>OZ026844.1:12045408-13460032 GCA_964023205.1 Lutraria lutraria | reverse complement strand
ATTAATAAATTTTACATATTTTTTTATATGCTGTAATGCACTTGACTTAAAATCTTATCTTGACTTCATACTGAAAAATCCTGGTTTGATTGAACTGGACACACATTTTTGGTCTCAATTTAATGAAGAAAAAGACTTGTATTATTTTGTATTTTATGTAAATTTATGTTACAAAGTTTTGATTTTATGCTGAGTGATGTTTAAATTAAGTACATGTATATAGCATTTAAAACTTGACAGTTATGTTGAATGTCGACTTAATATACATTTCAGCACTTCAAAGAGGTTCATGAAAAGTTGGAACTTGTCCATAAAAAATGTTTACCTGATGCACATCGTAGAAAATGGTGTGAAGCTGATTGGACAGATGAAACTGATCAAATGATACTTATTCTGAAATCGATCATTCTGAAAAAATCATTGGTATGACTGAGTTTCTGTTTACCTTTAGAAGCAGTTTGAATGTGGGAAGAGAAATTCATATTATGAATAGTATTTCATTAGACATAAATTTATGAATTATGTCTTGTATATAACATATACGGTCAGTGTTTTTTCTCTCTTCATTGGGAAGAGGCCTTAGCCTGTTGATTTTGGGAAGAATTATTGCTAACATTGCTGATTTGGGAAATAAAATAGCTGGTGTAAGTTTGGATTTTTGGGAAAACTGCATGATTTTAAAGAATTTTCAATTGGGAAGAGGCCTATAATAGGCCTCTGTTATAGAAGGTGAAAAATCACTGACCATCAAACCAGTGAACAAAGGCCTCCCTTGGGAAAGACCAAATAGGCCTTTTATAATATTATTGACAGACAGGAGGTCATTTTGTTCTTAATAATCAAGCTGTTTTTAGCTTACCAGAGCACATAGTGCTTATGGTGAGCTATTGTGATCGCGTGTTGTCCTTCAGCCGTCAGTGCGTCAACAATTGCTTTATACAACATCTCCTTCTTTAGCTTTTGGCCAATTACGATAAAACTTTATAGGAATGTTCCTTGCATGAAGGTCTACCAAAGTTGTTAAAAAAAATAAATTTCATTAAAGATAGGAAAAATCTTCTTGTCCAAAACTACTGGGCCTTGAGCTTAGATAGTTGGTGTGTAGATTGTCTAGTGGACCTCTACCAAATTTGATCAAATTATTGCCCTAGGGTCAAAATTGGCCCCGCCACGGGGTTTACTTTAATTTATATAAAAAAAAAAAAATCTTGTCCAAAACCACAATACCTACAGCTAAGATATTTGGTATGTAGCATTGTCTAGCGGATCTTTACCAAGTTTGTTCAAATTATGGCTCTGGGGTTAAAATTGGCCAGCCCCAGGGGGTCACTTGATTTATGTAGGCTTATATAGGAAAATCTAAAAAATCTTCTCCAAAACCACATGGCCTAGAGCTTAGATGTTTGGTATGTAGCATTGTCTAGTGGAAGTTTGTTCAAATGGTCAAAATTGGCCCCGGCCAGGGTTTACTCTATTTTATATATGCTTACATAGAAAAATTACAAAAAACGTCTTGTCAGAAATTACAAGGCCTAAAGCATAGATATTTACCTCTTTGGCCCGGGGTAATAAATTGCCTGCCCCTGGTCACTTGATTTTTCATGGCTGATGACGTTTTCCTTCAGGATCATTTTTTCTGATGAGCGATGTAGGGTCATCATGGACTTTGGTCCTCTTGTTAAAAGTATTACCTTTATTCAGAGTTGGTCACCAACACTGGTTTAACAGTTTGGTTAGAATCATGTTTTTATATTTTATTGCTGCAAATATAAATAAAGATAAGATAATAATTATCTTCATGTTGCTATTTTCGATGTGTAAGAACCGCTTAGATGTTATGTTGATATACGTTGCTGTCCATCCATTTCAGGTAGATCCTGTTGATTTTGCAAGGAAATTGATGTGTTGGACAGATGAAGGGTTACCAGAATTAGGTGATGAGTGTTGTCCTGGTGTTTGTTCTCAAGTCAAGGCAGTTGTGAATCATCCTCAATTCTCTGAAGAGCCTCTGAGAGTAAGTGAATCACTTATTGTTTGTAATCAGAAGAGAACAAGGACTGTCATACATTACTGGACTGTAAACTGCTGCACTCTTTGTTGATTGTAAATTTTTCTGTAGTCATTCACTTATCAGATGAATTTTACATGACAAGTTTGGCACATTTTGTAACTGAAAGATACTTAATTGTGCTTAGCTTGTATGAATGTTTTACCAGTCTTGCCTGGTACAAATAAAATTTGCTTGTGAGATTTTGCTTGTTAGAAAATTTAATAGCTTGCATTTACTGTACTCTAATTTTGAACATTTATTACCTTCATTTGTGCTTTACAAAATTTTACATTTCTATATACAGTAAAACCCCGATTATTCGAATGTCGTTGGGACCTGAAAAATCATTCGGATAATCCATGGTTTCGAATAATCCATTTCAGTATGATGTACTGGTTGAAAACGATAAATTCCATACTGTCCGTATATTGCAAGGGAGTTAACTCTAGTATGCAAATATGACGTTATTTCATAATTTGAGTGATAATAAGAATAAAATGTATAACAAACACTTATTATGTATCCTTGTTTTATGAATGTTTATGAGTTAAGAAATGAAACAATAATTCTTGTTAAATAAATACCCGCGCATTTATGGATTATGCAGAACACAATCCAACACAATGATATGTCATTCTCACTTCACTTACTAACGATCGACTAGGCATCGCTATCGTCACATTCTAAAACAATTAAAGAATCGAAGACGTAATGTTTTTATGTATGGTACATTTTTTCGCTTAATCATCATATTCTAGTTAGTTTTGTTGAAATGTGTTCGAATCAGTTTTTAAATTTTGAATGACGCTGAAATGCAAATAATTTCATACAGATCACCAGGTACGTACGTGTATTAACTTATTATACCCGAGATCACAGTGAAATATTCTTCGCGATTAGTATAAAATTGTATCTAACAATATTGGTCAACTTAACGATAATTAAACCGTTGACATGCTTCATGTATGAATTGATGTTACACATTGTTTGTCACACGACATTTGATTCTCAATCGGCCATTGTTATCAATTGACAATTTCGAATAATAAGTGTGAAAATACGCGCATTCGTAACTTTAGGGACCAAATAATGTATTCTGATTACGCCAGGTATTTGTAAAATCCGATTCGTATAACCGGGGTTCGTTGTACTTGAAATATATAGAGACATGATTGGGACCGTAGATTTTATTCGGATAATACCGGGTATTCGGATAATCGGTGTTCGGATAATCGAGGTTTTACTGTAATACAATGGGCATTACTAGTGTTAATTACTCATATGCATAAAATTATGTTTTTGGTTGCAATAGCTAATTATGTTTTCACAAATTTGTTATGAATTTGTACATAAATAAAACTGTGTTTGGAACAAATGATAAACTTATCTACCATGTCTCGGATGATTTCTTTTTAATTCCATTTAAGGCTTCAGAGATAGTATGGCGTAACTCTGGTGCTTATGTAGCCAGTAACAGTGCTGTAGCACGCACATGTATACTTGGTGTACATCAGTATGAGACATTAGGGCAAGTGATAAAAAATACACTGGATGTATGTCATGTGACACATTATGACCCGAGGTATGTATGACCTTCTACTAAAATTGCCACAAATTTATGATAATGCGTTTCCTTGCCACTTTATAGTAAAATAAACCAACTGCGTACCTTTATACTTTTACTGCAATGTTGTTAATAAATGACACTGACAAATCACAAACCTAAATTGCACCTTAAAGTCCTTGGAATGTTCATTTCTTCTAATGATCATTATGATATTTATTATTATTATGTATTATTCAGGTGTGAAGCATCGTGTGTTGCCGTGACAACAACTATAGCTCTGATGTTACAGAAGAATGAGCGTCACTTGAAGAGAAATGGGAAATATGATCTTGAAGCTGTGATAGATGAGGCTTACATGCTTTCATCCAGATTTTTAAAAACTGACAGTGAAGTATGTGGGTTTTTTTGTTGAAATTAGTATGTTTGCAGTCTGTGAAATTAAGGTTTGAAATGTGGTTGCCCGAAACTGAAAATTTAACTGCTTTTTATTTGATTTGTTAATAAAAAGTTTGTTGTCCGAATGAAAAACTGGTTTTCCCGGACAACAGGACGACCGCTAATTTCGCAGACTGTGTTTGTTGAGAAGTTAGAGATTACTAGAGCAATTACCTTGTGATTTATGTTTACTATTGAAAGCACTTTCTTACATTTTTGTGTCTTTATGGGCTCGGCTGTTTTCGAAGAAAAAGTCATGCTATTGTGATCATTGTATCTGTGCAAAAATTTTGATGTAGCTCATAACTCAGAAACTATAAGGGGTAGCAACGTGAAACTTTATAGGTGGATAGATCTCACTCAGGCAGTGATCTGACTAGTGTTGGCACCACTTGCGGCGCTCTTGTATGATTTTATTTTTTGTTTTCCTCCTGAGTAAGTGTGAGATTGGACTCAAGAAACTAGTTTATACCCCCTGTAGCTTTGTATGCTGTTTTTCTAGGAATTTTAATATTCTTATATTTATTCATTAATATGCAATGCTTTACTTGATTTAAGTATCTTTTAGTTACACTAATAAATTTCAGGGGTGTGATTCTTCCTCCTTTCAGCTGATTTCCTCTTTTTTGTCCTAAAATCTTTGAAACAAAAGGGTCCAGATTCAGTCTGACATACTCAAAAATGATGTTTTTGCAAGAGTAAGGGGGGTGGGGGTAGGGTATTTCAGCTTTTTTGCTCTTGGAGTAATCACTACCCTGAATAATGCAATTTCTTTGAAGAAGATAGGATACACTTACATGCAGGCCTGCTTACACTACTTATGTATAAATAAATTTTTGAAAATCAACTTTTAAAATGTGTCACAGAAACTTAAAACAATTCTAGTTATGTCCCAAGCAATAATTCCACATTATATCTGATGTTTTCTGTATTGAATGCTGCTGAATTATTCCCCATACAGAAAATGACTGACTTTACTAAATTATCATTATGTAAAGTTGTTTTAATGTATTCCACTGTATTATGGGCCTTCATGTAAGCTGCATGTATTTATGTTGTTTAAGGAGTTTACTTACATACTCGATCAGAATTGATGTTTTGTTTTAAAAGAAAACATATGATTTACATGCTTTATATCTAAATATTACAGAAGAAGGAGTTTAAATCTTACATATACTGTTCCTGTCTGAAGGATCTAGACCTAGATGAACCTGGAAAAATTAATTACACATACAAATCTCTTGGTGCTGGCTTCTGGGCATTAAGAAGGAAAGATTTTAGGCATGCCATACAAGATATAGTGCTAGAGGTAAGGATATCTGACAAGAATATATCTGTATACAACTTGGACTTATATTTAAACCTGTGAACAAAGGCCACCCTTAGGAATGACACATAATGTGGTCTTTATTGACAGGTGGCCTTTATTTAGAGGCCATTTTGTTCTAAACAATCAATGCCCGTTGTTAAAACTGTGTCCTTCATTCTGAGGGTGGCAGCTAACACAGGTTTGACTGTATATAAATGTTTTCTCTGTGCTTGTTATTTATAATAGATGAAAAGAAACACTTAACATATATTTTTTGTGTGAAATTATGATATATTTACAGTCATGAGTTTATGCTGTACAGTTTTTAGATTATTTCTCAACATGTGTGTATTTTAGCATCTATAACTCACTATTTCGTCTCATTTGATAGTGAATTTCTAGTTGTAAGACTCATTGTTGCTGTTTGGCATTACAGTATATGCTTTGAAATTTACTGGTGTTTTCTGTAAGTATAAAAAATAATCAAGACTACAAGTATAATTGATTTGATGATTGTTTATTTTTGTATCAGGGTGGAGATTCAGATGCTAATGCTGCTGTGGCTGGAGCATTATTAGGATGTAAGCTAGGACTGGATGCTATTCCAAAGTCATGGATGGAACCATTAAAACATCGAGCATGGCTGGATGATCTAGTAGATAGGTGAATGTTTAATTTGTTAATATTTGTTGTAAAAAAAAAAAATACATTTCCATTATAGCTACACTGACACCTAAATATCATCTGGCTTTTATCATTAAATTTCACTTTGAATGAATTAGAACTAGTTTGTGATAATTTAGTACTTTTTCCATTCTTCTGAACAATCTGATTATATTATGATATAGGTCATTCAGTTGTTGGACATAAATTCTTAATTTGCCAATGGTATTTCTCTTCATTATTCTGTCATCACATTAGAACAGGTACTTGTACCTGTAATAATAACCTGTACAAAAATGAATTTAAAATTAGTTTCTGAAAGGAAAGTATTAAGTAACTTGGATTCTTCTTTCTTATTGTTATTGTTTTTCATCCATGGATTTTATTAATTCAATGGTATAGTGCAATTTTATTAAACTGTCAAAGCTGCATAACTATACGGTCAATGATTGCATTTATGTTTACCTTCGGTGAGGTTCGATTACTTTCGTACGTTATACGATAATTTTCGTTTTACCGTTATATAAACACGTTGATTGGAACATTCCATAACGGTGAAATCAACGAAAATTATCGACTGAGGTACGAAGCTAAAATTTATCGCATTCAGCAACCGTGTAATTATTCAGCTTTGACAAGTTAATAAAATCGCACTATACTTCATTTATTCTTCCTAATTGCTAAAGTCTGTCATGTGTTTATTAATTAAATTATTTCTTTCAGGTACTTTGACATGATTGAAAGAAAGAAAAAGCAAAAAGAAACGGTGGTTTAATGATAAAACTCCTACTTAAGCTATGTCTGTCAAACTTTTTGTAGAAATTGAGATGGTCATAGTTGAATCTCAATAACGCACATGGTTTAGTGAATTGAATGTCCATGAAAATATTTTGATGTAACATAGCAGCGGAACATGTGTTCATAGATTTGGACAATTTATTATTATTATGACTACAGAGCATTCAAGTATGTTTCTTGTTATTCATTTGTGATTGCATTCATTCCATTCAGATCATTTAAATTTGTGTTTTTGTTGCTTTGTAAAGAACCAGTCTGATTTTGAACACTGTATAGTGTATTCTAACTTGGATAAGAAACCTCCCAATTTGATGGAAAATCACACTTGAATTTCCCAAATGAAAGGCTAAGGCCCCTTTCCAATTTTTGGAAAAATATCCCTGAATTTATGCCAATAATAAATCAAGGGTACAAGTTTTCTAGTTTATACCAGATTTCCATTTTTTTAAGTCCCTTGGGCCCGTAGATCATTATCAGCATTTTAGTACCAAAAATAATGCTGTTTTGGTCTTCAAAAACGCTAATTTTCAGGAACTTAGCCCTTCTGGTCCCCCTACCAGCTCATGTTTGATGGGTTTTTTTTCAGTTTTGAAAACTGTCACCCATGAATTAGAACATGTGATATTGTATCCTACTCTGTGTTGTTTGTGATTTACTGGCTGTGAAACATTCCAACATGGTTGGAATCTCAGATCTTAATGATCTATACATTTGTCTTTCATTTCACTTGTTATGAGATCTGTTTTCATCTGTTATGAATTCATTGTTGTGTCCTATCATGCAATAATTTTATGACCATTGACTTTTATGTTATATATAAATGTTTAGTTGTTGTGTTACTGTGTAGACTTCCTGAAGTCTAAAGATTAATGTTCATTGTTTATACATGTTGTTATTTTGCTGAATTGCTCATTATTTCTATGCTTCGCTTTGGTATTTCATGTTGTAAAAGTCCACACCATGCATATAACATTAAACATGCAATCCCCATATGACAGACAATATAGTAAGTTTAGGGTAGATGATTTCAAACATCTGCTTTTTATGATAATTGGCTGCCTAAATTTGATATCAACTTAATGGAAGACTACTAGTGTACCATATTGTGACAATCATATGTTATGTCTTGTAGGTTACAGGAATGTTAATCCAGGTACTAAGTACATTGTTGTTAGAAGTTATTGATATTGTTACAGGTCAAGCTCAAAATATTTCAGAATACCTTATGTGGTTTAATACATTTTAATTTCTTTGAAGTTATCATTATTGAACCAATTGATTTGTTTTTAATTACATTACCATATCTTTTTTGTTTTGTGTGTACAAATACTCTACTTATGGTTACCCTATTGACAGCAGGTACTAACTGTGTTTTATCAATATAAACAACTACACTTCGCTATATAACTAACAACATTGCTTGTAAAAGTTTTATTTACAAATGTGTATTCTCTGTAATGTGACACTAAGCTAACCCATTCCATGTATTGGTATTATAAATGTATTGTTGAATATTTATGTATGTATTTTGTTACCAGATTCTGTAATTATATTTTTTATCATATACAAAACATTTCCAGCAAGCTTTTGGTTGCTTTTAAATGTACATATAACTGGGGACTTTTTTTAATAATATTATCAAACCTCATACATTTGTATGATGAATATTTTTGCTTATCTTTTTGTGATGTTATAAAGAAATATATATTTTTTTATCTGATTATACCCCCATTATAAAATAGTAGGGGCTGTGTAGGAGTCTTTGTTGGTCAGTCCATCTGTCTAAGCAGTATTTGACTATGTGTCGCGCGTAACTCCCATTTCTGTAGCTCTAAGGTCGAGGTCACACTCAGAGTTATAAGGTAATAATTTTGGTCTTTTTGGCGTGTCTGCTCTCTAACTTTGTCATGTTAACTCTAAAAAAAAATCAAGTACACACATCTGTAATAGCCAATAACATTTCTGAAAACCTTTATAACTTAGATTTTAAACAGTATGTGTCATTATTCGTCACTCCTGTAACAAAGCTTTAGTTGTAAATTGCTTATGAACTGTTATAAAAAGAGCAAAGGCCTACATTTGACTGCAGTTTCTCTTTTATTAATTTTACAAAATTCTCATTAGCGTAATTGCTTAGGTTTGTAGGAAGCAATTTCAGATGGGGGGGCTAAATATTGATTTTGGGGAGGGGGAGTCCGAATATAACCTTTTGATTACTATTACAGCCGAAGCATACTGCACATCCCTCCCCCTGTTCCTACGTCCCCGTCACTGTAAATACTTTCACTTGGAACGTAAAGTTTTCAACAGAAAGGTTACCTACTTTAGTAAAATTTATCAAACTTTTACAGATAATTGGCTGGTTTTTGTTGTATATTTGTTTTACAAATTTTACATGGATTTTAATTCATATTAGTTAAACTAACGACAAGAGGTCAGTAAACCACACTTATAGTGAATGTATTTATTATTGTGAACTTTGTGTGTCATTTGGAGGTATATTATATTGGTATTGTAGTATTGTAATTTGTATTAAAGCTATATGAAGGCCTATATTAGGTGTTCTCTTGTTTTTCTAGTCTTACATTGCCATCTCAAATTGTTGCTTAAATTGTAATACAGTCATTCAGCAGAATTGATTCTTTATACTCCTGGCATCTATGATGCGGGAGGAATATAATGATTGGCCTTTTCCACCTGTCTGTACAAAGTTAAGTGGATTTTACTATTTGGCTAGCACCAACACCTCTTACTAGAACACTTTAATACTTATACAGTTGTTACCTATGACCATTCTCAATCAACCCGCATTAATCAACCTCACTTTGACCTAATTTGGACTAGGAATTATTCAAATGGACTTTTTCTTGACAAACATGCTACTGGGGGCATATGTGTTTATTGAACACAGCGTCTTGTGACTAAAATTTTAATATAGAGTATTACAATGGTGCATAGAAGATGAGGAATCATATTACACTGATCTTGAATTTGGAGGTTACTAGTATTGTAGGGTCTTTGGTTTGGCATAAAAGTCAAGTCTACTCCATTTCTGTTCCATGTAACAAAGTTATCTAGTATCTTAGGGAAGCACAGGTTCGGCCTTATTATTAGTATTACATGTACCATTAATTAAGATATGCATATTGTGTTACAAGAAAGAATGAAAATCAGTGTGCAAATTGGTGATATTGTATTGATCAGACAATGTTGCTCTGTCTACTGAATAAAGTACATCTATTTTTTTTAACCTAACACTTAATTTTTATCACAAAAATAAACAAAAGACTCATCCTGACATTTGATAAATACATAAATGAAAGATTTGGAACAAATTCAATGGATAGAAAAACATGTAAAACAAATTAATGCATAATTACAGAGCTAGTCCTGACATAGCAGATCATTTCTGAACCATTTTGTCTAAATTTCATACTTCCAATTCTGAATCTGATGAATCAGATGATTTGTTAAAATCCATTAGTTTTTGTTGTATATAATCAGGTAAATTGTTTGCAAACTGTTTGTTGGAGTGAGAAGTTTGTAAATTACTGGGCTCTCTATCTGATGCACTTTGTCTGTATCGTGACTCAGTACATTCTGTTATACCATCATAATCTGTATTAGATGTATAATTGTTCAAATTGATGTTACTTGAAGTCCTGTCTTGTGGCGTACACTCACAGTTGCTGTCATTCAGTGTTTCATGATCTCTGTTATTGTAAGCTGTAGGGTATGACATTACATGTGGTTCAATGTTTGTAGATCTTGTTGTATTATTGACTGGATACACTGTAATATTAATCAAACACAATGATTATAACATGTAATATTTCCATAGTTTCTTCTGTTATTCAATTGTGTACTTCTAAAAAACACATACTATTTAGGTAAAACACTTCCATGGGCCCATAATTATACTGTCAGACCTGTCAACAAATGCCACCCTTGGGAATGACAAAATGGTCTTTATTCAAAGCTGGTCTTTATTCAAAGATGACTACTAACACAGGTTTTACTGTATAAAATAGAACTATAACAGTTCAATAAATCCTGTAGATTATGAAGATTTCAGTTTAAAATTCCACACAAAGTGATCTGTAAAATACCAATATAAATTACACATAATTATGCTACTTCATAAACATGACTGCTATCATAGAAAATTAAGATCTGTATAAACTGTCATAATGATTTGTGTAAATCGCAATATACAGTGCAACATCTCCAACACAACACCCTTTGGCTGTTACAAAGTCATGTTTTTGTTGAGAGGTTGTTGCTCAACAGAGGTTAAATTGATACATGTAGTTAAATCATGCAGTGGGGAAAAATGCTTTTGTTTAAGAGAGATTGATGCTCAAGAGAGGGCAGCTCTGTAGAGGTTTTACAGTAATTGTAAAAATAGGAAAGAAGAGATGATTTTGGCTACAATATTCTTGAATTAAAAGGTCGTATATGAGCATTATATTAATATACTGGTACTTCTGTTACTTACCTTTTCTACATTTCTTTAATTGATAGACAAGCATCATCACAAGAATACAGAAGAGAATTGTTAGGCCAACAACTATTGCCACATTTTTATATGGTATTTCTGTGGTATTGTTATGAGTCACTGTGATCAATGCATGCTTTGTTGTCTTTTTACTAACAATAGCTAGAAAAAAATAAATAGCAAGCACTTATTTAATACAATCTTGCAGTTTCGATTTATTTTTTTGTCTACATATTTAAAAATGAATGAGAATGGATTGTTACAAAATCGAGTATTTATAATCATGAACATTAATTATCAAATAGATAGATTCCCCTACATGTAGGACTGGTATCTTAAAAGCATAATATCCTTTGTCAACATTTGATATCAGAACAAAAAATGCTTGATTCTCATTTTCATAGTGTTTGATGTAAAACTACTTTCAGACACTAGTAACTAGAATTAGGCATGAACCCGCCTCTGCGGTCGAGTGGTAAAGGTTGCTGACTTCAAATCACTGTAACCTCTCACTGATGGAGGGTCGTGGTTTCGAGCCTACTTACCGACCATTTCTCTATGTGAGAAAGTAGGCAGTTGCTTACGGAGGATAGTAGTCTAGTACTGATCCTTTCCAGGAACGATAGTTAGGTGAACTGTCGGCCTCATATGACTGACTGTTGAAAAGGGGCGTAAAACCCAATATAAACAAAAAAAAAAGAATTAGGCCCACTAGGGTATGTCATGTTTGAAAGTCAAGTATAGAACAATAACAAATTCACTGAAATTATTCAAATCATCTAGACTAACCAGGAGATACAGTTGACTGTGGACAGAAGGTTGGGGGTGCATATTGTGATTTCTCTGAACAGTTACATGGGTGGAGTCGAAGTCGGATTTCCTGAGGTTCTTGTCGCTGGTATTGACAATGCAATCTCATTACTGTTTTGTTCTAGGAATGAGAATGACCCTAAATAATAACTTTAACATCTACATATTATATATATGTTGAGAATTGTTATGCAGATCACATAACAAATTTTTAAAGTTTCTATTTTGAATACACATACATACAATGGTATAGTCAGTCTACATTGATCAATTTCAGACCTATTTTGTAGACATTCTGTAAAACTTGATACTTTTTAACCACCATTGGGAACCAAAAATTCTAGCATTATCAAGTTGACACATAGAGGAGATTAATAAATGGTCATTGTAATAAGTTGATTGTTTTACAGAGGTGGACTCTGTGTGAGGTCTGAATGACTTGTTTTTAATCAGCTTTTTAACAAAGTCTGGATGGTTGACCAGTTCAAACAATTGGTTTCCATTCAAAATTTTAGATTGACATATTGCAGCCAAACTTTGAATACAGCTGGTTATTATGCAGACCTGGCGGGGGTTCATGGATGAAGGTCACTACAATGACTAGAATCACAAATATTTTCTGCTCAATCAACTGTTGAAAGCTGGTTCTGGGTTGTTTTGTCTCACTCCAGGTTTTATTATATGTAATAAAACTATGAACAGTCTACACACTAACCCCAAAAGCCAGAGGCTAGTACCATTCGGACTATAGGGCTAAATTTTTTATTTTCAGTTGCCCATTTATTATAAATTTGAGCTCATGCCTATAAGAATTAGTTCAATCACTGTGTATACTATCAAGTATCAACATGATTAATTTCTGTATTTAAGGGCTCATGCCTCTACTTCATATAACCTTAAAATCATTTCATGAGAAGAGATATGTAAACTATATGTGATGCAGAAATTCTTACCCTATCATGAACTGAGCGGAACACTGGGGTATAGAATGGTGGTGACATTATAGAATCTAATCTCTGGAGCTCATATTCCATCACATACTGTTCTTCATGGCCTAGAATCATAATATTTCATATACAGTACAACCTCTGTAGAGCAACAACCTGTGGGAGCTGTAAATATTGGCCGTTGTTTAGAGGTTGCTCTACAGAGGTTAATTTTACAGTAAATATCAACTCAGGGAAATTTTGAAGGTGTTGTTATAGAGAGATTGTTGTTCTACAGAGGGCTGCTCTGAAGAGGTTTTACTGTACTGGTAAAACCAGAAAAGAGTTTCCATTTAATTAACTCAAATAGATAGAGTAGGTGGATCGTAAAACTTCTGATCTACAGTCAACCCTGTGAACAGCAACCACCCTAAGGGAAGATATAATATGACCTTAATTGACAGGTGACCTTTATTCAGAGGTTATTTTGTTTGAAATAATGGTGTTTTTTCAAAGAATGGCCTTTATTCACAGGATGGCCTTTATTTGGAGGTAGCTGCTAAGGTTTGACTGTATAAATTTGCTGCTACCAATTTAATAGATCATTTTGAGTACATTTGAAATGTCTTAAGTTTAACAAGCTTATATGTTTTAATTAAGAATGAAGTTAATTTTTTTCTTTATTTTGATATGTGGTGGCAGACTAGATTTACTTGACACAAATTATTCAGGTATTTAGCTATTAGTGATATGATAATTTTTTTATTATAATTTACCTGTTATTCTCCATGATATACAAAACCTGTCTTGTTTTTTTATGATAAATTCTAAATAACTAGAAGCGTTGCAATGGTTTGTCAGACATTTTACCTGCCAATCTGGAAACAAAACAAGATAAATGTATATCGGAAATGTGAAATATCCCAGTTTAATACTACATAATGAACGAGACCTGCCTCCATGGTTGAGTGCTTAAGATTGCTGACTTCTAATCACTGCATCCTCTTACTGATAGAGGGTCATGGGTTTGAGCCCCACTACCGACCATGTCTCTTTATGGATTGGAGTCTAGCTAGTACTGGTTCTTCCCAGGAACGATGGTTACCGGTAGATGAACTGTCCGCCTCATATCACCGACTGTTGAAAAGGGACGTAAAACTTGACATAAACACAATGAATAAGTTCATGCTATCTATCACCTTACATACATTCTAACTTATAATGGTACATTCTAGGATTGATACTAATTCTAACTATTTTCTTATTTCAATTAGAAAATACAGCTCATCTAATTAGGTAATAAGTACTTACTGTGTATGTCTGTTACTGTGTCTGTTTTGTTATTTAATGCCTGGAATTTAATACATAGTTATCTAGGGCGTATCAAAATATAATACAGACACAAGTCAGGCTATTATTAATCAATAGTTTGTATGTGTGAATTACATTACTCAGACTGAAACAAGGTACTTACTGTAGATGTACTTAAATTAAAGGCCCTAATTAGCTACTGAGGTACAATGTATGGATGTGTATCATGTAATTGGCATAAAAGGTAGATACATGTAGTAAGTGGTGCCAATGCTCGTCTGTTCACTGCCTCAGTGAGATCTATTCACTTATGTATGTTGTTACCTCTTATAGCTAGACTTTTTAGACTATAAACCTATCCTTTTTATAGCCTTTAGGATAGGACAGAAAACACACTATGTATATGTTTCCTTGTACAAAACTTCTTTAAAAAAGAAGAAGTGCTATGAAATCCAAAATTCAAGACAAAACTGTTATTGATTAAAATTGTACTACATGTACCCATAATAAAGGACTGCACATATTATGAATTTACCTGATTGTTATAAGATAATCCATGATCACAAACTATTTGTGGCATTGATACTGACAATCTCCCAGACACATATAGAGTGAATATTAATATAATCCATAAGAATTTGTTTAACACCATAACCTGTTTAATAAATTTCACTACAAACATTGAGCAACATACATAAAATGTACATTGTATTACATTAATTGATATAAGTTTATCATATCAATTAAGGTCATGAAAAGTAACATTGAACAATAACTGATGAAAATGACTAAGTCACTGATAACAGGTTAAGTATAATTGTTTTTAGATGGTTGATTTAATTTATCTATTATAAACATAAGCCTAAGTGATTGCATAGTGGACTAATGAGGATATGTATATATTTTAGTATCATTAACATGTATTTGGGTTTATACTTTACAGTCGTTTTTCAACAAATTTTCAGTTATATATTGTGGCAAATTCACCTAACCAATTTTCCTGGACAGTATTCTAAACGGTACTAACTTACCCTTCAACAAGGAACCGGCAACTTCTTCATATTACTGTCAGTCTTTCATGAAGGGTATTTTAGTATGAATATTGCAGGAATGTACTGGGTAGATCTAATGAACTTAAATCTTTGTTTTAATACATGTTATCATCATTTTACTATAAAATGAATGAAAAAATCAGATCTATGAGAATGAATGTCAGTTTTTCTTTGCTTCAGTGAAAATGTCAGGTTTTTATATCATCCTATGGCATTCAAACATTTTTGTGTTCATTTGGTCCAGGAAAGTTTGCATTTTTGCTTGACTGAATGTCTAATGCTTTAATTTTTTGGTGAAGACTGCAATCGGTTTAAAAACATACATTTGAATTGTATTCTAAACATCAGTGACTCTGTTTGAAGATACATGTATATACATTGTACATGTAAATTTTCATAGAATGCCAAACCCAATAAATAAAGGCAACCTTTGGCCGTCAGCCACAAACAACAAAGCAACATCCTCCCTTCAGCTACAACATGATTTTGTCCCACTGTATGATTTAACTATTAATTTAACCTCTCTAGAGCAACAACTTTCAACAACAACATAATTTTGCTACTCCAAAAGGGTGTTGCTTTGGAGAGGTTGCACTGTACATGTAATTCAACAAAATGTCAAAGATAACAGACACACTATTGTTATACAGCTTAAAACTGGATGTAAGACAATAAAATGCAAACAGAATGGTCTTCTATTTTATTTGCTTTTAAACAATGTGTACATCAGCCAATAATTCATTGTAATTCATAATACAAGTAATTAACGAGTAATTATCATGATCATTACTTTGAAAAAAAATCAATAATAGTAACAATAAAAGCTCATACATACTAAGACAATATAATATTAGACAATACTATAATTAAAATGGATAGTTACCCATTCTCTCATTATAGAAAAAAGCATGCATCTAAGTTCTGTAAACAAAACCTTTCTGTTCTCTTAGCGACTCTGTGATTTGGACCAGATAGTAAAACATATCATGCATAATGTAAAATAAGCAAAAGAGTGACTGTGATTTTGAGGCATGGACAAACTACTGTATTTCAATTAAATGAAATGTAAGATATTTTTATTTTGTATCTTATACCAAAAATTAAGATTGTAAATAAAAGCAAATATATAAAATGAAATTGAGGTAGCTCAATTCTTCGACATGAACAATTTATTTCTTGAACACGTTCCCAGTTTTGCCAAAATGTTAAAGCTAGGCCTGGCCCGAGGTTATAAAACTTGAGATGAGCCTTCGCGCTCGATCCTCAATTCCATTCTCGAATTTGATGGTTGAAAAGTTGAAAAAAATATTTTTTAAATACATATTCAGATAAATTATACAGAAAGTCCAAAGTATCAAAACCAGTAATATCATTACTGTCTTATCTTTATCAACTTAGATACATTAAAGGACAATTCTAGAGATTTGAGCTTGATGATCCATCTAAAGCTTCATAATCTGGGCTGGTCTCTTTGTGGTTAGAATCAAAATCATGAAGCATTCCCTGTTTCATATCAGTGATTAAGAACAGTTAAATCAAATGTGAAACATGCATACATTATCTGCATTCGAACCTATGTCTATATACTGTTAATCGATAAATACAGGACCTACATAACAGCACGATTTAACATAGGTATGACAGTTTATCATTTGTTATTATTTGAAGCATAATCTAAAAATGATTGAGACTTGTATCAACCTCTCCTCAGAAACACTGCCAAGTTTCATGAACACGTTACTGACAACAAAATGTATCCTAAAATTATACAAAAATGATCGACTTTGGCATGCAAATTCTGTGAACAAGCTTTTAACATACACAGAAAACACAATAACAATGAAGAAAAGTGAAAACCATCACTGGATGGTTTCTATCACAATGCAACAATGATCACCGTAGTGATAACTATTCTCCATAGAGATAACTATTCACCATAGTGATAACTATACACCATAGAGATAACTATTCACCATAGAGATAACTATTCACCATAGTGATAACTATACACCATAGAGATAACTATTTACCATAGCTATTCACCATAGAGTTAACTATTTGTGAAACCCTATAAAACTTGGCAGTGACTACAAACTTCAGTATAAAGATGATGCTAGATAGGTCACCCATGGCTCACCTGAGACTTTAGCTCCAATAGATCATTCAAAACATGTAATCACAAGATTTAATCAGCTTTGAAAGACATAACAGCTGATGTCTGATTGCTATTAGTTAATGGTGATGAATGATGACTAACTGACCAGACAGATACATGAATAAGATTGTAATTGCTCACAACAAGCTGGGTAATCTTCTATGACTGAAGCCAAAAAGTAACACCTGACAAAAAGTCAAACCTGTGAACAAACTTAAGGTCACCCTAGGGAAAGACAAAATATGGTCATTATTGACAGATGGCCTATATTTGGAGGTCATTTTTGTTCTAAATAAGCAATGACAGTTATAAGAGAATGACATTTACTTACAGGGTGGCCTTTATTTGTAGGTGGCCGCTATTATATGTTTTACTGCATTTATGAATACCCGGTAGTTTCACCATGTACATCCATACCAACTCATTGTTTTAAAATTTATTTCATATGAAAAGTACATGTATTTCAATGACTAGAAAGTGTCAGTACTATTTAGACATAAAATATCTCGATATATATTATACACATAACAATAAAATATTATACAAAGGCAGTAACATAATGATAACTACAATATATAGTCTTATATTACCTAACATTCAAGTAGACTGTTCACACAACCTACCAGTCTATAGGCACCATGAAAACATCTTACGAGCATGATGTTTACATTACAATGCTAAGGAACATGCGTTTGTTGTCCTTTCATACATAGCAAAAAACAGTTAACAAATGTTGAAAGAACAGATTTCAAACTGTGTTCCTACTGCCTCGGGAAAAATTCTCCAAATATTTACAGTAATAATCTTAATGCTAACAATAAATCAAAGAGACCTTAAGTCAATATATCAATTCCTTCAGAACAGTGAACACAATACCATACAGCATATACTAGCACTAGTATCAAAGATTACCGGTAGTTATAAAACAGAGAAGTTAATTCTTGTCCATACATATTGAACATTTGACGATTCAGTCAAACCTGTGATCAAAGGTCACCCTAAGGAACAACAAAATGTAGCCTTTATTGACAGGTGGCTTTTATTCTGAGGTCATTTCGCTCTTCATTATTAATGAAGGTTTTTAAAACAATGGCTTTTATTCACAGGATGACTTTTATTCAGAGGTGACCACTAACACAGGTTTGAATGAAGTATCAACATTATAACAAATTATTCTTTAAAACTGGACGGCAAACAACAACAAAATGTGATCAAATATCAAACTGTTTTGTTTGGTATTATATTTAACTACATGTACCACTTCATGACATGTGGACTATTAATGTATTAGAAGCAGATAATAAGATTATCTGGCTAAAATTAAAAATATATCAAATACAAAAAGAAGCACACACTTTATTATATGGTGATTTTCCATTTTAAATGAGTCTCAAAATAAATTCATGCTCTAGCTAGGTCAAGTGTTTACCATACTTTGTATTCTATTATTTTAAATAAGGTTCATTTATTCCCCTAATTAATCCGTCATAGTAGCAAAGTAAAATGTGTTGCATAATATTTGAGTTTCTTTTTGAAGTGATTATATTTTTAGCCCAAAGGCAGGGTAATAAAATATACAACAAGAGTTCAATAAAACCGATCAATAACAAACTAAATATCTTCACAACATTCAACAACAGTTATAGGATTTGTTTTGATTAGAATTAAGGCAATGCACTGATTTGGGTAGTATATTGGTTTATATTTTATAAAACTGTCAAAGCTGCATAATTTTCGTCATCTGGTAGTCAAAAGTACATGTATCAAACTATGCGCTACATGATATTATAAAAACATGCGGGATGGGAATTCCCTAACCGTAAAATAAACAAATACTATCGACTGTGGTATGAAGCTATAAATAATTGTATTCAGTCATCACGTAATTATTCAGCTTTGACAGATCAATAAAATTGCACTATATAATCTGAAAATAAAAAGACAACCAGTCATTCAATAACAAAATGAAACAACCAGTCTTGGTGACTAGTGTCACCTATATGGATGAATACATACATACAAGAATTTATGCATACCCCCATTATGCATAGTCTCTTGATTTACCATCTTAAAAGAACTGCATGATGCTACGAAGTAAAAGAATTCTTTAAATAATGTTTTATCTTAGATTGGTGTGGCTGCCTATATATGTATATAAACAATTGGGAATGGTGTGTAAGAATAGTGTTTATGCTTCTCCAACAATAATGCTTAAGTGATCTGCTTCATTAGAAACCTAGGCCTATAGGAAATAAAAATCTATTATTCTGCGATAAAACATAACTGACTATTCTATTTTACGTGACTGTAACCAAGTAATTTTTATGTCCAATGATATCACAGACTGCATGTGTTCATGCCGAGGTGAAAAATGCAGGGCCTTTTTTTTAAAAATTGGGAAGGGGCCTAAGCCTTTTAATTTGGGAAATTCAAGTGCAATATTTGGCCAATTTTTTACAAAGTTAGACTACTGATTTTGAATAGCATTGTATTTTTGGGAATTTCTTGCCTAAAATTGGGGAAAAACAGTCTTTTTGCAATTGGGAAGTCACCGAATTTCGGCCTCTGTTATTGAAGGAAAAAAACCTTGAAATGCAGTTCTTGTTATTTTCTGTTACTGTTGAAAAGGGTGTACCTGGTAAATGCAAGCTAATTTTCTGCTTAGGACTGAATAAAAAAATATGTTCCTATACTTTATAGGTCAATAATGCTTGGGCAGTTGTTTGGCCACTTGTCACTTGTGCTATGCACTTCTGTTTTGAACATCATCTAACATATTTCTGTGTCATTGGATTTATTAGAATTACATGTAAACATGTAGCAATTAAAATATTTTCTTTTTCTATAAAGCATTTTCTTAACAGCAGATTTCTATTCCATAAGCACCTGGATGGTATACATTGAAAAGTATATAAATGCATTACAATTTGTATGTGAACAGTATCTAACACCATGTATGATTCAACAATACAAGTACAGGTTATTAAATACATTATTTAAAATGTATATCTATGAATTTCATAACAAAGCACTAAAAAATATGCACATCTAATTAATTCACTCCATTATAAATCATTCAGTAAAAGCTTTAATACTGAATAATTTTAAAAAGTTGGCACAACTAAAATGATTGGAATAAAAAGACACAAGATAACAATTCAAACATACTGGTATGGTGTTTTAAAAGTGCTAAGATACAAATGAACAAAAATACAGACACCATTATATGATATCAATGCCGCTGAAACATGATAAACACATGTTGCTCATGGAACAGAACACAGTCCCATTATGATTACTACATTTCTAATTAAAATCTAATCATGATATTCATTATTTACAAATAGACCTATTCACGAATATGCTATGTTAATAATACACATGTGATTTCTTTAAACACTTTGGCAGCTGTACTTAATATATAAAACTAGAACTCTGCGAGTCGGATGTGTTGCCTGACGCTGGATATTTGTACTTATATATCATTAAAACAAACAATTTGACAAAGTTTGGTGAGGATCCTATCATAACTGAAATCTACAGTGTTAACATGGTTTTTCATAAGAATTGACCTAGCGACCTAGTTTTTAACCCCGGATTACCCATGTTCAAACTCTGATAAGGTTTCATGATGATCCAATCAAAACAGTGACTTCTAGAGTGTTCATAAGGTTTTTCAACAATTTGCCCTAGTCACCTAGATTTTGACCGGAAATGACCTTTTATCAAACTTGACCTAAATATCATTGAAATAAACATTCTGACAAAGTTTCATGAAGATCCAATCAAAACAATGATTTCTAAAGTGTTCACAAGGTTTTCCCTTATTTGGCCCTTGTGACCTAGTTTTTTACCGCAAATGGCCAAATATCTATCTTGTTCGAGATTTTGTCAATATTAACATTCTGACCCAGTTTTGCAAAAATTGAGCAAAAAATGTGGCCCCTAGTGTGTTCACAAGGCACGCCGGTGGACAAAGACCTTTGTGACATGTGAGCTAAAACTGCACAAGGTAGAGTTACTGTTCTCCTGCATTGCACTTCAGGTCATTGCAAGATACATGCACACCAACTTTCAAGTCATTCGAACACATGCGGACAACGTAATGTTCCGGACAAGAAATCCTCTTATAAAATAAATCAAAGGGGAATAATTCAGAAACCACACAAGGTAGAGTTACAGTTCTTTTGCACTGCACTTTGGATCATTGTAAGAAACATTCATACCAAGTTTGAAGTCATTCGAACTTATGGTGACAAAGTTATGTTCCGGACAAGAAATCCTCTATTATTAAACAATCAAAGGGGAATAATTCAAAAACTGCACACGGTAGAGTTATGATTCTTGTGCACTGCACTTTGAATCATTGCAAGAAACATGCACACCAAGTTTGAAGTCATATGAACTTATGGTGACGAACTTATATTCCGGACAAGCAAAAGGGGATGCAACCGCCGCCACCGCCAAAGTAATCCCTATATGTCGCCTAGTCAAGCAACACAAAAACAGTATCAGTTTCATTTAATTTAAAAGAATTTGAAAATGGTACCAGTGGGTTTGTTATACACAGAATTTGTAATAAATAAAGAATACTGGATGTATCAAAATTTTAAAAACATGGACATTTTACAAATACATGTAAATTACCAAAGCAAAATTTCTGCAACATATTTTTTGAAAAAAATATACTGGCTTAAATAGATGTCCTGCAAACTGACCAATACCTAATTCATGATTTAATGACTTAATGAGGAAAATATCAGATTATATGTATCAGTATCTCTTTTAACAAATAATAACAATTATTTAATGTTATTGTAAACCTAACTGAAGCTTAAACTTATATACATACATTAATTAATTGGTCAACAAATGAACACATTTGCAACAATATTTACAAGTTATAAACATATTATGAAGCTAATTCATACATTATATATGCAAACGCAATTTTCTTAACAAATCTATTAAGTAGAGAAGTTAGCACAAAATGTACAAACTTTTTTCCAAACAAAAACATTGCCCATGACCAGAAAATCTCCCAAATAATTCCATTTACCACTAGCTGCAGGAGTCATATACACAGAATTCATATCTTGTATCAAATACAGTCATGAATCAATCTGTATGATCACTAGAATAAATGACAACATTTTTACATTGAACTGTGAACTAATGGTATTGTACTGGCCAAGTGGTGACTGTATGGTTATATTGCACGCACTTTCCCATTCTGAATGTCTGTCTTCTTTACTGCACTAGGTGGTGGAACATATTTCCCGTACAAAAGTATTGATAACATAACGAAACTTGCGCCTATTGTGAACTGAAATGACATTTTAAATTCAAAGAAAAATACTGAGACTAAACATGACACGACTATAGCCAACGAGGCAGCAAATCCTTTGAGAATATTATCAGCATATTTGACAACAACAGCAACTAAAAGGCCGCCAATGGATTGTAGAATTATTCCTATCCATACCCAAGAATCGTATCCATAAAAGAAACCAACTTCACGTAATTTTTCTCCTTCTTTGATTTCCATTGTGACCATTCCTATGATAGTACCAAGGACTCCAAGTTGAACATTTCGTAACCACACCGATTGCTTTGTCCCCTTTAAGATCTTTTCAAAATAAACCCCAGCAAATCCCGACATAAGACAGGAAATGAACACAGCAAATAGTCCCAATAGGGGGCGCTGTTCTCTGCCCGACTTGCTCTGACCTGAATTCTCAGGCTGCATCTGTACAATGGATATACCCATAAATAGAATGACCAGAGATAACCATTGTATGCTAGAGAGCGATTTCCGTAACATAACCACAGAGAAAATAGCAGTCGTCAAGATCTTCAGTTGGTAAGTAACCTGAAAATATATAATAGGATACAATAAAGAATAAAATAAAAAATGTCATGCAGGTCCTAAGCACTATTGCATTCCCTTTCAGCATGCTGCATTGTGAAATTAACATGTATATGATCATCAGACTACAATTTTAAGCTATTCAATTACAAAAATGTACATTCAGGAAAATTTTATCAATTTTACTGATGCATTTTATTTCTTAACCAGGCATCTGATTTTACAGCTAGTTTTATTATTATTCAGCACCACATGTTTAAATGCAGGAATATATAAAATGTAAATAAGTGACAACATCAAATTGTGCACAATGTTTTAACTAAATTATTTCCCTTTAACACCTGGCCACTTATTCAATTAATATTATTCTAGTAAACAATGTCCCTCAGTTAGAACCCCGACCATTATGAGACATATATATATATATTCTAAGCATAATGTTACTAGGCATATTACATGTCAATCAAGCATAATTATGTAGATGTACTATCCTAATTCTTTATTCAGACAAACATTCAATGTATAAATGAAGTGGTCCTCTAAAAGAGAAGATTTGAATGGTTTTTTTTATTGAATAAGGAGTATGAGAAGCAGACAATTAATTACCATGCCTTGTAGTTACTTTCACAATAGATCAAAACCATACATACAAGACCACCAGGATTTACTAATATTATGTAACATTTCTTATAATGATTTTTTCACTTTGGTTTACTGTACCACCAACAGTCAGACTCATTTGGGTGACTTTTACAAATGGTATAGGAAGACCCATTGAGGTACACCAGGGTACTCATATGTTAGATTTTTCTGGTCCAACATGAGATTCAAACACAGCAGTGAGGGACCAGTAACTACTAGCCAGAGAACATACCCCCAGAGAGGCCTCCTTCTTTTGAATAAATACAGTAAAATAAAACTATTTTGTTCTAAATAATCAAAAAGAATGGCCTTTATTCACAATGTGGCCTTTATTCGGAGGTGGCTACAAACACAGGTTTGACCGTATAGGCAAATCAGTGTCAATTATTTAAGATTGTAAACTTAAAAGGGCAGAAATACAAACCTGAAAGGTGGCTGCATCAAGATTTGACAGAGCAATATACAGTAGATTATTTTGAAGTGTATAAACAAGAGATGGTACAGATATCTTCAGACAATCTCCTGGAATATATATTATATGTACATGTACAATAAAAACATATAACAAATCATCAAGATATATATGAATCAATGTCAAACAAGAACCAGTCGTAGTGATAAAGTGAATAAAACACATAAGTAGTCAATCTTACAACTTTTATTTGACTAAAAGATAAATACATTCAAGCCCGTGAACAGAGGCCATCCTTAGGAAGACAAAATGGCCTTTCAGATGTCATTTTGTTCTATATATAATCAATGATGGTTTTTGAAAGAATGGCATTTGTTCAGACGGAGGCCTTTTGGAAGTGGCCACTAACACAGATTTGACTGCATATCATATACGACTCTATAGCAATTATTAATACAAAATGGCAGTCACTTTAGGTTGTTCACTCATTTGTTTCCTACCACATTATTATTACGTACATTAGTTACCGGTAATACATAATATATCACTGAATCACAAAATTGACAATAACTATCCAATCAAAGTAATTAGTTTTTTTTATATCAGGTAAAAAAACTTATGCGGGACTATCAGCTATAAAAAAGAAGAACAGATCAATCATTGACTGTGTAAAGTCATGGATTCATTTACAAACAAGATCAATAGGTGGCAAGTGCACAAATAGTACTATCTATGTTTTTGAAGCATTGTCAACTTCAGCTTCCATTCAATATGACTTATTAGATTTGAAATACAGGTAACAACAAGATGTGTTTTTTAAAATGCCACTGTAGTACCTTTGACCTACTGATCCTAAAATTCACAGTCCTATAGAGGTTGTCATGAGGAACCAAAATACATCTACATGTATGAAGTTTGATGACTGTAGGTGGAGTGTTTTGCTTTTATTCTTATAGGCAAGGTTAATGTTTGGTACAAACAAACAAGACAGGCTAAAAATAATATGCCACCATACTATCGAAACAGAGGGCATAAAACTCCAGTATGTTATTCTCTTTACCTACCTGGTTGAAGAATGATGTTTTCATGTAGATGATGTAACCATCGTCGGAAACTACCCTGCTGGTAGAATATAATCAGTAAACAAGATGTAAACTTGAGAATCTCCGACATAACCACCGCTGATGTGGCCATAAACATATCCCCGCCTCTCGTGCGCACATAGCGCATAACCAAAATAACCATGGCATTTTGAGCCGTCAAAGCAATCAGACTTATATATTTCAACATGTAGGGTGTGCCTGAAAAAATTAAAACACCTTCATCAAAGTTAGTTAATTAAAAGAGAGATACAGAATATCATATAACGCATTAAGAGGGCTCTAAGTAAAGAACATCTCAGCTTTTTTTTCTCTCAGAATTTTGGAAACATGACCCTTACCCTTTATATTGGGAATTTTAGCTGTGTTTTGCTGTAAATTGGGAAATATTGTGTGCAGATTAAAATGAACAAACATACAACAACTCTTTAAGTCTACTACAGTGCAAGATCTCTTGTTTTCATGCATTTAAATTGTTTTACGTACCCAACATCAATGTTATTTTTTTGGGGCTTTCTTTATTTAAGTTTTGATTGTTAATTTTTATCTGTGATTTGGGAAAAAAGGATAAAATTTCTGATTGGGAGTTCGACGAATATCATTAATAAATTGGCAAAAAAAACCTGCATCTTGTCAGCTGAATTTGGGTAGCTTGATAATAACAATGTGGTAACAAGCTGAAACCAGGTAAGGTAATTTTTCTAGACTCAATATCTCATTATAGATTTTATCTGAGATAAATACATTGTAAATGAAAGGTATTTATGAGCAAGTATATTGCTATTGATTTGCAAATGTACATGTATAATTGTATATCATAAAAATGTGGGCATTTACTGTTTAGAATTAACTCAAACCTGTTGGTAAACATGTGTCACATAGATTAAAATGAGTATATCATTAAATGTTATACACTCTCAAAACACTATAAAGAGAAAAAAATGACAAAAGCTATAAAAATTATCTATAGATAACAAATTTCATACCGAATAATACAATGTAGGTACAGATATGTACTATACGTTCAAGGGGAAAACTATCAATACTCAAAATCATTAAATCTTATGTATTGATCTATGTTGAGTCAAAATTTGTATTTCAGTTCAATTTTCTATCAACTTGATACATGATTTAAGACTATTGATCTCTTAATCCTACTAACAGAATACAGGTAGATAAGTTTGACAGCTATAGTTTAAGAGATAATATTATTGTACCAGTTTGTCTTACTGACTCAATACAAAATCATTATAAAATACCTCAATTATTTGTCTATAATGAGTTTTAAATGTGTTTTTTTTTCAAAATACTTCACATGCTATAGATGGAAATGGAGCAGTGAGGTGTGACAAAAAGTCAAGGATTGTCCACTCTTCAAAATAGGGATATTAAAGTAATACAATGACCAAGTACATTTTTTTAACATGATCTTACATGTAAATATGTAGGCCACTCAAAACTCAAAAATAAAAAAAAGAATGTTTACTTGGAGTTCAAACATGTTACATCTTGGCTGACAGGCTGGAAAATTAAAAAGACTAGCATCTTTACCAACAGAGCTACATACTCAATCTCAATTTAAAAAGACAATAACTGTTATTGATATATTGAGAAAACAACTGAAATGTTCGGAAATACCACCCATCCTACATATTGGACTTAGCTGATCTTTGATCATTCACAGGTTGTGCCCAGACTGTAGTAAAATCACACATCAACCATCAGCTGACATGGACTTATTATCATTATAATCATGCTTATTATTAAAAAAAATACTTCCAACAATTGTGATATGAGGGTAATCTAATTTAAATTTCAACACAGAATTCACACCAACAATCAGCATTTTTTTTAAAAAGTTAAGCTGTAAATTTGATAAATCTACATTTTAAACCTCTCATATTGGTATAAATAACAATGATATAAAGCTTTTTATCAAACTTGATAAATAAATGGATTTTCGCATGACCCACAGGTCATTGCAATGTGATGTTAAATAACCTTCTTACAGATACTTGGTTTTATAATTCTTCCTTCATATTGCATTATGTCTTTGAGGCCACAGTGGAGGTCCAGCGGTAAGAGCTCTGGACTAGCAAACGGCAATCCGGGTTTGAATACCAGTCACAACACGAGGGCTCAGCGCAACACGGTCGTAACTTGCTCTTATTTCAATATGAGTTACGACACTGTTGCGTTGAACCCTCGAACAGGTCATGCCCTACTATGAAAATTTGACATAACATACTGTTGATTTTCCTCAATATGTGGAGAAGTATGTTAGAACTTATAACTGGTTAGAATACAGTCCAGGAAAACTGGCTAGGTGAAGCTGTCACTGTATACAACAGTAATATCATTGAAAAACAGCATTAAACCCACTGAAACAACATCTTTATGCCTTTATCTAGCCTTTTGTCAGGTCCAGCCCCAAAATTCAAAATTTAATATTGACAGACTAATCCATGAAGATACAAAATGTATTTCTTATCCTAATTTCATAGATCTTAGTTTCTATGGAGATATGAAATTATGTGTAATAATATAGAGAGGTATTATCAGTAAAGTGTCTACAACTGTTGTATTTGTACATAATGACCCAGGCTGATAAAGTAATGTGCCAACTTGTCAGACATGAACTTATCTACACAGTTACCAAGTTCCTATATTAAACTGATAACAAACATATCCTACACCTGGGACCAATACAGTAAACCTGACAATGTGAATACAAATTTACCACATATGATAAAACGATGAAAACCATAGGAACATTAAAATACAAATTTATGTTCCTTTTCTGACTAATCACAGTAATGAATGCAAGTGTAGCTTTAAAGTGGTCTATACATTTAGAAGACAGACTGTTGAATAGAACACGCATCAATGATATCATTAAAATGCTTTCATACTGTTGGCTGACAATTTTAATGATATTAGAATGTATAATATATATGTGTTTATATGATGGGACTCAATTCTGAAATGATACATTGACATTAATGCATTCGTACCTAGATACGTGTATTCAAGAAGTGATATCCAGAGAAGTCAACATTCAAGTCAAATGTTACATTAAATTTTGTGCTATATACATGCAATAAACACACACAAATCAAAGTAGCTATGGCTTTAATTGAGCAAATGGCAATTATAGGAAATGGTTAACTATTAGAGATTATATCTACATTACATCTACAACATGTGTATCAAACAAGAAGGATGATTACAGTACCAAGCACAATGAAAAGCACAATGAATCCAAATTTGTACTCCTAAATTCCTATTAAACAGTATTCATAATCTCAAAATACCTAAACTGTTCTCCAAAACCTCCAGTGACTGGCAATATTACCTTCTACTTGAAATTCTAGTGCTGGCTACTTTTAGTCAATCCAAGCAATAAATAATCCCTAAGTAAAACCCGCTATAATTTACATTTAGTCTGAATCCTGTGGAGTACACTGCCTAAGGAATTTTTTTTCAAGCATATTTTTTCCAAAGTACGGTAAGTCGACATCTTATCAATTACATATCTTGTAACAGTAACCTCAAGAAAACTGTCTAAATTTGCATCAAAACATTTAATATTTTTTTATTCATTTGATAAAAGCAAAAAACAGCAACTAAAATTGATACTGAAATACTCTGATCAATAACAACTTGTTAGTTGTATAAATACATACAAATAACAGTAGTATCAACCTAATTTGAATAATTTATAGTAAGTTATTAATAAAACATCTTCATCAAGAAGAGACTGATATGGAAATTTAGAAAATAATGAAATATCTTGGACTAAGGCAAGACAGGACCCCAGATCTATTCACATTCACAGTATGGCTGTGGCGAGTATTCGAGCACTCGAGTAATCACAAATCAAATTGAAAAATCAAGTACCGGTATGAATAATCGTAAGATTCTTAGTTCGCGATCTAGTTTTTTAACAAATTAAAAGTGTATTCTTTGTTTTTAAAAATCCCTTTTCTCTGAATAAATATTGTCTCATCATGGACTACTTTGTTCGCCAAGATGTCCAATCGGTTCTTTAAATAATGATGCTGGTAAATCAATTAACTGGAAGGGAGTACCTGTATGTATAACTTTAAGCCATAGAACAATTCCTATTTTTGATATTTAACTTTACCCCTGAAGGCAATAGAACTTACAAGACAGCAAACCATTAAATCAATGCAACGTATATGCAAGACAGACACCGTATAAACCAAAATGATGAGGTTACAGCAAGAACCTCAAACTCATGTCTGGAGAAAAATACAACATATACAGTAGTTTCATTTAATATTAGATATACATGCCTTTGCATGCTGTAATATTGCATGCCATAAATTTCATGATTGCATTTACATAAATTATATACAAAAGGTCCAAGAAATGGGAAAAGACTTTATCTATTTAAAATTTTCCTCAAGAAAATAAACATGATTCTCATTGCAAATGGTAATTAAAGAAACAAGAAGCTGCTTTCAGTAAAACACATGTGCTCCCGGTGATGTGCTTGACAATAGACTTGGGTTAATTTGTATGAGGTCAATATATAACAAGAGGGCCATGATGGCCTTATATCGCTCACCAGATAAAAAGACTCTTAGAGAAAATTATCATGAGCCTTTGTAAAATTAAGTGACCCTGGGGCGGGGCCAATTTTGCCCCTACAATAATTTATTCAAACTTGGTAGATGTCCACCAGACAATGCTACATACAAAATATGTAAGCTCTAGGCCTTGCGGTTTTGGACAAGAAGATTTTCTTGTTTTCCTATATAAGCCTATAAAATTATGTGAACTCCAAGGCAGGGCTAATTTTCACCCTGAGGCCATACTTATAACAGACTTGGTAGAAGTCCACTAGACAATGCTACATGCAAAATATCTATAGGCTCTAGGCATTGTGGTTTCTGCCAAGAAGATTTTTTAAATTTTCCTGTATAAGCCTATATGAATCAAGTGACCCCTGGGGCGGGGCCAATTCTGAAGTTTTTCCTATTGGTTGCCATGGCAACCAGAGTTTTAATGAAATTAAATTTTTTTAAACTTTGGTAGAGCTTCATGCAAGAAATATCAATGTAAAGTTTCGTTCAAATTGGCCAACTGGTTAAGAAGGAGATGTTGTTTAAAGCAATTGTTGACACACACACAAACACACACACACATGGACGAAGGACATCACGCGATCACAATAGCTCACCATGAGCACTTCGTGTTCTGGTGAGCTAAAAAGCAGAAGCCAAGTTTCAAAATTACATCATTACCTTTTTTTCCACCCAAACTATGTCAAAACAACCAAAATCAATACAAGCAAGTGATATACTGATGCTGGACAAAACAGTAAAATATAGTTCACCAAGAAATAGCCATTGATGCTAGAGTAAAGGGTAGCTATTCTTAACAGAGAAATTACTCATTTAACTTTTAAGATTTTGTTCATTCAAAAAGGTCAAAGTCAATTTAAGCTTAAGCAAAAAGGATGGATTAAAAATGGTCCAAAGCAAAAACTGTATAAGTATCAAAGCATTCTAGTAAGTGATGTTGGTGCCTGACAAAATGGTAAAATTATGTTAACCTGGTAAGAGCCCATTAAAACATTCCTAATAAGGTCAAGGCCGAATCAAGGTTGGGTGATATGGGTGGATTGATAATGGTCCAAGAAAACAGATGTATTAATATAAAAGCATTCCAGTATGCGGTGTTCGTGCTAAATGAAACAGTCAAATCCAGTAAACGAGAAAGGGTCCATCAAAATACATTTAAATCCAAATACGAGCATGTTCAAATCAAGGTTGGGTGATATGGGTGTATTGGGAATGGTCCAAGGCAAAAACTGTATAAGTAACTGTATCAAAGCTACAGACAAAACTGTTAAAAATACTTAATCTCGTACGAACAGACAGACAAGGCAATCACTATAATTAGGCCCCACATCATTAGATGCTGGCGGCATAAAAAAGGAAAAGAGTTAATCATACAATGTACGATGCCAAGATCATGCTCAACCACATTTAAATAGAAATAGGCTCTCATACACTAGACTGAGTATTATTTTGTTAAATGCAAGAGGCACAATTAAATCTTAATGAGTTACTCACATGTGTCAGGTTTCTCTGCTGAAAGTAATATTTCATCACATACACAGTAGTGAAAATACACAAATATTAAGATAGATACTCAGCCTATGGACCAAGATAAATGATGTAAATATAGATTTATGGTTTATATCATTGTAAACTTATATCTTACAGAGTTACAGTAGATGTCTTGTGTAACAAACAGACAGTATTACATAGTATGTATTTATACAATTATTTATAAATATACTACATAATAATCTCATTGAGTAACTAACACACAAACAATTAAATGCATCTGCAGTCTATGAAGTTCAATTAGTCAAAAACGTATGTATACAGTGTGTTAAATTAAACTAACAATGCTGTAAGATTATTTCCAAATGCCCAGTATTTAACAGAGAATAGAACAATATGACAACAGAAACATTTACAAACAAATCATCTTCATAAAGCATGATTCTTCTTTTATTCACTAAAGTTTAACATCACACCAACAGCACCAGGGACATTTGGTGTCAGACTGCATCTTTTACCATTAATGAAGACAACAGGCATACACCTCAGTACAATTACCAATTATCCACAATTACCAATAATCCGTTAGCTAGCTGGACAGCTTCCTCAATATGGTATCTGGTTTCAAGTGGAATTTGAACTCACAGTGGTGTGGGGCTAGTGAATACTAGTCACAGACCTAACTACTCTACCACAAAGGTCCCCAGACATGACACATGGTACTTTATACAGCCTACTTCCTTTTACAAATTTTAATGTTTAACAAATCTTTAACAATCTTCACATGAACAAACTAAGATTAATTGTTTTATAATTGGGAGAAAAGAATGAGTCTAAACTCTGTACTAAATATCTCAGATAAAATTTGTTGAAATGTAATCATGCAGTTGCTAAACTGTAACATTTGTTTTCAGTAAATGCTCCTGGAAATTAATTGAAAAATAATATCTTGTAACATTTTCCCACAGAAAAACAAATTGAATGTAATTGAATTAAAACTTTGTGAAAACAGTTAAACTTGGAGGAAATCTGAACAAATTGTAGAGGACTCAAGCTGTGATGATAATTAAATGTTTGTTCAGTACATAAAGTATTCTTAGGCCATCATTATAAAATTGTTTGTTTGTAGAGCTCTGACCCTATTTTCCAGAGGTGGGTGGTAGGTAAGTATTTTTTTCTTTTTTGGAATATTTGTTTCTGTTATTGCATTGATAAATAATTGGGAATTTTGAAATACACAATATTTTCATGTAGTCTGCTCTGCATTAAACATGTAATTAGACAGAACAAACTAAGATGAACAACCAGTTTGTATTGGATAAAGGCCATGTACTCTGGTATGGTTTAAAAACAGAAAGTACTTTTTAACTGAACAGGTGCAAAGATACCAAAAAAAAGATTTAACTTGAAAACCTAAAAAAGAAGAAAAGTAGTATCCATTTTGATGGGTCTGTCGGAGCACTACCAACAAAGAATTTTTACTTTCAGCCTTATTTTGAAAGTTTGTAAACATAAACCTTTATACCCATGAACTTACTGCTCAGTTAGGATAATTGTATAGTGACGCAGTGGTCGAGTCCATTTTTACGGTGTAAAACCGTTGTCAAATTATCATTGGACACATAGGCTGACTATATGATTTACAAATTCCAATAAATACATCAACTGTCGGCATAGCGCAGTTGGTAACGATGGTGTATGACGATAATCTATTGATGTGAAAAGAACTGTGTGAGACCGCGACTTGGTACTTTTTCGCAAATTATTTTCTATTGCTATATATTTTTTTTTTTAAATCGTCAATTTTTTCGTCGTTTTTTTTTTTGTAAGGAATATACTAGATTTGGCTAGTGTTTATAAATATTATTATCATCATTTTTATCGTTTGGCATATCTTTTTTTAATATCTTTTTACATGTAATAAACATGATGAAAAATAGTCTTAGACATTTCGTTGTAATTCTGGTAATTACGATTGGTACGCCATTAAAAGTCCACCTATTTTCAGTCATATTTAGCTAGTTGGCATTCAGATATTAAAGTTTGCACGAAATACCTGTGCGCGGTACTAATACTTCATGTACTTTTGCACTACAAACTTTGCGTTACACAGGACAATTATATATTATGCATTCTTTTTCTTTAAAATTTACTTCTAAATATTATAAGGAAACTACAATTTATTTGCAAAAAGTTGAAAAAGAAAAAAGAGACAACCGGTGAGTTTCGAACTCGCGAATTTTTTTTAGTTCCTGATCAATCCTAAAGGCTTTACCAACTGCGCCAACCAGACATCTACAATATCATTGCTAAACTATAATACTATATTTGTTTCCTATAAACCCATTTTACCTGTTCAGACAATGGATGTAAACTTTTGTGTACACATAAAATGAAACGTCACTATCACATTATCCTAACTGGACAGTACCTTTTGTCATTGGGAATCTGACCCTAATTATGGTAATAAAACAGTCTGCTATACACATACAAGAAAGCAATACAGATCTCACATACTTATATTGTATTTCAAACTCTTTAAATTTCAAAAGATCTTGCTAAAGAACATTTCATCTTTAAAGAAAATCACAGTTGCTGAGAGACTAGTTTTCAACTTTTCAGCATAAGAAATTTTAAACATACAACAATGTACACATGAAATTGGTATTATTTTAAATTTATAGATTTCTTTTAAAACAATCAGAAGCATTATGATTATAACACTGATTTTCTGCCCCTGACTTTATCAAACCAATCACAAGGAAATGCTAATATCAACTTTATTACAAGAAAACGCTGTGTTTATAGCACAATATCTTCTTATCAAACTGCATTAGTATTTGTGAAAGCGGACCTAGTTCTTCAAACTAACAAATATCCCATTATCAAACCATTCATAGAATAATATTCAACCTAAGAACACTTTGTTAACACTCACAAAAGCAATCAATTGTCAAATATGTACTTCACATGCAAAATGTTGATGCTCATAAGACAACTCAGACATGACAAATCATAAACAAAAAGAAAACCCTCCTTGAGCATGCATGTAGGCAGGGATACAACAAATCAGGGTTTTTCTCCATATATGTTGACTATGCTTCTGTTTAATTTGAGTGTCATCATTGAAATTCACCACTATGATATCTTAATTCTATTTTTAGATTTCCTAGGACTAAGGTGAATTTTGTTGATTTTTGTTGAATACACACTTCAGTATAAGTGTAACAATATGATAATCACTAGTTTGATTAGAAATTTATGCAAGAAGCAAATTTCAAGAAATATTTTTATAAATTATCAGATGCTCTTTTTCAGTCTTTTTCTGTTGTTTTTTAGGCATGATTTATACATTTTGTATAAATAAATGAACAGAAACTTTCCTTACACATAAATTGTTTCTTCAAACTTTATGGAGTTTATGCCATTCATTTATAAATTTCGGCAGCTAATTTATCATACCAGGAAACAGCTATGTACATGTAGCTGTCACCTGTGGAGTTGTGTAAATACACATATAAAAATACCAAATATTAAACTTAAAAATGCAGCCAATGATGAAAATAAAAGATGATATCGTGATAATATTATATACCAACTGTGAATTTGAAAACTAATGAAGCAAACAAATGATATGGCAGGCATACACAGGACTTTAGACAGAAGACCATTTCTAAGAGGCAGGACTATGACTACGGGTCCTAGGAAATAGACTTTGGCCGGGTTTTACATCCCTCTGAAATTTTGACAACGCAAAATAAAATATGTTGCCCTAGCTATTACAAATTGGACAAAACAATTATTACTTCTCATATATACATGTACAATGTCAAGTTATCTTTAGATACCAGTTATTAGAAATTGGATTTAGAGTGAATTTAAAAAAGTTGTGTAGTACTGTTATACAAAGTTGTAGACTAGTAGCCCAACTAATAAGACTGTAATAGCTTTTTCAGTTTCTATTATTTATAATTTAGTCAAACCTGTCGAAAATAAAACAAATGAATTGTATATATTATAAACATAAGTACAATATTGTAACAGAACACAGGAACCTGTTATTTAATAAAAAAGAAAGTATGTGCCATAAAAAATATACCTCCATGTAGAAAAAAAACATGTGTGCAATGCCTCCCACTGACTCCCCACCCACATTGCTGATACAAGAATCTTTGTCAATTCTCAATATGTGAAATTCTGGTCTACATAGTCAGCTAATGGTCACCGAAGTTTTTTCTATGTGCGGATACATTCTTTTGAAGGCACATAGTTTTTATTTTCATTATTTTGATTGAATAACAGGTTCGTGTGAACAGAATTACATCAATTAGCCATTTACATGTAACAATAACACACAGTATACTCTTTGTTACAATGTGAGTAATAAAAAAAAACAATTGACATAATCAAAACATTACACTGGGAGTGGCAATACACAATGCATCGGTGATAGTTTGTTATTCAAAGTTGAAGGCACGCATACAAGAATGGCTTAGTTTCCATTTCTAATATAATATAAATATACACCTTTCTGGTGAAAAAATACCGTTCGAAGCTACTTTAAGACCAATAGAAAAATTAAATGCCCAAACCTGCAACATCCGAAGCGCTGCCACGAATCATGTTGAGATTATCTCGCTCTTTCTCGTGTTCTATCGTAACAGAACTGGACATTTTGTGACAACAGAAAGGCCTATAGTGTAATATTACACCGGGTATATCCAACAAGCAAATTTCATTTCATGTAAGTGGTAATGATTAAGTCCGACATAACGTCTGTTACGCTATCCGGTTATAGAATATTGTCACAACGTAGTTGAATGCATGCGACACCGTTGACAAAACCAAGGGGCTTTATCGTTTCGTCCTCAATAAATTTCGAACCAATTTCAAGTAAAACTCTAAAGACATTTATACGCCGTATATAAAATCTCATCATATAGAAATTTTAAGAGCTGTTGAGCTATTTCGATATTTCAGCATATGTTTTGTATAAAAAACAGCCTCTAGCCAAGAAGTAACCCTATATATAACGCTGGTTCTCGTTCCATGTTGTAATGCACAGACAGAGTCAACGGGAACCAGTTTAACAGAGTGCTAAAGAAAACGATTGTAACGGAAACAGCCTTATTGCTTTAGCCATTTTCGCGAAATTAGAACACTAAATAAAAGATCGTTTGAAATGAAATTTACATTGAAATAAGTCTAAAACTATTACATAGTTTATTTCTTATCATAACCAGGGATGCATCCTATAGGTATCTGAATCATGATCTATATGATAAATACATGTATATAAAAAAAACAAAAAAAAAAACACTATTTATTAATATGTTAACACAGGGATGCTTGCTATATTACATGTAATATAGCATCCCTAGTTAACAAGGAATATCTCAACGAAAATTCTCTGGACGATCACTGAGGTGACTTTTGTTTTTCAATTTAATCAACGATTCCGGTGAATTCATGCAAATGAATATATACTTTTTACGGCCGCAACCAAGGACTTATATACATACAACTGAACAAAAACGTATTCCTGCATTGAAAGCATACACTATTTTACATTCATAACATTTATTCATTCATTTATAATCTATTCATGATACAGTTATCTGTGATGCATCCCTGTCATAACATTTTAGTGTTAAAGGCCCATAAGCATATACATTTATTGGTCCGAATAGTTTCTGTTTGTTCTATAACAGAGGCCTGTTGGTCCACAGCGGGCATTGACCAAATATGGTAATATCTTACGGAAAGTCACGGAAGGATACGGAGATCTGGGCAGACTCGGAACTTTTCGGAAACCATGTGCCCTCTTTCTTTCGGAGGCGTCCATTGATGAAAGGTCACTGAAGTACTGCTCTGTGCATATCCTAACGCTGTAAGCAGCTTTTCACATACTTGGTGTCTCAATTGATTGAAAAATTAACGATTTGTTGCATTTTTTTTATATGAAATCATTTTCGCGCTTGTGAAGTACCATTTTCTTTCAATAATGTCGGCGTAAGTTATTTCCGTCATACGTTTTCGCGAGTGTTATCGGTTTGCAGACGGAATTATTTTCGCGTGGTGTAGGCCCTGTTTGATTATTTTTGATAGAAATTATTGTTTAATCATGACACAGTTTGTTCGTGTCGAGTATCCATTTCTATTTCCAGGTAGTGCCCTAGTCGCCGGAGATTCGAACGTTCGTCGCATGCAGGATGTTGATAAATCTATGAAGTTTTTGTCCGTCTCAGGTAAGAATTTTGCTGACAGTCACATTGTTACAAAAAACGAAAGACTACCTATGCATGATAGTCAGTATTTGTACCTCGGAATAGAACATTGCAGAATTGTCATAGTGACAATTAATGGCATTGAAATAACTTACCTACCTTATTCAATAATCTTAAATCATGGTAACTCCGATTTTGTCGCTGCAGCCCATTTATTTATTGTGGCTTGTCCAGAAAGGGTGACAGTGTCAGAATTAGAACTATTTTTATTTAAGCTTGTCCACTGAAATGCCTAGACATTGACCAACTGCATTTAAACTGGAGTGAACCCTTTTAATGGTAGCGGTGTGGTATATTGTATTATAAATTGGCTGTGATATTCACCAGCCTGATTAGCTCAGTTGGTAGAGCATCTGACTCGCAAGCAGGAGGTTACAGGTTTGAGCCCCGCATCCATCGGGAACAGGTGCATCCTGTACCAGTGCAGATACAGCATGATCTGACATGAGGGACAGAGAAAGCCCCCATAAGGGAGAGAAAGATATCAGATACAGGCATGTCCGGCGCTGGATGCGCCTAGCTCTTATTCTGAATAGACAGTCTGATTCTTTAATGTGCCCAGTGTATAGCACCGATACACATCTTCCTGGCACCTTTAACCGGTACTTATACAGCCACACAGTCAGATATATTGGGAAATACTATGAATAGAATTTCTGAAATCTCTATAGCCCAGGTCGGGAAACGAACCTGGGACCTCTGGATTGACAGCTTAGCATGTTACCAGTGAGCTATCTCTGCTATATTTTCACGTGGTGTATTTATATTTGAGAGAAAAAATTATCTAATTATGTCACAGTTTGTTCTTGTTGAGGAGTCATTTCTATTTTCAGGTAGTGACCTATAGTTGCCTGTGATTCAAACGGACAGTGCACCGCATGCGGTTGTTGTTGACAAATCTCAGGTTAGAATTTTGTAGACACTGCTTGCAAACAATGAAAACTTACTGATGCGTGTTTAATATTTATATTTTCTTTGTGATCAACACTAAAAGACAACTAGTTGCAGCTGTGGTTCAGTGATTAGGGCATGTTGCCCAGATGACCTCCATGGTAGGAACCAGGTGGTGACTGACAGGTCATGTTTGTATACTGTTCATACTGTTCACAAGGCCACATGGATAAATCTATTCATGACATTTTTAGGGTTCTTAATAACAACAGGCTGCAGGCCAATTTAGCCGGTTAGAAATGTGTTTGGGCCTGTTAGGAATCTAGAAAGTTTTTGACCATAGCAGGCCTGTTAGTCTAGCTTTTGGGCCTGTTGGCCACAAACTTGTTAAGAACCCTTTTTTTGGTCCTCATAATGAGGAGAAACTGTCACTTGCTTTTTGAAGCAGGCTGGGCCAGTGCTTATTAGTTGTTAAATCCAGGAAAATTGTTAGGATGAACTGAAAACTGTATGTAACTGAAAAAATGTTGAAAAAGATTTGAACACTAAGAAGAGTTTGTTACAATTGACATAGTGCACATAACGAGTTGAATGAAAAATTTCTCGGTACAATTTTGTACACAGTGGAATAATATTCAAGTGATTGCTCAATATTTTGATATTAAAACATTCTTTTTCCAACATAATCATGGACAATTACAGTGAAAACATCTGTGGTTAGTCTGTGATTGTAATTGTACTACCCAGGAATAGAATATTGCAGAATGATTATTCATACATGTAGAAACCTTAGCGGATTGAGATAAAATTGTTTGTGTTTACTGGCATTGAAGTAACTGATCCTACATTAGTCAATGAATTTCATCCGTCATTGTAACCCCAATTTTGTAACTGCAACCCACAGAATAAAAGCATATGGTGACTTGTTCAGAAGGGTGATGGTGTCAGAATTAGAACTCTTGATTGAAAAATGATTTAAGGTTGTCTACTGAAATTTCTAGCCTTTGGCCAACTGTATTTGCTCTTGAGTGAACCCTTTTTGACCATATGTTTGTTTAGAAAGGGCATAAATTTACTCGGGCTTTTATTCATATGAATCTAGGTGCCCGGAACACATGTGACAAGACAATGTTAAAAAACCTGCTGAAGTCAAGTTCGAATGAGGCCAACTACAAACAATGATGTACTCAACTCAGAATGTGTGTTCTATAGGTAATTTTTATTGAAATTTTCCCAAGAATGTTTTAAGTTTTCATATGGTGAAGTGACACAACTAACCATCTTCCTATAATTATTTTTTAAAATTCTAAATTTGTGCTGAAGTCAATCAGTATTTAATGGTGAACAGTTTTGCATGTTAGGGATTTTATAAGCAGGTCATGAAAATAAGATTCTTGCACTGACATAATTTTCAGGTAATTAAAAGTATTTTGTATATCAGCATATTTTGCCATATTTTCCGCCTTCATTGTTTTGCCGTTTTAAATCTAATTTACCAATATTCATTGCATTAAGGCTTTCCAGTAATTGTGTATTCCAACTTACTCATACTAGCATTTATGTAAGATGTCAGAATAACATTCCTGGCTTAATTTTGTTCCAATGCAGCAGGTCTCCAGGATATATTAGGTCACAAAGAAGCAGGTTATAAGGCTTTGTTGAAAATTGAGGAATTATTTACCTTCTTTCAAGTGGAAATTTTCATCAAAATTATTTCATGAATTACTGTCAAATAATTTGAATATTTTAGAATGTGTTTGTTGGGCTCTGTATTGCATGGGGAAATTATACTGCCATGTAATGTGATATTTGACTTTCTATTTCAATATACAGTCAAACCTGTGAACAAAGGTCACCCTTTGGGAAAACCAATCTGGTCTTTATTGACAGGTGACCTTTATTTAGAGGTCAGTTCATTTTAGATGATATGTTTTAAAAGAATTACCTTTACTCACAGGGTGACCTTTATTCAGAGGTGGCTGCTAACGCAGGTTTGACTAACATGAAATGTTAATCTAAGAAGGAGAACCATAATGGAACTACTGATGTATTTCAGCATTTTTTGCAGTATTCAAATTTGTATAACATACAAATGAGTAAAAAAATCAGTCATAATTAGAGCTTTTCTTAAAACAGTCTATCTGAATAGAATGAAACATTTCATAGCATATGATTAATGTCTGACAAGTACAATTTTGAACTGACAAATGCCCAAATTTGAAAATCATTCCAATATTATTATGCCCCTCGGAAAACAAACTGCAAAAACACATATATTGCGTCAGTCCATCCTTAGTGCATGTCATTCCTTTTAGTTTCAACATTTTGCTTCAGAGATTTTAGCGAGAATTCATGTTGGCAGATGCAATCTGTGGCATAGGGTTCAGTGTTTGTAAAAAAAGTAGATAAAAGGTTTAGGAATTACCAAAAAAACTTGATACATGTAAGTATTTACCTAAATGTATGATAGGAATCAGGGATTTTTTCAAAATAAAAGCCAAAAATATTGTTTGTGGTAATGCTACCTCCACACTGAAAAGACCCCTGCCAAAGTTGTTTTGGCCTCTCAGGTAGATTATTTTTTAAAATAAGAAATAGCATTCTGACATTTACTTTGGGTTCAATATAAAATTACCTTGTAAAAAATATTTTCTACCCATCTACCCACTGAAAATTCTCTGTGTAGGGTTAGTGCAAACCAACGTTTTTTTAAGGATGGCCTTAAAGGTTGAAGTTGTTGAAAGTGAATGGTATAAACTGTATACTGATAAGTAGGCCTAAGTGATGTTGTGGTAAATTGTTTTGTATATTTTTCATCATTTGACCTGTGATGGTCTTCATCTGAGTGGAACACTGCTGATACCAATGCCACAACAACATACAACAGCATCCATGAACGGCCCAAGTCAGAACATCATCAATATACAGTAATAGTTGATGAGGACTGACTAGCACTGGGGTGTGTCCAGACCAAGGTCATTCTTGTGGACAATAATGTCTTATCACCAGTATGCAGATATTGTACAAGTTAAGGTAATCATTTTTATTTTCTATGAAGAGCCACATACATTTTTACAAAAAAACTTCTTGTCCTTGGATATATGCATGAACTCACTGGTGATCAATATGTTGTATTCTGGAGGCTAGCAATCTATCAATAAGTCTAATAGCCACATTTTACGGCATTATGAATTAGTATACTTTATATAATAAAAAAATACTTGACTGAGGCACATACCCTTTATTTCAGGTGAAAATAGCACCCCAAAAATGTAATTCTGAAATTCATTCCAGCAAGGTAGTCAGAAATTTGTAGTAATTTGAAAAATCGATGGGGAGTGCTATTTTAGTACGAAAGCTGTGAAAGGTACTTTTGCGTATTTTACAGCATTCTGTAATCATGGAGAATGGAATTGAACAAAACTATTATTGAATTGTGCTATTACAGTACATTGGCATATGATGTTTGTTTTGTTTTCTGGGTTTAACTACAATCTTTTATCCATACGGAGAAGTTGTTAATGTGAGACATTTTTTAGTGCTGCCTTCACTGTGATATCTTGTTGTGGACACTGACATGATACCACACCAAGTCACATTATTACCAGGTCAACCTATCCTGGACTACCCTTATGCAGAGCACTAGACTAGGGAACTTAATACCATTTTTTAAGATTTTGGTATTTCACAGGTTGGGATCGAACCTGCTACCTCCTGCTCCAGAGGAGAACACTCTTAAGGACAGAGCTGCTTGGAATGTTATGTTGTTAGTTCTTTATGAAAGAATTTATTTATTGGTTTAATGCTGAATTATGTGTATGTGCTGCTGGAATATTTGTACCTTTGTTAAAACCTTTGTTAATAAGTATTAAGTCATACTGTATGTTCCTGATTAAAGTTTCAGTTTGCAAGGAAAGTCAACTTAAGGTACTAGTTTTTGTCGCAGTTCAGCTTCAAACTTCACATGTAGATTGGTCACATCAGGGTGTGGGGGCATGCTAGTTACTGACACTTCTTGTCTTTCTCGAGACTTTGTTTTACCCCTTTCCATTGCTATTTTAAAAACAGCATTGCAAACATATTTTTACATGAATTATTCAGATTTGTTGAAAATCTCATTTACATTTTATGACTGAGCAGGTTGTCATTTCTACTAATTATAAACATGTTAGCTTGTTTCAGCAATTTGTGCAGTGATTGTATTTTTAAATTACGGTAAGAAAAAATAATTACTTTGAACAACTTCAGGAGTGTTGAGCATAGGCAGGATTTTGTTGTTGTTGGCTAGAGTGAAGATGTGGCAGTAGAGATACCAGCTGCTAAAATGTAAGTTGCTTGTTTGGTAAGTATTTGTACTAAAATTACTTCAGTGTAAGCCCAAATTGTCTATTTCTCAAGAAATACAAAACCCTACCTAGTTGATGTCTACACATGGAGCATGGAGACATCTTGTGTGCCTGTGTTGCTGCCTGCACCCAAATGTATATTGGTTAAATTTAACCTATGGGTTGAATTTGAGATTTGGTTAAAAAGTTAACAAAAAGCTAACCAGTGTCAAGATGGCTGCCCTTGTACCAAACACTGGATGTCCTCAACCACTCAGAGGAGTAACTGATGATCTTGACCGCTCTTATTCTATTTCACACACTTAGGTTAAATCTTGCTGGAAATAATTTCTTATAAAATTAACCAAAGTTTTATGCAATCATTTTACCCAACTTCAACAAAAAATTTTAACCCATCATCAGATTTAACCCAGTGATTAAAATTAACCAATGTTTATCACAATAGGGTGCTGATAGCTATAAGTAATGCCATTGTTAGTAATTGAAATTTTCTGTACTTCTAATTTTGTTGCTTCTACATTTGTCAATGAAATGATTTACATGTATTTCCATACACAAGTACAAGGTCCACAAAAAGTTCCCACTGACTCCTATGTTGGAAGCAGTTATTGTCAGACCAAACTGAAATCAAAGTACTGAGAGTACTGTCAGGAACAAAGTTAAATCTATCCTTAGAAATTAAAGGCCTGTCCCTGTAGAGAATTTGATGAGCAGTTCACAAAAAGTTCTTGAGCTTATTCATGAGTAAGTAGTTCATGTTTTTATTCATGACCTACAAATTGGATAGTTGGTTCATGAACTTTGTCTGATGAAGTTCATGAGCAAATGTTCAAGTACCGATTCTGGACTCCATGAATTGTTCATGAACTGATAATGTTCATTAATCGTTTATGTACTTCAGTTGGTGAACAGTTTATGAAACTTAGGTTTATGAACTATTGGTGAATTATTTTGATGAACCTTGATTTAAATTTCATGATTGTTCATGAACAGATGATGTGCATGAATTGTTTATACACTTCAGTTGGTGAACAGTTCATGGAACTTAGGTTTATGAACTATTGGTGAATTATTTTGATGAACCTTGATTTAAATTTCATGATTGTTCATGAACAGATGATGTGCATGAATTGTTTATACACTTCAGTTGGTGAACAGTTCATGGAACTTAGGTTTATGAACTATTGGTGAATTATTTTGATGAACCTTGATTTAAATTTCATGATTGTTCATGAACAGATGATGTGCATGAATTGTTTATACACTTCAGTTGGTGAACAGTTCATGGAACTTAGGTTTATGAACTATTGGTGAATTATTTTGATGAACCTTGATTTAAATTTCATGATTGTTCATGAACAGATGATGTGCATGAATTGTTTATACACTTCAGTTGGTGAACAGTTCATGGAACTTAGGTTTATGAACTATTGGTGAATTATTTTGATGAACCTTGATTTAAATTTCATGATTGTTCATGAACAGATGATGTGCATGAATTGTTTATACACTTCAGTTGGTGAACAGTTCATGGAACTTAGGTTTATGAACTATTGGTGAATTATTTTGATGAACCTTGATGAAAAGTTCATGAATTTTTCATGAACTGATGATGTTCATGAATTGTTTATGCACTTCAGTTGGTGAACAGTTCGTGGAACTTAGGTTTATGAACTATTGGTGAATTATTTTGATGAACCTTGATGAAAAGTTCATGATTTTTTCATGAACTGATGATGTTCATGAATTGTTTATACACTTCAGTTGGTGAACAGTTCATGAAACTTATGTTTATGAACAATTGATGAATTATTTTGATGAACCTTGTATAATTTCATGAATGTTCATGAACTGATGATGTTCATGAATTGTTTATGCACTTCAGTTGGTGAACAGTTCATGAAACTAAGGTTTATGAGCTATTGATGAATTGTTTTGATGAAAATTTTATGTATGTTCATGAATTTTTCATGGACTGATGATGTTCATGAACAGTTCATGAAGCTTCATTGCACTTCAGTTGGTGACAGTTCATTAAACTTAGGTTAATGAACTATTAACCTTTGATGAATTTACATGAACAATTAATCAAACTTCATGAACTGTTCATGAACATCATTAATTCATGAACAAATTCTCAACAGTCATGACATACAGTGACAAACTATTAGCTACTGCACATTTTGAAAAGCCACACAAATTCAGTGCCTGATCTGTATACAGTGAACTCTGTATAAACCATCTGTTGTACTAGTGTATACTTATACAACAAGTGGTACTATTTTCCAATGCGGACGAGAGGCGTTTGTAAGTACAAAATGTGGTGGAAACCTTTAGGAACTTCGTCCCTAAAAATGTGTTTGTAATTGCTTTTCCAGAAGAAATGGTCACTGCAGTCATTCTATCTGTCAGTGCCTGAAGGAAGCCATTTGGAAGACAAGTAGAAGACCATGAGAAAATCAGGGAGAAAACAGGTAATTTGTGGGACTTGCAAATAGCAATTTCTTATAATTTTCTATTGTTTTTAAGGACCTAAATAGTAAATACAGACACCCTGTAGTAATCGCTCTGTCTGCCCCATCCCTTGTCTGTGCCAGGACCTTTTTTTCCAAAAATTGGGAAGGAGCCATAGCCTTTCATTTTAGAAAAATCAAGAGCAATTTTTGGTAAAATTGGGAGAAAGTTAGACAACAGAGTTCAAATATATTTTAAAGTGTTTGGTTAAGAAAACTCATTATCAATTGTAAATTATTTAACGAAAAAATGATTATGTAACACTTAAATAAATAATGCTAAATAATGTAAGTTTTATTCCCAGAACATGAGAAATAGACTTAGGGAGAATCATATTTAATCAAGTTAGGATTTTCAGCATTGTATTCTTTGGAATTTCTTTCACCAAATTGGGGAAAAAAGAGCCTTTTTGCAAATTCGAAGTCACCTGTATTATAGAAGGAAAAAGACCCGGGGGATGTAACTTTGTCATTCCAGGATGGATTTCCAAAGTTGCTCGCATAAATGCTCACCATCATGAATCAATGCGTCACCCAAAATGCACATATCTGTAGTTCATACTTAGGTTTAAGGTTGGTATTTCCTTGTCAAGGCTTTAACATTGTCATTTCAATTATGGATTTGTAACTGAGGGTTAACTTTTGTGATTGGTCTTTGTCCGTCGGCATGCAGCTTCAACTTTTGCCTTGTGAACACACTAGAGGCCACATGTTTAGTTAGATTTTCACAAAACTTGGACAAAATCAAAATGAGGTCATGGGTCAAATCCCATGAAAACCTTGTCAACTCTCTAATGGTCGTAATTTTGATTGGGTCTTTATCAAACCTTATTAAAATGTTTATTTCAATGATTTCTTCAATGAGTTAAAACATAGGTCATCTAGGGTCAAAATTTGGGTCACTGGGTCAAATCCCGGGAAAATATTGTTATCACTCTAGAGGTCTCATTTTTGTTTGGATCTTCATCAATCTTGTCAGAATGCTTGTCTGTATGATATCTCGACAAAAATAAAAATTAGGTCACCAGGTCAAATCATTGTTAAATCTTAATAGCACTGTAGAGACAACATCGTTTATTAAATCCTGATGAAAGTTGCTCAATATATGTGTCTTAATGATTTCTTGGTCATGTTTGGCTCTGACCGAGTTAAATGTTTAGAAAGAAGTTGCAATGATATGAAAGAAAAAGTCTTTACACAGTTGAGCGAAAAAAGGCCATCATGGCGCTCTTGTTAAAATATTGTGCACAATTATTAATTTATATGTGGGAATGTCTGCTGTGCAAGATTCAGTTCCATACGTCCAAGGTCACACTTGAGGTTAAAGGTAAAAAAATACCTCCAAGGACAAGGTCAGTCGGTCCGTCAATCTGTAACCAAACCTTGTCTGGTCAAGAGAACTAAGCTCCTCAGATTTTGTTTGGAGACTGGACATCGCATGTATATGACCTCTGTTGGTTTTGAGGTCAGTATGCCAAAGGTCCATTGCGAGTCTATTGCAGTATGCCTTCAGAGAATCCTGGAGGATAGCCTGGTGTACAATTCATACAGTTTTATGAGTCAGTGTATTTTCAGATATCAAAGATGTTGACACAACCATTATAAGGCTACTTTAGTCTAATGATGTTGAGCAGAATCCAGGGCTGATAATTAACATACTTGATTCTTTGTTTAATTGGCAGCACCGGCTACTGTACTTTATAACTGTACTATTTGTCCTAAGCTCCTCAGATTTTGTTTGGAAGTTTGTCACCCCTATTGATATTGTGTTTGACAGGTAAAAATTTATTGTGATTAAGTAAGTCAAATTCATTTTGTTCTTTGATATGTTTATAATGTATTTATTCAAAATCTGGCGACATTGAGTTGGATGGCATCCAATGATACCCCTGCGTTGAGCAGATAATACCATTGTACCGTGCATCCTCTCCTATGTGTTCTGTAATTCCTATAAATATCTATTTTTGAGGAAATAGTTAGATGGGTAAACAAAGAAAGTAGAATTTGAAGGAAAGCATGTATATAAGCTATTAAGATTACTTTAGACAGACTAGATATGTGCATGCTCATGAATACAGGTTGGGCAACCAGGACCACTCCAGCCATTGTTTGCTTTTGTATTTTCATGTAGGCATACCTGATAATCAGTTCAATGAACATTGACTGGATGAAATAGTTGCAAATACATTGAATGATTTACTGTTACCTATTTGGCCAATATTTTGTTCATAAACATTGCATATTTATGTTATTCATTCCTATATTTTTGGTTAAGTGGATTTGGAGGATGCCCTGTGTTGTATAAAGGGGGACCAGAAACCATTCATATATAAACCGGTATCAGTAGCCAATAAATAACATGTATTGATAGTACCTTGACTTGATTTTAGTTGTATTTTAATGCCCGTGGCATCTTTGATGTCAGGGCATACATAGTGATTGTCCTGTCCCTCCGTCCATACAAGGTTTAGTAGATTTTACCGTTTTGTCTAGCACCAATACCGCTTGCTAGAACGCTTTGATACTTATACTATTGTTGCGTATGATCATTCGCAATACACCCGTATTAACAAATCCCACTTTGACCTTGACTTAATTAGGACTTGGAATGATTCTGTACCAGATTAAGTATATTTTACAGGACACCGCTTACTTGAACACTTGAATACTTACATGTATACAGTTGTTGCTTATAACCATTCTCATATCCAACACCGACTTTGACCTTGACCTTGTTCAAATGGGCTATTGCTTCACAAGCATGCCACTGGGGGCATTTGTGTTTATTGAACGCAGCGTCATGTTTATTCTGTAGTATTGTTTCAGTTCCAAGCAAGAAGGCTAACAGAGATGATGGAGCCTGGTTTGATGATGGTTGATACTCTATAAATGATCTATACATTGTATTTCTATATCTTTCATGAAATATGTAATTAAATATATATTTGCTTATGAAATACTGTTGTTTTGTGTTAACAATCCTTGTTATTTCTCAAATCAGGGAAGGTCCTTCAATGATATTTGGCTCAGATGTCATTTGTCCTCCTCATGAGACGGAATTGTCAGTTTCTTGTGGTAGGGCAAGTTAATAGTGATCTCTAATTGCTAATACAAAATACAAATATAATAAGGCACAAAGTTTGAAAACACCGTTTGGTTGCACCATACATACAGGCTTTCATAAAAAATTTGACATAAGGTGTAGTCAGTAGAAAATATGTTCTTTCTGTTGTGTCGAACCCAGCCAGGCACCAGAACACACATGGCCAACATTCTTGCTAGTTGTTTTAGAGAAATCATGTTTTCTAGCTCTGACGGGTAGTGTCAGTGCTGTATACGAGCCCTGCTATTGTACAGTCCTGTTTTATCAGTTTGGTTAATCACCATGAGATATTGTTTTGTCGATGAGTCACATCGATAGTAGAATGTTCGAGTACTTAAAAAACGCAACTGATACCTAATACTCTATTTTGCTAATTAGCTTCCCACGTGCTATGTTTGTATTTTAATTTAGATAAGGCTAATCCACGTACAAACTACAGCCTAGCCATTTACGTCAACGCTGGTATGATTTATAAAGTCTTAAGTGTATATTCAACGGGAATATACTTACACATGTTGATATATATTGTGCAAACCATCTTTGTTTACAAGAACAGTATCTGCGAAAAGTGCAACTTCATGGTGACATGTACTAGTATATTAAAGCCCTCGGACGTAAAACATGTATGGGCGGTTATGACAATAGCAATATAATAAATTCTAAAAACAATCGGGCGACATCGTCTGTAATTAAAACATTATCAAACAGCGCAACATGTAATTCGAAGACATTCCAAAATGTAAATATGAAAGGCCTGACCTCATGGCTATAAAACTTGAGAACAGTCTCTGAGCTCAATTCCATTCTCAAAGTTTTACGATTGAAAAGATGGAGATGATACATTCATATCAATTATGTTGTCATGATAATGTATCAATAATATCAATATTGGCTGATCATAATTAATTTAGAGTCCTTAAAAGATATGATATGGAGTTTGGGCTCGGAGACCGATCTCAAGTTTTATAACCTCAGGACCTGTACTTCACAAACAACACGTACATCAATTGACCAAGTTATAAAAATGAAGTAACTGAACATACAAATGTATTATCTTTATGACTCCCGGTGATCCACGGCTATTTATTACAGCCTGGTCAACACGGGATTGTGACAATGTTGCTAATATATATATATTCTATAAAAAAGTTATTAACCAAAAATAACAAGTGAAATGTTTGAACTTCCGCAAAATATGTCCTTAGTTAGCTAGTATCCTTCAATATAAACACCGGACAGAAGAATAAACTGCAAGTTATCAAAATAAAATAGCGAATATTTCTTACATTATGACTGTCTATAGTTAATGTAGTAAAAAGTGCGAAGAACATTAATATTCTGTAAGCGATACATTGAAACTGCATGCAAAGATACAGATGCCGCGCTATTCGTAATTTCCTATTATACAGGATTTGAATCCACGCATAGGCCTATATTTTTGTTATTGGATCTTGGCACTAAGTTACCTATATTAGTACATGAAACGGAAAAATATTGAAAAAGCGGCGTTAAACCCAAATGATATCAATAATAACATTATTCACGTTACAGTCCTTCTTTGAATGATTGCATCTCAAAGATTAATGATGTTAACATTATGTCTATTACTGGCTAGTCAGTAAAGAAATGCCAATCAAAAGTGTCAGCAGTTGCGAAACCAAATTCAAACACATCCTGGCATACTACTTCTTGACAAGGTCGACAAGGATTAGGTCGTCCATCGTTTCTACTTCTGTTACGGAATACATATACTCATACATGTACGCTGCGTACGCATTTAAAGATAGCTTCAATTATTTTATTCGGGTGATAGTGCTCATATGTATATTTGCAGCGTAAGTCTTCATAAAAATGGCATAAGGGCATCGAAAATTAAATTCTCTTTTATCAATCGACATATATACCTGCATGAAGGCCTTTGTTGGAATGTAAATACATTTTGTAATTGTATAGCTTGGAACTGGCCACAAAATTCGATCGCATTTTCCTAAAATCGATTCCTGTGACCAGCATATACATGTATATCTTTTGTACATCTGCATAAGGTGACATGTAATAAACAGTGTGGAACGTGTACATTACCATGCGTTTTTGTAACAAGATGTACCATGGTACCCAAACTTACTTTTGCGTGTTTTGGTAAGTAAGGCGCAGCTTGTTTTCACAGGGGTGATATAAAAAGCTTGTTTGCAAAACAATGCATACCAGTTCTGTACTAATTTCTGCTGGGCCAATACAACTGACTGTATAACTCAGTTGTGATATCTTTCTAATCCCCGTAACTTCTTCAAACAAAACATATTTTAGAACAATTTTTACCAACGAAAAAATGTAAAACAAACAATTTACTATCCCTTTTTGTTTGTTAATAGGACGTTAAAACCAGTAAAACTGATCTTATCAATAGTTTGATTTCAGAATTCGGTACATAAGTAAAAAATATTGCTAGTGCTCAACTTTTTTCTTTCAAATTATATTATATCGTCGATACGATTTTTCTCTTCATTGTTATCGATAAATGTCAGTGTATGGTCAGTGTGTTCTTAGCTGTTCTATAAAGAAATTCATTGTCTGTACGTGACTAGTTCAATAGATGGACACACTTATCTGTTGCTGCCACAGGACGTCTATATCTTACCGACCAAAGTCCAGTCCATGATCCAAGTTAATGTCCGACTTAGAACAACCAGTTGTTATTGAGACACGCGGTGCTGTCTCGACAAGTTGTTCATTGAAATATTTTATCTACTTTGAAAGATTTGCAGATGTTCCTAGGAACTATTTAACCACAAATAATTTTCCAAGTAAATGTATGTATCATGATTTAAAGTTTTCTTACATGCAGATGAAAATCTAAAAAACTGGCTGTTTATTGGTCAGTGTAGTATATATAATGACTTATGATTTGAAATCGATACTAGTCTTGCAAAGTCTGAACAAAATAAATTTAAATTTGGCTTCTGTAGCAGACGTTATATGCTTCAATGTTTACCATTTGATAACAAACTACAACAAAATATCAAGTGAACACTGTTGACAAGGTGAATTTTTATCAGATCAAAATACTAACCAGTCTATTACTTCAGGTAGTTCAGAGTACATGCTAGTTCCAGTGTTTCCCAGGACTGTCATCATAGAAAAAAAACAGCATTTTTTACCACTAAGTGTGGACCGGTGTGCTTGGATTTTTCTGTAGGTTTTAAACTTTCAGCTAACCAAACTTTTATCTTCTGGTACTAGTTATGATGATGTTCAACACTAGACACGTGTCCATATAGGACAAAGAGGTCAATTTGTTTTTTGTCATGGCATGGACAGGTTAAATTAGGGCCAAAAATAGCCTAGTGTCAAATTCTGCCCAAAATCTTATTATATGTTCTCTATTCATCGTATAAAGCTCAATTCTTGAAAGTGTTGCCATAGCAACAAAAACGAAATTTTCGTTAGAAAAGAAGCTATTTTTCATCTATTTATTGGATGATACGTGATCAGTTTTGTTGTATATGTAATGAAAAAGCACATGGCTGATATTCATAAATGTATTATTAAGTTGCCATGGTAACATATTAGAATTAATTTCAAAAATCTCTTTTGAGTATTCTTTAAAAACACATGATAGTCACACAAGTTTCATAAATGTATTTAAAGAAATGAACAACTTTGAATTTTAATGCTTTCACGTTTTGCTTCCATGGCAACAGAATCATTCTTTAATATCAAGTTAAACTTGTAAATATGTGGTTTTAATGCTGTTATAAATCTGTTCCACTATAGTTCCCTCTACTAGTGTAATATAGAACAACCAAGGTATAATGATTATTTATTTAAGCCATATACAAGTTATATCGGGCCTTGCATTAGATGTTCATCATTGGCACTTGTGCTGCTCGAAGCCTGCTGGGTGTATCTGTATTGTAATACTGGTGTGAGGCGAACATTGACCTAGGAATGCCCTTGTATGATAAACAATGATAAGTAGATGTATTGGTTCTTATACCAGGAACCTAGCTAAAATCATACTATCTAAAGGGTGAACAGTTATTGAGTCATAAATTTTGGTTGCTATGGTAACATATTACTGATAAATTTTAAAGTATTTTTGTGTGTTCATAAAAAGTATGATATAAATAAGGAATGTCTGTTTTGTACTTCAAACAATCTGCTTTTATTTCACATACACAAAATACATGTATACAATCAAAAAGGTCTTAACAAGTACAAAAGTTCACTTTGCAGTTTGCATTGATTCTGACAGTTTCTTCAGTGTAAAGGTCAAGTACATAATTTTAACAATTCATATGACTGAAACACATAAGCATACATATGTATCTGAATTGTTTAAATTTTGTATTTCACTGAACATACTGTAGTGAGATTCATGAAAATAGAAAACAATTACCACATGTAATAACCAGACTATAGATTACACATGTTAATGGTTTCATCATAGCAGTATATTTAAATTCCTCTGATCATCGGTGTGAACTTTTTATGACTCAAAAACACTGAAAGATACATTTTTGACAGGTAAACAATTGAAAATATGATACAAAGACAGATAAATCATCAATGTAACAGTCAAGAAAAGTACTTAATGGAAAGCATTTGATTTACATAATAATTTCATTTTTTTGTATTATGCACACAGATGTAGAGTAATTAATCAGTTAAACATTCATCCTCTCAAACAAATTCTCAATAATAACATGATGTGTTTTAAAAACACAATGCCCACTTCGGGTGCCCTTTAACTTGAAAATGCACAGGTCTTGTAGAGATTGTCATGATGAACCAAGATATGAAGTTTGATGAATGTAGGCGGTAGTCTTTTGATTTAATAGGCAAGGTTAAAATTTGGTACCGACCAAAAAAGGGCCATAAATCTGCTAAAAATGATCGAATCACAAAACTCTGACATAACTGTGCTGGGGAACTTGGTGACAATAGTTCTGTCAACGTCTGGTAAAAATCCCTTCAGTTTAGGAAGAGTTTCAAACAAAAGAGAATTTCTTTCTATATTACATATGCACAAAATAAACAAAGGTCCATAATTCCTTAAAAGATTATCAAATCATAAAACCTTTACAACATGCATTGGGTATCTTGATAACAATAGTTCCATGAAAGTTTTATCAAAATCCCTTGAGAAAAGAAGGAATAAAAAAGTATTTCACTGTTACAATCGCACAAAATAAACAAAAGGCCATAATTCTGTTAACAATGATCAAATCTCAAAACAATTTTGTGAAAGTTTCGTCAAAATCCCATAAAAAATGTAGAAGTATCCTACAAGAAATATAGGAATTTTTTTAAACACAATGACCCCATGACCTTTGACCTAAAAAAACACAGGTCCTGTAGAGGTTGTCATGAGGAACCTACATATGAAGTTTGATAAATGTAGGTGCAAGCGTTTTGATTTTATAGTCAAGGTTAAAGTTTGGTACAAACAGACCAAAAACAATATGCCCGATCTATCGATACGGGGGCAAAAAAATTATGAACAAATAAGAAAAGAAGTTTTTAAGAACATAAATATGTTTCTGTTCTATTTTTTTGTTAAGAATTGCCAGAGAAACTAAACATTTTTACAGAGCATACTTACTTACTTACTATTTTGCTTGACATGTTGAAAGAAGCAAGTATGGATAATATAATTATTATATATGTACACAATTTCACACTTTCAAATACAGCTCATCAGACATTCCATCATGACACATTATATCCATTGCATATGAACATCAACATAAGGACTGAAACAGAAGTTGAAAAAAACTGCATGTAGTTTAGACATAATTCAACTGAATATAAGATGTGTGAAGTGAAATTAGAAATGAATTATGAAAATGAATTGAAAGTCCAAACTCCCACTTCTGCAATAAAACTGAACCATGGAGATTATACAAGAGCAATAAACAAACAAATCTTGAAGAGTCATGGCTCTTGCCCACTGCAATTCTTTTCAATAAGATGGATTAACATATGAAGTTTCATGTTGATAACTTGAATACCTTTTTGAGTTATGGGCTCAATGTTTTCGAAGTTAAAAAGGGACATAACTCTGAAAATAATTTTGACTGTGTTATGGCATTTGTGCTACAGATGGTCATTGTCTCATAAGCTAATATGCCAAAACTGAAATGAATATGTTTGATAGTTATTAAAATATTCTACTTAATAACCAATTTGAACAAAAAAAAACTAAGCTAAAAAGGGACATAACTTAACTAGAACTATCACTAAAGGTGATGAATACCCCAAGCTGCCACCTTGACACAGTTATTGTTACATTTTACAAAGGGAAATATAATGCATTTTCATTTTTTTAATACCTGCAATTTGTTGCTTAGAAAAATCCTGACCAATTTCTAAATATTCATTATATAAAAAATACAAAGGGTCATAACTCATTAAAATTTACTTAGACAAAACCTATTGTGGACATGCACAACTAGGCTAACTACTCATCATTTCTGTGAAGTTTTATTGAATTCCTGTAGGTAGTTAATGAGTAATAGTCTGGTAAAAATTGCCTATTGTATATACTGTATAAAAAAACAAAGGGCTATAACTCAGTGAAAATTAATCCGAACAAAAAATGCTTTAAGCATGCACAACTAGACCTACTTCTGATCACTTCTGTGAAGTTTCATTGAAATCCTCTAAGTAGTTGCTGAGAAATTGTCCGGACAAAATTGTGTCTACAGACGCACGGACCGACGGTCAAGCGTGAATCCAATATAGCCCCCATATATTTCATATCTGGGTCTATAAAAATGTTGCTTTCAGAATATTATTCCCCTTGTATTCCAAGCTTTGTGTCAATAACTTTAATACTTCATTAGTAATGGCCTACATTAAAGTTTTTCTACAGACCAGAAGACAGTGATCTCATTATCTAGACTTTTTCTTCAAATTTTACATGTAGCTTGTGTTGCTTGTCATTGAAGCCAGAATTCAGCATGAATTTCCATTAATTTAGATATGTATGAGCAGGACCGCACAAGAAACATTCTGACCAGTTTTGAATTAATTCCAATCACATGTTGTAGAAATGCATCAGTCAAATTTTGAACTAAAGGCATATATTTAAGAACTAGATTTGATTTTAATGGGTACCATGTACAACAAACAATGCCTGAGATATAAATAAGAGTCATATACGTAGATGATACTAGATCTAAAAAGGTTAACATGTGGACCATGTTGTGTATGAGGGATATGCAGAGAAAATTCATTAATATTACAACTTAGCAAAAATTATTGTATTTTCCATAAAGGCATAAAAGATAATACTGTAGAAGTAATTGTTATGTGGTCTTTGGAACTGGAAACAAACTATTTTTTTATTTTTAATTATTTACGTATTCAATGGTCATATTCCTGAATGTGACATGTTGATGTCTTACAATATCAACACCAGATGCCTTGTTAACAAAAATCACTTCTTACCTGTTGAAAACAATAGATGTCACATACTCTGATCTATTATAGGTAATCTAGTTGGCAGCAATAAAAATGTCTCAGCTTCAGATGATTTCTAAACACCAATGTCCAAGTATGTATAAAGTACATTCATGCAAGGGCTGTTTGTACAACATGTATGCTCCACTAAAAGCAGTCAAATAGTAATATCAAATGAAGAGTTTGTAATTTTTATTACAATAGATTTTTATACGTTTAATCTTAGCTGTTTTCTTTTCTAATCTCAAGCTCTTATGTAAATAGTCAATATGAGTCTTCATGACATTGAACTAATGCCCTCAAGTGAATATTATTCTTGACAGTCAGTGATCAGTGACCTACTTCTACAAAAATTGAAGATCCTAGGCCCAAGCAATTTGTTGTTACTAACTGGAAATTTTGTTATGCATGTTAAAGGACATTCCTTATTTATATCTATTTTTATAGATTTTCTTTGGAAATGCAATTTTATAGTCAACAAAGCAGGAATTTGCTCCTGGAATTCAGTGTTCTTTGTCTTAATATTTAAGACATCCACTTTCATGTTAATGTGTTTACTTTTGTTATACATGCATTTAACAAAATTTGATGTGGAATGTTATTTTGAATTCCTTTAACAAATTACAGTATTTATAAATAGAAGTATAAGTTCTGAAGTGTACAAAGAACAGACACACACACAGAAATACAATTATATCACACACAGATATTTTTATGAGTTTCTAACAAAGTCCTAGTTGGTAATGATTAAATAACATTGATTAAAAGCTACTACATGTATAAACACATACTTCATGAGTGACTGCATACATTCTTTTTGTCTATAAAAACTGAAACCACATTGTCTCATTATCCAATACAACAGAATGTACTTTGGTGTTGAGATTCTTTTCTTTATGGGCTATTATGCATCAGAATAACTTGTAACAATTTAAAATTGCCAAATATGATGTTGCATCAAAAACATTTATGTCGGTTACCTGTCTTAAAGGATTCTATCTGCAAGCTTCTGTCATCAGTCCATACTAGTAATCTGCTCACAAAATTTCTGATAAAACCACAAGCTGGAATGAAATTAAGTTTATAGTAACTGGAGAATGCACTCAGAATATTGGCATATTCTATATTTAAGATTTTTCAAGGATTTAGCAACAATTCAGTTACCTCAATGGCAACTTGTTGAATTACATTAGAACTTAACACTGTACTACCCTTTGGAAGATTATAAACAAAATACAGTATACTTTCATTTAAGTTATGGTACTAGTTAAATTTGGTTTAAGATTTGTATGTATGGGGATAGGAGAATGGAATTATAATATCTGAGAGAAGTAGATCTGTTCTTAAAAAATTGAAAGTAACATTGTTAGTATACTTTTAATGGTTTCCTGATCAAATATCTTGTTTTTAGTATCTATAGACAGGTTCAACTATGATATTCTATGAAATTAAAAGAAAACAAGAGGGTCATGATGACCCTGTATCACTCACCTGAGTATTGTTACACTTTAGGATAATTTAATCAAAGTAAGTAATTACATGTATCTTAATCTACCCAAACTGTCAAGAGTCCAACTATCAATAATATGACTGAACTTTTGAATAAGTTGAACAAGTAGTTGTTAAATACAGTCAATTTTATCTAAGCTCTGGGCCATCTGGTTTAATTAGAGATTTCTTAAAAAAGTTTTCCAAAACACAATCAAGTGACCTCTGGGTGGGGTCAATTTGACCCACAGGGTCATACTTTTTATCAAATTGGTAGAGGTCCACTAACTAATGCTACATGTATGTCATGTTCTGGTTATTTTTGCCATGGCAACCAGAGTTCTGCATGAAATGAAATTAACTCAGCGGTTAAGGAGATGTTTTTAAAGAAATTGTTGGACTATCATATCATATGGACTAACTTGAGAACGATCTCTGAGCTCAAATCCTTTCTCAAAGTATTATGGTTGAAAATATACAGTTGATTAATGTTTAAAGACATTGAACAGCTACTATGTAAGTGACCCCCAAAAAATCCACATGAGGTCTTATCTGTTGTTGCTTCTAATTAGATTATCCTGTCTGGTCATGTCCTGTAGACTTGACATCAAGTCAAAAAGTAGGATCATTAATTTTATTACTAAATTCCTGCCTCACATTCCTGTGACAATGCCTTTAAATACATTCAGTTCAATTATGCTGTCAGGCTAGTATATCAATAATATCAATATTGTCTGATCGTTATCAACTTAGAATCATCAAAAACAAGATATGAGATTTTGGCTCTGAGGACATCTAAGTTTTATTACCTTGGGACATGTTGTTTAACTTATAGCCAGTTTCATCAGTATTTGAGCTAAAATTCAGCTGAAATCAAAGCTTTCATAAATGAAGGGACATTTAATAAGAGAGGTAGGAGGTGTAATATGTGTTAGATTGAGGGAAAGAGCTGTGCTTCAGCAGCAGCAGGTCATGTACTATGAATAGCTATATTGTTGGTGCATAATTCTTAAGCAGGCAACATTTTTTTGGCTGACTGAAAAAAAAGACAAAATTTGCCTATAGAGAGCAACTTTTTTGCCCAAGTGTCCAATGTGAGAGACCCATGCCAATGTTTTTGAATGTGGTCATACCTGATCAATGTCTGTTGTTGTGGAGCATGGAGATGTAATATCCATACTGAGAAGCAGAGATCTTGTAAATTGGATTTATTCCACAGTGACATCATGCAGTTTTGTCTTGGAAACCTGAAGAGCAGTTGAACAAGAACCTACTCATGATTACTTATACAAGGTATAATGTTGGATGGTTAAATCTGCCCTCTTAACAATAATCTGAAAGTGGTCCACACTGGTCGATTGGTTAAAAAATTGGGAATTTTCTGAGATATGCTGGAATTAAAATTTGAATGACGCATTTGTAATGCTAGTATTAATATTTCAAACACAATACACCAGCCTATTATTATATATATTATATTATCTTCTTTATACTCAGTATTATATAAAAACTAATATGAGGTTCATGAAACTTGAGTAAAAGTCAATCTCAGACGACTCAGTCAAAACTTTCAACTCAATCAATGGGTAATCAAATTTCTACAGGTGTTATTGTTTTTGTCCAAGTGGACATTTGCAAGTAGTAGATTTGACTGGCCAATTCATGACAAGTCGAGTCTCAGCATGTATTCATGAAACAGCAACCAGACAGATATAAGAAATATAGGTGAAGTTGAGAGGACAAGCTTCAAAAGTAAAATTTTAACTAAGGGCTATAACTCCGGTATAAATGATCAAATGTAAGAAGGTAGAGAATTTCTGCAACAACATCATTCTGTGCAAGTTTGGTGAAAACCGCACAAGAAATGTAGGATGAGTTGAGAGGACCAGCAAAGTAGGATGAATGGGCAAACAGACAGACAGTGCGACTGCTATAGGTCATAATAGGAATAAAACAAAGGGCAGTAACTCCACAAGAGTGATGCAAGCAGTGCCAATGCTTGTCTGTTCACTGCCAATGAGATCTATCCAATTATGAAGTTTCAGTTAATACAGATTTGGATTACTAAAAATTCAGCTGAAGCACTTTATAAATTAAAATGAATACAGTTCATCAGTAACATATGACTTACCTCTAGAGCTACAAACCTTGAAAACGTTTTGCCCTGTATGTATGTTTAAGGTTGAGTGTGATGATAACGGGGGTTAAACCTCTGAACAAATGGCTTCACATCAACAGGGGATCATCTGTTTGGCTACACCAACCACAACCGAACAGTTCTCTAGATTTTTAATTGAAAAACTTATGTTAAAGCTATTTGTTCATTTTGTTACATGACCAACCAACAGCAGTTTTAAAGAGCTGTTTTGTAACAACTTACCTTGAACTTTGACTCTGATCTTAAGGAATGAACCCTGTTTCATGTATATGCTTTTTTGATGTATTGAACTATTGCAGGTACAAGTTTATTTTTGAGGCGAATTCCCAATGTCTGCCAAATCAATATTCCTTCCACCATTAACATCAAGAATAATAATTAATTTAACATCCAAAATTAAAAGCTACCTGACACCAGTAACTGTTTGTTTCTTTTTGGTTTATCAAAACTGCAACCTCAGTATCTCATGATCTGAATTTTGATACAGCAGAATGTTCCTTGGTATGATAATATCCTTGCCTGAAATACATGTATTTTGATATATTTTCCTGACCTAACATGGTGCTGCAAACAATGTATCTTATCACTTTTTTCTTAATTCATAAAACTAACCAAGAATTTAGCTGCACTAGTCATATTGACATGATTAATTCAGTCAGTTTACACTTTTTATGTGTTTTATTCACTTTGTTTAAAATAATTAACAAACACCTTCCACAAAAAACAAATGCATGAGTATTGCCACAAGACAGCAGGGCTACAATCACTACATTAATGTGCACATCAGGTCAACATACTTTCAAGCAACCTTTATAGGGATGATTCACTCATCATTAGCTTTGATTAAGATAAGTGACAGCAATACTAAACTATTCTATCACTAAAGGTGATTAATTTACCCACCTACTGCCTTGTCACAGTATCTAGAGCTTTTGATGTATAAGCCTTTCTCACATATACCATAAGGAAAATGGTACATAGAGCCTGAATGGGTCCCCAGGATGAGCTGCAGCCATGGTTAGAGTATTGGATTGTCATCTAGACGGCAAGGGTTTGATCCACAGCAGCAGTACGTCATTTCCTTCCATGACATGTGGAAGGACAAGTTTTCAGTATGCAGGAAAAATGGGTACATCAAAAGACGGCTGTGCATATCGGTAACTGAAATATTGTTAAACAGTGTTAAACCCCAATACAAGTTAAGCGGATCTGGACGTTGGGCTACAAAAAAATTATTGTAAAATGGTGCTTTTCTGGTATTTCAATATGCATTAATTTTCCACAACTGACTGGGGCCGGTGCCTGGATTGCTTCTGGAGAGTTCTCCCAGTAAATCTGCTTCTGCAAAAAGGATAATAATTAATATTCAAAGTCATTCACTTGTTTAAAATTATTATCTGTCCCAGCTTCCATCATAAGTCCATCCAGCACTTTACCCACACAAATCTCATTAACTACAGGCTGGAATATAATTACATTGACAGTTATTGAAGATGTGCAAAGAATATTTTACCCTTGCTTTTTACATACATTAATATTTTCCCAGGGAGTTGTCGATATATGCCCATTTCGTTATTTCAATGTACCAAAAGATCTGAGCTTAAAATAGAAATAGAGCTTGAAATAGCAGACATAAGCTTTTTGGGGATAAATTTCTGACCGGAAACCAATTTAGGGAATGAAATTTCAAGTAAACAGGAAATTCGGAGAAAATTACATGATTTCAAAGACATTTTCAGAGGGGAGGTGCCTTTTACAAGCTATGTCTGTATAATACAGACAGCCCCTGTGTGTAGCCTCTGAGAATGGGATAATGTTTTGTTTCCTTCTACAAAAGGCTGTTAACATAGGTCTTCCACTCAGGAAAACTCTTTATAATCATGCAATTTTCCCTAAACTTCAATTTATATAAAGTTTTTCCTTCCCCTTTTGCAAAAAGTATGTGTTATTTCCCCCAAAGGACATGGTCCCTTCCCCTACCAGTGAAAAGGCCTTGAATGGTATGTGCAACAAACCATGGGTGGTCTAGAAGATCATGATCTGACGTGCGACAGCAACAAAGACGTTCCAAGCTGAGTCTGCTGACCATTGCTGTAACATATTGTATATCCCTTGGTCATGTCTGTGCAGTTGTTCAAGTGAAGCAGGCTGCTCGTCGTTGGACCTTTTCCTGCTGGTTGATGTCTTAATTCAGCCTTGTATAGATCTATTGACACAGATGTGTAGAAGAGATTGTTTTACTATACTTAATTGTTTTTCCCTTCTTTATATCTTTTCAGGGACAACCTAGTTTTAGAGAGCTTTTTTCATAAACTACATTGTCGGGTAACCTGTCACAAAATTAATTCAAGGACTGACCTATCCGAGTACTGGTCACTTAAGAAAAAGAATATGTATGTATGTATATATACATTTGTCATACTCAATTAAAACAACACACACTGGCAGAAATAATATATTAATAACCTTTGTGACATCAATCAATGAAAGGGTAATATATGGTTAATGTATCTAGGCCTAATGATTCTTTTCTTCGACTAATTTATTTAGAAGCGCCACACAACGCTGACGACCTTGACCTATCCCAACGTCACAAAACTTAGTAGGCCTATACCAGAATAAATGTAATATAAGCCCATCTCAGATTCTTAACAGTCACACCTGTGATAAAAAAGATGATTACTAGACAAACGGCTGGTATTTTGAAACAGTCATTATTTCAAGAATAATATCGATGAGTCTGAATCGACTGACCTATATTCCGCCTCCAGTTCAATCGAACTCGTTTTAAAACTAATTCAGACTCAAACTGGCGAAAAATTGTGTGCAAACATGTTGTTTTCAATCTTCGCAATGCCTAACAATCATGTTCGACGCATTTACTTACTGCGTTTTCCAGCATACACCTTTGTTTTTAGAAGTTAAATATAAGCTTCCAGAATCCAACATGGCGACCATCTGATATTTTCCAGACCTCTTCGGTAATCTCCGCTCGGCAGCATCACCACGCATGCGCACTTATGTTAGTATATCCAAATATGGTATGTGCCCGCCATGGACCATCGTTCTAGTGATAACGTGTGTTTTCCTCACGTGCATTCGTCATAGCAAGAAAAAATGTTTCCAAAACCACTATCGTATTTTTTTCAATATCATTGAAAAAAATACTATTTATGGAACAGCTGTGCTTTCCCGCAATCATATTATGCACACGCCATGTGCTCTATATATTTCAAGTTTGCAAAAGCAAAATTCACAGCGAAATGATCAAGTGTTTTTAGAAGAAAAAGGGCTAGTTTCGTCGGTAATAATTATCTTGAGATTATCTCAGCAAATCTTTGTTTTTTGCATATATTTTGCATATATTATTTATAGCAAAAAGCTCATGGGGCTTTAATATATTCTTGCAAATTTATAAAAAGTAAAAGTTTTATTTATGATCATTCGCTGGCTTTATTGTTATCATAAATAAAATACAAATTACGAAAATGTTTTTTTGTTAATTTTCCATCAAACAATGTCTGACATTCCTTTAACTGCCGTGACAATTTCACGGAGTAATCTGCGTTAATTTCAAAATTATAGCAAAGAGGCGTAAAATATTTGTATATTGTACGTTGTTATATGATTTGTAAAGATATCAAGATTAATCATGTATTAATCAAGGTAAACAAGACACAACTACTTCATTCACTAAAGCATCCTATCACTTGCTGTAGATCGCAGGTAAAATATAACTATACAGAACTAACATGATTCCGATATTAAAGTTTGGGTTAAATCATGGTTTGTGTGAACTCAAAAACGCATCAGATCGAGATACTCTAGGTAAAAAAAGATGCCCCATACGTACGGGTCCCAATTGAGTGACACCGCTGTACCTCCCTAGTATGCCCCATCTTAAATTTGGTTTTGGCTAAGCCACTGGAATAGCTAGACCATGAAGTTGTTCATTGCAATATCAGTTCTAGCAGGTAGTTGTCTAATACAGCTACCTGGTTCTGGTACAGCTAGGCCCGGAAATCTGAGTAGAAACTACTCTGGCTGTAATCAGTAGATAAATATTTCATGTGGTCAGCATAACACCAGGGGGGGGGGCATATAAAGCTGTCATTTATCACTTGGTTGCTAAATTCCTGTTAATATATAACACATTGCCTGGTTGTGAAAATAACATACATATAATTATGTACGTATTGCACTAGTACTAGTACTATATATATGCACCTTCACTTGCTGACTTTTAGATATACATGTAAATTTTTATTGAACTATACACATATATATGTAAAAATAAAATTAAATCAGAATGCCTCTGGTTGATGTTATGATCCTTTTATAATTAATATATATAATATATAGTACATGAAAGGAATATTATGAATTAAGATGTTTCTTTTTATGTTTGCTCTAATTAATGACCAGTAAATCATGGTTAAAATCTGTATTAGAGTTTAATTGTGACTTAAATTGTACATTTAACACTGCCAAACCATAGAAATCATTCTAGAATAAAAATTAGGGTAGATATTTCAGCAATTAATAGATTGCCCTTTCATTAATGGAAAGATTTTTCAATTTTCCCTTGATAATTCTTATATATAAATTGTAAGTGTCCTCTGGGACAGATCCCATTTTGACACTGATGCCTAATTTGAACAAACTTTGTAGAGGTTCAATACTCAATGTTATCTAAGCTCTAAGCCTTGTGGTTTTTTTCTTATACAAGCCTGTTAATAGGGGAGGGTCAATTTTTACCCAAGGGCCATAATTCAAACAAACTTAGTAGAGGTCCATAAGACGATGCTACCCGTCAATTCAAGTTAAGAAATGTATTGTAAGTTGCAGCTGTAAGTTAACTAAAAAGTAATGGTCAACGAGGTTAGCCAATTCCCCGCGCTCAACTGCATGTAATTTCGGATGCATTAAACCGATCAAACCGCTTCGGGCCGGGGGTAGTTTGGAAGGGTTGACATTCCTTTTCGAGATTTTTTTTTAAACAATTGGCAACACTTATTTTCGTTTCAAACCAGTTTTGGTGAACAAATGGACTGTTCAACAAACCAATTCGAAACTAAAGCTGATTTGTTGCAAACAATAGAGCCCTTAAACTGATTATTGATCCAGTTTGCTTACCCTCGCAACCGGGATGTTCCCATATGTGCCAGCTGAAAAAATCTACAATGTACTTTTTATATACATTTTACAGATTATGGATATGCAATTATTATGCAACGAAAGTCTGATATAAAACACAGACAGGATGTTACTTTATCCATAGGCTATATTCTGATTGGAGACGGACAATAAAGCAACTTGTAGGGTCATAAAAGATCCAGTGTATCCCAGATTTAATATGTAATATTAAGCCATTCTCATTGTTTTTTAGGGTGGGGACCAAACACTGGCATCGATCAAGAGTTGCCGGCATCTGCCGTCATTGTAAAACCCAGTATCCTTTTGTCAATTAATTCATAATAATTCGCATTACTGTGTTACTACTACTAGGGGGGGGGGGGGGGGGGCGTATTTGTTTTTCCGCATGTAACATAAATATATCATGTAACATAAATATATATTTTTACAGCTTTAATATATACAATAACAATGTACTATATCTACGGTGGCATAAAGGGGACATAGAAAATATTTTATTTACCACGTGCGCACGTAGTAGCTACGGCGTGTGCACGTGATATCTACTGCGTGCGTACGTGAAAGCTACTGCGTGCGCACGTGATACCTACTGCGTGCGCATGTGATAGCTGACCAATATGAATAAGTGTCAGTTCTGCCATTTTGATAATGGGTAGGGAATCGCTAATTTGTAGTAGCTATTACCTGCGCACACAGTAGCTATCACGTGCGCACGCAGTAGCTATCATGTGCGCACGCAGTACCTATCACGTGCGAACGCAGTAGCTATCACGTACGCATGCAGTAGCTATCACGTACGCACGCAGTAGGTATCACGTGCGCACGCAGTAGCTTTCACGTACGCACGCAGTAGATATCACGTGCGCACGCCGTAGCTACTACGTGCGCACGTGGTAAATAAAATATTTTCTATGTCCCCTTTATGCCACCGTATATATCAGAGACATAGGTAACATCTATGTTATCTATGTCTCTGACTATATATATAATTACTTGCACAATATTGGAAGATTTTACCGAATTTTTTACTTCAAACTGTGCCGTTTGTTTCACGACAGACTATATTAATGGATGATATTAGGCACGTTTTCACTTCAAATGCAGGGCCGATATGAAGTTCACCACAACATTATGAACATTATTAAATCAAAGCGCTGAAAGCACTGAGGTATTCAATGCTGATTGAAATTGTGCAGAATAAGGCCAGTCGGGCCAGAGATTTATAGGATTATCAATACTATACATACAAGTATAATGTATAAACAAGTTTTGCTATAGATGATTCCGACTGGCGCCATCGTTTTATTATGTGACCATTCGCCCTTTCTGAAGTGAAAGTAATCCATATCTGTAAAATGACTTCCAAGTAGCATATTCGTAAGTATTTGCTGAGTAGTGTTTATGAATATACCTTAAGTAAATGGTTTGATTCTCGTGGACCGTAGAGTAAAAAACTGGCCTGTAAACTTGCGTAAATTATCGGATGAGATATTACTATGTGTAGAAGCCGAACTATTTTTTGTAGTGGTTGAACAGGAAGTAAATACTATCAGGTTTTTCATTTCCGGTGTGAACTGTTTCTGAAATACGATAACACTGTATGCGTCTGCTTCGCTGCGAATAAACAATTCTGGTTAGCTATATTGTATAGTTAATTAATAAAATTGTCAATAAGTAAATGTTTTTATAAAGGCTTTGTTATTGGCTTCAGACAGTATATCAGCCTTCGGCCTCAGTCTTCAGCCCCATACCAAAGCCATTATGAAAACAGTTACTTATTAATATTATAGTCCTCACGGCTCACAAAATATTCTTAACAGACTATAATTTATATAAATTGTAAAAGATGAACAGTCTATATAAAAGTATATGTTTGACATAATCTGATTGGTATGTGTCTGTATGTACTGTAATCAATGTTCGCTCGCTACTTCGTGAAGTTGGATTGTTCTTATACATGATGGTATAAGTTTCTGTGTGTATTTAATGAATACTAGCTAGTATTCTTGTATTTGGTAAATGATGGAAAAAACGTATCAGTTATAGGCGTCCATTCTCGTGCAGAAACTATTACACCATGATCACTAGTATTAAAATTTGATACACAAACATTTGTATATATAAAGAAGTATGAATTTCTCTTGCATTTTTTAAGACAAATTATTTGCAGGTTTTCTCTTTATTGCAGCTACCAGTGCTACAGAAACCATATACCTTACATAAAACTGTGAATTTGTTTTATTTAACGTGATTTGTGACATAATATGGTTATTTGTGGACACACAGGCAGTGATTCGTCATCTTTTCTTTCTAAAGAAAATTTATCTTATGCAAATGAGATTAATTGAATAATTCTTTACAATGAATGGAACATAGGACATAGATCGCGATATTTTCGTTACGCAAACTGTTAGAAATCGTTACGGAGAGCATGAATTAAGGTTCCTCATTGTTCACCTTGGTCAAGCATGGTAATCAGAAGTCAACCAGCTGACCTCACAAACATTCCTATCTGGCAAAGATCACATGGGCAAACAAGTGCTAAGAGTTGAAAATGGGCCTGTTATCAAATGGGGCGTGTCGGTTATACCCTTTATAATAGTCATGCACGAATTCAAACTCCCCGCAGCGGTTACTTCCCTTGATCAGTAAGACAAGTGCACATTTTTAACAACCACCTTCCAACCAATAGTAACAAACCTAAATCATACGAGTAACCATAGGCTTGTCTTGTTTTGTTAATTAATGGTAATACAACAATCTAAAAGAGAAATAAAGACAGTGTGGATACCCAGTCATAATAAAAATTACAAGTCACTATGTAAAGATTATGTTTTATTCTGTATGAAGTACCTTTCTAATTCATAGACCCAATAAATTTTGTTATGACAATAAAATAACAATATAACAATATACGGTTAACATAAGACAAGCACAATCATGTCTTACAATAAAGTACCAAATTGAATGTCAATGATATACAAGTAAATAAATGCGACAGATAATACTTGTCTCATCAACACAACATTGATGCAATGTTAGAATCAATATAAACATGGATTTCTAATATTCCTGACACAAACGGTGATTAAAATCACCAACAATACTAATAAATGTATATATATATTTAGAGTACTTGTTAACGAATGCCCAGATAATGATTTGTATAAGCAAGTACATATACCAGACAAAAAATATTTTAAGTAGGATTCTAACACAGCATACAATAATGTTATGTTTTGTTTATCAAACAACAACTCAATAATGAATGGTCTGAGTTGTGCATGATGGCCCTATAATCGCTCACCTGAATACATACTTTTATCCGACAAAAGCCTCATTGCAAAATCAAGTGACCCCTGGGGCAGAGTCAATTTTGACCCCGAGGCCAGAATTTGAATAAATTTAGAAGAGGTCTACTAGACAATACTGCACACCAAATATTTAAGCTCCAGGTATTTTAGCTTCTGACAAGAAGATTTTTAAAGATGGTAGAGTTGCATGCAAGGAACATCTCTGTAAAGTTAAGGTGAAATTGGCCAGCTGCTTAAGAAGGAGATGTTGTTAAAGCAATTGTTTATGTCTGGACACACGCAAGCATGCATGGACAGACTACGAACATCACACAATCACAAAAGCTAACCTTGAGTACATTGTGAGAGCTAAAAACTGTTGTAATAATATTGTACATATAAAATTCTATAAAATAAAAAATCCAAATTCTTCGTTTTGTCTGAAATAAATTCATGCAAAGACATTTAATTAATTAAGTGATAGGGACAAAAGATGCAATGTAATATACATGTATATGGTTAGAACAATTAAGTGGAATTTTTTAAGTATCAAAATATTAGAACACATTTTTTAATAAAGACTATCTGATTTTTAAAGTATGCATTTAAATGATCGCTGGGGATAACCTCAAATGCTCTAGATGCATTATATTACAAAATAAGTCCAGCAAAGTACAATTTTCCCTCAAAATAATAATTATATACATTTATGTGTAAAAAAAATTACAACACCATTTAAAGAGATGTTTGTCAAACATAGATGCTTCCTTAACCCCAACTGCATAGTAATTTACTGCTTTTGATCTGACTAGGATTTGACCATGAGAGTTACTGTGACCTTGGGGGCAAATACTTTCAGACAAATTCATCCTTAGATACCTAATCTGAGGACCGTAGGCCGAACTGATCTCTAGTTCATGGCACCAACCTCTGAACTGAGTCTGAGGACCTTAGGCCAAATTAATCTGTAGTTATTGGTTGAACAAGGGTTGGTTACCAACCAACTGACAGAGCACCATGTGCAAAGCAAAATACCCCATCAGGGAAAAATTCACTATTTATTATTATTAATTGGAATGTTCGTGAATAAGTTACAGAATATTGCATTTTGGGAGCAACAACATTGTCATGCAAAAGTAATTATTCTCATTTCCACCAGTGAGATGAATAATGATAAAAGCATCAGCATGATCACACGTCACAGCATTAATTGCATGGAAGAATTTTTTATATACACTGTATACATATATTAACATATAGAACAGCAATACAATTAATTGGAATGTACATGTATATAAAAATAACAATACTTGGACATTTGTTACTGACATTTAAAAAGCAGAAAATGCCAAGATTTCAAAACAAATTTAAAGCACTTAAAGTAGTCGTGGAAACTGAACTTACATAGACTTACACTGCAACATGGAATGGGAACTAGTCTAACAATTGCATAGAAAAGCACAAAGCACTTTAGTCCACATCTATGTGTTATGAGCTATTACTCAGTTTCCAAAAATGATCAATAAACTAGGACTTGATAATCTGATTTATCTAACAGGTACTTGTGTCAGGTATTTGTTTTTCATTCATTTCATTTAAATCTGTCTTAATACTATTTTTCTTGTATTTTGAGCAATAGAACTTAAAATAAAATCTGAGACTGGGTCAAAATAAAATTGAAGTTCAAAAATCTATTCTGAATAGAGGCATTTGTCTAACCAAATTCAAATAAACAAGAAAGCAAACATCAAAAATATAACATTTATAAATAGTTCATCCTTCAGGTATACTGATAGCCTCCATTATGTAGGAATGCCTCATCAGAACAACCTGCATAATCATCAAGTTTACAATTGCTACCTACTGTATAAATGATTGTCAACTGGATAAGATACAATCTTTGATTGTACAGAGAATTATAATAATAGAAAAGCAACTCCCTTTTCCCTTCAATTTATACTTTACTGCATTACTATTACATTATGTCAGGTACATACATTTATCTAATGTACCTGATTATGTATTGGTTCATGGGTATGAACTAAAATTCTATTGGTGATCTATATGTGGTAGATCATAGAATGAGAAATGTCCATAAATGATGACAGATAAAAATGCTAAGCCAGAAATTTTCATTTTTTTCTTTCTCTGGTATATCATTTGCCATTTTTCAAAATAAAATAAAGCTTTTGATATATATATCATATATAATTACATCTTTTATTATTTCAATAGCACTATTTAATTTTATTTTCATTTCAACTCTTGACATTTTCACAATCTTATTTTCATTTCCTACGTCTACCATTGGTTTGCCCACAGTTCTCCTGACAAATAAAATCTAAAAACTGGCCTAATGACTTTTATCTTCCTTATTGCACAATCCAAATGGTGATGATCCATCTATCTATTGGTTAATGAAAAGAAGTTTCCTTGTAAAGTTAGCTCTGTTTTAGCTCTGGGTGACCTTAAATTTATTTGAGCTTATTTGATAGAAGACCATATAAGGATGCTACAAACCAGGTTTGGTGATGATCATTCCTTTGACTCATGAGTCATTTTAATGTTTTTCATTTTTTTAGCTCTAGTGCCTCCGAAAGGGGTTGACCAAATGTATATGAGCAAACTTGACAGAGGATCATCTCAAGATGTTGCAAACGAAGTTAGGTGATGATCCATCCATTGGTTCATGAGAAAAAGATCTTTTGAATGTTTTTCTATTTTTAGTATTGGCTGCCCTTTGAAGGGGGTCAACCATTTTCATTTGATCCAAGCATATAGAAGACAATAAAGTTTAATGAAGATCCATTCATTAGTTCATGAGAAACAGATGTTTAAAGGTTATTCTAAATACATGTAATATGAGCATTTGCACTTGCAAGGATGCTAAGCTGCAAATTTGAAAGATATCTGATCAGTACTTTCAATCGAGAAGACCATTGTTGATGATGAATGCCAGATGCATGTGTGTTCCTTTACCAATAATAACACAGTCAAACCTGTGTTAGCAGCAACCTCTGAATAAATACCACCCTGTGAATATAGGCCAATATTTCAAACACCAGAATATTAAGAACAAAAGACCTGCAAATAAAGACCACCTGTCCATAAAGGACACATTCTGTATTTCCCAAAGGTGGCCTTTGTTCAGAGGTTTGACTGTAGCTCACGTGAAACTTCGGTTCCTGTGAGCTAAAAAATGTCCTCAACATATGGATCCAGTGAGATTGAAAATAACTTGATAGGGAGTTTTGGTTGGACAAATGAACAGAATACAGTACAAACATAGCAGTAAAACAATAATAAAACAGAAAATAAACAATGTGAACTTGGACATAAATAGGGAAGAGGCTATAAAACATTTACAGTTAAATAAAATCAAATAATTTCTTTGACAGCAAATAGAAACACAAAATACTTTATGTAACAATAAACAAAATTCAATCATATTTCATTGCCTAACCTCGTACAATTTGTTTCAAACATAAATGAATTAACAAACAGATACAGTAATAGTGCCTTTCACTTATAAATGTAAAATATAACAAATAGAACAAAATAAACTAATATAAAGATCTTGTAATGTACACCTTGTAAAAACACATGCGGTGCAGCTTAAAACTAGAACTTCCAACATCTTAAAAACAAGATCTCTAAACAGAAATATGAGCTTTAAACCATTACCCCTAAACTAACACAAATGTATAACTATTTAATCTAGCCACTGTAAACCAGTATATCACATCTGATACGGATTTGTAAATTGGATTTCTATAATGGATTTAAGACCTAAAATGTGGTTCTTGATCCCACAATACATCTAAACACGAAATAAACAACTGCATAGCACATCATTGAAATTTCTTAAAAGAAAAAAGGATTTTTAAATTATCATGGCATCCGTCTTTGCTGTTTACTTGGAAGAAAGTTAGTAAAATAATAGCATGATTCTAGAAAAAATTACCAGAAAACATACACAAAGTATTGATGCATACAGTCACACCTGTTTTAAAAGCCACCTCTTAATAATTAAAGAACACCCTGTGGATAAAAGGCATTCTTTTAAAAATCACCATTGGTTATTTAGAACCAAATGACCACCGCATGTCAATAAATACCGTGCTATGTCTTTCACAAGGGTGGTCTTTGCTCTTACGTTTGACTGTGTGTTGCTTTCATTCAAACAGAAATAATCCTAGAAACATTGATTATAGATTATTTAATCGAATTTTAATCTTTTCACCATGACTTTGTCTGTCATGAAACATTGCATGATAGATATTTTTCCAGCCATTAGACCTTAAATACTAGTAAGATTTGAGCAATAACAAAAATAAACAAAGTGAGTTCTTGAGATCAAGTCCACCATAACAACAGAAGAAAACCAACTCAGGACCCACTTTTCAAAGCTGATAGCACAGGAATCCCTTGCATTTGAAACCCAATATATGTACAAAAAAAATAACATTAGATGCTTAAATAGTATTCAGCAGTTACAATTAAGTTTGTATAACTTTACTCTTGGAGGGAATAATTGTGCTTGGTTTTTGTGGTGCATATTTGCTGTATAAAACTGTTGCTAAAATAACTAATGTTGCTCCTATGGAAAATTCTTTAGACAGAGATGTATGAAAGAAAAATATAGAACCAATGCATGATATGATAATAGAAGCAGATGTGGCGAATCCCTTCAAGATGTTGTCAGCATATTTCACGACGACAGCGACGATTAAACCCCCACAGGATTGTAGTAAGATAACGAACCACACCCATTTGTCGTAACCAAAAAAGAAACCTTTTTCTCTAACACTACTACCATCACTGAGTTCCATAGTAATATATCCAACAACTGCCCCTATTCCTCCTAACTGTACATTCCTCAACCATACTGACTGTTGAGTTCCCTTTAAAATTTTCTCAAAATAAACACCGGCGAATCCTGACATGACACACGCTATTATTACGGCAACAAGACCTACAAAAGGGTTCTGTTCAACGGCACTTTTTGAAGTACTTATGTTCTCTGGTTGCAACTGTACAGCAGACACACCAACAAACAATATCACCAAGGATATCCACTGGGTTCTACTCAACTGTTTCTTTAACATGATCACTGACAGCACTGCGGTAGTCAATATCTTCAGCTGATAGGTCACCTGAAATATGCATATTTTGGGCTTTCAACAGTTAACTAACCAACCAATACTAACTGTAATTTATTTAACACTACTATGAAATGAACCACTGTACATGTAAATACAAACAAATCCATTATGTAAACCTACTGGATGTACAATAATAAGGGGTACATTTATGTTATAAGTGATCATCGCAGTGTTACGGCATTTTTTTTGTAATTTGAAAGTTCTTTCCGATTTCAAAGCAATAAATTATTTGAAGATATAACAAAAACAAATTTATGCCAGAAATACCTAATATTTTTCTACCAGTAAACAAATACCATTAATAACCAACACATTATAAAATGTTAATTTATTTTGCTATTTTATAACAAAACAAAAGGACAGCAGTTCAAAAGTCATCCCTCCACCTTGGGACCCCAAGTTTTTACAGTTCAACAAATGCCCATAAAATCACAGGTAACTGTATCATTATCCATTCATGATACAGTTACCTGTGCATAAAATAACAGTATACTGTTTGGATTTGACCAGTGTCACAATGGTTAAAATAAAGGCAGCCTTATAAATGAGCTTCTCTGGCAACTCACTCTGCTACGTTTGATTGAAAGGTAGAATTAACTAGAGCTGTTATAGAGGTGACTTACATGTATACCCCTGCCGCTGCTTGACATTAATACTGCAATAGTCCAATTATGGCTATGTTCAAGGGGACATAACTCTGAAATGAGTTTTGAATTGTTGCCCATGAAAATTGTCTTGCACATCTACACTTGATGATGATAACATATTTCAAGTGTCATTGCAATAGTTTAAAAAATGTGGAAGAATTTCGCTCCACAAACTTTATGCGGATGGATGGACGGACTGACCGACCGACCGACAGAGTGACTCCAATATTACCCCTCTCAAACTTCGTTTGCGAGGGTTTAATAATTACTTAATCTATTTAAATCTTAAAATACCTGAAAGACAGCAGCATCCAAATTGGAAACACCAACAAAAATGAGATTATTCTGCAATGTGTATACTAATGATGGAACAGAAACTTTAACACAGTCTAGAGGCTGCTTGATGATATTTTCTTTGAGATGTGACAACCATGACTTCACTGAACCTTCCTAAAATAAGAAAAAGGATATAAGTAACAAGAGGGTTCACTCATTAAAACACCGATTTGAACAGGTGACCTAGTTTTTGACCCCAGATGACCCATGCTAGATCTTGTCCTACATATGAATAAGACAAACATTCTGACAAAATTTGGTGAAGATCCAATCAAAACCATAAAAACTACAGCATAGACAAGGTTTTCCTAAGATTTGACCTTGTGACCTCGTTTTTGACCCCAGATGACCTATGTTCGAATTTGTCTTACATATCATTAAGACAAACATTCTGACAAGGTTTGGTGAAGATACAATCAAAATTTGACATCTACAGTGTTGATAAGGTTTTTCTAAGATTTGAACTTGTGACCTAGTTTTTGACCCTAGGTGATCCATATTTAAACTTGTCCTTAATATCCTTAAAACAAATGATTTGACAAAGTTTGGTGAAGATCCAATTATAACTGTGAAATCTATAGTGTTAACATGTTTTTTTCATAAGATTTGACCTAGCGACCTAGTTTTTGACCCCAAATGGCCCAATATCGAACTCGTCCAAGATTTTGTTGACTTTAACGTTCTGACCCAGCTGTGCGAAAATTGGGCTAAAAATGTGGCCCCTAGTGTGTTCACAACATAAAGTTTGACGACACACGAAGCCGGACGGAGACTGATCCTAAAAGCTTACCCACATTGTGACATGTGAGCTAAAAACAAGTGAAATGTCAAGATAAGATTTCAATTGTAGTCCATGAAGTGCTACCATGCATTTAATGTTATGCATCTTATTGATTAAATCTGATACAAATTGTAATATATTTTGTTACCAGATAAGTAGCCTTTTCATTCATGCAATTATGGTTTGATTTTGATACAACTTCATTCAGATACATACAGAGCCAGTTTGAATGTTTCCTTTCAAGCAGGTAATAACATCTATTCACAATAATTGTGACAGTATGACAGATAAATCAACAACAACAGTTAATTCCAATGCAAGCATCAAAGTGGTGATAAGTAAACCCATCACAGTTTATTGGGAAAATTTGTAAATCTGATACCCAGTGTGTTTGAACTAAATTTGCTACAGTAAAACATTTGATAATTTCCAAAATGTGGCCATTATTCACATCTTTTTTTTTCCAAGGTGCTGGCCACCTAAGGTAAGATATTGCAAGAAAAGGGCAAGGTGACTATGAAAGTAATATATGCCATGTAAGGTTTTTTCATACAGAATAATTATTACATTCATACTTCAGCAAAATGATGCAAATCTTGAATAATTTCGAACCATAAATACCTATATCATGTTATAAGAAAGTTGAAAATAAAATTATTGGAGATTTCCAATCTGATGATGTGAATACTGGTTTTCTAGTGTACTGGTAAATAACTAATAGAACTGTGATTTCACAAAAACTGTTGCTGATAGAAGACAAGATAGTTTTACCTGTATAAGAATTATGATGAGGCTGACAATACATTTAATGGATTCTTGCAGTATGACAGCTGTGGTAGTAAAGAATAAGTCACCAGCTCTTGTTCTTACATATCTCATTGATAAAATAAACACAGCATTTTGAGCCGTCAGGAGAAATAAGCTCATGTACTTCAACATTGTGCCTGAAATAATAGGTATAAAATAAATCAATATCATAATTACATGAGTATACGGTAAACTTGAAAAATCATCTTTAGTAATTGAACTTAAGTTAATCAGTGAGCTATGTATATTTTTGAAACTGCTTAATTTGTATTGAAAACGTATATACTGCTAACAATTCTGTGACTTAATTTTAAAGCTAACTAAGTGCTTGTCTGAGGTAATTTCCCATTTGAAAGAAATTCAGGAAAAAAAGTTTTTTTCTTGAACTATTTTTTTCATGAATTGTTCATGAAGTATGAGTTACTATTTAACAGGCATTTAACTCTTGAATGTATTAAAGTGGAGAATCAAAACAGCTACTTTTCCACAAATTTGTAAACAAACCGATGCCATTTTAGGAAGTTAGAGGCATTTTTTGGCTATTTCTTTTTTATATTTAAAGGTTGATAACCATATTTAATACCACGACACACTTCTCATTTTTCCGCATCTGATGCAGTGTAATACATAGAAAAACCTCTGAAATGGCACTGGTTTGTCTACAAACTGATGAAATGATGCGATTTTGATTCTCCACCCAGATGTATGGCAAGTGGCTTAAGTACGAGACTTGCATTTACAAATAGATACAATCATCTAAAATGATAACTAAAATAACAATGTTATTAAGTGTTAACACGAGGAAGGTCACATCTGAAAACCAGGATCTAGAGAAAGCGATATATTAATAAAACAAGATAAAAACAACAAACAGCATATTAATGATATTATGTTCTATAAACTTCACACAAAACTTGACAGTACAATTAGTAGAGAATATACAGGTACCATATAAGTAACAAAGTGTATTATACCAGGGCTCAACAAAGAGGTAGACAGCATAGAAAATGAGGAAGCCCTCGCAAAATATAGGTAGTCCTCATTCTAGTACATTAATAAATATGTTTTTCTCATTCATTTCAATGCCTACTGAGTGTGCATTTTACTAGAATGCGAAACACATACATGTCAGATTTACATAAATGTTTATTGAACAAAGTTATACAGGTTACATCATATCAGATCTAACAAAAGTCTGTTGGCTTAATAATATTTACATAAATCTATAGAATTCATGTCACCCAAATTTCAGATAGCCTGATGGGATACCCAGCTTGGAAAACTAGGTAGTCCATGGAGAAAATATGTAGCCTTGGGATAACGGACCACTGTCAGTGTCAAGCCCTGTTAAGTATTCTAACAAGCATGAATATTATGTCAGTATTATATTATTCAGTGTATATCAAAATTTTGATCTACAATCAAAATTGATTTTTTGGGTATAAATTGACTTCAACCGATAGCAATATAAATGCTTGTTTTATGAAAGTCAGTGGAATCAAGTAGTATGGATCAAAATGAATAACTTAAACATTTAGCAGAAACAAAACATGACAACAGTGATTTAGAAAATACATATAATCTGTAGTGAAACTGTATTTAAATTCTCTATGCTGCTTCAAGAAATTTAAACAGAGTGATATTAGTATTAAATTGTTGACATACCTATGTTTATACTTGGCTGAACTTAATATGACATTATCTACTCCTCGTCTACAACAAAAGGTTACACCCACTACCATTGAATTTAGCGTTGTGTGATTATTCTTATATCTGTATGTCAGACATTATTACCCAGTATATATCATGATTACACCCATATTTCATTTATATGCTTGTAGTGTTTTCACTGTAATTATTCACTTCTAAAGATAAAGGGATGGTGAGAAAAGGGTAAAATAAAAAAATATGATTAATGTATAATAAAAATAACAGAGTGGTACATGGTGTACTGTGTAAAATATGACTAAGTTAATAAAAGAAATATGAAAAGGTCCATTTGACACATTTCATCAATTCAAGTAATAACTAATAGTGGATAAAATCAAGTACTTTTTACAGATGAAATTGATACGGCCCACTACACATTATTGATAAAAATATGGATGTCCGCGTACATTAAATTAATATCATATTACTCCCACCTTGTATGTATCAAAAACTGTCAAACAAACAACAGCTGCCTATATCATTGTATTTCATTGTTACATTATAATATATACTTGGATGTTTGAAATTTTAAGGGATGAATGACACTTAGTGAAGAAATAATGAGCCACAAAATTGAGAACCAGTAAGAAGAAGGGAACCACTGTCATTAATTCAGGGTTCTCAATAAGTTTGTGGCCAACAGGCTAGACTAACAGGCCTGCTGGGGGGGGGGCTGGGCATTATCTAGCAATATTTTATAAACTTTTGAGATTCCTAACCGGCCCAAACACATTTCTAAGCGGCTAAATTGGTCTGCAGCCTGCTTTTATTGAGAATCCTGTTAATTCAACAGTAAATGATATATGAGATGCATACAACTACAAATATTTATTATTCATTTTAATACTGTTCAAGAATGTCTAGTTATTGCATTATTTGTATGCAATGTACAGTACAATGTAGGATATCAAACAATAAATCTAAGTATACCGATAGCTTAATTATATCATTGTGAAAATATCACATACACAAATAGACAACTGAAACCAAGTTTCCACCTGTACATTAAATTCAATGCATGAAAAAACATATTCAGTATCCTATAACATACAGTAAAATCCTGCATCATGATGGCAAGGATGGTCCATACCTCACCAAATACATTATGGAAATCCTTTATAAGAGTTCTGAATACTTACGTTTGTTGTAAGCTTTGAGACATGTCTGAATCAATCTCACCGGTTTTATAGCCCCCATTCGGACAAAATACCCAAGTAAAATCCTTTTCTAATTGAGTCTTAGATAAATTGTCATTTAAATGTATACCGATTGAGTAACTTCACATAAAAGGCAGTCAAATTCTAAAGCGTGCCTTTACTGGGTAAAATTTTACATTACACGTATATCAGTACAAAGGACAGTTCTTATGCCATATGTTACACACAGAGATAATCTACTTAAAAGAGTCATGTATTATATTACATTAATCAATGGATGTGAAATAAGCTTGTGTAGACGTTATCATCATTTCTTTGTTTCTATATAATAATTAGATCAATAACTTCTGTGGTCATAAATTTTACAATAGAGAAAAGGAGCTACTTTAGCTACCGGTATGTGTCAGTTATATAAATTCTAGAATCAAAACATTACTGGTACTTTACATCAAAATAATAACAAATTTAGTCCTTGTCACTCTACGTTCAGAGAGAATATGTTCTAGAAATGCACTTATCATGAAAAATATTAGGAAATTTATACAGTCAAACCTGTGAACAAAGATCACCCTTGGGACAGAAAAAATATAGCCTTTACTGACAGCTAGGTGGCCTTTATTCCGAGGTAATTTTGTTCTAATTATTGATGGTTTTAGCAGAATGGCCTTTATTCATGCCTTTACTCATAGGATGCGATCACTAACACAGGTTTAACTTAAGTTTTTGTTTAAACAGATACGGTATCAGAATGATACAGATTTCTGATCTTTAAAAGATTGAGATTTCATTATTACAAGTTTATTTACACAAAACTATGATTATTGGTGCACTTTCAGATTTTTTATGATGATTTTCTACAAAAAATGGAAACCAAAAAAAGTGGGGTTAATATAGAAAGAACTTTCATCAGGTGATATGTAATAAGCGGCTGGTGTTTAACACTATTAACAGTGCATCGATAGTCAGGGATGTTCAGCAAGTTTTCCAGCTTTGATAGCAGAAGAAGACCCAAGACAAACACCTGGGTAGCACCTCGATCCTATGGTAGTGGAGTAATTTGTCTGGTGAAATTGAACAAACAGCGGTGAGGATCAAGAGACTATGACCACTTGAACACAGACCCCCCCCCCTCGCCTAACACAGATTGCACCCCTAATTTTACAAACAGAACTTTTGTTATCCATTTGTGCTGCACTGCAATAAAATGTTTTTTTTGCATCTCCTACTTTCAAACTATATGTAAAGTACGGAACAAAATAACAGAAATACACATGTAAACAAATAGGAAGTGTAGGAAAACTAAAACTAACTATTTTTAACAAGCAATACAAAGTTAAGAAACACAGCAACAAATACTAGAATCTAAATTTAGTCATATCACATCAGAGAAGCGCTAAATTAAGCATTAAAACAATAAGAATCATTTTCAGGCGCGTAGCTGCCAATACGCGAGTACGCGGCTGAATCCACATGATTCTGACAAAAAAAAAAAAATCACAAAAATCTACTTCATTAATGTATAAACCCTTGACGCCTTAATGTATTCTATTTGTCCATATTATTTATGGTACCAAAACTGACTTCTTGAGAACTACATTAATGACCCTGAAATCACCTAGAATGCACCAGATTGCACCATTATTCTCAAAATATTCCGGGGGAACTAGCCCCCGGACCCCTCTAGCTTAATCCTGAATCCACATTCATGGAGGGCTAGCTACACACCTGATTTTGACACATGAAAATATTGAAGTAAAACATTGACCACTACTGATGATTAGAAAAACATACTTCAGATCCTAACTCCCAATATTATTACCTAAAAATGTGGCAGACAGATTTTGGAAATGTTTATAAATTTAATAGGTTATAGTACGATTATATTAACCTGTCAAAGCTGAACGATTACATGGTAGCTGAATGCAATTATTTCTAGCCTCATACGATATTCGATATTATGATTATGGAATGTTCCACTCTCGAAAGCTTTTGCTTATCTTACCATTATGATTATGGAATGTTCCACTCCGCATGTTTATATCATATCATGTAGCACATCATTAAATACATGTATATTCGACAACCGGTGTAACGAAAATTGTTGTGTAATTTTCAAACGAAATCAAGCCTAACTGAAGCTAAAAATAAATGCAAGCACTGGTCATGGAATTATGCAGCTCTGACAGTTGACCAGTAATAAAATTGCACAATACCATGATAGTAAATCGAGGGCTCAGCACAACACTGTCGTAACTAGTTCTTATTTCAATATGAGTTACGACACTGTTGCGTTGAACCCTCGAAATGATATACCACAACATTTCTAAAAACAATGATATCCCTTTGAGTTTGAGTTTTTTTCCATTTAAATTTGCACTGAAGTCTAAGGGAGTAACCCATTTTAGTTTCAAAGATTAAAGAACATCAAATCCAATGAAAACTCACAGTAAAAAGATGTAATATCACAGTATCAATATTATTTGATAAAGAAACTATTGGTCACTGTGTAACAGGCTGTGTAATACCGGTATCTAGAGAAATTTATATTTTACTATTTTTCAAAAAGGGCAACAACTTGTACAGAAGTGTTGTAAACTAATTCATTTGAATTTCAGGTAACTATCAAAGTAATAATGAAAATTAGGTAAATTCTTTTTTAAATATAAACATTTTTGTTAAATATTAGGGATGTGATATTTTAAGCACTGTGTATTGTAACATACCAAGCAAACCTAGCAGCAGAAAATTATGCTGAAAATGAAAGCAAAAAATACATCAGAGCAAATCTATAATCCAAATAAATGAACAATGGTTTTCTGGCACATCAATATTCCTACCTAACAATATAGATCTAAATAAACTAATAATTTATATGTACCATATATGTACATGTATTGTAACATAATTAATTTGCCTGTGTCATGAAAATAAAAGTTCATAACCCGAGGCAAAAAGTATAATTTATTATTTAAGACTTGTCCAGGTTGAGATGGACTTATATAATAATAAACCATGTTACATTTAATATAAATTTTATACATCTTCAATGAAGAACAAGTTAAAAAGACTTCCATGTTTGATACAATATCATGTTCGGTAGATGTTACCCCCGTGGCTTTCTTTTTATGTTTTGTGGAAAGTGCCCTAGCTCTTATTATGGGGATAAAAAGCAGGTTTAGGCCTCTTTTGCAGAAAACATTCTCCCCTGAAATTAATTCGGGGAATGATATTTCAAGGAGTAATTTGGAAATTTGGAGAAAATTGCATGATTTCAAAGAAATTTTCAGAGGGGAAGGCATTCTTTTACAGGTTACAACTATGCAATATAGAAAAAACCCTGCACACAGCAACAGGAGGAGAGGGACATATCCCCTAAAACTTGACAATACCTGCTTCACACAGCAATGTAAGCCAAAGCATTAAATAAGGATCAATTAGATGTATACAATGAAAGGTTTGGGAATTTTGGAGTCGCGACAACTTGGTAAAAAAAATGGTAATAACTTTTGTCTTTTTATGTCCGTTTTTTAAAATTGTTCATTTGGGGATTTCTCCATTCAGATTTGGGAAAATTGATGCTTAAATGTAGCAAGTCAAAAATCAGTATTTTGTTATTTTCGCAGCTCAAAACCTGTAGTCCCGGGTCAATTGGAAACCCTGAATTGCAGCTAGCTATTGGGAAGGGTCTGTTTATGAGACACAAATAAAGGACGAAAAGAATCGCTGACAAAATATGGAAAGTTCCATCAGTTAGATAATTAAAAAACAAAATTATTTAACAGGACATCATATGATTCAAGAATACCTGTGCATTAAGGAAGGTGTTGTATCAGAGAGAGACTCAGAGTCGGCCTTTGGAATTTAAGAGATGAATTTTGGGAAACTCAGTCACCAAATTTCGACCTCTATTATAGAAGGAAACACATTTGAAAGGCCTAGTGCAAAGGTACATCTGAGATTCTCTGAGATGTATACCGACACAGACTCAACTAGTTAACTACACTATAGATTGCTGATGAACATTGAAGGGCCTGAGGTGTTAGAAGATGAATCTCTAGTTAACAGGGTTCGACATTAACATAGGACCAAAAGACTTTGTCTTATAGAATGTGGGTCTGGTCTAGTCAAGTCCATTTGTAATTGGTCCAACAGGTCTAGTTAAAGAATACATTGATTTCTTGCTATTTCCTCCTTCCCTTTGTGTTATCAACATGTACATCGTTCTAATGAATGGAATCAATTAAAATTTAAATTTATACACGTTTAATTTGCTTTTGTTTGGACCTTGGAAATTCAAATTCTATATTTGAATTTTTGTCTGATAAAGTGTCAATATTGTTACACTGCTGGTGAATTCTCAATACATGAACAGCATAACAATATAGAGATGCATTGTACTATACAATGTTGTTTGTCTTGATAAAGTTTGGTCCAGTTCAAATTGAGTCAGGTCTAGTAAATCATCTGGCTTAATTGAACCACTGGTCAAGTGGTTGAAAAAGTTAATGTTGAACCCTAATTAATACAAATTTAGAAATGTTAAACAGAGAAAGATCTATGCTGTCGCTTGATTTTTGAACTGATATGTTAAAATGTTATGCACTTGACTCTACTAAAGAGACATGCCCTGGAACTACCGCGTCTTGGATTGTAGTTTGTACGCACCAAAACTGCGTTTATCACTAGTAAAACAAATTATTACTGAAAAGTCAAAGAAGAATGTGCATTAAAAAGTGACTCCATAACGTGCTTGTCGATATTTGTATGTCGATTTGGATAAAAGGCTGCCAACGACAACAATATTTCTGATTCATCTGAGAATTTAACTGAGTGTCCGCAATGCAGCAAAACATTGTTATTTACCTATAATTGATTAGTAGGATAAACTTTAGAGCGCAAAAATGAACATAATACAAGCAATACTTATTACTTACTATTTCACTGTTCGTTGACATTTTTACCACAATTAATGTTTTTCGGTTTTGACAAATTCAAGGGTCGAGTTGTGAAAATGTTTCAGTTCCAGGGCATGCCTCTTTAACTCAAGAAATTAGTTTGTCAATGATCGCTCATCGTATCGCTCATGATTCATCGAATACAATTTTGCAAATATTAATGAACTCAGAAATTTTTCTTTGTATAGTCAGTACCCCGTTTACCGGTGTTATCCAAATAACGGTGCATCTTATAATATCCGTAATATACACTCATCATGCATAACTTACCATTGTCAACAGAGTAAAACGTCATTTTGAGGATAAGTATGCATTAAAATTTGTTTTGTATTAAAAAATACATGAAATATGAATGATTCAATAAAAAAACGTAGCTTTTCTTTGAAAAACGAGATTTCTTTCACTGCCGTCTGCATTTTGGAATGCAGGTGCTCGTTTTTATGTCACTTCCGCTGTAAAATAGTTCTGTGTTGAAATTATTGTTTGGAGTTTAACCCAGCATAATAATATCACTCCTACATTATGACGCCATGTGACCTTCAGAGGTTTCTACTTGCGCATTGTTATTAAGATCATTCGAGGAAAGAAACATGGCGGACGACTGCATTGTATTTATTGATTGTGGGCACTAGATTAGTACAGATTTTGAACATTTGACTGTTGGCATTTGTAAAAGAGATGTGTACTAATAAAAGAAAATATTTGGTTCACGTGAGTGATTTTTTTTCTTTGTTCTATTTCCGTTCTAAATTTAGCAACACCGTTATTTGGTACCACCTGTATACATTGTAAAATGACTGGTTTTCATAATTTAGCACTAATTTGTTAAATTATTTAATAACAGTTCAAATACGATAGTATCAACTGTAGTTATTGATACATACGTAAAAAGCAGTAAAAACAAGTTCAGAGGAAATAGACGACTATTCCGATTAGTGAATAATAGTGGGGAAAAATCCCCGGATAGTCTGCCATGAGCAGGTCGAGCGGCGTCCCATATCGGTGGGTAGACATCGACAGTTTACACTTACCTGTTGAATTTTCCATTTCTTTAATATGAGATGATCCTGTAGTTTCTTTATCGGAAGAAGACATAACACGAAACTGTATTTAGACAGGAAACTGGTAGAACACTTTAAAAAAAGATTTCTCTCCTTTTTTACTTTTAAACATCGACTTGCCACGACTCATACCAACATTGAACTTGTTTACGTCGTGACGGTGTTTAAAATTTCAACACGTTGTGAGAATCAATCATTTCGGCTAAAATTCTATCGACTTTGGCGTTCCGTTTAATTATCGTCCGGGATATCTATCTATCTTCGAATACTGCCACACCTCTCTCACGAATACTATTATGGGCAGGGTGCACGCCGGGTGTTAGTAAAAAGTAAAAACTGGAAGACAGCTCTTCCAGTCAAAGACTGAAATATGTGATTAAAATATAAAAGGATAGATTCTAAAATGATTTAAAAACAACTGCTGTGGTCTTAGTGGGTTTTATTGGTCACTGCCTGCTTGAACGATTCAAGATCAGACATGGTAGCTACATGCTCAGGTAACCTGTTCCACAAAACTGTGGTGTGGATGAAAAGGAAAATTTAAAGGAGTCTTAAGTGACGTGAACTTGGCGGAGGCTGAGGGGGTGGGAGTGTCTGGTTAACCTGGTTGGGGCTTCTAAGTAGACAGGGAGAGATCGAGATAGCAACAAGGTGATGATAAATTTTATAAAGCATAATCAGTTTAGAGTCTTTTCGTCTCCTCTCCAGAGTGCTCCATCCTAGGGTGTTCTGTAGGTCCGTCACACTTGAGTATCTAGAATAATCATTTTTAGCCCATCTGATTGAACGTCGATGGACCATTTCCAGCTTGTGTATGTTAACCTGAGAGTGTGGGGACCATACAGAAGAAGCATATTCTAATTGTGGTCTGATCAGAGTTTTGTATGCTAGTGATTTGATGTTTTCATGTTTGGTTTTAATGTTGCGTTTTAAGAAGCCCAGAGTTCTGTTTGCATTTGCTGTTAAATGACCAATATGTGTTTTCCAAGTGAGCTCTTGACTGATGTTGACACTAAGGTATCTTGCATCTTTAACTGGGGTGAGTGTTTGACCATGAAGCTTGTACGGGTTTAGGATGGGATTCTTATTTCGTGAGATGTGGAGGACCTGGCACTTACTATAGTATAGGGTTAAATTCCATATCCCACATTTCCCCCAAGCTTCTATATGTGAAGGAGATCGTTTTGTAACCTTAGGCTGTCTGTAAGGGAAGCAACTGCTAGGTATACAGCTGTGTCATCTGCAAAAAGCCGTACCTGGGATGTGACTGTTTCAGGAAGATCGTTTATGTACAGTAGGAAAAGTAGGGGTCCCAGGACTGAGCCCTGAGGGACTCCTGAAGTGACCGGGACTTGATCAGACATGCAACCATTGACCACTACGGATTGGGATCTACCTATTAGAAAGGAGCGGATCCAAGACACAGTTTCACTGGGGACAGCGTGCTCTTGAAGTTTGAATAATAGTTTTAAATGATTAACTTTATTGAAGGCCTTATTGAAATCTAAAAGGATTAGATCGGTCTGTTTAGCTGTCGAGAGAGTTCTCGTTAAATCGTCAACAAGTTCTATGAGCTGGGTTTCGCAGGATCGTCTTTCACGGAATCCATGCTGCAGCTCTTATAGAATGTTGTGTTTAGTGAAATGTGTGGATAGGCTGGACTTCTAGCAGTTTGCATAGAACACATGTTAGAGAGATAGGCCTGTAATTTGCTGGATCATTATAATCACCTTTTTTAAATAATGGGGCAACATTTGCCTTAGTCCATTCTGATGGGAGTTGACCTGTTTTTAGGGATTTTTGGAAAATCAGTGATACTATGTCTAGCGTTCCTTCAGGACGATGTGTTTGATTGAATCTGGACCAGCAGCCTTATCCACCTTTAGGTTCTGTAGGAGTTTTAGGACGTCTTTGGGGTCTATGGTGAGTTTATCCATTGTTGGGTATTTAACATTTCCAATGGCATTTGTACATAATTGGGACAGAGATAGTGGTGAGACACTTGAAAAGACAGATTGAAACTGTCTGTTCAAAATGTTAGCTTAACCTAGGCAATCTGATATGATTTTACCACTAGTCTGATCTTTCAAAGGAGCAATACCTTGGTTTTCTTGTTTAGAATTTTTAATGAGTGAGTATAGTTTTTTTGTGTGTTGAACTTGCTGGAAAGATTGCTGTCTGTTTGTTCAAACTTCAAACTTTTTTATTTACTCAATTCATGTTTTTACATGACAATATAAGAGCAATATAGAACATAATATTAACAAATTGAAACGAGGTATAAATGTACGAAATTGTTAGTTAATTTAATGTTTGTTGGATGTTGAGGATGTTTTCTACATATGCTTCATAGGATGACCATATTTTTTGTTGGATGAGGTGTTTGATTGTTTTGAATTTCTTATGATAAGTTTGTCCCATAGGTATATTGTACTTCATTTGTACTTCATTTGGTTCTCAATTGTGACAATGATTATATAAATGTTATACAGAAACTACAGGGATTTTTGGGGTGATTTTATAACCGAACTTCGGTCACATTCCCAGTGGAAAATAGTACCTTTCCCCCCAGTTCACAGACAAAAAATCCCAATATTTTTTTTAGTTTAGTTTTTTAACATCACTATTGGTAGTTATAATACCTAATTCTACAACTTTTCTATAGGATAATGAGACTAATAAGTTGAACATTGTAAAATTGTAGTTATACATTTTACCCAATTTCGATTAAATTCACCGTGGAAAAATCCCAATCCCAATTAAGGGTATTAATTTATCATATCCCAAAATACTGAAAAAAAACTGAACTATGCCTTTTCTGATACATAAGCGGTAATCTACTAGTCGAAGTACTACCACGAATGATTGCGTTTGATACATTGTTCAGGAAATATAAAAAGTTCATCTAATTTTATATAATTATTTCACAAACAATATTTACTGTGTAGCCTATGAATTCACAAAGTAAACTCTGCACTCTCAGGTTGCTGTGTTCCTGGGTCCACCAGATCCACGTCAGAGATCTGGTTGTGAGACGTGTAGGCCTACCTAAGCTAATGCCCGGCGTAAAAAGAACCAAATTCAGAGAAGTATTTTGAGATATCTTTGATAAACACATTTCTCTCACTGAAATTGATTTAAACTCGCTTCCGTATTTGCCAACACGGTTGTTTGGCACATATGTATTATATGTAGCCTGTTTATGACATGGCCCAGAGGTTATAAAACTTGAGATTGGTCTCTGAGCTCAAAACTCATATTTTGTCTTTTAATGGTCCTATGTTAATTGTGATCAGACATTTAATGTTATTACTGATACATTCATCTCACATCATAATTGACCTGAATATGTATTTAAACATTAACCAGCTCTTTCGTTTCAACCGTGATACTTTGAGAACAGACTTGAGGTTTGAGCTCGGAGACCGTCCTCAAGTTTTATAACATTGGGGCCTGGTCATACCAATAATGCCTCCATTATTTCATTGACAAGCAGGCATGCATTGATTGTCAACGTACGGTGTATAAAGTCACATCATATTTTGCTATACGGCATAGATAGTTTACTGCTCCTAAATCTGGATTTACATCTCGTAACTAGTCATATTATAGTAAATCACAGTACGAACATATCAATATGGTTAGATGTTAGTTAGCCACTGCTTTTAGACAACTTCTTTAAAACGATGCATGAAGTAAAATTTTGCATTGAACGAACAATGTCGGACACCATCCAGTAGAAATGAACAATGCTTCTTTATCCTGATTATTTAGATCAAGAACAACTAGCGGAATAAATTGAAGATATTTTTTACTTTTGACATATTTGCATTGTTTGATGAGTTTAATTGATAACTGGTCTATAAACGTATAACAAGAACAATTAACTTTAATTAAATCATTCCTGTGACGTCATCCTTTTGTTCTCACTGTCCAATAATTTTACGAACGGATCGCTCTGAATGGACAGCTGTCCGTTATTTTTTGTAATATTGGAGTGTAGTCGACATATTGGACTGCAACTCAAATTTGGACACTAAAAACGACGCATGCGTAAGATTATCGAATGCTTTAATGATCAGAAAATAAATATATATTACGAGTCTTGTCAATTAAGGACTTGTATATATGTATAGAAGTCCATGGTCTTTTTTTAAAGATTTTAATGAAAATGTAGCAGTACTGTATCATAGTACTCGTATTACTGTCCGATTAGCTCAGTTTGCAGGGCATCTGACTTGCAAGAAGTAGGTCGAGGATTCGAGCCACGCATCGGGTGCTTTAATTTCCTCTTCCTATTACCTTTGGTGACATGAATGTGAGACCAACCTTGGAATACTACTCTTAGGGTGAAGAAAAGATTGGGTTAGTCAAAAAACCTCAGGTTGTCGCGATAAATTAATTTGAATACTTGTATTTATGAACTGGCTGTAATACATGTATTAATAATTAACCCGATAAGCTCAGTTTGTAGAGCTTTCTGACTTGCAAGCAGGAGATTGCGTGTTAAGCCCCGCACCGGTTGCATTATATTCCTCCTATTACAACAAATATATATATGAAGAATCAGTTGATCAAATTTCATAATACTCATTATGAACAAATTTTCAATACAATTCATACCTTGAAATATAACAAATTAAATCAAACAAAAGTGTTAGACGGAAATCCTACATAAACAGTTTTTCCTATTCACATCTTCCACATTGTTCCACGCTGCTTTACAAACCCATTCCCAACAAATGAATACATAGGAATGACACGACTTGAGTCGATGCGAATAGGTTTGAATAAAATGCATATTCCTCGTGCTACCCGTGCAGTGTGATTGAAAGAGTTGATTTAAAGGTACCTTCCGTGATGGCTTTTAAGCAGTTAAATTCAAACGCTATTTTATCTATTTATCTGCGAAAAAAGGAACTAAAATGAACCTCCCAGAGATAAGTAATAATAATGAAAAAATATAGGTGGTAACTTATCAAAACTGTAAAGTTCGGACATAACTAATCATTGCTCCAACACGTGATATCACTTCACATAACTGCACATTCTATTAATGTCAAGATAATACAAACAAAAACATAATTTACATAATATTTATTTACAATAACAAAAACATAATTTACATAACATTTATTTACAATGACAAAAATGACATTTATTTACAATTATAACAAATTTATTTACAATAACAAAAACATAACTTACATAAGATTGATTGAAAATGATAAAAATGTAATTAGCATAACATTCATTCATAATTACAAAAACATAAATTTATCTGCCAAATCATTCAAAATTCTAGTGTGCAAACTGAATGGCCCAGGAAAAACCAGAGATCAAAACCCTGTAGGGAAAAAAATCACTGGAAACCTGTACCCCAAGTCAAGTTTCAGATTGCAGAGCATATGGGGCCACACTCTTTACAAATGCAAAAATAAAAGTTCGACAGTATCATCATTATTATTATAAAAAGTCTGCATATAACAACCGAAATTGTTTTATATTTTAACATAAGAGTACTTCATGAAAATGAAAAATGATAACAATACAATGGACAAAACAGACAAGAAGTTTGTCGAAAAATATAAACAATAAGCGTAGAACATTTAGTAATACAGGAAACAAATATTTGTAAAATTCTAATTAAAAAAAAACAACATAAAGCTAAGAAAGAACAAACTAAAGTTTTAAAGTTGATAAATATAGTAATAAACCAATTCGGGAAACAACTGTTCAGAAAATTCTGAATTTACAACTACAAAAACAAAGCTAAGAAAAAACAAACTACCGAAATTTTTAAATTCAATATATGCTCAGTTTCAATAAATGTACTAAGTAATCAGAAAACAAACATTTAGAAAAATCAAAATTTACCTTTTAAAAATGAAGGTAATAAAAAAATCAACAATGTACGTTTTTAAAATTACTGGATATATCTTAAGTTAAATGAGGGTACTTAAACGCTCACTTAATGAGGTGTTTGTGAAACACCACTGCCCCCTAAAGGGCAAATGGATAGTCAACCTTTGACCTATTGATAGACCTTATCAACAGGGGTCATCTATCTGTATTTGACCAACCTTCAAACCAAGTAAAGACCTAAGGGGCCAACACAGTCGAATTGGCCGGACAAGGTTTGATTACCCAACGAGCAAAAAAGACGGACATGAGCAAACCAGCAATATATACCCACATTTCTTTGAAGTGGGGGCATAACTAGAACTGTAAAAAAGAACCCTAAAATTACAAAAATATGGCAAAAATAGAAAACATGTCAATTTAAGACATTTTACCTAATAGAATGAGATGGGAGTTTTGTAATAATAGTTAGGTAGTCTTTTTTGATAGCTATGAAGAATCCTTTATTATGCTTCCCAAAATGGCAATTATTAAGCATTTAGTTATCAGAAAGTGTGAAATTAATGGTCATCACATGTACAAACACTATAGAAAATAAATCTATACATTAGACAGAAGAAATGTTTCAATAAACACACATGAACAATGATACATACAATCAAGAACACAGACAAGAGGTTTTTAAATAAAATATTAACAAAAAGCACAGGGCATATAGTACATCGGAAAACAAATATTTAAAAAATTCGGAATTTACAACTACAAAAACAAAGCTAAGAAAAAACAAACTACCGAAATTTTTAAATTCAATATATGCTCAGTTTCAATAAATGTACTAAGTAATCAGAAAACAAACATTTAGAAAAATCAAAATTTACCTTTTAAAAATGAAGGTAATAAAAAAATCAACAATGTACGTTTTTAAAATTACTGGATATATCTTAAGTTAAATGAGGGTACTTAAACGCTCACTTAATGAGGTGTTTGTGAAACACCACTGCCCCCTAAAGGGCAAATGGATAGTCAACCTTTGACCTATTGATAGACCTTATCAACAGGGGTCATCTATCTGTATTTGACCTACCTTCAAACCAAGTAAAGACCTAAGGGGCCAACACAGTCGAATTGGCCGGACAAGGTTTGATTACCCAACGAGCAAAAAAGACGGACATGAGCAAACCAGCAATATATACCCACATTTCTTTGAAGTGGGGGCATAACTGGAACTGTAAAAAAGAACCCTAAAATTACAAAAATATGGCAAAAATAGAAAACATATGTCAATTTAAGACATTTTACCTAATAGAATGAGATGGGAGTTTTGTAATAATAGTTAGGTAGTCTTTTTTGATAGCTATGAAGAATCCTTTATTATGCTTCCCAAAATGGCAATTATTAAGCATTTAGTTATCAGAAAGTGTGAAATTAATGGTCATCACATGTACAACACTATAGAAAATAAATCTATACATTAGACAGAAGAAATGTTTCAATAAACACACATGAACAATGATACATACAATCAAGAACACAGACAAGAGGTTTTTAAATAAAATATTAACAAAAAGCACAGGGCATATAGTACATCGGAAAACAAATATTAAACAAATTCGGAATTTACAACTACAAAAATAAAGCTAAGAAAAAAGAAAACACCGAAATTTTTAAAGTTTATCAATAAATGTATATATTCGGTTTAAATAAGTGTACTTTCAGGAAACAAAAAAATAGAAAATTCCAAATTTACCTCCTTAAAATGAAGCAATAAAAAAATCAACAATTTAAGTCTTTAAAGTTACTGGATATATTTTAAGTTAAATGAGGGTACAAAATGCCATTTTTAATGATGAGGTGTTGGTTAAACACCGATGCCCCCTAAAGGGCAAATTGATAGTTGACCTTTGACCTATTGATAGATTTTATCAAGAGGGGTCATCTATCTATATGTGACGAACCATCAAACCAAGTGAAGACTGAAGGGGCCAACACAGTCGAATTGGCCGGACAAGGTTTGATTACCCAACGAGCAAAAAAGACTGACATGTGCAAAGCAATATACCCCCATTTCATCGAAAGGGGGGCATAACTAGAACTAAAAAAGAACCCTAAAATTACAAAAATATGGCAAAAATAGAAAACACGTCAATTTAAGACATTTTACCTAATAGAAATAACTGCTGGTATGAGATAGGAGTTTTGTAAAGATAGTTAGGTAGTGTCATCACATGTACAACAATATAGAAAATAAATCTATACATTAGACAGAAGAAATGTTTCAATAAACACACATGAACAATGATACATACAATCAAGAACACAGACAAGAGGTTTTTCAATAAAATATTAACAAAAAGCATAGGGCATATAGTAAATCGGAAAACAAATATTTAAAAATTCAGAATTTACAACTACAAAAATAAAGCTAAGAAAAAAGAAAACACCGAAATTTTTAAAGTTTATCAATAAATGTATATATTCGGTTTAAATAAGTGTACTTTCAGGAAACAAAAAAATAGAAAATTCCAAATTTACCTCTTTAAAATGAAGCAATAAAAAAATCAACAATTTAAGTCTTTAAAGTTACTGGATATATTTTAAGTTAAATGAGGGTACAAAATGCCATTTTTAATGATGAGGTGTTGGTTAAACACCGATGCCCCCTAAAGGGCAAATTGATAGTTGACCTTTGACCTATTGATAGATTTTATCAAGAGGGGTCATCTATCTATATGTGACGAACCATCAAACCAAGTGAAGACTGAAGGGGCCAACACAGTCGAATTGGCCGGACAAGGTTTGATTACCCAACGAGCAAAAAAGACTGACATGTGCAAAGCAATATACCCCCATTTCATCGAAAGGGGGGCATAACTAGAACTGTAAAAAAGAACCCTAAAATTACAAAAATATGGCAAAAATAGAAAACACGTCAATTTAAGACATTTTACCTAATAGAAATAACTTATCAAACAGTGTGAAATTAATGGTTATCTATTACACTGACACATGTATAACAAAATAGAAAATAATTCTATTCATTGGATATAAGAAATGTTTCAATAAAAACACATTAAAATGCATCACCGTCTTCGCAATGAGATTGCCGCAAGGCATAGATTGTTCCTGGTCTTGACCTGTTATTCACGACAATAAATGACCATGTATGGTATAATGGTAATCTGATGAGTTCAGCATGTAATTGGCGGATAAATGAGAAAGAGTATGTGCTGTTGTTTTAGTCTAATTTTAAGATGCCTTTAAGAACACAAACAATCAATGTTGATTAATTAATAGAAGTTTCTTTCACCGGCACATAAATCAAGCGTCAATATCGCATGTTTTCACTAATGACCAATAATTTGAATTTCCAAGTGAACGCACGTTTAATACATCCGATTGAATTTTCATTTAACTACAAAACTTGCTAAGAAGTGGGGTTAGAGTTGCATTAGTGTATCCATACCAATATAAGATAAAATTTATCTTGAAAAGAAACATACATTAAAAGCCGGAAGGCTAAACTAACAACATAGCTATATAGATGACAAAATTAGGCAGAAATATACTGATCTTTCTAGTGTGCTGAATATAAAGGGTATCCACACATCACCACTGTGCAAGTAAGAGGGACGTAAGTTGACCAGGATGCAGAACAGACACAATCAATCCAGTTATGAAACCTAAATAATGTACTACAGGGAAAGCTGACTTGCACAAAACCTCAATTGTGATTAAAGCATTGATCATTTTGGAGAGGCCTTTCATGACAAAAGATGAAGAGACTTCTTCACAACCGAAGAACCGAAGTATGAGAAAGATAAGAACGTACAAATCGAGTAGGGACAGGTAACCTGGCAAATCGGGTTCCAACATTTATAGGGAAAAACTGTAAATGCTGACAGACAGGATGGTGGTGGGAGTCCTTCCTCCTGGGAAGTGTATACTTATGTCTTCGCACATCATGCACACATTGTGAATGTCACAATGCACATAGTGCAGCACCGCAAAAACACATACTGTGGGATGCAAGAAAAATTTGGTGACATCAGGTGTAAACAATTAGTGTTCGATTCCCAGTCGCAGCAAGTAACATCTTTGCAAGAAAAGCAGTTGAACTGTAAAAGAGAAAATAGACCAGCAGAATATGGTCACAAAACACAAATACAGCAAAACCTTAATTATTTGACTATTATTCGAGAACAGATTTAATTCAGTTATGAACCTAGATAGTGTAAACCTATATACATTGTATTGTACTATAGGGAAAGATGACTCAGACAAAACCTCACGCAAAAGATAAATTAGATTACTGCAAATCGGGTTCCAACATTTAATGGGAAAAACTGTCAATGCTAAATGACAGGATGGTGTTGGGAGTCCTTACTTCAGGAAAGTGTCACAATGCACACAGTGCCGCACGGCAAAAACACACATTGTTGGATGCAAGAAAAATTTGGTGACATCAGGTGTAAACAATTAGTGTTCGATTCCCAGTCGCGGCAAGTCATATCATCGCAAGAAAATTTGACAAAAATGTTGATTTTCCTCCAAGATAGATGAATATTTTTGAAAAGAAACATATATTAAATGCTAGAAGGCTAAGACATCCACATACATATATGGATGAGAAAATGAGGTAGAAAAATACTGAGTTTTTAGTGTGCTGAATATCAAGGGCATCCACATACTGCCATCTTCCCATAAAATCCACGTCAATTGACCTGCAAAATAAATAACAGAAATGCAGAATATGGTCACAAAAACACAAATACAGCAAAACCTTAATTATTTGACTATTATTCGAGAACAGATTTAATTCAGTTATGAACCTAGATAGTGTAAACCTATATATTGTACTATAGGGAAAGACGACTCAGACAAAACCTCACGCAAAAGATAAATTAGATTACTACCACATCTTCAAGAATAAAATAGATCATCCACAAACAAAGGATAAAAAGTAACGGCACCTGCCTTTCCTACTCTCCAATTCAATTCATAGTGGCATCAGTTCATATATCCTACACCGCTTTCACTGATGAAGCCTACCCTATATATAACACTGTGCAAACTTGACTTAAATTATTCATTACGCAGAAGTCACAAATTTTGTTTTCAATCATTTTCTGCGTAATCAGACCCGGTCATTTATCTTTTGGTAGGAAGAAAGTGCTATGCCAGTATGCTAACAGTTATTAAATAAATACTAGTATAATCCAAAATTAAAGTAGGCATGCGGACCTGATGCAGACCACCACCCCAGTAAGAAAGCTACCGGTGCCCGGGTGGCTTCGACATATAGCCCTGAACCTTTAATCAAGTATTTGCTGGACATAACACAATCATCCTAAATGCACCAGTGTTCAGACAAAAATAAAAGTAAATGCTCTAAGAATCGCTATACATGAGCATCCACAAGCTAGCAAGATGAGAACTTAGCCATACACGAAATAAACCATACCAAGATAAAATATTTTGAAAATTTTAAAATAAAAAATGTAAGTATGAGAAAGATAAAAATCCCTTACAAATCGAGTAGGGACATGTAGCCTGGCAAATCGGGTTCCAACATTTAATGGGAAAAACTGTAAATGCTAAATGACAGGATGGTGTTGGGAGTCCTTACTCCAGGAAAGTGTCACAATGCACACAGTGCCGCACGGCAAAAACACACATTGTTGGATGCAAGAAAAATTTGGTGACATCAGGTGTAAACAATTATTGTTCGATTCCCAGTCGCGGCAAGTCATATCCTCGCAAGAAAATTTGACAAAAATGTTGATTTTCCTCCAAGATAGATGAATATTTTTGAAAAGAAACATATATTAAATGCTAGAAGGCTAAGACATCCACATACATATATGGATGAGAAAATGAGGTAGAAAAATACTGATCTTTTTAGTGTGCTGAATATCAAGGGCATCCACATACTGCCATCTTCCCATAAAATCCACGTCAATTGACCTGCAAAATAAATAACAGAAATGCAGAATATGGTCACAAAAACACAAATACAGCAAAACCTTAATTATTTGACTATTATTCGAGAACAGATTTAATTCAGTTATGAACCTAGATAGTGTAAACCTATATATTGTACTATAGGGAAAGATGACTCAGACAAAACCTCACGCAAAAGATAAATTAGATTACTACCACATCTTCAAGAATAAAATAGATCATCCACAAACAAAGGATAAAAAGTAACGGCACCTGCCTTTCCTACTCTCCAATACAATTCATAGTGGCATCAGTTCATATATCCTACACCGCTTTCACTGATGAAGCCTACCCTATATATTATAACACTGTGCAAACTTGACTTAAATTATTCATTACGCAGAAGTCACAAATTTTGTTTTCAATCATTTTCTGCGTAATCAGACCCGGTCATTTATCTTTTGGTAGGAAGAAAGTGCTATGCCAGTATGCTAACAGTTATTAAATAAATACTAGTATAATCCAAAATTAAAGTAGGCATGCGGACCTGATGCAGAACACCACCCCAGTAAGAAAGCTACCGGTGCCCGGGTGGCTTCGACATGTAGCCCTGAACCTTTAATCAAGTATTTGCTGGACATAACACAATCATCCTAAATGCACCAGTGTTCAGACAAAAATAAAAGTAAATGCTCTAAGAATCGCTATACATGAGCATCCACAAGCTAGCAAGATGAGAACTTAACCATACACGAAATAAACCATACCAAGATAAAATATTTTGATAATTTTAAAATAAAAAATGTAAGTATGAGAAAGATAAAAATCCCTTACAAATCGAGTAGGGACATGTAGCCTGGCAAATCGGGTTCCAACATTTAATGGGAAAACTGTCAATGCTAAATGACAGGATGGTGTTGGGAGTCCTTACTCCAGGAAAGTGTCACAATGCACACAGTGCCGCACGGCAAAAACACACATTGTTGGATGCAAGAAAAATTTGGTGACATCAGGTGTAAACAATTAGTGTTCGATTCCCAGTCGCGGCAAGTCATATCATCGCAAGAAAATTTGACAAAAATGTTGATTTTCCTCCAAGATAGATGAATATTTTTGAAAAGAAACATATATTAAATGCTAGAAGGCTAAGACATCCACATACATATATGGATGAGAAAATGAGGTAGAAAAATACTGATCTTTTTAGTGTGCTGAATATCAAGGGCATCCACATACTGCCATCTTCTCATAGAATCCACATCAGTTGACCTGAAAAAGAAATAGCAGGACTGCAGAATATGGTCACAAACACTTTAAAAACATTTCGAATTAAAATACTTGACATAAACATTGGACAAAATGGCTTGAATTTCAGCTCATACTAAAACGCATAATTGCATAAAAATACTCAAATCCAACTTGATCGTCAATAATGGCGTCATTGTGTTGTCGCTCGCCCCAATCTAAATGTATGCTGACAAAGACCGAAAACATTCATGTTATAAAGTTAAGTCTACAGTTAAGATATATTACAGCAAACGTGCTCCATGTTTGTCGGTATATATTAAATGCATGAAAAATGAAAATGTACAAAATTCTTTAAAAAATAATGTTTACCTGTTGACCGCGTATAGGTTACTACTACCTGCGAAAATCATTTCAGGTTTCACTCAAAATTACACACACACAATTGGCCAATCGAATATTTGTTAATCCCTCTTTTTTGTATTAACATTGTATGGAAGCACGTGATTAAATTCATAGCACAGCCTAGGGCGCTAAGGGAGTTTCAATAGTTGCATTTAATTTTGGCTTCGGCAGGATTCAATTACTTTCGTAATCTACACAATAATTTTCAACATAACGGTTATTGAAAGTAATCATGTATTTATAGATGTGCTACATAATACTATACAAACATACTGAATGGAACATGCTTAAACGGTAAAATAAACGAAAACTTATCGACTGTCGTACAAAGCTAAAAGTAATCACGTTCATGCTGTGACCGTGTAATTATTCATCTTTGACAGGTTAATAAAATAGCGCTATACCTGTGTACAAATGAAGAAATGTTAATATAAACAAACACACCGCACGTACCTTTACAATCAATGCATCCATATTTTTATCCTAACCATGCCCAACTTTCGCGGACATGCTGATTTGGAAAATAGATAATACAATGTAGTTTTACATTCAGGTACAAAGAAGGAGGATTTTCACTATAATCGTCATAACTTTTTCATTCTATTCAAATTACGAAATTTGTACTCATCACAAAAGTTTATTTAATCTTTCATCTTTCTATTGATATATTTTTATTTTTTCAAATTAGTGCTTTCCCCGACCCTTTCGCGTTTGAAAAAGGCACCTCTCGATTACTTCTATATTCAATGTAAAAAGCGTGCAATTGGTAGATTTTCAATGAAATTTTTATGTTTTCAACATCATAACTTTTTTGGGAGAAATGTGAAAAGTTTGCACTCATTGTATTAGTTTGGAAAATTTAATTTCTTTCACCGTGTAAATTATGAAAATAATTAAGTAATATCTTCTTCGACCCGTTTGGTGGTTTTTAAAGCTACTACTTAAATTATTTTTTAAGTTATACAAATGCTCACTTTGCATTAACTTTTAATTACTTTTAATCAGTATGTTGAGTTACTAGGATGATTTTTAATACAACTACCCAGAATGATAAAAATTAGCATCCTACTTTATTTGACAAAAATCGACAGTAGCTGACTATGGTCTACATGCATCTATAATTTTCATTGCACGAATATTATTGACGGATTTGTTCAATAAAAATCGAATGAAAATAAATGTATTATATTTAAACTGCATTGCTTTCACCGTATATGCATATGCAAAGTGGAGATACAGTTAGAACTAAATTCATTAAGTCTATATCTATATTAAGTCTAAACTTTGAAATGATGAAAGTACGGAGGTTAATGAAATTTACATTATGACACAATTTATGACACAATAACAGAAACATTAGAAAAAAACGCGCATGCACATATTTATTGCAGCTGTGTTTTAAAATACCACTGGTTTTCAGTGAATAATTACCCATTCATCAATTGAACATACATTTATGCTAAGATTCATTAAAATCAATTTGTATATATTTACCTTTGGTAGCCCACGAGCTGTACTGGAATTGACTGAGAGGACTGGGACGGGACTATCTATATAGATTTTTAATAAAGCACGAGATTTTCGAGTTCCTACAAAGTCTTACTATTTGTTCTAAAGAACCTATCAACCGGTCAATACAAATGTCCTGATTGGCTGTAGACCTACACATCAGAACTCTTTCTATACACCTTCAATCTTACTTTATTTAAAAATCAAAGCACTGAGAGTACTGTCAGGAGCAAAGTTTAAATATGTTAGATAAATTCATCCTTAAATAATTAAAGGCATGTCATGTGTTGTTACCATTATTAAGGTACACCTTTTAACTGTTTGCCTGAAAAAAAAATATTCCTAATATGGTGGCTGATTTATGCTATGTCGTATTTTCGCCTTTTCGCCACAACAAAGCGAAAATGCGAAAATACGACAGACGAAGGACGACAATACGACACAAAAAATGTGTCGTGTTTTCGCCTTACGTCTGTCGTATCTTTGCTTTTTCGTGGCGAAAATACAACAATGCGAAAACACGACAAAGTCGACTTTTTCGCATTGTTACATTTTGCATTGTTGCATTGTCGCATTGTTGCATTGTCGCATTTTCGCATCTTTGCGTTCCGGTTACGCATGCGCAGTTAGTTTACATAAACCTTATACAAGTTGGTGCGCATGCGCTTGTACAACCGGAATGGGAAAATGCAACAATGCGAAAAAGTCGACTTTGTCGTGTAATAATAAAATCATGACATACGGTGAGAAATGACAAGCTAATACACATTTTGAAAAACCAAACAAATTCAGTGCCTTCAGAGCTTTGATGTTTATACTGTTAATATGTAAACTATATGAAACATTTTTTATTCTGTATACTGAACTTCTGACCATGTGTCATGATATCATCTCACCACTCTCAGAGACAATACAGTGTTCCAGAACTACTTAACTGAATGAAATAATTTCCATTAAGTAGTAAAATTGGTTACCTCAACAGTTTATGAATAAAACTTGTGTGCGGGGAATTTCTAATTATTATACATGTACTTGCTAGTTTTGCAGTCTAAATTGCCAAAGTATTTCCCGTGCTTTCAAAATCAACAGAATCATGCAATATACATCTCCTACTTTTGATCCCTGATGAAGACTATTGTGTAGTCGAAACAGTCGAAGCAATAAATAAAATGTAAGTTAAACATAATAAATACATAATAGCTGGATTTATCACCAATTTATCGCTAAAAATTGGGAGAAAAAAACACAAATTGGCAAGGCTCGCACGCAAACGGTTTTCATAACATCAGTTGTGTCAAGTTAGTGCAAGAAATGGCCTAAGTCCAATGATGAGTTAGACCAGTCTTGCATTTACAAAATACCATTTTTAACTCTGAAACAGGAGAATACGTGGCTAGAGGGGAATTAATCAGGTGGGAAATGGTCTGTTTTATGCAAAAAAAATGTCCTAAATCTTGACCAATAAGTGAAGTCAGGTATGATTTTACATGTACCACTTTTTTTGGAAATAAACGAAACTGTAAACTAAACTAGCTCAGAATGGTTTTCGACGAAAATATATTAATAGACAAAGGCGGACAGGTGTTCAATACCATTCATAAGTCGCTCAAACGATTTTTACTGCAATGCAACAGTCCTCCCAGCGCTTTAATTATTGTACTAGAAGTCATGTAAATCATTCAAGGACAAATAAAGCCTGCAAATCGTGCCTCTCGATAAACACGCGAAAAAAGTTGCGCAATAAAAGTCGGTCAACTGTTAATGTCATGTATCTAATAAAATGCTTGACAAATTAGTGGTATAGATACACAAGGTACGTGTAAGTTATTCCAGCATGTTTCACCCAAATAAAGACCTTAACTAAACACGTTTTCCATCCGGCCTAGTGTAGTAAATATGTACCTTTGTAAATAAGTATATATGTATCTATCCCAACGATTTTATTTTGTTTAACTTGTTTATTTTACAAGATGCAGTATCGCAAGCTCCTACAGCTATGTATTACTTTTTCTACTTATAGTTACGTGACACCTCTTCCATCGGGGTTGAAAATAGTATCGATCACTTGTCGTATCCATCGCAGAATTTGCAGTTTATACACTGACGTCAAAAAGAATCGCTACACCTGTATTTATGTATGCACATTCACTACGGTATGGTAGTAACAGTTACAACTCTTGTCAAATACCAATATAAAGAGATTTGCAAACATGTATACAAAATTTCATTTGTTTTTATCGCCATTGAGATGTTCAGAATGGTGATACAAAAGCATTGCCCTGTCCAAAATGTCAGTATCGAGTATGGCCTCCGTGTCCTGCGACGACTGCTTGCAATCTTCGTCTTATTGACCCACACAAGTTATGCAACATTTACCGTGAAATACGTGCCCACTTCTGGTGTAAAGCTTGTGTTAATTGCTGAACGTTTTGTCGCTGGGGGTGACGCTGACGCAAGCGGCGTCTAAGAACGTCCCACATGTGTTCGATGTGATTGCAGTCCGGGGATTCGGCTGGTTATTGCAAAACATCAATATTGTTACCATTTAGAAAGTTTCTTGTCACATGGGCTACGTGAGGACGTGCATTATCGTGTTGGAAGGTCATTCCGGGACGTTGACGGAACATATGAAGAACTACGGGTCGTAAAACCTGGTTTATGTAGCGCTGTGCTGTCATATTTCCATTAATCACAACAAAATCTGTCTTAAAAGTATGGCTGATGGCTGTCCACACCATTACGTCTCCTCCACTGTAGCGGCTCCAAGATGCAATTACGTGCGAAACTTTCATGACGTCGCCTATACACGCGAAATCGTCCGTCAGCATTCAAAAGGTTAAACCTGGATTCATCGCTGAATACGACTGTTCTCCAGTTTCGTTGGAGGTTATTCTGTGTCCATTGACGCCGATCACGACGGTGACGTTCCGTAAGAATAGCTCCACGTTGAGGTCTTCTGCATATAATCCCACGCTCCTTCAAGCGATTCCTTATAGTATTTCTGCTCACAGTCTGACCACGATTACCGACAACTTGGAAAGAAGTCGATTGGGTCGTTGTAAAGCGGTCACGCAGGTGACGTTGGCGGATATAAACGTCTTGACGTACAGATGTCACACGTGGCGCACCTGAGCGAGGCCTATCCGCTAAGCTCCCAGTGGCATTTAAGCGTTGAACTAACCTCGCAATAGTGCATCTTGCAACACCAAATCGCCTAGCGACGTCAGTTTGTACGCTTTATGAGCCGCTTTATTACCAGATTATGTAAAAACAGTTAATACATGAAAAATGCTACTGAATGCTTCTTCTATTTCTAAATCAAATATTTCTATTTATACATGAAATTATTTTTTGCAAGATAACTATTATAATCTGACTATGTTTTCCCATGGTTTATACAATATAAATTGAGACAATATATTGGTTAGAAATATTAAACAGGTATAAAAGGTGTTAGGATACGTTTGTATTAATTTTACAAAATGGACGTTTAATTTATCAAAATCATCCAGACCTAGTTAACTAATTGGTGTGAGATGCATATATTTGCTAATGTGTTTGAAGCGTTGAGCATTTATTTGAGTAATTAATTTCTTTAATCATATTAAATGAGCTGTCTTATTCTTAATATTTTTCATTTAATATAAACATACTTTAAAAGAAGTTATAATTTATATTTTTAATTAAACATTGAATCAATTTAAGTATCTACACAGTAACTATATATTAGCCATAAAAAGTGACTGATTATGTAATTAGAAGCTAGTCTATCAATGACCCTGTCAGTTTTATTGGACTCCCTACTGTGGAATATACAGGACTGCTGGGTCTTAGTCACATGCCTAGCATTCCTGGTTCAATGTCTTTAAATGGTTTATCTAGGGTCCTTATCTAAGGGACATAATCGAAATTTGATCACAAGCTTCCCTTCGACCGAAAATCAAGGGAGGCTACTTTGTAAATTAGGCCTTGAAAGCTGGCAATGTAAATATATGGTGTGTCGATCATGATATGAATACTTTGAGAAACAGAAAAAGTATTCACGTTTTTCATTGTAGCGGTTTTATTGACGTCAGTATATAAAACGTGTAAAAGATATATTGCTGGTTTCTGTAGATTTCGAAAGCATGGTTTTGGCAATTTAAAACTGTTGATGTAATATGACAAAATTTACTGCATATTGAAACTAGTTTCATTCAGTAAAGTTATTCAGGAACACTTTATATTGTTTCTGAGAGTAGCGAGATTACAAAATGAACAAGGCCAAAAGTTCAGTATACAGACAGTACATGTATGTACATAGTTGACAGTACACAGGTCAAAGCGCTGAAGGCACTGAATTTGTTTGGGTTTATCAAAATGTGCAGTAGCTTGTGATTTCTCACGACTTTTAGCATAAGGAATAGAAATTATTATTTCCAGACAAGCCGTAAAACGTGTGTTTGTTTTATTGTTTTATATACAGTGCAACCTCTCCAAAGCAACATCTTTTGGGAGAAACAAAATCATGCTGTTGTTCAGAGGTTGCTGCTCTAGAGTGGTTTAGTAAATAGTTAAATCACGCAGAGGGAAACAATTATACTGTTGTTGAAGGGAGGTTATTGCTCAAAAGAGGAACCCTCTGGAGGAGTTATATTGTTTAAGGATCTAAATTATGTATTAAAGGTAAATGTCTAAAACAGGTAACATAGTAGTCAGAATTTTTACTTCGATCAAGCTAAGATATGTACAAATGCATATGAAATGGGCTGCAGGTCCACAAAATCTTAATGTATATTACCAAGACCACGTACGATATTCGGTGACTTGCCTACTTTGCATAGTCCTTACATGTGAATGTATTTTATTGATGGACTGAGTTTCGCTCCTGAAATCAATAATGCCACACAGTCTCGGTTGATCTCGGATTTCGTTAACAATCAGTGATTGATCTCGGATTTCGTGTTATGCTAAGTTTAACGATCAGTGATTGGTCTCGGATTTCGTGGTATGCTAAGTTTAACAATCAGTGATTGATCTCGGATTTCGTGTTATGGTAAGTATAACAATCAGTGATTGATCTCAGATTTCGTGGTATGCTAAGTTTATCAATTAGTTATTGATCTCTAATTTCGTGGTATGCTAAGTATAACAATCAGTGGTTGATCTCGGACTTCGTGTTATGCTAAGTTTAACAATCAGTGATTGATCTCAAACTTCGTGTTATGGTAAGTTTAACAATTAGTTATTGATCTCAGATTTCGTGATATGCTAAGTTTAACAATCAGTGATTGATCTCAGACTTCGTGTTATGGTAAGTTTAACAATTAGTTATTGATCTCAGATTTCGTGATATGCTAAGTTTAACAATCAGTGATTGATCTCAGACTTCGTGTTATGGTAAGTTTAACAATTAGTTATTGATCTCAGATTTCGTGATATGCTAAGTTTAACAATTAGTTATTGATCTCAGATTTCGTGATATGCTAAGTTTAATCCAATTCTGAAAACGGAACGGTATAATTTTTGCCGAGTAACAATGTATGCAAGGTTATCATACGTACGTATGTTGTTCTTTAAATTATTATACAATGTATTTTCATTTGTATGCAGAAATAAGTGAGATGCGCCTGTAGTGTCCATGTAGAGAGGACTGTATGTGTTTACATAATAGATATAATATCAAGACATTCACATGAAACAATGCACACAGAATAAACAGCGAAGTTGCTAAGGAAATACATGTAAATCTTGCAAATGTAACGAAATAACGATCGAGATCGAAAGACGTGTTATAAACTTATTATTTACCCTGATAGGAAATATCTAATGGTGTATATATAGTCATGTCATAGAGCTGGTTTTACCAATTATAATCTTAATATATTCATAAGTATTTTAGTCATCTTCAATCTTTTTTATCTCACATGCGCAACATTATCATATTGTTTTACTGCTTCACTCTGTATTTCACACCAAGTGTTTAATCTATGCGTTAATGATGACATGTATGCATTTATGTGTATATGTATATGTATATGAGAGAAACATTTTATTTTCCAAATGGCTAAAAAGCCCACAAGGATACAACTATGCATAATATAAGATTGGCGAACAGGGAAATTTATATACATGTATAGATATGATTGTACAATCAAAGGAAGTAGCATACTAATTAATGGTAAATAATAGACAAGAGTAGTTCATATATTAAAAGGCGAACGTTTTATATCACGCTCGGAGAAGGTCAATATGTATTACAAATATGTTTCATATGATAATTAAATAAGTTTTTTTCTTCCTGAAACTAGTTATGAGTGATTTCTCTTGAAAACAATTCGACAGAGTGATAAAATAATCTTTGCAAAAAAAAAAAAAAAAAAAAAAAAAAAAAAAAAAAATAGTTACATAATAGTATTTCTAAGTGTGAAAGCTTTTTCAACAAATATTCCAAGGTTTCTAATAATATGTTTGCTGTTTGAATTCAGAAGTTCTAGAAATTTTGACATATTTGGTCGGTTCCAGTATTTCTTTGGTATATATGTTATTCGCAAATTTTTATACATTAAACATTCTAAAACAAAATGATATTCGTCTTCCAAAGTATTACATATAAAACATTTTCTTTCATCAATTGGTATTTTGGTAGGTTTGACCCATCTACCAGCCTCTATTTGTAACCTGTGTGAGGACACTCTCAAGCGAGTTAGTGACTGAACAAATTTATCGATATTAAAACATTCAAGATACGGTTGAAATTTAAAAGAAGAAATATTCCTATAAAACAATGCTCTACTAGAGTTCGATAATCTAGAGTTCCAATTCTGTATAAACTGATCATTAAGTCTTTGTTTAACTATGTATAAAAACATTTTAACATTTCCTACACCTTGATAAATCCATGCGTCAACAAAACCCAAGGAACATAATAAATCTTTTAACATTGAGCACCAATTACGCCTATTGTCATGTTGTTCAAAATCACTTTTTAACAAAGAATAGATAATAAAAACATATTTGTTTGGGCTAAGTTGCAATATCTTTAACCAGTACTTAATAATGTTAAATAAATGTACAGTTTTAAATGATGTTCGTCCTAGTTCCCCATATATAAAGTCGTTTTGTGTCGATTTTTTAACACCCAAAATTTTTTTACAGAATTGTAAATGCACCCTTTCAATTGATAAGTCGTTAACAAAACCACAGACTTCGCTACAATAATTTAATATTGGGGATACAAGTTTATCAAATAATTCTAATTTATGTTTCGGCGGAAGATATGTAAATCTATATAAATATTTATTGAGTTTAAAAACTGCCTTTTGGGCTTGACCTGCAAGTGTATTTTGGGCTGAACTAAGCGAACCACCGCTTGTAAAAACAATACCTAAATAACTGAACTTATTTACAATTTGAATAGGATGTCCATTATATAAAAATTCTGTATTCTGTGGTATAGTTCCACCTTTTTTAAAAATCATTATTTTCGTTTTTGCAACATTGACCTTCAACTTCCACAACTCACAATAACTATATAATAAACAAATGTTCTTTTGTAACTCTTCAGCAGAATTTGCGAAAATAACGATGTCATCTGCATATAATAATAAAAAGATTTTAAACATATTCACGTCTAATCCATTAGCATTACCATGTATAAAAAATTCTTCAAGGTCATTGATAAAAATAGAAAAAAGGAAGGGAGATAAGCACTCACCCTGTCTTACTCCAAGGAAACATGGGTACTCTTCACTTAATTTATTACAATATTTTACTCTTGATTTTACAGAATCATAAATGGATTTAACAATATCAAAGATGTTTCCCCTTAATCCCAATTGTATCAATTTGTACCACAGATTATCCCTAACAACATAATCAAAAGCCTTAGTAAAATCTACAAATAATGTGTATAATTGTTTCCCTTGATTCAAAAAATGTGAAATTAAACCATTTAATACATATATATTATCAACAGTGCTAAACTTTGGTCTAAAACCTGCCTGCGCTTCTACATAAACATTATATTTTTCAGCCCAAATTTTCAACCTATTGTTAATTATACGCGTAAATAGTTTTCCTAAGCAACTTAAAAGAGTGATACCACGGTAGTTCTCAACATTATTAATGCTTCCCTTTTTATGCAAAGGTATGACATAACCCTCGGACCATCTTTCCGGGAAATAACCAATATCATATATTTTATTAGATAATGAATATAAAATAGGCAATAAAACATCTTTACCATGAATGAAAAATTCATTTAATAATAAATCAGGTCCACTAGATCTATTATTTTTTAGTTCTTTTAAAGCTGTATTAATCTCCTCTGTACTAATTTGGGTATTTAATTCACTAAACATGACTCTAAATTCATTGTTTTCATAACGCTCTATAAAATGTAAAATGTCCTCATCTGGAGAAAAGAATCTGTCTTCTGGACAATTAACAGCTTTAAAATATTGTGTGTGTGTGTATACTGAATATATTGTATAGAGAACATGATTACGTTTATGAAAATGAAAGACACTTTTTACTTTATCAAATTTTCTTCATAAATTCCCGTAGACTGTTTAAAAGTCCTCATACAGCACGTTAATCATAGTTTCATCAACTTTCATATCATCTTTATCTTCCAAGAAATCATTCGCAGATTGTTGCTAAAGTTGCTATAATCATCGAAATTAACCAGCAATCTTCCTGGATATCAGTTTCTTCATAACATTGCGACAATCGAATGAAGGAGAAATATTGATGCTAAAGTGATGCATGTTTCATCCTTCAAGTCCCTCTACGAGAAAGAAACATCCACTCCATATATTTCAAAAGGACAACCTTGAAATACGGACGGTTCGTCGATAAATTTCTAGTATGGGTCTATTGGGTCATATTAAATAATTAAGGTTTCTAGTAATTTCGCAGTTATTAAACACGATTAAACTTTGATCGTTTGAGAGGAATTGCATGCTATTAACACCAGTATGTTCGACCATAGGCACTCGAATCCGTGATTTTTATACGTTTATAAACCAGTTATTTTTTCAATTAAACTCATCAAACAATGCAAATATGTCAAAAGAAAAATACATATGTATCTTCAATTTATACCGCTATCGAGTGTTTAAGATGTTTTTTATACGCTAACAAATAGCGGAGAAAATTGGAGAATTTTCTTTTGACAGATTTGCATTGTTTGATGAGTTTTATTGAAAAATATAGCCTATAAACGTATAAAAATCACGGAATCAAGTGCCTTTTTGTTTGACATGAGTATTGTGTATGGAATTTAAATGAAGTATTGATGCAACAGAATCGAAAAACATTTCATACACAAGAACATGTGCATTGTACCGGTTAAAGGACCTTATTCAACATCAGAAAATCAAAATGAATAAAACTTTCGTGGATTTATTAAATGTTATTTGCACATGTATACCCATATTAATTGCTAATATTTGTATTATGGAAATATTTTAGAGTAAAATTCAAGTTTTGTGAATTAAAAGGTAATTTTTCTCAAATATTTCTTTCACTTTTCTGAAGTCATAAACATTCAAGTGTGATCAATCAAATAGTATGTGGTTGTATGGTGAAACAAGTGGTCTGGTAAAGCAAGTGGTATGGTAAAACAAGTGGTCTGGTAAAACTAGTAGTATGTGGTTGTATGGTGAAACAAGTGGTCTGGTAAAGCAAGTGGTATGGTAAAACAAGTGGTCTGGTAAAGCAAGTGGTATGGTAAAACAAGTGGTCTGGTAAAACAAGTGGTATGTGGTTCTATGGTGAAACAAGTGGTCTGGTAAAGCAAGTGGTATGGTAAAACAAGTGGTCTGGTAAAACTAGTGGTATGTGGTTGTATGGTGAAACAAGTGGTATGGCAAAACTAGTGATGTAGTAAAACAAGTGTCCTGGTAAAACTAGTGGTCTGGTAAAACTAGTGGTATGATCAATCAAGTGGTATGGTAAAACTATTGGTATGATCAATCAAGTGGTATGGTAAAACTTGTGGTATGATCAATCAAGTGGTATGGTAAAACTATTGGTATGATCAATCAAGTGGTATGGTAAAACTATTGGTATGATCAATCAAGTGGTATGGTAAAACTTGTGGTATGATCAATCTAGTGGTATGGCAAAACTAGTGGTATGATCAATCAAGTGGTAGGGCAAAACTAGTGGTATGATCAATCTAGTGGTATGGCAAAACTAGAGGTATGATCAATCAAGTGGTCTTGTAAAACAAGTGGTATGATCAATCAAGTGGTATGGTAAAACTAGTGGTATGATCAATCAAGTGGTATGGCAAAACTAGTGGTATAATCAATCTAATGGTATGGCAAAACTAGTGGTATGGCAAAACTATATATAGTGGTATGATCAATTTAGTGGTATGGCAAAACTAGTGGTATGATCAATCTAGTGGTATGGTAAAATTAGTGGTATGATCAATCAAGTGGTATGGCAAAACTAGTGGTATGATCAATCTAGTGGTATGACAAAACTCGTGGTATGATCAATTAAGTGGTATGGTAAAACTATTGGTATGATCAAGCTAGTGGTATGGCAAAACCAGTGGTATGATAAATAAGTGGTATTTTAAAACTAGTGGTATGATCAATCAAGTGGTATTTTAAAACTAGTGGTATGATCAATCTAGTGGTATGGCAAAACTAGTGGTATGATTAATCAAGTGGTATGGTAAAACTAGTGGCATAATCAAACTAGTGGTATGGCAAAACTAGTGGTATGATAAATAAGTGGTATGGTAAAACTAGTGGTATGATCAATCAAGTGGTATTTTAAAACTAGTGGTATGATCAATCTAGTGGTATGGCAAAACTAGTGGTATGATTAATCAAGTGGTATGGTAAAACTAGTGGCATAATCAAACTAGTGGTATGGCAAAACTAGTGGTATGATAAATAAGTGGTATGGTAAAACTAGTGGTATGATCAATCAAGTGGTATGTAGTTGCATAATGAAACAAGTGGTATGATCAATCAAGTGGTATGGTAAAACAAGTGACATGGTAAAAATAGTGATATAGGGTAAAACAAGTGATTTGGTAAAACAAACAAATAACATGGTAAAACAAGACTTAGTGATGTGGTAAAAGAAGTGGTATTGAAAAAGCATTAAATGTTGTGGTAAAATATGAGGGGAATAACAGGTGATGTAACAAGAAAAGTTTGCGTTATAAAATAATTGATATAGATAACTTAATGAAACGTTGATATTTCAATATTACAGTTTCGCTTAACGACCTGTCCGATATCACCATAGCCTTACTGAGGACCAAAGTATTTCCATACATATTTTTACGTATTCGCGGTCCGAAAATAAGACCAGTCCGAATTACTATCAACTGAAAGGATTGTTTTGGATCTATCCCATTTTAATTGTACAAAACACGTCACATGAACACAAGTGCATATCAGTCATTGTAAATAATCACCAAAGAATTTGGTTTAATGAGAACTCTCTTTATTATTGTAATCGATTTCAGGGTAACGTTTTGCAAGTTTTTCGTTAAATGGTTTATAGAATGTATCAATTAACTCTCGAGTTTCTGGAAGCATGTCTCCAATTTTAGACTCTGTATCTAAACGTGTGTTGGCGTTTGGTCGTTTCAATATAAGCAATTCTTCTAGTCTGGTAAATGGTCCTGAAAATAGACGTAATAATTTTCATGAGTGGTGTCTTAATGGTTTAAACATTTTAGGAACGGAGCTCCTATTGGTATACAAAATGTGCACTACTTTTTGTAGCGACAAAACAGTGACACCTCTCTTCCGCATGGAAAAATAGTACCACTTGTTGTATAAGTACTCGTATACATTGCAGACTTTGCAGTTTTGATAAATGTTGGAGATATATTGCAGGACTCTGTTGATTTTGAAAGCACGGAAAATAAAACTAACAAGTATAATAATTGAGAATTCATCCGCACTAAAGTGCATTATGATCTGTCCAGGTGACAAGATTTACTACATACTGGAAATAGTTTCATCCACTAAAGTAGTGCCTCAATACTATATTGTCTTTTAGTGTAGAAAGTTTACGTAATGACACAGGGTCAGAGGTTCAGTATAGCCGGTTTATACAAATCAAATCGCTGAAGGTATACATGCAGATAGATGTCGTGACGAAAGGTCATGGACTGTTCCATTCTTAAAAATTAGGATAAGTAATACAATGACCAAGTGCATTACTAAACATGACCTTACATTTGTAGGCCATTGTTGGCCTCTTGCTTTTGTAGGCCACTGCCAGGGGCACGTTCTTGAACAGTTTATGAAGTTTCATGAATTTCTTCATCAAAGTTAATTAAAGATTCATCAATATAACTCATCAATCTAAGTTTCATGAACTGTTCATCAACTGAATTCTGTGAACAGTTCATGAAATTTAACGAAATGTTCATGAACATCATAAATTCATGATCTGTTCAGGAAGTTTCATAATTATATTGTTAGTCAAAGTTCATAAAAAAGTTTATCAAAATAATTCATCAATAATTCATGAACCTCGTGAAAAACACATTTTTTATAAAGACTGTCAAAGGTTCATAAGTTAGTTCATGGCCATTTGTTCATGAACTTCATGCCCAATTTGTAGGTCATGAATAAATTCATGAAAAATTCATGAATAAACTAATGAACATTTCGTGAACTGTTCTTCACTATCACGATAGGGACAGGTCTTTGATTTTTAAGGCTTGTTTTATCTAACATATGTGAACTTCGTTCCTGACAATACTCTCAGTGCTTTGATTCTCTGAGGTTTAACGGCGCAACAATGGCCATGGTGATTTGGCGACTTTATCAGCGTTAGCGGTGGTGTAAGAAATAGGGTATTAACAAACAATGTGATATTTATTTCATATGGGAACGTAGTGTACCTGTGATAATAATTTGGTAAATTTAAAGCTAAATTACATTGACCAAATTAGTATCACAGGTACACTGCGTTCCCCTGTGCACGGTTAATTTTATAAAAAGAATATGTTGATCATGTGTATTCCAGGTAGAAAATTGCAGACGTATATCAATAAGTAATCATATTAATGTTGTTTCATCTAATCACCTGTACAATTATGTCGTATGAAAAAAATCCGAAATTTCACTTACTTATATCCAGAAATTTTAGAATTCTTTTATAGGTCGCGGACATTTTGGCGCCTATTGTATCCTCTGATTTAACCACTAAAACGTTTTCTTTAGAAAAAATGTCTATCCAATCTGATATAAAAACACTATACATCCCGACACGAAGGCGAATCTGAAATATGATTTTAGTGGATATAAAATAGTTTACTGTTATACAACTCTTGCATTCTCTTGGCTAAACCCAGACACGCCTCCGTACGTGGTTGAGCGGTTGAGGTCGTTGACGTCAAATCACTGTAAATTCTCACTGATAGAGGGTCGTGGGTTCAAGCCAAGGTACTGACTATGTCTCTTTATGTGAGAAAGTATACAGTTGCTTACGGAGGATGGGAGTCCAGTACTGGTTCTCCCCAGGAACGATGGTTAACTGTCTGTCTCATATAACTCTGACTGTTGAAAAGAAAAGAAACAAGCAAACTTGGTTAAATCCACCCTGTTAATGTCCAGAACATAGGGGTGACACGTATAATTTTCTACCGCTGAGCTAACCCAGGAATTAGGCGAAAATTATTTCCTTTCTTTCTGACTTGGTTTCCAATAGGCTTGGTCACGGTGGGAAACGCGTGATTTTTACATGCGGATAACTTATCGAAATTCATTCAACGTTCAGATAGCGGCCAATACAAACGTATCGAACTTATAATTATTAGAAATGACAAGGCACATCAATATTTTTATAGAAAGCTTTCTGAAATCCACTGATATGACGGAATGAACCCAAATGTACCTTTTTATCATTCGACACACTTGGCCGACTATACATATGATGAAAGTACGGAATCGACCGAGATGTTCCGAACGACCATTAATTTTATAAATGACAATTGTTCTCTTCATATAATACAGTAAAAAGCTAAAAAAAAATGGCTCCAATATTGATTACATCACTCGAAAACAGTCTCCCAACTCAAATCTCGATTCCATTCTCCATTCTAATATGATTTAAAAGAAAGAGCTGATTTATGTTCTTAGATAGATGTTCAGATCAATTATGCTGTCGGACAAAATTAATGTAACAATAATAGCATTATTGTCTGATTATTATTATGATAATTATGAGATTTGAGCACATCGACCAATTTCAACCTTGGAGCCTGGTCACTTACTTCAAAATTTTCGATTGTATCGTTATATGCACATGCTCTGATGCTATGATGTTTTCTACATTCAGTATGCTTTTTTATGTTGTCAACAACAGCGTCATGGAAGAGTTGTATTCCTGTTTTGTACTTAATGAATCTCGCTTCGTAAATATAATCTGAATATAACCTGAAAAAAAAAACATTTTACACTAGTATTAAAGATCTGCGTAATATTGATGACGATTTCTTGATTAGGCGTTAAAATAAGAAGCTCTTAAATTCCATTTAATCGACCGACCTCACTTTTCCTGCCAATCCTGGACCATTTTCTTAAAACACCATAATTAAACTCATAATTACCTTAGATGGAACTAATGTTACAGAATCGACCCCGTTCGACTGATATATCCAGACAAATCTGTGAACAAAGGCCACACTTGGGAAAGACAAAACTGGTGACCTTTATTGGGAGGTCATATGTTCTAAATAACGGTTGACATGACGGTTATTAGAATGGCCTTTATTCACAGGGTGGCCTTTATTCAGAGGGGGCGCTATCATGTACAGGTTTGATTATACAGTATAAGAAGGCGTTCGTTCATCGTTCCAGTGAATTCGCATCGCCTTGACAAAACGAAAAATAACAAAACAATAGAGACAAATGCTTTAAAACAAAGCTAGCAGTAGTTTCAGTTTCCTGAACAATTGAACAAGAAACGCTAGAACTCGATCTAATTTATTTTTGAAGACAAAAAATGCGATCACATCGAAATTGCTAAATTTATGCAAGATTGTTATAATCAGTTACAGGTCGTACAGAAAAAAAGAACAATAAAACACATTAATACTGGTCTAAACCGACAGAAGACTAAACTATACTTTATATACTAGTATAGAGACTCAAAAAGACTTTATGTAACATAATGATAGATAAGTGAAACATGTTGTATTTGTTAAATGATGTACGTATTTGCTTTATGTAATTAACCACAATCTTTATTCAGTGTGTTAATATAATAAGGCTAGACCACTAGGTTCATAATAAATTAGATTTGCATAACTTTATTTAGGTATTTTAGGTGTAATAGAATTAATTAGCAAATGAATATGTTTTATCTAACCACAAAGACGAAGGTCGTTATACATATGAAATACATACTTAATGTGAAGACATACAATAGTTTATTGAGTAAAAACAAAAAATAATTTAATAAAATGTACAGTACAACCTCTTCAGAACGGTCCTGTCTTGAGCAACCACCTCTCTTCAATAACAGTATGATGTTTTTCCACTGTACTCCCAAAAGGGTATTGCTTTAGAGAGGATGCACAGTACAAGCATTCTACTATTTCCATATAGCTTACGAAGTAAACCACGTGTACATATATTGTGAGTTTTGATTAATCTTTGCATACTAACTTATACTGTCACAGACATTTTCTGCAATACAAGTATTCTATCTAAACTGGTTCTCGTTCTATGTTCGAGTGCACGAGAAGTACAGCTAGAGTCAACGGGAACAAGTTGTACGTATTCCAAACTTCATGTAGTTGTAATTGCCCTTAGCTTTTCTAAAATGAAGTTGGTTATGTTTCATACTTCATCTAGTATTTGATTGTTTTAATAAGTAACAAGAAATTATATATTCAAACAAATGCAAATACATGCATAAAATATCATGTCCAAATACAAATTTATTTTGAGTCGGTAAACAGTTAACTCAGCCTGTGCTAGCGGCCACCCCCGAATAAAGGTCATCTTGTGAATAAAGGTCATCCTGTGAATAAAGGTCATCCTGTGAATAAAGGTCATCCTGTGAATAAATGTCATTCTTCTAAAAACAGTCATGCATTACTTAAAACAAAATGACCTCCGGATAAAAGCCATCTGTCAATAAAGGCCACATTTTATCTTTCCTAATGGTGGCCTTTGTTCACAACAAAACAACACGACATAGAATTAAAACCTCACCTTTCTGTTGGATTTCGGATTAAAAATATCACTTTCATGTTCGGATTTATTTGATGGGCGTAATCAGCGTTTGTTATTACTGGCTCGGTACAGAACTCATTTCCGGGGTAGTTGGTCCATTTTGGATTATCAAATACAGCATCTACCGTCCCCTCACCTGTTTGGAAATAAACAAGATAACATGTATATAAAGTAATCGTATTCATTTGTTCTTACGCTGTAATTAGGAGTTAATTACTATAGTCATAATATAATTATACACACTGTTGTTTTATTACATTACTATTATTTGTAGTACATTGTACCAAGGACTTATATACATATATAAGTCCTTGATTGTACATAATAAAACACAAACTTTTTGTCTTTAAAAGGATTTTACCATTCGTGCTTCATAAACGTCAATACTAAACATAAATCCCTTGAAAGGAGCATACCCTACAACTTGGTGCATCTAGAATCATGGCAAAACGATGATAAATAAGAAGCTTGTAAAGAAAAAAGCCGACGAAGAAAGTTTCAATTAGAAATAAAATTTAAAAAAATATTAGTTTCCATAAAAGATCGGAAACTCTTTGGAATTTGTTGTACAATTTTTGGGTGGAAGTGATTTATTATTCATAGCTATGATTTTTGCGGTTAGTACCTAAACTAGTCATTTTATGACCCAAGTTCTTCTTGCAATTATCTTTTTTATATTGTTTTACATATACATTTAACACACTTTCACAGAATGTTTGTCAGTTGTAGGGTATGCCCCTTTAACATGCTTCCAGTGCCAATTGTTGCTTAAATGTACTTAATTCCATATTGAAATCAGAAAATACTTACAAAAGCTAGTAAAAGACTAATGATAATTGATTATTTTGACGATACATTGTATTTGATAATGAATTGCAGAAAATTGCTGCGGCGTGACTCTCGCTATTAGATATTAACTAGATAAAGATTTAACTGTTTGTAAACAGTATTTAAGTCCTTACTACATCTACTAACGAATAACACTGACTATCAAATTAAAAACATATTTCGATAGATAAATGATAAATCTAGGGTTCCTACATTAACTGTAATACTGGAGGCAACATATAATGTACCAGACTTAGGCATGCAATTTAATACATGTAAATACTAACTAGTATGCTAGTATTCAGTTTCAGTTTTTTTTTTCATTTCCTCGGCATGTTTATATATCAGAGGTTAATCAAAGAACATACAATTAACAATATATTTGTTGAAGATATACGCCATTCCTATATATGATTACTAACGATTAACCTACGCATTCTCTATCGCTAAATTAAGTATATTACTATTATGTAATTGATATAGAGCCTACATGAAGCTTTAACAGGAGAACATGATAAAGTACAACTTATACCAGTGATGCCATGGTGATATGGAAATGGTTTCTCCTGACAGTGGACCGGGGACACTAATCTTTGAAGCTCATCTGCTGCTCTGTCAAAGTATGTAGCATATTCTGACACTAAACTGTCAAATCGTCTTCGTTCTGAAATGTTTCATCCATATGATACATGATATATACGATGCATGCTAGAAGTAAAGACACAGTCTGTAATTATTGAAGTCGTATCAGCATGTTTGTAAGATTTACTAACTTATATTTTCTTGCAATGAACGCTGAAAGTTTTCTTCAGCAGCTTTGTGATCAAGAACTCAAATACACGTTCAATGTATATAACTGAAACGTTTGATAAAGATCGATAAGCCAACATTTGTATTTCATGAATTTAACTTCAGTTCTGCTTTGTAATTAATTAATTATAGTTAGGTCTTAACATGACGTGATGTTTATGCATATTGTATTTACGTTTGAGTATTTTAAACACTGTGTACTCATGGGCATATTGCCCACATGAATGTATGAAATAAATTTGGTAAATATTGTACATGTGTATATATAACTTTTGCTTTCAAAAAGAAAGCTTAGGTTCGAAATAAAGGCTTAATTAGTTAATAATATTTCATCCAACGTGTTATCAATCTTATACCCTAGAAAAAATGAACATAAAAACCATATCTAGTGTTAGAAACGTGTTGAAATTTAATTATCAACGATACGTTTCACTTATAGAACATAAACAGCTGTGTATAGGATATTGTCGCTAGATTTTTATGGTCATTCTGCAATATTTATTATTTGTTTGTTTGAGTATTACGCCTCTTTTAAACAGTTCACCTAACCATCGTTCCTGTGAAGAACCAGTACTAGATTCCCATCCTCCAATAGCAGCGGTCTGCGTTCTCACATAAAGAGACATGTGCCCGTATTCACAAACGCTCTTAGTTTTCCGAGTTAGAATTTTCTTTACCTTAAATTTTGACTAATACATGAGAATTTTCTTAGTTTTGATCTTAGATTTATTCTTAGCGTAAACTAAGACGAAATTATTCTTAGATTGAAAAAAATCTTAGTTTTGAAAATTTACCCCTGTCAGGGGGGTTTCCACGGATTTCCCATAAGTCATAAGTTACGTCTGTCTTTAAATTGGCGACGAGTTAAACTTATCATACATTTTCTGCAATTTTACGAATACGTTTGGTACATTTTCAGCCACAAAATTGTACAGATGACACAAATATAATTGTTGGTCATATTTGCAGAATACAAACAGGTTCCTTATAAACAGGGTCACTGATATATCAATTAAAAATCCGTTGGCGGTATTGTGAACAGTCAAATTAATGTTTTTGACATTATGTAATTTTATGCAGTAATTCGGTAAAGTTTAAGCAATAGAAGTATCAAAAATACAAATACGCAACAATAGACGTCAGAACTGAGGCAACAAATCGTAAAAGAAAAACAAATTTTGTTATATGGTACATACGTTGTAAATGCAAATTGTGTAAATTGAAGTTACAAGTCTTTATATTTGATAGCAAGAATACGGTTTACGATGACTACAAATTCAATTTCAATACTGTACACATTATATTCTTAGTTGTGTATTCAATATGTACGAGGGGACACATACTAATTATCTAATTTGACTAAAAAATAAAACACTTTTCATGCCTGTGATTATCAAACACGAAAGAAACCCATGCACAAAAAATGACCCGAAACCATCAGAAATGTTTTTGTGACTACTGATAATGTTACATTCAAGCAGTAAGTCAGTTACACTATTATAGATATGGTTACCATAAATTTTATCAAAGAATTCTATTTTAGGTGATCATTTGAATGAGTCACAACTTTCATATATCAGTAACCACTCAGATTTGCAATATATTGCATAAAACAATATTTCCTTTCACAATTTACCAGTAATAGTATTTCAAATCTGCACATATCTTCCATTTTTAACAACTGCCTATTTAATTTCAATTCTGAGGTGTTAAATTGAGATTATAATACATTCAAATACAATTCAAGTAGTATTGATCACTCATGTTTTCAATTGACTCTTACTATGAACTATATATACATGTATGTATTTTATTTACTGTCTGTCTGGTATATTTCTGCTTATCATATCATTACTCACATGCTATTTTTGACAGTATGTGATTACTTACAACATCAGAGGCTCAGCATGGTTGTAAAATGTGTCATCTAAAACTGAACATTAATGATTAATAACAAAAAACATCCGTTTCAGTTGTGCAATATTTATCGTAAGTTCATACAAAAGCAGGTTATAAAGTTTACTGGTATCAGTTATTTCATTGAATACATATTGTCAAGGATACAATTGCATGTTTACTAGTAGTTTCAAAATAGCTTATACATGTATTATACTCTATTCAACAATCTGCACAAAAGAATACATAAGTTATAATTCATGACATACTAAAAGTCATAATGTAGTACATGCATGACAGCTGGAACAAACTTTATCACAATGTGCGCATTCAGAACAAAATGTATACAAGGTAATAAAGATTTAAGATTAACAGTTGTCTCTTCATTTCATGTTCATATCAAAAATTGATACTGCAAAACAGTAGCTGAATCCATATTTAGAACTGTCTGTGTCTTAATTAATTAATGTCATCATAAATTGCTACAAGAATCTGTAAATACAAAGTACATCATTTCAATTCATATGTATACATGTAATGTCTTCATATTTTGTACATGTACAAATACAAGTGACATATCTAAAATAATGTAATTTTAGGCAACTCTATAAAAATTAATGATTTATAAGCAATGGTAAAACATACAAAATGTACTTTTAATGAATTGTAATAAAAGAATAAGTTAATGCATCTTTTTTTATTACTAAATGTATAGAGTGTTAGAAAAACAAAGGATCAAAATGATTATACCTTATAAATTGCTGCATGTTGAGACTCAAATGTGTTGATACAGCATGTAAGTCATGCTGGAACCTGTTTACATAGCCCAACCCACAAATACTCGCTGGTATACCAGCGAGAGGTACGCCTTTTTAACGACAGAAAACTACGGTGTTAAAAAGTATCCGTATTCGTCATAAATATATAGAAAAATAAGGAGTTCGACGTAACATCCATATTCGTTTTGTTTTTATCTAAGTAAATTTCTTAAAGTTAAGACACCTCGGCCCGTATTCACAAACGTTCTTAGTTTTCCGAGTTAAGAATTGTATTTATATTAAACTTACCAAATCTCTTTTTGTTAAAAAATCTTAGTTCTTTCTTATGTCTAAGCTTAACATCAGGGTGGCTCATGAGACGATTCCAGAGATCAGAGGTTCCGGATTTCGGAAAACCGGCTATCAGAAAATATGGCAGACATTGAAGCCTTAGGTGCCCGGCTGAAAGATGCGGTACTTCTTTATTGCTCTGTCCGGAGGTGTTTGCAAGAAAACATGGGTTTTTAAAGTTGTACAGAAAATGAGGCCGTTTCTGAAAATTAGATAAACAGATAAATAAATAATCCATGAACTACAATTTTACCGTCACATGTCCGTTACTGTTGCTTTCGGGCGAAACGGTCATAGCTGTCTTGTGTGGGTGTTAGTATTTGCCGTACCATCGGGATAAATTTGTATCAATTTTACACTTCTTAAAACAGAGCAAAGTCAAACTTCACACAGTAAAGTTTACATTTAAACCTAAAACAATTATCAGCTAAATATTGTTTTATCATGGAAATATTATATACCATAATGTGTCTGAATAATAATTCATTCAGTTTATCGAAACAGATTTAAAGAGGTGGACATGTTGAAGGAAAACGCGCGTTTCGCTTAGCAACAATGGAACATTTGTTTGAAAACCGTAGATTTTGTGGTAAAGGAAACTAATCCAGACAATAAGCAACGTAATAATTCATTTGTACAATTAATTAATTAAGTACAAATGTATCTATAACACACAATTTAAAAAATCTTCCTAAAATTTGTCGACTTTCGCTAGCTACCAGGATTTTTATCTGAAGTCTTTAAATGCATGTGTATCCATTTTTCGGGAGCTTCCGTCCCCCTTGATCTCCGACAACAAATGGATAAATACAAATACATGTAGCAAGAATCGCGACAGTAACTTAATTGAAAACACTAGGACATGAGGCACTACAAAGTGAATTTCATTCAAGCCCACATGTTACAAATTACCAAGCATTATGAGTCTCATAGTCAAACTTACTGTGCTTGCAGAGCTTTGATTGACCAACGCAATTAAAGTACAATATACAAAGATAGTTTTTAGAAACATCAACAATACACATAATGACATTTCATAATGATTTATGAGCTTCGAAGATTAATTACCTAATTAAATTTTTTTTGAAGAATTCTTTAATTATGCCAACATACGTATTGTATCATCGTAACTGAATGTACAATGTTCAAATTACGTAATTTATGTGTGTATGTTTGAAAAGAGACATAGATAACATATATAACATTATCTATGTCTCTGGTTTGTATCACAAAGCGTGCAAATCTGTGAATATTTTTTAATAAATGAAGGGCTAATTTCTATATACTTCCGAATATAATTCTTTATGTTAGTATATGCAACAACCGAATAACAATAAATATCCTCTATATTTTAGCAATTTGAAATGAATGTTAGAATTCACATTAGATTCATTATTGAAATTTTTTTTTTTACTAAATAAACTTAGGAGAAAAATAAGACATGTTCAGCAGTTATTTGATAATGACTCAACAGTTCAACAGTAAATTTATAAAAGGTTTTATATGATATATTGATAAAACAGGTTATAAAGTCAGCTAAAATGTTGCAAATACAAACAATTAAAGTCAGACATGGTTTTATACAGGGTGACAAACCATGAAAATGGTTAATATACCACTCGCTTATAATTGATAAGTTGGTTGTCAAAATCATTGATACACTGACAACGAATGTCATCATTTCATAAATAATGAACGTTACCAACCCATGTCGGACACAACGGCGGCAGGTCAACATTCACTCCTGTCCTAGTGACTACTAAACAGAAATAAATTTGACGATTCGGTCGAAACTTGTACGAGCATTTCAATATAAAGATGTTTGTATCAAATTTGAACATATAGAGAACCGATTAAATAAAACATGTAATAAAGATTCGTGATGAACTTCAGAGGGCTCTGAGGGATATGAAGAGGGAAATAAATGTCGATCAGAGTTCAAATAGGTCATACTCAAAGGCTCAACTCTCATTTTCGTTTTCAACTTACATTTTTATAAATTGTATTATTTCAAATTAATATTTATGCTTGCTACATACGAAGTTAAATATTTTGATCTAATGATATATTTATGCAACGCCTTTTGTTGATATATAATAATATTTTTAAACTTAATTACTGACTACAGTAAACATAAACTGGAGGAAAGAGACCATTCTTAAGGTTTAAAAACTTTTGATATTGAACCAGTGATCGAGAGTTTGTTGGTAATTTTGACGTGACTATTTGACTGAGTGCAACCCTGATCATCCCTCTACCTCTGATTTGTACATCATTATAAGTGTACGGCTAGGTTGATAGTACCTTATATGCATGTAACCGTAGAGTACAGAATGTGCCAGCTTTTTCATGATAAACGTCGTAAGAATGAGAAACATCAAACTGAACTATAAACCGGAAGTTATAAAATCTAAACGTTGATAAAACACATGACGAGAAGCTTGTCATAAGCCTAATTTACATAAAACATCAACATGTCAGTATTCCATAATTACTTATTACGGTTTATACTATAGACGTAGTTACGTACCGGCACTCGCTATAATGATAGATGATAATAACAACAATATAAAAACATACGTAGTATTGGTAATCCCAGTCTCCAACAGTATCCCATTTAGCACCAGTCGACATTGTTGGTTTGTTGCAGAAAATCTTTCTTTTAGCGGTTCTCATTGTTACCAAGTGTTCCTGGTGTCCCAGCATGCTGATCCGTTCGATTGTTTTAACGGGTTTTTCATTTATAATGCTGACTAAAACTGTTGTTGTGGTTATTGACAATGCCAAAACCAAATACAATACAGTTTTACGTTTGAATGTTTTTCTGTTGATGGTACTAGTCGAAGAACATGTGACCATCTCTTCTTAATTTGATTCGCCAATAAATGTATGAGCGGTGTTTGACCTGGCGATAAGATGATGTTGTCCTGGTTGAGTATAGTTGAGCAGTACGTATTGCTACCGAAAACAAGACTATTTATTAAAATGACCGTATCACAAAGTGAAGACTGAATTCCAAGAGTATTGAACTAAATTGTAATGGCACAATATTATAACTACAATCAATTCATCCAATAAAACCTTTTTGATTTAGATATTACTTGTTTATAATATCGTAAATATATCCTCTCGTCATTCAAGCCGTACTGTATACACAACATCAGGATGTTTTTCATACTTGTTTCGACATTGTATTGTTATATGACTGAAAATCACTTCACTTAGGATCAGCATGCGAGTTAATGCTGACTACACATTAATTTACATTCAACTTTAACACTTCATTTCTTATTACAAAACATTTTTAAAAAATGAAAATTAACAAATTAAGTCCTAAATCCGCCTCTTCTTTTAAAACGACTCGTCGGAGTTAAGTTTCTTTTATCAATTTACATTTTAACATTAAAACTATGACATCATGTCTTACATCCAACACCAGCCAAGACAAGCGTTTAATTACGAGTAATACTACAATATACGCTATTATGAAAATACAACGTTTATCGCAATGTCCTCAAGGCAAAGACTCATGAAAGAAGGTATACTTGATTAATTTGTCTTTTTCGACAGTCATGCATGTCGGACAATGGCAACAAGTTTTGTAGATTCGTATCTGGGCAAGTATAACAAGCTGTTTCATTGGGCGAATATTTTGTTGGTGTAATATTTGTTCGTTTTTATTACGTTAAACCAGAGATGTACGTATTATACGTCTTTAGTTTAACGTTGTTTGCAGACAAGACATTTATCAACTCAAAATAAATCGATAAAATGAAAATGTATTTTTGTGGATTACATGCATGGGACCAGGAATTATCAACTTTGAGACACTCAGAAGAAAGTGGAAATAAAATAAAACTGAAAAAAAAATCGAAATTAAACCAGATTTGTTTTTATTTTATTACTGTGATACAATAAATGCACTGTACGGAAACAACATTGAAAATAGAACAATACGAGACGTAGACATGAGTCATATTCTTAACTTCAACATATCCATATATGTCTCTGGTAGTATCAAAGACCTATACTATACTCACGGGCGTTTGATGTTCAAGCTGTGGTGGTGACGAAAGTGACCGCCACCCAAATATTTGAATTCAGCAAAACGTTCAACGTTATGAGATTTTTTTTTAAATTTTAAATAAAATTAAAGATGAGTCTTATAGTTGATGAACCAACACGATATATATCATGCTTCTAAAAAGGTCCTCAATACTCCTACTATCTTGAGTTGTTCTGGAGATCCTTTTTGTGGTATATTACCTGTTGACATATGTTGTGCATGTGTCTCGTGTCAATTAAGAATTGCTGACTAAATATTGAAGGAGTCACACTTATATTTCTAATACGTGTTTATTGTTCAAAGACCTGATGTTTAGTGGAAATGGATTCAGTATATATGAGAGAGCATGGTATATATATAATAAATCATACTATATACAGTGCATGAGTGCATGTTCATTTACTCAATATTACAAGTATACCAAAAGAGTGCAGGAGTTTCTTCCATACTGGAACATAACCTAGCACCGACGCATAAAATTATAGGATTTGAGTGACCCTAACATAATTGTATTTATAAGCAGCAACTTCCTAAAAATCTGTACAATATACCCATTTTAAGTATATTAATTGGTCCCAGGTATGTTAAAGGTCTTCCTATAAAAACCAGACACAAAATATTCGTAAAATCATTGAATCGTTTATTACATCATTCATCCTTTAACAAGTTCACTGTTATCAACGTACCAGCCAAATTAATAAGAGTCTCGATCCACCAAACTCATTGTGAAGCAAACAATAAGAAACAAGCATGATATATTGTACATATATAACAGGATGATGTATACTATTAATTTGGGTGGCAGCTAGTCGTTTCACCCCCAAGACGTTTCCTCCCCAGACGTTTCACCCCCAAGACGTTTCCTCCCCAGACGTTTCACTCCTAGACGTTTTATCCCCCATTTTGGGAGTGAACTGTCTACATTAAATGAGACATTTCGCCCCCATATTTATATTTGCTGTTGAAAGCATGGACTTAAAATGTCAATTTACAGTCCGATTAGCTCATGATCAGTTGGTATACAGGGAGCATCTAAGTTGCAAGCAGGATCGAGCTCGCGAGTTCGAGCCCCGCATCGGGTATATTATTTTCTTCCTCAAATCACATTTGGTGCCGTGAGTATTTGACTAGCCATGGAATCCTAGAGCTAGGGTGAATCACAGGCTGTGTTAATTAGTCGAAAGAGCCAGTGGTTGTCGCGATCATTTACTTTGAGAAAAAAGGAGGGATGTAGCAGTGTGTTATATACGTGTGTATACTGAGTACAAATGTATTTGTATTTATAAATTGGCTGTAAGATTAACAGTCAGATTAGCTGAGTTGGTACAGCATCTGACTTGCAAACAGAATATCGCGGGTTCGAGCCCCGCATCGGTTATGCACTTATCAATGTCCGCCCCTGAGAGGGGGGGGGGGGGTACATAGAGGAAATTCGACATTTGTGGAAATTGGCTTCAAATTTCCCTCCCATATATAGTCCTGTCTTATTCTTTGGGTTGCTGTTGTTGTTGTTGATGACTAACATCCCTATGTTAGATTTTCATTATAATGATAATCTGAAAAAATCACTTTATTATACATAAAATGTGCCAATCTAAAGCATCACTGACAGATTGTGTGGGCTCCCAGGGAAGAAATGTAAGTTAAAACATTTAACTGAACAGGATATACACACACAAAGATGTAGTGTTGATAATCTTTATTATTGCAAAAATTTCCAAACATTTCAATCAACGAAGTCATTTTAAGGATAGATTCCTTTAGCCGGGTCAATTTTGGCTCTTAGAGTTATGTTATGAACTGAATTGTTCGAAAACATGTCAGATATATCTAAACTCTAGGCCTTCTTTTTTGGAAGATTTTCTTATGTACAATCATGTACATACCTCTATTGAAAATATTTGTATGCAGCAAGATATATAACATTTACTGGATTACTTTTATGTATCAACTTTAAGTTTTATGCACATTCAAAGATATCTCTGTCACTGTGGCCCTTTCCAGCATTAGACCCTGTAATCAATAATCAGTATCAGAGCAATGTCACACGTTAGTGCCTCAATCTACAGTTACAAAAATTCCAATCATTAAGTCATTTTACTCAATTTCTATTATACATCAGAGATTTTTTGCAAATGTTGTGTTTTATTTTTCAAATTATTGTTCGACTGAAAAAAAATCGTGAAATAACTATATTAGTATCGTGGGCGGAACTTAATTTATTTCACGGATTTTTGCTACTGAAATGGTTCCTGTTCACTAGTCTGTACGTAAGCCCCTTCGGTGTGCTGCAACCAGTTGAATAGGTTGGTCATTCTATAAATAGCTGCTGTGTAATCAAGCTAGTGCGATGTGGGTATCACGTGACCTGGGTATACACATTGATAGGTTGGTTGGTGTAAATCACGTGATGGGTGTTACTTGTTGAGCAAGAATCACGGGAAGCAGACGTGCGAACAGGTAAACATGATTTTCGCCGACTTTCTTAATTTCAGCAAGCGCTTGAACTAGCGGGGATATAGAAATTATGTGTCGGAAGGAATTTTTAGTTTACATTGTAATTTTGGTTGCATGTCTTTCAATTTTAGTGTAGAGCGCTTTCGGGCTTCTCCGGATATGGTCTAAGTCCGGATACTTTTAGTCAATCATAAATAATTTTTACAACACACTGCTGGCATTCGGTATCTGCACATGAGCAGAAAGCGCAATATTTCTTTTCCGGTTTTTAAAAGTTTCAAGGCGCGGACATTTTGATAAGTTCCGAAAACAATCACTTGTTCTGAAGTTATGAATTTTTTTTATGGTTCTTACGCGTTCTATACATAGCGTGACGTCACTACGTTTGTCTAACCTCTATACATAAAACTGATTACTATCTACATTTAGATAGTTATACATACACTAAAATATAGTTCTGCGTACGAATTTTAAATGTCAAAACAACCATATTGATTGTATATTATTAACAAATATGTTTATTTGTGTAAAATAAGTACATTATACCATTTCTATTCTTGTGCTTTCGTCAAAAACACTAATTATTCAGTGAAACGAAATTTTAAAGTACGCTTGGCTCAAATGTGTACCACACGGTGACGTCATGTTATGTTATTGTTTATAATTTCAAATACCCATAATGCCCTGAGCAGAATAACACAGGTCAGTGCATAGCGCTACCGTAGTGTACACATTGGTTCTTACGGGGTATGCTAAGCAACCTTGATGACTTTATTTTCGGATAATATTGTTTAAATTAAAGCCTGACAGCGCACAAGTATATTTTGTGAAGTAAAAAGGTTACAGTCACAAGTGACAAATATTGATATGGTGTCATGCTCTTTGTAAGGTTAAATACGCACGTATCCGAAAGAGGCGATACAAACTTTAGTAGTCTGCTCTTCCTGATACCTGTTTCTTAGAATGAAAGTTATATATACAAAATCTTGAACCTATGTTACCAATTGATATTCTATCACCAATATTCATTATAAATAGTTTTAAAATAATGCAATAATGTCGATAATCTTTTTGTGAAACAAGAAAGTCAACACAATAAACACATATATACACTCAAACCAACTTATAATTAAACCGCCAGTTCGTAAACTTGAATTTCTCGGAAATTTTGCGACGGAAATTTATGAAATTTTACCAACAATTTATTCAGTTACTCGTAATTTTACAGTATTTGATTGCATATTTTCTTGCACATTTACACATGCCAAACGTGTACTTCACCATCGATTATATTGCTCGTGAATCCTGTGCACTCAGTGAAAATCAGGTCATCATATTTCAATCGGTTCCGTTTCCTATATGCTATATCATAAAAACATAAAACATGGCTCACATGTCTGTAGACGAAAGAGGCAGAGCAGTGGAATGTTGGAGTCCGGCGTTCCTTTGAGACAGATACGTTCCTCCAAGTTCCGAAAATGAATTTCGATTGTCATTAGTTTAATAAATGTCTAATTATTAAATTAACGGTCACAAGCATTTAACAAACTTTCAATATCATAACAGAAATACAAATGTATTTTTGAATTATACCTTTAACAATCAATTATTATCCAATACTATCAGTAGGCGGTTTATAAGTTGGTTTGAGTGTAGATAATTCTATCAGCTTCAAATGATTCATGACCCTGTTACTATGTATTTGGTCATATGTTTACGCGTCTGAATATTTACTAGATATAGTGATAGGATGAGTCGCCATCTGAAGTATGACAAGACTGCCCTAGAAAATTCAATTAGAGCAGTAAAATCCAAATCTATGGGTTACTTGATGGCATCTAGGCTTTACAATGTACCAGACCCGCTCCTTGGTCGAGTAGTTAAGGTCGATGACTTCAAGTCACTGTAACCTTTTACTGATAAAGGTTCGTGGGTTCGAGAGCCGCTACCGAGCATGTCTCTTTATGTGAGACAGAGGACGGGAGCAAACAAACAAATACAATGTAAAAAAAGACATTTTACAAGGTTAAGGGTCATTCCAGCATTACAACATCATAACCAATTAGAAGATAATTAGCATTGCTTGTAAAGCAAATGTTTAAGGTGATAAGATCGAGTGCTGTACTGTTTCATTGGTGTTCTTGTTGATTAAAATAATATTAGACGAGTTTTAAAATTGTTATAAGTTTAATAAAAAGAGTTTGTTAGTGTGACAGAATAATGCTTTAAGTGACTGAAATGAAAAGTGTTCACCTGAAATAGATCTAATTTCATAAAAAAAACAAGCAAGTTAATGATGTTTTGATACGAGTTAATATTATAATTAAAACTATCAGAATGTTTGTATTATGAAATAATGCTTTAAGCGACTGAAATGAAAAGTGTTCACCTGAAATAGATCTAATTTCATAAAAAAAACAAGCAAGTTAATGATGTTTTGATATGAGTTAATATTATAATTAAAACTATAAGAATGTTTGTATTATGAATTGAAATGAATAAAATTTGATAATTCTTGCTTTTGCTGAATATTTATCTGTGTTTTGTGTCGTCTTTTTAAAAACCTCTTAGGTATCTGGAAGACCCGATAGTATCTGAACTTACCCAACAACACTTGCTTGATGGTTCCTAGCATACTTGACAATTTCCTATGATTAGCGCTAAGCGGTATAGATGGAATAGTTGATAAAAGGCTGCTTTAGGTAACCAGCTAATAATCGTTTGGAACTATCGGATATTATAAAAATAAACGAAAAAAATCTATAAAGTATCCGGGCACTGCCGACACCGCTCTAGTTATACTTATTCGGCTTTTTCGGTTGGACGAATTTATAGACAAATTCGGGAGGGATTTTATTCCAGACACTAAATCCTGATGCCATTTTGATTTTTGTGTGTTTTGAGATTTGTAGATTCTACTTGTTCTATTGCATTTACAAGTGTTTGCGTCTAAATATTAACATGGAGCTCAATTCTATATTTATTTGCTCATAAAAACCCATTTGATTTTTTTTCAAAATTGCAATGTGTGATGGTGTTACTGTATCTTTCTTTCTTAGACATACGTCACCATTGAAACCTATTAGACAGAGAATGCATTAGTGTTACATACACATGAGGGGGAACTTCATATTGTGGCTTAACTTATGGATGGTCCTTTGGATATAAATTTAGGTTAGTAAAATTTATTTACTCTGATATTATAGTTTGTGTTAGATTTTATTCACTTCTTCCCAATATTTACTTCTTTGCCTGAATATCAAAGACTATGTATGTAATGTATAGGTCTATGCCAATATATGTAGCCATTAAGGTAATTAATAAACCCAGAGACGTATAATACAAGAGATAGGCAACTATGCGAAATCTCCAAATATCTTGTATGTCAATCGCAATATTTAGCGTGATCGCTCAGTTCGGTATATAGTATGTCTACACGGTACGAGTCCGGATAGTGATGTCTATTAAATAATGGCATGCGAGTGAAATTATCGAAAACAAAGAGACTTATAATAATATTTAATATAATAGAGACGTTATCCATAACTGTCAGAATTTAGGGTCTTAAATATATCTATGCTGTTTTTGACTATACAATATGACCGATTTTTAGCTCACATGTCACAAAGTGACAAAGTGAGCTATAGGATCATTCTCCGTCCGGCGTCGTGCGTCGTGTGTCGTCAAACTTTTTGTTGTGACCACACTAGGGGCCACATTTTTGGCTCAATTTTAGCAAAACTGGGTCAAAACAGTAATATCAACAAAATCTCGGACGAGTTCGATATTGGGCCATTTGGGGTCAAAAACTAGGTCACCAGGGCCAAATAAGGGAAAACCTTGTGAACACTATAGAAATCACTGTTTTGCATTTATCTTCATGAAACTTTGTCAGAATGTTTATTTTAATAATATGTAGGTCAAGTTTGATAATGGGTAATTTCTGTAGTAAAATAAGGTCACTAGGGCAAATTGCTGGAAAACCTTATGAACACTCTAGAAGTCACTGTTTTAATTGGATGATCATGAAACCTTGTCAGAATGTTTGTCTTCATAATATCTTGGACGAGTTCGAACATGGGTCATCTTGGGTCAAAAACTAGGTCGCTAGGTCAAATCTTATGAAAATCCATGTTAACACTGTAGATTTCACAGTTATTATTGGATCTTCACCAAACTTTGTCAAATCGTTTGTTTTAATGATATAATGGTCAAGTATAAATATGGGTCATCTGGGGTCAATAACTAGGTCACCAGGTCAAATCTTAGGAAAACTTTGTTAACACTGTAGATGTCACAGTTTTAATTGGATCGTCACCAAACCTTGTCAAAATGTTTGCCTCAATGATATGTGGGTCAAGGATGAACATGGGTCAGCCGGGTTCAAAAACTGGGTCACAAGGTCAAATTTTAGGTAAAAATCTTGTAAAAGCTCTAAATGTCATGGTTTTGATAGGATCTTGGCCAAACCTTGTCAGATTGTTTGTCTTAATGATATTAAGGACAAGTTCAAATATGGGTCACAAGGTCAAATCTTAGGAAAACCTTATTAACACTGTAGATGTCAAATTTTGATCGTATCTTCACCAAACCTAGTCAGGCTGTTTGTCTTAATGATATGTAAGACAAATTCGAACATAGGTCGTCTGGGGTCAAAAACTAGGTCACCGGTTCAAAACAATGTTTTAATGAGTGAACAGTGATTGTCATGTGAGCGATATAGGGCCATCTTGGCCCTCTTGTTTATTGATGCTTGTGTACAATGTGGATTATTCTGTTTAGCGACATAAAATAATTTCCTTAAAAAAATTTATAGACCTCATCCATTGTTCGTCAGTCAACACCTCTCAGTTATTTTTAAAGATGTGAAGTTGGTATATTGTCCTTATATAAACATGACATGCAGTTGCCAATTATATTTTTCTCTGTCTCTGTAATTTATTTTCTAAGTAACACTAGTACTTATACATCATGTCTTCCTCAGACTTTCTCTCATGGCATGACGAATGTCTAGATTTAAGATTACTTCTGGGTGAATTAATAAATTCTCATTAATGTTTCCCTAACTTAGGTCTCACTCACTTGAAGTTTTTTGTATACCTTGGTGGACTTGAAAGTTTCTCTCACTCACATAGAAGTTTCATTGAGTTTTGCATTGAAACTGTACTCAGCAATTTAAGTTCTTTTTGAAGTTTTTTCTGTCTTAGTTTAAGATTTTTCTCATTCATTTTAAGATTCCATTCACTGACTAAGTTTTTTCCTACTCATTTTATATCTATTCATTTGCTATATTTTTTTGTGAGTTTTCATGGACTGTACTGTAGCCAGTTCTAACTTATTGTTGGCATGGAGTTGGCAACTTCTTCACGTAAGGAAGAAAATTGACATTTTGATGTTTCTCTCACCCAGAGGTTTCGCTCACTTATTTTTTTTCTCACTTGTACTTTCTTAGTTTAAGGTTTTTTTCACTGATTTTAGGGCTTCAAGCATTTTTCTCATTTAAAGTTTTTCACATTCATGTTATTTCTGTTCATTAACTGGTTTTGGTAAGTTTCTTTGGACTTTATTCTAGCCAGAACTAACTTATCATTCTGCAAGGAGTTAATGACGACTTCTTCACATATGGTAGAAAATTGACATTTTAATGTTTCTCTCACCTAGAGGTTTCGTTCACTAATACTTTTTTCTATAAATTCTTCTGTTTGCTGATGCCATTCATAAAAGACTTTGAATTTTTTTCTCTCTTTATGTTTTTTCTCACTCATTTTATTTTCATCCATTAGCTATTTTTTCTTTTGCATGGTTTCTTCGACTGTATTACAGATGATTATAATTAATGTAAATAATTGTTCACTTTAGGTACGGGACATTTTGTTACATGTGATCAGTGATCAGGAAAGGCGTGCGCCATGCGCCATAGTCACATTAAAATTCAAAATGTCACATCGTCTTTTGTACTAGATGCGCCCGTGTCGCATTCCGATTTTTTCGATCTTTTCGTGTACGAAATATGGTGAGTACGTCGCGTAGTAAACACAGCTGCTCTGTGTCATCAGACGCTTAACGCTATTCTTTCCTCGTGTAAGCAAGCGCCTTACGACAGACAATCTGCATCATCTGACGCTTTATGCGATACAAGCAAGCGGCCAGCGCATAGACGCTTGTAAATGGTCATGTAGACGTATTTTTATGTTATTCAGTATAGTCTGCGTTTAATAATGCCGCCGAAAAAGAAGTTTAAAAAACCCGACGGTCAAGCATTGATTTACACCTTTCTGAAACGTAATTCGCCTGAAGAACAGTCTGTTTCTTCCCAAGATTTACCAGTGAACTCTACAAACACTGTCGTAGATACAATACAAATTCTGCCTTCGACGTCTACATCTGACCAAATATTAAGTCCTGACAATCATTCTAAATTAGAAGTATCCAATAAGGTCAGTAAAACACAAAAAACTACCGCCTTGTCCTCGGGATCGGCACCGAAAAAAATAAAAATTCAAGATAATTGGTTGAAAATTTGGCCGTGGCTCTTAGTCGAAAATGATGCACTTTTTTGTAGAATTTGCATTGAAAATAAACGTAAAAATGTATTTGCCAACGAAGGTTGTAGGGTGTACAAAACTTCATCAATGTCAAGGCATGAAAGTTCTGATGAGCAGACAGCTTCTATGAAGGCACCAGATCTCGCAAATGATTATTCACAGGCAGTTAATCGGGCTGTTGAACAAGTTGAGTGCAAAGAAGAAGCAGCTATTCTTAAATGTATCTCTACAGTTGTGTGGCTTGCAAATGAAAATATACCTCTTTCCAAATTCGAAAAAATGTTTGCCCTATTTGAAGATGTAGGTGTTTCTGGTCTTGACGCATTACAATTGAATAACCGTGTATCATATTGTAGTTACTATACTGCCTTGGAAATTTTGGAAGCTATTAGCTCAGTAATTGATGTGGGTGTTAATAAGAAACTCTATATCCCCATTTATGACCATCTCATCGGATGAAAGCACAGATTTGGCAAACAAAAAAAGAATAACACTTAATGCCAGGATAAATGACCCAATAACATGTGTTCCTGAGACAGTTTTCTTGAGTGATCAGGAGTATGAAGATGGCACTGGTATTGGACTTGCCACGATAATGTTACATGAACTTGAGAGAAGGGGCCAAAATGTTGACAAAATGATAGGGTTCGGGTCAGATGGAGCTGCTGTCATGACCGGGGCTCACAAGGGTGTTAAGGAGATACTCATGCAACGGCAGCCTCACCTGATACACATCCATTGCATGGCTCACAGACTCGCTTTATGTACTAGTCAGGCTGCAGACAGTGTCAAAGCAATTAAATTGTATCAACAGTGGCTAACAAATCTTTACTATTACTTCAGCAAGTCAGCTTGCAGAGAGCAAAAACTACACAAAATACAAGCTGTCCTGAACAGTAAAATTCTTAAGTGTAAAGAGATACATGCTGTAAGGTGGCTGTCAGTTTACCAAGCTGTCGAGGCTGTGAATAGGATGATTGATCCGCTGATCACCTATCTACACCAGAGAGAAATGACCAAAGACCCCAAGTCAAAGGGTCTTTTGAAGAAAATGGCTACCACTGAGTTTGTGTATATGACATACATGCTTATGGATGTACTGGCACTTGTATCCAAGCTGTGCCTGACCTTTCAAAAGCAAGATCTTGATGTTGCGTTAGCTAAGGTATCTTCAACAAATATGAAAAAGTTATTTGTCCACAAAACAAATTTAATATTTTCAAACAATTTTATAAAATAGTATTATTATAATATTTAAAATGGACCGTGCTTTTCTTATCATAATGTTGATTTTTCAGTCTGTAGAGCAGAGGAATTTTTAACCTGATGGTCAGTGGTTTGATACTTAACCCGATGCCACGCTTTATCTGTTGATTGATCCTACATATCGCATTGTTTCTTAAGTCAATTGGTGACATTTGGTCAGTTGTCCATCATCTGACTCATGTGAGGCTTGTACTGGTGAATCGAGGACTGGTAGTTGGCAGTAATATGATCGCAAAAAAATATGACAAGACAAGTTAGCCAATGTTATTCATTGCTTAGTAACTAAAATGATGTATATATTATTTTACAGCTGTCCGTTGATACATGTTTGGCAAAACTCAAGGCTTATAAGAATGGTACACAGCTGTTCCCCACCCATCTAGAGCAATACAATCAGCATGTTAAGACAGACGACAGTGGCCGTTATGTATTCATGAATACCGGTCACATACTGGCTAGAACACCTACCAACCTTGCTGGGGTTAAGAGTTCCTTCATCAATGCTCTTATCTCAAACATTAAATCCAGGTTCATACTTCTTTTCAGTCTATAGTTTAAACAACAGTTACTATTTTAGATTATGCACAATCATACAATGAATGCATGCTTTTCATAACCTGATGATTAATGGGTTGCACATTCATTAAAATGTTTCAACTATGTAAATATATATGTATAATTAATGACTGACATAATATGTATTACACAATGAATAATATCCCTAATATGCTATATACATTTAAAACACTAAATTTACATATGAAAATAAAATTGAAAATTAAACATGCTACTGTAAACATTACAATGTAATTGTATATCAAATAATTCATGACAGATTCCCACAAAAGGACCTTGTTGATGCCTTCTTTGTGTTAGGAATGCGGGGAATCAATATCAGGACAGATGAATCAGCCAAGGAGTTTGGTGATAGCGAAGTGAGGAAGCTGGCGCAGCATTTCGGAGAGGAAAAGGTTCTATTTGTCTTATATCATTAATCATTACTCAGCATAAAAATGTCTTTAGATTCCAATACCTGTTAAAGATATATATTATATATACATGTATTTTCTAAGTCACATTTGTAAACAATTGTTATTGAAAATATAAACAAATGTACATATTTTATTTACCGGTATAAGAAAACTTTAAAAACATAAAACAAATACATAAAATATAGTAAAAACAAAATATATCTATTTCCTTATCATTACATAGAAATATGTAACTCAAACTTTGATAAACGAATGAAGCTTATATATATATCAGTATGCCAAGATCATTGCAATACAAAGTCATGCATAAACATCTCCTCATCCAAATATATGTACCAAAATTACAGGTCTACAAGGGAACTGTAGCCTTGCCAAAGCTGAACAAGCATGCTGTAATTGAGCAGTGGGCCAGAGCCAAGGACATTGTGAGGTCAATGCAATACCCTGTTGACAAATTCCCTGAGCTTTGGCAATTACTTGCAACACACCATGGTGAGGAGTTAGATCAACTCATCCGCCTTTCACAGATTGGCCTTCTTCTGCCGCTTCATACAGCAGACTGTGAGAGGACTTTTAGTCAACAAAACAAAATACTCACCAAGAGCCGGGCAAAACTTGGCTCAAAACATCTCGATGAGCTTATTCGAGTTAGAATGTTTGTAAAAAGTGGACAAACTGTAGATGTACAAAAGGTGTTGTCAGTGGTTGGTTTTCAAAATGTCCCATTGATTTTGTATCCAAATGGGCCATTGTCTCATTAAAAAAAATTCTTTCCCGATCACTGTGTGATATTAAGTTCTTACTTTTCTTTGATAGGTCCACAGTTTCTCTGGTTGGTAATGTAGTGCAATGAGCCATCATGAAAATGGAACTATATTTATTGAGTAGCATGACTGTTAGGTGAGTATCATAATCACTTGATACATAAGTACACTGATAGACAGGTTTTTTTCTCTTTCTGTAACAGAGGTCTTTCAAAGGCCCTTCCCAAATGGAAAATTTCTTTAAATCATGCAGTTTTCCCAAAAATCCAAACTTACAACAGCTTTTTTATTTCCCAAATCAGAAATGTTTGCAATAATTCTTCCCAAAATCAACAGACTCTGTGAGGCCTCTTCCCAATTAAGATACCATGGATAATAAGGTGAACTTTTTATAACATACATGATTTTTTGGAACAGGCTTTTACAAAAACCAAACAGAAAGCCTAAGAAAGTATATACAGTATAACCTCTCCAGAGTGGCCTTCTGTTCAGCAACAACATGCTTGTATGGAATAATCATGCTTTTTATCAGCATGATTATTCCCCTTGCATAAACTAACTATTGATTTTACCTCTTTAGAGCAACAACCTCTCAAAAACAACATAATTTCGCTACCCCCAAAGGGTGTTGATTTGAAGAGGTTGCACTGTATGTTTGAAATATGTCCTTTGCTAAAAGCACATTGTAAGTGATGGAAGCTTATTTATTGCTATTGAATTTTGCTGCACATTTTATGAATTTCATATAAGCTCGGATGAAAACCTTTTTTTATAATAACTGTCTTTGTTTAGATACTATGACCCTGTTTCATCAAACATCTGTTGATACTTCTTAAAGTCCCATAAGCATATAAATTTATTGGTTGTAATAGTTTCTGTTTGTTCTGTAACTGAGGAATCCGGTGTGTTTTCCTCTTGTGCATACTTTATAGCAAGAAAACATGTTTCCATGACCACTATTGAATTTTTTTCAATATCATTGAAAAAAATACTATTTATAGAACAGCTATGTTTTCCTGCAGTCATATTTTGCAATTGGCATTAAGTGACGCTCTATATGTTTCAAGTTTACAAAAGCAAAATTCACAGCGTAATGAGTATATTTAGAAGAAAGAAGGCTCGTTTCGTCGGTAATTATTATCTTGGGATAATATCAGCAATTGTTTGTTTTTTGCATACATTTTTTTATTGCAAAAAGCTAATGGGACTTTAAGTAAGCAGTGTCTTATCTCCCTTCTCTCTGGTAAAATGCATTTCATCAATATTTTCTTATCTACAAATTCTTAAGTTTAGGAACAATTCTTTTTTAAAATTTTATTTACAATAGCTCATGAGCGTTCTTCGATATAAGAAAAGGCAGCTGCTGCCATTAATAATTTATATAATAAGATAAGGCTGTTGAGTGTGGTGGACTAGATATTCGTAAGTAATGAAACGAAATTCACTTAAATGTCCAGGGGCATAGCCGGCTTTGAATGACTGTTATGCGCACAAGGAGGAACGTAGGGTGTTAACCGCTACTGCTGATTTGGTCGGGATTTTTCTTTAATTAGGACTTAAATGGAGTACTTTGAGTTAAATTTGCAGGGCTTAGAGACACTGTCAATTATTTTCATTTATTTCATTATCGTCTTTTATAAAGCACAATAAAATACATGTATAACTAGGCTCACTCAGTATTTTCATCTAATACATTGAATTTCTTAAAAATTTGAAATCTCGATCAGTCCAGTTCCACGGATTTCCTCTCATTTAAGCGAAAATTCCCCCCCCCACCAGTTACCATAAAAATGTGAAGTGTTACCATAAATTATCCATCCTCGCGGTTGTTCTTATTGTGCCCAAAACACAAGGTACTGTGAAGAATTTCTAAAATGAGAATGGGTCGCCAAAATATGTTACGTAACTGTGTTTGTTTGATCAACGTTCATTCAGGACTGTTCTAAGAGTTAATCGAGTGAAAGTCAGATATACTGATTATCTCAAATGTAATCTTTACTTCATGATCGAGGAAGCCTTCCTGACTATCGAATTGTCAATTTTTTAAATGTCTGTATCAGTACTGATTTGTTGATAGTCGTAGGAGACAACTCCATGGAACTGTTATGCACGTAAATAAATAAACTGGCATGTCAATTTTTTTTCTTCATGGAATATTGTAGTTGTAATATACTGGTATACCAGAACAGTCATATAAAGTCATTTAGTGATTTTATATTCATGTTTTAATTGATTATATGTATGCATATTTCAGGATGTTCAAAGTCAAGTCCCGCCAAGCAACATCTACATTACAGAAAAAACTTTGTTTGAGTTGAATAATGCCAAATCACCAAGTATTAGACTTTCTTGTGCCTGTCTGGTTAGCTAAGTGGTTAAAACATTGACTTACTGGTCAAGAGGTTGTGAGTTCAAACCCGGACGAGGCTTATGCTGTCCATAGCAAATTTGACTGAAGATGTTAATTCAAATGATCCTATATCTAATTGTTGTCGACTTCTGAATCACATACGGTAGCTTGGCAATAACTTGCGGATCGAATGTGGTTAGTACTGGGTAAGGCCTAAATGAAATCCAGGGAGGTTGGTTAGGATAACTGCCCACCTTGATATTAATGGAATATTGTTGAAAATGGCGTTAAATCCAATGAAATGAAAATTGACTTTTGTATTGAAACTGAGCAAATGTTCATGTTGTTGAAATAAATTCATTTTATTGATAACTATTTCCATTATCAACAGATTGTCTACAGATTGAGAGGTTGTGAGGCTCACACTGTCTGTGATCAATTTGACTGAAGATATTACATCCTATGCTAAATTGTCCTCAACCTCTGAATTATGTGGGGTAGCTTGGCTGAAGCTTACGGATAGAATGTGGTTAGTACTGGTTAAGGCCTAAATGAAGTCCAGGACAAGTTTGGTAGGATAACTGCCTGCCATGATATGACTGAAATAATGAAATAAATGGCATTGAACCCGTTGAAACAAACGAGAAAACAAACAAAACTCCTTTGATTATTGTCTTCTTTTTCAGCATGACTACATCAGCTAGATAACATTCTTGTGTAAGTTTTGCACAGTTATTTAAAAAGTTAAATGTTCAATGTTTTTAAAAGCATGAATTCTCTGTTGTTCTCATTTTTTTATATTTTTAAATTTATTGAAAATTTGTTCATGTATTTATTTTTTATGTTGATTTATTTAGTAAAGTTTATAATAGTTGTTTGTCTGTTTTGTATTTTGTATACTTTAATTCTTAGGGGAAACATATGGATATGCTCCAGATAAATTATTTCACTTAACAAGTTTCAGATTTTATAATTCATAATAGTGCTTGATCTCAATTATGTTAAAATGTACTTATTATCATTGTTTCTTTGTCATCTCATTCATTTTGTTTTCTTGGTTGGGTAATGATATGATTTGTCTAAGCTTATCCATATCATTTTCTTCATGATACTGAAAGTTTCAAAAATCTAACTTACATCTGTGTGCAGATTTGCCAAGTTTGGGTCCAAAACTTATGGGAAACACTACTCACATTCTTAATGAAACATTTACAAGATCTACATTTGCATTGGATGGTAGTCTCTATGGCTGGATTGAAAAGATCAGTTAATATCATTATTGTTTGGTCATAATTGGCTTAGGAAAAAAAAAGAAATTTGAGCTTAGAGATTATCTCCAGTTTTATAACCTTGAACCCAGTGTGGGCTCACGATGTTAAACTATGAGAGCAGATAACAGTCTTCGAATTTAGCACCGGACCTTGGACCGAGTCCACCAAAATGGCCATCGGTCTGGTAAATATGAAAAGGTCAGTGGTCCGACGGTCCAGTAAATTTTTCAGTGATAATTTTTCAGAACAAAAAAATGAAATATTTGAATCACTCTTGAAAAATATGACATATAGCCAAATTAAATACAATTTTGTGTATTCTCATTTCGGTCCACTAAAAGTTCATTCGGTCCAGTAAAGTTTGCATTTGCACTGGACCGAATGTCCAGTGCTTAAAATAGTTTTTCGTGAAGACTGAGATAAGAATTTATAAGAGCAATTATTCAGAGACTCACTGTTTGATTCATACAAAGACTTGCGCCATATATTATTAGCCAATTTCTCACAAGGTGGTCACAGATTCTAGAAATTGGTGAAACAATCCTTTAAGGTACATCAGGGATTCTGAAAATTTTGAAAAAAAATATGGGGAATATTACAAGTAACTGCTTGTAGTTCCTCTTCTCATGATTATGTGAACAACTTTTCAATATTGACAATAATATTAGTATAAATATATTTTTAATGAGTGGTTAAGGTCGCTTACTTCAAATCACTAACCTCTCATTGATGGAGAGTTGTGGGTTCGAGCCCTGCTACTGACTATGACTCTGTGAGAAAGTAGGTAGTTGCTTACTGGGAGTCTAGTACTGGTTCTTCCCAGGAACGATGGTTATAGATGAACTGTCCGCCTCATATCACTCTGACTGTTGAAAAGGAGCGTATAACTCAAACCTTTGGTTTTCAGATTCTTATGCAGACATCATGTCCAGCTGTTGCTTGAGAAAACTAGTTCACATAAGTCATGAGTTAACAATTTAAAAAAAAACAGCATGTGTTATGGCAATGCGATGACAATACCTGAAGTTACAGTCATAATTCTATCATTCAATTCCCCACAATTGTCACTAATATTGATAACATTTAGCTATATTTCATATCCTCAACATATTCAATTGTGTTCGGTCTCAGTGCTCAAATCTTATCTCTTGTCTTTTAATATTTTTAAGTTTATTGTGATCAGACAATAGTATTAGCTGCCATAATTCTTTGAGTATGGAACTGAGATTTAAGCTTGGAGTCTGACCACCTAGATTTATTGCCTAGGGGACAGAAAGTTACTTAATAAAAAACAACATAAAATAAAAACATATAGGACACATATTATTCAATAACTTTATTGACCCTGGTATGTGATTCACAATCCAAATATACTTGCGGCTCATATTTCCACGGTACCTATTTATCTCAGGTATGTCATATTTCCGGTATAAACAGAACGATGTGCCACCTGTGGGTAATCAACTTCCATTTTGTTACTACAGTTTCGGCAATAGGTTTGTTCAGTATAAAGGTATTTGCATTAAAATCAAAAGATTATATAAATATCAACTTATTTGCAATGCACATATACAAGTGCTAAACATAACTACCTACATATTGTTATATTCATTGCATTTTATGAATGACAAATATCAGTAACTGTTGTCTATTTGCAAAAACCCATGATGTCACTCGAATATTGAATGGCAGTTATGGGTACCCCTGCCTCTAGTCAGTTGATACCGAATGTTTTTCGAACATTCACACAAATGTGAGAAAAATAAGATTATTCTAAAATATGCCGTAATAAATAAATGAGAGAAAAATCAATTGAAGTAAGTTCTTTTATTTGTGTTTTCTTTAGTTTTAATGACAAGTTCCGTGGAAATACGAGGCGCTGATATACCTCCAGTTGTACAATATGTGAGACATAAATCCTCCACTTCCTGTGTTTTTTAAATCAGTAAAGCTAATACTGGAATTGACATGACACATGAATGATCTATATATAATAAAATAGCCATTTGAATAATCCACCATTACTTAATGAGATTATTCATTAGTAATTTGGTACACTAAGTGATTATAATGTAATGAATAAATTTAGTGTTCTAACATATTACTAGTATTTCTTTGCTGCATTTTAAATATTCCTTGAAGACTTTTTCAATTAAAAAATCTGTGATTTTAGAAAATAAGAATTTTGCAGAACCCAAATTTGTTTCATTGATAATAATTTCAGTGACAAATGACAAGACATTTGATGATAGAAATCATCAGCGTAGTTCATCAATTATTCAAAATGTCAAAGGTTGTAAGGCTTTATTAATTTTGCAATATCATAGTTAGGTGTCAAACATTAACATTGACTTTGATATACATTTTTTGTTTGTTCTTTATTCAATGATTTTGCTTCCTTGTTTCCAGTACAAGTATGGAATGTTAAAAAATATATGTTTTTGTAATTCTTTCATATACAAAAATGACTTATACATCATTTATTGGCTTTGGTTGTTATTAAGATTTATAAATCTGGTCAATTATAACTTAAACATATGCTTAGTCAAAAATGAAAATTGCTATTACAGTAATTGTAACAATTATTGTTACACAATAATAAGTATCATTTTTTAATATCATCTGTCAAAATATGATTATAGTAAAAATAACAAAACACATGAAAAATATAAACAATCCGTGTAATATATGCATACTGATTGATCATGGTCCATATTCACAGTACAACTGAGATTTAAAACTTTATAAGAAAGTTGAAATTACCTTAGTTTTTGCCATTATTAACATTTTAAGATTGTACTTATCTTTCGTTTAAGAGTGAAAATAAATCTTAGAAAAAACATTAAATCTACAATTATCATCTTAAAAGTTTAGTCAAGGTCAATGTGTCAATCTGCATCTTCTTATTGAGCATTAATGTTCAGTTTTGGATTACAGTTGTACCAGTCATGTTGTAAGTAATCATAGACTTTCATTATTTTCAAAACTAAGAAATGATATAGCAAGCATACCAGATAGAGAATATAAATTAAGTAGATATATACAAGTATACAGTCAAACCTGTGTTTACAGTCACCTCCAAATACAGACCACCCTGTGAGTAAAGGCTGATCTCTGAAAAACAGTCATTGATTATTTAGAACCTCTGAATAAAGTCCATCTGTCCTACAAAGGCCACATTATGTCTTTCCAAATGTTGGCCTTTGTTCAAAGGTTTAACTGTAAACTATATGTCATAGTTGATGTCAATTGGAAACAGAATGGTCGATGTTACAAACATTTTTAGTAGATCTCAACTTAGATAATAATTTCCTTGCACATAGGTCAAGATTCAAGCATTAATTTTGTCGGATGATTAGTTTGTGTCACAATTTGATAATAAATGCACATTTAAGTACTTGTATACAATATTGAAAGCCTTCAAAGAACAGTATTGCTGGTTATTACAGACTTATAATTTCAATTTACAAAACTTGCATAAACAACATATAAAGCTTATAACATGTATTTCTTTTACAATTTGCTGCCTCAATTCTGCTGACTTGAAGTTATTTTTGATATTTCAGTTGATGATACTAAACCAAATTACAGCATACTTCCTAAATTTACATAATATCATGATTTTAACTCTTAATTACAGTTCTGCTTATGATCAATCTTATAACATATTTGATTTAATTGGTATATCAGATACACTGTTTATAAGGAACCTTCTTTTATTCTGTAAATAAGTAAGAGCATTACGACTACCACATCAGGCCTGCTACATGAATCTAAGAGCTGGTCCCTGATGGTAGATATTGGGAAGAAGCTAAAATTTCCCGAGGAAGTAGTGCACAAAGCCCTACGACCAGACATTGTTCTTTGGTCAAGAACTCCTAAGCGAGTGATCTTGGTTGAGCTCACGGTACCATGGGAAAAGCGAATGGAAGAAGCCTAATGTAGCAGTGTGGTATATAGTATCTGTATCTATAAATTGGCTGGGATATTAACCAGCCCGATTAGCTCAGTTGGTAGAGCACCTGACTTGCAAGCAAGAGTTGGTGGGTTTGAGCCCCGAATCGGGTACATTACTTTCATCCTCCTATTATTAAAATCTATCATGCACCTTGGTAATTGAATGAATGTGTGTATTAAGTCTGTGTGTGTTATTTTTTCCAAGATTAGTGTGTTAAATTGCTCTTTTTTTATTGTTGACCATGCAACATATTGCCTTTATGTTATTTTAGTGTGGTGTCACAAACTAATACTGAAAATGAGAGCAGCATACCATGGGATCAGGGCAGGAGGATTGTCAAATTGGGTCATTTGGCAAGTCAAATGAAATGCACAGAATGTAATCAGCCGCTTGATCTTGCCCGTATCACTTCTGAAACCCGCCGTGGATTTGGCTCCCTGTTATATATAAAATGTCAATGTGGACAAATGAACCAGGTAAAACTTCACTCACATTCTTAATGCACAGAAGTAGTCTGTTATTACTTCCGTGCTTAATGTATACAAATTTCAATTTATATTATTGTAACCCCACTACCATTGGTAGGGGGCTATATAGGAGTCACTTTGTCTGTCGGTCGCGCTGGAGTTCAAAGGTATAAAATGGCCATAAATTAGCTTGTACGGGCCATAACTATGTCATTCATTGTGAGATTTTAAAATCACTTGGTACATTTGTTCACCACCACTAGACGATTTGTCGCGCGCAACTCCCATGGCTTTAGCTTCAAGGTCAAGGTCATACTTAGAGTTCAAAGGTAATAATTTTGGTATGTTTGAGGTGTCCGCTCTGTTACTTTTTCATTCATTAGAGGATTTTAAAAATACTTACCAGAAATGTTCTACACCACTAGACGATGTGTCACGTGCAACTCACATGGCTGTAGTTCCAAGGTCAAGGTCACACTTAGAGTTCAATAGTTGGGGGATTTTGAAATAATTAACCACAAATGTTTACCGCCGGATGGCTGTAGATCCAAGGTCTTTGCAGCATGTGGGGGTATTTGTCACCTTGTGACAGTTCTAGTTAAATCATTCCCCGCAACTCATGATGAAATTCAAAGCCACAACTGAAGTTTATAGCATCTAATTGTCCTGCCTGTGTTATATCAAGTCAAGGTTTGAAACTAACTTTTTAGAACAGGTTATCCACGGGACAAGTGATTTTAAAATTCTACTTGATCATGGACATAAATTTTGTATTTTCCCCCAAATTACAAACTGAAAAATACTTCTGGGTTCTGATGTTATTGTATTTTATTTAGCTTTTCAGTAAAATTTGATATGAAATTGATAAATTCAATTTTATTTTGCTCATGAAATGAACAACATTGAACCTGGAAATTGTAACCACTGAGTCACTGGCCCTAAAGTTAATTCAGACTTAACATGGGATAGAACAAGAGGACAATCTTCAATTTCGAGCTCTGCTATTTCATATAATATAGTGATTTCATATAATTGAGTGATTCATGTTCAATGTAATGCAATGTAGTGAGGTTCTGACATTATTTTTTTTTTATATGAATAAATATTTCTTAGATTATTATCAAAACTATTTACAGGTAACTACTAACAAGGGTCATCGTTCCCACTCCCGTGGAATGCCTACTTTTGATGTTAACACAAAGGCTGCTATAGGTAAAACTATCTTAATATTAATTTTTAAAGTTGTGAAATGAGTATGTATACTGTCACATATTATATTCTTGGACCTGTGTGACTGCCGGCAGTTTCATACTCAGGAAGCATTTCCCATCAGTTATGGAGGATCTATCCACATTTAAATGTTATTTACTATGAATTTTGTTTCTTGTATTGTTACAGCTATGAAATTGAAAGATAAGTTAATGATTGATTATATGTATGGTGAATGGTTCAGTATTTGCTTGCTTTAATGACTCACTGACTCTGACATATTTTACGAAATTGTACCTTAAATTTCCTTTTACTAAATGTATGTCATTCACTGTTATACTTTATTATTCATTGTATGTTTATGTATAAAAAGATAAATCCACTCATTCATACTTAATTATGAGTACAAATTGACACAAGTTGAATTGAAATTGCTGTAGAAGGAGTAAAATTCTAAACTGGTACAATATATAGATCTGCAGTTTTGTTTTGTTTTTGATTCATTAAGTATCAGTTAAATGTAGTATCAAGCATATCTATGTCTAGGCCAGATAATATTTAAAAATATTGCGGCCAAACAGTTGGGTTATCATAAGTTTGAACTGATATGCTCCTAATGGGCAAATGATCACTTTCTCTTAAACCCCCAACAGGGGTATAAAAGGCAGGTAATGGCTGGTGGGTGGTTTCCCTTGATTTTTAAACTGTTTTCAGCTCAGGGAGAGATTTTTAAAAAACTGATATTAAATGGTGGTTTAAATCGCTGAAAAATATTCTGAATGAAGCAAAATGATTCTTATATCAGTCCAGATAAGAAACTTCAAAATGTATGAAGATTTAGGTTCTTATATTTTCAAAACAATTTTTAACAGAAATTAAAATTTGAATTAGAGGGAGGAGTTTATATGGTTTAAACCCATCGTCTGCTTCAGCTACTTATAGATTCAGTATTCACTGTATCTCTATCACTGATAATACAATGTAGAGAGAGTTCATTTGATAAAACAATGTAGAGAGATAGTTAATTTACATCATCCGATAGTCTGATCGGAAGTTGCGTCTTTAATATTGTGGTATTGACTGACTACTGCATTCAATTTTAAACATCAGTGTGTCAATGTTTCAGCTATGATCACAACGTAAGTTACAGTTTTTTCCGGTGAAGGGTGTACTAGCCCAGTAAACACCCGGCATTGGATAGACGTTGGATTTTGGTTACAGCGTCGCCGACCGAAATCCAACGTTGCATCGTGACATCGACGACCGAAATCCAATGTGCATCAACGTCGGAATTCGACGTTGATGCCACGTCGAGTTTGGGGCGTTATATAAACGTTGGATTTCAGTCAGCATAAAATTGAAAGAAAATGCTATTTGCAAGTATACCAGATACATACAAGGAAAGAATTGAAATAATGTTTTAACAACAGACATATTATTGTAAAATCGAGCAAAATATGTTTAAACACATTTTCCTAATTATGATATAAATTAAGTATTTGAATTTACCCCTTAATCATCGTGTTTTTTCATTTCAATATAATCTATATATTAATTTTATTATTCAGATTTTTCTTTATATTATTTAGGACAACATATTTACAAGTACGTACGTGGATATAAAGAAGATGGACGTTATAACACAAAATTACACAAATTGAAATCACAATGAAAAGTAGTTGCTCATGTATTAAAAATTAAAGAGGTTGGGACATCACAACAAAAAGAAACCATTTGATAACTTTTGCATAATAATTAATTCCATACAAACTGATCACAATATAGAAGAAATAAATGTCGCGCACTACGGAAGAATATTTTCAATATATGCATACTGCATCAGTATGCTCTTCGAACATTTATGAAGAAATATCATGATTTTGGAAAAGGGAGGTACTCTTGTTTAGTTCCTCATCCAACTTACCAATGTATAAACCAAATTATCTCCCCTGAGATCGATATTCAAAATTGATAGAACTTGTACTAAATGTAATATGAATTGTATTGAAAATGAATACCGTTTCCTATTAGTATGTCCAATTTATAGACAATTAAGATTAACTTAATTAATTCAATTACCAATTAAAATAATACTGTCATTGGCCAAATTTAACTAAGTTGAAACTCCTTTAAACGGTTCACAAAGTAGGGCACTAAATGAAGAAACGAAGTTTATTTATCAAGCAAACTGTTTGAGAGGTTAATCTTCATATCATTTTATTTACAACACTGAACATTGTCCGTAAACATGTTTATAGGTGATTATTGAATCAATTATAGTATACCTAATATTTTGTATTTAAATATATATTTTAGTTTTATTTAGATGATACAACTACCTGATTTTACTATGCTTTACAAATTTTGTTTGACATATCACTAAAAAGAAGACATGTAACCATTCATGCTTCCAAATGCTTTTGTTTTTGAGTAAATGTCAGCGCCATCCTAAAAAACGTTATTTTAAGTTGTTGCCATGTTCAGTATGCAATACAATAGTGTAAACTAGCTTCTATATAATTATTATATATTGAATTAAAGTTTTGTTCTGTATATTTAAAAAATAATATGGCAAATTTTAATTGAATAAAAAACGTAAGTAGCAATCATTTACAAATCCACATATTAAACAGAGGTCGAATATCATTTTTTGTAAATCTGTTCTAATTTTTGGAAATTAAAGGTATTACTATGCATGGACAACTACAGTAAAACCTCGTTATTTCGAGGAGTCATCAGACCATACTTTTTGCTTGAGATAAACCTGGTGCTCGTAATAAACGGGTTTTGTTAATAGAATGAAAAATAGACGATGTATCATGCGCGTTAATGGGCGTATTTACAGTAATGATACAAAATGCTTACATATCATTTACACCACGATGTGTAAGATGAAAATATATGTTTGTTGAATGTATGAAATATGCATTGATTGTTTGAATAAAGTTTTTTATCCATATATATGTTTGAGCGTCTTGAATTGTGCAATACCATGTCTGAAAAACGTGTTTTTGACATAGGGTGAAACGTACTACATGTAGTGACACAACGTGAAAGTTACTTATGTAAATGTCACGTGCGTCTAAAATTAAAAGAGAAAAAGCCTTTCACTGGGTTACTCAAAATGTGTTTTATGCGCTATTTTTTCTCTTTATTGATATCAGTAAGTGAATCATAGATTTATCTGCATATGTATTGTTGTTTAGTATCTGCTTTTCAATCTTGTAATTAAGTGCTCAACATTAAAATCTCGTAAATTTTAAATTCTCACAATAAATCAACTTCTAAAACTTTGTTTTAACAATAATAAAAATAGTTTAGTATTATCTTCACCCTGTGAGTACCACGCTTCAGAGAATCCTAATTTATTTAATGTATCTTTAACATTATATACCCAGTTAGTGATGTGCGGTTTGTTTTCAATATCTTACAACATGATTCTGTATATTATGTTTATATATTTCCTTTCATTTTTATTGATAACTTTTAACCAAAATTTATAATTTGTATAATTCTTAGTGATTGACTTACAAAACAAAGTGTGATTTTTTTTTCAATTATTAATGTCTTATTAAAACCCCAAACTTTAAAACCCAAAGTTTATCGAATAATTTTAAAGAATGCCTTATTATCTATATAGACATTTTCTTATATTTTGTATATGAAAATGTCATTGATACTAGTAGCATCTGTGCCAGCGTTCTTGCTATTTGATAATTGCCAAATTTAATTCTGATCTATCTATGCATTTAGGGATGGGTATTGTGGGACATTTCGTATTGCGACATATTGCGATACGCAACACTGTATTGCAATATGCATTGTGATAGTTTAAAATTCTTGATTTACTAAGTATTCAAGCTTGGTTTTTGATGAAAATTAGTAGTTTTATTAGGTCATTTGCAAGATGGTATTCTTTGAGTAAGCTATCACAAAGGAACTAATGAATATATCAGTGACTAGAATGAAACTTCATGCTGTATAGTATACAACAATTATTGTACATATAAAACTCTCCTTGAGCAAGGCAACACATAAAGTTATAATACAGTTACAAAAATTAAATACTTCTATTTCCCACTCGAATTAGGCTACAGCTGATACAATACAAGTTGAAGTAATCAAATATCAATTTACTATTAGAATATCGCTATACGGGATGGAACGGTACCGGTACGTATTGCATTTGGAACGTATTGGAATATACTGGTATACCGGTATTATTGTGCATCACTAATGCATTATATCTTTTTTCGCACTTTTACCATTGTTGCGTCTTTACCGTCATGCTCTACTTTTTTCGATATGAAGAAGTAGCTCATTTTTTTTAACTCTTCCCTTTCAAAATATGCAATCATGATAAATTGTTACCCCCCCCCCCCCCGCGAAGCTAAATTATAATGGAGTCTTTTGAACGAAAGCACACATTCAACCAATAATAATACAAATAATAGACTGATGTAATATATCTCAATAATGTATGTATATAAATTATATTTCGTTGATGCATGTAAAATTATAAAATAATGCATTTAAATATGAACGATCGATCGATCGATTTATACACCATCCACTTTCAGTAAATGAGTCAACTTCAACGGATTGCTCTCTATACATAGCATCTATAATATTTACCTCCCTTGACAGCAATCTTGGTTGGCAAATTATATGTGCTTAATAGGAAAATCAGAAAACTGGTTATTAAATAACTCATTTATAAAAGATAACATAATCACAAAGTTGTTAAGGCCATAAGCACATCAGTTAATGTACTTGTCATATATGAATATCCTACATTTAGAATTATCAAAACAAAATATAAATTTCTTTATCAATGCTTGTTGAATTTGTCTACCAAGATGGCCACCAAGGGAGGTAAATATTGTAGATGTGGGAACTACTAGTATGTATTCATAGAAAAGTTAGTAATATGCTATGTTATGAAAGTCAGGCACACATATCTTAATAATTACTACATACATTAAGTTTTGAGTGATGTTGTACAGCATACTCATGTTTAGTTGTTCATAGCCAACTTTGATGAAACTCCAGACATTTTTCTGCATTTTCAGCGGTTATGAAATGTGTATCGGATTTTAGTTCCGTAGCAACGTATCTTATAATTTACAATCGTATTTAGGTCGTTACAATAGCAAAACATATAGTGACCGTGGTCGGACAGAATTTTACGAACAATATGACACCAGCCATTAGTTTCGTTTGGGTTGGTTGAATTGACCTTTCAATCAAAATCTGGCGTACGGTAAATTAAAGGCCAGATTCGGTTCTTCAGACAACTTGTATCATTTATCTGGGTAATGGTTCATCTGTTTCAAAATGGCCATTAGGCTCAGCATGTGTTGCATACGGGAGTATAATTTCAGATTCAATCTTCTAATAATCTGTATCATTTTGTAACATGTCCGTGTCAAAACATTGCTTGGGAGATTTGAAATCTTAGGTTTGACTTGATATTGTTGCAGGTCAATGTACCGGGTCATTAGTTACAAAGAATAGTTGATTAGGAAATATTAATTGAGCAAATAATTAGAGTCTATATTTCTAATTCAAATATTTGTGAAATTTCATTAGTGTTTATTTGATGTATTCATTTGATTTGAGAATCGCTTTCATATACTGTAGAACTGGTTTTATTCGCGTTAGTTTCATTTTCGCTAATATTCGCGAATTGAATACCTCACGAATTCATAAATGTCGCGAATAAATGCTGAGTTTTATATATTCGAAAATGAGTATGTCCGAAAATACGCAACTTAAGTCAGTTATAGTATTTTATCGTAAAAATAATCAGTTTAGTTAATCTGTTGAAAGCAAGATTTTAACAATAAACATGCGCCTTTAATGTTTACCATCTAATTTTTAGCTCACATGTCACAAAGTGACAAAGTGAGCTATTAGGATCACTCTCCGTCCGGCGTCGTGCGGTGTGCGTCGTGCGTCGTCAAACTTTATGTTGTGACCACACTAGGGGCCACATTTTTAGCCCAATTTTAGCAAAACTGGGTCAGAACATTAATATCAACAAAATCTCGGACGAGTTCGATATTGGGCCATTTGGGGTCAAAAACTAGGTCACCAGGGCCAAATAAGGGAAAACCTTGTGAACACTTTAGAAATCACTGTTTTGACTGGATCTTCATGAAACTTTGTCAGAATGTTTATTTTAATAATATGTAGGTCAAGTTTGATAATGGGTCATTTTTGTAGTAAAATTAGGTCACTAGGGCAAATTGCTGGAAAACCTTGTGAACACTCTAGAAGTCACTGTTTTGATTGGATGATCATGAAACCTTGTCAGAATGTTTGTCTTCATAATATCTTGGACGAGTTCGAACATGGGTCATCTTGGGTCAAAAACTAGGTCGCTAGGTCAAATCTTATGAAAAACCATGTTAACACTGTAGATTTCACAGTTATTATTGGATCTTCACCAAACCTTGTCAAATCGTTTGTTTTAATGATATAACGGTCAAGTATAAATATGGGTCATCTGGGGTCAATAACTATGTCACCAGGTCAAATCTTAGGAAAACTTTGTTAACACTGTAGATGTCACAGTTTTAATTGGATCTTCACCAAACCATGTCAAAATGTTTGCCTCAATGATATGTGGGTCAAGGATGAACATGGGTCAGCCGGGTTCAAAAACTGGGTCACAAGGTCAAATCTTAGGTAAAAATCTTGTAAAAGCTCTAAATGTCATGGTTTTGATTGGATCTTGGCCAAACCTTGTCAGATTGTTTGTCTTAATGATATTAAGGACAAGTTCAAATATGGGTGACCTAAGGTCAAACACCAGGTCACAAGGTCAAATCTTAGGAAAACCTTATTAACACTGTAGATGTCAAATTTTGATCGTATCTTCACCAAACCTAGTCAGACTGTTTGTCTTAATGATATGTAAGACAAATTCGAACATAGGTCGTCTGGGGTCAAAAACTAGGTCACCGGTTCAAAACAATGTTTTAATGAGTGAACAGTGATTGTCATGTGAGCGATATAGGGCCATCTTGGCCCTCTTGTTTTATATTGCCTTTACTAAACTATCGTTTCTTGAACAATTTTGGACATCGTTTGAACATACCAGTAACAGTTTTTCACACTTAATTACCTACTGTTTGTAAAACATAACTTCTACAACCATCTCAAACCATTATCAATCTATTGTTATTAGATATAAAACACTGAATCACAACTTAAATGTCTAACAGATCAGGTGTAACACACACATATCAAAGCAACAACAGGTGTCTTTGATCCCACTTAAATCCTGCCTGACGACGTCGCGAATTCATAAATACGCGAATAAAGAAAACAGCTGATTTTTAACAAAAAACGCGAAATTTTGACCTCGCGAAATTAAAGCGTTCTACAGTAATTACCAGCTAACATTATTTGTGTTTAATTAAAAACTCTTACTTCTATATACAAAATATCCAAGTACGAAAATGAATTTACAATTTCAATATTTTGTCCGTAATATACGAAAGAGTCATTTGAAGACAGACTACCAGATTTTCGAAAATTATGACTTTGAACTTTTCAGTATTTCCATTTATTTTCCATTCCTTTCAATAGTCTAAATGGATATCGAAACCCTTTTGAAGACCCGATTGCGTTTCTGAAAAAAAAATTTAAACATATTTTATTACTTTTAAACTTTCACATACCATTACGTGAAATAAATATATACAATTGTGCGAAGGGGTCGTGCAAAAGTTCTAAATATGTTTCACGTTAACGTAAATAAAAATTACAGCCATGATTATGGCGAACAATCTCTTACAAAAGTGCATATGCAGTAAATTTATCGTGTTTTTTTTAAAGATATGGTAATTGTTAGAAGTAAATATTTCTTAGTATAGTTGGGGTAAAGAGTTCCATAACTGACTTACGGATGGAACGAACAAATTTTTAAATATCAATGTTCGACGACGCATTGGTAACGTAAATTATAATTTGGGTTTTCATTTGACGTTCTCGGAAAAAGATTATTTAGCTAGTATTGAACCCATGTTATGTTTTATCTAAATAGTTAAAATAAGTTTGTAGATATAGAAAGAAGATATAAATTCTGTATTCTGTATAAATAGATATTTAAAGGGAGGAAATGAAATATATCCAATGTAGAGATAAGGAAGAATGGAAGTGAATAGAATATGAAATGAGAGTCTGTCAGGAACCTGTATAACACACTATTAATTGAAACGTTCAGTAATTTTGATATACATGTACTTATGAACGACAATAACAACATTAATGTTTTCCTCATCCAATAGAATTGAGTTACGGAAAATAATAAATCACAATTTAATGTATGAAGATGCCAAGGTCTGGTTTTGTTTAACATTTTAATTCGGTCATTTGTGCATAAATTACAAGTAAAAATAATGGTCTACATTTTCTTGGAGATTACTGTGTTAACGGAAGTAATTTTCTGAAATATGATTATAAAAACGATCACTCTTTAACTCGCTGGATTCATTGCGCATTCGAGAACGTATAACATAATTAATTATGTAGAACGATTGTCATGTAGAAAATTAGAAAGTACTTTGAAAGATTGAAACTTAATTCAGAGAAGTTCTTTTTTAAAGTTGCTAGAGATTGCATATATATTAGAAATTGTATATAATTGGGGTAAAGAGTTCCATAACTGAATTACGGATGTAACAAACAAATTTTCGATTAAGATTATTTACTAATGATATATAGGGAGCATGTTTTATCTAGATGGCTGAAATAAGTTTTTGATATATAAGCATATATCAAGAATTAATATTTAGTATGTATTAGTTAAATGTTATTTTGCTTGTTTCCAGAAGGCCACATTGAAAATAAGTAAAATGTTTTGTATATTTTACTTAATGTGTACACCTTCTATAAATAAAGATATTATTATTATATTGTCTCCTATCGTTCAGCGAAAGCCTGCCAATTTCCCGGTAAAGCTTATTTAATGGTATCGATCTTGTTGTTCCAGTTACTATCCTAGCAGCTTTTATTTGTAATTTTCAAGTTTGTCTTTTTCATATTTTGTGCGATTATCGGAAGATTATTCTAGCATAGGTCTTAAGAATGAAATATATATTTGGTTAAGTGTTCCTCTGCTATTTTAGTTTTCTCATTATTCCTAGTAGCTTAGAGGCTGAATTTATTATGTTATCTATATGTATCGACCGCAAGATGTTTATGGATACAGTAATTCCTATTCGTGTATTATTGAATTCAAGAATCGATGAATCCTAGTTAATAAAAATAAGGTACTAAAATGTACTTCCGTTTTTTTTTCAGGATTAAAAGTAACTTGCCACTGTTTAGACCAACTTGATATTTCTCTTAAGTCAAGATTTAAAATACTTTGTTGATCATTAACGCATTTGTCTTACTAGCAAAATGTGTATCATCAACAACCATTCTAGTATAGTACTTAACAACTTGTCGGCAATATCATTAACGTAAATTAAAAACAATAACGGGCTGAGAACAGATCCCTGTTTTGCCCCAGCAGTACAGAACAGAACAGAACATGTATCTTTATTCATCCAGGTGCAAGGTACAACATGGGGTTAGTACATAACACATAGATTGGAAAAAAGAAATTTGATGATAATAAAAATAATAATAAAGACTATATTTATAGAGGCAACACAGTTAGGCAATGCCCAATCTTCCCTGTGAGCCTCTTGATCAACAATGTTTACATAATATATACATACATTACATGAAAAACAACAAACAAAGAAAATAAAAAACAACAATATAAGCATTTGAGTATGAAGAAAAAAAGAAACAATATACACCTTTTGTATAAATGAAATGATTTCCACCATCCAGTATATTTTTGTTTAAATGTGTTTAGATTTTGTGCATTCTGTACCTCTATGGGTAATGAATTCCATATTTTTGGCCCTGAGTAGTGCTGTCCCGATATGGCCCTGTTTCTTTACTTTTACATTAAAAACTCCTAGAATGTTTAGCAACTGAACTAGATTTACGAATTTTCTCTCATTTAATCGTCGACAATGCTTTCTCAACTCCATATTCTATATTTAAAGACATTAACTGCGTGAGGTAAAGCTAGACAATGGATTCGATTCGAATATTCAGATTTTGCCAAGTAGATATTGACCTATAAATTATATTAATTTTATTAGTAAAGGATATTTTAAAAATTTTCTTTTGACAAATGAGGAACAGATTTTCTAATTTTCCGAAACATAGATCCGGCATTTAAATTTTCAAACACATGTACGAATATTCAAGTTTGAGTGCCAGCCAGCTTTACCTATAGTGTGTAAACATTGTTGTCGTCTGCACTAACAATCTGTAATTACTGAAAAAAATGGCTTAGGCACCAAGTAACTTTAAAACGCCACCAAGTAATTTACATAAAAATATGGCAGCATTTTGGTTGGCCGATGGATGGAACAAAGATTCACGTGGCAGTCTGTAAGAAATGTCACTGCGATCTGTATAGTGGTTGGACCAGCAAACTTAGAACACATATGTCTCGTAATCATTACATCCAAGTTGAAGGTTTCAAAAATGTATTATTAATTTAGTATTGTTTTTCAATAATCATAAAACCTGAGTCTTTAATCAATTTTATCTGGCTAATAGTCGGAATTCGGTATGAATTCCAATTTTCTTGTATTGACCGTGTTTTTACGTCAGGGGATACAACGCATTGCGAGTAACAGGAGAAATTTAAAAAAAAAGAAATATAATTTAACCAAAATCAACTAAACATTTGTGAATCAAATTGATGACTTTAAGTGCAAGACAATTTTAGTTTTATACCTTTTAAACAGTTAATTAGGACTTTCTATCACCAAACAAGTGTGCAGAGTAAAAAATCCACTAATATTATAACGTAGTTCATTACTTCGAAATACTTTTATATCGTATCGTAGATATCGCATATCGCTAGTACCGTATCGCAATACGTATCGTATCGGCTGAGATCTGTATCGGGACAGCCCTAGCCCTGAGTATCTGAAGGATTTTCTTGTAAATTCAATAACATAAAGAGTTTGGTTATTTTCAGATGATCTTAGATAATGAGTATTGCGAGTATGATTTTTTATGAATTTTTTGTTGTTTTGCAGGTATGTACAAAATATTCTATTATATTTTTAATTATAATAGTATTGAATAGCTAGTTCATATTACTATAGTCTTATTACGGCATCATAAAAGTTTCGTTGAACCTATTTCTATGTAATTTTCCAAAGTAATTGTATCACTTAACATAAAGCAAAGATTGTGAAAAAGTATTTATTATTTAGTATCATCGGTCTGCCAATGCAATTTTTTGGGTATTGAATTTTCATTAAGCTTCAATTTTGTATATAGCAGTCATTTATTATATTACATTTTGTAGTTAGAAATAGATAATATAGATATAGATCGACCATTATAAAATTATATTATGTCCAGTGGTATGATACATGTATTTGTATTGGTTTAATGAACAATCATGCATTTTGTTCACATATGTTTATTGTAAAAAAGCAGTCACAGTCAATTATATATATATACATAATTATAAATGTACGATCAACTACTGGATTTTGTTGTTTTGCAGTGAAGAAGTGAACAAAACGTCACACACACAACCAATTAACCGCCATAACAGAAAGACCACATGTAGAACATTAGTAAATTCATAGGTATGTACTGGAGTCTTTTATTTGATTTATTTGTTTGTAATTATTTGGTAACGAAGCTTGACGTTCGTTGTGATGATACATAAAGATGCTTGCAAATTGAACGCGAAATCGTTCCTCAGTTTTGATCATAACAGGTTTCTGTATGGTCAACTTGTACCTTAACCTACTCGTACCTTCATCTGGTCAACTCATACCTTAGTCCAGTCGTACTTAGTTTTTGGTAACAGTATATTACATAGTTTTTGTTTGTTTTCACAACTAGTTATTGATTGCGCCACTATTACCTAACTCATCAAATAAAACTTCAACTTTTCTGTACCACACGTGCATGCAATACTGACACGAATAATAGCGGTTGCATGAAATAAGGTGTTAGTCATTCATTATGAATAACAGCACACAATAATTTACAAATAATCACTCATAGAAACTGACTATTAGCAATTAGGTTCTGAACATTGATGTGTTGTTATTATGTTATAGCTGATCCTCACCACCAGATAATCCGAAATAGACGAGCATTCGATATCTTCAACAATATCCAGTATTTGAGATTTAAGCTTATTTATCGTATAACTAATATTTAACGAAAGGCTATCTTAATGAATGTCGTTATATTTTTTATTCTTTCGTTATATCAGCTGGTTATATAGCTACTTTTGAGTGAGTGCAGATCTGCTATTTTATTTGACTTATCTAAGATAATTGATGTTCAAAATGAGTAGTGGTTGCTACATTTGGCTTTATCAATTTATTAAATTTCTTATCAATGGATTGAAGTTTATATGTTATCAACCGTACTTAGGTCACTGTGTGAAAATTCTTCAATGGCTTCAAGTTAATCGGTTATCTACGTTGTCAAATTATATGCTTGGAATCGCTAGAATCGCTTTAGACAATTACTCATGCCAATCAACAGAATAAATTAATTGAGTGTTCATTTGAGACCAGGTTATTGAAGGCTCAATGTACATGTAGTGATCCCCCTTGATGTAACCTTGCTGGTACCATTCATTTGTGATCAGAGTTGAACCGTAGTTTAATTTTGGTATTGAATTATCCGAGGATTTCGGGCAATGATCTACAGTGACAAATGAAAACAAATGTTTTTCTTGCGGATGAGTATAATTATAAGCTAGGTATTGTAATGTACTAGTAAATAATTCATGCAATTAATGATAATGCATTCTTGTAAATTTTTAGGATTTTAGAAACAGGTTTCATATCTCTAGGCTGATTTGAAAGCAGAAATGTCAGATTTGAAACGTCGACGGAGAGTGGATGGGGCTGTGGGGTTTTAGAAGATGGCTTCACACAGGCTGTGACGATGGAAGAGTTTCACGAGTAAGACTTCAAATGCAGAAGACCGCAAGAAAGGAAAAAATGGGTAAAACTTTAAACACAAGTAGTTAAAATGTTTTAGTGTTTTGCATTTGACTATTGACCCTTTCCACAAAAAGGAAAATTCAATGCCTACAGGGTAGTGGCTGTTATCTACCAAACTTTTCAATTGTTGCTATCATTTTATGAAATAGTGTATACCTTATTCACAACTATGCCTGTAATTAATATTGGTTCAACAATTATGTTACCCTATCAGCAATTGGAGCTTAGAATGCAAAAGACATTGCCAAGAGAATTTTGGAAAAGTGAGCTTTTAGCACAATTAATGAAATGCATTAACTCTATTTTCATTTTGCAGTCTGGTCACAGTTTGAAAGTTTAGCTTCATGTGATCCTTTGTAGTCCTTTAGTAACAATACAAATTATATTATCTGATTCTGCTCGAATCTATCTGGGTAAACATTTAAGCAAATTAATAATTGTTACAATATATTTTTCTTGAAACTATAAAATGAACTATGCTCATTTGCTGTACTATATATGTCCAGGTTGACAAGTAATGAATTAATGGCAAAATTTAACATGAAGGGAGGCAAACAGAAATTGGCAATTAAGAGTACTGCAGTCTGCGGAGTAGTCACAGGTAAATTTACAATAATTAACATGTACCTTAAATGTCTGACTAGAACTCCGTCTAAACCTTAAAACATTTTGCAATAGAACAAGTTGACTAAATTTGTACTGAATTATATGTAGGCTGGAAGCACTCATTTGATCCTAAATCCCATTCTCAACATTTTCAAAATAAACTGTTGTTGGTATCAGAAAGTGAAAGAATGCACAATAAGAAACATTTACCTTTTTAACGTTGAATGGTGTACTCTGTATGAAAGGTTGTATGTTTGTCTTATGTTTAGACAAAAACATTGGTCTCATGATTATTTTTTTTGTTTTACCGTGTTTGTTTTTCATTTCAGCTAGTGCTATGAGAACAGATTAGGTTGTAACAGAAATGGACAAAGACCATATGCCATTGGACTAGTCCTTAAATATGCCCCCAACAGACATGGTGGAGGTGGGAGATGCGTCACTGATGGGCTTCTAATGATATTCATGTTGACACAACATATGAAATCTTGATTGACATTCATAACGTTATAATTCAAATGATTTCATATTGGCTTTGTTATTCAGTCAATAATTGTCGTATGTCGGAGGCCCAATTACAAAGTCAGTATGAAATCACTTGATGAATGGGCATTTCATTAAGGTATCGGTTCTGGCTTTATTTGCTAAAAAATGTAGAATATTAGTTTATGTTATTTACACAAAATATCAAATATCATGCTTTAATACCAAGCTATATACAAAATCCTGACCGAACACACAAAAATAGTGTTTTATTGCGATAAAACTTTACCCCCTTTATCGACTTTTCTTTATCAGTGTTAACCATCTCTAACATGTTGAGCATTGTATTGGCACTATATGATACTATTAATTCTTTAATGAAATAGTTTGTTATTAAATCTATTAATAGACATCAATCCTGGGCGTGGTATTAATTATTGAACTGTAAACATTTGCGATTTTGATTGGCTATCAAAACTGTATGGGATGCATCAATTAATCGAAATTCATTGATTTCATGAGACGATAATGATCTGACACGTTTATTGTTAATTACTCGCTTACAAAAATACACAGTATGTGTCACTTTCGAATACATAGTTCCCACATCTACAATATTTACCTCCCTTGCCGGCCATCTTAGTTGGCATTTTTGTTTTGATAATTCTAAATATAGGACATTCATATGTGACAACTACATTTTCATAAACCTGATGTGTTTATGGCCTTAACAACTTCATGATTAAGTTATCTTTTATAAACAGAGTTGTTTAATAACCAGTTTTCTGACTTTTTCTATTAAGCGCATAAGAAGTTTGCCAATATTAAAAAAAACAAAAAAATACAGATTACTTTTGTTTTTTAGCATCTTAAATTCCCCATCTTTTCTATTATTTTTTTTTCATAATATATACTGATTATATATTATCGATAGTTTGTTTATGTTTAATAGCAATGCAGTATCGATTTAACTTCATGTATTCATCTATAGTTCATGGAATTCATTTCTATTATATAATTACCAACTTATATGATAATACTTACTATGCAAATGTAAATATATAATGTCCTTACATTGTGATGTCGCAAATATTTTGACTAACTTCTGAATTTTGATAAGTGTAATTGTATTATGTGTTTGCATTCTGATTAAGATCAATAATTTATTATCATAATCATCATTATAGAGTTTTCATATGCTTTTTGTATTTTATAATACATGCTTTGTCAAATTTTGGAGCTGTTATCTAATATCAGTTTTACATTATCTTCTCTGTTACATTTCTTTTTTCTTAATATGTTCTGTATATATCTGTAAATATGTTGTCCTCATGGGCCGCAAGGCTTAATGGACTTGAATTACAAATAAATACATCTATGTAATATATTCCAATATACAGAGTCAATATCGCTGTAAAAAAATCTTGTAAATTACATGCGATATTAGTTTATAGAAGACCAATCAAATGTAATATTTGTTCTGAAACACTTGCTATGGACTTTATACAGTGGGTTTATTTTAGTAATTAATCAGGCATGGTTTAGTCTTTAAATCTATAAATTGGTAAAACTTAATATGATCAGACATCCACTCCCGATACCTTAATTAACTATATATAATAGTGTATGCTTTACAACTATGACAGGAACATTTTAAATAATTTTTTCTCACAATTTGCTGTTTGAGATCGTCTGCTGACATTGTATTTTCTTCATCAGTAAATTTACAAGCCGTGAAAATCTCTAACTGGTTGTCCTACACCAATAGATAGGTCAAAGGGAGCAAACTGCTTTCAGATATGAAACTACAAAATGTAGTCTGTACCTCTCCCCAAGATGGTGTACATTTCTATATTTATTATAATGTTGTTGTTAGCAGGTCGAAAAGTGTTTTTATTCTATTCAGGTACTTTGGTATTTTCTAGCATATAATTACTTAGTACAGTTTATCCTCATATCAATGAAATATTTTTTTCTCCATTTTTTCTCTTTCATATGTATTACATGTACAAAATGTATGTTCTTGCATTGTTCAACATTACCTTACTTTATTTTATTGTGGTAAATATACATACACATATGTTACAATCACATTATACTAAAATACACATTACATGTAGGTTATGCTAAAATAGTACTTCAGAGGTCATGATCTGTGTTTATTATAAAAAGTGGAATAAATACAAAGATAAAGAAGCCCACAAAAAAACAAGATGTAACAATTATTCAAAAATTTCCCGAAAGTTACTCCTTTCTTTGAATGGAGAGTAAATAAACATAGCCACATTATGAATGATACTCGTACATGATAATATTCTGTATAGAACGTTTAGTATTTAGATTAGTTATATACGAGGGGTTATCCAAAATTACGTGGACTGTCTTTATTGTGTAAGAGCTATTTAAGATAATTAGCCGAAATTTGTGCACAACTTAGAAGAAAGTATAATAAATAAACGCAGAAATTTTCATATATATAGCTGTATTCTTTATTAAAATACAAGAATTCACGTAAACACATCTCGGCGACTGTGGAGCACTCAGAAAATAATCTGACGTCAACGTCAGAAAAGCGTAACGTTACAAGCGTCAACACCACATGTTAAGTTACTGTTTCTCAAAATGATCTCCGCAAGCCTGCAAGCGATCATACATATTAGGTAATCATGCTTCACCGAGACCCAAAAAATATGTTTAGTGGCGTTCAGAAAGTCTGCAAGGGAATTAATTCAATGGCCCCGCAGTTGTCTCTTAACCTCTAAATTTACTGATATTGTTACTAGATCTATTGAATTACAAAAACTATTAATACATGTATCTTTATTTACTTAAACATACAAATATCATTAATTATCAATATTACCAAAAGTTTTATTTATAAAGAAATAGTTTTATTGTTTTGTTTTGACATTATTGTTACATTAATACTATAAATTGAGTTACTATGCTACCCCCGGGAATATCGCGAAGTTCATAGCAGCCAAATCTGGTGAGTAGGCAGGATGTGGAACTATCTTGAGCTCCATGAGTGACAACACAAGGTCTGTGTCAGTAATAATTAATGGTTGTTCATGAAGGATGCGCCATAATGTTTCATAACCGCAGCTGACCAACCTCACAATTTCTACAATAGTTTGACGTCCATCAATAACTCCACAAACCTTGACGTCGTCATTGTTGAGGTAAAATGGTTTTCCATCCGTACCCGGTATCGTCTTTAACATATTCACGGACCTCACTGAACCTTTTGTGCCATTTAAACACTAGTGAACGCAAAATTGCCTTTCTCGAACTTGCTTGTTGCATTTGATCTAAAATCTGTGATGGTGTCATTACTAAATTCATACAAAATGTATAATAGCGCGATTTTTTTTCAATATTACGTCATTCTGTGCATCGTATCTATAGCGGCCTCTTGTTTTCTAACGATATCTACATTATATTAACTGATATGTCATCCAATAAAACCACATAATTATAGCTAATTTGATGTTATGGAACAAATGAACAACGTTTAGCGGGCTTTCTACGTTAATTTTTGTCATAAACTCAAAATATAACGGCTATTTTTTTCTTTATTTTAGCGTGCTCCGGGTATCGTTTAGGTACATGTTTTAAACCAGTTTAAATTTTTTATTTATACACATATTAATCTGTAGTTACACAAAGACAGTAACAACACATTAAAATGTTTACAGATAAAGTTCCATCACACTAAACGTTGCCGTTCAAAAGATATTACAAAAGTCCACGTATTTTTGGATAACCCCTCGTATATTGTTGATATGTATTTCGTTTGTAAATCTGTTCGTACATTAAAAAATGAAACTCATGTAAACTTCAAAACACATTGATATTATATAAGCACTTCTCGAGGGATTCCTAAATGTCTACCATGTTTAAGCTTACTATAATGTGAGGGCGAGTTCTTTGTCACGTAACAAATACACTATTTAATAACTAGATACATGTATGTATACTTTACTTATCAAATTATGTTTTCTTCTGCTCTGTGCTGTATTGCTATTGTTACCAATTCATTGAATTAAATTTAATAATGTGTACGGTAATAAATATGAAAAAAATGAATATAACAGCTCTGTGTATTAATATATCGTTTTGCCTTCATGATAAACCTCCAAATAAAACCCACTAAAATTTGGTTGGAAACTGGTCGTATTTTGGTTGGAAACTGGTCAGATTTTGGTTGGTAAATGGTCGGGTTTTGGTCAGATGTGGATTTGGTTTGAAAACTGATCAGTTTTGGTCAGAAGTGGTCGGATTTTGGTTGAAAAAACGGTCGGGATTTGGTTGGAATCTAGTCAGTTTTGGTTGGAATTTGGTCGGATACTGACGTCGGGTTTTTTGACGTCTAGGCGGTTTGCAAAATCAACCAAAATCCAACGTTAACCCGACGTCGTGGTCCGATGTCTATATGACATTTAGCTGATGTAAAATGTTTACTGGGAGCATGTTTGTGTGGAGCTATAATCTGTAACTAGTGCATTATTCTGTAGTGAATAACCTCATTGCTTCTTAGTTTTTCATGTACCGTATAATATATTATATTTGTTAAGTCTGGACCTATTATTTATTACTGCATACCTCTCGTCAAATAAAACAACAAATGAAAGCAACATTGCTAATGATTTCTATGTTATATGAACAATATCACTTCCTCTCTCACACTTACTAACTATTAATCTATTTTGGCATTACAATGTATATAGTTTCTTTAAAATGTGTATTAAAAAAAGGAATTTTACAAAAAATGTACAATCTGATTGAATTGTATTACTAATGTTGCTTTTTAAATTTTGGGTCATACAGAGGAGACACATCTCATGAGATTCAACAAAACAAAGCAACTATAAAAAACCAATTCAGATTGTACACTGTTATAATATTCCCTTTATTTTTACCTTACTTTATCATCAGACCTGCATGTATATTTTTTTCTGCTACTTATTTCCCTCTATAATAATTATACCCCTGCATAACGAAGTTTGAGAGGGGGTATATTGGAGTCATTCTGTCGGTCGGTTGGCTGGTCGGTCCGTCCGCATAAAATATCAAAAGTTTGTGGAACTAACTTCTTTCACATTCTTTAAGCAATTGCTATGAAACTTGAAATATGTTATCACCATGAAGTGTAGATGTGCATGACACAATTTTCATTCCCAGCGATTCACTCATTCCAGAGTTATGTCCCCTGGAACATAGCCATTTAGTGTAGAATGGCACTCTTAGTTTGTTGAGTAAATTACTTCTACATTTTTCAAGGGATGGAATTGAAACTTGATATATGTTATCACCATGAAGTGTACATGAGTTATGTGCCCTTGAATATGTTATCAATATAAAATGTAGGTAAGTAAGACACAATTTTCATGCCCAGTGATCCACTCATTGCAGAGCTATGTCCCCTTGAACTTAGCCGTATAGTGTACTATCGCATTCTTAGTGTCAATGCGCAGCAGCGGCGGGGGTATTAGTCACCTCTGTGACAGCTCTAGTTTTCATTATTGGAATGTTTAGTACAATGGCATTATTTGTTCTTTCAGTTTGATCAACTGTGTATAATAAAATTTACACAAAAAAAGCATATTTTGTTATATGTAAAAAATTATACAGCATAGGAATTATTAGCTGTCAGTATGTTCTAGTGTTTAAATGATACTCATAGGAAAATTCCTTTGAATATTTTTTTTGTTGTTGACTCTAAGACAAGTACGTAAATGCAGTCTCATAGAGCCAGTTTTACCAAAGGTAAAAAAATGAGTTAATTCCATTAAACTTACATAATTATAACAATTATTACAGGAATGCTACACAGTGGATCAGGGCATAGACAGATACAGAATCTTTTATCTACTCTAGAATTTCCTACCATTAGTTTTAACATCTTAAAAAACAGAGAACTCGATGTTGGCCACCATATAAGCAAGATAGCTGTCAGAACAGTTGCAAAGATGCTCAACAGGTTGAGGAGGAATTAACGGAAGAATCACTTAGGTAACTTATGTTACTTTTTTCTGTTACTGTCTTCTTTTTTTTATCTCAAATGAGCCTTTGTGATATCAGTCTTTGTCTGGCGTCTTGCGGCGTCAACTATTACCTTGTGAAACACCAGGGGCCACATTTTTCGCTAAATTTTCACATAACTGGGTCAGAATGTTGATATCGACAAAATGTCGGACTAGTTTGATAATGGGCCACTTTGGATCAAAAACTAGGTCACCAGGGCCAAGTAAGGGAAAACCTTATGAACACTCTAGAAATCACTGTTTTGATTGGATCTTCATGAAACTTTATTCAGAATGTTTATTTCAATAATATGTAGGTCAAGTTTGATAATGGATCATTTGCGGTCAAAAACTAGGTCACTAGGGCGAATTGCTGGAAAACCTTGTGTACACTGTTTTATTTGGATTTTCATGAAACCTTGTCAGAATATTTGTCTTTATAATATCTTGGACGAGTTCCAACATGGGTCATCTAGGGTAAAAAACTAGGTCGTTAGGTCAAATTTTATGAAAAACCATGTTAACACTGTAGATTTCAGTTATATTTGGATCTTCACCAAACTTAGTCAAATTGTTTGATTTAATGATATGAAAGTCAAGTACAAATATGGGACATCTGGGGTCAATAACTAGGTCGCTAGGTCAAATCTTATGAAAAACCATACTCAATCCCAGACCCACAAAGACCTCATGACACAGGTTCAGAACATATGTTTTAATGACAAAACAATGATTGTCATGTGAGCGATATTGGGCCATCTTTGCCCTCTTGTTAACTGACTTAAGGTGATGTTTTTGTTTCGTTTCAAGTTTTGCATGGAAACTGTACTTAGCAATTAATTGTACAATGATCAGAAGTGCCCACTGATCTGACTACTATGTCTTAGCGTTGTTCATTGATGCATCCTCACATCAGTCCCATCTCTTCTTTAGAAAGTAGGCATTTGCTTACTGAAGATGGGATTAGGAGTTTAGTACTGGTTCTCCCAGGAAAGATGGTTAGGCTAACTGTCTACCTCATATCACTCTGGCTGTTGAAAAAGGACAAACAAACAGAATCATTTCATTATTATCTATTCTCACTAATGTTTCCCAAACATACTTAAAGGTTTCACTCACTTAATTAATAATTGTTTTTCTCTCTTTTATTGTGTTTCCATTATTTTTGTTCCATTTGTTAACCAAACAGAAAGTATACACAGTACAACCTCTCCAGAGTGACCCTCTCTTTTGAGCATGAATTTTTCCAGTGCATGATTTAACTATTAATTTAACCTCTCTAGAGCAACAACCTCTCAACAACAACTTAATTTTGTTATTTCCAAAGCGGGGATTCAACACAATAAAGGCATAACTGCATTTTTGAAAACATTTTCAGAAACAGACAAAAACTGGGCAATTGCCTTCCACTTTGAATTATTGACAAATTAATCTTTGTTTTATCTTTGACAGTGCACATTGTTCATAAAACATGTAATAATTTAAATGACATTCAAGAAAGAAAGAGTATATATTAAATATTATATGTACAATAAAAGAATACTTTTGAACATCGATCTGTACTTACTTTAATATAAGTTTTAATAAATCTCAAAATATAAAGAAATATTTCAAAATGTCTGACTTACTGCCTTGTATTTTAAGCTCACATGAGCACTTGTGCTCTGGGTAAGGATTTGTGATCAGTTAGATTAGACTACGCCGCCACTACAGACGCAACCTAATTTGCATAAACTTGAAACATGAGCACCTGCTAGTGCCCGCGAGATGGTACGGTATTTTGGAGATTGTCTAATCTCTGTGTAGTATACATATCAAAACATGGAAAACAGATCTCTATTTTCTTAAAGACCCAACATCTGATTAGACTATCAGATGAAAATTAACTCTCTCTACATTGTTTTATCAATGATAGACATACAGTGAATGCTGACTTACTGTACTGAATCTATAAATAGCTGAAGCAGATGATGGGTTTAAACCATATAAACTCCCTCTGATTCAAATTTGATTTTCTGTTATAAATTGTTTTGAAAATATAAGAACCTAAATCAGATTCTACATTTTGAAGTTTCTCATCTGGACTGACCAAAGAATCATCTTGCTTCATTCAAATTTGTTTTCAGGGATTGAAAACACCATTTAGTATCAAATATATCTCTCCCTAAGCTGAAACAGTTTAAAAAATCAAGGGAAACCACCCACCAGCCATTATATACCTCACTTGTATATCCATGTTGGGGGTTTAAAGGGGCATGTCCTGGAACTGCTGTATCTTGGGTTTCATACACCTAAAATATGTTTATCACTTGTAAAACCAATTATTACCGAAAAGTCAAAGAAGAATATGCATTCAAAAATTACCCTAAAACGCTAGCGTCGGTATTTGTATGTCGGTTTAAATAAAAGGCTGTCAGCCTTTTATTGACGACAACGATATTTCTGATTCGTCTGAGAATTTAACTAAGTGTTTGCGCTGCCTTTCAAGCAGCAAAACAATGATATTTTCCTATAATATGATCGATGGATCAGCTTTATGTTGCTGTCTGACATTGTCAAGTATATAGCAATGCATTGTGTGATCGTCTTACAATATCGTTTGAGCTATTTTTAGCAGTTGCGAATCCATGTATGTATATAAGTCCTAAATTGGTACTAGTTAAGACATAAATGAAGTCCAGGGCAGCTGGTTAGGATAACTGCCCGCCACAATATAAATGGAATAATGTTGAAAACGGCGTTAAATCTGATGAAATGAAAATTGACTTTGTGAATAAACATTCATGTTGTTGAAATATATTCATTTTATTGATAACTAATTCCATTATCAACAGTACAATATGAGTTTGGACACATTTATGAAGTGTTACATGTATATTTATTCATTCCAATTGTATGTTCATTGACTGAATTTTGTGTTTACTTTAAGATTTTTATTTCTTTGTATAATTATAGATACCAAAATATATTAAAATCAAAGCTCATGCTGTGAGCAGAACAGATCAGATATCCATACTTTATTACATGACTTTACTTATAGGAATATAAACAAAATTAGCATACCACATGGGAGTTTTCATGCCTTAATTAACAGACTAACATGTCTTAGAATTACAGAAATATGATAAATAACCATAATATTGCTATGCCAACAAAAGTGTATTTGTCTCAATGTGAGCTATTGTGATCACAAATACCCGATAGGTATGTATCCACAGAACGTCGTCATGCATACGGTATAGTACCGAAACCGTTTATTCTTTAGCCCATACCGTTCAACAAGAAGACGTCCTTGGGCTAGAGAACGACTGATCCGTGCATAATGTCTGGAGCTGCACGTAAACTTGTGAGTCACCTTTGTTTTTACTTATTATATTTATCAAATCTGATTGAACGTTTTTGTCGTATTGCTTTCCTGTACACAGAAATATTCATATAGATAAATGCGCTGATTTCGGATACGAGTATTTTTTCGGATATCTTCTTTTTTCTGTTGTGTTTTTGTCTATCAAGATTGGTTCCTCAGTCTGTCACTGGTTCAGTTCTAAGTTGAGTCGAAACTCTTTGGGTGTATCTATATTGTATACATATAAATAATGTTATATTTTATTTAAGTTAAAAAGATACTAGTCCAACTATGTGACGACGAGATCTATACTTTTTTACTTGGCCCCATCCTGCACTGTCTAACAAAGATCTGCATATTTGTATGTGGAAAATCCCCAATTAAAACCCGTTGGTCATGATAACTACAATATCTGTGACCAAAGTCAACCATTTGGTAGGTAGAAAACACGTTTCTAAATTCTATACTCTATTACTCATTAAGTCATTTGAGCATAAATTATTCCAGCATACCTTTTCTGAAAGATGCATTAATGATTTGTTTCTCCCCACTATTTCCCAACTGAAAATAAAACTGGTGTAATGGTAGTTAAATGCCGGTGTCACGGTAAACATCACTTATTCTTGAAAATTCGCTTTGCAAATAATTCAGTACAAGTTTTAAATAAGCTGGCATGTCAACGAAGCGTTGCCTAGTTAAACTTAAATCAACTTTCGTTAGGTACTCATTATAAAGATCGATTTAGAATTAAACTGTCCGACAGTAGTTTTATACAGAGTGTAACTGGATGTCATTGTGGCTAAAAGTCTGTTTGTACCATTTTTTTTCATATGCGACATAAAGTTTAAGTTAACTGTTTAATATTTCAAATTTGACATTTAACACATTCACGCAGATTATTGTTATTTCTATTGATTTAATTCAGTTATGCCTGTGATTGATTAATTTTGACGTAATTTGAATTTCCGCACATAAATATGCAGATGGCCTTTCCGAATATGTTCACGAAAATCGGCCAACTGAAAAGCCATATACAGTACTTCAGTATCTGAAAAAAAAACATAAATAAACTGGGATTATAATGATCATTCATAGATTTTTATGACCAAGGGCATTTAAAGTATGGATGATGCCACTGTAAAAGGTATATTTTTATGCCCCAGTATCGATAGATCAGGGGCATATTGTTTTTGGTCTCTCTGTTTGTCTGTATGTTTATCTGTTTGTATCAAACTTTAACCTTGTCTATAAAATCAGAATGCTTGCACCTACATTCATCAAACTTCATATGTAGGTTCTTCATGACAACCTCTACATGAACTGTGCATTTTCAGGTCAGTAGGTCAAAGGTCACAGGGTCATTAAACAAAAAATTCCTATATTTCTTTTAGGATACTTCTCCTACATTTTTTATAGGATTTTGACGAAACTTTCACAGACTTGTTGTTACCAAGAACCCCCGCACATATATTCCGGGTTTTGTAATTCGATCATTCTTTACGGAATAATGGCCCTTTGTTTATTTTGTGCGATTGTAATAACAAAATACTCTTGTTTCCTTGTTTTCTCAAGGGATTTTGATAAAACTTTCATGAAACTATTGTTATCAAGATACCCAATGCATGTTGTAAAGGTTTTATGATTCGATCATTTTTGACATAATTATTGCCCTTTGTATATTTTGTGCATAATTATGTAATATATGTATACAGAAATACTCTTTTGTTTGCATTGAATTTCCCCAACACATATTGTGCAGGTTTTGTGATTCGATTATTTTTGGAAGATTTATGGCCCTTAGTTTATTTTGTGTCTTAAATTTCTTCTATGATACTCCTACATTTCTCAAAGAAATTTGATGAAACTTTCACAGACTCATTGTCACCAAAAAAAAAACCAGCACATATATTCTGGGTTTTGTGATTGGGTAGTTTTGGGCGGATTTGTGGCCCTTTGTTTATTTTGTGCATATGTTGTAGAGAAATACTCTTCTGTGCACAACTCCTCCTAAATTTGTCAAGGGATTTTTACTAAACTTTGATAGACCTATTGTCACCAAGTTCCCCAGTATATATTGTCAGGGTTTTGTGATTGGATCATTTTTAGCATATTTATGGCCCTTTGTTTGTCTGTACCAAACTTGAACCTTGCCTATTAAATTAAAAGGCTACTGCCTACAATCATCAAACTTCATATCTTGGTTCATCATGACAGTCTCTACAGGACCTATGCATTTTCAAGTTAAAGGGCACCCAGAAGGGGCATTGTGTTTTGAAACTCATCTTCTTATTGTTACTTTATTAATTCATATCTCATTGTTTCTTATTTTAGACCACCGGCCTGACAGGTCTGAAGGTGTTTGATGATCCACACACGGTAAGAATATTTTTCTTAAAATCCCTAATGAATAGGATGGATAGGTTAGATATCGATAAGATATTGAAGATGTGCATTTTTGTACTTTGATCTATTTTATAGAAGTATTCAACATATTGTGTTGTTTTTTACTGAATGAGAATGTCAGTATGATTTTAACAAGATAGCTCTCATTCAGTTAACACTTGATAGTTGTATTTAAGTGTATAATATAAGGATTACAGTCCCTAATACAAGCATTCATTTCTAACCAATAAACTCTTGTTTATTCCATTGAATATGTTGAATGAATCATTTATAAATCATTCACCACAAACTTTTTCTGGATTTGTGTAATTCTGGAATTGTATGCATGAAATTAAAACTGTTATATAATTATTAATTATAGACAAGGGAGAATACTGGTTAGTAATATAATCTCCCTTTATGATGTGATGTCAAATTTAACTGACCAGGGTTCAACATTTCAAATGTTGTATGGACTGGTTGAAAGTTATAACATTTATATTTAATTTCATTTTATTTGAACGTCACAATTTGTAAGGACCAGGTACCTCCGACTATTTTTCATAGTCATTAACTGTATGTATAAGGCTCCATTATCTTTAATAAACATGATCTTGTAAAACAAGCTATAGATTTTTTTGAAACAAAACTCCTGGTTATTACATTTTTAGTCAAGCATTTTTAAACAGAGCATTTTTGCAATTTTGATTTCTACTTTTACAGAAACTGACCCATTTGTACATGCGTACATTACATGTGCTGGAAAAGATGCCATCTAATGCTGGCTACAGAGTAAATACACAAGCAATAGTAAAGAACAGATTACAGCTTGTGCAGTCGGTATGTTGCTATCAATGAGAATGTATTTGATAATTTCCTAGAAGGCTGTTAAGAAATATCTAAATCTTTGTGAGGTTAATGACATGTAACTCAGTGCTGGATCATTTAAGTATGTTGTTTGCCTATCTAGACCAAGTGACTGTGAAACTTGACGAGTATAAACAATTCATCAATGACTTATATTTTTAGGCCACATGAGCTCTTGTGCTCAGGGTGAGCTTTTGTGATCAGTCTTCATCCGGCGTCATGCATCGTCAATTTTTTACCTTGTGAACACACTAGGGGCCATGTTTTAGCTCAATTTTTGCAAAACTGGGTCAGAATGTTAATATTGACAAAATCTCGAATGACTTTGATAATGGGCCATTTTGGCACTAGGGCCAAATAAGGGAAAACCTTGGTGAACACTCTAGAAATCTCTGTTTTGATTGAATCTTCATGAAACTTTGTCAGAATACCTATTTTAATGATAGTAGGTCAAGTTTGATAATGGGTCATCTGCGGTCAAAAACTAGGTCACTAGGGCAAATTGCTGGAAAACCTTGTGAACACTCTAGAAATCACTGTTTTGATTGGATCATCATGAAATCTTGTCAGAATGTTTGTCTTTGTAATGTTTTGAATGAGTTTAAACATGGGTCATCTTGGGTAAAAAACTAGGTTGCTAGGTCAAATCTTAGGAAAACCTTATTAACACTGCAGATATAAAATTTTGATTGAATCTTCACCAAACCTTTTCAGAACGTTTGTCTTAATGTTACATAAGACAAGTTCGAACATGGGTCATCTGGGGTCAAAAACTAGGTCACAAGGTCAAATCTTAAGAAAACCTTGTTTATGCTGTAGTTGTCATGGTTTTGATTGGATCGTCACCAAACCTTGTCAGAATGTTTGTCTTATTTATATGTATGACATTTTTTAACATGGGTCATCTGAGGTCAAAAACTAGGTCACAGTTTCAAAACAATATTTAAATGAGTGAACATTGGCTGTCATGTGGGCGATATAGGGCCATCTTGGCCCTCTTGTTATAGATAATATGCTGAAATAGGGGCGAGTCATAGAGGGAGCGATTCAGGAAAATGTGGCAGGGTTACCCAGATTGTGAAAAAAAATCTTTTTGACAGGTTTAAACTTTTTCTCAAAGTATCACTTTTGGATGAAATGTTTTGACATGGAATAATTTACCATTATGAGAATTTTTAAAGAATATTTTTCAGTAGTTTATTAAAAAAAGGCCTCGAGCTCTGATATGAAACAGGCATAAACATTTACAAAAACATGCCCCAGAGCCAGTTAGTGGTTTATATAGTCCAGTTACGCCTTTAAGGAATTCAATGCCTATTTGCCAAAAATATCTCTAACAATATGGAGTGGACAGATTTTAGAAATATTATAACTTTTATAGGTATTCACGACAGTAAATTATTTACCATGCGATATTCAAAGATTAAAGAATATTCATTTCAATGAAAACTCATGGTAAAAAGATGCAATACATGTAGGACATTACCAATGTAATAAATTTGATGAAGAAAAATATATGTCAATGTGCAGTATCTACAGAAATTGATATTTATCTATTTTTCAACAAGGGCACAACTCTTGCAATTTTTAAAATAGTGTCATAATATATAAATATTATATTTCTGAGAAGGTGGTATTAGATATTGTCAGCCAGAGAAAAATAATGTTGACATTGGCAGCTCAGCGCTGAGTTTGTCAACATTACTTTTTTGAGGACTGGCAATTTTTAATAATGCACTATCAGAAATGTGATATTTATTTCATTATACCGAAGATTTCATAGAAATATAAAAAGAAAAATATGATGTCACAACTTTTAATAAGCAATGATATTACATTGACTATTACATAGATCTATTGAGCTTTTTCTAGCGCCTCAGAATTTTTGGTACCAAAAAATTCCCGGAATAGCTTTACGCTACTGTCTACACGTTTTGGAGCTCTTTGAATCTTTACTTATCATCAAAACATTCAAGTCTGTCTCAGAAACATTGCTTAAAAAATTGCTTAAAAGTCATTTTCAATAAGATGAACGCTGTCTTACTACCTTACTTTGTTATGACGTCATGAAGTTGTTTACATACTCAAGAATCGGCTTCATAAGTAAACAAAATTTTGGTCTAAAAAATGTATTTCAAGTAGAATGTACAATCTAGAACATATTTTATTATGAAGAATTCGTCAAATAATTGGAAAATGATTTAATAACTGAAAATCTGTTTGAACTGTATGTGCATCATTCCTGCGCATGTTTTATAGCTCACCTGGCACATAGTGCATCGTCTGTCGTAAACAATTTCTTTAAACAACATCTCCTCCTAAACCACTGGGTCAATTTCAATAAAACTTCAAAGGTATGTTCCTTGCTTGAAGCTCTACCAAAGATGTTCAAAGAATTCCATTCTATGAAGAACTCAGGTTGCCATAGCAACCGGAAGGATTTTAAAAAACATCTTCAAAAATCTTCTTCTCAAAAACCAGAGGACCTTGAGCTTTGAAATTTGGTGTGTAGCATTGCCTACTGGACCTCTACCAAGATTGTCCAAATTATTGCCCTAGGGTCAAAATTGGCCCCTCCCTGGGGGCCACTTGATTTTATATAGACTTATATAGGGAAATTTTAAATCTTCTTCTCTGAAACCACTAGACCTAGAGCTTAAGATATTTGGTATGTAGCATTGTCCAGTGTAACTCTAGGAAGTTTGTTCAAATTATTTCCCTAGGGTCAAAATTGGCCCCGCCCCGGGGCTCACTTGATTTATATAGACTTATATAGGAAAATTATCTTTTTGTCCAAAACTTCCAGGCCTAGAGCTTCAATATTTTGAATGTGGCATTTTCTAGTGGTACTCTACCAAGTTTGTTCAAATTATGGCCTCGGGGTCAAAATTGGCCCCACCCAAGGGTTTACTCTATTTTATATAGGAAATTTAAAAAATCTTCTTGTCCAAAACCACATGGCCTAGAGCTAAGATATTTGGTATGTAGCATTGTCTAGCAGACCTCTATTAAGTTAGACCAATTTTGGTTGGGGGGTTGAAATCTGCTCTGCCCCGTGGTCACTAGATTTATAAAGGCCCATATAGGAAAATTTAAAAATCTTCTTGTCCAAAACCACGAGGCCTAGGGCTTAGAAATTTCGGATGTAGCATTTTCTTGTTGAACTCTACCAAGTTTGTTCAAATCATGGCCTGTGGTCAATATTGGCCCAGCTCTGGGGTCAGTTGATTTCAACACCTACTTTAGAGTTTTGGTAGATAATTCTTTACCATGTCAAATAACCTTTCCTTGATCAAATTATCCCTTAGTGTTACAATGCTCAGGTGAGCGATATAGGGCCATCATGGCCCTCTTGTTAAAAATTATTGCCTGCTCAGGTATAGACTTTACATTGGAAACAGGCATGAGGTATAATGAATGAAATTGAAATATCTAATTAACTATTATAGAAATATTGACTATTGGACTATGATACTAAGATTTTTGTGGAGCATTAGCAGATAAGTAAGAAAAGTTTAGTATTAGACTTTGAATACCTTAATATTATTATATAGTCTTCTCCTGTTTTTCTTTTTAATTAAAAATGGTTTTGTTTCCAGGAAAAAAATGTGAATGCCCTGGAAAAGAAAATTAACTGTGGATTAATTGGAGAAGTTGTAAGACAAGCAGAGAGAGAACTTCATCTCGCTAGAAACATGCTTCAGTACAAGCCATGGGAACAGCTGATAGCTCAAGCTCCTAAACGACAATATCAGTGGCCACCTAGTTAAAATATTGTATTGTTTTGTAGACTATGGAATAAATTGAACCAACTCTTGTTTATGCTAGTTAGTGTGGTACTTATAATTATAAAGAACGGACAAAGACTGTTGTATGAAGTTTGATGAACAGTATTTTACTGAATTGTTTCTAGAACACAAGTGATGTTACGGAATAGTCCCATCTTCCTTTGATTCAGTCAGTACTGGGGCTAAACCTGATACACACTGAAACCAAATGAAACCAAACATTTGTTAGAATGAAAAGTAATCCCAATACTTAAAAAAATAAAACATGCAGGTTTTGTTCAATCTTTATTATTTACAGTTCTATCTATATCACAGCATTTAACACTAACGTGCACAATCAGTTAAAATCAACAGAAACATATCAACAATTTTGAAATCACAGAGAAGACGAATAAAGTGAGACGAATGGGTTCATCAAGAATTATTACTCACTGATAACTACTTGTCCTGATTTTATCTGATCTGTATGCAAGGAAATAAAATCTTGAGTGGCATGCATTTGACGTAGTTACATGAGACAGTATAGATCAGTTAGGTGTATTATATGTAAGGCTGATAAAAATGTGACCATAAGTAATACATATACAATGAATTTATACCAGATGGTAAATACAAATGTGTTGTAAATTTGTGAGTTTATGTAACCAGTGTTCCTGGATTACCTAGTGGAACTTTAAGAATATTGGTTACCACATGTATATGTAGTTACCTTATGATTTGCTAATAAGGTAGGAGACCAATGCTTGCAAGTAAGACTGTCACAGTTATCTAAGTTCAATTGGCTGAATTAAGCAGACTGGTGCATGCATGTGTAGATAGGTTCTACTGTCTAATTCAAATTAAATCACTGTTGGCATACTATCATAATTTCGAACAGTCATTCCACAACAGTGGATTAAAAAAATTATCTAAATTTCCGTAGATATACATTCTGTCTTGGTGGCTAAGTATTAACTCTCCACATATATTTAGGATAAAACGGACATTTCCTGAGAAATTGTTAAAACAAAACTTTAAACAAATACATACTTGCCAACAGTATGAGAAGAGATGTGTACAAATGAGAAAAATTGCAAAATTAAACACGCACAAACTCCACAATAAGACAGTTAAGATTAATGACATGTTAGTAAGGGAAATATATTTCCTGAGAGGCTGAAAATAAAACTTGTTTTAAGTGCTCGACCAAGAATTTTAGCACTGGGTAGGTAGGCAGGGATTTTTTTACCATAAAACAATAGTTAAAAAAATGCCCCAAAAATTTATTTTTATACTTCGTGAGTAGGTAGGAGCACTCCAAACAAACTTATTTTTATTTACAGTCATAAGTTAGAAAACAGAATACTGCTCAGATAAATATAATCAAAATAATAATGAATCAAAAAGTTAAGTGAATAATTAAAAAGTTAAAATATTGCACTTTCCAAATACACACTAGTACTGAAAGTCTAAATATTTGTTTTTAAAACTTGTGAAAATCAGTTGTTCTTTTTCTTGGTGTCAATGTTGGAAGTTGTCACAAGCGAAAAGAAGAATTGATTGGTGTAATGAATTTGAAGAACATCAAAAATTTTAGATATGAAATGTCCTGATATATATCTAAATATCTCATGGATTTTTACTAATTCTAAATCCAATAGCTTTATAACTACAAATCCACAACAGCAAATAAGAGCAGAAATAAAATATGAGAAACATTTCGCTTGTGGTACTTTCGACCAAGCAAGGAAGGCGCCAATAACTGCGAAACATATATGAATAGATAAACAAATCTCAAAGCCAATTGAATTGTATAAGGTAAACACATAACTCCCAACAGAAACAGTCATAAATAGAAGAGCCCTCACAGTGCTCCATCCTCTACTGATGTCTGTGCCCCATAGAAATACCCACATGAAGAAAGGCAAGGTATACCACTGATCTAGAACACCAAATTCATGTGCTTGAGTAAGTATTCTTATAGCTTGTATAGGTCCATAACAGCAACTTGCAAAATTGAAAATATACAACATTTTGGCATCAGAATTGGTGATCTGTTTGTTGTCAAGGGCCACAGACGTTATTGCACACCAAGTGGCACCTACAATTACATATCCAATATTGACAATAGTGTTAAATGGCATTTTGAGCCATGATGGTAAGAATATCTTCAAGTTTTTGTGAACTATCTCGGCATAATGCTCATCTCCATTTTCAACCTTTGCGTTGCTGAAATAACCTTTGTAAACGATGTAGGACATTGCCATGGTAACGGATAGAACAGTAACCATAGAACAGAACATCACTTTAGGCATCATCTTTGTAAGCAACCCAAGACTGTATTTCACCTAGAAATAAATATAAGAATTGGTATTACATGTATTATTAATGTAGTGTTTTTGGGACGGAAATTTGGCCCTATTCCCCAAGTCTGAAAAGTATATTCCCCCCCCCCCCCCCTAAACTCATAAAAAATTCCTGTCCAGTAAAATTTTATCCTTCTGGAGAAAAATTGGAAGTCATTAAACTAACCCTTAGGATAGCTCTTTTTCTGTACATTTCAAGGATGATCAAATGTTTGGGGGAGGCATGTATATATATATATTGTCAATTTATTGTTCCCCTTTAATATGCAATATTCTGCTTTCTAAGGGACCCACCATCTTTCTCCTACAGCTAGCTTCAAGATACCAATTATCGACAATTTTTGCAACATTTTAGTGTCACATGATTTCCAAAAGGCACATAAACCATCTTGACATAAATACAGACTAACCTTTGACCTTTCAACTCGATGCAATAAATTCTTGAAATCAACACTTGTGACCTTAGTAAATAATTGTATGCATACTTGATCGCGAGTCAGACAATTTTCGGGACCATGCAATTATCAATGTTCAATAATATTGTTTGGCAATGTGAAACTGGCAATGTACATATTGTGAATGACCATGTCAAATTAATCAGGAGCACATATATCTAACAGTTGTATATAACAAAATTGGACTGTGGAAAATGGTTCAAAACCAAATCACTTGAAAATAGAACACAACAAGTGAAATGGTATGTGACTATGTCACACTTCTTCATAGAAACCACATATGACATGATATTTAGTAGCCATAAGACTATTGTCTACCATAGCCTGGTACTTATTGACAAGTCTAAATCGATTAATTTCAGGAATAATGATATTTAATCAGGTTTAAAGTCAAGCTCAATTAATTCCCTGGGAACCAGTAATGTTTACATTGATCATTGATGTCGAGGCAGTTTTATACATTATTGATATGTATACAGCACAATGGGAGGCCCCCTAACCCATGCAACCAGGAGTGCAAAAGTATAACTTTACATATTGTAGAATGCATTCTGAAATACACGCACGTTAAAAAAAAGCAGCATCGTTTGTGCAAATCTGTACACTATCCGAATATTAGTTATCCGAATGTATTGCTAATTTAGTACAAGTCGTAAACATTGTCATGTCTATTTTCTCCTACAGGACGAAAATTATAATCGAAAAAATAGAACACGCTAATAATAAGTTTGTAAAACATTGATACAAACGTACAGCTTTGAAAAAAATGAACATCAACGACTGTCGTTGTTTTTCGCATAAGCTAATATAGTAGCGAATGATCACATTGTGCTATTGTCGTCTCTTTGTACTTTTACACTTGATACTTTTAATTTAGTTTTAAATGATGTTACTGTTTGACGTCATCATGAGAAGTTGTCTAAATGTTTTCAAAAGGGGGTTAATAAAAAAAAATCAATTAAATATTTAAAGAAAAAATAATTAAGTCTTTTTGTTTCAGCAATGTACGTACTTCCCATCAAGGATTAAATCCTCTCTGGCTTGACTGTTTGCTCCCTTCAATTTCACCTGCCATCACTGCAAGAATTAAGTAACGACTCGCCACAATGACAACTCACCACAAAGTACAGTAATAACGACTCACCACAGAATGGTTAGTACAAAGTATATATATATTGAATTATATTGTATTTGTACATTTGTTTACGTTGTACCACAGGAACCTGATATTCAATAAAAATTAAGATATTAATAAACATCTGTGTCCCTTAAAAAAGCATAATTTATGGGGATAATAATTTATTTTTAAACAGGTCCATTTATTATATACGTACCTGTTTTAAGGGACTTATATAGTTCTTTTGAATGAATATCAGTTTCCTATAAATTTTACACTGTGTCAAGTATGGTGATTTTGTTTCTCTTTGAACTTTATTTTGTTGTTATAAAACATGTTATAAACATATTATTTGACAGTGTGTCAGAGGGTAAAAAGAAATCCTGGGTAGTAGAGGGTCTGGGGGCATTCATACGCCGGCCAGTAGCCTGTGATAGTATTAACCAGCTTCAGTGGTCAAGGGGTTAAAATCGCTGACTTCTAATCACAATGTAACCTCTCACAGATAAAGGGGTCGTGGGTTCGAGCCCCTCATCCGACCATGTCTCTTTATGTGAGAAAGTAGGCAATTGCCTTCAAGGGATGAGAGTGACCGAGTCTAGTACTGGTTCTTCCCAGGAACAATTAATGCTTAGGTGAACTTTCCGCCTCATATGACTCGATCTGACTGTTGAAAAGGGGCGCAAAACTTGATATATGTATGCTGTTTCTAATGACGAAACCGGTTGGCTATTGAATAATATATCATACAAAAAGAACGTTATTTTATTGATATATTTGTTCCAAAATTAAACACACTTTGATGACATTACAATTTTGACGTTGTGTACGCATAAATGTGACGTTCCTATGTAACTACGTAAATTTTGACGCCATTTTATTATTAATGCCCTGATGAGTCAGTGATGAAACCGGTCGGCAATTGTTATATATAATAATACCTATGGAATGTTAGTTATTTTTCATTATTAATTTGCTTGACTCGGATATATTTTTTAACATTTTATATAATTATATATATAAATGTGATAGTATTTTTCTGCCGCCCATCTTTTATTGCCCCAATCAAAGGGCCCCCAAAAGGTGGCTTACAGTTTTGACCTGTCCAGCTGTCTAACCTTGTCTATCAGAAGCCGCATTGTCCAAATATGGTAAAATCTTATGGAAAGATCAGGACAGACTCGTAATTTTTTAGCGCTGGGGATCGAATTTCTGGAAACCCAATTTTTCGGAGGAGTAAGTTATTGATGAAAGCTCATTGAAAACTTGTTCTGTTATGTGCATTCCCTTGTGCTAAGCAGCTTTTCACCTGTGTCATGCTTTTTTTCAAAGAAAAATTAGAGCTATAATACTTGCCCCGGTGTCAGCGTCTGCGTTGGTTAAAGTTTTTGATAAAGTACAATGACTTGAACATTATGAAAGATATTCAACTCATACTTGGAATACTTCTTTATGGGGACAAGGCGCATATGTAGGACAAGTGGTATAACTCTGACAGTATTTTTAGAGTAATGCCCCTTTTTAGGTTAAAGTTTTTAGCTCACATGAGCACTTGTGCTCAGGGTGAGCTTTTGTGATCAGTCTTTGTCCAGCGTCATGCATCATCAAACTTTCACCATGTGAACACATTAGGGGCCACATTTTTAGCTCAATTTTCGCAAATCTGGGTCGGAATGTCAATATCGACAAAATCTCGGACGAGTTTGATAATGGGCCATTTCGGGTAAAAAACTAGGTCACCAGGGCCAAATAAGGGAAAACCTTGTGAACACTTGTGATAGGATCTTCATGTAACTTTGTCAGAATGTTTATTTTAATGATATGTAGGTCAAGTTTGATAATGGGTCATCTGCAGTCAAAAACTAGGTCACTAGGGCAAATTGCTGGAAAACCGTGTGAACACTCTAGAAGTCACTGTTTTGATGGGATCATCATGAAACCTTGTCAGAATGTATGCCTTTATAATATCTTGAACAAGTTTGAACATGAGTCATCTTGGGTCAAAAACTAGGTCGCTAGGTCAAATCTTACGAAAAACTATGTTAACACTGTAGATTTCACAGTTATAATTGGATCTTCACCAAACTTTGTCAAGTTGATCGTTTTAATGATAGAACGGTCAAGTGCAAATATGGGTCATCTGGGGTTAATAACTAGGTCACTAGGTCAAATTTTAAGAAAACTTTTTAACACTGTAGATGTCACAGTTTTGATTGGATCATCACCAAACCTTGTCAGATTGTTTGTCTAAATGATATAAGGACAAGTTCCAACATAGGTCATCTGGGGTCAAAAACTAGGTCACAAGGTCAAATCTTAAGAAAACCTTGTCCATGCTGTAGTTGTCATGGTTTTGATTGGATCTTCACCAAACCTAACCAGAATGTTTGTCTTGTTCATAAGTAGGACAAGTTAAAACATGGGTCATCTGGGGTCAAAACTTGGTCATAGGTTTAAAACAATGTTTTAATGAGTAAACAGTGATTGTCATGTGAGCGATATAGGGCCATCTTGGCCCTCTTGTTTATTAAGTCCATTATCTTGTACATTATTATTCATGTGAAATTGGGAATACTTGCTTATGGTGACATGGTGCAGCTGTGAGACAAAGGGCATAACAGTCTAAGCAGCATTTTCAGAGTAATGCCCCTTTTTAACTTAGAATCTTTGTTAAAATAGGTAAAATAGTACAATATCTTGATGACTGTCGAAGATATTCATCTTAAACATTGATTACTTTGTTATGGGGACAAGGCACAACTGTAGGACAAGCAGCATAACTCTGTTTACCATATTTTCAGAGTCATGCCCCTTTTTAAGTTAGATTTTTTTGTTAAAATAGGTAAAATAGTACAATATATTGAAGTCTTCAAAGACATTCAACTCAATCTTTGAAAATTTCCTTATGGGGACAAATCACATCTGTAGGACAAGCAGCCTAACTCTGTCACAGTATTTTTAGAGTTATGCCCCTTTTTAACTTAGATTTTTCTCCTCTATCAAGCATTTTATTACACTGAAGACTTAAAAAAGTCAAGTGCGCTGTCTTCGGACAGCTCTTGTTCTACAGTTTAAACTGCCAAAATATTTCCCATGCTTTCAAGATCAACAGAATCCTGCAATGTATCTCCAACTTATATCAAAATTGCAAAGTCTGCAGAGTATAATTATCCAACAAGTGGTACTATTTTTGAACGTGGATGAGAGACGTCACTATTGTTTAACCACAAAATCATCTTGCAGGGCGTCAAGTTTTCTATAAATTCCTATATATTCCTATAATTTGGGGTCATTCCTATAAATTCCTATATATTCCTATAATTTAGGGTCATTCCTACAAATTCCTATATTTCAGTAAAAATTTCTATATTTCCAAGATATTCGTATATTTTCTGGGTAAGCATGAAATGTATGATTCTGAGACAGAAATGAATTATGCATATTTCAAACATTTTTGGTCATGTGTTTGTAAATAATGCGACAATTTCTTCAAGGTTAGCATTTCTAATTAAGCTACATAGCAGTTTTTCAGCATCATGTGTTTATGATTAATTATGGTGTTATAGCTTAAGCATTTTTATGTTGTGTATTTTTACCCCATGATCTATATAGTTTATATGGTCAAACAATACATATTCACAGCTTCGAAGTAGCTCCCAATCTTTGATAATGACATATCAATTGTACAGTATTAATTTTTGAATAAATATGTGTTTTGAAATGATATTTAATGAGATTTTGAATTTCAAGAAAGCAACCACGAATACAAAGTGTGAATTTACAAAAACTTCTGTCTCACAATTAAGCCCTGCAATATACATGTATTTGCTTTTCATGACCTTTGTCTTTTATTTTCTCATATTATATTTTGCATATTTTATGTACATGTGGTACATATCATCATAATGTATCACCACTAATTACATTAACACAATATCATGTACGAGGGGTGATCCAGAAATAACCAGACCGAGTCTATAATTTTTTAACGAATTGAGAAAAAATTAACGAAAATCTTGCATTATGATTTTCTATCTTTAATACATGATATCTGAAAATTTAAGAAATATTGATCAAGTGACATTTGTTCACTATTTTTTGACAGACACCGTGGTAAAGACTAGCGGGGCAACATCAGGTTAAGGTAGTTCGCGGTGTTGCTTGGCAAAAAAGAAAGTTTGTTTGAATGGCATGAAATTTGGAGGAATTATACATGAAGTAGCAGCGCTTACGAAAATGTTTTTCTTCTTACAGTTTCACGTCGGTAACCTAGCAACTAAACGACGTTAAAACGCCATCTAGCGGCACCAGCCATGCAAACGACTCGTTGTACTTTTCCCTTCATAGCTTTGCTATAAATTGTCATAAATTGACAATTCGAACTTTGCGGATGAGTGAATGCAGTGGTCTACCGAGTGATCATCATCAATGCTTTGAAATGAAAAAAATTCTGGCGTCATTATTTAGGCCATTTTCGTGCTTTATATTTGGTTTATATAGACTTTTAACAATTCCAACAATTATAGTTAGTAACGTAATATACATTTTAAAAGCAATAAATGCTTTTGCCGACAAAAAGGTCCGCACAAGTCCATATGCAGTCATAAAAATATTAACGTCGATATGTTACCGTAGTATTAAAACAACAATGTTTCTATGTTAACTCTGTTGTTTATATTTTAAAGATAACAAAATTTCATGATAATCATTTTTTACAATCAATGATATATAATGCCGGTATTGATTTGTTACATTCATTTTTCACACCACAATAAAAACTGAGCTGTAAGTAATATGTGTTTTACAACACATAATAATCAGTTGATATACAGAATATGACACATTCGATCTCGTACAGTTAGCAGGGTACAAGTATCACGTGATATGTTAGCTTGGTCCATCAATGCCATGACGACTTAATATTAGATTTATATGGTTGACATGTAAGCCTCTGCTCGCTGTAATTTTAGCGCAACATGTAGTAACAACCTTTGCGTCCGATGACATGTTTTGTATTTCGTAAAAGTTTTTTGGAAACTTCACAACGACCTCCTTCTCACTGAAAACCTGCATTTTTTCTCTCGACATCCAGGACAAACATAATGAAGTCCTCTCACGTTGGAGCATCTGCAACTGCGTAACGGTTAACATGTTCTTTTCTAGCAATTTTTGTATGAGACATTCCTGTCCGCAAAACCACATACATCAGGAAAAGGCGTATTTTTGAATGATGACTTTTGAGTTAAATGCAAAAATTTGTTTACTGAACTTCTTCAGCCAATGACTTTTCTGTGAAATTTACACACTTCTTTGTCGAATGACCAACAGTCGTCACGTTCAGTATTAGATAAATGTGACAATCAAGAAAATAAGATTTATTAGCAGTGTCAACTGAAAATAATGGTGAGTAGTGCGCTGAAAATAAATCATCTACCAAAGTTGTAAAAAAATTCATCCAGAACTCTGGTTGTCATAGCATCAAAGCAATCATTAGGAAAATCTTTAAATTCTTAACTTGTCAGAAACAACAGTATCTACAGCATAGATTCTTGGTTTGTACATGTACTATTATCTAGTAGACCTCTTCCAGGCTTATTCAAATATGGTCATGGGGTAAAAATTGGCCCCGTCCCGGGGGTAATTTGATTTTACATACTCTCATAAATGTATGAAATCTTTTAAAATCTTTTTGTCCGAAGCAAGTCCTTGAGCTATGATATTTGGTGTGAAACATTGTCTAACAGACCGCTACCAAGTTTGTTCAAATGATGGCCCCGGGTCATTTTTTTTTTATTAACTTTGATAATAGTTAAACTTTACTTCTTGTGAGCGATTATAGGTAAAAGGGTAAGAAGTAAAAGGACAGGTTTATAGTCTGAAATTTATAGTATTCATATTCAACCGACTATCACAAGTTACCCCCCAATCACTGGGTTACATGCAAGTTTGAGAGTCGTGAGATATTTTTCTGACCATAATTTTCCATTTACGCGCACCCGCATTTTGTCTAAATACACTCAGTTTGAATGAAAAATATGTTAGTAACATCTTTTCCATCATTATGTGCACTGCATTCGAGTCCTAATGTAGTAACTGTTCGTAAATTGCACATTTGTATGTACACTCAACCTGACCTTGTGGCGTGTACAAGTTTAAGCAAAAACGAACATGTACATCTTCGAACATACAGTTTTTCGGATTTTTTCTCTTCACAATAATAGTTTTTGTACATCGATGTCTTCATCATCAAGTTGTAGTATAAATCAGACGATCAACCCTTAGAAAAAACAACCAAATGTTGTCTTTATGTGCAGAATGATTGACGTCATTTTGGCATGGTGTGATGTAAGGAAACGTTACAATACTGGAAAAAAGTAGCCTGAAGAGGTATAGATTTTTTCGCTTAATGTGTAGATAAATGAATGTTTTACGTAATGTTATATTTTGAAAAACTTCTACCACGGCGTTTTATCTACATTAGCATATATCTAAATATTTTACGTTGAGAAAACGCCCCCATAATGATGTTTTGACGTTCATTAATTTCCGACACGCCGGACGGTCATGGATATTCAGAGCATTGATGATGATCACTGCATTTGCTCATCCGCAAAGTTTGAATTTTCAATTTATGACAATTTATAGCAAAGATATGAATGGAAAAGTACAACGAGTCGTTCGCATGGCTGGTGCCGCTAGATGGCGTTTTAACATTGTTTAGTTGCTAGGTTACCGAAGTCAAACTGTAAAAAAGAACAATATTTTCGTAAGCGCTGCTACTTCAGGTATAATTCCTCCAAATTTCATGCCATTCTAACAAACTTTCTTTTTTGCCGAGCAACACCGCGAACTACATTAAACATGACGTCGATAGACGTTGAGTTGTTTGATGCGGCGTTACGTTCGCAATCACTTTTCTGTTTGATCAACCTTTGCATGCAATAAAAATGATGCAATAAACCCAAAAAGTCTTATTTCCACCACAGTTGTCTGTGCTATGTGTGCCGGGGCGTAGTCTTGGTGGAAAACATGTTCGAAGGTCATGCTGGGTTTCTTCATCATGAGTGCACGTGTCAGGTATCTGCGAAGAACCTGAAGACAAATCAATTGAAATGTAATAACATGAAAATACCGGTTCTTACTTTTCCGTAATACGTAGAATTACTGCATGTTATAGAATCGTCTCCTGTCAATCAGAAAAATGTACACCTGCTTGCCTGATGTCTAGCACTGACTTTTCTCATGTATCACTGTTTTGTTATACATTGCTGAACAGTTCCATAAGTGTATTCTGTTAAATGAAAGACACGGGCTGACGCGTCTGTCACTGTACATACGACGTCTAAAACAGCTCTCACAAGGGTCATGTCTACGGAAGTTTTACGGCCCCACTTTCCTCATCTTCTAACAAAACTCTACAGTCTCGGAACCGCTGATGCCACCAAAAAATCTGCGTTAGTGACATTGTCTTTCCCACTGATGTTTTGTGATTCATGTCGTGCGTTTTAGTTAGTGAATGTCCATGCTGAGAGCAAAATTGTATTATGGCACACATTTCTTGTGACTCTGATGATGTCATGCTCGACAACAGATAACTTAACACATTAAATGTTGCTGTTTACTAACGCTAACAGTAATCACTTCGATATTTCACTATCTAGCGGAGTGATGTATTTTTCGTTGATTTTCGCGTTATTTCCTGTACTGCTCCGATAATTTTGTATATTAAGCTATGCAATTCACATAACTGCAATCCAAAAATGTCAATAATGTTACATTTTGCTGTCATTAAATATTAAAAGACGTCGAGCGAATTCTGTAGGGGTGGCTATTAACAATGCCAAAAGTTTTCCCTCAATCGCGTCAACAGTGAAAAAATGGCCCGATGAATTTTTTTTTAAAACTCAGTAAATAATTTGATAGACATTAAAACAATAAAACATATGGTCACCGACTTGGTTTAGCGCCATTGAAACTTATTTAAACACGGAAAAAGCTAAAAATGTTGCCATAAAATACAAGATCGACGTGACGTTAAGCCAAAATATGTCAGTAACAACTAAACAGTCGCAACGTCATGTCGATCTTGTATAAAAACGTTGTCGTTTTTAGCCTTTTTCCAAGTTTAAATAAGTTTCATTGGTGCGAAAACGAAGTTGGTGACCATATTTTTTTATTGTTTTAAAGTTTTCTAAATTGTACAAAGAATCTGTTCTGCGTTTTAAAAAAAAATTCATCGGGCCGTTTTTTCACTACTGACGCGACTGAGAGAAAAATGTCTTATTTATTGACATTGTAAATTGCCATCCCTACAGAGTTCGCTCGACGTCTTTTAATATTTAATGGCAGCAAAATGTAACAATACTGACTTTTTCGGATTTGTAAATGATCCAGCATTGCATTTATGTAAATTGCATAAGTTAATATACAATATTATCGGAGCAGTACAGGAAATAACGCGAAAATAAACGAAAAATATATCACTCCGCTAGATGGCGCTTTTTGAATGGTTTCCATGGAAATATCATTTGAATATATCATTTCTGGGTTAGCCAATACCTTAAAGGTTGTTCATGCAAAATTTCTTTATTGTACGTTTACGTCTAAAAAAATGATAATTTTTCTGGAGGAAACCCGCGATCCACCTTAAGTAATGATTTTTGTAATTACATTAAATTGGTACATAAAAGGGATGTGTGCGCATGTGGGTGCTTCTTGTAAGAGGAGGAGTATGCTAAAAGGATGCTGTAATAGTTTTTATTTTTCCCATATTTTCCTATATTTCTTTAAACAAATTCCTATATTTCAGAGGTTTGTCCTATGTCTTTTAAACCAAAATTCACTTGACGCCTTGCAGAATGTGGTGTATACCTATAGAAACTTTGTTCCTAAAAAGTGTCTCGTCGTCACAAACAGTCTAATTAGTTGTACTATTTATTGACCCTCATCTTGATACTACTATCTATACTTACAGCCATTTCTGACCTGACACCTATATAAATTTATTTGGTTATTTGCTAAGTGTGTTTCATACATTAAATTTTACAAATATCCCTTTATCACAAATTTGAAATATTACAAACTTATATCTAATTGTTAGTGCAGTTTTACTCTAGCTTGATTGATACAGAGTGAGGCTGTTGATCATTGTCAATCTTTCCCTTTTTGTGCAAGTCATCACTATTTTATTTCTTTATCTATATGGTAAGTTAAACTCGTCAGCAGTTAATAGTGCTTTTACTCCAGTAAAACAACTTGTTTTTACACATTACTGCTCCGAGTTGTCAAAATAAGGAAAGTTTGAATCTAGATCTGTTCAAAATATGTAATAAAGTCCCCCCTCCCCCTATTTTTTTCCACAATATATTGTAAATACTTAAAAATTAATACAGCGCTAATTTAAAAATTTAATATTGTTCACATATGTTGCAAAACGATGAAATTCATGTACATCAATATCTTCAACAAGGCTGAACATAAAAATAAGTTTGTTTGGAGTGCTCCTACCTACTCAAGAAAAAAAAAAAAAAAATAAAGGATTTTTGGGGGGGGGGGGGGGCTATTTTTTACGCAAAAAAATCCCTACCTACCTAGTACCTACCCAGTGCTAAAATTCTAGATTAGAGTTCTCTAAACAAACTTATTTTTATTTTAATGCAAATTAGAGAGTGAACTGATTAGGCCATCCTTAAAAATATTTTGTTTGGAGTTATGCTACCTACTCACCAATCAAAGTACTGAAAGTACTGTTGGAAAATGATTATTTCCAAACAAAGCAAAGAAGAAAAATGTGTGCCCATATCGTTTGTGCCCTTGCAAATATTTTTAACATTTACACTAACGGACAGACTTTTCATTCATATATAATGCAGGTCATATACATGTATGTGAAGGACATACGCTTTACTTGTCTCTAAGCATTAAAAAAGAAAAAAATCATTGGAAAGTTTAACAGCACATTGATTAAAGACAATTAATGAAATTGCATTAAAATGCTCACAAACAAGTGTGCAACACGTAAATATAGCTTGACCATGAGTTTTGAGCCGTGATGGAAGAATACACTACCGTAAATCAACTATAGCCCAGTCATCATAATTTTTGGGGGGAATTAATTAGTACATAAGCCATATTTGGTATGTTGGTTTTAAATTCTTGCTTTGTATGAAATTCACACTTATGTTTGATTATAACAGTAAATGCTGTTGTGTCTTAAAGGTATTTGTGTTTTGTATTGAGACATGATTTACATTTACAACATCGAATTTCATTGGCTATATTTTACACACTGTCATCCATGATGTTGTAACCATGCCATTCATTGGCAGACACAGAGGGAATTGTCCAATCAGATTCAATTATTTTTGGGAGGTAAACATGATAAGGTTATTGGCTGTGTTAAGAAATATTGCACTCTGAAACATTTAAAATAATTTTGAGATTTAGCTGTTTTATAATTGTTTAAAAAGTGAATTTATTGGACTATGGATTTGTTGTGAGTAGTTTCTTTATGTATAAGTTCTTGTTGACTGTTAAATAATGATATTTTGCTGTATATTCTTGCATTTATGTTTTACCAACGGAGGGCTAAACACTGTGTATATGTAAGCTAGATTGTGTATGTTATTAGATTGTTAGGTGAAATCAAAATTGACTTTAAATCTTTTTATGCTCCAATTTTGTGTTTTAAACCTTTCAATTTATGGTGTTATCATATCAGACTATGGACTATGCTGTTTTGATTTGTCCCAAAACCTTACTGCCAAAATATGTGTGTAAGTCACGTGGTTATATTTGTGTCATTGAGTCTGATTAAATTCTATTATAATAATATCATGCTAACACGTCTATTTTATTAAATTTTTATTCCATATCAACCATTTCGGCTGTATTACTCAGGCCTTCATCAGTGATAATAAATTTATTGTTTATTATTTATTTATGCGTACAACAAAAAAATAGAAATAATAAAAGTGAGAATTCTAGTCAAATATATATGCATCAGATAATAAGATTATAGCGATTTTCCTGAAACTGAATGCGATTTTGCTCGAGAGAATCCCTTAAATGATTTGATACTTTGATGTTTTTCAAGTATTTTAGTGATAACAGGTAATATTGAGATAGGTCTGTCATTTTCTATACGTTTTGTGTCATCACTTACATGAGACTGGCGGTTTGTTTATATTACAATTGATTTCTGTATTAATCAGGACTAGTTTGGGTTTTATGTTTTGGTAAATAATTAGAATGTGACCACCGCGCAAACGAGAGTTCTATTTTCGGAATTGGGATTCTGAAATGCAAAAGTCATACCTTTTAGCTCACCTGGCACAGAGTGCCAAGATGAGTTTTGAGGATCGAGCTATGTCCGTCGTCAGTCGTCTGTCATCTGTCATCAACAATCTGTTGGTAAACAACATCTCCTCCTAAACCACTGGATCAATTTTTACAAAACTTCACAGGTGTTTTCCTTGCTTGAAGGTCTACCAAAGTTGTTCAAAGAATTCCATTCCATGCAGAATTCTGGTTGCCATAGCAACCAGAAGGATTTTTTGGGGAAAAAAATCCAGAGGACCTAGAGCTTTGATATTTGGTGTGTAGCATTGCCTTGTGGACCTCTACTAAGATTGTTCAAATTATTGCCCCGTGGTCAAAATTGGCACCGCCCCGGGGTCACTTGATTTATATAGACTTATATAGGAAAATTAAAAAAAAATTCTTGTCTAAAACCATGAGGCCTTGGGCTTAGATATTTTGGATGTTGCATTTTGTTGTGGATCTCTACCAAGTTTGTTCAAATCATGGCCCTATGGTCAATATTGGCCCGGTCCTGGGGGTCAGTTCATTTCAACAACTACTGAACAGTCGGGGTTGATAACTCTTTACCATGTCAAATAACTTTCCTTGATTGAATTATCATTTAGTGTTACAATGCTCAGGTGAGCGATATAGGGCCATCATGGCCCTCTTGTTTGAGATTTTAGCCAAAACAAATGTTCTTGAGCCAATTTTTATTAATTTGAGCCATTGATAAAAATCAAGTAAAAAAATGAATAGGTTATGTTGTTTTTTAGATATGGTTGAAAAATAAGATTTTCTGTGGTTATGGAACTGTGTTCGTGGTCCCGGCCTTTGAATATAGGCCACCCTGTGAGTAAAGGCCAGTCTTTTTGACATTTAGAAAAAAATTGACTTCTGAAAAAGACCACTTGTCAATATTATGTTCATATTATGTTATTCGCATGGCTGGCCTATGTTCACAGGTTTGACTTTATGTGTGTTTGTTGAGATATCTATTTTAATTATCCACTGACATAATAAATTATATAGAGAATTTTTTCCAGCTTATGGCGACTGGACATTTGTGTGAAAAAAAGTATAGCACCATTTAATTGATTGGGAAATTTGTATTCACTAGGAAGTCAGCAAAAAACACCATCCTCAAAGTTTTCAGGGATAATAAAAGATAAATTGCAGCATAGCATACAATATGTACATGTAGTCAAACCTGTAAGCATAGGTAGCCTGAGGGAATGAAGAAATATGATTTTGCACAGTCATTCATTCATCAGAGGTTTCCCTAGCATGCTGTATTAATAAATGTTAACTATATAATAGATACAGTACAAACTTTTCTTCAAAAGTGTCTTCTTACAGACGTAAGACAGTTCGCTTAGATAAACAACCAATTTTTGCATTTTAGTAACAATGAAATAATTTAATTCACTATGTACAGCTAAAAACAAGAGTTACCTATAAACTAAACAGTGTGACAACCATAGATAGATCCATGAATTTTCATATGATTGGATTTTATTGATACCAAATAACTGGCCTTATTACAAAAAGGTACCAGTCTGTTCAGAATATGTCAAAACTCACCATGAACCAAAGTCAGCATTATAAAGAGTGAATGTTTATTAGTTGTTTAAACATGTTTCAGGACTGACGTATGTGTATATAATATGTATGTATAATAAAATTCAACTAACTATGATTATATATCTACAAAAGTAATTTTTGAAGTTTTAAAATTAATAGGTTTCTTGATAACAAAAGATTCGTGATTTGATTTGTGGATCGTAAGTGTTGAATCGAGGATTGGATCAGTTCGCCACTTACCCAACGATCCACAGCCCTATTTTTAAGGTTGTAAAGTTAAACCTAAGTTAATTAAATGCTCCCTAGGAATAACATTCACATGTGAACAATATCCACTCTTTATACGACTATACCCCCAGCAGAGCTATTAAAAAAGTGTCTTCTAACGTTTGTAAGAAGACACTTTTCAATAACTCGACTTTCACGTGGACATTATCCTTTATCGTCATATAAGTCAGATCAGGGCACAAAAAAAACGACAATTTGCCGGTCCAGACCGAATTTCAACGCCTCAGACCGATTTGAGCAGCAGAAAAGTGTTAAAAATTCAGTCTATAAATGAGCAATAAATGTTTCATAAATTTCATGAAATTCGGTCCATATCGCATTGTACGCGCAAAATGTCACAAACCTTCCTGTATATTGTTCGCACCATTCTAATGACCCCCAATAAACACGTCAAGATGCCTGCAGCGATCTTTTGTTAATCCAATCAATAGGGGGTCGATGGTAATTAGTCCAAACACGTGGTCACATGTAAACTGGTTCTCATTGACTTGTATGCACTTCGGTGCACAGCAACATGGAACGGGAACCAGTTCATGTTTACATGCAGACGATTTTACTCGTTTAACTCTAGAACAGTTCTGAAAGTTAATCGAACGCGCAAGAGATTTATTTACGTGAACACCGGCTGCATGGAGTTGTCTCCCGCGACGATCTTCAAATCTGTACTGATTGTTGACATTTAAAACATTGACATTACGATAGTCAGAAAGCCTTGCCCGATCATGAAGTAAAGTAAACATTAGATGTGAATGAATTTCGCTCGATTTACTCTAGAACAGTCCTGCATGTTCATCGAACGTACACGGTTCCTTAATACATTTTCGCGACCCTTACTGAATTTAGAAATTGTTCTTCGTAGCTGGTGTTTTGGGTCTAATAATACATAATGGAGCATATTAATTTGTTTCTAATAATTTAAAGTTAGACTGTCACTCATATATTACGATAAACCGCGATGCTGCATGTTTTCAATGGCGACAACTTACGTTTAGGTACTAAACTTTACGGTAGGGGGGGGGGTACATTTTCGCCTAAAATGGGGGGGGCGACTCTGGACCGATTTTGATTTCAACTTTTTATATGCCCTGAGTCAGATACACGTACTCGTATTTTCTTCAAAAATGTCTTCTTACAGACGCTAAGAAGACGTTCCTTAGACAAACAACCATTTTATCCTTGGCTTTCTCAAGAGTGATCTTTATTCACAGGTTTAACTATATAATGTATTGCCAAGTTAAAAACGACATTCTTGAATCATATTTAGCAAATGGCTTGTCGTTTTAAGCTACTGTCAAGTTCTAAGGTGTCACTTTCATTGTCAGTAGTCAAAGGTTTTACAACAGTATTTTGCTTTGTGTGTGGAAAATGAGAAAAAAAGAGATAAATCGCATCTCCCATGCAATTGTTAAACTAGTTCCCGTTTCATGTTGTGATGCAAGTCTATGTAGGTTCAGTTTCCATGAGTACTATCAGTACTTTGATTTTGTTTTGTTAACGTGTAAACGTGATGTTTATTACATAGTTTACCTGTTTCTATCAGGAGTTTGCAAATACTGGAATAAATTTGATTTTGAATTTGAATCTGCGTGCTGCAACAAACATGATTTGAAGGCAGCTAAATTTTATTTTTTTAGGAATAATAAAGTAAATTAATGTAAATTGTAATCGAATTACCAGCATCATTTTTTAAGAACCGATTGGACATCTTGGCAAACAAAGTACACCATGATGAGACAATATTAATTCACAGAAATGGGATTTTTAAGAACAAAGAATAGACTTTTGATTTGTAAAAAACAGGATCGCGAACCACAAATCTTAGTAATGACGATTATTCATACTCGATTTTTCAATTTGATTCGTGAATACCTGAGTACTCAGATACTCGCCACAGCCCTACTTAATAATTTATTATACAGTGCAACCTCCCTAGAGAGGCCCTCTCTTGTGCAACAACCTCCCTTCAACAACAGCCTGATTTTCCCACTGCATGCTTTAACTATTAATTTAACCTCTTAAAAGCAACAACCTCTCATCAGCAACATAATATTGCTACTCCCAAAGTGTGTTGTTTAGGAAAGGTTGCATTGTATCTATCTCCAGGAAACACTGACTTTTTTCTATTCAGAATTAACATGAATATATAAACATATTTTATTTATAAAGCGGATTCTGGGAGGTGAAATATATTTATATTTGGTATCAATTTATGGTTTATTTTAATGCTGATTATGATACATGTGGTAAGAGGTTTCCTCTTTTTTGTGTTATCCTTGGTGTGGGTGTGTTTGACATGGCTTCCTTCTTCTGTTTTAAAATGAAAATTCTTAAAATTTATTTTTGTATTTGGAATTTTGTGTTACATTGTGCATGTTTTATTTTTTATTTTTTGTGATATTTATGATGTGCCGTGCTATACGCATCTTATACCAAATAAATATAAATAATGTATTATCTAATTAAGTGATTTCTTCATAAGAATGATCTTTTACTTCTTTTGCTTGAGAAATTAAGTGTGGATAGCTTACAATTACAATTAAAGGATTAAACTGGAAGGTGTAAGGTCATAGTTTACCTTGTGTTTAGCAGGTAAATTTCCGTTGAAAAGGTCACACTTGCTGATTTTGTCATTTGAATCACACTTTTATTGGTGAATATTGTAAACATTCATATTCCTTTTAATAAGCTTGTCATTGATTGGTCAACAAAGGGTCCTGACCAATCAGATTCACTCAGGTTTTAGCAGGAAGGGACACTAGTTTTGGTATAGTCAGGGTAACAATATTGTACTTTGTCTATTTATATTAATGTGTTTTAAGGATATTGGATTTGTTGTAAGTAGTTTTTGATGATTCTGTTTGAACTATCTTTTGCTTAGATTTTGCTATACAGATTTACCAAATGATGGCAAAGAACAATACTTGTCTAATTTCACTGATAAATCTATTTAGTTTGACTCAATAATCTTGTTTTAATCCTTTAATCCTGCAGGTTTCATCACAACAAGCTATGACAATTTGTGTCACATAATGTTATGGCTCAATGAATGAAATCATTGTCAAATGAAGAATTATTTTGTTTGCAAAGCCATCAGTTTTATTTTGAATGATAGATCCTTGCTATTATTTGTATTTTGAATTGTTTAGTTTAGAATTTTGTATAGTTTACAAGTTTCATAATTCTTATTGTACGTCGACAGAAGTCGACGTACACTCTGGTATGCTTATTTTTAAGTGGCAATGCAAAATCGCAACTTCTTGCGCGAAGCAGATTAGTGACAGTGCTCGAAATATTCCGAAATATCCGCAATGGTCATCACGTGATATAAACAAAACAGAAATAGAGCGAGGTCACGTGTTACTCACAGCAACTAGTGTTAGCTTGATGACGCAGTCGCTATTTATAGTCTAAGAATGGAGCGAGCTCGATAAACATCGACGGGAATGAATCTGCCCATCTGATAATAAACGAACCGAATCCAATCGTACTATAGTAAACAAACATGGCGTTGAATTTAGTACACTATCAAGCATTGTGTTATATTACTGAGGATGAAGCAAAACTACTTTTTAAGTGGTGTTCATGTGTACATACAGACTGTGTATCGGACTCGCTAATAGTCTCAATGATCACGTGACATTCACCGAATACTAGTAGCTGTTTCATATCGTTGTCGTCTCGTCAATGTCAATCACCTATAAATTACTACTCTTTATATCAAAGGACTTAGGAAATATTGTTCGATCTAAATGAACTTCGATGTATAAATTATTAGAGAAATTCGCTGTGTTTATTACATTTTGGAGCGATCGTCGGTGTGTTGTAATAATCATTTAATCATGTTATAAGATACGGAACACGGTATTTATACGTTTCGATGTATTTATTTTAGCAACATGTCGCAAATAAACAAAACATTATAAACATATTCACACAGACTAATTTTATAATCGCGAGTGTGGACACTGACTTGTTTACGCAATTGTAAGTCACCTGTTTCTGTTGGAAGTATATAGTTACATGCCTGTTTGGTTAGCTCACTAGTTCGAGTATTGGTCTACTGATCAAGAGTTTGCGAGTTCGAAACCCCATGCGAGGCGCTCAATGTCTGTGACAAATTTGACTCAAGATATTACATTCTGTATTAAATTTTTCTCCCCCTCTGAATTATGTGGGGTACATAGCTTGGCAGTAGCTTGCTGATAGAATGTGGTTAATATTGATTAAGGCCTAATTAAATGAAATCCAGGGAAGCTGGTTTGGGTTAACTGTTTAATCTTATGAAATAAATAAATAAAACCTGTTTCTGTTCCAATTCATTTGTAGCTACACTATTTAGTTCTGTTATTCTCCTGATTTGAATTAACATAAATGTAAATATTTAAATTACTTTGTGTGTTTTTTGTTTTTGCAGTTTAATGTGGAATATAACTCAGTATTTATTTTTATACGTCTGAAGGGACGTATTATAATGTTAAGGTGCTAGCATGCGTCTGTCTGTCCGTACAAATAAACTGGATTTGGGTGACTCTAGGGTTAGGGTTAGGTCTCTTTGTTCAACCGGAGTCACTTAAAAAAATGTCCATAAGTGGATTTATGTGGCTAAATCGGGCTTATGTGGCTAAATTTTAATGAATTTTAACATGGAAAAGCCACTTAAGTATCCTATCGTTATTATGCGTCCGTCTGTCCATCCATCCGCCTGTACTAACCCCTTGAAGGTTTTCTAAGAAACTTCACTCAAATAATAACCAGATCAATACGACATGCACAGCACATGTTTTGGAAGGTTAACTTCAAGGTCACATTTAGGGATTGAAGGTCATATGACTTATTCTGTTTCAGCTCTGTAACTCTTTAAGCCTGCAAAGGATTTTGAAGAAACTCTGCTAAAATTTTCACCACATTGAGATGAAGCACAGCTTCCATGTTTCGGAAGGCTTACTTCAAGGTCAAGGTCAAACTTAGGGGTCAAGGGTCATATGCACGAAAAGTGCCCCAAAATAATGTTTTTACAGTGTCAGTTATACCACTGGAGATATATTGCTCCACTTTACAGTGCTTCTGTCTAGTTTATTTTTATTATTCCATAATACAGGTATAGTTCAATTTTTAGGTCAGCAATGTTATTGTATACATGGAAGATCCCATTTGCAAATGTTTAGGTAACACGAATACAATTGTAATGTAATATGCTATAGAGTAATCTATGACACATTGATACCACTGTCCTCTGTGGCGCAGTTGGTAAAGCATAAGTTTAGTGAATCTTGAGGACTGCGTCTGATGTTATGCAACATTTTTAAAAAAAAATTTTTTCATTTTTAAAAAGTAAACTTTTCATATATCGATAAGCAAAGTATGTTTAAAAGGGGTTTTTATATTTGTATTGTTTCGTGAAATTATGAAAATAAAATAACCTCACATGGGTTATTAGCATTTATAATATTATTTTAATTGTGGTGTAATTATATAATAAGTGGAAACAGGTTTAGAAGTTTACTATATTATAGTATTTGAAATTGTTTTTGCATGCGGGATTTCGTGCAATAAAATGTATAAAAGAAATAAAAACTTTGAGAAATACATCAGCGAACAAATACATTTCTAAAATTATATCACTTTTCTATTTTGAAATACTAGAAGGTACTATTCAGCGTGTATACATACATGTAACAAGAACAAACAAACAAATGAATAAATTATAAAAAAAATGTATAATTATAAAATAATAATTTTTAAAAAAGTGCCATTGACTGAGTTCGAACCACTCACATCTGCTCCATGTAAAATGTCATGTATGTACATGCCACCTTATCCATTACACCACGATTCTTATTAACGTGGATGATACTTCACTACGGATTTAAAATGATTTTGGCAATCAATTTACAGTGATTACCTTTACAATGGTATCGTCCAATATTCGACCTTGACTATATGAAAATTGAACTATATACAAATATTCATGTAAGCAATTTATATTTTTCAGTAAACAAAGATGAAGACTAAGCATCCTATGGCAGCCACTAGACAAGAGGTAAGTGCTCAAGTTCTTAATCAGCCCTATATCATTACCAATTTCAGATGACAAAATTCCATCCAAATCTGTTGTGTCAAGCGTGCTACCAGGGGTATATGTGTTTGTTGAACCCAGGGTCTTCCTTGAAATAATTATTAATGACATGAAGGACAATTGAACTGTACAATACACTCTTTGTGCACTTCCTTCTACAGTTGATTCTCATTATGTCAACTTCACTTATAGGAAAATTTTGTTTATGACAAACTGTTCCTTGCGTTGCTGACTTTTTTGTTTTACTTTCTATATACATACTTTCAATTTTGTTTGTGTCTCACTTTAATGTTAATTTTGTCTACATGATTCTAATAAGAATGTAGTTTAAAATATTTATGTCAAAGATAGTGCTGATCGCTTTCAGTAGCGTTTATGAATATACATGTAAATAAATTTCATGGTTTGATTCTCGTGGACTGTAGAGTTTAAACTGGCCTATAGACTTGCGTAAATTATTGGACAAGCTAAAAACTAATTTTTGTAACAGTTGAACTGGTCAAGTAAAAGTTCTCAGGTTTTTCACTTCCGATGTGATCTGTTTCTGAAATATGTTAATACTGTATTCTTCTGCTATGCAGCAGCAAATACAATCAAAGTACTGGTAGATTTGCATTAGATAATACCAAAAATCTCAACCAACTCTAGGCCTCAATGTCACAAACTCAAATGTATTTATTGTTTGGACTAATAATTTCATCAAAAGACTCAGTTTTAGCTCAGTGTAATGAAGACGTTTTTGTAAAGGTCCACTTGTTATGCTCCCAATTCTGTTAAAGTTGAAAGTAAACTCATACCTACACTTCCTGTTCACTGTAAAACACATCTAACTCTTAGTACTTTGTAACTATATGTAATAATAAAGTTAGTGTCCACTTCATTATAGGATTAACTGTTATGCAATGCTAGGGGTCCTGTGTTGAAAGAATTCTTAAAATGCCCCAAACTCAGTCAAACGGGCTGATTATAATTCTGTTTTAATAATAAGAAATTCGTTTCGCGAGATTGAACTAGTCCATTCCATACTTTATGTCTGTCCAGTAGGCGGAGTTACAATTAACTGGTGTCCTCGCTCTCTTAGTATCTTTTAGCGATTCCCTCGTGTATGGTGGCGATGCGCAATATTTATTGTCTTTATGAATGAAACATTTGTGCCGATGAATAGTGAATTATTAAACTCAATAGTTGTACAGTTTGAAATGCCATAACAATGTAATAATTCAAAATGAACATAATCCTGCAATATATTTGACTTGTATCATGACAGCAATCGGTTATACAACCAGTGGTACTATTTTCAACGGGAATGTATAGAGTAGTGGTGTCACGTTTTTCTTAATACAAAACTGGGCATATCACTATAGAAGCTCTCACTTCCCTTTCGCTTAAAAACAACAACAATAGACTTAGACATGAAAGTCATATTAGATATCTAAAATTATCTTAAATTAATGGTTGGTAGGATATTTGAGAGTTTAACTTGAAAATTGAGTATGATTACAAGCCACCACTGATATTGTTGAGTTGTAATCTTAATAAAAATGAATAAATAAAAATCTTCTACATTTCAACGCATTCAATACCATTCTGTTGATGAAATAAGACAGGCCAAACTAAATCACAATAATATGTTAGCACAAAAACTCCTTTCCTCTCCATCATCATGGAAATCATGGTGGCCTTGTCTCAAATCTTTCATCTACTCCAAATCAACTTCATCCTTGCTTCACTGCAAGATGGTGATAACCCTGTGGCAGATGAAATCACCAAAGCAAACCTTCTGAATAACATTTGTCAGGATCAAACCTTTCTTGATGAATAATTAGGTGCTCGAACACTGCAAAATGATGTGAATGACATCAGTCCTGTGTGGACCACATTACAATTACAACCTTTAAGATAGAGGATATTATAAAATTTGAACTATCCACTCCTCTGTGTAACTTTCTTTACCAGTCTCTCTCCTCTTCTGTTTTTCCTAGCTCATGGAAAGATGCTTTTGTCACTCCTAGACGCCATTCTCATGTTGGCAATTGTCAACCTATATCTCTACTCTGTACCATAGGGAAAGTCCTTGAAAGGGTAGTCCACAGGCATACTTAAACACAATATCGACAATGATCTTCTCACTCTGATTTAAATCAGGCTTTGTACCTAGTGACTCAACAGTTAACCAACTGGCCTATCCATACAACTTCTTCACTGAGGCTGTCGATTCCAGAGCTGTATTCTGTGACATAAGAAAGGCTTTGAGCGTGTCACGCTTCATGCTGTCCTCTTCAGGCTCGAACATTTTGGGACTTTTGGCAGTCTTTTTAATTGGTTCTCATCTTATCTAAGTGACAGACAGCTAACTGTTGATCTGCCTGATGCTCAAACAAAATGTAATGATATTAAAGCTGGGACTCCACAGGAGTCAGTTTTGGGCCCCCTCATTTCCTTGATATGTCTCCATGACATTGTTTCTGACGTCAGGGTAAATGTCCATCTATTTGCAGATGACACAAGTTATACATCTTGAATAAAATTTGTTCCATTTATTGGTTCATTTTTTGGAGGTGAATTTTGATTTTTCTAAATTTTTGTTTCTTAATTACAAACACCTCATTAAGATAACATTTTTGTACCCCTGTTTTAACTTAATTTGTAGATTTGATAAAGCTAAGAAAAAATCAACTGCCTAAATATTTCTACAAAACATTCTTCTAACACAAGTAGTTATTTCTATTAGGTAAAATGTCTTGAATTCACATGAATTGTATTTACTTTTTGTCATATTTTTGTAATTGTAGGGTTCATTTTTAATGTTCTAGTTATGCCCCCACTTCAAAGAAATGTGGGTATATATTGCTGGATTGCTCATGTCCGTCTTTTTTGCTCGTTGGTAATCAAACCTTGTCCGGCCAATTCGACTGTGTTGGCCACTTAGGTCTTTACTTGGTTTGAAGGTTGGTCAAATACAGATAGATGACCCCTGTTGATAAGGTCTATCAATAGGTCAAAGGTTGACTATCCATTTGCCCTTTAGTGGGCATTGGTGTTTCACAAACACCTCATTAAGTGAGCGTTTAGTACCCTTATTTTAACTTAAGATATATAATATAACTTGAAAGAAAACATAGGTAGTTGATTTTTCTGAGCTTTATTCTCTACAAGTCTTTTTACAAAACTTTATTCTTACCCCAGCAGTTATTTCTATTAGGTAAAATGTCTTGAATTGAATTGATTTGTATTTAAGTTTTTGTCATTATTATTTTTGTAATTGTAGGGTTCATTTTTAATGTTCTAGTTATGCCCCCACTTCAAAGAAATGTGGGTATATATTGCTGGTTTGCTCATGTCCGTCTTTTTTGCTCGTTGGTAATCAAACCTTGTCCGGCCAATTCGACTGTGTTGGCCACTTAGGTCTTTACTTGGTTTGAAGGTTGGTCAAATACAGATAGATGACCCCTGTTGATAAGGTCTATCAATAGGTCAAAGGTCAACTATCCATTTGCGCTTTCGGGGGCATTGGTGTTTCATAAACACCTCATTAAGTGAGCGTTTTAGTACCATTATTTTATCTAAGATATATCAAATAACTTAAAAAACTTAGGTAGTTGATTTTTCTCAAGTTTATAGAAAAATAAATCTAAGGAAAGATTGACTGCCTAACTTATTTTTACGTCTTGGAAACCAAACTGTTGATGAAATAAGAAAGGCCAAACCAAATCACAATAATATGTTAGCACAAAAATTCCTTTCCTCTCCATCGTCATGGTAATCATTGTGAACTTGTCTCAAATCTTTCATCTCCTCCAAATCGAGTTCATCCTAATGCTTCACTGCAATATAGTGATAACCCTGTGGCAGATGAAATCGCCAAAGCAAACCTTCTAAATAACATTTGTCGGGATCAAACCTTTCTTGATGAATAATTAGGTGCTCGAACTCTGCAAAATGATGTGAATGACATCAGCCCTGTCTAGGACCACATTACAATTACAACCTCTAAGATAGAGGATATTATAAAATTTGAACTATCCGCTCCTCTGTGTAACTTTCTTTACCAGTCTCTGTCCTCTTCTGTTTTTCCTAGCTCATGGAAAGATGCTTTTGTCACTCCTAGACGCCATTCTCATGTTGGCAATTGTCAACCTATATCTCTACTCTGTACCATAGGGAAAGCCCTTGAAAGGGTAGTCCACAGGCATACTTAAACACAATATCGACAATGATCTTTTCACTCTGCTTTAAATCAGGCTTTGTACCTGGTGACTCAACAGTTAACCAACTGGCCTATCCATACAACTTCTTCACTGAGGCTGTTGATTCCAGAACTGTTTTCTGCAACATAAGAAAGGCTTTTGAGGGTGTCTTGCATCATGCTTTCCTCTTCAGGCTCGAACATTTTGGGATTTTTGGCAGTCTTTTTAATTGGTTCTCATCTTATCTAAGTGACAGCAAACTGTTGTTCTGCCTAATGCTCATTCAAAATGGAATGATGTTAAAACTTGGACTCCACTGGAGTCAATTTTGGGCCCCCTCATTTCCTTGATATTTATCCATGACATTGTTTCTGATAACAGGGTAAATGTCCATCTATTTGCAGTTGACACAAGCCTTTATATAGTTATCAGGGTTCCATTAACTGCTTTAAAAACCTACAAATCATACCTCTTGAATAAAATTTGTTCCATTTATTGGTTCATTTTTAGGAGGTGAATTTGGATTTTTCTGATTTTTTTTTTCTTAATTACAAACACCTCATTAAGATAGCATTTTTGTACCCCAATTTTAACTTCATTTGTAGATTTGATAAAGCTAAGGAAAAATCAACTGCCTAAATATTTCTACAAAACTTTTTCTTACGCAAGTAGTTATTTCTATTAGGTAAAATGTCTTGAATTGAAATGATTTGTATTGATATTTTTGTCATATTTTTGTTATTGTAGGGTTCTTTTTTAAAGTTCTAGTTATGCCCCCACTTCAAAGAAATGTGGGTATATATTGCTGGTTTGCTCATGTCCGTCTTTTTTGCTCGTTCAGGTAATCAAACCTTGTCCGGCCAATTCGACTGTGTTGGCCCCTTAGGTCTTTACTTGGTTTGAAGGTTGGTCAAATACAGATAGATGACCCCTGTTGATAAGGTCTATCAACAGGTCAAAGGTTGACTATCCATTTGCCCTTTAGGGGGCATTGGTGTTTCACAAACACCTCATTAAGTGAGTGTTTAAGTACCCTTATTTTAACTTAAGATATATAAAATAACATAAAAAAACTCAGGTAGTTGATTTTTCTGATCTTTATTCTCTACGAGTATTTTTACAAAACGTTATTTTTATCCGTGCAGTTATTTCTATTAGGTAAGATGTCTTGAATTCACATGAATTGTATTTATATTTTTGTCATATTTTTGTTATTGTAGGTTTCATTTTTAAAGTTCTAGTTATGCCCCCACTTCAAAGAAATGTGGGTATATATTGCTGGTTTGCTCATGTCCGTCTCTTTTGCTCGTTGGTAATCAAACCTTGTCCGGCCAATTCGACTGTGTTGGCCCCTCAGGTCTTTACTTGGTTTGAAGGTTGGTCAAATACAGATAGATGACCCCTGTTGATAAGGTCTATCAATAGGTCAAAGGTCAACTATCCTTTTGCCCTTTAGGGGGCATTGGTGTTTCATAAACACCTCATTAAGTGAGCGTTTTAATACCATCATTTTATCTAAGATCTATCAAATAACTTACAAATCTTAGGTAGTTTATTTTTCTTAAGTTTATAGAAAAATAAATCTAAGGAAAGATTGACTGCCTAACTTATTTTTACGTCTTGGAAACCAAACTATTGATGAAATAAGAAAGGCCAAACTAAATCACAATAATATGTTAGCACAAAAACTCCTTTCCTCTCCATCGTCATGGAAATCATGGTGAACTTGTCTCAAATCTTTCATCTCCTCCAAATCAAGTTCATTCTAATACTTCACTGCAAGATAGTGATAACCCTGTGGCAGATGAAATCGCCAAGGCATACCTTCTGAATAACATTTGTCAGGATCAAACCTTTCTTGATGAATAATTAGGTGCTCGAACTCTGCAAAATGATTTGAATGACATCAGGTCTGTCTTGGACCACATTACAATTACAACCTTTAAGATAGAGGATATTATAATAGTTGAACTATCCACTCCTCTGTGTAACTTTTTTACCAGTCTTTGTCCTCTTCTGTTTTTCCTTGCTCATTGAAAGATGCTTTTGTCACTCCTAGACGCCATTCCCATGTTGGCAATTGTCAACCTATATCTCTACTCTGTACCATAGGGAAAGTCCTTGAAAGGGTAGTCCACAGACATTCTTAAACAAAATAGGGACAATGTTCTTCTCACCCTGCTTTAAATCAGGCCTTGTACCTGGTGACTCAACAGTTAACCAACTGGCCTATCCATACCACTACTTTACCGAGGCTGTCGATTCCAGAGCTGTATTCTGCGACATAAGAAAGGCTTTTGAGCGTGTCTCGCTTCATGCTTACCTCTTCAGGCTCAAACATTTTAGGATTTTTGGCAGTCTTTTTAATTGGTTCTCATCTTATCTAAGTGACAGTAAACTGTTGTCCTGCCTATTGCTCATTCAAAATGGAATGATGTTAAAGCTTGGACTCCACTGGAGTCAATTTTGGGCCCCCTCATTTCCTTGGTATTTATCCATGACATTGTTTCTGATAACAGGGTAAATGTCCATCTATTTGCAGTTGACAAAAGCCTTTATATAGTTATCAGGGTTCCATTAACTGCTTTACAAACCTACAAATCATACCTCTTGAATAAAATTTGTTCCATTTATTGGTTCATTTTTAGGAGGTGAATTTTGATTTTTCTAAATTTTTGTTTCTTAATTAGAAACACCTCATTAAGATAGCATTTTTGTACCCCAATTTTAACTTAATTTGTAGATTTGATAAAGCTAAGGAAAAATCAACTGCCTAAATATTTCTACAAAACTTTCTTCTTACGCAAGTAGTTATTTCTATTAGGTAAAATGTCTTGAATTGAAATGATTCGTATTTATATTTTTGTAATATTTTTGTTATTGTAGGGTTCTTTTTTAAAGTTCTAGTTATGCCCCCACTTCAAAGAAATGTGGGTATATATTGCTGGTTTGCTCATGTCCGTCTTTTTTGCTCGTTGGTAATCAAACCTTGTCCGGCCAATTCGACTGTGTTGGCCACTTAGGTCTTTACTTGGTTTGAAGGTTGGTCAAATACAGATAGATGACCCCTGTTGATAAGGTCTATCAATAGGTCAAAGGTCAACTATCCATTTGCCCTTTCGGGGGCATTGGTGTTTCACAAACACCTCATTAAGTGAGCGTTTTAGTACCATTATTTTAACTTTAGATATATCAAATAACTTAAATAAAACTTAGGTAGTTGGTTTTTCTGAGCTTTATTCTCTACTAGTATTTTTACAAAACTTTATTCTTATCCTAGTGGTTATTTCTGTTAGGTAAAATGTCTTGAATTGATTTGTATTTATATTTTTGTCATATTTTTGTAATTGTAGGGTTCTTTTTTAAAGTTCTAGTTATTCCCCCTTTTCAAAGAAATGGGGGTATATATTGCTGATTTGCTCATGTCCATCTTTTTTGCTCGTTTGGTAGTCAAACCTTGTCTGGCCAATTCGACTGTGTTGGCCACTTAGGTCTTTACTTGGTTTGAAGGTTGGTCAAATACAGATAGATGACCCCTGTTGATAAGGTCTATCAATAGGTCAAAGGTCAACTATCCATTTGCCCTTTTGGGGGCATTGGTGTTTCATAAACACCTCATTAAGTGAGCGTTTTAGTACCATTATTTTATCTAAGATATATCAAATATCTTAAAAAACTTAGGTAGTTTATTTTTCTTAAGTTTATAGAAAAATAAATCTAAGGAAAGATTGACTGCCTAACTTATTTTTACGTCTTTGAAACGAAACTGTTGATGAAATAAGAAAGGCCAAACTAATCATGGTGGCCTTGTCTCAAATCTTTCATCTCCTCCAAATCGAGTTCATCATTGCTTCACTGCAAGATGTTGATAACCCTGTGGCAGATTACCAAAAGAAACCTTCTAAATAATATTTGTCAGGATCAAACCTTTCTTGATGAATAATTAGGTGCTCGTACTCTGCAAAATGATGTGAATGACATCAGTCCTGTCTTAGACCACATTACAATGACAACCTCTAAGATAGAGGATATTATAAAATTTGAACTATCCACTCCTCTGTGTAACTTTCTTTACCAGTCTCTGTCCTCTTCTGTTTTTCCTTGCTCATGGAAAGATGCTTTTGTCACTCCTAGACGCCATTCTCATGTTGGCAATTGTCAACCTATATCTCTACTCTGTACCATAGGGAAAGTCCTTGAAAGGGTAGTCCACAGGCATACTTAAACACGATATTGACAATGATCTTCTCACACTGCTTTAAATCAGGCTTTGTACCTGGTGACTCAACAGTTAACCAACTGGCATATCCATACCACTCCTTTACCGAGGCTGTCGATTCCAGAGCTGTATTCTGCGACATAAGAAAGGCTTTTGAGCGTGTCTCGCTTCATGCTTACCTCTTCAGGCTCAAACATTTTAGGATTTTTGGCAGTCTTTTTTATTGATTCTCATCTTATCTAAGTGACAGCAAACTGTTGTTCTGCCTAATGCTCATTCAAAATGGAATGATGTTAAAGCTTGGACTCCACTGGCGTCAATTTTGGGCCCCTCATTTCCTTGGTATTTATCCATGACATTGTTTCTGATAACAGGGTAAATGTCCATCTATTTGCAGTTGTATAGTTATCAGGGTTCCATTAACTGCTTTACAAACCTACAAATCATACCTCTTGAATAAAATTTGTTCCATTTATTGGTTCATTTTTAGGAGGTGAATTTTGATTTTTCTAAATTTTTGTTTCTTAATTAGAAACACCTAATTAAGATAACATTTTTGTACCCCTATTTTAACTTAATTTGTAGATTTGATAGAGCTAAGGAAAAATCAACTGTCTAAATATTTCTACAAAACTTTCATCTTACGCAAGTAGTTATTCTTATTAGGTAAAATGTCTTGAATTGAAATGATTTGTATTTATATTTTTGTCATATTTTTGTTATTATAGGGTTCTTTTTTAAAGTTCTAGTTATGCCCCCACTTCAAAGAAATGTGGGTATATATTGCTGGTTTGCTCATGTCCGTCTTTTTTGCTCGTTTGTAATCAAACCTTGTCCGGCCAATTCGACTGTGTTGGCCACTTAGGTCTTTACTTGGTTTGAAGGTTGGTCAAATACAGATAGATGACCCCTGTTGATAAGGTCTATCAACAGGTCAAAGGTTGACTATCCATTTGCCCTTTAGGGGGCATTGGTGTTTCACAAACACCTCATTAAGTGAGCGTTTAAGTACCCTTATTTTAACTTAAGATATATAAAATAACTTAAAAAAACTCAGGTAGTTGATTTTTCTGAGCTTTATTCTCTACCAGTATTTTTACAAAATGTTATTTTTATCCGAGCAGTTATTTCTATTAGGTAAGATGTCTTGAATTCACATGAATTGTATTTATATTTTTGTCATATTTTTGTTATTGTAGGTTTCATTTTTAAAGTTCTAGTTATGCCCCCACTTCAAAGAAATGTGGGTATATATTGCTGGTTTGCTCATGTCCGTCTTTTTTGCTCGTTGGTAATCAAACCTTGTCCGGCCAATTCGACTGTGTTGGCCCCTCAGGTCTTTACTTGGTTTGAAGGTTGGTCAAATACAGATAGATGACCCCTGTTGATAAGGTCTATCAATAGGTCAAAGGTTGACTATCCATTTGCCCTTTAGGGGGCATTGGTGTTTCCAAAACACCTCATTAAGTGAGCGTTTTAGTAACCTTATTACAACTTAAGATATATCAAATAACTTAAAAAAACTTTGGTAGTTTATTTTTCTGAGCTTTGTTCTCTAAGGGTATTTTCAGAAAACTTGATTCTCAGCAGTTATTTCTATTAGTTACAATGTCATGATTTATTTAATTATGATACTAGCGTTAAACAATGTGTACCATCGTCACATACGGAAAGCATGTCCTATTATTTTTTTCATGGAGGTATTGGTAGCTAAGCACATGATTATTAGGTTCCTTTCTTTACATGCCTACTTTTTACATGATGAAAGTTGTTTTCATCAAAGTCATACTTGAAGAAGATATTTTGTGGATCTGTCTATCTGTACTGTTACCATTCAACTTGTGTCCACTGAGTGTTTTACCTCTTTTAATCCAATGAATGCTGTGGCATCATTCATTAAATCAAGAGTTTGATATTCACAAAGTCAAAATGCTTTAATGGTACTACGGTGTATGGCCTTTTCCTTCTGGTGGTCTCAGTTTGGAATCTCACTGGCTGGATGATATATAGTGTTACCTCCTTGAATGGTCACCTCCGAATTACAGCCACCTTCCTGTTACAGCCAGTATACTAGCAACTCAGATCGATGTTTTGCTCTATTTTCACTCTCTCATCATCAGTCACCTCTTGCCAACAGCCATTATTGTACTTCTCATTGGTGGCTGTTGTAGGAAGGTTACACTGTACACAGATGGACATTTTTGCTGTTTCAATTGTAGCATGGATGGAATCACTGGTCAAGGCATTATGGTCAATAATGTCTATGTTGTTCACAGTGTTAATATCATGCAACAATAACAGTTATCAGTCTGTGAAATTAAGGTTTGAAATGTGTTTTCCCGAAACAGAATTTTAGCTGCTTTTTCTTTGATTTGTTAATGAAAATTTGGTTATCTCAACCAAAATTTTGGATGTCCGAATGCAAACTGGTTGTACTGGACAACAGGACATCCGCTAATTTATCAGACTGAATCCCCTTAGAACTGCCAGTTTTGTACCGTTCCTTGTGGAATGTGCTTCAAGAACAGGATGTGATTTAATGTGTCTTCTCACATTGTCAATAACAGTGTCTGGTGTTTTGTTGTTAGGTACCGGTATATGTTCACCTCTCTTTTCTGTTGAAGAGTATAGCCAAGAGCATTTACCTTTTAGGGCTAATTTCAGCTACTCAAAAAGATTTGTTGACATTTTCTAAGAAGTATGTACTTGAACATTTTTGTTTCTTCCTTGGATTTCAAGGGCTCAGCGCAACAATGTCATAACTTGTTCTTAATTCTACATGAGTTATGACATTGTTGCATTGAACCCTCGAAATTTTGCTCTATATTTGTTGGGATCATCTTCTTTAATATTTGCACATATGAAAGCTCTGGCATTGTATAGTACCAGACAAGCTTCTATGGTCAAGTGGTTAAGGTTGTTGACTTCAAATCACTGTAACTTCTCACTGATAGAGGGTCATGGGTTCGAGCCCAGCTACTGATCATGTCTCTTTATGTTAGAAAGAAGGCAGTTGCTTACGGAGTATGGGAGTCTAGTACTGGCTCTTCCCGGGAATGACGGTCAGATGAACTGTCTGCCACATATGACTCTGACTGTTGAAAAGAGGTGTAAAACTCAAATAGACAAAAAGTATGGTATCAAAGCCCAGTATGACTTAAAGTTCCCTTGTCTGTCTACCTCAGATATTGTTTTCTTTACACTTAAACCTACATTTACACATTATTTCATGTGTTTGCTTGGCAGCAATTTTCCACTGACACTTCTGTAAGACAGTTGCATGAATTATCAGTGCTTCTTGATCTGGATCTGCTTTCATTTGCCTTTGAACAATTTATGAATTTTGTATCAGAATCATAACTTGTTTTCAAAAATAAAGCTATTTCTCTAATTCTCTTCTGACAAAATAAAACACTGTCCACACAAGACAATCAGAACATTATTGCCTTATGAACACCAATGATCAACTAGAATAACTCCTGATAATTACATGCATTTGACAATCATCTGTGATTAATCAAGTCTTGAATTACCAAAATGTATGAAAAACCTGAGTATTTCTGCATTTCTTACGTGCTTTATTTGCATTTGTTGTTTTCTCTAAATGTCTTATAATTATGCACATCCTGCAGAATGACTACAGCATCACCTTTGAATTGGTATTTTCTAAAAAAATGCTGTAAGTGCACATACAGCATTTTGGCATTATTAATTGCTTGTGTAAAAAAATGCACTTAGAACATTCTGGCAGTTACCACCCCTCAAATTATCCATTTGCTCTTTAGGGGTCATCGATGTTTCCCAAATATCTCATCAAGATAGTGTTTTGGTACCTTTATCTAACTTAAGTTTAATAAAAATTTAGACTGTGATCTTTCTTAGATTTATCAAAAAACAAAGGCAAGGAAAAATTGACTGCCTGAGTATTTTTGTAAAACTTAATTCTTATCCCAGCAATTATTTCTATTAGGTTAAATGTTATCATATTTTTGTGACAGTAGGGTTCTTTTTTAAAGTTCTAGTTATGCCCCCACTTCAAAGGAATGAGGGTATATATTGGTTTGCTCATGTCTGCTGTTTTTGCTCGTTGGTAATCAAACCTTGTCTGGCCAATTCGACTGTTTTGGCCACTTAGGTCTTCACTTGGTTTGAAGGTTGGTCAAATACAGATAGATGACCCCTGTTGATAAGGTCTATCAATAGGTCAAAGGTTGACTATCCATTGCCCTTTTGGGGCATCAGTGTTTCACAAACACCTCATTAAAATAGCGTATTTAAGTACCCTTATTTGAACATAAGGTATACAATGTATCAAATAACTTTTAAAACTTAGGCATTTGGTCTTTCTGAGCTTTATTCTCTATTAGTATTTTTACCAAACATTATTCTTATACCAGAAATTATTTCTACTAGTTGAAATGTCTTGAATTGAGATGATTTGTATTTATATTTTTGTTATATTTTTGTAATTGTAGGGTTAATTTTTAAGTTCTAGTTATGCCCCCACTTCAAAGAAATGGGGATATATATTGCTGGTTGACTCATGTCCGTCTTTTTTGCTCGTTGGTAATCAAACCATGTCTGGTCAATTCGACTGTTTTGGCCTCTTAGGTCTTCACTTGGTTTGAAGGTTGGTCACATAGATAGATGACCCCTGTTGATAAGGTCTATCAATAGGTGAAAGGTCAACTATCAATTTGCCCATAAGTGGGCATTGGTGTTTTCCAAACACCTCGTTAAGTGAGCGTTTTAGTACCCTTATCTTAAATTATGATAATAACTTAAGAAACTTAGGTAGTTGATTTTTCTCAACTTTGTTTTTTATCCGAAGAATGTTGTGGCATCATTAAATTAGTCAAGGGTTTGATATCCACAAAGTCAAAATGCTTTAATGGTGCAACAGTGTATGGCCTTTTTCCTTCTGATGGTCTCAGTATGGTATCTCACTGACTGAATATATACAATATATACAGTGTAACTTCAATGAAAAGTCACCTCCGAACTACAGCCACCTCCCTGTTACAGCCAGTATACTAGCAACCCAGATTGATGTTTTACTCTATTTTCACTCTCTCAACAACAGTCACCTACTTTGGTCAGATTTCCCTGCACAGACAATGATGTTTTATACAATGTTCTGATACACCGTCAGCATTAGCAGCTGTTGTAGCACCGCTAGCTCTTAATATCTGAGTACCTAAGTTTAAATTTGGGGCAACAGACTTTAGCTTACTTAGGATGCACTCTCTAGCCCTGATGTGATTTAATTTCTTATTCTTTGTTAACAAAAAGCATTTTCTTCCTGATCTACAAGCTCGATGAAATAAAAATATCTCTGAATCATAACAAAAATTGGCACAAGTAACACCTTTAGCACTATAAGCATATTTTCCTTGTCTGTACACATCAGTTTTACTTTAACTAACAAAAATTTCGACGTGATCTTCATTGAATGTTATTTCATTACATTTCAAATTACTAAACAGCATATGATCACAAAATCATAGATATACCTTTCAAATTAAGAGATGCCCCAGGCACTTAGGCCTCTTAATACTTTGAATATTGACTAATGATGCGCTGTACATCCAGTCGACAAGTGATCAACAATCTTCACCAAACTTAATGGAACTCATGGGCATGAGATCTCAGTCAAGTTTGACAACCAGCCAAATGGCACAGGTCCTTCTGAGTTATGCCCCTTGATACTTTGAAAACTGACTAAAAATGCAGTTCTTCAACAAACTTGGTGATTTTGTTCATTGATTATCAGCATTTTTGACAAATATTGCTTATCTTTAAAAAAATTATGTAATTTGCCACTCATAGTATCCCAAATCTTTTGACAGGCATTATTTTGTGACATTTTGGCACTTTGTTTTGTTTTATTGCTATTATTAGCTATGTGTGTCATATTTCATGACCATAACGTTTGAAAGTGAATGGTTATTCACCAAAGATGCCATTATTGTCTTTACCCAGATTTATGGCCCCTAATAGAGGTAATAATTTATAATCTCTTGTGAAATATTTGAATGTGCCATCATCTTCCACTAACTATGGCCAGGATATAGTTGAAGCCCCTTGTATATTATATATTCAGTGTGCAATCAAACCTGTGAACAAAGGTCACCTAGGGAAAGACATAATGTGGCCTTTATTGACAGGTGACCTTTATTAGAAGGTAATTTTGCTGCCTTTATTCGGAGGTGACTGCTAACACAGATTTGACTGTACCTCGGCTTTTATCATGTATCATGTTAGCAATGCATTTTGCTTCAAGTTTTTGTGGTGGAACCAACCGGATACACACACCACACCAATTCTGATCAAAACGATAGCTTCTGTCAGTGGACCCACCATCTAGAATTAAATCTCATGCATTTAGTGTTGTAATGACTGTATATACACTGTGCTGTCCCCAAACATTGTTTAATTTATTAAAAAACATTTTCTGAAAGCATCGCAATCTAAGCAATTACTAAATAATCTGCTTTTTGGTTGATTTTTTCATGGAATCCAATAAACAATCCAATCGAAATTGTGTTTTTCACAAAATTTATAAATTTTCAAACTGATTTCATACAATCTGGTGTTATTGCTACCTGATCTAACAATATATGTAATGCTTCTGTTATCTATGAAGACTTTCAATCTAGAATTTCTGATTACATTTTGAATAGACAACAATATTCTATACACACAGCCTCTAACTCTCACCAAGTTGAGCTTTTTCGTGCCTTGTTATTACTCATATCTACTGTTCAACAAGTAAATGCATCTGAACAAAATTGGTTTCTTACCTTTTACTAACTAAGTTCACCCACTTCTTGGGGTGTGAACACTCGCCCATCCCCACCCACTTCCGGGTCCAAACCTCAAAAATCTTGTTTTCAGAAAAAAAACACTCTCCCAAACACACTGAGGATAGAAATAATTTGACCAACAATGGTCACTTAATACCTTACTGGTAAATGCTTGAATGATCTTTATTGATAAATGACAGAATCAATAATTATTGTTATAGCTCGCCCATGATTTTTTAGCCATAACAAAATTATTCTGAATAATCCACTAAGTCAAATAGGGAATTTGGAAATTCGGAACAAATCTGACTAAAACATATTGATAAGATAAATTTAACCAGCACAATAAATGACTGTAATGCTGGTGCAATAGGTAGAGCGCCTTAGCTCAAGATGTCGTATTGAGTTAGGTCCGAGTTCAATTCCAGTCACCAGCCCTCTTTTTTATGCATGTTTTTCTTAACTGTATTTTTTATGTAAAGTTTCTATGATCAAAGTGTTTTATATAAATTTCATCATCATAAATGCTAAGTTTTTTAAGTAAAAAAACTTGATATTCTAAAAAGAATACGTTCGATTCAGACTCCCTGTCTGACTCAGAGACAGATACAACTTCAGTGAAGGGTCATCGACAGACACAGCGAGTGAAGTTGGAGATCTGTGTAATGAACTGTATTGTGCAATATGAATTTATTTTAAATAAAAAAAAGATTAAAAAAGAAAAAAATCTTTTAAAAAATACTTACTAAATACGTTATGCAAAATTAGCCTTTCATATTATCCGTAAATGCCTTTTATTCAATAACATATCCACATCCCCCAGTCGATTTAGTGTATTCTTCCGTCACGCTCAAAACTCATTGGTCTAGCTATGGTACCTCCTTTCTGTCTATCATATTGCTAATAATAAACAATTTATTTGATTGAAAATCAAATGTATGACCTGTCCAATTTGTTTTGAGTTAGTCATAACCAGCATCCAGTGACACCCATCTTCTGCAATCAGAAAACCCTAGTTTTATAGACTTTTTCTTACAGAAGTGCTTGAATGAAATGCTTTTTGGATCTCTGAGCTATCCTCCAATACCATCGTCAAGGAATGTTACGACTTTATGACATTTTGAATGCCAATGCTTTATCACACATCTAGCAATTTTGGTAAAAATATAACCTGCTGTTGCTGGTCAAGTAGGTAAAACATTAAATACAACATATTTGTTTCCATTCTCTGTTGGCCATGGGAACCATAGATAATTATGTTCTATAATTTTTACTTAATGTCAATATGGTGATATTAAAGCACTCCTTAAATCAAATACATTAATGAAGCTGAATTTGTCAAACATTTGGGCCATCCTTAAAAAATGTTTGTTTGCTGTAACCCAACCTAGAAAATTTAAAGTTGGTAGGTAGCATTAGGGCAAACAAGATTTTTTTATGGATTGCCTTGTTCCACAGTATGAATGTCCTCAAATTTTATTTTGAATAAATGTAAGTGTGGATTGATAAGTCTGATATGTCTACAATCCCAAACATATTCTTGGTTTTCCTACTGCTGTGGAAGGTTGACAACTATTGTTTACTCTGATACTTCATGACCTCTTGACGACAATTTATTTATCTCTTTCTTTTCAAATTCTTCATTGTTTCTTGCAGACATGAATAAACTCTGCTTGTTCTGTTAAAGATATCATAAATAAACTTATGACCATTTTCTATCACACTAAGATATAGTTATCAACGTTGATTTCTTTCTATGCTTCAACAATGCATTTAAAATGTCCCAAGGCGACTCATCGGACCTACAGCTTACCTTTGCCTTGTTGCAGCTTTCGTTATTGCTGACTTTCTTGCTCTCTTCAGAGCTTATACTATTTTCATTATTACTTACTTGCCTATGCTTGGATACATTTGAGCTTTAAATAAGTATAATCAGTTCTTATCTATTGTCTGGTTTCTTCAGTTGTGCACATTCCTGTTTCCAATGCCCGAGTTTCCACACATGAAACATACTATGATAGACCCTACATTTTGATACATTATTGTTGTGGTCATATCTTGACACAGTGATTTCTGATCTATTTGATGGTCTCTTGTTCGTCCAACTTCTTGTTTTAGATTTCTTGGCTTTCTCAGCCTTCTTGTTAGCACTAACTTCTGCTTTAATTATACGCCTCTCACCTTCATTATCAGATGCTATAGGATTATCTCTGTATTCAGTATTCAAAACATTGTTACTTCTCTCTGATAGAGGGTCGTGGGTTCAAGCCCCACTACCGACCATGTCTCTTTATTTGAGAAAGTAGGCAGTTGCTTACGGAGGATGGGATCTAATACTAGTTCTTCCCAGTAAAGATGGTGAACTGTCCACCTCATATGACTCTTGACTGTTGAAAAGGGGCTTAAAACTTGATATAAACAAACAAACAAACAAACCTTCCATCCAAGCTTTGAGCTATCAGCCAATTGTATAAAAAGAATTTATCTTCTTTACTAATTCTTTGGTTTATAATAATAAAAACATATTTTTTGTAGCAAGTAAATGTTGCATTTTCCACTGAGGCCAGAAGCCTGTTATGAGTTTTTCTTGCTGCTTGTTTTGTCATCAATTTTCAACATACAATAATTCTTCATCAGTAAATAAATCTAAATGCTCTGCTACCGCCCATGTCTCTTTGTGTGAGATATTGGGCAGTTGCTTACGGTGGATGGAAGTCTAGTACTGGTTCTTCCCAGGAATGATGGTCAGGTGAACTGTCCACCTCATATGACTCTTGACTGTTGAAAAGGGGCGTAAAACTCTATATAAACAAATAAACAAAATCGTCATAGTCTCGTTCAAATTGTGCCATTATAAACAGATATAAGTAGAGTTGAAGTTTGTTGTTGTATTCTGTTCATTATTGTCTATTTCGAAGTACAACATTTCTTGTAAGTCTCATTTTTCATGTGAATTGCAGGAAGATTCACTTCTTTTTGTTTGCTGACTACAGACTTACACTAGTTAGCATAATGACCATAATTTCCAAATTTGTAACATTTCCTGTAGCAGGCTTTACAATCTTTTTCAAATATAATGTCCTTCACCACACCTTCCACATGTTGAAGATCGGCCTGTCTTTTCAGCATAATAAACTGGAGAGCACATTCCAATGTAACATTGAAAATGATTCCCCTCATGAGAAGCTCCTTCTTTGTCCTTTGACCTCTAGGATCTTCATTCTATTTGTTGTGTTGTCTCCCAGATTTTCTGTTATTGGGAAATAACTCGCTTGAAGGGTGAGGTACCAGAATCTTACCCACATTCTCCACCAAATATTATGATCTATGTATACATGTAAATATATCCGCGATTGCAGAAGCACTGTGGTGAATATTCGTAAGATTGTATTGCATACTCAAGTCTACAGATCTATGTTTCCTTCAATATTATTTGTTTAATCAATAACAACAAATATTTATTTTCAACTCACTAAGTCCAAAATAATTAAATGTTCACAAAGTAAAATGAAATAGACAGTATCCAAAGAAAGTGTCACAAAGACAAATCAAATCATCTTGTCACAAAGACAGTCTCTTAATTAATACAAAATATTCTTGTAATTACCTTCTAAATCTTTTTCTACATATAAACTAAACTGCATTTATATGTATAGAGCCTTTCTGTAAATCTTCGTGGCCTATTTAAAAAAAAAAAAAAAAAATAAATTAACTTTGATTATCAATTGACTTAATATTGAAAATATACTTAATACTAGGGATGTCAATTCGTCAAGATTTTACTAATCGGTTAATCGTTTGTTCATAGGAATGATTAATCGATTAACCGTATGTTAATTGTACGGAGTAATTTTAAATAGCAATTGTCACAAGTTTCCGCAACACCGACGTATTACACGAAATGCGATAATGTATATATATTCATCAATATATTTACCACAGAAATTTTCTGTTAAGATATAATAATGATCAATTACACATGATATTATGGCAACTATTTATAGTAATTTTGTTTACCAAAAAATAGTAGATTACAACGTGCTTGTTTCATACTCAATTTGGTCAGGTTATAATTTTCTGGAACATTAGGCGGGGTATTTCCCACTTTGTGCAATTGAGTATCAAATGTCAACACGTTCTCATAATTATCAGCGGCTTTGTTTTATGCAAATACCGGTGTCTTACCACAGAGATAATTAATGAAGAATAAGGATGTCAATTTTTATTAATAAAGATGCAAAAGAAGAAAAAGCGATATATTTGACGATTTTATTAGCATGTTTTAGTGATACGAAACACATAACATACATGTATACATAGTATAACATACATGCATTACCGCAAAGGTTACATTTTACGTTTTTTCATCACTACTGCATTTAAAATAGGACCAGACAGATAATTTTTTCTTCAATAGTTTAACAAACTTATTGTTTATGATAACTTGCAAAACAATTATCAAGTTGTGAGGAAGTCCCAGACCAAGAAAGTTTACTCGTATATCCAAACATCGCGCTTCTCAATTAGTTGATTACAAAATCAACAATATACGTGTCAGTGTGTATAATGGTCCCTGGTCAGTGTCAATGAATTGATGAATTACTCAACTGTCATATTTTTCGCACCTTTGGTTGACTAATTTATTGACAAGATAACACGTACACCTGTACTGACTGAAAATTTCGATTTTTCTTTAATTTTTTTTTTACTTGCATCTTTCTGGGTTTTTTTTGGTTAATCAATCAATGATTTAATAATCGGTTAATTGGACAAACAAACTGTTAATTGATTAATCGATTAACTGTTTACATCCCTACTTAATAACGTAAAATTCCTAAAGAAAAACACATTTTCACAGGTATTTTGTGGTTAACAAAGGAATGGCATAAATTACATTAAATATCAACACCATTTTCTTTTACAGTCCTCTCACTGTCTCATTTTGTTTTTATTGATTTCCTTTTTTCAAAACTATCCAAGGCACTTGTTTTCGCTCTCATAGATAATTTCACTGATGCATCCAAATCCTTCCCCTATATAATTTACTCAGGAGTGACAACATTCCGGATATGTACGGAATTCCGGAAATGACAAAGTTATGGTCAATTTAATCTGCTCTAAAGTTGGCAAAAATGGTTGGCCACATATGATTTTCAGAATGTTCAATTTGACTTTATTGACCCCCCTGTTAACTGCATAATCTGGCAGAATAAAGGGCTTGATGTAATACAGAATACAATATGATTCAATAGATTGTATTGAGTGTTCAACACATAATATAGTTCTTGTGGTCAGTTGAGATCATAATGTTTATGTTTGAATATCATTAGAGCCCGCCCTGTTAGCTCAGTGGTTACAGTTGGTCTACTGATCAAGAGGTTGTGAGTTCGAACCCCAGGTGAGGCTTACACTGTCCATGACAAATTTAACTTAAGATATTACATCCTATGTTAAACTGTCCCCCACCTCTGAATAATGACATTATGTGGGTAGCTTGGTAGTAGCTTACAGACAGAATGTGGTTAGTACTGGTTAAGGTTAATTAAAGTCCATGCAGTGAAGCTGGTTAGGATGACTGCCCACCACGAATCAACTGAAATAATGTTGAAAATGGTGTTGATCTGATTAAATAAATAAATTGAACATCATCACGAGGCATTTAATTACAATGTCGTTGTCACAAATGAAAAGAAATATAACTGGAGCACTTGCTAAAGTTCATAAGAAATGAAGCTTGTTAATGCTTTTTAAAGACAATTATATCTATGTTATTGGTTGGCTTTGGAGTTTCTTACCAATTATTGCTTTCACAACCTGCTTGTTGAGCCCTTCTTTCCCACTTGCTCCAAACAAGTTTCCACAGGTGACTAGTTCATTGTTTGTATAAAAAGCGGACATCAGGTAGCGAGCAATTGCTGTACCATTCATCTTCTTGCTACTACTGTACCATTGAATGATTAATCTTCTTGCTATTGCTTTACCATTCATCTTCTTGCTATTGTTGTACCATTTATCTTTTTGCTATTGCTGTACCATTCATCTTCTTGCTATTGCTGTACCATTCATCTTCTTGCTATTGCTGTACCATTTATCTTCTTGCTATTGCTGTACCATTTATCTTCTTGCTATTGCTGTACCATTTGTTTTCTTGCTATTACTGTACCATTCATCTTATTGCTATTGCTGTACCATTTGTTTTCTTGCTATTGCTGCACCATTTGTCTTCTTGCTAAAGACTCTGATTTCCTTTTGGATATACAAAATACCCCACTGGCATCAACTCCATCATCTAAACAATGAAAACAGTGATTTTAAGAATAATTATATTACTATTCATTATTATACTTTTTTGGTTAATTAAAGACACTGGGTGACAATATTTCAGTTATATCTGGAATTCCCGATTCATCTGTCATGATAGTGCTATGATTTCTGAGCACAATAAGAGTGATAAAAATATCTCAAGAAATGGCAAAGTTATGGTCAATTTAATCTGCTCTGAAGTATTTTCTTTATTACAAACTGAGTAAAATATGGAAACAATGTGGTTGAAGGACTCTTGTTGAGCAAAAATGACCAGCAGCGTATGATTTTTAGGATTTTTAATTTCGCTCTTTTGACACTCATGTAAAGAGTAGAGTGGAAAAATCTAACATAACACTGAAATGAGCACACAAGTCCATAATTGATGATTCTAAGAAAAAGGAGATATGAAGCAGTAAAACAAGAGATTCTAAAATATAAGATTTTTGTAGCGGAAACCCTGTCAGATCCATTGAATTAAATAAATGCTAACTCAAAGACCTATTCCTCCCTCAGAATAACAAATTATTGATTATTCGCAGTTTTCCAATAAACCTTTAATGATACAGTGTGTGAAACTGATAGTTTAACTGGGTGATCAACATCATCTACACCCAATTATGATAACTTGCAGTGCTCGAATCCCAATTACAATGACTTGCAGTGCTCATCACAACCATATTACATAACAGACAGTCTATATGATCTTATTTAAGATATTTCCACAAAAATAAAGTGAATAATATCCCTGTGGTTATATGGCAGTTTTAGAAAAAATACTTCAGGTCAAAGTACTAAGAAATCATTATTTTCACGATTATCACAGCAATCAACTAGTGATGCAACGATATACCAGTGTATTCCGATACAGCATCAGGCCGATATGTACCAGGGTACGACATCTATGTACCGCGATATTTTCTTTAATAACATGAGCCTATGATCCATTGTGGTAAATAAATGCTAACTCAAATCTTAGTATTGTTTTTAACCACTAAAAACCATCTCTCTGAAAAACAAATTATTGCTTATTTGAAGTTTTCCAATAAACCTATTTGTGTACAATGTGTAGAACTGATAGTTTATCTTTTGGTACTGATAAGCCATCTTGAATGAAGGACCTTATACAGTAATATCTCTATGTGATAATGGGTTAACTATTGAGTCAACAGTGGCTTTAATTTATTGTGTTGTTCTCTGTATTATGATACCTATTGCAATATGGGTCCACTGTATTGCAATATGTATTGCAATACGGGTTATACCATATCATTGCACCACTAGTCTTATATGATAATCAATGGCTGCATTTATACTACAAATGAAGAAAATCATGTACTAGTAGTATGGACTGTGTTTCTGATTTACAGTTAACAGCTTATCAAATTATCTCTTTAGTTTAAAAATTTGAGAGACTATACAAACAAATGTATATATATACATTGATTTTCTTCATGTTATTTTCTGATTTAAGCTAATGTGACATAAATAACTATAATGAGTTTGAAGTTTGATTAGGAAAAAAGGCAATTAAATCTTTAAATGAACACATATAGCACCATTTTATTATACTAATAATCTTATGTCACATGGGAGAACATTACCATTATCTTACCTGCTCCCTTAATGCATCTTTAGTATTTAATCCTGAGTTTATTTGTTAGCTGCTGTGGGTTTCCTAGATATTGGGGTAGGCAGCAGATGGCTTGAGTGTCTAACACCTAATGTCCATGAGTCTCTGTTGTGTGGGCTGAATTTTCTCAATACTGTTAGACCATGACTTTCTTGGTCTTCCTCGTCCTCTGGAACTTGGGATTGTCATGCTTATGATGGTGTTTGTACATGATGTGGCGTGTATGGCACGACCGTACCATCTCAAACGCTTGGAGCTATGGGCTGTAGCCACCTCCTGTATCCCCAACTTCGTACACAGTGAATCAATGGAATTTGTCCTGGGGTTTGACACCACATATCCACTGAAGAAATGCAGCATTTTTCTTTAAACCAATCTCTTCCTGCCTTTTTTCTCTTCGTTCTCTCTTCTGTTAAAGAAAAAGCCTAGTGGTAAAACCATCATGATATTGTTATTTATTAGGGAAAGGTGTTGGAGCCTTTAGAAAGGGAAAATACATCCTGAGGGTAACAATAACATGTATATATATCCTTCCAACCTTTATTTATCAATACGTAACCTTGATGGTTACTGACAAAGAGTTATCCTCTGATTGATTTAATGATACTATGAGTCAGGTACTTGTAATACTGCTTGTATATCAATAGTTGTCACATGATAATTTGTACTTGTTATATTGGATAAGTACATAGCTATTCGGTTAAATTAATAGTTAAAACATGCAGTTGGAAATAATCATGCTGTTGATGAAGGGAGCTTGTTGCTAAAGAGAAGGCTACTCCAGAGAGGTTGCACTGTAGTTCTGAAATTATGAAAACAATGTATCTTAGAGAGGTGTGAACATAAAAGGGCGCTTAAAACTGTAGGCAGTCTTTAGGTCTCTTCAAATTTGCAAATGTCAAGTGACAAATTTGACATTCATTGTATATTCCAGCATTTTGAGCATAATTAGTGTTTTAATTAACATTAAGGCTTCTTGACTCTTCTTCGTGTTGCTTTTTAGTGAGACCCTTAATATCTTAAACTGGTTTATATTGACTATGTCTGTTACAAAGCCAACTTCCTTTGGTGTACTGCAACATGTAGCAGGAGCCAGTTTATTAATCTCTAAACTTCAGTTAAGTTTTCTGTCATTAAGAAAGTATGAAAATTTAACGAAAAGTCGTGAATAGTCAGTTGATTCCAAAATTTCCCAAAATGTGCTTCACAGAAAAGTGTTACTTCATGACCTACCATAGTTGAATCCACCTACTGATTGCCATGGTAATGATTTAATGTATGTGAGTAAGCATATTCCAATTTCACAGGATCCTCCCTGGCCCAAAGATAGCAGGTAGCAAGGGTTATTTTGGGAATAGATAGAAAGAATATAGCAGCTAATTAAGCTTTTGCATGTAAGCTATTAATTGACTCATTGAAGATTCAGGTGCTTGTAATACAGCTTGTACATCAAACGTTGTCACATGATATTTTTTTACTTGTTATCTATTAACTCTGATAAGTACAAAGCTGTTAGAATTGGCTAGACTGGACACTGTTGTCTCCCTTTGATTTGATATAATTTTCCCATTTCATTAAATAAGAATAATATGTTTTCACTGTTTTGTCACTTTAAGAATTCAGTACGTTATCCATAAAAGAACTGTCTGAAAAGCCTGTTTTCTGTGCCTCTTCCTCTAAGTACTGTGTCAAATATTTTAAAAATTTCAACTATACCAAATTTTGAAGTGTTGGACCTGAGAGTTATATTTGACTTACATGTATATCATAAAGGGAGGAAATATTACATACTTATCTTGTGGTGAATGATTTATAAATGATTCATTCTGCATAAACAATGAAAATAAGCTTTTAATTTAATTTAAGTTTTAATGGTTAGAAATAAATGCCTGTATTAGGGTCTGTAATCCTAAAATCTGAATGAAAATGTAACAAGAAAAACTATAACGAAACGTTATAGGTAGACAAATTATAAGAAGCATTGGCTAAGGTTTTTTGTATGAAGTTGCTTTTTTCATAAAGGATATTGACAGTATATTTTATTCATTCCTCCACTATGGAGAGTATAACATATTTACAAGTTTTAAATAATACACATATGTTGACAATCATGAGTATTTGACAGATGAATGAATTCTTGTTTATAGTTCACAAGTACATGGTAATACCATACCATACATCAATCAAATAAAATATACCCTAAATACTATCAAATTCACCATAATCTGCTATTATTCAACAACATTGAACTTACTTCATATAGCTATCACAACGTTCTTTTTGTTGCTTTTTGTTGTTGGTTGTTATAGTATAATAATTTCTCTTAATTCTGTCACTTGTCAAACACTTTGCTTATGTTTCACTGTAAGTTGTTGTGTCTTCTATTAATTTGTTAAAATATAACGTAACGATATTTTTTAGTTTTGTAAATAAAAATTTAATTAAATGAATGCAAGCAAGTATCTATACATATAAACAGTAAATTAATTAAACATGCATTTAACTCATTTTAAAATATTAAATACAAAATAGCAAAATTGAAATGACCACCATCCCCATTAGCCAATCAAATGGCCAGTTTTACCTAAACTAGTAATAGACACTATACTATATACTCGCAAACAACTAGAATAATCTCATACCCATGACTCAATGGTCATCTGTCAAAAATGCTGTTTCTGCCAAAACCCCGCTTCATAAAAATGCCAGGCTGAAACTAGACTAAACTAGCACTGCATTTGTCGGTCTTTGTTTTATTGATGCATCTGACTTTTAATCTTGGAGGTGGAACAAACCTATAGTTCTTGCCGGCCCAAAAGTACTCAAAAGCATCTATGGCTGCTGTACCAGAACACCATGTGAATGGAAGCCATTTTTTTAAAGCATCATACCACTGATCATTTAGGACAAATCTAACTATCAATAAAGGCCACTTAACTTTTTTCCCAAGGTTAGCCTTTGTACACAGATTAATTTGACTGTACAGAACAACCTCTCCAGAGCATCCCTCCATAGAGCAACAACCTCTCAAGAATGGCCCTCCATAGAGCAACAACCTCTCTATAACAACACCTTCATAATTTCTCTAAGCTGATATTTACTTTAAATTAAACCTCTGTAGAGCAACAACCTCTCTATAACAACACCCACAAAATTTCTCTAAGCTGATATTTACTTTGAATTAAACCTCTGTAGAGCAACCACCTTTAAACAATGGCCAATATTTGTAGCTCCCATAGGGTGTTACTCTACAGGTTGTACTGTATACAGATTCTAACTTACGTCATGTTGAACTCTCGGATTCTATCCAAAATCGACTCAGCAAGCTCATCAAATGCACCACTGCTTATTTTGCCTTAGCGCATACCAACTTGCTTTGCCATTTACACATTCATAAATATTCTGAGCCAAACATATTCATCATCAGTTAAATATGCTAATTTTCTGATTGAGAACAAACTATTACCTTACATACAGACAGTGATAAAAATTTTAACAAAGATTCAGCCCTATTTATTCTTTCTGGTGTTACTTTCAGCAAGCCCTTGCATGTGTCACAAAAATAACTGACCTTAATGCTAGCTGAAAACTGAAATTAGTTATACACCCACGAACAAAGTTTTGGGGGTATACTGGAGTCACCTTGTCCGTGTGTGCGTCTGTCCATCTGGTTGTGCATTGGTGTATTTTAAATCTACATGTATATGGCAGAAAATAATGTTCATCTCTCCTGTGCAATATTCAGTTCCATACCTCCAAGGTCAAGGTCACACTTAGAGGTTAAAGGTAAATCAAAGTACTGAAAGTACTCATGGAAACTGAACTTACATACACTTGCACTGCAACATGGAACGGGAACTCGTTTAAAAATTGCATTGTGGATGTATATAGACGTAGTACTTAGGTCTACATAAAAATTCATCCACGCCGAGCAAGTGACAGCTAAGGAAGCTGATCTATTGTTCAGTTTTCAAAAATCAGTACTTTTTTTGTTTTCACTCAATAACTTTGTCATCTATGAGTGGATTTCTGAAGGACTTGGCAGAAATGTTCACCAAGATGTGGTGTTGTGTCTGCCAAAAGCCCAGGTCTGTACCTCCAATGTCAAGGTCACACTTGGAGATTAAAGGTAAAAATTAGTGTATATTTCTCTTATCTGCTCTGTAATTTCATCATCTATAGGTGGATGTTCGAAACACTTGGCAGACATGTTCACCAACATGTGGCATTGTGTCAGACCCAGGGTAAAACTACTTTCCAAAAGAAATCAAGTTTGCATCTTTAAGTAATAGCCATAAAAAAAAAGCTTTAAACATTCTGTGTCAAAGCAGCATGTGGGGGTATTGGTCATTCCTGTGACAAGCTCTGTAGTTAAATCTTGTTTAGCAAAAATGCCATTTTTTTCTAGCCATATCAATTAAGGGAGTTAGCTCCCCTTAACTGTCATCTAAAACAAAATGATTTTCATTCCTAAATTTTTCCATTTCTTAATGACTACCCTTGATATTTTAGAAAAATGTAACAGGTGGTAGATATGCTGAATGGCAACACCCTCGAAACAAAATATCTCTTCTGTCCGGATACTGTCTTTGAAAAGGCTAAATAAATAGTATAACATGGTTTTATTGCCTTTTGAAAAAATATGTCTCGCTAAGTCATGATTTTCGAAACTACAGTTAAAATGCATTCCCCTAGCTCCACCTTTTACCAGTGCTCAATACAATTCTGCAATCTCCCTACCGGAGACTCTACTTTATCGGAGATCCTTATTTTCTCGTGTCTACAATTATGTGCAATCAGCATTCAACTCAAAATTTCAGTATTTTTATATTTTAATCCCATTTTCTTAATATTGACATTTTAAGACTTCACAGTTTTCTTTTTCAAAATTGAAACATAATTTATACTATCCATATTTGAGACCTAGTGTCCTTTTTGACTCTGCCGATTCTGGGGACAGCGGTCTGCTTCATAAGAGTGTAAGGTTGATGTGTATAGTGCAAAATGTCCAGACTGACAGGCTGATCTTGACATTCTTGTTGAACTCTCTGATCCGCCTGAACTTGCCTCCTGTAGTAGATTTTCTTTGCTTTGTCAGGATTTTCTGCCCCCTGTGGTATAATTGCCTTGCCGGGGGGGATGATACTTAATTCTAAGTATAAACCAGAAGACATAGAGCTTGGATATTGGATAATTGGCCTGTAGCATTGCTATGTGGACCTCTACCAAACTGGTACATATCATGACTCGGGGTACCCCCACTCAAGAGGTCACTTGACTTTACACAGATTTCTATATGAAAATCTTCAAAAATCATCTCTTAAAGCAGAAGATTTTTAGAGCTTGGATACAATGTATTTAGTATGTAGCATGGATGCAATGTAACAGTCTACGAAGACTGCCCAAATCATGATCCCCTGGTCAAATTGACCCTACCCCAGGGGTCATTGATTAACATAGGAAAAAAAACATAATGAACACCGAAGTCCTCAACCAATGATCAATCTGTTCATGAGTATAAGTATCATTCTGAAGAAACTTGTCTACCTAACTCAGTAAAACACCCAACTCAGTAAAACACCCAACTCAGTAAAACACCTAACTCAGTAAAACACCCAACTCAGTAAAACACCTAACTCAGTAAAACACCTAACTCAGTAAAAAACAAGATAAGTGCCAGTTTACATGTCATGTCAAATATAAATATGAGGGCCATGCTGAAGTAATATCTGAATACCGTATACGGTAATTGAAACGATATACCGTAGAGAGGTGTGAACATAAAACGCCACTTAAAGCTTAAATCTTTGCATCTCCTTAAAAATTAAAAAATGTCAAATGACAAATTTGTCATGCATATTCAAGTATAATTTTATTTTTATGTACATGTATTTATATACGGAAGTCGCTTAGTGATAAATCTTTAATATAGGCATAATCTAGTAATACTATGTAAAAAAGATTTGAAACTAAACATAATTTATTATGTACTTAGAATTTGAAATGGAGGAGCAGTGTCTTATAAAAAAACTTGAGGTAGCGCCTGATTATATTTAAGAGAACAGAAATACAATTATTGTGTTATTTAAAATAGCATTTTTAACACCAAATGGAAAGTATTTGTTCTACTTACCTGTAATGTACCTGCCATTTCTAGTCCACCATCAAAGCTCATCTGCCTGCTAGTGTTTGAGGTTGTTTTTTTACAAGCATTTTAAATATCAATATTTCTTTTATAACAATGTAAATTCTGTGACTATAAGTAATTTTGGGTTAGCAATAATAATAATCTCTAAGATTAATTTGTTTTCCAATTTCTTTTTTTTTTCATATAAATTTAATTTGTTGTTGTTTGCTTGATTATAAAAAGGACCACAATGGAAATAAGGATTTACTTCCCCTTTTTGTGTTATCCTTGTATTTTTAAAGTTTGTGGCATGGTTTCAATTTTTTACTTATATTCATTTACCTTTGATAATTTTACAATTTCAATTTTTATATTCTGTAATATATTTTTGTTTGAACTTTTATGCATTGTACTCTTAATTGCTATTTCTCATGCTATAAGCAGTTACAACTTATGTGTACTATATTTCCTATGTACCATTTTTTTTACAAATGGTTAAAACATGAAATATAATAATGATAACAATGGTCAACAAATGTCTATCTATAATAATACACACCAACAAAGCACTAGGCTTAAATGATGTATTCAAATATTTGGGTACTGGCCATGTCCATAGCCCAAATTTTTGAGTGCATAGTTTTTAAGCTACCATGTGCAGTAAATGATCTTTATGATCATTTGTGTATTGGGAGAAGACAATTGTTTAAGATAAAAATTGAATTGGCATGCATATATTTAGCCACATGTTAGTTATCTAACGTTTCTCATAAAGTTGGAATATTCTTGTTTTTGACAATTTTGGTCAGTTGTGTTTCAAATTTTTAAAAACTTTTTTACATTAAAAATTAAGCTTGTGCTACATGAAGTAAAGTTGAGTAATCAAAATGAATCTTAATTTTTTACTTTGCTTTGAACCACTTTGGTGTTTTAAACTTTTTTTTAAACGTAAAAGGTTATAATAATGTAATTCAGTAACTGGTGAGCTTTGAAGCGTAGACCTTCAGACATTTGTAATAAAAAAACTGTCACATAATCAGATTTTTTTATAATGCTACTTGATTAACTGGATTGAGTTAAATTTGTTGATTTTTACATACAATTGAAAGTTCTTTAGTCACTTTTTGTAGAATTCTGGCTTTTAATTTGAAATTCAAATAGATCAGTTTTCAATGCCTTAGATCCTGGGATCACACTTCTTTGTAGTACTCGTCCATGATGCTTGTTATTGTAATTCAAACTGATTGAGTTCTGACACTAATCTTACTGTCACAAAGTCAGGGAATTTGTATGTATTGTAAAACAAATTATAAGCGATGACCCTCCATTTTGAATCTGAGTAAATTATGTTAGTATCATTAGGTTTTGTGAAACAAAGGAAAATATTGGCAAGAATAATAGATACATGCACTCAATATGACAAATACATAGTATCCAAAATCAGTAATATTAAACTTGAATATATGTGTCAAATTTGATACTTAATATTTATAAATTGATAGATGTGTAAAAAATTAGCACAATTTTAAGGGGCCATTGGTGTACACACCTTTCTTAGGTATATCTTGTCCGTTATGTCAGTACGACTATAGCATGACCCTTATACTTCTGTCTCTGTAATAATTAGCAAGTGGTCAATGTAAGTTAATAGGAGAAACTTTTATTTACATCACAACTTCACAGCACACAAATTCCACGAAGTTAAATCCACAACCAAAGTTAGTAAAAAAACATTTTTTTACTCTGCAGGTTCTTACCCAGTTTAAGATTTTAGCTTGACTATTCAAAGGACATTACTCGCCCGATTGGTTTTGTGTGCACCTTCTTGTATGACTTTATATCTCCATCAACCACTAAAGATATTTACTTGTTACTTCACACATGTCTTTGAGATCATAATTGGAGGTCACTCCATAACTTTCTTATAGATTTTGACTGAATTATGATACTTTGTGAACTTACAATATTCCTGGGTATAAAATTTTGCTGCTTCATCAATCTTTAAAACTACTTATGGTATTCACCTGAAACTTAACCCATGTCTTTGTGATCATGATTGGAGGTCACCCTCCTCGAAAAGTGTTTGAAATGCGCATTTAATGCATCCTATTAATATCCTGGGAAATCAGTGGATCAGGCTCAATCTGACACAGCAACTTGATGCCAGTTTCACAATTACGAGCACTCTTGGAAATCATGTTTTACAGTAGTTGATCTGCTCTTTTAATGCTTTTGTGAGAGTTACTAAGCTTTAACCCTACTTACACTATCTCTCAATGATTGAAAGTCACCTTGCAAATCTGGCCTATTATGTGGAACCTCTCTTCAATGGTCAACAGCTGGTCATGACAAAATTGGCTGTTATAGGGAGGTGGCTACATGTTGTTAAGAGGGAGATACTGTTTGTTATGTTAATAATAGTGGAAATCACCTAACAGTCCAATACAGGCATTCAATAAATTACTACATTGTACATACTCAAAGTTTTCAATTACTCTTAAATTGATCAGTGATAATACTTATAGTTTGTGTTGAAAACTTTTGATATGTGTTAGTGTTGATTTTTTTTGGCTTATCAAAAGGAATTTGAATATATAAGAGGTGTAAAACCCAACCTGTACTTTTTAGCACTGTAGTTTATCCTCACTTTGGTATATTAGATCATCTTTCAAACATTACAATGCAGAATGCATTCCCCAATTTTAGTTTCATTTTATTACAAAGAAAACAACAGTTTCTTAGTTTAAATGCAGTACATTTCATGTCAAACTACACCATACCAACATTTAAAAAGCTGATAATTAGTATGTACTTAGAGTCCTAAAAGTTTGAATAATATTGTTCTGTTGTTAAACCTCTACATGCTTAACTGTATATGAATTCATCACAAATCAGTTCACTCCCAATGTAACGTAACTCTTGTTGTTGGATTCAAATAAAATAATGCAAGTACTTCGCTTTCACCGTTTTTATTCTCCGCGACCAAATTAAAAATATTAATTAACTTCAATGTGTACCAATTTCAATTAGTCTTACTGATCTTACTTCCGTTCATACTCTCTTTCGTACTCCTGTCCATACTCTCTTTTATACTTCTGTTCGTACTAACTTGCTATCTGTGGCCGAACTTTCATATAGGATGTCCGAAAGTGTTTTGACAGTTGGGTGGTCCTTGTTTTCTGACCAATGGGAACTAAGTTAGAATTTTAATTAACCAATCACTAATGGCTTACGCAACATTGTGCAATTGATCTTTCTTTAATGTCATATTGCTTTCGTCTTGCCAAAAGTGAACGGTTATGTTGATAAATTTATTCTAAAATTACTTATTAATTATTAGACAACTGTCACTATATGATCAGTTTACCACAACAATCAAATACTATCAAGTGCAAACTATCCATCTGAACATACATACAAATGCACGTGCACATCACGTGCATAACCTAATTCGTATGTTTCTCTATCAAGTATGCACTTATAGTCATTTAATTATAACAATCAATTCATCAATTATATTTACATATAAAAACAAACATGTATGAAGCCACTATGTTACACCAATCTTGGCATCACAATATGTAAACACTTCATTTCCTTAAAAAAAGTCTGTAATACTATGTTGTCTGCTATTCATGATAGTTAGCATCTCTGCAACTACTGCGGACAAATCCATAACTCCATTTAAACAATTTGTTTGTCCATTAACACAGGCAAAATTTCTCATTTGGTCCAAACATTCATTTATTGTCATTCATTTTGACTTTCTGTGATGTCTGTGTCAGAATCACTGTTGTTAGCACTCTTTGTTTGAGTTCAGATGCAGACAAATCTTAGTTTATTGTATTTTTGTTATCAATTTTGTCTAAGTTTATTGAATCCACATTTGTCGAAACATTTCTCAATGGTAGAAATATCCATTTCTCTACTTGCCCTATTGACCCAGTTTATTGTATTTTAAACGCTGACATATCACGCAGAATCTCACGCCCTCACTTTATTGAATTATCCATCCTTACAATAATTATACGATGTTTAGCCCACTTTCCCCAGCACACTCTTCTCTAAATGACTTGATGAATGTTTTTCTTGGACCCGCTTTATAAAAGATCACACTTTCATCCATATTAAATATGTCACGCGGTTCATATCCATCACATACATGCTCAAGCTTATCTTTCCAATCTGACACAGTTTTTGAATCAACATCACTTCAAAGTTGTGTCTTTTCAAAAATTTCTCAAACCAACCGTTGGAAGCCTTAAATTCATGCAGACCTAATTCACTAGAAACTTCAGATCTTTCTGTTGAATTAACTGTTGTTTCCTATCTGGAGTCATTATGTTCTTATAGTCTTTAAGACATTAGCCTTACTTCAGTGTTACTGAAAATGGAAAGCAGTCTTAGAGTTTGAAGCTGTTAACATTACAATAATAATTTACAATTACATGTGAAAAATATCAATCATTAAACATTGTCTTCATCGTTGCTGCATATGAAACAATTTTTAAGACCTATACTGTATATCTGAGTAATTACATAAAAATAACTGTAACACAGTCTTGAACTTGAGATCTGCAAACACCGAAGTGCTCAGCAACTTTTCTGGAACTTTGACCAGATTCTAGCATCTTGATGTCGGCAATACGCTGCTCAAGCATCAGAAACTTGCAATTGTGTATTAGTCCTCATAGCTTCTTTAATTAATCAGTATTGCAGATATAAATTAACCAGTATTAGTTACAAATATTATGATGCATATTTTTCACTTTTTTGTTTTATTGTATAATCATGTGATATTGGTTGATAAATAGTAAAATACATTTTAAACATTACTAATGATAATCATGGCATGTTTGGTATCAAAATTGCAATCTCAAAATGTAGAGTTCATTTCTATAAATTATATTTTGATATTATAATTTTTATTTACATATTAATTACACTGATGTTATAAAATATTGCATCATAATCTTTTTGTGCTATGGTTAGTCGAAATTTAGTATTACTTGTTTACTTTGAACTTAATATGTCAGTTTATTATTTAATTAAATGTTTGTGTGATTTTTAGCACTTAAGTTGACATCTTTTCTAGTGATAGGTGTCCAAGCCATTTATATTGTTATATATATTTATTTCTTTATTCAAGTCTCATCTATATATACAACGTATATTGCACATAACATAAAACAAAAATTATGTATAGCCACTCTTACTAAGAGTTATAAGAGACATTATTTACATTATAATAAAACATCAAATTATCACATGGTACATGTATAAAAGATTTTGATATTACATATTATTACATAATACATGTTTAATGTTGCATATATGCAAATAAAATTAAAACTGAAAAACAGCTGTTAATCCGTATTAAAATATCAATTAAAAAGACAGATTATTAAGATACTGAGAGTAATCGTGCACTATAGCGCATTTTTAAAAAAAATACCTGATGAAATCTTTTTAGAACCAATCAGATTGGTTCTAATTCGATTAACAACTGTTCTTCAGACGAACTAAAATATGTTTTAAGTTTATTCACATACGTAGTCCTACATTATTTACAAAGATAAAAAGAATGACGCTGTAAGATATTATAACAGGTTTTGGCACCTGTCCGTATCATCTCTTGAGTTATTGAAAAGAAAAATTAATTTATCAATATTAATTTTGACCTATTCATAAGATTAAGGTCAATTGAAATTGCTTTTGTGTACAAAGTTTGTCTTAAATCAGAGTAAGAATAACAGTCTAAAATTACATGTTTTTCATCGTCAATGATGTCACAGAACGGACATTTTCTGTTATGCACTGGAATACCTTCATACCTACCAGTCTCTATTCTTATGCCCTGTGACATCATTGATTGATCGGTTCCAGTCATTACAATATCTTACATGTAAAGCAGATGCAAGTTTATCAACAATTAAGTGTATGTTTATACATAGCAATATTAATATCACAGAACTATTCTAAATCACAATTATTCAACATATTCTTTACAATATAAAACCAATTGGAACATACTCTACTTGACATATAAGTGGCCCAAAGAACAATTCGTTTGTTAATTTGTCGTAATTCATGTTTGACAACCTGGCCTTGAATAAGGAAACAGATTTCCATTGCCTTATATTTGGGGCGGTCCATGCCATTTCACCAGTGACGGCTGCATTTGGCGTATATCTGCAGACTCCTAAAAGAAACGCATTGCATGATTATGTACTACGTTAATACATGAATATAAATTTTGACCCCAAATAGCAGCACTGTAACTAATAGTTGGCCAAACCACTGAATCATAGAGTTGTGTATAAACATTATACGGTACTCCCAATTGTATGTCTTTAATAATCTAGTAAGTAATTAAGTAATCCTGTATGTTAAAGCCAATCTTTTGTGCCATAAAATACCTGTGGAAATGTAGTTTTTGTCAGGAAGCCTTAAATGTCAAAATTTGAGAAAGATTATCAATTATCAGAAATAAGCTTATTAGGAAATTTAAGCCACACCTTCTGCAGAAAGGCCTTATAAATACTTGGGTAGTTTAGATACGATTATATAGAAAATTATAGAAATATAGGATACTGTAGTTAATATTTTATTTTTAGAAACTGTCTTTGTGACAAGAAATATAATTTGTCTTTGTGACGCATTTTTGGATACAGTCTATGCGACATTTACTTTGTGTTTACTGAAATATTTTGGACTTCGATTTACTTTGTGTTATATCATAATTATTTGAACTTTGTGTGAATTTAAGACAAACATCTGTTGTCAATGTCTAATTAAATAATATTGAAGGAAACCTAGATCTTTGTGTTCAATGAACAACATCAGTGATCTATCAGACTGAGTATACAATACGATCTCAACACGAATTATCACCACAGCACTTCCACTATTGCATTGTGATCTAGAATACAATTTAACACACATATTCTTAGATCATAATATATATTGAAAATGATACACTTTTAGGTTGTTTGTTTGATTTTTATTTCCTAATTATGCTTAATAATAATAAGCGGGAGGTGCAGGTTGCAAACAATTATCAAATCATTATAAGAACAGTTTGCTTAAACAAACCTGATCTTCACTGATGAGTAAAGCATTGTTTTCGCATAAACATGTCTTTAAGAAGCGTGTTGACAATCACAACTTGAAATTAATAAACAATCATAGAAAACTGCTGACCATTGATTCGCACTAATCCCTTGACACCATCCCAACAAACACTCTTGACAATTGTTTGACATTTGACACGCACATAATATTATATTCGTTGACTGGCCGTTCAGAGGTAGTAAATGGTCATTGGGAACAAATTTACTGGCTGGAGTTTAGAGGTGACTGGTGGTGAGAGGTTCATTTATGTTGAAAATGCACCAAGGGATTCAAAGTGGCCATTGTTAAGATATGACCGTTGTTGAGGGATGAACTTCATGGCGGTTCCACTCCCTCATGAAAAGTGTGGTCTGAATTTGATCTGAATCAGTCTGAATTTTTACTGAAAATTGTCTGAATACGGTCTGCACAATTGCTGAATGTGTACTGATACTCTGAAAATACAAATGCTGAATCATGTCTTAGACACAAATTCAGAAAAATTCAGCCCTGTTTGTATCTCTGAATCTTGTCTGACAACACTGTTCAGTTAAAATTCAGACTTTAAGATTCAGACTTTTTTGTCTGAATAATGGCTGAGATGCTGAAAATTGGCTTATTATGGAACAATTCAGACAAAATTCAGACAGATCAGACATAATTCAGAAGTACGATTCAGACAATTTTTTCAGACAGAATTCAGAAAAAGTATTCAGATACTGCTCAGACAATGTTTTCAGACAATATTCAGAAACAGTATTCAGATACTGTTCAGAGAGCTAGATCACTCAGACTTTATTCAGAGAAATATTCAGAAGATTTTCAGACATGTCAAGCCAGCCCTCCATGAATCATTCTATAATACTTGGAAACCCATATTAGAAGCTTTGCTCACATTATATGATGGGGATTATTCATATAATTATATATATCTAACTGCCACAAAGGCAAGTGCAGCCTCTGTAATGGAAAAAAAGAGGGTCATAATAAATGGTCAAGGTTTTTCAAATTTCAATGTTTCACTGTTTTAAAATAATGAGATATGACTTTTATCCTGGTGAATATATACAAATAAATTCAAATATTTCAATAAAAAGCATGAAAAAGTATGATTTATAAAAATTCAAATGCATGTGCATGATTATAACTTCCAAAAGATACATTATGGTGTTCCATCATACCCCACCCACTTAATTCTGTCATAATCATCTCTTAAATATGTATCTCTTATTAATTTGTTTGGTTTTCAGTTGTAAATCATGAATTTATACATGAACCTAATTACCAGTACACTTACTAGTTCATAAGCATCATGTATTCAGCTGTGTTTCTATTTTCATTAAAGCCACACATCATTTGGTTATTTCTTAACTGTCAGCCATTTTGAATTACACCATGTGACCTGTGACATCATCAAAAGTCTGAATATTTCAGCCTTTTTAAAAAATCAGAATCTGTCACTCTTGAAATTTTAAAATTACATCAATATAATTTTATTATACATGTGCAATCTTAAATTGATGTAACCATCTTTGGGTCTGAGCATGTGTACATACATGTATATAGTATACAGTGATGCATACAGACTTTTTTCAGTATTGATTCAGACATTTGCTGAAGCTGAAAAAAGACTGAACCTTGATTCTGAACCAGTCAGACTTTTTTCAGTATTTATTCAGACATTTACTGAAGCTGAAAAAAGACTGAACCTTGAGTCTGAACCTGTCAGACATTTTTCAGTACTTATTCAGACATTTACTGAAGCTGAAAAAGACTGAACCTTGAGTCTGAATCTGTCAGACTTTTTTCAGTATTTATTCAGACATTTGTTGAAGCTGAAAAAAGACTGAACCTTGAGTCTGAACCAGTCAGACTTTTTTCAGTATTTATTCAGACATATTTCATGGTCTGAAACAGGTCTGAACTTTGTCAGCACTGTTCAGCTTTCATTCAGACGGAATTCAGATGCTTGATATGGTAGTTCAGCAATAATTCAGTCATCAATATTTCTGTAAGACTGTATTCAGCATTCATTCAGCATTCATTCAGCTCAATTCAGACAAACTTCAGACATTCTGTTTCATGAGGGACTGTAATGTTGTCTTTGTCTGCAAACATAAATCCACTGAACTAATTAATTCATTGATCTTTTTCTAGAAAGAATCGGGCATAATCACAATCGAAAATTGCAGTGAAATGTTACACAGCCCGACTGTGGAATGAACAAATCGAGAACATTCATATGACGTCAAGCATAGCATGACCTTATATCTATATATTGATTACATGACTACATAAATGTGCATTAAATGCACTTTTCACTCTCTAAGTCCCATAACTCTGACATAACTTCTTTCATTATCAAGCACTGAGAATAGTCCACCGTGCTGTCCTTCTGACAGCTCTTGGTTCTAGTACTTGTCACCTTTACCTTCATTTTTGCCTTTTTGCTTGGTTTTTGTTGTTTCTTGTGGGTCTAGATTTATCGAATCATTAAAGCATTGAGTTGACAGAGACTACTGAGTTCTCTTCTGTAATATTAAATTGGCTGCAATCACTGATAACAGAAGGATTTTGAACGGCTTGCAAATTTCCATTACTGATATAAGCCTGGAGAGAGATACACAGGGCTTTGGTTGACAGCCATCTTATCACTTATTTTTGGTGACTCGGGGCATGCAGTATCCTTCCCTAGAGGATTATCATATTCCTTTCTGACTTTTTCAACTAGACCAACTGTCCTTGACCAAGAGATGCACATCATTATGACCAGGGCACACAAAAACCGACAATTTGCCGGTCCAGACCGAATTTCAACGCCTCAGACCGATTTGCGCAGCAGAAAAGTGTTAAAAATCGGTCTATAAATGAGCTATAAATGTTTCATAAATTTCATGAAATTCGGTCCATATCGCATTGTACGGGCAAAATGTCACAAACCTTCCTGTATATTGTTCGCACCATTCTAATGACCCCCAATAAACACGTCAAGATGCCTGCAGCGATCTTTTGTTAATCCAATCAATAGGGGGTCGATGGTAATTAGTCCAAACACGTGGTCACATGTAAACTGGTTCTCATTGACTTGTAAGCACTTCGGTGCACAGCAACATGGAACGGGAACCAGTTTATGTTTACATGCAGACGATTTTACTCGTTTAACTCTAGAACAGTTCTGAAAGTTAATCGAACGCGCAAGAGATTTATTTACGTGAACACCGGCTGCATGGAGTTGTCTCCCGCGACGATCTTCAAATCTGTACTGATTGTTGACATTTAAAAAATTGACATTACGATAGTCAGAAAGCCTTGCCCGATCATGAAGTAAAGTAAACATTAGATGTGAATGAATTTCGCTCGATTTACTCTAGAACAGTCCTGCATGTTCATCGAACGTACACGGTTCCGTAATACATTTTCGCGACCCTTACTGAATTTAGAAATTGTTCTTCGTAGCTCGTGTTTTGGCTCTAATAATACATAATGGAGCATATTGATTTGTTTCTAATAATTTAAAGTTAGACTGTCACTCATATATTACGATAAACCGCGATGCTGCATGTTTTCAATGGTGACAACTTACGTATATGTAACGTACGGGGGGGGGGGGGGTACAATTTCGCCTAAAATGGGGGGGGGGGCGACTCTGGACCGATTTTGATTTCAACTTTTTAGATGCCCTGATTATGACCCACATAAAAATGTTAACCTTGGATAGTAAGGCTCTTTAGACTCCTGAATACAGATAGACTTTTTTTGAGAATCTTAACATGGTGTTAGTCCATGTGGTCCAGAGTAGAAAGTGGTACTAATTTACTAATGTTCAAGCAGTGACAACATGGGCTCAAGGTCCTCAGTTTATGTATGTTAACTCCCTGCCAGCCATAATTAATATGCACTCTCCAGTCAGATTTGACATTAGCCATACAAGAAAAACCATGTTCCCAAACAGCACTTGAAATCGCCAAAATACTTCAGTTGTATTTATTATGTTGAAGTTGGATATAGGAATAAAGTAAAGCTTTGGTGAATTAAATGTTTAGTGACTCTGTAACTCAGTTGATAGGGAGCTTGCACTATAAGCCAGAAGCCCTGGGCTCGAGCACTGGGCAGGAAACCCAATTTTTCACTCTCACTGAAGTGTCTAATAAAATGAAACTGCTGATTGAAACCAAATGAAAAGCTTGTTAAATGATCACAATTGCTTGTGTTAATATTGAGATAGTGCTGAAAAAATTCAAGATGATACTTACCATATTTAATATTCAATTTGGTACCCTGTATCTTAAATACAAGTGAGTTGCACACTTTTTCTCCTAGATGATTTCAAACATGATTACTGCTGAAAGTGTTCAATTTTGTTTATGTTCATTACTAGTTTGGGTATCCTGGCCATTTGATTGGCTAATGGTGATCAAGGACTTATATACATACATGGATTCGCAACTGCTAAAAATAGATCAAACGATATCGTTTGGCGATCCCACAATGCATTGCTATATACTCGGCAATGTCCGACAGCTGTATTTGGGTGTTTACGAATTTGATTATACTAATAAAACTCTGGCAATTGGGCACGGGAAATTGGTAAAGGATGCAACAAATTCCTTAAAGATATTGAGATACATTTATAATCCACAAAGTCTAAGTATAAGCATCAAAAAAGGCATCAGTCGAACATTTTAAATTCCAAGATGGCGGACATCTATTATAATCCTTTCGTCTCCCAGATTAAACATTCGGAATACCACGGATATTTTCGCTGTTATTATCATTCGGATATCACATATTTTTTCGTATTTTCGCTTTTGTAAACAATAGCTTGTATTCCCGTTGATTCACGTCTTATTATTGCGGGATTTGATTACTTTAAACTGTTAATATGGAAGTTGCGAATCCATGTATGTATATAAGTCCTTGTGGTGATGTAGGTCATTTTTGTCATGTTTGACTAAATCTGTTCCATCTGCTCTTTGCTATTTTAAGTTCAATGTGGTTGTATCTTAGCAGATTATGGTGAATTTGTTAGCATTTAAGGTATATTCTATATGAATGATGTAGGGCATGATATTACCATGACATTGTGCTTGTGAATTCATTCATTTGTCAAATACTCAAGATTGTCAATATAATTATGTGTATTATTCATAACATGTAAATATGTTACTTATACTCTCCATATTGTAGGATTGAATAAATACACAGTCAATATCCTGTATGAAAAAAGCAACTTCATACAAAATACAAAAACCAATCTACTTATAATGTTTCATTATGATTTTTCTTGTTAGGTCTAAGTTGACAGATTCTATCTTTGTCAATTCATGAGGTTCAGGGATTGTGATCTTGTTGTTTTACATGAGGTCTATTCTTAGGTCTTAAAAATCACTTTTATGACATTGTATTGTGTCATCAGGGTCTACTCTTTTTGCTAAGAATGTTCAAGAAGGTTCCACTGTAATGTTGTCTATGTCCTGCAAACATAAATCCACTTAACTGATGAATTCATCAACCTTTTTCTCGAAAGAATCGGTCATTAAATCACAATTGAAAATTGCATTGAAATTTAACACAGCCCGACTTGGAATGAACAAGATGAGAACATTTGTATGACATCAAGCATGTCATGACGTAATATCTATATACATTGTATCGAATTAGAGAGAACGCATATAAATTCAAGCCTGATTATATTGATTTTTTTCATTATTCTTAAAAGAAAAATTAAATTCATCTGTCTATTGAACTGCAATGTTTAAGTTTTAGATCAATGACTTGATTTTCATATTGTAAGTGTTGAATCGAGGCTCGGATCAGATCGTCATTTACTAACGATCCACAACCCTAGAATTAAGGGTCAGCTGATACATTGAAATATCGATGCATTGTGAGTGTCCTAATGGTACAGATCCATAGTAAAGTCTCAATCCAATAACTATGGCTGATAGTTAGCTCAACTATCGATAGTTACGATACTTTCCTTCTTATTAAGTTTATTATCAATTTAAAACAACTTCATTAAATTAACCAGTAGCATGAATACACTCTTCCATTGAACATGATAATAACTTTAATGCACCTGATAAAATATCAGTGATGTGAACTTTATTTTTCATTTCCAACAACCTGCACGATATTAGAAGAAACTAATTTAGCGTCGGTATACTTAAGATCGTTCCGCCAATTTCTAAGATTTTCCATCAGTTAGGTTATTAAAATTGTTTACATTCACAACAATGGGAAACCAGATGCAGTTTTTGAACTGAGTTTTATTAATGTATTTCTGTCCAATTAATTTAAATAATTTCCACAAACATTAAATCTCTGTGGTTTTCAAATCTTGGCAATAACAATTGAAATATGATCGCAATAGTTTACAGCAATAGCAATAATATCACAATAGCACTTTCAACAATAGCAATAGTGTTGCAATAGTCAGAACTGGACCCAATAGTCATGCACCCCTATGTACCTAAAATTTTAATGTATAGATAGGATGCAATAAATAATACACCATGACATAAATTATATGGATGGTACACCATTACTTGATGCTTGAATGATACATGTAACTCAATTTATATTTCGTGTTTTTTATGGTGCATTAATTGATGTTGGTCATGTAGGGCAAGCATTAGTGACAAATATATCTATGTAAAAAGGATAAAATATCATTATCAATAAGAACAATAGACTTGTAGTATCAAAATAAAATTGTGTGAGAATAATCTGATTAACATTGTATCATACTATTATAGTTAAAAGGAAGTGTATAAAAAGGTATCGCAGTTTATTGTACAAGGGTCATCCGTAAAGTTCATGGACAGTGTTATTAATGAGACTAATCATATATGTTTTACGCTAAAATCTTATGGACATGTAATGTAACATATTGACAAAATACATGTCAAATATCAAAATAAAATATTGATAAAATATATTCGCTGTACATATAAAAAATTAATGCACATATAGATCTACTGAGCACTTCAACATACTTCATATCGACGTCAAGATGTTTCTCGAAGTACTCTCCCTCAAATGTTATGCATTTTCTGTGACTTTCCACCCATATAGACAATATATCATGAATCCAGCTTATAATTGTCACATGTTCTAGCAAAACTGCGCATGGCCATTCTAATTTCCTCAATTAAATTAAATTGTTTTCTTTTCAACTGATATAATTTTAATTTTGGGAAGACCACTATAGCGACTGCATGCTAATTTCTCATAGCCAACATCAAAATATCCTTAAATATCAGAGATCTTGATACTTTAATAGAATTCTCAGCTTTAATGTCTGCATGGGTGTACACCCAGCCTTAACTCAGTATGCTCTGACGTCGACTTAACATTCTGTAATGAATTCAAATAAGCACAGTTCTTCCATGCTCAATAACTTTGTTATTACGCTGGCTATGGCGTCAAAATTTGGCAGCAAATGTCACTTACATTTGTTGCGGTGTCCAATGTCATTCTGTACACTTCTGTGCATTTTTGTACAAATTACAGCACAAAGATAGCAACAAACTGAATCCACTAAATTGTAAAAATTCAAAGTGCTCCGTAGGCACTGACTAGAGTCGCCTTGGTAACTTGTATCCAGTGACTACGTGAAAAAGTGACAATTTAGAAATAGAAATTAAGACAAAAGATGTCAATTATTGCCATGACAAATTTTTACAACCATCACATCATTACACCCAAAAAGTTTGTCCACAAACTTTATGGATGACCCTTGTATTGTCCGATTTCCTTTTTGTAATTATTTATATTTGTTTCTAGTCTGACATTTTCTAAAAGCTTCTTCATGTTTTTTATATCAATGTGTCTGATATGGATTGGCTGAAGGTCGATCCAGTCAATATGAAAATGTTTGATAGAATGTGGTACAATGCACAGACGCATTCAGGCAAATCATAACTAGTGAGAGGCCAGGAATGGGTTTAGTGAATGTCTAGATGGTATAACCTCTCTTTGACAAATGGACACATGAGCGAGGATTGGTTTGATGAAGTGAAGTTTGTTGTAGATGTTGGAATCCCTTTGGGGCTACAAGTATGACTGGACAGAGCTAACAAGATTCCACATTCAATAAACACATATGATTTAAAATCAGTGTATGGGGTTTTGACATCTGAAATAGGTTATGCATTGCTGATTTTGCACTTGGGTCAGAAAGAAATATTTCTTACCTACCTACCATCACCTGAGTCAGGTTACTGCAAACAAATATTTTTTTAAGGATGGCCCTAGTTAATTTTGTGTTTTATTTGATAGTTTAATTAGATAAATAAGTTTAATAACATTTTGTCATGATGAATAAACTGTCAAACTAACCAGTTTATTAATAAACTCTGACCTTGCTTTTTTAGCTCACCAGTGCATGTTGTGCTCAAGGTGAGCTTTTGTGATCACTCTGCGCCTGTCATCTGTCATGAAGTTGTGTCCATATTTACTTTAAACAACATCTCCTACATCACTATGCCAATTGCAACTAAGCTATGCTGGAATAATCATTGAGTGGTCCCATTTCAAAGCTCATCAAAAAATTCAATTTCATATAAAGCTGGTTGCCATGACAACCAATTTGAAGAACTTGGATATTTGGTATATATAGCATTGTCTAGTGGACCTCTGCCAACTTTGTTAAAATCATGGCTCAGGTGTCAAAATTGACCCTACTCCCTTGATTAAATTTAAATAGGCTTATATAAGAAAATTGGATCTGGGGTCACATAAGTTTACACTTCTAAGGCTTATGTGGTGAAAATTGAAAAATCTTCCCAAAACAGCAATGTTTTGTTGAATTATCTACCCTATTTTTTATTCTAAGATTATTTCTATGGTTTGTCAGTGTTATACTCTCCAAATCATGGATAAAGAAGAATGTAGCCACAGTCTTCTTTCTGGTGAGCGATTAAAGGGCCATTATGGCCTTTTTGTTAATCTATGAATTAGTGAAACCAGCCAGTTCCGCTACTTTAAAATAGCCTGAGATGTTCTGAACTATATCAAGAGATCTACTATGACCACAACATTTCATCAATGGATCTACTGTGACCACATCACATCAATGGATCTACTGTGACTTACAACATCTCATTAATGGATCTACTGTGACCACAACATCACATCAATGGATCTACTGTGACCACAACAGTCAAACAGCCAATCCTGTTGTGAGATGAAGTATACAATGAGTTCATGAGACTGAACACCTTCTCTACACTTACTTGCACAGGTATACACCTTTTGTCTTCTTTGTTATGCAAAACCTGTCTTATTCAAACTATAACAAATACAACAACACCCTACTGAGTGACCAGCCAGGTACCATATACAGTGCAACCTCTCCGAAGCAACATCCTTTGGGAGAAGCGAAGTTACATCGTTGTTTGGAGGTTGTTGCTTTACGAGTAGAGAGTTAAATTAGCAGTTGAATTGACAAATATTAGCAGTTACAATATGTACTTAATTATATACTGTCAGCAGCTTTGATTGGTTGTCCATAAAATACCATCAAATAATATTCCCTATGCCCTATTAAAAATACATATAAGATGCAAATTATCAGGGAAAAAATAAGTGATATAAATGTGATTTAAACATTAAAGTACTGGTATTGAGTTCTTAACTGCAAGCTACAGTGATCATCTAACCACAAAGACCCTTATTAGAGATAAAATGGCTCCAGGCTCAACAGTAGGGTAGACTACTCCTCACTGTATTAAAAGTAAATATTTCTTGTTACTTGTATTAGGAAGTACAGTCAAACTTGTGAACAAAGGCCAACCTTGTGAAAGACATGGTGTGGCCTTTATTCAAAGGTGACCTTTATTTGGATGTCATTTTGTTCTAGATAATCAATGACAATTATTGAAAGAATGACCTTTATTCACAAGGTGGTCCTTTTTCAGAGATGGCTACTAACTAAGATCTGCCTGTATATCTATTTATACCTTCATCGAAGCATTACAGCATAATTACATGTCTTTTCTTGCAAAATTAATTTTTAATTTGCTCTGGTAAAATTGTAATTTAAATATCTCTTATTTGAGCTCTAATCTGCTCAGTACCATAATTTTATGGTAGAATGACCAATACACAAAACTTTATGTCCCATGAGAAACCCATGCAAATTTCTCATAACTGTTCTGAACATATAATTTTCTCAAAAACAAATTTCTGACCATGTCAAATGAACATTCTGGTTGTTGTTGTTGCAAACACCAACATGGCTACTCATTTAAAATGAATGAAGAAAAATGATCTGTGGAGGAGATGGTGTTTTCAAGAGTTGTATAACTGTCTTATTTGTGTAATCATTATTATAATTTAAAAATACCATATACTTAAGTTCTCTAAATTTTAAAAGAACTGATTGAGAAATAATAGGTAGAAAATTGTCTGTTAGAATATTGATGGACAATGGACTGAAAATTAATTAACAGTTTGTATTATCACAGATGTAAATCATTCTGTATTCTTCATACAATACTTCCCAATTCTTCCTTCTTGAATGCTAACAAAATAATACATCAAGTGAAAATACACCACTTAAGAACTTTAGTTGGTTAAACTATCACAAATATAATTGTTTATAAGCACTAGTAAGCATGTATGCCACGATAGGGTCTAAAAGCTTGAAAAACATAGTAGCTAACTTAAAAAAATAGTCAGTAAGAGTTGTTTCCCTTGATATGTGACATTTTTGTTGATACAGTGTTGATACAGTTTGTATATACATTCAATGGTCTTTAATATGTAATAAAACCACAAAAGACATTTTATGTCACTTACTATTAAGAAACATTACAATCATTTTTATGTCATGCAAAAAAAGTAAAACCAATGCACAAAAATCGTGTTTTACAGCGATAAAAACTGTACCAGCCTTATTATAAACATTTTTGTTTATTAGCTTAAATAATCTTCGACCACTGTTCTTTGATTTTTCATTTCTCAAATCCTTCGATCCTATTTTATGCTAAAACGTAAGAAAAACACAGAAAATCAAGGAAAAAAGAAAATATCCTTAACTGGACTAGTTTCCACACAGTAACACTGTTTGATAAATTTAGTGTGCTTAACAATGTTAATTTTAGGACTTTCATGCATCAATTATATCACAGTCACCTATAGGCCAAAAAGATGTAAGTCACTTTTTAGGTGTTTACATACTATCTTAGATTGCAGTTAGACTTGGTATGCTTCAACGTAACTGGAAGAAAGTCTAAATGACAATTTATTTGTTGTCTTTTTCCCTACTGCTACCTTGTGTTTTTTCAAGGAATCTTGAGAAACAAAAAATTAAAAAACAGTGGCCTAATTTTAAGGGATGTACTTTATATTACAAATTAGAATCATTCAGTATATAACTTTCCTGGGTTAACACATGTGTAATATTGATCTATGTTATGTTTAATAAAACTGATCTTTTCCAGTGTCAATATTATGTTTCAAATACATTATAACAGAAATTATATAGACACAGCATTAATTAATTGTCAACACAAAAATTACTATTGTAGCGTTGGTACTAAGTAGCATGATATGATAATTTAGTTAAGTTTAGCCTTAATCTTTAAGCACAGTGTGACCTAATTCTAAAAACTGGAAGTTCTACCTTTGCAACAACTTTGCAGCTATTATTGAGAAGAATTTTATTAATTTAGACTATTTGGGATTTGTTTTCTCCTGTAACTGTAAGTGTTGATAAATCAGTTTTCTAGCGATTAAGTTCAATAATCTTAGTTGACACGTTTGTCTTACATTTAAATTACATAGTTAAATGTTTACAGGTTTGACCTGTCCATTTTTGTTTTTATAGGTAAGTCAGTTTGACTGACGCTATTATTTCAGTATTTATGCCCAACGAAAAAACGAAGTTTGAGAAGGGGTATATTGGAGTCATTCTGTCGGTCCGTCCGTCCGTCTTTCTACATAAAAGTTTGTGGAGCGAACTACTACCACATTGTTTTAGCGATTGCCATGAAATTTGAAAAATCTTATCACCATCAAGTGTAGATGTGCAAGGCACAATTTTCATGCCCAGCGATTCACTCATTGCAGAGTTATGTCCTCTTAAATTGAACTTAGCGGTATAGTGTACTATATTGCATTATTAGTGTGAAAGCGATGGCGGGGGTATTAGCCACCTCTGTAACAGCTCTAGTTTTATTTATGGTACATTGATTTGCAATGTTTAAGGTTTTTCTATGTAGAATGTTAATCTTGTTTGTAAAGCATCATTTGTGCAATGATCTTCGGAATCTGGGACCGAAATTGGGGATTTTCCATTTTCCTTAAACATCAGAGCTGTTTTGGACTCTTCCATTAAGTCAAAGAATGGGATTATAAAAGCAGGAGTTCCTTAGATAATAGATAAATTTCTTTGTTTATTTCATATTTGAAATTCTAAGTATAAACATTCAGAGGCACATTCCATGAATAAGCATTTCTGTACATGGACATGATTCATGCATGAACCATCATTTCTAGTGAGTAATGTGTGAATATTGCTTCAACTTTTTTATTAGATGTTCATTATTTGCAATAAGGCGTATTTTATTGTGACAATTTGAATAAATACAAGTATGAAACATCTCAGTTTCTAAAGGATGCTTGGTCAGTTAAGAATGGCATCACTGATCCTCTGAATCCCTTGTGATTCTATGTGTCAAATTTACTGCTGTTTTTGCAACAGGCTCAAACTGGTACGGTTGTATGAGGAAAAACGTTCTTCAGTAAATGACAAATGATCATAATTTATAAACCCCTTCACTTGTAAAAAAAATGATAATGCTCTAAGTTGTATTAATGCTACGCTTTATGATATCACTATATCAATGTCAAGAAATATGTCACATAGCAAGGGAGGTAACTGGTTCAATATTTGGCTGGGGCTATATTTGTCAGTTTTTTAGGTTTTAGCTTTTAAGATTGAGCTATGTCCATTGTCAACAATTTCTTCAAACAACATCTCCTTCTAAACTACTGGGTCAATTTCTGCAAAACTTATTTGCTTGAAGCTCTAACAAAGTTGTTCAAAGAATTCCATTCCAATCAGAACTCTGGTTGCCATGACAACTTAAAAAACTTACAACTCTTCTTAAGATCAACTGTATGGCCTAGAGTTTAGCTTAGATATTTGGTGTGTATCATTGCCTAGTAGACCTCTACCAAGTTAATTCAAATCATGACCCACTGGGACAAACTGACCTCACCCCTGGGCCCGTATTCAATATACATCTTAAGATTTTTTTTAACTTAAGTCGAAATTTTTACTTAAGTGTAATTTTTTTCATGGTAAAAGTTTGTAAACCAGTCATCAAAAGTTTGAAAATGAATTATCATTTTCATAATTGGCATCTTTAGAACAAAGATAAAATCATATTATTGTGATTTCCTCCTTTATTTTAGTAAAAAACAGTTAAGGAAAAAGTCGAATTTAAGGAAAGATATAACTTAAGTTAAAAAGTTACTTAAGATGTTTATTGAATACCGGCCCTGGAGTTACTTTATTGTACAATAAACCGGAAGGTCTTGAGCTTAGGTATTTGACTAATGTAACATTTGCTGGCACACTTCTTCACATTTTATAAAAGTCAATCATGACCCCCTCACTCAAATTGACCCCATCCTGGGAGTCACTTGATTGTACACAGGAAAATCTTAATAAAAAATCTCAACGATACTAAAGTGACCGATGTATTACTAAGGGACATCATACTCCTTCAATTTAATGAATTAAAAGATGAGAAACTCCCAAAGATAATAAAGTACATGTAGGCCAATGTTATTTGGATGCTCATCAAATTATAATAATACAAACATATCTTTACATGACTTTCTGAGAAGCTGAACTCCTCTGACCTTGACATCAAAGGCGTAGCTTGTCGTAAAATAATATGTAGGTACCTTTTTAGGGGTCCGGGGGCATGGTCCCCCCTCCCCAAATGATTTTCCACGAAAGTTGCATAAATACTACATGTATGTTTACATTAATAGAGGCCACAAATAAACTTCACATTAACTCATTTCCGATTCAGGCTTTAAAAGGATTTTACTACCATAAAATATGTCTTTGAATTATTCATAGTTACATTGTATGGCCCCGTTTCATCAAACATCTTACGCCACTTCTTAAGTAAGATGTGTCTTATCTCCCTTCTTAGCGTTAAAATATGTTTCATCAATAGTTTCTTTGCTACGAATTCTTAAGTTTGGGAACGATTCTTTCTTAACTTTATGATAGCTCATGGGCTTTCTTAAAGATAAGAAAACGCGGCTTCTGCATTTATTTTTACGAGACAGCCTTTTATTTTAAGACTGTTGAGTGTGATGTACTAGATATTAGTAAATAATGGAAGAGAAATTCAGTCTTCTGTTCAGGGGTGTAGCCAGCTATAAATGAATTTTATGCACACAAGGAAGAATGTAATCCCCGCTGTTGCTTGGTTCTGGATTTTTTATGCCCCGCTATTCGAAATGGCGGAAGAGCGTAAAGTTCTGTCCCTGTCCGTCCAGATGTCTGTGTGTCCAGACGTACACACCAGAGGGTGGTTGTGGGGTTAGGGTTGGTACATTTTAGCATTATTAGGTTCAATTATGTACAAACTGAAATTGTAAGGATAATTTCGACTTGTTGGGTGCGACTTGTGGGGATAAAAGCACCGAAAAGATCACAGGGTGCACCCCATAACATACCTCTCATGGGAATGTATAATGATGATAATAATAATAATGACTTTATTTCATGAGGCTGCACATTTGGGTAAAACTTCCGTGTGGGCCTCAAAGTATACATTTACATTTTATGGTGATTTTTATAATATTTACATTGTCTGTCCGTTCAAATTTTGGTTTCAAATTGTGGTTTCGGAGCAATAACTCCTGAAATATTTCAAGGATTGGTTTCATATTTTACATGAAGGAATACAATATTAAATACAGGTCAAGTTCGATTTCACATAAAATCTAAACATTTACAAAGGAGTTATGATCCCTTTTTAACTTAGCTCTCGGGACCGGGCATTCGTGTCAGACAATCGGGCGCATTTCTAGTATAAATTAGAACTCAAATGGTGAACTTTTAGTTGTATTTGCAGGGATTAGAAGCACTGTCAAATATTATTTATTTGAATCATGCATTTTATTTCAAACACTATGATTAATGATTATTCGACATATTAGCTTTTGACTTAGATGATATTTTTATATTGTTCACTTTTCAAATTAACGTTATGTACGTGCGTGTATATGAGCGTATCACTGATGTAATAACTTGTTGACAATCTGATATTTTTAAAACTTATTTAAAGACTGTGAACACCGTATACATGTGCGTTAATAGACAAAAAAACCCCGATATTTTTTGCATGATAAAAAATGAAAAATGAAGCTAACAGATATTAAAATGCATTTTGGAGTTTTGTATTTATTAACTGTTCTTCTCCGAATCTTACTGTGAAATCTTATAGCTCAAATAATTTGATTTGACCGGCATTAATCATAAAGGGTACGGATGGGTTGCATGTGAATAAAGTAATATGTTCAGGTTTGAGCGACTCAAAAACACATTTATCATGAGCCAATGTTTACATTGTTTAAAAACATATTTTCAGTTAAGGTATATCAAATAGTTTACATTTTCTGAAAGATTAGAGCTTCATCTTTAATTTGATATATAATCTACAAAAATCGCTTGAGAAATAGAATAAAACTCTCTATATTATACAGGGGTTGTAATATTCCGGATTATTCCGGAAATCCTTATTTAAAGCCGCCAGGTCGATGTAAATCCGAGGAGTTTTTTTCGGTGTGGGGGGGGGGTACGGATTGGGATGGCTGTTAGCACATCCCAGCATCTGGATCACTTGGGCGTTTTTCCTGTTCACTAACACTTGGTTAACAAGCGTCTATATACACAAGAGTATTTGCAATTGCAGAACGAAAATTCGAGTAATATTTAGCTTAAAACTCGAAGTTAATCGAAGCTTATGAACTTTTAAATCGTTGACAATTTGTTGGTTAATGGGTCCTATGAAATGAATAATTATCAGCAACTTTTTAAACATGGGCAGCAGTACATTTTGACACTGACTCGGCCCGAATAATTTCGACCCCATTAATTGAGGTAAGAAATTGTGAAGGAATTCGATCCCTATGACCTTGTCATGGAAATATTTTGTGCACATAATTTGATATAAACATGAATTGGCTGATATGTCATTCCTATGTATTAACTTGTAAAAAATAGTGGGTGGGGTAGCAAAATTGAAGAATCTTTCAAGCAAGTTCCAAGGATTAAGTCTCCCATCTTTTGTCAGGCCCCCCCCCCCAGTATTTTTGGAACATGACCCATACCCTTGGGATTGGTAATTTCTTCAGTGTTTTGTTAGATATTGGGAAAATATGTGCTATTCCAATTTTGAAATACACACACATAAATTGACACTATCACTGACCATAATGGGAACTTTCATTTATTACATGTCTTTTACAGTGAAAGATCTCTTGTTTTCAGAGATTATAGTTATAATCTTTTTTGTTTTATTTTTGGAAGTTTCAATTGGGAATTTTTGTCTGTGAATTGGAAAAGAAGGATACTATTGTTAATTGGGAATATGACCCAATATCAGCTAAAAAAATTAGCCCAAAAAATCCCTGTGTATTAACTATTATCATCTTTTTTAGAAATATGGAGAGAAAAACATAGTGAGTTTTTGAAAAAAAATCATGAATTTGTATTGCCGAAATGCATTACAGAAGAACCAGAAAATGCTCAAAATCGTTTTGCTTCGGGGGGCATTGCCCCCCTGAACCCCCCACAAGGGCTCTGCCCTCGACCTGCGCTCCCCAGACCCCCGGCTAATTTTCAGGATTGAGAATCTTGTCCTGTTACAACCCCTGATATAGAATCAATTGTATTCTTCTTATTTACAAAGCTAGGGCCGGTGAATACACTTTACCCGTAGACTGTGTCACAGTCTTTTCACATTTAGATATATGAACAGTTGATAAAACGATTTAAGAATTTTGTAACTTTTGTCGTAAGTGACTTTGTAGGAAAGATCCTTACGTAAGATAAGAATATACTGATGAAACGAGGCCTATGTGTGTTGTTTTAAGATAAAACTTAGTGTTTTGCTTTTTAAAACAAAGTTAACTGAAATCAAGAAATGATTCTATTAAATGCATAACAACATACATTGTGTTGATTAACACTTAACAGATTATTTAAACTTGGTCAAAAGATCTGGGTACTCATATCTTCTATTCTTCCAGCCCCTATCCTTTTTATTTTTCATTGCGTTTTTGGGCATTTTTTGTTCATTTGTCTGAAAATTGTAGGCACATGCCTTTAGTGCCTATAGGAAGCTATGCCAGTGGACATGTCTTTTCCTGTACTTAAATCCATTAGGTCAAGGGTATAAATAAAAAACAAACCTTATAGATTGAGGAGCAGAATAGCATTTTGGTGTCATCATTTTAAACAAATTTGTTTTACAGTTGTGGTTGCAATAGTAGTGCCCTATTTCCTCCATATGAGAGCGATCTGCAACAGTTGTGTGGTTACTGACAAAGCAGAAAACGAGACAAATTTGTAAAAAAGTTTTTATGATAATTGATAAGAATATAAACTAGGTCAAACTATAAACTAATACCGGTACTATAAATACAGTAAAACCCCGATTATTCGAATGCCATTGGGCCCTGAAAAATAATTTGGATAATCCATGGTTTCGAATAATCCATTTCAGTATGATATACTGGTTGGAACCGATAAATTCTGTTCTGTCCGTATATTGCAAGGGAGTTAACTCTTGTATGCAAACATGATGTTACTTGAGTGATAATAAGAATAAAATAAAATGTATAACAAACACTTATTATTTATCCTTGTTTTATAAATGTATTGAGTTAAATAAATACCCACGCATTTATGGATTATGTGGAACACAATCCGACACAATAATGTCATTCTCACTTCACTTACTAATGATCGACTATAGGCATCGCTATCGTCACATTCTAAAACAATTAAAGAATCGAAGACGCAATATTTTTATGTTTGGAACATTTTTTCACTAAATCATTACATTCTAGTTAGTTTTGTTTAATTCTGTTCGAATCAGTTTTTAAATTTTGAATGACGCTGAAATGCAAATAATTTCATACAGATCACCAGGTACATTGTTTGTCACACGACATTAATTTGATTCTCAATCGGCCATTGTTATCAATTAACTTTTTCGAATAATAGGTGTGAAAATACGCACATTTGTAACTTTAGGGACAAAATAATGTATTCGGATTACACCAGGTATTTGTAAAATCCGATTCGTACAACTGGGGTTCGTTGTAGTTGAAATATATAGAGACGTAATCGGGACCGTAGATTTTATTCGGATAATACCAGGTATTCGGATAATTGATGTTCGGATAATCAAGGTTTTACTGTAATCTAAAATCAGATAGTCATGGGCACTGGCATTGCTTCCTATAGGCACTGTAAGCATGTGCCTACACTTTTCTGACATGAAGAAAATGCCAAAAACGCAATAAAAAATGAAGGGGTAGGGGCGTTTTAAAACGTTGAAATATAAACCATGAAAACAATACAGTTCATTACAGTATAATGTAGAACATTTCAACAAAAATTGAGAACTATGTCTTTATTTCAATTAATTTTGAGTTTAATTTTAAAGCAACACATATAAATTGCAAAACATATTTTATGGTAGTAAACTTCTTTTAAAGCCAGAATCAAAGTTCATTTGTGGCCACTATTAATGTCAATGTACATGTAGTACTTACTAAACGTTTGCAACTTTCATGCAAAATAAATTGATAATTGATTTAAACTCAAAATGAAATAATCTGGCAGGGAAAATATGCCAGAAAATGCCACAGAATGCGTCTCCGGCAATCTATAGTAAAAAAGAGAGGTGCCTACGCATTATTTTAAGGCAAGCTATGACCCTGATGGGCTTTAAATACATTTCAGCTCACCAGAGCACAATGTGCTCATGGTGAGCTTTTGTGATCGTCTTGTGTTCATTGTGCATCATGATGTGGTGTCTGTATTTACTTTAAACAGCATCTCGTTAGCTGAAATGATCCTTGGGTAGTCCCTTTTCAAAGTTGTTAAAATAATTAGATTTCATTAAAAACTCTTGTTGCCATGGCAGCCAATGAGAAAAAAAAAATGTTTGTCCAAAACTACAGAGCATAGAGCTTAGGCATTTGATGTGTAGCATAGTCTAGTGAACCTCTACCAAATTTGTGCCCCATGAGGTAAAAATTTGCCCTGCCCTTGGTTTCTTGAGTTCACAATAGGCTTATATTCCAAAAGTAAAAAAATCTTTTCGTCAGAAATTACAATACCTAGAGCTTAGATATTTGGTGTGTAGCATCATGTAGTGGATCTATACCAATTTGTTCAAATCATGGCCCCTGGTAAACTGACTCCACCCCAGGGTTTACTTGTTTTATATAGGTTTGTATAGGAAAATTTAAAAATCTTATTAGAAACTACAATGCCTAGAGCTTAAATATTTCGGATGTAGCTAAAATTGTCTAAGTGGACCTCTGCCAAGTTTGTTCATATTATGGCCCTTGGGTAAAAATCGGCCCTGTCCCAGGGGTCCATTGATTTGACATGTAGGAAAAATATAAAAAATGGGTCTTCTATTTTGATGAGCGATTATAGCGCCATCATGGCCTTCTTGTTTGTGAGTATATTCATCTTAAAAAAACTGTGAGTAGATCTAGTAGTTACAAGAAGCATGAGTTACAGACTGCTAAATCCCACCAGCCATTACCAAGGGAGGAATATCTATTCCTTTTAAATAAGTACTATGTAACAAAGTAACCTTCATTGCCTAATTTTAATAATCTGTATTCATGGTAGAGAAATGCCCCAAAACAAAATTCAAATTCAAATATTAATCAAAGGGCAATAACCCAAAAAGTACAGAAGTCAGGATTATTTTTTTTTATCTCTACACTTCTCTACATTACTATCCAACTATCTATCAAATCACTATCTTCATCCATTTTGGAGCAATGCTATGACAAAATTTGCATTTAAAAATTAAGGGGCAATCACCCAAAAAATACAAACCATCTATCTACCGATCAAGTCTCAAATTACTACCTTGATTCATTTGGGTCAGTTTGGGTAATTTAAGATGTACCGGGTATATAAAAAACATGAATAATTCAAGAAGCTGACATGATGATTATAAACATACTGTACAGTGCTGGACATTCCTATGTGTTTATTTTGTGGGGAGGCTACATGTATTTAAAAAGTCAGTACTACTAAGAAATTGATGTGTGCGCCCCCCCCCCCCCCCCCCCAAAGTCTCTGACCATAGATAGAAATGAAATATATATGGTCCCGGCACACATTCCATTACCCACTATATGACCCCTCCTCCATAACCTACTGTATTCAGTATTTCACTGTCACAGCATCTTTTGGCAAATCAGCTGGCTACCCAAACAATGCTGAAGTCATTTCCGTCTTTGTAAAACAGATAACTTTCCCATGTAACCAAACACAAAATATAGAGTTAGAACTTAATCTTGTCTTTGGAAAAGGGCTTCCTTCCAATGCTCTTTCTACCCTATCCCTAAGTGAGGAATTACATATACATGTACTGTTGGGCCATGAGAAGGGATTTTGCTTTTAATTATGCAATCCCATTATATAACTATCTGGTCTTAGCTATTGACTATTGAGAGTTACTGCCCATAGTTTATTGAAAGAAGAAAATGCAAAAATATGAAGTTGAATTTACAATTGACTTTCAAAACTGCCACAGTTTACAGTAGAGGAACAGCAGAAAGAAATTTGAAACACAAGAGTTTGCATACGTCTCATCTGCTAGTCACTGTGCACTTCAAGATTATCTTTCCTTAGTATAACCCCGCAAAAGAATAAACAACTGCGCTAAGTACTGTCTGAAGTTTACAGAATGTCCGTAGTTACCTGAATTGACCCTACAAAGTCATGCTCTGAACAAGAAATTCTGACAGACACACACACACACATGCACACACATGCCTACCATGCCTGTAATATCACTTCGACGTTCCGGGGGAGATGAAAATGAGACAGTCATGATAATTTTGCATAGAACTAAATTAAATTAAAAACTAAAAAAAGTGTTGGATTTCTTATATAATTTAAAGAATTATGGTAATTTTTAAAAAGATTAAATAATGTAAGAAAAGGGCAGATTAAATAATGTAAGAAAAGGGCAGATTAAATAATGTAAGAAAAGGGCAGATTAAATAATGTAAGAATAAGGCTATCATTCTATTGGACAGTGTGTTCAATATACAAACCTGTACATGCTAGCGATCACCTCTGAATATAGGCCACCCTGTTAATACCCCATTAGCATTTTGGATGTTAAAATTAAAGTAGGTCTTATTTTACCTAGAAAGATATCTTATCAGTCAAATTGACTTTTACTTTCAATAAAAACATTCCGAAATTTTCTTTTTTAATCACTAAGTACATATAGGAATATAGCGCAGTATTTTTTTCAATGATATTGCAAAAACTAAGAAAAAGCGTCTGACAACATTTCTACGAGATGTGGCTAAAGAAAGGCATTGTGTTAATATGTTTTAGAGCAAATAAAATATATTTCTTTTATTCTACTATCATTACATCTATTGTTCAGTATTACTAAATTTAAAAAGCTAATGGTGCTTTAATAATGTCATCACTCTAAGAACTAAGAAATAAAATTACATCTGAATAATGACTACCTGTCAATAAAGGCCACATTTAGTATTTCCCATGGGTGGCCTTGTCTCTACAGGTTTCACTGTATTGTAAATTTGATATCAAAGTCTAAGTTTTCCATCGAAAGACCTCTACAACATTCGAGGGTTCAGTGCGACAGTATTGTAACTCATTTTGAAATAAGAACAAGTTACGACAGTGTTGCGCTGAGCCCTCACATTGTAACTTAGGAATAATGTTTGAAACCCATCAACACCAATAATTGTATGAACTTCAGTAAGAATACCGCTATCTTTGATAGAAATGATACTGATGCATCACTGATACATTTCCGACAATCAGTTATCATTACATATTTAAGAAAATCAAAAGTTTTGATAGTAAAATGTTTCGAAATGATGACAGAAGTAAAAGCATAAGTACATGTACAAGTGGTCAGTATTTTTTGTACTTATTTTTGGTTGATTTACACGTTTCCTAAAGCAATAATAAAATTAGTTAAAACTGTTATTGTGAAAAATTCAAATAATTAAAATTTTTATCCAGTCGGCGCTCATGAAATTCTCATTGCTCAACATGTATTTCATATTAACAGATCAGCCTGGTGTTTCTATTTGTGTCTAAATGAAATAGAGCTTAACTCTTAATTAAATTGTCACCATGCATTCTACGAAAGAGTTGCCAGGTTTACTAGGGCTGTCCCGATATGGCTGCATAACGGTACATACTGGTACAGTGCTGAACGATATGCGTATCGTATCGGAAGGTCCCTTATAGGCCGTATCGCGGTTTTTTATTTTATATTAAGAATTAGAATGTTGAACAACTGAACTAAATTTGCGAATTTACTCTCATATCATCGTCGACAATGCTTATTCAACAAATATCCGGGATTCCATACTCTATTTATAGACATTAGCAGCGTGAGGTAAAGCTAGACAAGGAATTTGATTTGAATATTCAGATTTTGTCAAGTAGATATTGACTTATAAATTGTATTACGCCACCATGTAATTTTACCAAAAAATATGGCATCATTTTTGGTTTGCCGATTAATGAAACAAAGAAGCACATAGTTGTCTGTAAGAATTTTCAACGCGATGTCAAGTATAGTGGTGGGACTAGCAACCTTAGAACACATAATTATGTCTCCTCATTATAGCGTCCAAGTTGAAGGTTTCAGAAGTTCATTTTTAATTTAGTATTTTTAATCAATTTGACACTCATAACCCTGATTCTTTAAACAATTTTATGTGGCTAGGTTCTATTCTTGATATAAGGTCATTTATGGGACAGAGATTAAAACTTTTGAAATAATAATATTTCTCATAATTATTTGACACAAAATAAACTAACATATGTGAATCAAATTGATGACTTATAAATATATCATTGTACATTTAAAGCTTAATGTACAATACACACATGTAGTGGGGGAAGGGAGGTAATTCTTTCTAATTTCCAAACAAAATATACAAGTTATAGAGTTCACACTGAATCACCAAGGGGGTGTTGCTTTCGAGAGGTTGCACTGTAGGTATATGCATGTATAAATATATGGTACATGATATATGATGAACTGCAATCAGTTGACATAACATTTTGAGGAACCTTAACAAGAAACTGATTTAAATCTCCATTCATTGATAGGAGACAAATTGCATACAAAATAATGACTTCTGACAAGTTGTAGTTTTGGAATAAATTCATTTACAGTTTAACCTATGTTTGCAACCACCTCCAAATAAAGGCCACTCTGTGAATAAGGGTCATTCTTTTTAAAAGTACATTGAATATTTAGAACAACATGACCTCCAAATAAAGGCCACCCTGTGAATAAGGGTCATTCTTTTTAAAAGAACATTGAATATTTAGAACAAAATGACCTCCAAATAAAGGCCACTCTGTGAATAAGGGTCATTCTTTTTAAAAGAACATTGAATATTTAGAACAAAATGACTTCCAAATAAAGGCCACCCTGTGAATAAGGGTCATTCTTTTTAAAAGTACATTGAATATTTAGAACAACATGACCTCCAAATAAAGGCAACCCTGTGAATAAGGGTCATTCTTTTTAAAAGAACATTGAATATTTAGAACAAAATGACCTCCAAATAAAGGCCACTCTGTGAATAAGGGTCATTCTTTTTAAAAGAACATTGAATATTTAGAACAAAATGACTTCCAAATAAAGGCCACTCTGTGAATAAGGGTCATTCTTTTTAAAAGAACATTGAATATTTAGAACAAAATGACTTCCAAATAAAGGCCACTCTGTGAATTAGGGTCATTCTTTTTAAAAGAACATTGAATATTTAGAACAAAATGACTTCCAAATAAAGGCCACTCTGTGAATAAGGGTCATTCTTTTTAAAAGAACATTGAATATTTAGAACAAAATGACCTCCAAATAAAGGCCACCCTGTGAATAAGGGTCATCCTTTTTAAAAGAACATTGAATATTTAGAACAAAATGACCTCCAAATATAGGCCACCCTGTGAATAAGGGTCATTCTTTTTAAAAAAACATTGACTATTTAGAACAAAATGACCTCCAAATAAAGGCCACCCTGTGAATAAGGGTCATTCTTTTTAAAAGAACATTGAATATTTAGAACAAAATGACCTCCAAATAAAGGCCACTCTGTGAATAAGGGTCATTCTTTTTAAAAGAACATTGACTATTTAGGACAAAATGACCTCCAAATATAGGCCACCCTGTGAATAAGGGTCATTCTTGTTAAAAGAACATTGACTATTCAGAACAAAATGACCTCCAAATAAAGGCCAACCTGTGAATAAGGGTCATTCTTGTTAAAAGAACATTGAATATTTAGAACAAAATGACTTCCAAATATAGGCCACCCTGTGAATAAGGGTCATTATTTTTAAAAGAACATTGACTAATTAGAACAAAATGACTTCCAAATAAAGGCCACTCTGTGAATAAGGGTCATTATTTTTAAAAGAACATTGAATATTTAGAACAAAATGACTTCCAAATATAGGCCACCCTGTGAATAAGGGTCATTCTTTTTAAAAGAACAGTGACTAATTAGAACAAAATGACTTCCAAATATAGGCCACCCTGTGAATAAGGGTCATTCTTTTTAAAAGAACATTGACTATTTAGGACAAAATGACCTCCAAATATAGGCCACCCTGTGAATAAGGGTCATTATTTTTAAAAGAACATTGACTATTTAGAACAAAATGACCTCCAAATAAAGGCCACCCTGTGAATAAGGGTCATTCTTTTTAAAAGAACATTGAATATTTAGAACCTCCAAATAAAGTGTATAAAGGCCACATAATGATTGTTCACAGATTAGGCTGTATGTCCTTACTGGTAATCATCTATGTTCCTAACATTAACTCTATGAGTTGCATCATCTGAGAATGTTAATTGTAATTTAACGTCAGACTCTGACAATCGACATGACGTAACAATTTCAACGTTATTTAAGATTTCCGAATTTTACTTTATTGCAGTTTTGTGAAAAATAATGCGCAATGACGTATTATTTTTTCCTTTTATTATTGTTTTTTAAAATGTCACAAAATCAACATAAATTGTGATTCATTAGTTGATTGAATCTACTTCCGTTTACCAAAAGTGCACTAAAACATAGGTGGGTGTCAAAATTACAGGTGAAAAAACGGACATGTTTTTAGTGCTAAATGTTCCGCCAAGGAAAAAATGACAGCAAACCCCCATTAAAATTTATATCAGCTTATTCCGCAGATAGAGAGCTAGAAGTTGGTGTATTCGAAATTAAAATAGCGGTATGTTTGAACCAATTATGTATGTAAAATGTCGATTTTACACCGCTGACATTTGATGTAGTGTTGCTAGGAAACAGGGGGGTAAACAGAAAAATAAAATGAACAAAAATCGAAGAACATGCTATACTACCATTGTACAAAATTTCAGAACAATCAGAGAAAAATTGATTTTTGACCCATGATGTCAAGGAAAGGTCGCATACTACCTTAATGTTGCACATTGTTTGTCATGCACCAGTTGATTCTCAATCAGCCATTTTTATGAACTGACAATTCAAATAATCGGTGTGAAAATATGTACAATTGTGACTTTAGGGATCAAATTATGTATTTGGATTACACCAGATGTTCGTAAAATCTGATTCGTATAACGGGTTCGTTGTAGTTGTAACATATAGAGACGTAATCAGGACCGTAGATTTTATTTGGATTATACCAGGTATTCGGATAATCGGTCGTCGAATAATCAAGGTGTTACTGTATGATGATTATATTAATTCATACCATCATTTATTACAAGACTCTGGGCTCCCATCTCTTTAAATTAGAAAATGAGAAGTGTAGCTTTTAGAAATCTATAAAATATTAAGTAAACCAGGTCCCAGCTATCCTCATGATCTTGTAAGCTACTAAGCATCTAAATATAATTTTAGGTATACAAACTGTGTGGAACTCCTGCAACCCAGGACTGAAAGGAATTGCAGGAATTATTTCTGCTTCTCAGCAGCCAGGATGTGTAACTCAGTGCCGGACACATTCAGACTGTGATTGACTCACAGTCAGTTCAAGTCCCTGATTGACAGCTGGATTGGACCAGAATGCCGCTGTTCTGCGTGTGCCAGTTAGGGAACCCACACATACTGGCTGTCAGGTACTTGATTATTATATTATGTTACCCTGTTCCTGCTACAACCATTTGTGTTCGCTTATTGCCTTTCGGTTGCTTGCATGCATCTTGCCTATATAGATTATGCCTTTTGGTTTTGTACAGTTGTCATAATTATATAGATGAGTTTAGAGCTGGGTCTCCCCCCCCCCCTGGTGACCATGTCAAGAAGGTTGAGTTATGGACCCCCTCCTCATATTATGACATGTTGGGATCAGGGTCACACCAAAACCCCGGTCCAGTCAGTATATTGGCTGGGCTTGTGGTGAGGAGTGGCCCCGGCACCCTGGGGGCATTCTGCGTGCCCAGGGAGGGCTCTAACCTAAGGGCAGAGACCACAGTTCCTCCTATTGGAGCATCAACTGACTGCATGATTATATTTTATTCCTTCTGTATCGCCTGTACAATTCTTGCCTGCATAATCATTAGTTGTTTTTGATGCTCTTCAACTTGTGAGGTGGCTGCTGATCAGTTCTTTCCAAATCTGATTTGGTGGTTAGTTGTTAGCTCGCATGAGCACTTGTGCTGAGGGTGAGCTTTTGTGATCAGTCCTTGTCCGACGTCGTGTGTCGTCAAACTTTACCTTGTGATCACACTAGGGGCAACATTTAAAGCTAAATTTTTGCAAAACCGGGTCAGAATGTTAAAAATATCGACAAAATCTCGGACGAGTTCGATAATGGGCCATTTGGAGTCGAAAACCAGGTCAACAGGGCCAAATAAGGGAAAACTTTGTGAACGCTCTTGAAATCACTGTTTTGATTGGATCTTCATGAATCTTGGTCAGAATATTTATTTCAATAATATGTAGGTCAAGAATGATAATGGGTTATTTCCGGTCAAAAACTAGGTCACTAGGGCGAATTGCTGGAAAACATTGTGAACACTCTAGAAGTCACTGTTTAGATTGGATCATCATAAAACCTTGTCACAATGTTTGTCTTTATAATATCTTGGACGAGTTTGAACATGGGTGATCTGGGGTCAAAAACTAGGTCGCTAGGTCAAATCTTATGAACCATGTTAACACTATAGATTTCAAAGTTATATTTGGATCTTCACCAAAATTTGTCAAATTGTTTGTTTTAATGATATAAATGTCAAGTACAAATATGGGTCATCTAGAGTTAACAACTAGGTCACTAGATCAAATCTGAGGAAAACTTTATTAACACTACATAGATGTCACAGTTTTGATTGGCTTTTCACCAAACCTTGTCATGATGATAGCCTCAATGATATGTGCGTCAGGGTCGAACATGGGTCAACCGGGGTCAAAAATTAGGTCACCAGGTCAAATCTTAGGTAAAAACCTTGTTAAAGCTCTAGATGTCATGATTTTAATTGGATCTTCACAAAACCTTGTCAGAATGTTTGTCTTAATGGTATGTAAGACAAATACGAACAAGGGTCATCCGGGGTCAAAAACTAAGTTACAAGGTTAAGTCTTATGAGAAAACCTTGTCTATGCTGTAGTTGTCATGGTTTTGTTTGTATCTTCACCAAACCTTGTCAGACGTGTTTGTCTTATTTATGTGTAGGAAAAGTTCTAACAGGTTCAAAACATGAGTAATCAGTGTTTGTCATGTGAGCAATATAGGGCCATCTTGGCACTCTTGTTTTGTTTTAGAGCAGTTTTTAGGCTTAGGTCAAGATCAGCAGCTTCCACACAAATTTTACTTTTAATTTTATGCTGTGGTTTTCATGTTAGTATTCTTAGTTTTAATTATTGCCAGGTTCTTTCTTTGTCAACTTTGTGTGATATTCTTATAGAATATACAAGTACATGTTCTCTAATCTTTTAAGGAAATATTGTAATATCTATTGTTTGAACTGCATCGTTATGATTTTAAATTACCGGTACTTGTATGTGCTATATATTATATGCTGTTATTATGTAATTTGATTTGTAAGTTGGCTTTAAAAGCTCTTCAGAGCTTCTGTTATCACATGTTGTTATACCTGACTTCATAAATAAATATGACTTGACTTGATCACAGCCTTGATGAATACTACCAATCTTTTTGAACTTCATCTTGTTGTTATAAAACATGCTATAAACATAATTATTTTTTGACAGTGTGTCAGAGGGTAAAAAGAATTCCTGGGTATTAGAGGGTCTGCAGGGGGCCTTCATATGCCGGTGATAGTTTTAACCCGCTTCCGTTGTTGAGTGGTTAAGGTGACTGACTTCAAATCATTGTAACCTCTCACTGAGGTTTCACTAGAGGGTCATGGGTTCGAGCCCAGCTACCGACCATGTCTCTTCATGTGAGAAAGTAGGCAGTTGCTTAGGGATGATGGGAGTCTAGTACTGATTCTTCCTAGGAATGATGCTTAGGTGAACTGTCCCCTCATATGACTCGCTGACTGTTGAAAAGGGCGTAAAACTCAGTATATATACATGTATATATAAATGTGATAGTATTTTTATATGCAGACATCCAACAAACATCCATTTTTGTTTGTTTATTCATGGAGTAACAGTCAATAATGTTCATTTTTATTGTTTTAACATATTTATTATTTGAATTATGAACATTACGCTTATTTTCAATTATTTCTTGAATATACTAAACAAAACTTCCAACGCACTGTTCTATATAATGATCAATGTTTATTCAATATTGCTATTAATTAAATGATATTATGAATGCGTGTCTCATAACCATCCGTTAACAGGTTGCATTAGTAAGAAATTACAAAAACTTAACATACAACAAATAGTGTCCAATTTAGGTCAGTCACCTATGATTTATAAAGTCACATTTTTTCACTAATTAAGTAAATATCTGGTATGACCACCGACCGCAATAACAAGAGCGCGACAAAGGCTCCTCGTTGACCAAATAAAGCGTGGGATAGAATGCATAGGAACATTGTTCCATTCCTGCTGAATCGCTATGGTAAGTTCCTGTAGGTTTCTGGGCTATATTTATAAAAATATTTGTTCAATTACATGATTGTACGATTTGTTGTTCACACCTCTTCCTCAAAAAGTAAAAAAAAAAATTATTTGATGGAAAACATTTCGCTAAGCGTGCTTAAATGTGTTTATTTGTTTACTTATCAACAAGCTGTCTTTTATTCCATAAATTGCGTACAATAGTAACATTACAGATTTAAGCCCTTGCTACTACGAGCTGCCATGCTCCAGCCTGGAGTAGACTAACCACTCGTGCATGATTTTAGAGGCTGATTCTGGGCTTAATTACATTATAGTGGTCACAAAATCAATTGCTGAAGTGATAAATAAACGTTAACGAATGAGTTTTTATTAATTTTAATTTATCGATTAGCAACGTGCAAATCGTGCATGCACTTGGTCGTTTAACAGCTTATTGGTGATTAGCCGCGTAATCATGTGACACATTTTGTCAATACACATTGTACTGATTAGATTGATTGCCGTGTTACATTTTCTGCAAATTTTATTTGAATGAAATGATCAATAAAGAAAATATGAAGAAATATAGAAATGCGTTGGAAGATTTGTTCAGTATAGATATGTAACATATCTACCCAAAAATGCCGTATTAGAAAACGGATAGATATAAATTATCACACGAGTTACCCGGTTACCATTTCGGTAGTGAACGGAATGGACTTAAATTTCCATTTAGAAACATATATATATGATTATTTTTCTTAAAATAATGGATTTGAATGATTAATTCGAATAATTCTAAACAATTTACATAAAAGGATGTGGTAACTTAAGAGTTAGATAAAGGAAAAGAGGAAAAGCGATCATGACCTGTTATGATCTAGACCATATCCGCAGATATGATTGATACTTGACTTAATACAAGTTACTGCATAAGAATATTATTTTTGACTGCTTTCAGTCATTAATACATTTAAACTTTAAATTATGCATTGTATTTGAGTAAAATATATATCATATAAAAATAAACATTTAGAAATTGAAATATGTTAAGGTGGAACCAAACGATTGAAATAACGTCGTTTTTGACGTCAAAACGGTCATTTTTACGGTATTTATAGTGCCTCTCTGAAAATACCTGTCGCTCTATCCATTTAAGTAGATATTTAATGAAATAAACATTTAATAGTGGAGAATAAAATTACCTACACGTAGGTATACATTTGATGTTCATGACTTAATCATAAGTGCAAATAAAACGATTTTAAATGTAAAATTTAATGTTGTTTTCTTCTCACTTTCAAACTTAAATTATTTTTATTAAAAATCTGCCCGAGGGATTTTTTTTATTTTTGACTATAATAAAGTTTGATGTGTCATCTACTGTTCTTGTAAATTTTAAGAAAATCTATCGAGCCGTTTTTATTTTGTCCAATCTTCACTATATAGCGTTACCCTACAAAACGCTCATTCGCTTTCAAGAACGTCGTTTGACACACTGTGTACAGTGCTTTTCTCTCTGTTCCGGGTTGACTCTCAGTTGGTCCCGGATGAGTAATCTGGCGAAACCCTGTCAAACCAGGAGTACTACCTTGGTGACACTGTAGTAATTCATGGCAGTCCTGGATGGACCTTGTTTTCTAGCACTATCGGGCAACCAGTCCCATATTTGTTAAAATGTTTAATACATAATGCAACCAGGACTTACCGGGAAAATATTAAGAACCTGTGTAATCCTTAAAGCTACCGGGACAGAACCGAGGTAGGTCCGGTGTTGTACCTGGCTGTAGCATGATATACACAAGGTATTAATGTTCCGGACTATTGGACTACATGCGCTGTTGGCATTTAAGGTCGATATACCGGTTATATGCCACAGAGAGGTCCCGGTGTAACGTTTTCAAGCTGTTTAAAACGTTTTGAGATTACCCCCTCCATTTTCAAATGCCCAACCCGGTAATCTGAAAACGTTTTTAGATTACCCCGGGTAATAATTTGAAAATTCATAACAAGAGAGCTTTCACACGAATAGGGAGATTACAAATACATAAATGCATGTACTACAGTTATTTAGCAACCATAAAGTGAATTCGATCCCCATCACAGACGATTTGGATTTTGCATTTGCAAAATAAAGGAAGTTTTTAGGATTATTTAGGAGTGTAGCGATACTTTTTATTATTCATCTAAGTTGTTTGATAGTATTGCATAATGCGTCATACGTCAATTATGAATATAAATGTTAAGCGCTTTCCTCTTATGTGTGTGTTCGGGAGATTCTGTGATCCTCTAGTTTTACCAAAAAGGGTCTGAGTTTAATACATGTGCTATTTCCAACTTTAGTAATAACAAATAATGTGGTCCTAATGACGAAATCATATGACGTCATATACTAACAAGTTCATTTCTTCATTATGGAATCCTATGAGCGTTATTGCGCAAATACCAATGCAATCTTGAATTATATTGCCAAAAAAATAAATACAAAACAATTAAATATTGTAGGTTTTCTGAACACAAGTAAGTGTGTGATTGCAAAGGTCAGGTCTTTCATTTTTGTTCCTTAATTGAATAAGAGTGTATACTCTCCATTAGTCTGGAGTTCCTTCCCCGTACACTATGTTATCGGTAATTGTAGAGCATGTCCGGGAACCAGACTAACTCTCCATGATTCCATAGCTTCATGTAATTATAGCGTACATTCAGTTAAGAAATACAGGAATATATATGTGAATAAACCTTGTTGACTGTGAATCATACGAAATATGTAAACGTTTTGTCCATTAAAATTAACATAGGATGGGGAGGCGTTTGAAAACGTTTTCAAGTTACCGGGGAGGATTATTACTTAACGGGGGAGTGAGTTTGAAAACGTTTTAATGTTACCGGGGCCGGTACTTTGAAAACGTTTTTAAGTTACCGGGGGTAACCTGAAAAGGGAGTGCTTGAAAATGTTACACCGGGACCAGCACTGCGACAGTGAGACGACATCATGCATTTCATGCATTTAAATCAAATCTGAAACAACGGACTCGTTTGTTATAATCATGTATGTATTTTTCTATAGTAATCATCTTCGCTTATATTAAGTATCTATATCATAAATGCGCTATCACAACGGGGTCGTAAATCTGTTTTTATGAGTCATAATTAATATTTACCCCAAAAAATAAACATACATAGAATGCATATCATTAAAACAACACATCTAAATAAACTTCTCAATTATAATATAATAATTATATATTATGTAAATCATGGAACCTTGTTTTTTATACAAGAAATGGAATTAATAATCACAATTATCTTCCATTTTAGTTCACTAGAGCGGCCAAGTTTTTCAATTTTGTCATATTATTTATTTAAGCATATGTACACAAAATTTAGCACGCTAAAATGATAATATAATGTGTTTATTGTTATCTGAAAAGACTGGCAATGTGGTTAGGGTTACTGACAGACAATGTATCATTAATTCCAGCAAATCGTTTAAGATCATTGTGTACAGTAAATAAAATAGATGTAAGTGTGCATTAGATACCAAAACCAGACGTGTGTTTGAAACGACGTTCTTGAAAGCGAATGAGCGCTTTATAAGGTAATGCTATCATTCAAAGCTTTAATAAAATTAAAACGGCTCGATTGATTTTCTTAAAATTTACGAGAACAGTAGATGACACATCAAACTTTATTCTAGACAAAAATAAAAAAAATCCCTCGGGCAGATTTTTAATAAAAATAATTTAAGTTTGAAAGTGAGAAGAAAACAACATTAAATTTTACATTTAAAATCGTTTTATTTGCATTTATGATTAAGTCATGATCATCAAATTTATACCTACGTGTAGGTAATTTTATTCTCCGCTATTAAAATTATATTTCATTAAATATTTCCATAAACTGATAGAGCGATAAGTATTTTCAGAGAGGCACTATAGATACCGTAAAAATGACCGTTTTGACGTCGAAAACGACGTAATTTCAATCGTTTGGTTCCACCTTAAATACGGTCATAGTGAATAGAATTTACCATAAAGTCATGTATACAAAAGTCATATACACAATAGAAATTGGATGTCCGTGCATGTCAGTGGATGTACGCTAATTTGACTTAACAGCGGACATCCAAGAAGATTGGACTAAAGAGCAAATAACCACAAAGTTTTTGTACAATTTTTCTGCCAGGAAACCATTTAAACTTTAAATGATACCGTGTATTTGAGTAAAATATACATAATTTAAAATAAACATTTGAAATTTAATATATGTTAAATATGGTCATTATGAGTGAATAGAATTGACCATTAAATTCTGCTTATAATTATATATATACCGGTATATGGTTTAAAAAAGTTAAAGGATTTGGTATGCATTTGTTCAACTTTACTTTATTAAACCAAAATCATTTGTACATATTACAATGGTATACAATAAATAGTGTAGAATTAATATACATGGTGTGAAAAAGTGAGAAAAATGCGACCAATAGGTTTTAACGGTATGGATTGGGGAAGTATGTTAGGCGTTAGATATAAGTTTGAAACAAACAGAAAGAGAAATCTTAATGTATAGAATTGGAATTATAGCTATGTAGTATACAGTTCTTTAGTTGGCAGAATATGGATAAACGTGAAGTTCTAATAAAATTCGGATTAAATGAATACTGTTATAATAACATATAAACATAATTAATTTCATATTCTTATGAGTGTATATGACTAGGAATCGATGCCTCCGTCGTAAAACCAGCAATGTATGTATGGTCTTTTTCCAGTACAACTTTCATCTACTTAATTGTAATTAACGCCACACTTCACAGCAGTCGTACGTAAACCCTGTTGTTCCGAATGCACAGTCTCCTGATTATCTATGTATCGATCATCTAATATCTTACGTCGCACAACATTATATTGTATATAACGTTATGGCACAACTGTATAAATTTTATATAGAATAACTGTATAGAATAATGTTGTGTGTTAACTGTATAGAATAATGTTGTGTGTTATGTTTCTTTTAAAAAAGTTTCACCTCATAAAGATAAGATGTAATTTGTATGTGACAAAATCTATAAAAATTCTGTATTTTGCTATATACTATACTTCTTAATGCTTACCGGTACTTGGTACAATACAAATAAATATATAGTAATCGATACAACATTTCGTAGCAAGTTTTGGTGCACATTAATTTCCAGATTGTTTAATTATTCATGTTGTTCATTTTTCTATATGGATAAAATGATGTCTAATTATGTGACATGGTTGTCAGTTTGGTTTCATATAGAAGAAAAAAGGAATGTATCTACATTCATATTTAAGTCTCATTCATGAACATACAATGTTTACAAGACTAACAAAATGGACATTACTGATCAAATATTTCATTATAAGAGACTGTCTTATAATATGTAGCATTATTGAGAAAGCTGATGCTATAGATACTGTAGAACGCTTTAATTTCATGAGGTCAAAATTTCGCGTTTTTCAGCTGTTTTCTTTATTTGCATATTTATAAATTCGCAACGTCATCAGGCATAAATTAAATTGCGATCAAAGACACGCTGTTTTTGCTTTGATATTTGTGTGTCGCACCTGATCTGTTAGACATTTAAGTTGTGATTCAGTGTTTTATATGTAATGAAGTTAATAACAATAGCTTGATAATAGTTTGGGATTGTGGTGGAAGTTATGATTTACAAACAGTAGGTAAATGTGAAAAACTGTTACTAGTATGTTCAAACGATGTCCAAAATTGTCCAACAAAAGTAAAAGCAATAATATAAAAAAATTACATTGCAAACATTAAATGTACATGTTTATTGTTAATATATTGCTTTCAACAGATCAACTCAACTAATTTTCTATGATAAAATACTATTACAGAATTAAGTTGCGTATTTTCGGACATGAACATTTTGGAATTAATAAAACTCTGCATTTATTTGTGACATTTATGAATTCGCTAGGTATTCGATTCGCAAATATTAGCGAAAATAAAACTAACGTGAATAAAACCAGTTCTACAGTACTACATTGTATAGATGTCTAAATTTTGACTGAAAAACTGACAGTTCTCTTCATTCAAAATGATATGATATGAAATTGTGCCAATACCTGTTTTAATATTTTGCAATGTCGTATTTTATTTATTAGTAAATGATCCCATTGTGTTTTATATATATGATGTAAGTTTATGATAGTGTAGGTAATAATAACTAATCAATTTACCCTACATTGTACATCTGATCTTGGATGATTTTTTAACTTTAAAAATGTTTTTACGCTTATTAGTTCCCTGATTACTACTATCTTACGTTTTTGAAGGAGAAATTATAGAAATTTCCCTTAGAATCATATAATAATTTCTTTGCAAATTTCTCTCAAAATGCTCATATTGGACAGCTCCTTTGTAAGTGCCCCCAATTGTTTTATGGTCCCTTAATTGTCACATGACTGTATTAGTCGAATCCCATCAGCTTAGTGTCTGCAGACTTGACCCTAGCAAAAAATAGGGTAATTAATTTTTTTGATTCATAGTAATATATTATCTAGATAGTTAACATGTATCCGATATGTAGACCACAGTTGACTCCAACTGACCAATCACAGCACTGAAAAAAGTGTTAACTAAAACACGTAGATCACAGTTTGCAGTTGTCTATTTTTAGCCGTTATTCCTCATGGGCATGAAAAACCTGTGAAATCAAAATCAAAGTACTGAAGGTACTCGTGGAAACTGAACTAAACAAACTTGCACTTTGACACGGCTATGGAAAGCTGAACTAATTAAGTTATCTTACATACCTTGTAATCAATAAAAATGAGTGATTTACAGCTTAAGTTTAATTTGCTATAGAGTTGGAAACATAAAATGAAATTAAACTATGTTGTCATTATTTTAATTTAATGTCAATAACAATAACATATCTTCAGCACAGTAAATATAAAGGCATCAATAATAGCACAATATTCTAATGCAAAATGCCAACATAACACAGCTTCACATCACTACACATGTATCAGGTTTGCGATACAACTTTTTCGCCCATTCCTGACAAAAATAACAGTATGAATAGAAGTTGGAAGAAAAATTCAATGTATCCATCATAGTCTGGACTTGCTGGCTTGACTTAAGTTTGTACTTTTGGTTCATGTTTAGGTTGTGGTAGTGAAGTAGGTGGTGGGGTGAAAGCTGCTGGTGGTGGAGGTGGTGTTGAGACAGTCTGTCTGCTAGACAGCCGCTGAAGTGTTCAGGTCGCCTTTTGTAGTCTCATACAGTATCACTCCGGTGTCCACTGTGCACCATAATTGCTTGCTCATCAAAGTGCTGGCCATACAAGCGGGTGCACAGGGTAACTTTCCCAGAGTGATTACGTACATGTATGTTCCTGTTTTCAACATCAATTCTTGCTTCAAGAAACATGGTTAAAGAATTGACACCAATTTTCTGAGAAGAGTAAAAAGATTGATCGGTTGAGTTTACTAGGTAGAGGCCTCAAGTAGAAGTCGCATTCCGAACATTCATCTAATAAGTTTCGAATAAATGTACTACACACCTGCTATTTTCTGGGTCTGCATGTTGACAAATCAACTTCGGTTCCACTCATCGCTGTTTAAGGCCACCCTGAACGTTCTTTGATGTTTGACCATAGAATGTATAAGAATCTTTGATGTTTGACCGTAGAATGTATAGAAATCTTCTGGCCATTCTCCTCTGTAAAAACATACTGTTTAATCTGCAGATCTCTGTGTACGCCTCCACCTCACACACCAAAAAGTTTACAGTTGTAGAAAAGATGCTGTAGCTCAGAGCTTTAGCGCTTGACAGTGCGATAACACCACTCTCTCAGAGTTGTACCTCGTCCACTTCCTGGGTTGGCCGCTGAACACCTGAAACAGACAACATCTGGTTTACCAAACTGTTACATTAATAGTCATGTTGCAAATAAGATGTTTCAACTGTAATGCACATTGCCATATCTCTAATCTTTGAATTCGTATCACATTACTAACTTACATAGTATGCAGTCCTTTAAGAAATAAAATCTGTTATCAATACTTTACCTTGATTAGTGAGCTCCTTCATGCGAGCATCTAGCTGTTTCCAGAAATCAGCAAAGTTGATGTCTGACATATATCTAATATCCTGACCTCATTTTTGCTGTACAGGTCACGTAGTGTCCGCTGAATACTGGCGCTAATGTTGTAGTAGAGCGTGTTCAGTGGATAGAGACACGTCCTTCCGGCGACATTCAACAATGAAGTGCGACAACCAGAAATCTATGCATCCTAAGGACTGGTTCCACAGGTCTTTTGGTACCATGCCTGTATCTCCCAACAGTCCCGATGACATAGTGGCTTATGTTCAGGTTCAAATATACCACTGTTCAATAGCACTTTGGACTTAATAATGTACTTCATAATGTCACTGATACATGTAGAACACATCATGTCCTCTTGCGAGGATCTTTTAACTGAATGTAATGAACAAACAAGTATAACAGAATTTGGTGAAGTTCTAGACAATACAATATGAATAAAAAGAGCTTTAAATAGCTGAATGCAGGCTGAATTAATTTTCTATGATGTATCATTCTGGTTATGAGATGAACAAATTTATTTAGCTGTAACTCCAAGGTCAAGGTCACACTTAGAGTTCAAAAGTAATAACTTTGGTCTTTTTAGCGTGTCTGCTATTAACTTTTTCATTGATCTTAGGATTTTGAAATAACTTCCATTAGACGATATTTTGCGCGCAACTCCCATGATTGTAGCTTTGAACAAGGTCTATGCAGCATGTGGAGGTATTTGTCCCTAAGTATCTTACTTTTCATAAGGACAATTTGATGAACCACATTATTATAATATATCATATAAAACATAATCTACATAATAATTATCAGATCAAAATATAAAGAATAAAGAATCTTCATTAATTAAATTCACTTTTATCCCTTGATGCTTATAAAATAATTGTACAATACTGAGTACTTTACCACGTTATAATCACATAGAATGGTCTGGACCAAAAAATATCTATGACATCAAAGACAGAAGTGTCAACAAAGTAAATAAAAGCTTTCTGAGATGACTTTGTAAGTCTTACCAATATTTTCAAGACTACAATTATATAACGAAAACCTTAATACATTTGTTGAACATCCTTGTATGAACATGAATTAATGTATTTGTTTTGGAAAATAAAACGTCAAGCCACTAACATAGCTTTTATATAGTGAATATAAATCAGTGGTAATGCACTGGGCTGTCAACCTAGAGGTCCCGGGTTTGATTCCCGGCCTTGGAGATTTCTGAAATTGTATTAATAGTATTTCCCACTATATCTGACCGTGTGGACTGTATAAGCACCTTTAGTGCCCAGGAGCTATGTATCAGTGCTATACACTGGCTACATAAATTTAAAGAATCAGGCCGTCTATTTGAAATACAGCTAGGCGCATCCCGCTCTGGACATGTCTGTACCTTATATCTATCTCTCCCTTCTATAACATAACCAGCATTTTATGTACACTCCTTGTTAAGAGTTTGTATTATAGACTGAATGTATCCTGGCTTCTTATGTTTTCGACAGTGCAAGCATTAGTACTAACATTTAGATTTCTACATAAAATACAGATTTCTAAGCAAAACAATATAATACAGTTAAAACAACAACAACACATGTTAGAATTACTTTATGTTTCTTTATGTTTCGGCATTGCACCTTCATCAGAATAATACATAATAATAAACAACAGACGTGATGTCATGTAATATTTGACGTTACGTTAAAGGGTGGAATATATATATATAAAATAAAACATGTATGAATGAACAAATTAATGTGTCATTTAGAATTGAGTTATAGTACTATACGGATATAAAATACAAATATTTCCTATAGAATTATGATATATAAAAAACGGTAATAGGAAAAAACATGATAGTACCTTAACTAAAACAAAAACTAAACATTTAACATGTATTTTATACTGTAAACAAGGTTTTTGAATTCAAACCATTAGGGTGAAGTGTTTGTAACTTACGTATCCAAAATGTTTCCTTGCATAATCAATTAATGTTATTGTTTATAACATCAACTGGCATAAAAGAAAAGTCAGACATATTATGAGTGCCTTCATTAAAGTGGCTAACAACAAGAGAAGAAAATCCATCATTAGTAAAATTTGAAACATCATATTTATGATTATTCTTATAATTCATATATTTTTATAAGCAAAACAATAGAGTCATGAAGGCAGCCATTTTTGTTTTCCCACTCAGTGACGTTACATGTTTTCGACGTTTTTCATTAGTCGATAAAAATAGCGATACGGGGTGGTTAAAAAGTCAATAAACACATTTTTCTCAAAAGCGAGACGCAATCTTGAGAAAATGAAAACCATCGAAAACACAAGAACGTCGAAGTCATAAGACGACACGATAGTTCCATTCATCGAAATAACCTTTATGAAACAATATACTGAATAATTTGTTCGGATCTTTAAATTAAGACTATAGTGTCATAGTTTGCCTTTTTATTTCATTCTAATTGATACATTGATTATGCTCATCTACAAAGTTTAAAGATAGTTTCCTAAATTGCTTCATAGGGTCCCATGCTGTTGTTTGTGCTTCTCATCATAAGTTTTCTTCCGATATGATAATGTATGTTTTAAATATTCATAAAATCCATATCGAATTCATAAGAACTTTCTCCTACTCTGGCACCAACCATGTATTCTCTATATCTTAGTTGATATTTGAAGAGTTAAGCAGATCTTTGCATGACAGGAATAATAGAGGTTAATTAACATTATCAGCAGATCTTTTGCTATCCTACGTCATTATAGAGGTTAATTAACATTATCATTATTTGAAAGAAATACAGGTATTCAAGTACCATGAATCATTTGAATTCTAAATGGATAACTGGAGGAAAGAAGTACAAATATTAAGTTTTTTGGAACTCGATTTTATCAAAATCAAGGCCGTGGGCTCCATTACTGTCATGGTTCCCATTCCTGTTATAATATGAATATCAGAATATATACATAAATAGAGGGCAATATTGAGATTGACACCAGTGACTTGTCTCATATGGAAAAATCAAGTTCCGACAGTACTTTCAGTTCTTTGATTATTCATAGTAGCGGATATCCGCTTATTTAAAAAAAATGTTTTTCCCAAGTACATGAAGCATTTGAAGTTTAATTGAATATATTAACTGGTGGAAAGAAGTATAAAAATATTCGCTCGGACATCCATTTTCTAATAAATTTATAGGTCAGTAGTTACACTAAATCATATTCACTAAAACGGAATTTAGTATGGTATTTTTAATATGATGTTTTACCCGAGTAACATGTATCATTTTGAAGTACAAAATATCGTTGTTTAGACTCATAGTACCGAACAGTCGCGGATGTCGATCCACCGACATCTACGGACATCCATTTTCTTATGAGTGTATAAGCAGTTACAGTCAGTTCTATTATTCATCACTGTATTCATTTTTCTTTTCTTTTTAATTAGATATTATTTCATTCAAATAACATGCATCATTTAAAGTTTAAATACATTATAATGACTGAAATATATTTCTTATTGAGTATGTCTGATTGCTTTTCTTCTTTTCCTTGTAATAAAGTCTTGATTTACTATACACCCAATTGTGCACATTGTTTAGAATTATTCGAATTAATCATTCAAATCCATTATTTTAAGAAAAATAATTATATATATGTTTCTAAAAGGAAATTTAAGTACATTTCGTTCACTACCAAAACGGTAACCGGGTAACTCTGGGATAACTTGTATACCTATCTGTTCTCTAATACGGTATTTTTGTGTAAATATGCCACATAAATTATTTATTTAAAAAATACTTGAAAATGATAATAATGTTCATAATTCAAATATTAAATATGTTAAAAACAATAATAATGAACATAATTGACCGTTACCCTATAAATAAACAAACGAAAATGGATGTCCGTTGGTTGTCCCTGGACATCCGGATGTTCGTAATTGTTTCTGTCATACATTTTCGCAAGTGTTTTTTTATATCATTTTTTTAGAAGGAATTACTTTTGCGTGATATGTTTGTTTATTTGTGAGAGATGATGACAGGTCGTTTCTGTCATGACAATTTCCTTAACTTTAGTCTTAGTGGACAAAGGTTTATCCTCATGAGGAGAAATTGTCAATTGTAATCATGGATGACATATCTTGTTTTTGTAATAAATACCAAAATGTGATGTATCCGATGCAGGGCTCAATCTTGCGACCTACTGCTTGCAAGTCAGATGCTCTACCAATTGAGTTACTTCAGCTACTGTATAGCCCAGAAATTTTATAAATATAATATACCACAAAGCTCTGTAGAGCAACAACCTCTCTATAACAACAATTTCCTTAAGCTGACATTTACTATAAATTAAACCTCTGAACAACGGCCAATACTTGCAGCTCTGTGTGGCTCTGCAAAGGTTGTACTGTATTGCAGACTTATATTATAATCATTATTACAATTTCACTCTAGCTTGATTGATACAGACTGTTGATCCTTCTTTGTTAATTAGCAGAATTTGGTTTCGTCTTAATTGGGAGAAGCTGCTGCTTCTGATGATCAGCAAGTTGTTTTGTATGATGGATTATAAACTGCTGCTGTATTTACTGATGAATATTCGTATTTAGTATGCCATAATGTCTGTCCCCACGTATTCATCAAATAATTCTCTCAGAATCTTTGTATCAATTTCTATCAAAAGATGTTGGTTCCGGAATGTATAGTGCTGACCTGAAAGTGATAATCAAGTTATTCAATGTCTTATGCATATCATTAAATCATAAAAAAACAAAAAATCAATATTATTAGAATAATTATGTCATTCAAATTTATCATTGAAATAGATAGACATTTATATCCTGAGTTGTTCATCCTGAGTATACAAGAAATGTGTAAGAGTAAATAGAAATGTAAATCCACATGGTGGAAGGTATAATATACAGTATACATTTATTGTCAAATAACATAGAAATATGACAGAAATTCAGTTGAAAGTAGTTGCTTCAGAGTCATAAATAGACTATTTTACATTTTATTATGTAAATACAAATTAGAGTGAACCAGTTAGGGTATCCTTAAAAGAAAAAAAAATTGTTTGGAGTTACGCTACCTACATGTACTCACCAAAAACAGTCCTACCCAAATTTTTTTCGGTCTAGGATAATTATCTTTAGAGTTACTTCCCTTGAAAATGGTGGAAACTTTATTTTGGCAGTTAAAGAGGCGGGACATGGATTTATTTTGGTGACAGGCTTTGTATGAAAATGCCAAATATAGAACCCGCCAGTCAAGAACATCTAAAAAAGGGCAAATTTTGCACCGGCAGAAATAAAGACGTATACATAGTTGCTAGCTGAGTTGCTAGGTCAGTTGATTAATAGCACCAGTCCTTTAGGAAGTGAATATAATAACTCCCTATTTCTTCACATAGTTAACTGCGTAGTATTAAAAACTATTAAAAATATATTTTATGTTGAACATTATATTATATTTGGCCTTGCTTATTCAATATACTGTAACAGTATTGCTGTAAATTAATTGCCTATGAATTAACCAGCTGGATTAGCTCAGCTGGTAGAGCATCTGACTTGCAAGCAGAAGGTAATGGGTTTGAGTCCCGCATCGGGTACATTATTTTCCTCCTATTACAATAGTATAAAAGTTAAGATGACAATGTTGATAAATGTACTGATTTGATTTATTGGTTACTTCGAATACCATCAGAATCTATTTTGTTTTGATTGTTTACAATGGGTAACAAATGTTAAGAAGAAAAACATGAGGTTGAAATGTGCAGATTACCATATTAAATTCTAGCTTTGTATGAAATTCACACTTATGTTTGATCCTAACAGTACATGTTGTTGTGCCTTAAAGGTATTTGTGTTTTGTATTGAGACATGATTTACATTTAAAACATAGAATTTCATTGGCTATATTTTACACACACTGTCATCCATGATGTTGTAACCATGCCATTCATTGGCAGACACAGAGCGAATTGTCCAATCAGATTCAATTATTTTTTGGAGGTAAACATGATAAGGCTGTGTTAAGAAATATTGCACTCTGAAACATTTAAAATAATTTTGAGATTTAGCTGTTTTATGATTATTTAAAAAGTGAATTTATTGGACTATGGATTTGTTGTGAGTAGTTTCTTTATGTATAAGTTCTTGTTGACTGTTAAATAATAATATTTTGCTGTACTTCCTTGGATTTCTGTTTTACCAATGGAGAGCTAAACACAGTATATATACTCATAGGCGCTTGTTTTCACGTTTTTGTCCGTTTCTGTCGATCTTTCACAATTCACCGCTCTCTATATATATTACTACAAGGTATTGCAGCCGTCATGTTTTAAAGCAACAGAAAGAGGTTGACTGGTTTTCAATTTTCGTATAAATACATCAATCCCCCGTTGTATTATAACGAAAGCTGAAACAGTATGTATACTTGCCTTAAGCTAGATTGTATGGTGTTAGTAGATTGATAGGTGAAATTAACATTGACTTTAAATCTTTTTTATGTTCTAAGTTTGTGTTTTAAACATTTTAATTAAAACCAAAATGGTGACTATCATGCATAAAAATTAAAGCCGAAAATGTGTTTACTGTTTAAACATTCACTTGTAACGAATTTTTATCAAGGTGAATATGTTCCTACAGTTGTGTTCATTAAATGTACCGGTACCAGTTCATTACATAAATACACAATGGTTAAGACCAAATATCATCTATTTTAAGTAAATTTAGTAGACGTCAAATTCACCTCAGTGATTGTCCTGAAGCAACTATTAACATTTTATGGCATAACTTGCAAACTAAACGACGGAATTCTCTGAGAAATTGTCTACGAAATTTCAAGTTAAAACATTGATTTGTAAAATATGCAAGCATGACATTTTTTGTTTCAGTTGTTTGTCTTGTGATGAAAACAATTCAGAATACCTAAAACAACATAACGAATTATCGCGTTATTTCCTGTATTGCTCCGATAATATTGTGTATAAAGTTATGCAATTTACATAACTCAGGGCTCTCCTTTGACTCTTGAAATGGCATTTTGACTCTTGAAATTTGATAAATAAGGTTTTTGACTCTTGAGAATTGGAACCAAAGGGTCAAATTTACTATTACTTTAGTAGAGAATTATGTTGACTCTTTACATTTCTATCAGCTAAGGGTCATTTTGACCCCCCAACTTTTGAAATCTATGGAACGCCCTGTAACTGCAATGCTGGATCATTTACAAATCCCGAAAAGTCAATCATGTTACATTTTGCTGTCACTAAATATTGAAAGATGTCGGTCGCGTCAACAGTGAAAAAATGGCCTGATGAATTTTTTTTTAAAACTCGGTAGAGATTCTTAAAATAATTTGAAAGACTTTAAAAAAAATAAAAACATATGGTCACTGACTTCGTTTCGCACCATTGAAACTTATTTAAACACGGAAAAAAGCTAAAAACGTTGCCATAAAAATCAACGAAAAACATATTGCTCCGCTAGATGGCGCTTTTTGACCAGTTTTTGAATATATCATTTCTGCATTAGCTAATACTTCAAAGGTTGTTCACTCAAAACTTATTTATTGTACGTTGACGTCTAAAAAAATGACCCGCGATCAACCTTAATGATGTTAAAGATATTTTGGTAAATGTTTTTTTATAAAAGAGAGATTATGAAAGCCATATACGAAATTTCAAAACAAAACATTGATCTTTATGGAAGTTAAGAAGATTTGTAAAAATATGCATGCAAATGTATCATGAATTATAGTTTATATAGTATTTCGTTATTTAGTTGCTTCCCTTTGTACCGAAAACAACTTCAATTTTGGTGAATAAACTACGAAACTACAATTTATGACGATTATCTTAATTTAGATCGATTTTCAATTTAAATGAATGCAAGTTAAGATATTCTTCATCCCTAGCGAATTATCTGCATATTAAGAACGTCAGACTTCACTTTGGTTTGTTACTGTGAAATTTACTAAGAGCTTGTCAAAGTATATCAAATCAATTATGATCCTAATAAAAATCATAACATGTCTTTAAATTTTGTAAATTTGCTCGACTATACGTAAGGCATCGATTATTATTGCATTTTTGGTGCTTTCAGATTTTGGATTTGCCCAACTCGTTCCCTAAGCATGTGCATAGGTGCGGGTATGCCTATGTATGCCCCTGTAAACGAGGTTTATAAAACAGATTTACAATAGCTTAACATCTTTACAAGGATATTGACATAAGTATTTCAATATAAGTTTTTAATTTCTAGTGTGACGTTTTCAAAGCCAGTCTGTATATTTAAGACAAAAATTAGGTTTAGATACGGGAAATTTTTTGCTCAAAGATTTGCTTTTGTGCTTACGTCTTAATGTTGTTTTCTTGTCGAGAAAATGTATATGGTATGTTAGTAGGTATTTTATAGTTCCTGTAAACTTGAACATATGATGAATCATACAGAGAAGTTATTGAAGTTTTATTGAGTTTACTGTTTAGAAATAAGACTCTGTGCATTGTAATGTACAACATTATTAGAGCCTTTTTATCTCATTTATTTCTTTGTAAAAATGTTCTACAAATCCAACAAATAAAAATGTATACATATCTCTTGTCTTTAAATATAATTATGTACAGGTTTATTTTACAGTAACATTAACTTACATCAGTCACATTTCATTACAAGAAAAAAAATAGAAATCTTCTTAGCATCTTAAAATAAGTTGAATATCTCCAATAATATAAATATAATAACTTGTTTTCTGTATTCCAACAGTACATCAATACTTTACAAATTTTCATAATTTCCTTAAAAATCAATGTTTTGACTCAAAATTTCGAATATGACATCAATAAACACTCTTTCATAAAGGTCATTCATCAAAACAAACATTATTTCACTACTTATAGAAATGTTAGTTGTTTTTGGTATTCTGAATGTTTTGGTATGTTCGAAGGGAAGCAACTCAAACAAAAAATATCATACTTGCATACTTTACAAAACTTCATATCTTCCGTAAAAATTTTTAACTTGAAATTTCATGCATGGCTTTCATAAACAATCTTTTATAAAAGTCATTTATTAAAATAATCATACATTCATTCCTCAAAGAAATAAGTTGTTTTTGGTATGAAGGGAAGCAACTCAAGAAATAAATGTTATACATGCATATTTTACAATTTTCCTTAAACTTCCTTAAAAACCAAAATTTTAGCTTGAAATTTTATATATGACTTTAATAAATGCTTTTTTATAGATATAGTTCACCAAAATTATCATAATTAATCCGAAGTTGTTTTCGGTAAAAAGTTGTTTTCAGTAGCACCCTCATTAAACATACTTTTGGATGGGATTCATGAAGGAAAACAAAAAGTTAATTAAATTAAATATATATGAGCGATGATTTTATTAAGTAGCAATGTATATGACATACAGACGCTTTTCCATTAAGAAAAGTAATACTTTAGAAAAAATATACCTGTTTGTACTTATAGTAGAAGGTATAACTATAATTAGCAGTTTTGTTAAGTATACATTATTATGAAGTGTACTTCCACAAGATCATTTATCTTTAACATATTAAACTGGTGACTGGTGATTGAGGGGCAGTCAGTTGATGGTTTTTCATTTTTTTATCATAGCAATTATTTCATTGATAAATATTCTTCTAACTTTCTAACCCAATCTTGATATTTTGACCAGTATTCAAGTAATTTTCCTCTTGAAATTAAATAGATAAGGAAATTTTTATTTCTAAGGCTTTACACTTAGAATATTAAATGTTAAAACTTCATATTTTAGACATCAATTACAATTAATGACAGTATGAATTGTATTATAGACATGATGATAATATCTTGAAGCTAAGGAGATTTTTGCAATCCGAAAATGACATTAAGCTAAAAAAAATTGTCAGTTTTTGTATTTTAAAGCTTTAGATTAAGAAAGCACGTTTTAGAGAATGTAATTGAAATTAAATTATCACAGATATGTCCATTAATGTTCAAATGTTTTGCTGCATACAGCTTCTATCTGTGTATGAGTATACTCATCAAGCAGTAAATTTCACTTCTCAAGGATAATATTGATGATACAAATATTTGGCAGACGCAATAATTACGTTCAAACTACAAAGAAACCAAATGTGAATACATACCGCCTGAATTTGACATTCTATGCGATTTCTAAACATACTTATTGAATTTTTATTACATGTATACCTTCCTTATAATTTAAGTTTAAAAATCTTGATTTAAATGTTTTGTGAATACCACTTATGATTTGTTTTAGATCTTAGGAAAATCTCTTGAAATTTTTAGAAAAACTTCAACCTTAAGGAAAATTTTATCCTTAAGATCTTTCGTGAGTACCACCCCTGATCTGCTATGGTAATAGTACACTTGGTGTAAAATAATGTTAAATCTGGCAAATAAAATAATTTTAAAGGTTAAATACAGGCCACCCTGTGAGTAAAGGCCAGTCTTTTAAAAACTCATTGATATTTAAAAAAAAAGGATTTATGAAAAAGACCACCTGTCAATAAAGGTCACATTATGTTATTCGCATGGCTGGCCTTTGTTTACAGGTTTGACTTTATGTGTGTTTGTTGAGATATTTATTTTATCTATCCGCTGACATATTTTGAGAAAAATGTTCCAGTTTATGGTGACTGAACATTTGTGTGAAAAAAAGTATTACACCACTTGATTGGGAAATGTTTATTCTAAAGAAAGTCAGCAAATACCACCATCCTCAAAGTTTCAGTGATGATAAAAAAAGATTCCTAATTCTCCCTACAGCATAAACTACAATATATAATATATTCTTTTACTATTTGATGTACAAAACTGAAGTTGTATGTATGTAATTCTGTGTAATGGGCCGGTAGCCTACACCATTTAGATAAAGTTATTGTATTGTATATAGTCAAACCTGTAAACAAAGATCTCCAGATTCTGATCATGCTATTTATTGATACATGTGAACTATGGAGTGGATGTATTTTACATGATAATTTTATTCCCAGATAGCAATTAATTAACTTAAGTCAAACTTAAATTTACACCTTAATAATTTATTACATCATACAGTGCAACCTCCCTAGAGCAGCTCTCTCTTGCGCAACAACCTCCCCTCAACAACAGAATGATTTTTCCCAATGTACAATTTAACTAATAATTGAACCTCTCAAAAGCAACAACCTCTGTACAACAACACACATTTGCTACTCCCAAAGGTTGTTGCTTTGCAGAGGTTGCACTGTATATGAAATGCAAGAATCAGGTAGATGTTTGCAAGAATGGTTGTTATCTTAGGTATGACTCAATTCCAAGGTGGTTGCTTTGTTTTTTTGTTAATTGCTAATTAATTAGGCCATATAATTTGTACAGCTGTTCAAGATGTTTTTAATGCTTCATGGTTTATAGGATTTTGTAAATACATATTTTATTGTACAACACAACCTCTCCAGAGTGGCCCTATCTTGAGCAACAACCTCGCCTTCTACAACAGTAGGATTTTTACACACTGAACAATTTAAGAATTTATTTAACCTCTTTAGAGCAACAACCTCCGATAGGCAACATAATTTTGCTACTCCCAAAGAGCGTTGTTTTGGAAAGGTTGCGTTATATCAATCTCAAGGAAACAATATAATTAAACATGTTTTATTTATTAAGTGGATTCTGGGAGGTGAAATATATTTATATTTGGTATCAATTTATTCTTAATTTTATGCAGATTAAGATGCATATGCTTATGTTTTATTTAATCAAGTGATTTCTTCATAAAAATGATATTTTACTTATTTTGCCTGAGGAGATAAGTTTTTGTGGCTTACAATGACAATTGAAGTATTAATCTGGGAGGTGTAAGGTCATAGTTCACCTGGTGTTTAGCAGGTATGTTTTCTATTGAAAAAGTCACACTTGCTGTTCAAGATTTTGTCATTTGAATCAGAATTGCAACATAGACTTTTATTGGTGAATATTGTAAACATTCATATTCTTTTTTATAAGCTTGTCAATGATTGGTCAACAAAGGGTCCTGACCAATCAGATATACTCAGGTTTTAACAGGAAGTGACCCTAGTTTTTGGTGTAGTCAGGGTAACAAATATTGAAAGTTGTACTTTGTCTATTTATATTAATTTGTTTTAAGGATTTTGGATTTGTTGTAAGTAGTTTTTGATGATTCTGTTTGAACTTTCTTCTGTTAATATTTTGCTATGCAGATTTACCAAATGATGGTTAAGAACAATACTTGTCTAATTTCAATGCTCTGTTGTTGATAAATCTATTTAGTTTGACTCAATAATCTTGTTTTAATCCTGCAGGTTTCATCACAACAAGCTATGACAATTTGTGTCACGTAATGTTATGGCTCAATGAATGAAATCATTGTCAAGTGAAGAATTATTTTGTTTGCAAAGCCATCAGTTTTATTTTGAATGATAGATCCTTGCTATTATTTGTATTTTGAATTGTTTAGTTTAGAATTTTGTATAGCTTACAAGTTTCATAATTCTTATAAGTTATGTTCACTTAACTCTTCACCTGTTTCTGTTGAAGTATTTAAGTGTCTGTTTGGTTAGCTGACTATAGTTAGAGTATTGGTCTACTGATCAAGAGGTTGTGAGTTCAAACCCCATGCGAGGCACCCAATGTCTGTGACAAATTTGACTGAAGATATTACATTCTATATCAAATTGTCCTCCACCTCTGAATTATTTGGGGTACATAGCTTGGCAGTAGCTCTCTGATAGAATGTGGTTAATATTGATTAAGGCCTAATTAAATGAAATCCAGGGAAGCTGGTTTGGGTTAATTGCCTTTCATGATATAACTGAAATAATGTTGAAAATGGTGTTTAATCCTATGAAATAAATAAATTAAACCTGTTTCTATTTAGATTTATTTGTAGCTACACAATTTAGTTCCGTAATTCTCCTGATTTGAATTAAACTAAATGTAAGGACTAATTACTTTGTGTTCTTGTGCAATATGTGTATGTTTGTTGTTTTCGCATTTTAACTTTATCTTGAGTTTAATGTGGAATACCTCAGTATTTATTTTTATATGTCTGAAGGGACATATTATAATGTTAAGGCACTGGCATGCGTCTGTCTGTCCGTATGCACCCGAGGGTGGTTGTGGGGTTAGGGTTGGTTAGGGTTGGTACTTTTAGGTCTTGTGAGGTTCAGTTACGTACAAACTGGACTTATGGGGTGCGACTTGTGGGATGCGACTAGTCAGGTTAAAAACACAGAACGCCCACCCATCCGTCTGTACTCTTTAACCCTCTTGAAGGTTTTCGAAGTAACTTTACTCAAATGGTTGCCAGATCAAGACGACATAAACAACACATGTTTCGGAAGGCTAACTTCAAGGCCAAGGTCACACTTAGGGATCGAAGGTCATATGACTTATTCTGTTTCAGCCCTGTAGCTCTTTAAGCTTGCAAAGGATTTTGAAGAAACTTTACTAAATTTTCACCAATCAATAATGTTTTTACAGTGTCAATATACCATTAGAGATATATTGCTTCACCTTACAATGCTTCTGTCTAGTTTATTTTTATTATTCCATAATACAGGTATACAAATATTCATGTACGCAATTTATATTTTTCAGTAAACAAAGATGAAGACTAAGCATCCTATGGCAGCCACTAGACAAGAGGTAAGTGCTCTAGTTCTAAATCAGACCTATATCATTACCAATTTCAGATGACAAAATTCCATCCAAATCTGTTGTGTCAAGCGTGCTACCAGGAGTATATGTGTTTGTTGAACCCAGGGTCTTCCTTGAAATAATTATTAATAACATAAAGGAAATTTGAACTATGCAATACACTTATTGTGCACTTCCTTCTACAGTTGATTCTCATTTTGTCAACTTCACTTATAGGAAAACTTTGTTATGACAAACTGTTCCTTGCGTTGCCGACTTTTTTGTTTTAATTTCTATATGCATACTTTCAATTTTGTTTGTGTCACACTTTAATGTTAATTTTGTCCACATGACTCTAATAAGAATGTAGTTAAGATATTTATGTCAAAGATAGTGCTGATCACTTTCACGCTTATGGTAACATTTCGCTAATTAAACTGAAGGCTTGATAAGATTCACATGTGAATAATCAAAGCACTGAAAGCACTGAGGTATTCACTACTGATTGAAATATTTATATGCTTGTGATTTTAAGAAATTGTGCAGAATAAAGCCAGTGAGGCCAGTAGTTTGTAGGATTATCAATACTACACATACATGACTTATAAACTAGTTTTGCTATAGACGATTCTATTTCTGTTAATTAGGCCTGCGCCATTCTTTTATTACGTGACTGTCAGCCATTACAGAAGTTCAAAATACCGAAAATCAGTAATCAGTAGTGTTTATGAATATACCTGTGAATAAATTTCATGGTTTGATTCTCGTGGACTGTAGAGTTTAAACTAGCCTATAGATTTGCGTAAATTATTGGACAAGCTGAAAACTAATTTTTGTAACAGTTGAACTGGTCAAGTAGAAGTTCTCAGGTTTTTCACTTCCGATCTGTTTCTGAAATATGTTTATACTGTATTCTTCTGCTATGCAGCAGCAAATACAATCAAAGTACTGGGAGTACTGTCAGAAGTAAAAGTTAAAATGTTATTGATAATATTTGATAGATTTGTGTTAGATAATACCATAAAATCTCAACCTACTCTAGGCCTACTCAGTCAAACGGGCTGATAATACTGTTTTAATAATAAGAAATTCATTTCGCGAGATTAAACTAGTCCATTCCATACTTTATGTCTGTCCAGTAGGTGGAGTTACAATTAACTGGTGCCTCGCTCTCTTAGTATCTTTTAGCTATTCCCTTGTGTATGGTGGTGATGCACACTATTTATTGTCTTTATAAATGAAACATTTGTGCTGATGAATAGTGAATTATTATACTCAATAATTGTACAGTTTGAAATGCCATAACAATGTAATAGTTCAAAATGAATTCTGCAATATATCCAACTTGTATCATGACAGCAACCGGTAGAGTTATACAACCAGTGGTACTATTTTCAACGGGAATGTATGGAGTAGAGACGTCACGTTTTTGTTAATACAAAACTGGGCATTCACTATAGAAGCTTTCACTTTGCTTTGCTTAAAAAAACAACAATAGACTTAAACTTATCATGAAAATCTTAATAGATATCTAACTCTGAATTAAAGTATTGGTTGGTTGGATATTTGATAGTTTAACTTGAAAATTGAGTATGATTACAAGCCACCACTGATATTGTTGAGTTGTAATCTGAATAAAAATGAATAAATAAAATATCTTCTACATTTCAATGCATTCAATACCATTCTGTTGATGAAATAAGAAAGGCCAAACTAAATCACAATAATATGTTAGCACAAAAACTCCTTTCCTCTCCATCGTCATCAAAATCATGGTGGCCTTGTCTCAAATCTTCATCTCTTCCAAATTAAGTTCATCCTAATGCTTCACTGCAAGATGGTGATAACACTATACTATGGAAGATGAATGATGTTAAACCATAATAGCAGCACTGATCTTCTTACCCAGCTTCAAATCAGGCTTTGTACCTTTACCACCAGGCTTATCTATACAACTTCTTCACTAAGACTGTCAATTGGTTCTCATATTATCTAAGTGGCAGACAGCTAACTGTTGTTTTGCCTGATGCTCAAACAAAATGTAATGATGTTAAAGCTGGGACTCCACATGAGTCAGTTTTGGGCCCCCTCATTTCCTTGATAAGATAGAGGATATTATAAAATTTGAACTATCAACTCCTCTGTGTAACTTTCTTTACCAGTCTCTGTCCTCTTCTGTTTTCCTTGCTCATGGAAAGATGCTTTTGTTACTCCTGGACGCCATTCTCATGTTGGCAATTGTCAACCTATATCTCTACTCTGTACCATAGGGAAAGTCCTTGAAAGGGTAGTCCACAGGCATACTTAAACACAATATTGACGATGATCTTCTCACTCTGCTTTAAATCAGGCTTTGTACCTGGTGACTCAACAGTTAACCAACTTGCCTGTCCATACAACTTCTTCACTGAGGCTGTCGATTCCAGAGCTGTATTCTGCGACATAAGAAAGGCTTTGAGTGTGTCACGCTTCATGCTTTCCTCTTCAGGCTCAAACATTTTGGGCATTTTGGCAGTCTTTTTAATTGGTTCTCATCTTATCTAAGTGGCAGACAGCTAACTGTTGTTCTGCCTGATGCTCAAACAAAATGTTATGATGTTAAAGCTGGGTCTCCACAGGAGTCAGTTTTGGGCCCCCTCATTTCCTTGATATTTATCCATGACATTGTTTCTGACATCAGGGTAAATGTCCATCTATTTGCAGATGACACAAATTATACATCTTGAATAAAATTTGTTCCATTTATTGGTTCATTTTTAAGAGGTGAATTTTGATTTTTCTAAATTTGTGTTTCTTAATTACAAACACCTCATTAAGATAGCATTTTTGTACCCCTGTTTTAACTTAATTTGTAGATTTGATAAAGCTAAGGAAAAATCAACTGCCTAAATATTTCTACAAAACTTTCTTCTAACGCAAGTAGTTATTTCTATTAGGTAAAATGTCTTGAATTCACATGAATTGTATTTAGTTTTTGTCATATTTTTGTAATTGTAGGGTTCATTTTTAATGTTCTAGTTATGCCCCCACTTCAAAGAAATGTGGGTATATATTGCTGGTTTGCTCATGTCCGTCTTTTTTGCTCGTTGGTAATCAAACCTTGTCCGGCCAATTCGACTGTGTTGGCCACTTAGGTCTTTACTTGGTTTGAAGGTTGGTCAAATACAGATAGATGACCCCTGTTGATAAGGTCTATCAATAGGTCAAAGGTTGACTATCCATTTGCCCTTTAGTGGGCATTGGTGTTTCACAAACACCTCATTAAGTGAGCGTTTAGTACCCTTATTTTAACTTAAGATATATAAAATAACTTAAAAGAAAACATAGGTAGTTGATTTTTCTGAGCTTTATTCTCTACAAGTATTTTTACAAAACTTTATTCTTATCCCAGCAGTTATTTCTATTAGGTAAATTGTCTTGAATTGAATTGATTTGTATTTTAAGTTTTTGTCATATTTTTGTAATTGTAGGGTTCATTTTTTTGAAGTTCTAGTTATGCCCCCACTTCAAAGAAATGTGGGTATATATTGCTGGTTTGCTCATGTCCGTCTTTTTTGCTCGTTGGTAATCAAACCTTGTCCGGCCAATTCGACTGTGTTGGCCACTTAGGTCTTTACTTGGTTTGAAGGTTGGTCAAATACAGATAGATGACCCCTGTTGATAAGGTCTATCAATTGGTCAAAGGTCAACTATCCATTTGCCCTTTCGGGGGCATTGGTGTTTCACAAACACCTCATTAAGTGAGCGTTTTAGTACCATTAGTTTATCTAAGATATATCAAATAACTTAAAAAACTTAGGTATTTTATTTTTCTTAAGTTTATCGAAAAATAAATCTAAGGAAAGATTGACTGCCTAACTTATTTTTACGTCTTGCAAACGAAACTGTTGATGAAATAAGAAAGGCCAAACTAATCATGGTGGCCTTGTCTCAAATCTTTCATCTCCTCCAAATCGAGTTCATCATTGCTTCACTGCAAGATGGTGATAACCCTGTGGCAGATGAAATTACCAAAACAAACCTTCTAAATAACATTTGTCAGGATCAAATCTTTCTTGATGAATAATTAGGTGCTTGAACTCTGCAAAATGATGTGATTGACATCAGTCCTGTCTTAGACCACATTACAATGACAACCTCTAAGATAGAGGATATTATAAAATTTGAACTATCCACCCCTCTGTGTAACTTTCTTTACCAGTCTCTGTCCTCTTCTGTTTTTCCTAGCTCATGGAAAGATGCTTTTGTCACTCCTGGACGCCATTCTCATGTTGGCAATTGTCAACCTATATCTCTACTCTGTACCATAGGGAAAGTCCTTGAAAGGGTAGTCCACAGGCATACTTAAACACAATATTGACAATGATCTTCTCACTCTGCTTTAAATCAGGCTTTGTACCTGGTGACTCAACAGTTAACCAACTGACCTATCCATACAACTTCTTCACTGAGGCTGTCGATTCCAGAGCTGTATTCTGCGACATAAGAAAGGCTTTGAGTGTGTCACGCTTCATGCTTTCCTCTTCAGGCTCAAACATTTTGGGCATTTTGGCAGTCTTTTTAATTGGTTCTCATCTTATCTAAGTGGCAGACAGCTAACTGTTGTTCTGCCTGATGCTCAAACAAAATGTAATGATGTTAAAGCTGGGACTCCACAGGAGTCAGTTTTGGGCCCCCTCATTTCCTTGATATTTATCCATGACATTGTTTCTGACATCAGGGTAAATGTCCATCTATTTGCAGATGACACAAATTATACATCTTGAATAAAATTTGTTCCATTTATTGGTTCATTTTTAGGAGGTGAATTTTGATTTTTCTAAATTTTTGTTTCTTAATTACAAACACCTCATTAAGATAGCTTTTTTGTACCCCTGTTTTAACTTAATTTGTAGATTTGATAAAGCTAAGGAAAAATCAACAGCCTAAATATTTCTACAAAACTTTCTTCTAACGCAAGTAGTTATTTCTATTAGGTAAAATGTCTTGAATTCACATGAATTGTATTTAGTTTGTGTCATATTTTTGTAATTGTAGGGTTCATTTTTAATGTTCTAGTTATGCCCCCACTTCAAAGAAATGTGGGTATATATTGCTGGTTTGCTCATGTCCGTCTTTTTTGCTCGTTGGTAATCAAACCTTGTCCGGCCAATTCGACTGTGTTGGCCACTTAGGTCTTTACTTGGTTTGAAGGTTGGTCAAATACAGATAGATGACCCCTGTTGATAAGGTCTATCAATAGGTCAAAGGTTGACTATCCATTTGCCCTTTAGTGGGCATTGGTGTTTCACAAACACCTCATTAAGTGAGCGTTTAGTACCCTTATTTTAACTTAAGATATATAAAATAACTTTAAAGAAAACATAGGTAGTTGATTTTTCTGAGCTTTATTCTCTACAAGTATTTTTACAAAACTTTATTCCTATCCCAGCAGTTATTTCTATTAGGTAAAATGTCTTGAATTGAATTGATTTGTATTTTAAGTTTTTGTCATATTTTTGTAATTGTAGGGTTCATTTTTTTAAAGTTCTAGTTATGCCCCCACTTCAAAGAAATGTGGGTATATATTGCTGGTTTGCTCATGTCCGTCTTTTTTGCTCGTTGGTAATCAAACCTTGTCCGGCCAATTCGACTGTGTTGGCCACTTAGGTCTTTACTTGGTTTGAAGGTTGGTCAAATACAGATAGATGACCCCTGTTGGTAAGGTCTATCAATAGGTCAAAGGTCAACTATCCATTTGCCCTTTCGGGGGCATTGGTGTTTCATAAACACCTCATTAAGTGAGCGTTTTAGTACCATTAGTTTATCTAAGATATATCAAATAACTTAAAAAACTTAGGTATTTTATTTTTCTTAAGTTTATAGAAAAATAAATCTAAGGAAAGATTGACTGCCTAACTTATTTTTACGTCTTGCAAACGAAACTGTTGATGAAATAAGAAAGGCAAAACTAATCATGGTGGCCTTGTCTCAAATCTTTCATCTCCTCCAAATCGAGTTCATCATTGCTTCACTGCAAGATGGTGATAACCCTGTGGCAGATGAAATTACCAAAACAAATCTTCTAAATAACATTTGTCAGGATCAAATCTTTCTTGATGAATAATTAGGTGCTTGAACTCTGCAAAATGATGTGATTGACATCAGTCCTGTCTTAGACCACATTACAATGACAACCTCTAAGATAGAGGATATTATAAAATTTGAACTATCCACCCCTCTGTGTAACTTTCTTTACCAGTCTCTGTCCTCTTCTGTTTTTCCTAGCTCATGGAAAGATGCTTTTGTCACTCCTGGACGCCATTCTCATGTTGGCAATTGTCAACCTATATCTCTACTCTGTACCATAGGGAAAGTCCTTGAAAGGGTAGTCCACAGGCATACTTAAACACAATATTGACAATGATCTTCTCACTCTGCTTTAAATCAGGCTTTGTACCTGGTGACTCAACAGTTAACCAACTGACCTATCCATACAACTTCTTCACTGAGGCTGTCGATTCCAGAGCTGTATTCTGCGACATAAGAAAGGCTTTGAGTGTGTCACGCTTCATGCTTTCCTCTTCAGGCTCAAACATTTTGGGCATTTTGGCAGTCTTTTTAATTGGTTCTCATCTTATCTAAGTGGCAGACAGCTAACTGTTGTTCTGCCTGATGCTCAAACAAAATGTTATGATGTTAAAGCTGGGTCTCCACAGGAGTCAGTTTTGGGCCCCCTCATTTCCTTGATATTTATCCATGACATTGTTTCTTACATCAGGGTAAATGTCCATCTATTTGCAGATGACACAAATTATACATCTTGAATAAAATTTGTTCCATTTATTGGTTCATTTTTAAGAGGTGAATTTTGATTTTTCTAAATTTGTGTTTCTTAATTACAAACACCTCATTAAGATAGCATTTTTGTACCCCTGTTTTAACTTAATTTGTAGATTTGATAAAGCTAAGGAAAAATCAACTGCCTAAATATTTCTACAAAACTTTCTTCTAACGCAAGTAGTTATTTCTATTAGGTAAAATGTCTTGAATTCACATGAATTGTATTTAGTTTTTGTCATATTTTTGTAATTGTAGGGTTCATTTTTAATGTTCTAGTTATGCCCCCACTTCAAAGAAATGTGGGTATATATTGCTGGTTTGCTCATGTCCGTCTTTTTTGCTCGTTGGTAATCAAACCTTGTCCGGCCAATTCGACTGTGTTGGCCACTTAGGTCTTTACTTGGTTTGAAGGTTGGTCAAATACAGATAGATGACCCCTGTTGATAAGGTCTATCAATAGGTCAAAGGTTGACTATCCATTTGCCCTTTAGTGGGCATTGGTGTTTCACAAACACCTCATTAAGTGAGCGTTTAGTACCCTTATTTTAACTTAAGATATATAAAATAACTTAAAAGAAAACATAGGTAGTTGATTTTTCTGAGCTTTATTCTCTACAAGTATTTTTACAAAACTTTATTCTTATCCCAGCAGTTATTTCTATTAGGTAAATTGTCTTGAATTGAATTGATTTGTATTTTAAGTTTTTGTCATATTTTTGTAATTGTAGGGTTCATTTTTTTAAAGTTCTAGTTATGCCCCCACTTCAAAGAAATGTGGGTATATATTGCTGGTTTGCTCATGTCCGTCTTTTTTGCTCGTTGGTAATCAAACCTTGTCCGGCCAATTCGACTGTGTTGGCCACTTAGGTCTTTACTTGGTTTGAAGGTTGGTCAAATACAGATAGATGACCCCTGTTGATAAGGTCTATCAATTGGTCAAAGGTCAACTATCCATTTGCCCTTTCGGGGGCATTGGTGTTTCATAAACACCTCATTAAGTGAGCGTTTTAGTACCATTAGTTTATCTAAGATATATCAAATAACTTAAAAAACTTAGGTATTTTATTTTTCTTAAGTTTATCGAAAAATAAATCTAAGGAAAGATTGACTGCCTAACTTATTTTTACGTCTTGCAAACGAAACTGTTGATGAAATAAGAAAGGCCAAACTAATCATGGTGGCCTTGTCTCAAATCTTTCATCTCCTCCAAATCGAGTTCATCATTGCTTCACTGCAAGATGGTGATAACCCTGTGGCAGATGAAATTACCAAAACAAACCTTCTAAATAACATTTGTCAGGATCAAATCTTTCTTGATGAATAATTAGGTGCTTGAACTCTGCAAAATGATGTGATTGACATCAGTCCTGTCTTAGACCACATTACAATGACAACCTCTAAGATAGAGGATATTATAAAATTTGAACTATCCACCCCTCTGTGTAACTTTCTTTACCAGTCTCTGTCCTCTTCTGTTTTTCCTAGCTCATGGAAAGATGCTTTTGTCACTCCTGGACGCCATTCTCATGTTGGCAATTGTCAACCTATATCTCTACTCTGTACCATAGGGAAAGTCCTTGAAAGGGTAGTCCACAGGCATACTTAAACACAATATTGACAATGATCTTCTCACTCTGCTTTAAATCAGGCTTTGTACCTGGTGACTCAACAGTTAACCAACTGACCTATCCATACAACTTCTTCACTGAGGCTGTCGATTCCAGAGCTGTATTCTGCGACATAAGAAAGGCTTTGAGTGTGTCACGCTTCATGCTTTCCTCTTCAGGCTCAAACATTTTGGGCATTTTGGCAGTCTTTTTAATTGGTTCTCATCTTATCTAAGTGGCAGACAGCTAACTGTTGTTCTGCCTGATGCTCAAACAAAATGTAATGATGTTAAAGCTGGGACTCCACAGGAGTCAGTTTTGGGCCCCCTCATTTCCTTGATATTTATCCATGACATTGTTTCTGACATCAGGGTAAATGTCCATCTATTTGCAGATGACACAAATTATACATCTTGAATAAAATTTGTTCCATTTATTGGTTCATTTTTAGGAGGTGAATTTTGATTTTTCTAAATTTTTGTTTCTTAATTACAAACACCTCATTAAGATAGCATTTTTGTACCCCTGTTTTAACTTAATTTGTAGATTTGATAAAGCTAAGGAAAAATCAACAGCCTAAATATTTCTACAAAACTTTCTTCTAACGCAAGTAGTTATTTCTATTAGGTAAAATGTCTTGAATTCACATGAATTGTATTTAGTTTGTGTCATATTTTTGTAATTGTAGGGTTCATTTTTAATGTTCTAGTTATGCCCCCACTTCAAAGAAATGTGGGTATATATTGCTGGTTTGCTCATGTCCGTCTTTTTTGCTCGTTGGTAATCAAACCTTGTCCGGCCAATTCGACTGTGTTGGCCACTTAGGTCTTTACTTGGTTTGAAGGTTGGTCAAATACAGATAGATGACCCCTGTTGATAAGGTCTATCAATAGGTCAAAGGTTGACTATCCATTTGCCCTTTAGTGGGCATTGGTGTTTCACAAACACCTCATTAAGTGAGCGTTTAGTACCCTTATTTTAACTTAAGATATATAAAATAACTTTAAAGAAAACATAGGTAGTTGATTTTTCTGAGCTTTATTCTCTACAAGTATTTTTACAAAACTTTATTCCTATCCCAGCAGTTATTTCTATTAGGTAAAATGTCTTGAATTGAATTGATTTGTATTTTAAGTTTTTGTCATATTTTTGTAATTGTAGGGTTCATTTTTTTAAAGTTCTAGTTATGCCCCCACTTCAAAGAAATGTGGGTATATATTGCTGGTTTGCTCATGTCCGTCTTTTTTGCTCGTTGGTAATCAAACCTTGTCCGGCCAATTCGACTGTGTTGGCCACTTAGGTCTTTACTTGGTTTGAAGGTTGGTCAAATACAGATAGATGACCCCTGTTGGTAAGGTCTATCAATAGGTCAAAGGTCAACTATCCATTTGCCCTTTCGGGGGCATTGGTGTTTCATAAACACCTCATTAAGTGAGCGTTTTAGTACCATTAGTTTATCTAAGATATATCAAATAACTTAAAAAACTTAGGTATTTTATTTTTCTTAAGTTTATAGAAAAATAAATCTAAGGAAAGATTGACTGCCTAACTTATTTTTACGTCTTGCAAACGAAACTGTTGATGAAATAAGAAAGGCAAAACTAATCATGGTGGCCTTGTCTCAAATCTTTCATCTCCTCCAAATCGAGTTCATCATTGCTTCACTGCAAGATGGTGATAACCCTGTGGCAGATGAAATTACCAAAACAAATCTTCTAAATAACATTTGTCAGGATCAAATCTTTCTTGATGAATAATTAGGTGCTTGAACTCTGCAAAATGATGTGATTGACATCAGTCCTGTCTTAGACCACATTACAATGACAACCTCTAAGATAGAGGATATTATAAAATTTGAACTATCCACCCCTCTGTGTAACTTTCTTTACCAGTCTCTGTCCTCTTCTGTTTTTCCTAGCTCATGGAAAGATGCTTTTGTCACTCCTGGACGCCATTCTCATGTTGGCAATTGTCAACCTATATCTCTACTCTGTACCATAGGGAAAGTCCTTGAAAGGGTAGTCCACAGGCATACTTAAACACAATATTGACAATGATCTTCTCACTCTGCTTTAAATCAGGCTTTGTACCTGGTGACTCAACAGTTAACCAACTGACCTATCCATACAACTTCTTCACTGAGGCTGTCGATTCCAGAGCTGTATTCTGCGACATAAGAAAGGCTTTGAGTGTGTCACGCTTCATGCTTTCCTCTTCAGGCTCAAACATTTTGGGCATTTTGGCAGTCTTTTTAATTGGTTCTCATCTTATCTAAGTGGCAGACAGCTAACTGTTGTTCTGCCTGATGCTCAAACAAAATGTTATGATGTTAAAGCTGGGTCTCCACAGGAGTCAGTTTTGGGCCCCCTCATTTCCTTGATATTTATCCATGACATTGTTTCTTACATCAGGGTAAATGTCCATCTATTTGCAGATGACACAAATTATACATCTTGAATAAAATTTGTTCCATTTATTGGTTCATTTTTAAGAGGTGAATTTTGATTTTTCTAAATTTGTGTTTCTTAATTACAAACACCTCATTAAGATAGCATTTTTGTACCCCTGTTTTAACTTAATTTGTAGATTTGATAAAGCTAAGGAAAAATCAACTGCCTAAATATTTCTACAAAACTTTCTTCTAACGCAAGTAGTTATTTCTATTAGGTAAAATGTCTTGAATTCACATGAATTGTATTTAGTTTTTGTCATATTTTTGTAATTGTAGGGTTCATTTTTAATGTTCTAGTTATGCCCCCACTTCAAAGAAATGTGGGTATATATTGCTGGTTTGCTCATGTCCGTCTTTTTTGCTCGTTGGTAATCAAACCTTGTCCGGCCAATTCGACTGTGTTGGCCACTTAGGTCTTTACTTGGTTTGAAGGTTGGTCAAATACAGATAGATGACCCCTGTTGATAAGGTCTATCAATAGGTCAAAGGTTGACTATCCATTTGCCCTTTAGTGGGCATTGGTGTTTCACAAACACCTCATTAAGTGAGCGTTTAGTACCCTTATTTTAACTTAAGATATATAAAATAACTTAAAAGAAAACATAGGTAGTTGATTTTTCTGAGCTTTATTCTCTACAAGTATTTTTACAAAACTTTATTCTTATCCCAGCAGTTATTTCTATTAGGTAAATTGTCTTGAATTGAATTGATTTGTATTTTAAGTTTTTGTCATATTTTTGTAATTGTAGGGTTCATTTTTTTAAAGTTCTAGTTATGCCCCCACTTCAAAGAAATGTGGGTATATATTGCTGGTTTGCTCATGTCCGTCTTTTTTGCTCGTTGGTAATCAAACCTTGTCCGGCCAATTCGACTGTGTTGGCCACTTAGGTCTTTACTTGGTTTGAAGGTTGGTCAAATACAGATAGATGACCCCTGTTGATAAGGTCTATCAATAGGTCAAAGGTCAACTATCCATTTGCCCTTTCGGGGGCATTGGTGTTTCACAAACACCTCATTAAGTGAGCGTTTTAGTACCATTATTTTATCTTAGATATATCAAATAACTTAAAAAACTTAGGTATTTTATTTTTCTTAAGTTTATAAAAAATTAATCTAAGGAAAGATTGACTGCCTAACCTATTTTTATGTCTTGGAAACCAAACTGTTGGTGAAATAAGAAAGGCCAAACTAAATCACAATAATATGTTAGCACAAAAACTCCTTTCCTCTCCATCGTCATGGTAATCATTGTGAACTTGTCTCAAATCTTTCATCTCCTCCAAATCGAGTTCATCCTAATGCTTCACTGCAAGATAGTGATAACCCTGTGGCAGATGAAATCGCCAAAGCAAACCTTCTAAATAACACTTGTCGGGATCAAACCTTTCTTGATGAATAATTAGGTGCTCGAACTCTGCAAAATGATGTGAATGACATCAGTCCTGTCTTGGACCACATTACAATTACAACCTCTATTCAGAGGTGGCTGCTAACACAGGTTTGACTGTACCTTGACTTTTATCATGTATAATTTTAGCAATACATTTTGCTGCAAGTTTTGGCGATGTAACCAACCAGTTACACACACCACACCAATTCTGATCAAAACAATTGATAGCTTCTGTCCCTTAAACCCACCATTTACAATTGAATCTCATACATTTAGCATTATAATGTCTGGCAAATCTATCTACACAGTGCGGACACCAAACCTTGTTTAATTGATTAAAAACTTTTTCTGAAACTGACCAGTCGTCGCAATCTGAACATTTACTTAAAATGATCTGCTCTTTGGTTGACTTTTCATGGAATCCAATTACCAATAGCAGTCATATTGACATTTTGTTTTTCATAAAATTCATATACAGTGCAACCTCTCCAAAGCAACACCCTTTGGGTGCATCAAAATTATGTTGTTGAGAGGTTGTTGCTCTAGAGAGATTTAATTAGTACTTAAATCATGCAGTGGGAAAAATCATGCTGTCGTTGAAGGGAGGTTGTTGCTCAAGAGAGGGCTGCTCTGGAGAGGTTGTACTGTATTTTCAAACTGAGTTCATGCTATCTGTCGTTATTGTTACCATACCTGACGATATAAGTAATGTTTCTGTTATCTGTGAAGAATTTTCGATTACATTTTGACAGACAACAATATTCTGTACACAGCCTCTAAATTTTCTAAGTTGAGTTTTTACTTGCCTTGTCATCCTTCCAAGTACCTATTAATTCTGACATGTCTATCAATGATACTTTTTCATTTAACATACCAACTTCCAGAGGGCACGTCTTCAGCAACCCTTGTTGTTTCAGTAAACGCATCTGAACAAAATTTGTTTCCTATGTCTTGTATCTGACTCAGTGTTGGATGAAAACCGATCTGACCTCACGCGTTTCCAGAGGTATAACCCATGACCTAACTTTACCTACTTCCTGAGGTTGAACTATGAACTAACCTCACCCACTTTCAGGGCTGTGAATACAAACCTAACTCCACCAGTGTCTGAGGGTAATAACGCTGACCCCTTCCCACCCACTTCCAGGGGTGTACACACTCGCCAATCCCCACCCACTTTCAGAGGTGTGAACAATGTGCAAACCTCACCTATTTCCGGGGGTGTGTAAACAAACCCAACCTCACCAGTTTCTGAGGGTATGAACGCTGACCCCTTCCCACACATTTTCGTGGGGGGGGGTGAACACTCTCCCATCCCCACCCACTTATGGGGATATGAATGCTGATTTAAACTCACGTGTCCGGTTGTGCGAGCACTAAAACTTTCCTATCCCTTTTCAGGGTGTAAATTCTGACAAAACCTCACCTATAAACTGACCTACCTTCAGAGATTATCATACCACATATTGTCATGTAGCATTGTTTCTTGTTGTCTTAACCCTGGAATGTTATCTCCGTTTGCCAGATTATGTAGGACCTGAAACTGTTTGGAACAATTTGGTTTAACATAGCTGTCGTAACCAATGGCACTTGAGTCTGAGTATATTATAAAATCTACATTTCTGTTATCTTTCAATCTCCTAAATTTTTATCTTGACTATTCAAAGAACATGGAGAGCTTTTGCCATCGCCATTGCATTGACATTGGTGTCGGCGTCAGTGTGCATATGGTGAAAAATATGTATGCAAGTTATTATCATGCACATATCTTAGTAATCACTTATGTGGTTGTCTTGAAACATCATTTAAGTGTCCAGGGGTATCAGATAGACAAGTAAGATAACTCTATCCATAAAATTATAAATACCACTTCCTTCTACATTGGTGCAAAAATATGAAATATTATGATAATACATGTATTTCTTTGTCTAACTGTTACACTGTTGTACAGACAGCTCTTTTTAAATAAGTTTGTTTATTATCAATCACTGAGAATAGTCGAGCATGCTGTCTATCCTCTCACTTATAATAAACAATTTATTTGATTGAAAATCTAACGTATGACCTATCCAATTTGCTTTGCATACCAGCATCCAGTGACACACATCTTCTGCAATCAGAAAACCCAAGTTTGATAGACTTTTTCTTACACCAGTGCTTGTATAAAAGCTCTTTTGATCGTCAAGGATTGTTACAACTTTATGAACAAATTAATGTCAATGCTTTATCACACATTGAACAATTTTGGTAAAAACATGTCCTGCAGTCACCAGTCCATTAGGTAAAACATTGAATACAAAATGTTTGTTTCCATTCTCTATTGACTGTGAGAATCCTAGATAATGTTCTGTTATATTTGCTTATATCAATATGGTGATAAGCACTCTTTAATAAATCTAATACAAAAATAAAACTGAATTTGTCAAACATTTGGGCCATCCTTAAAGAAATGTTTGTTTGCTGTATCCCAACTACCTGCCTACAATTTATTTTTTATATCTAATACATGTCAGAATGCTATTCTAATGAAAGAAAAATAGAAAAAAATCCTGAGAAACCAAAAAAAATGGTTGGGGCCTTTTTTAGTGAGTACATGTAGATACTGTAGAACTGGTTTTATTTGCGTTAGTTTTATTTTCGCTAGTATTCGCGAATTGAATACCTCGCGAATTTATAAATGTCGCGAATAAATGTCGAGTTTTATATATTGGAAAGTGAATATGTCCGAAATTACGCAACTTAATTCTGTAATAGTATTTTATCATAGAATAATCAGTTTAGTTAATCTGTTGAAAGCAATATATTGACAATAAATATGTACCTTTAATGTTTGCAATCTAATTTTTTTATAATATTGCTTTTACAAAACCATCATTAGTTGAATAATTTTGGACATCGTTTCAACATACTAGTAAGGCCACAACTTTTTTATTTGTTGGTTTACAATTTTTTTTTTGAAAAGTGACCACCGGTCGGTCGAAAAAAAAATATATAAAAAAATCCTGTGCCCATGTTCAAATTTGGGCACAACAAACTACCGTATATATATACATACTTAGCCATAAGTCTACTTAGCTAATAAGTCAGGTGATATATATTAGAGTGGAAGAAAATGGTATTAATCTTGATCTGTAAAACTGCAGTAAGCCAAGTGCTTTAAATTATTGCCGAAATTTCATCGCTGCCGACATACATGTGAAACAGAAAGTAGAATTTAACAAAGGGGAGTAACTCCTACAGACTGTTAATTAGTACAGTATATCCCATATAAAGCACAATAGGAATTAATCTGTGATTCAGACTGATTCTGAAATGCCCCCGGGTGATGTTGATATATACAAGACCCCTAGTCATCATTTTCCTGTTTGTTTAACCTACTGCAGTCAGCAACAATTAAGTCACATGATCTATAGACAAGTTGAGACATAAAAGGCGTTAGTTTCACTGGATACAGTAGTCTACAAAGAAATTAAGTTAACACACACAAAAATGTGTCAAACTTGCTAATCCGTGACCAACGAGAACAAAAGCCATCAAGATTAATCAGGAAAACAAACATGTGCATTTACTCATAGTATATGTCTTTGAGTGAGATCGTACCTTACTAAGTAATCCAGGAACAAATTATTCACACAAAAATCCATAATTGTGTGTCATATTTAATTACAAAATACCTGTTCAAGTAAAATATTAAGCAGAAAGGAAGATACCTCATCTGATTGACAGTTAACATCATTCATAGAAAATCATTTCAACTCTCTGGCATTTGCACTAAGTTCACCCGGTTTGTGCAAAAATACGTGCGGACTTTAATTTTTGTGTTGTAGTGCTCTGTAAGTGTTTAAGTGATGATATATTTTTTGGTTACTCATATTTTTTTTTTTTTTTCATCATAAAAAAGGGTCGGTCAGAAAGAATATATTTTAAAAAAAGGTTAAATTTTTTTTTTTTTTTTTTCAGATTTGCCGCAAAATTACACTCGCCGGTTTTGTAAATCAATTTATAAAAAAAGTTGTGGTTTAAGTTTTTCACATTTACCTACTGTTTGTAAAACTTAACTTCCACAACAATCCCAAACTACTATCAATCTATTTTATTATACTTTATTAGATATAAAATACTGAATCACAACTTAAATGTCTAACAGATCAGGTGTGACACACAAATATCAAAGCAACGACAGCATGTCTTTGATCACACTTTAATTCTGCCTGATGACGTCGCGAATTCATAAATACGCGAATAAAGAAAACAGCTGATTTTTTACAAAAAAAAACGTGAAATTTTAACCTCGCGAAATTAAAGCATTCTACAGTAGTGTTACAGCAAAAAACATATTTTTTAAGGATTGCCTTGTTTTAATGTCCTCAATTTTATTTTGAATAAATGTAAGTGTGGATTGATATGCCTACAATCTGAAACCACTCTTGGTTTCGCTTCTCTATTATAAGCTACTGTCAAAGGATTGACTTCTGTTGTTTTTTCTGATACTTCAGACACATCACCTTTTGACAACAATTTATTTATCTCTTTCTTTACAAAATCTTCTTTGTTTCTTGCAGTCATATATAAACTCTTAAGTAACTTATGACCATTTTCTATCACGTCTAAGATATAGTTATCAATGTTAATTTGTTTCCATGCTTCAACGTTGCATTTCAAACGTCCCAAAGGCGAGTCATTGGACATAGAGCTTACCTTTGCCTTGTTACAGCTTTCATTATTGCTGACTTTCTTGCTCTCTTTAGAGCTTACACAATTTTCTTATTATTTACTTGCCCATACTCGGCTATATTCAAGCTTAAATAAGTATTATCAGTACTAATCAGTGGGTTTCCTGTTTCTGATGTCCTGGGTTTCCACACATGAAACATAGACCACTGGACTTTGAAATTTTATCCATATCACACCATTAGGCCAAAAAACATAGTCAAAGCCTTGTTTATAGACTGCTGTATATATATATTTATATTACATATCTGTCTATGAATGGATTGTGTATTTTTGGGCGTTATAAGGTCCTGTGCATAGACCCTGTCTACTTCTTGATACATAATTGTTGTGAACATATCTCAACACAGTGATGTCTGATCTATTTGATGGTCTCTTGTACGGCCAACTTCTTGTGTTAGATTTCTTTACTATCTCAACTTTGGCCTTCTTGTTAGCACCTTCTTGTTAGCTCTAGCTTCTGCTTTAATTATATGCCTCTCATCTTCACTGTCAGATGCTATAGGATTATCTCTGTATTCAGCAACAACCTTCCGCTTCTGTGGTCAAGTGGTTAAGGTTGCTGACTTCAAATCACTGTAACCTCTCATTGATAGAGGATCATGGGTTCGAGCCCTGCTACTGACCATGTCTCTTTATGTGAGACAGTAGGCAGTTGCTTACATAGAATGAAAGTCTAATACTACCTGTAGTTCTTCCCAGGAACAATTAATGGTTAGGTGAGCTGTCCATCTCATATCTCCCGATCTTGACTGTTGGAAAGGGGCATAAAACTTGATATAAACAAACAAACAAATCTTCCATGCAAGCTTTGAAATGTCAGCCAACTGCATAAAATAATTTCTCTTCTTTACTAATACTTTGGTTATAATAAAAACATGTTTTGTAGCCTTATAATGTATAAGTTTCAATTTCTGCTGATGAGCCTGTTATGAGTTTTTCTTGTTCAAATGGTTTATCATTAATTTTCAACATACAATTCTTCATTAATAAATAAATCTAAATGCTATACAGTTCCATTTTGAAGAGAAATGATTGGATTGATTTCAATCAAATTCCTTTGCTATCGGTGACTTATTTAAATGCCGTGAGCTCCATAACTGTCATGGTTCCCGTTCCCACTCTCACTCTATTGTGTGCTGTAAGATTGTGGACGGAAACCCAACTAGTTTAGCATAAAATTTTTACAATAAACTTTTACTTTCACTTCAAAACCTGTCATATAGTCCAACATCATGATATTAAGTTTGAATATAATTCACATACCAATTATATAGATTTTCTGAAAAAATCTTTAACTACAATTAATCAATCGATAGTGGTTTATGTCAGTTCATTTCTATCATCGATAGCAATTCTGTTCCAAGTATGGAACTAAAAACATCGAAAATCGAAAAACTCTTCGAAACCAGATTATCACTAAAAGAATTATGTAGGTCGATTTTATTTTGTTTCTAACACTGTAGTGTGCAATTAAAGTGATATGTGGTCATAATCAAGATATATTATTAAAATGGAGCATTTTGAAGAGCTTTTTGGTATGTTCTAAATCAGTAAATACGACAGCAACAATGCTTATTTTGGTACTGATGGATTTGCAAAATTATAGGCTGGATAATGGGCTACATAAAAAAACTTGAAACATCTGATAACTTAGATAACCATCATGCTAGGTTGATGGAATTTAGCACATGAATATCAGAATATGTACATAAATAGATGGCAATATTGAGATGGTGTATGTTAATTCCTAAGCATGAATATCCATCAACTGTACAGTTCCTAATTTAGGATTGCGAGCAACACCAGTGACTTGTCTCATATGAAAAAAATAAAATCTGACAGTACTTTCAGTACTTTGATTTTTTTTATGCACTTAAATTTTGCAGCAGGGCATTTGACATGCTCATTGTTGCTGCAAAGCCCACACTTGCTATATCTTCTGAATTGATGAGGATGATTTTTCTTTGAGTTTATGATATTTATTTCCTCTGTGAGACTGTATTTGTGACTCTGGGTTTTCGACCTTGATTCTTCAATTTCACGTTGGTATATTATAGAAATGCTTTCTTAGCATATCAGTGGTTTTAATGATTTTTGAAAGATCTTTCCTTAGGGTTTCACTAATTTTTGTTTCTTTAAATCCTCATTTTCATGTTCGTATTCCTCATTTTCTTGCACCATTTAGTCTTGAAGCGTGTTTAATGTTCTTTCTCTAATTTGTCATATTCTGACCCGCCTCTGTGGTTGAGTGGTTAAATCACTCTAACCTCTCACTGATAGAGGGTCATGGCTGAATCCCTCTACCACCCATGACTGTTTATGTGAGAAAGTAGGCAGTTTCTTACAGAGGATGGGGGGTCTAGTATTGGTTCTTCCCAGGAATGATGGTTAGGTGAGCTGTCTGTTAGCATAATGACCATAATTTCAAGTTTGTAACATTTTCTGTAGCAGGTTTACAATCTGTAACAAATGTATATCGTTCATCACACCTTCCACATTTTGAAGATCGGCCTCTCCGTCCAGTTATATAAACTGCTGAGCACATTCCACTGTAACCTTGGAAATGATTCCCTCCATGAGAAGCCCTTTTTTGTCCTATGACCTCTGTTATTGGGGAATAATTCGCTTGAAGGTTGAGGTACCAGAATCTTACCCGGATTCTCTACCAAATATGACCTATGTATATATATGTATATATTGAATTAGAATACAATAGTAGAATTGTGTGGCAAAGATTTGTAAGATCATATTATGTATTCAAGTCTGCAGTTCTGATAATCGTCCATGTCGAAGATTTAACACAAAGTTCTATGTTTACTTCAGCATTATTTATTTCGTAATCAATTAATACAACATATATTTCTTTTGAATTCACTTTTAAAATTTGATCACACAAAATGAATCTAAGTCCAAAAATAATTCAATGTTCACAAAGTTAAATAAAATGTCACATAGACACTATCCAAAAAAGTGTCATTACTATCTAAATCTTTTTCTATATTTTTCAACTAAATCACATTTATATTTATACTGCCTTTCTGTAGAAGGTGTGGCCTACTTCTTAAAAATGATATATTTTAACTCCTATTATCAATTGACTTAATATTACAAACCTTAATACCTTAAACTTCCTAAAAAACTATATTTTCACAGCTACGAGGGGTGATCCAAAATAAACGGGACTTTTGTCGCTGCGTGAGAATGGTTCAATAAAATCAACAGAAAATTACATCAATATAATGCAGAAACTTTCTGGTACGCTCTGTATCAATATCAACTGAAATGTACGACTAAGACAAATTATACAGATATTTCTTTAATAACACTATTCTGGCGCACTGTAAATCCAATGACATTTGACATTAACGACGTCACTTATTTCACGCCGGTACCGAAAGTTAGTATTCCTCAAAATACTTCTCATTCAACTGAATACAACGATTGTGACGATATACCTGCATATGGAAGACATCCTTATACCTCTCAGAATTATATTTGTTTATAATTTAAAAAATAAACGAAACTTACCTTGGTAAAGTTGAAGTTTGTTTAGAATTTTATATAGTCATCTTAATACTAGAGGGATCAAATGAGATGTGCATTGGCCCTTGTCACTATATCGTCAGTATTAAAAGCTGTTGGTGCTGAACAAATCCATATCAATTGGTAAGGATCAAATATAATGTACAAACCAACAACAGTATATATATATAAGACTAGAATACAAAGTTTCAGTCTAAATGAACAAACAATAAGTCTAACACAAGACTATAAGACTCACAATCAAAGGTTATTGTGAAATGCCCTGATTAGATAAACTATCCAAACAAGGAAACATAGGTAGCATGTACCTCTGGGAGGGATCCAGTAGAGGGTGGGCATTTGATCCCTCTAGTATTAAGATGACTATATAAAATTCTAAACAAACTTCAACTTTACCAAGGTAAGTTTCGTTTATTTTTTAAATTTTATTACGTCATCAATACTTGAGCTCTCAAATGAGACTTCAAAGCTATTTGTTTAGAACCAACAATATAAAATATATGATAACATACCAAGACTGGTCATGACTAATTCAATACTACATCAGCATAATATTCTTTCTGTATAGGTTTATTGTAGAATTTGGCAAATGTCTGAGAGTTAGACCATCCTGCCATACTCATAATGTGTTCAATAGGACATCCTTCCTGCTTCGCTTTTGATGTAGAAGCTCCTCTAATACTATGAGGTTTAAAAATGTCACAATTGATACCAGAAAGTTTCATCACTTCACGTAACCAACGAGAAATTGTAGACTTGGAAACTCTTTTATGAGGTTTAATAAAACTAATAATAAGATTAGTCACATCATTTCTGATAGAATTAGTTCTTTCTAGATATTCCTTCAATACAAAATTCACACATAATCTCCTATCAGGAGGATAAGCCCTCAAATTTACATAGGCACTGTCTCTGCCTGGCTTTGAATGTTTTAATAACCCACTATACAATAGTTTATAGCCCTCTTTACACTTTGACATATGTCTTATGTCTAACAGTTGAATAGCTTGAGTTCTACAAGCTAATGTTAAAGAAATTAACATCACTAATTTATAAGATAAAAGTTTCAAACTAAGAGTTTTTACTGGTGACAAAGCACGTAAATAATTAAGCACTTGAGAAACATCCCAAATGGACGAGTATCGTGGTACTGAAGGTTTAGAATTATAAACTCCTTTCATATACCTTATCACCAGTGGGTGACAGCCCACAGAAACACCATCAAATACCAAACCAATTGCAGACAAAGCACTTCGTGCTGTATTTAAAGCACTATATCCTAAGTCATCTTCATAAAGACTGGTAAAGAAGTCCAAAACATTATTTAAAGTCGCTTGAACTGAATTAATTTTAAATTTATCACAGAATGATAACCATCTTGTAATGTATGAAGAATATTGTTTCTGCGTACTAGACCTCCAAGATCTGACGATAATGTCAATAGACTTTGACGAAATATTTCTTGATTGTAAAGATTGCCTGATAACTTGCAAGCAATTAGCGTCAGTTTTTGGTTCAGGGGATGAATCCTGGATGTTCCTGGAAGACTCAATAGATTCTTGAACCTGGGAATGATACGTGGGTTGTCCACTAACAATTCCATCAGAAGTGGCCACCATATCTGTGTTGTCCACAAAGGACATATCATAATACAATTGGATTGGTCTTGTCTTATTTTCTGTAGACATGCTGTCACCAGACTGAAAGGAGGAAATAAATATAAATAATTTTCACTCCAAGTAATAGAAAATGCATCTACATATAAAGCCTCAGGATCAGGCTTCCATGAAACATATTGCTTAACGTGTTTGTTAAGTCTAGAAGCAAACAAATCTAGATCAGGTTCTGACCAATATGAACAAATTCTCACAAAAATGTCAGTATTGAGCATCCATTCAGTGTTATCATTAAACTGTCTTGAGGAAATATCTGCAATATTAGAGGAACCCTCAACATAGGTAGAAGACAACCAAATGTTTTTCTTTATACACCATTTCCACATACAAATGGCTAAATCATTACATAGAATGGATTTAGTTCCTCCCATGTTATTAATATAGGAAACACAACAAACATTGTCTGATTTAATTTGAATATGCACATTACATGCACTCTTGAAAAAGGACTTCAATCCGTAAAACGCTGCGAGTAGTTCCAGATAATTGATATGATTGTTTCCTTCCTCAAAAGACCAACGACCACCTATCTTTTGTTTATTAAAGACTGCTCCCCAGCCAGCTAGGGACGCATCAGTCACCATACAATCATCTGGAATCCCGCGCTCTATTTTACGGTTTTGCCCTGGAAGATGCTCAATCCACCATGTCAACTCTTCTTTTGATGATGCTGATAAAATCATATAAGCATCAAAATTGCCAGCATTTTTACTAAGAGCTTTTATTTTGTCTCTTTCTAATGATCTGTAATACAAACGACCATAGTCCACAGCAGAGAAGGTTGCTACAATTAGCCCAATAACCTTAGCCAGCTGGCGTATCACAATTTTTTCTTTATCTCTAAGAGCTTTACATTCATGAATTATAATCAAAATCTTTTCAGTAGGTAGGGTTACTATCATCAATACCGAATCAATCCAAAACCCTAAAAATTTTAACTTTTTTGTTGGTATCAATACAGATTTTTCTTTGTTAATGACAAAACCAACAAACTGTAGCAATTCTACAGTATCTAATATATTATCAAAACAAATTTGATAAGATTTTCCAGCCAATAAAGAATCATCAATGTAAGAAGAATTGACATGGCCATTTTGTCTCAATGTAGAATAAACTGGTTTCAACAATTTCGTGAACAATCTGGGTGCACAACTGACCCCATTTGGCAAACATGTATACTGATATATTTTCCCATTCCATTCAAATCTCAACATTTTTTGTTGCTCATTAGCAATAGGAACAGAGTAATAAGCATGCTTAAGATCAACAGAAGCAAGATAATCATTCTTTGAAATAAGTTTTAATGATGATTCGAAAGTATCCATCTTAAAATGGTAATATGCAATAGATTTATTTAACTCTTTCAGATTCAAAATCATTCTATATTCACCATTCTTTTTTGGTACAGTGAAAATTGGAGAAATAACCTCATCTATTTCGTGGTGAACTACTTTAATGACTTTCATATCTAAAAATTTTGATATTTCTTTGTCAATAATTTGTTCATCTTTTTGTGAAAAATATTTTTGATTGGCAGATTGATCTGTCAGATTCTTGTAATTAGAACTAAATTCTATGTGACAATTTTGCACAATATCAATAATAACTGGGTCTGAGGTTATTTGTCTCCAGTTTTCAACAAAATATTTCAATCTACATGCTTGAAATGTACTTACTTGGTCAATTATTTCTTCGAGCTGTACACCCCCACTTGGTTTTTTGAAGGTGTACCACGCCCTCGACCACGGGGCTTCATTATCCTTCCCCTAAACGCACCTCGGAAAGGGTTTCTCCCCCCCCGACCACGAGGGTAATTGAAACTACTACGTATTTTTGTACCCAGTCTGTTTATGTCCTGGAGTTCCTTTACATCCTTTCCCACATCATCGCCATACAGCATATCTGTATATCCTCTAGCTTGCGAGCAGAGATGATGGTATTCAGTATTCAGTTCTTTCTTATGCATCGATTTTCGACGATTATTGATAAGTTTGTTAGTATGACCCAGCAAACCTATAGCATCTGTCCCCATCTCAAGTTCGGCTCTGGACAGCCTATCACTCGCCATATTCAGTATTTTCACAAATACGGTTGCAGCTTTCAGAACACCATCCTGAATGAATTGCATTTTAGAATCTGCTGTGTGCATTTCAGCTGATAATAAATTCCAAATAACATTGTTTACACGAGTTTTGGCAAGTCCTTCACAATTTGATGGGCGTCCAATGTCCATTACCATGGATTTAAATTTGTCTTCGACAAGACCTTCACGGAACACAGTATTAGTAAGTGAAGCTAATTCATCATCCACCTCCATGTCCAATTTGTCCTGAACATTATATTTAGATCCAAGATCTTTAAAAACACTGTTATTGTTAATGTTGTTAGAATTAGAATCACTAACATCATTAGATACATTTTGGACATGGTCGGGCTGAACATCTTCAGCAATATCTACTTCATATGAGTCGTCATAAGTCTCTTCAAAACTCTGAAACTTAGTTTCCATAGCCATGAGTTTATTCTCATATGTTTTTTGATTAGACCGGATTTCCGACAATATCGACAAAACTTCTTTGTCGAACGACGACGTTTTAACAGAACTAGTACTTGCAGTAGGGTTCTTTACAGAAGATTTGCCACTGGTTCGGCGATCTGTCGCGCCGGTCTTTGGAGTAGGAGGTTCTATATTCTCCACCGCCGCCAAAGGCGACTTCATTTTTCCCGTTTTAGCTGCGGCAACCATGCTCTCCGCCATAATTTCGTAAAGGTGTCGTAAATGAATTCGACACCACGTGCTTTTCACGACAACTATAAATTAAATTCTTCTACGTATGTAGAATAGTGCCAAATAATAACTACGTTATAAAGAAACTTTCTAATTGAAAGTTAAATTGGTATAAACTACCAGTGTAATTATAATAATTATAATACTATAACATAGTATATTTTACGACAAGGTCGGTCGTGTATAAAGTTTAACTCGATCAGTTAAACAGTACTGTACAAGACACATCTTGCTACCTCGACCAATATAAGCGCACTGACGATATAGTGACAAGGGCCAATGCACATCTCATTTGAGAGCTCAAGTATTGATGACGTAATAAAATTTGTGTGGTTTCTGTTCAACTTGTTGACTCTTTTAAAAGTAATTTTTTTGATTGCCAATAAAATAGCAAAATCAAACGGGGCTAATCTGGTGAGTTTGCTGCATGTGTTAATTTGCAAAATGCCTGAACGGCCATATCAATATGACTTTTTTCTGCAGTGTGGGAAAAAGCATTGTCTATGTGAAGAATAAAGTTTTCTGGGGGGGTTCCAGGTGTCCTCTTCTGCAATGCGTGCAGTAGGTCTTTACAGAGAACAATTTAAATACGATGCATTTGTGATATATGTTCTAATTTGAAGACTTAGTTAAAATTCTTTATTCCGGCCATAACCTACATCAAACATATCATTTTGACAAACCCCTAACTATCTGCCATCGATCCTTGGCTAGCGCGTCCACAACCGACGTCATTGACGTTGCGACTGTTTTCTCTTTCGGGACCCTACCCGCATCACATTTCATTGATCTTCTTCTGACATCAAAACTTTTATGTCAATTGAATACCAGTGTCTGACTGACATGGTTTCTCAGACATGTTTCTTGAATCATATATATCTGCATAGGCCTGTTGTCTAATTATTTGCAAACTTCGATCTCAAATCTAATTTCAGTGTGGTGCGACGTCGACTTATTGACATCGTTTAGTTGTCACTTGTTTTGTACGAAGCTCGTTCATTTTTATGCAACATCCAAATAAAGTAAATTTTTCATGCGATGTTGTATACACATTTTATGATGACTTGGTGGAATTTCATGTCCTTATACTGAATTCTGACTAAAACATTAGTGTTACTACAGGTATATTCATGATTTCAATTTCTAGTGCTCCAGATGCACGTTACCATAGCGTCATTGCCGGAATAAGGTCGAATAATTTTTGTCAAAATTTGTCATAGTAATCAAACAGATTGGATAGTGTTTAGTAATTAACAATTGAACCATAAGTTTTGCCAAGAGAGCGATTGTCCTGTTTATTTTGGATCATCCCTCGTATTGTGCTTAAATAAAAATGGCCTAAACATACAGGATTACCAAGTCATAAACATATGAGACCATTGCCAAGTAAACATATATAAATCATAAATTGGTGGTAGAAAAGTTTAAATAATATATACATGCAAATAAGTGGAACAAGACATAATTGAAAATTTAAGTTGATAATTTTGTATAAGACAATTATATGTATATAAAGGTTCATATGTAAATAACACTACTAAAGTATTAACTAAGTACATGTGATACAATTAGTTAAGATTTTATGCATTTAAACAAATGCTGCTAATTTCTTTCCGTAATAGTTGAAGTATTTTGTACATTCATTAGGTTATGGAATTTATTCAAATTTGACCAAGTGTAGTGATTTTTTTTGTTGAATTTCTTCATAAAAAGAACATACTAAAAGGCAATGATATTCAGTTTCTATTCATTGCATTGTACACAATTTTCATAATCTCAGATTTTTGTCAATATTTCTAATTCTACCTTCTTCAATAGCAAGTTTATGTGCTGAATACAATGGTCTAGTTAATGCTATTCTATGTGAATCAATACTACAATACAGTTAAAACAACAACAACATGTGTTAAAAATTTCTTTATGTCAAAATCAAAGTAAAATATTAAGTTTAAGGTGGATTATTTTGTCACCTGTATTCCTATTCCGCGCTATAATATATTTTCTATGGTTTTATCTACTATAATCAACATGTTTCTGAGTGTCACCTGTATTCCCATTCCGCGCTATAATATATTTTCTATGGTTTTATCTACTATAATCAACATGTTTCTGAGTGTCACCTGTATTCCCATTCCGCGCTATAATATATTTTCTATGGTTTTATCTACTATAATCAACATGTTTCTGAGTGTCACCTGTATTCCCATTCCGCGCCATAATATATTTTCTATGGTTTTATCTACTATAATCAACATGTTTCTGAGTGTCACCTGTATTCCTATTCCGCGCTATAATATATTTTCTATGGTTTTATCTACTATAATCAACATGTTTCTGAGTGTCACCTGTATTCCCATTCCGCGCTATAATATATTTTCTGTGGTTTTAATAATTATCAAACACCGACTTTGACCTTGACATTGTTCAAATGGGCTGTTGCTGCACAAGCATGCCACCGGGGGCATAAGCGTTTATTGAACGCAGTGTTCTTGTTTGGTACAGGAATGATAAATAAAGGCAAAATTAAAGGCCATGAGCGCTACCATCTTGGGAAGTCATGTCACCTGTATTCTCAATTTTGATAAAAAAAATTTATGTGAATCAATGGAAATACAATTAAGATAATGTTTTTGCACAAAATCAACCTTAGGTCACACCAATTTAATAATTTGTTCATCGAATTTGCCACTCACTTTTTATCAAAATTAGAAAAATAGTATTATTTTCATTTTTTGCTTCCGACACCTTGGTCATGATCAGATTTTATCACTACAAAATTGTATTCTGCGGTGTTGCTCCATCATTATGCGGCTCTCTTTACGATTCCGAGACGGTATGATATTGTAGCTGATTTTTATGAGATGAATTTACTTGTAAATTCTTCTCATATAGCGATCACGCAGACTATGAATTTCAACACTGCAATTTCTCTATATAGCCATAGGATTGACTTCGTACTACATTTTTTCGGTCTTTTTCGTTACACAGACTCGCTAACAGAGCGGTATTGCAAAATCTGATCTTGATCTATGATAATTCTTACCACTTGGAAATTTAATTACCGTTAAGTGGTCATTTTTGGGAAAACATGCGACATTGACACATGATTTATGCATCATTTGTAAATCAAACCGAAAATAGCTTGTCAAATCTACCCAGTGATCTCCCTTACTTTGTTACAGCGAGTATATTTTATTCTTTCGATAAACACCGATGTGGGCATAAAATCTTGAACGATATAAAAATATACAGTAGCTAACAGCGGTCCGAGTGATGTCGAGACATACTTTTTGTAAGTTGAAGGGCTTGCTGCTCCAGTTCAGAACAATATATTCATAAATATAACATTAAATGTTGCATAAAGAACAAGAATTTCTGCGTCGTATAAGACCATCGTTAAAATCGGTTTTAAATTGGTATATCACGGCCTTGATGAACACGATTGGTGTATATTTTCGTGATTTCTAGACCCAGGAGTTCTTTAATATTAAGGATATGTTACAAGGCCTTGATAATTCATATGGTGAAATAATTCTTTTTAAACAGGCAACATTACCCTTGTACATTAATATTTGATTGAATAAACAATAGCCTACAGTACTAGGTCCTCGATTCGGACAGAATTATTGATAGTTTTAAATTTTGTATCGACTCAGAGAGATCCCTGCATCACAAAATTCATCTCATTTAAATAGAATTTATTTGGTAATTCCGTATGTTTAAACCTAAGAAGAATGTCAACTGTACGCGATATCATAGACAATCAGAAACATGTTGATTATAGTAGATAAAACCATAGAAAATATAATATAGTGCGGAATAGGAATATGGGTGACAATATCCCATGATGGTAGCGCTCGTGGCCTTTAATTTTGTGTGTGGAAAATCATCCATTAAACCATTAAAACAGATAAGAAAATGAAACTAGTGCAATTGTGGGACACTGCCGGTGTCATGGTAAAAATTGCCTATTCTCGAAAAATTGCATTGCAAATACATTGTAGTTTGAGTATACAAGTTTAATTAGCTGGTATGTCAACAAAACGTTGGCAAGTTTAACTTAGACCAAATTTCGTTAACCTACGGTACCCATCATAAAGAATGATGTAGAATAGAACTGTTCTGGTGGTAGTTGCACATGGAGTGGCTAAAGTACATTGACATCAGTTATTAGTGATCAAAGTAAAATATTAAGTTTAAGGTGGAACCAAACGATTAAAATAATGTCGTTTTCGACGTCAAAGCAGTCATTTTTGCGGTATTTATAATGCCTCTCTGAAAATACACATTGCTCCATCAATTTATGTAGATATTTAATGAAATAAAGATTTAATAGCGTATAAATTTGATGTCCATGATTTTATTATAAGTGCAAGTAAAACGATTTTAAATGTAAAGTTTATACCTACGCGTAGGTAATTCTATTCTCCGCTATTAAATTTTTATTTCATTAAATATTTACATAAATTGATAGAGTGATATGTATTTTCAGAGAGGCACTACAAATACCGCAAAAATGACCGTTTTGACTTCGAAAATGACGTTATTTCAATCGTTTTGTTCCACCGTAATATCTAAAATTTGACATTTAACACAGAATTTTATGACACATGCATGCAGATTATTGTTATTTCAATTGATTTACTGAAGACAACTTAGCATATTTGGTGTGGGCCGTCCTTCACTCATAGTTCTAGTTTACATAGGTATTAAGGATAAGGACTTACATAGGGTAAATTCTTTTTAAAAATGTCTCCAAAATTAAACAGTTATATCTTGTCCAAGTTGTGTGCAGTGTCATTTAAGTGATAGATCCAGCATACACTATTTTGTACACTATTATGTAATTAGTAACTGTAAAAAGAATATGGCAGACAGTGTATTGTTCTGTAAGTTTAATCTATTTTTTGTGTGTATCCTTAAGGGTGTTTTATTAGTTTTCATATAAATAAACATTAGAATGAAGATATAACAAGTGTTTTCACTGGTAAACTTAAGGGTTATTGAAACTAATGAAAATACAGATTCTTTATTTGCTTGATCACATGCTTGTTTGAAATAGAAAAAAGCTTTTTAAATTTTTATTCGCTTCCTTGCTCACTTGTTTGAAAGAAGGAATTAAAAATGATATTAAATTATTTTTTCGCTCGCTCGCTTGGTCAAATTGGATATGTAAAAAATAATATTAATAAAAATATTTCGCTCGCTCGCTTGCTCTCTTCAGAAAAAAAAATCTGATGAACAAGTTATTTAATTGGTGTGGCCTAATGATAGAAGTAAATACATTGCTCTGTTTGCTTGGTTAGAAAGAGAATGCTGTGCCTGGTAAAACTTACCATTAAACGACAATGTTACACCTAAATAAGTGAATGATTTAACAACATTAAGCGTATGGCCATTATGAAATAAATCAACATTCTCCACCCTGGTTCCCGTGTTAAAATCCATAACATGTGTGTTTTTTACATTCACTGTTATACTCCATTCATTACAATAGCAATGGAGTTTATTTAATAACATAGCTGTAAACTAATCTTCTTTTGAATATGCAAACAGAGCAGTGTTGTCAGCAAATAATAACAAGAAAATTGTTAATTGTTCACAGTTATGTTTTGTAAACATTTACAAACAAAACAAACAATAATGGAGATACTGGTTTACTCTGTTTAATTCCCATTTTAATATCGAAATAATACCCATGACTTCACATTTTCGTACATACATTTTAAATATTAATCATCTCAGATGACACATATGTTGTGGAAACAATTTAAACCAAATATTATTCCTGTATACACAAACAAAATCAATGAAAGAACAGTATACTTTTTCTTCTCGTTATGTAACATTTTGTCAATAATTGAGGACAAAACAAATATACATTCTACAGTGCTTCTACCTTTTATAAACCAAACTGATTCTTGGACAAAATATTATAATTGTTTGCCCATTTTCTCAAATGTATGATCTAGAAAATTTTAGAAAAAATGCTTGTCAAAGTAATTCCCCGATAATTATTAACACCAGAATTATCTCCCCTTTTATGCCCCTGGCATCTTTGATGTCGGGGCATATAGTGATTGCCCCCTCCTTCCAACCTTCCGTCCGTCAGTCTGTCTGTACGAGGTTAAGTAGATTTTACCGTTTCGTCTAGCACCAATACCGCTTGCTAGAACGCTTTGATACTTACACAGTTGTTGCGTATGATCATTCTAAATCCGCCCGTATCAAAAAATCCCACTTTGACCTTGACCTTGACTTAATTTGGACTTAGAATGATTCAGTACCAGGTTAAGTAGATTTTAACGTTACGTCTACCACCAATACCACTTGCTAGAACACTTTCATACTTCTACAGTTGTTGCGTATGATCATTCTCAATATACTCATATCAAGAAATCCCACTTTGACCTTGACCTTGACTTAATTTGGAATTAGAATAATTCTGTACCATGTAGATTTTACAGTTTCATCTAGCACCAATATCACTTGCTAGAATGCTTTGATACTTCTACAGTTGTTGCTTTTGACCATTCTCAATCCACCCATAAATATCAAACACCGACTTTGACCTTGACATTGTTCTAATGGGCTGTTGCTGCACAATCATGCCACCGGGGGCATACGCGTTTATTGAACGCAGCGATCCTGTTTGGTACAGGAATGATATCTCCCTTTGTCCATGAATCAGGATAAATACAATTATCTTACATATGATTGAATAATTTACACAACATAGAGTCAAACATAATTATGTTAGCAAGCAATAAACATTTCCAGTATCAACATATCAACCAAAACTGCTTTTTCCTGCTTTTAGATAAGAATCTCAGATCAAATTAAATATCAACACTATTTACATTTATACACAGTCATAACAACTGTACAGTCCTTTCACTATCTCATTTTGTTTTTATTGATTTTTTTTTTTTTTAAATTAGCCAAGGACTTATATTTGTTCTCATAGGTTACTTATTAAGTTTCACTGATGCCTCCGAAACCGTTCCCTTTGTAACTGCATTATCTGGAAAAATAAAAGGCTTGATATAGTACAATATGATTCAATAATTTTTATTGAGTGTTCAACACATAATATAGTTTTTGTAGAAAGTTGAGATTATATCATTAGAGATTGCCCAGTTAGCTCAGTGGTCAGTGTTGGTCTACTGATCAAAAGGTTGTGAGTTCGAATCCCTGGTTAGGTATGACAAATTTGACCGAAGATATTACATCCTATGTTAAATTGTTCCCCACCTCTGAATAATGACATTATGTGGGTAGCTTGCAGATATAATGTGGTTAGTACTGATTAAGGCCTAAATGAAGTCCGGGGAAGCTGGTTAGGATAACTGCCTGCCACGATTCAACTGAAATAGGGTTAAAAATGGTGTTAATCTGAAGCTTGTTAATTGCTTATTAAAGACAATTAACTCTAGATTATTGGCAGGCTTTAGATTTGCTTTCACAACCTGTTTGTTGAAACCTGTTTGTTGATCCCTTCTTTCCCATTTGCTCCAGACAAGTTTCCACAGGTGACTAGCTGATTGTTTGTATAAAAGGGACATCGTGTAGCAAGCAATTGCTGTACCATTGGCCTTCTTGCTATTGCTGTACCATTGGTTTTCTTGCTATTGCTGTACCATTCATCTTCTTGCTATTGCTGCACCATTGGTTTTCTTGCTATTGCTGTACCATTGGCCTTCTTGCTATTGCTGTACCATTGGTTTTCTTGCTATTGCTGTACCATTGGTTTTCTTGCTATTGCTGCACCATTGGTTTTCTTGCTATTGCTGTACCATTGGTTTTCTTGCTATTGCTGCACCATTCATCTTCTTGCTATTGCTGTACCATTGGCCTTCTTGCTATTGCTGTACCATTGGTTTTCTTGCTATTGCTGTACCATTCATCTTCTTGCTAAAAACTCTGATTTCCTTTGGATATACAAAATACCCACCTGGCATCAGCTCCATCATCTAAAACAATCAAAAATGTGATTACAAGAATAATAATATTAATATTCATTATTATACTTTTTCGGTTAATTAAAGACAGGGTGACAATATTCTGCGTACCGTATATCCGGAATTTCAGATTCTTCTGTCCTGGAATAGCTATGATTTCTGAGCACAATAGAAGTGATGAATTATCTCAAGTAATATCATGGTCAATTTAATCCGCTCTGAAGGATAATCCACTCTGAAGGATTTTCTTTAATAAGAACTGAGTTTAATATGGAAACAATGTGGTTGAAGCTTTTAGCAGATTTTGCAAAAATGGTCAGCCGATTATGATTTTCAAGCTCTATTGACACCCCTGTTAAAAGAGTAGAATGGGGAATAACTAACACAATACTGAAACGAGCACAAAAACAAGCCCTTAATTGTTGATTCCTAAGGAAGAGGAGATATGAAGCAGTAAAACAATCTAAGAGATCCAAAATCATAAGATTTAATACATTTGTTTTGTCTAATAAAAACAAATGCTCAACTGAACTGAAACCATTGCTTTCTGCCATCTCTTTTGATATTAATTGTAACACCAGCTCTCGGCTGACCATTCATTTGTGTCATCCATTTATCTGTTTTAAACAAATACAAAATATCTAATATTGTTATTTACAAGAAGTAATTAGAATTGGGTTTGGTTTCTTAAAACATTTCTGTAAAATATTCTTACTTATTGTTTTATTTTGCTGAAGTTCAGTTTTAATCAACTATTTCAACTATTATAATCAATCAGACAATTGGCTCTATTTCTGTTTCTTCTTATTTGAAAAAAAATAGAGCTTTGTCACAAAAGTGACTAATACCCTGCCGTCTCTTTTTATATGGCTAAGTTCAAGGGCACATAACTCTGGAATGAGTGGATCACTGGTCATGGAAATTGCGTCTTGCGCATTAACAATTCATTTTGATGATATATTTCAAGTTTCAATTCCCTTGAAAAATGTGTAATACTGAAAACAAAAAACTCCTGCACAACCCGAGATTTCTTAGCTTCCTTTAACGCCATGTGCAATTCTAACAACTGATTTATCACCAACTCAAGCTCTTTCACACCTTTTCTAATAGTCTGGCCTTACATTCTTCCAGTTAAGAATCTCTAACCATAACAAGTTGTTAGGATGTGACAGCAACAACATGATATCATAATTAGATATTGTAAACCAGGAAATTATTTTTGCACATTTTAAGTTAATGAGTTTCATGGTCGGGTTGTTTCCTTGGAGGTAAATCGCCACAAACCACTCACTTGTCATAAAACCCAGAAAATTAGTCGCTACAAGAAAATTGTCTTGAAAACTGCTATGGTTTGCTTTTTCAATGTGGTAATGGTAGAATTTTGACATGTTTACGATCCAAGGTGTGAATAACATACTTTATACTTTACTCAAACAATATATTCAAGCACCATGACCACTGACCAGGTAAATTAGCTTTAGGTATATTATAATGCCATGTCATGCTATTTAAAGAACACATTTCATTCATAACATGTATTGTTTCATGTGATTTGCAGTCTCCTCAAATAGTGAAAGTTTAATACCGCAAATATTCCTTGGTACATAAATACGCGAAAGTTTCCTGGTTTACAGTAGTGAAGCTTAAAAGCAATGTCTGTTGAGTAAGTTCATGTATATCAAAGCACTGAGAGTACTGTCAGAAGCAATAGGTAAAATGTAATTGATAATATTTGTTAGAAACACATTAGATAATACCAAAAATCTCAACCAACTCTATAGGCCACAATGTTACAAACTCAAATGTATATATTGTTTGGATTAATAGTTTCTACAAAAGAGTCAGTTTTGGCTCAGTGTAATGAAGACGTTTTGGTAGAGGTCCACTTGTTATGCTCCCAATTTTGTTAAAAGTGTCTTTTAGCGATTCCCATGTATATATATACTAAACAAAACTTCCAACGCACTGTTGTATAATGATGATCATTGTTTTAATCAATATTATTATTAAATAAATGATATTATGCATACATGTCACATAACCATCTGTTAACAGTTTGCATAAGTAAAACTTAATGAAAACTTAACAAACAAAGTATCGTATCCAATTTACCAGTAGGTCAGTTACTTGTGATTTATAAAGTCACATTTTTCCACAAATTCTGTAAATATCTGGTATAAGCACTCCCTCATGAAAAGTGTGGTCTGAATTTGATCTGAATCAGTCTGAATTTTTACTGAAAATTGTCTGAATACGGTCTGCACAATTGCTGAATGTGTACTGATACTCTGAAAATACAAATGCTGAATCATGTCTTAGACACAAATTCAGAAAAATTCAGCCCTGTTTGTATCTCTGAATCTTGTCTGACAACACTGTTCAGTTAAAATTCAGACTTTAAGATTCAGACTTTTTTGTCTGAATAATGGCTGAGATGCTGAAAATTGGCTTATTATGGAACAATTCAGACAAAATTCAGACAGATCAGACATAATTCAGAAGTACGATTCAGACAATTTTTTCAGACAGAATTCAGAAAAAGTATTCAGATACTGCTCAGACAATGTTTTCAGACAATATTCAGAAACAGTATTCAGATACTGTTCAGAGAGCTAGATCACTCAGACTTTATTCAGAGAAATATTCAGAAGATTTTCAGACATGTCAAGCCAGCCCTCCATGAATCATTCTATAATACTTGGAAACCCATATTAGAAGCTTTGCTCACATTATATGATGGGGATTATTCATATAATTATATATATCTAACTGCCACAAAGGCAAGTGCAGCCTCTGTAATGGAAAAAAAGAGGGTCATAATAAATGGTCAAGGTTTTTCAAATTTCAATGTTTCACTGTTTTAAAATAATGAGATATGACTTTTATCCTGGTGAATATATACAAATAAATTCAAATATTTCAATAAAAAGCATGAAAAAGTATGATTTATAAAAATTCAAATGCATGTGCATGATTATAACTTCCAAAAGATACATTATGGTGTTCCATCATACCCCACCCACTTAATTCTGTCATAATCATCTCTTAAATATGTATCTCTTATTAATTTGTTTGGTTTTCAGTTGTAAATCATGAATTTATACATGAACCTAATTACCAGTACACTTACTAGTTCATAAGCATCATGTATTCAGCTGTGTTTCTATTTTCATTAAAGCCACACATCATTTGGTTATTTCTTAACTGTCAGCCATTTTGAATTACACCATGTGACCTGTGACATCATCAAAAGTCTGAATATTTCAGCCTTTTTAAAAAATCAGAATCTGTCACTCTTGAAATTTTAAAATTACATCAATATAATTTTATTATACATGTGCAATCTTAAATTGATGTAACCATCTTTGGGTCTGAGCATGTGTACATACATGTATATAGTATACAGTGATGCATACAGACTTTTTTCAGTATTGATTCAGACATTTGCTGAAGCTGAAAAAAGACTGAACCTTGATTCTGAACCAGTCAGACTTTTTTCAGTATTTATTCAGACATTTACTGAAGCTGAAAAAAGACTGAACCTTGAGTCTGAACCTGTCAGACATTTTTCAGTACTTATTCAGACATTTACTGAAGCTGAAAAAGACTGAACCTTGAGTCTGAATCTGTCAGACTTTTTTCAGTATTTATTCAGACATTTGTTGAAGCTGAAAAAAGACTGAACCTTGAGTCTGAACCAGTCAGACTTTTTTCAGTATTTATTCAGACATATTTCATGGTCTGAAACAGGTCTGAACTTTGTCAGCACTGTTCAGCTTTCATTCAGACGGAATTCAGATGCTTGATATGGTAGTTCAGCAATAATTCAGTCATCAATATTTCTGTAAGACTGTATTCAGCATTCATTCAGCATTCATTCAGCTCAATTCAGACAAACTTCAGACATTCTGTTTCATGAGGGTGACCACAATTTAACAAGAGTGCGACAACGTCTCCTCATTGACCAAAAAAGGCGTCGGATAGAATGCATAGGAACATTGTTCAATTCCTGCTGAATCGCTATGGTAATTTCCTGTAGGTTTCTTGGCTGTATTCAAGCATGGAGTAGACCAATCCCACATGCAGGATTTTCGAGGCTGATTCTTGGTATAATTATGACCTAGTGGTCACAAAATCAATTGCTTAAGTGATAAATAAACGTTAACGGGTGATTATATATTAATTTAAATTTATCGAATTGCACGTGCAAATTGTACATGCACTCGAGCGTTTAACAGCTTATTGGCGATTAGCTGCGTAATTATGTGACACATTTTGTCAATACACATTGTTTTGTTTAGATTGCTTGCTGTGTAACACTTTCTGCAAATTTTATTTGAATTAAATGATAAATGAAGAAAATATAAAGAAATATAGAAATGCATTGGAAGATTTGTTTAGTATAGTAGCAAAGCATACTATTTATTGTCTTTATGAATGGAACATTTGTGCGGACAATCTCTACCCAGAGTCGTCGTTCCCGCTACGCTCACACTAACTTCTGTTAGCGTCTAAAAAGTAGTCCGGGTTCACAATAATCGATGCTTGGTTTCGAAATTGAGACAAAACCTCGAAAAAGAAACTAGAATAGATTTTTATACTGTAATACAGTTTATCTGAAAAGAATCGCGTACTTAAATTGAATGATAGGAAACTGAATCTGAGTCTGTTATCGCTTCGTTATATTATCCAGGTTTTGAATTTTTTACTTTGGTATTATTCCGCTAAGCATAAGGTTAAATAATCCCTCATGGCACAGCTTGTAATGGAGAAACCTGAAGCGTTTATCTAAGACGATATGATATATTTCATAATGACATTTAAAAGATAATGATGAAATATACACAAAAGCATATTAAATGATCGAAGTGGAGTTTGCCAAGAATCTTGGCATTGAGACATTGACAGAGGTATGTGTGTATTGGAAAGGAAAGACAACTCTGGGTAGAGATTATTGTGTGGATCACCCTTATGAATGAAATTATTTTGGGGATGAATACTGAATTATTAAACTCAATAGTTTTACAGTTCGAAATGCCATTACAATGTAATAATTCAAAATGAACATAATCCTGCAATATATCCAACTTGTATCATAACTGCAACCAGTGGTACCATTTTTCAATGCGAATGTATTAATAAAAGGCGTCACGTCTTTGTCAATACAAAACTGGGTGTATAACTATAGAAGCTCTCGCTTCGCTTTTGCTTCTAATAATGATTATAAAATTGCTTATTCAGACTTGCATAATCAGAATATACAAATACAAACTACCGGTACAAACTTTTCATTCCTTGGTTTTTAAATATACATACATGTATGCCTACGTGTTATTAATCTCTTATATCTCATCTACAGCAAAAAACTGTCTGCATTCTCCATAAAGTCATCCAGGTTTTTTCCCGCTTGCAGTCTCTTCTGACATTACAGGGATCTGCAAGACAAAATTCCAAATGAACATTTTTCAAAAATGATTTACAACAAAAATTAATTTCCATTCAAACAAAACAAAGCAATTTTACTCCTTATTTGGATAGAAGTTGTCTCCTTCTTGTAAAAGGGCAAGATAGTACTGGTTAGAATACAGTTCACTTGAATCTGCTGCAGTATAAAACTTAAATTTGCTTAAATTAGAAATAATCCCACTGAAACAAATGAAATCAAACAAAACAGTAATGAATTAATAATCTGGTTTTTCATCACTTAGTTTTCTATATGTTAAAAAAAGACTGAAATATGTCAGCTTATTTTGCTGTTGTTGACTGACTTGATCATTGAAAGACTTGTGAAATGATTTATCAAGTGGATTATAATGGCTGGTAATTTTGTTGGTTTTGCAATGTGGTGAACTTGGTTGGACAATATTGTTGACTTGACTGAGGATGAATTGTTGAAGCATTGTTTTCATGGAATGAAAATTAGGTAGACCTTGTGATACTTGTGAACAAAGGTCACCCAAAGGAAAGACAAAATGTGGCCTTTATTGACAGGTGGCCTTAATAATAGTTCTTAATTAGTCAGAGGAGGTTGCACAGGTATGACTGTATTATCCAATTCATAAGCTGCTAAGATTGTAATACTTATGTCTTATATGATAATCAAAGGGTACATTTATACTACAGCTGATGAAAATCATAATAGTACTATTACAGTGTTTCTAATTTACTGTAAACAAATAATGAAGATATCTTTTTTTTTAATTTTGAGAGACTATAATTTTTTCTGATTAAAGTTTGAAAAGGATATAAGGCAATTAAATCATCAAAACAAATATTTAAATGAACCCATAGCACCATTTTATTTATAATATCCTTATGCCACATGTGAGAAAAGACCTGGCTCTGTGGTTGAGTGGTTAAGGTTGCTAACTTCAAGTCATTGTAATCTCTCACTGTCGTGGGTTTGAGCCCTGAGCTACCCAACTTTGTCTCTTTATGTGAGAAAGTAGGCAGTTGTTTACGGAGGATGATAGTTTAGTACTGGTTCTTCCCAGGAACGATGGTTAGGATAACTGTCTGCCTCATATGACTGCGACTGTTGAAAAGGGGTGTAAAACTCGATCAAACGACCCTTATCTTACCTGCCCCTAAATGCATCTAGTGACGAGAAATACAGCATTTTTCTTTAAAACCAATCTCTTTATGCCTTTATTCTCTTCCTTCTTCTCTCTTTCTTTGTTTTTTCTGTTAAGAAAAGGCCATACATGTGGTAAAATCATCAAGATATTGTTATTTATTGAGAGAAAAGGTGGTGGAATCCTTAAAAAGGTGAAAAATGCCTGAGGGGAACAGTAACATGACAATATACACATATCCTGCCAACATTTATTTATCAATAAGTAATGTTGATGTTACTGACAAAAGAGTTATCTTCAGGTTAATTAAATGATCTTTTGAATGCTTATGAGAGATATGCTGTGCACTATATTTTCTTGTATGTAATACAAAAAATACAAACACAAGAGCAGATAACTCCAGATTCTTTAGCCTATGATAGAGTGAAAACCCTTTATGCCAAACTTTATATGCTGATAAACATTCCTGTATATTATCATAATTAATGCTTGTTTAGATATGTGGGATAGTGACAGTACTTGATAAACTAAAGTAACAGTTATAATACTTAATAATTGAATCAAAAAATTTTTTTCAATAAACCAAAGACCTATTATAGGTATTCGAATAATCATTATTGTTTTTAGCTCACCTGGCACAGAGTGCCAAGGTGAGTTTTTAGGATCGAGCTATGTCCGTCGTCGTCCGTCCGTCGTCAACAATTTCTTTAAACAACATCTCCTCCCAAACCACATGGTCAATTTCAACCAAACTTCACAGGTGTGTTCCTTGCAAAGTTGTTCAAAGAATTCCATTCCATGCAGAACTCTTGTTGCTATGGCAACCAGAAGGATTTTTTAAAAAAATCTTCAAAGATCTTCTTCTCAAAAACCAGGGGACCTGGAGCTTAGATATTTAGTGTGTAGCATTGTCTAGAGGACCTCTGCCAAGTGTGTTCAAATTATTGCCCTAGGGTCAAAATTGGCCCCACCTCGGGGTCACTTGATTTATAAAGGCTTATATAGGAAAATTAAAAAAACCACAAGGCCTAGAGCTGAGATATTTTGAATGTAGCATTGTCTTGTGGACCTCTACAAAGTTTGTTCAAATTATGGCCCCGGGGTCAATATTGGCCCTTGCCCGGGGGTCAGTTGATTTCAACAACTACCTGTCAGTTGAGGTAGATAACTTTTTACCATGACAAATAACTTCCCTTGATTAAATTATCCCTTAGTGTTACGATACTCAGGTGAGCAATACAGAGCCATCATGGCCCTCTTGTTTAATTCCCCATTTATTTGCCTTGCCATCCCCATACCATCTTACAATATTGTTTGCATGTAGTTAAAATATGAACAAAATTGGGTACAAATGTAGCAAAAATGTGTACAACATAAACAATGGTGAAGAAAAAAAGATATAACATGAATAAATGCAGATGTAAAATTCATAAAGATTGAACTAACTTCTTATATACATGTATATATACACGTATGCTTTAGTTCATGAAAAAAAATATTGATCTCATTTAGCAAATAAAGCCTGCATATATTGAAATTATAATGTAGTATTTTTATATAAAAATTCTTACAATTGACCAGTATTTTAATTGATCTTCTGATGTTTCATTCTTCTTACATAAAAATATATATCTTTTATATTCTATCATTGAAATGTCCAGATCATATTTATTACTTTCTGAGCCTAAAAGAATTGGTTTTTTTTTGGTGATAATACTATCATATCCATTTTCAACTAATCTATTTGATATATACGAGGGTTGTCCTTTAAGTATGTAGACTTTTCTCATAACTTGGCTATTTTTAAATATTTTGTAACATTTCTGTGATGTATAATGTAAATCTTCTGTGACGTGTAGTGCAAAATTGATTATAATACAAAGATCATGAATAAAGTTGCATTGTGTTTAATTACATCACTAACACATACCCGGCGCACGGCATAACGTCAGGTCAAACTTTCATCCTAAACTTTGTCTATGTTGGCACCGCCCAAACAAACGCATTCCCTTTGTCAGGAAATCCATTTACTTCAAATGTCTATGTAGAATATCTAATCGAATGAAGACACAATCTTCATTGTTTCTGGCAACAAATATTGTGTGCTTTCAAATCTCCTACCATGTAGATCTTCTATGAGACTTGAAACAACAGGGATGTGTTAAAATGTACTGATGTGTTAAATCGTATTGTTTACATTTTTTCTTATATTTTCATAACAAAAGTACTAATATTTATGAATAAATGTTTAACATTAGCATTAATTTGTCAAATAGGCTATTTAACTGTAGTTCGCTGCATTTACTGTCTGTCCGCGTGGTACTACAGCAGCATGCCTCGGCGTCCATAAAAACACAAGTTGTTTTCCGAATGATTTGGACACCCTGGCCTTCTTCAGAGGTGAGGTTCTCGGTGTTTTTCACACGGATGATTCAGCCTGTGTTTTATTTTAGAATCTGATTAATATATGACTTTGATTTTCCAATTGCAATGAAAAAGGGTGAAAGATTAAATGCCGATCCTCTGCTATCAATTCTCAAACGCCCTGCTAAATCCTCAACTTTAGTTTCGCTGGTCGTCTGTAGTGCTTTTATCTTCTACAGATTCATTACAGTCTGTAAATTAGTTACATTATTCAATCACTAACATTCGACAACATTCCTTCAAAGTTTGGGCATTTAGTATCATACTGTATGTTTGCTGGTGTGTTTTCTTAAGGCCTTACAGAACTGGATCGTTGTACCAAACTTGACGTCTCCTTTCGACGTCTTATTTTTTTAAGTTTGTGTCTCGTAACTGCAAATTTGTCATTTCTCGCTAAAAAAGAAAGCATTTCCGTTGTTTTTTACAAGAAATGACGTCTTGACATCTGGTTTTAGGCAGACGTAATTTTGTGTGCAATTCACTATTTTTAACTGCTTTATTTACCGTAGCGTTTTATATCAACACATACTTTTCAAATGACTCGTGCGCCGCATAGCGCTACTGGTTGTCATGGAAACATTAATATGTGCACTTCAAAGCGAAATATTGTCTAAAATTGCAAAACCACGAAATAGAAAATGAATAGTAGTTTGTCTATGCTAAGTTTCATTCAGTTATCCTAAAGGACTTCGGAGTTATGAGAAAAGTCTACATACTTAATGGACAACCCTTGTACAGTAACTGCAATATTCTATACACATGATGGCATTCCCAAAATAAATTACTTAGTGTTTCTTTATTTTTTCCATAAAAAGTACATAAATTACTGTTTTTGATGTCCATTTTATTCAAAAGAGAATTGGTTGGGAGAATTCTATGTAAAATTCATGTTTGAGGCCACTGAATATTGAAATCTTTTGTACAAATAAAGATACAACTGTATATATTTTTCCAGTTCATCTCTTCATTATTGAGTTCCTTATTCCATTTTAACTGACTTGTATGTTTTTCAGTATTGTAAATGAGGGTTATATATATAAATTTATTTGCATCTATTCTATAACTAGTGGTTGTAAATAACAAATAATACTAGGGTTGTGATTATCGGTATTTGATTTATTTAATAAGGAAATTTTCAAAGTTTTAATGTATGTCATCACAGCCTACCTTAAAGTCCAATAATCATATAAATTTATTGGTCGTAATAGTTTCTGTTTGTTCTATAACAGAGGAATCCGATGTGTTTTCCTCCCATTCATACTTTATAGCATGAAAATGTTTCCAAAACCACTAGGCCAGAGTTTTTTATCTTTCGTTCACAAACCCGCCGGTCCTAATTTCTTAAAAAATGGAATAAAAGTGTGAAAGTGATATTTTATTTTATTTTTTGCACTGGATCTTCCGATCCATGCCACAAAAAATAAAATTCCTGCGTACACTAGGGAGTCAGTTTACGAAATGAATAGCCGTACAGAGACGTATGTTAATAACTTAATTACTAGAAAATGTAGAAAATAAAAAAAAATATGAGGTTGTGTCTCTAATTCTTTGATTGGTTAGCAACTAAAACATATAATTATTCAATAATCATCTGGAGCACTGCATTAAACCACCAAGTATGCACTACATATATATATTGTACAAGTCTCTAAGTCATTGAAAGTCATATGTATTTGTGTTTCTGATTAATATGTTTCAATAGATTTTAAAAAAACACACATGCATCATGTTTATATATTTTTTCAAATTCTGACACATCAAATAAAGTATTGAATGTGCACATTAATGCTTCAGTAGTTGAAGGCCGACATGAAAGTAACTTTGAAAATTTCAGCAAGAGGTAAAAGTAAATTTCAGTGCCGGTAAAATGCTGTTCAAAAAACAAAATGTCTTGTTCCAAATTATAGATATCAACCTTTATTATCGATGAAATATAACACACTGTATGTCAAAATAAAATTAGAACTAAAAAGAAAGTTATTGACATTCTGAACAATATACACAAAATGTACTTTAAAAATAAAAAATAAAATGAAAATATTTATTTTATTTTTTTGGTCGACTTCACCTGTTTATTACTTTTAATTTTATTTTTATTCCCTCCTCCGACTGCTCATTTCTGAAAAATTTCTCGTAAAACTAATTAAAATAAAAACTCTGGCCCTATTGTATTTTTTTTCAATATCATTGAAAAAAATACTATTTATAGAACAGCTGTGTTTTCCCGCTGTCATATACTGCACACAGCATGAAGTGACGTCACACGCTCTCTCTATATTTCAAGTCTACAAAAGCAAAATGCACAGCGAAATGAGTGTTTTTAGAAGAAAAAGGGCTTGTTTCATCGGTAATAATTATCTTGGGATAATATTAGCAATTGTTTGTTTTTTGCATACATTTTTTATTGCAAAAAGCTAATGGGACTTTAAGCCAAAATAATATAGAAAATTGAATCTTTTACCAATTAAAGTATCTAAATATCCAATGCCAACAAATTCTCCTCTATCATCGATTACATCTTTAACATATCTTATTCCACTATTACAAAATTCAGGTGAAAATATGTATTGTTTATTTAAAGCCCTATAAGCTTTTTGCTATAGAAAAATATATGCAAAAAACAAACAATTGCTGATATTATCCCAAGATAATTATAACCGACAAAACGAGCCCTATTTATTCTTAAAACACACATTTTGCTTTTGTAAACTATGTAGAGTGCGTGACGTCACTAGATACGACGCGTGCATAACTTGATGCGGTAAACCCAGCTGTTCTATAAATAGTATTTATTTCAATGATACTTAAAAAAATACAATATTGGTTTTGGAAACATTTTTTCTTGCTATTAAGTATGCACGTGAGGAAAACACACCAGATTCCTCTGTTATAGGACTAACAGAAACTATTACGACCAATGAATTTACATGCTAATGGGGCTTTAAGAGGAGAATATTATTATAGAATAAGGGCATATTGAGTTATTGTTCAGGTGTTTCGATATTATATTTATTTATATAGCATTTATAAGCTTTCAATACATCTTTCCAAAATTCATTTTTTAATTTGAGTATAAATAAGTCACAAAAAATAAATTGATCTTACACTTAATAGTTTATCAATATTAAACCTAATTTTTTTATGGATAATAACATTTATAGTCACCATGTTGTATATAGTACCTTATCCTCTTTACTTTAAGACTGTACTTAGAACTATGAATATCTACCATTTTTAAACCGCCATCTATATACCGGTAATCAATAACTATTACCGACTGTTTGATCTTTGCCTTACCATCCTGTATAAAATCATATAGCAGTTTAGAAAGTTGTTTTATAAATCATTACTTGGGTTTCATAGGCTAACAAATAAGTGTGTTAACAAGGGAAGTACCAAAGACTTATTATTATAGACTTTACAACTACTATTCTGCCTAGAGGGCTTAATTTTCTTTGACTCCAGTGTTGTATAACTTTTTCTATTGTAACTAACTTTTTATTAAAATTTAGGCTCAACATATTTTTTAAATTAACATCAAACATAATACCTAACATTTTGAACTGTGTTTCCCCCCATTGAGAGTTTCCTGCTAGTTTTAAATCGAACTTGTACTATACTTAAGTATACAGTGTACAACTCATTTTACCTGAATAAAAACTACTACTACTTAACTACTAACTCTATAATAACAAGTACAAACATCTGCATAGTAAACAAGTGATAAATATAAATGGATTAAAGCAATTGTTTTAAAAAACAGAGGGTTCTAACCACTTTTAAAATAGCATTATAATCTTGTGTATGTATGGCGTACAATAAGGGTCATAAATGCACAACCCTGGATGATGCTAAAAGTTTTCAGCATCATGCAGCATCGTGCAAATAAAATCCTGCATCATTCTGAAAGTGTACTTTTGACCCTTACGCGCGTAAAACGATAATTAGCATGATGCAGGATTAATCTGCACGACCCAGGGTCATGTAAAATACCATTGGCCATTAACATACTTATCTAACCAATCAGAATCGTTGATACTTTATTAGCTTGTTCGCTGCGTGAACAGTATGAAGTCACGCATTCAATTTATCTAAATAAACCAATGATGCGTGCATACCTGTCATAAAATAGTTGTAAAAATAAACATGATTGTCTTACATCTATTGTAATGTATGGCTTCCGGCATAATGTATTTGAAGTAACATATCTTTCTATCTTATAATCCATGCAGTGAATGCAAACGCCATATTAATTATTATTAGATATTTTCAGCTAATTTACATTTCTTTTTTCAATATGATATAGTGTATGTATATAAGTCCTTGATAATATACATGCATAAACAAATCAACTAAATAAGATGTATACATTATCATATGATAATAAAATAACAAATCAAAAATCAAATAATAATAATTATATATTATACATATAAAGTAGTTATATCGTGTAATAATTAAATTTGTATCATTTGTTTTTTACATAAAAATGCTTCATGGGCAAATATTCCCAATCTTTTTATTACATTTTCATTTTTACTTGTAATCAATTCTATAAATTTAAACATACATGGTCTTTCCCGAAAGTAGCTACTAATATATTGTTTTCTAAGATTTTTGTATAATGGACATTCTATAATGAAATGAAACGCTTCTTCTAATTTCACACAAAAATTACATTTTCTATCATCAAAAGGTATGCTTTTTTTTGGTTTGTTCTTCTCTAAATTTTTTAACTGTAATGATGTTTAAATATCCCGCAAATTTCCCTATAAAAAATTGCCCTTGATGATTCATTCGATCTCATCCTCCAGTTTATTTGTTGTTGTTGCTGAAAAAACCTGACTTCATGAAAATCTAAAGAGAATAAATCACGCAACAAACTAACCCAGTTTCTAATATTCGGACGCAATTCCAAATCCGTTGTCAGTATATTATAAATTATTTTGATATATCCATTATCTTTAGACTCAAGAATTTTAAACCAGCGCTCCCCCCCCACCTAATAAATGCCCCCCCCCCCCCCCATTTTTGCCAAAAAAAGTCGTAAGGACTTACCAAATTGACATCTGAACAATAACCAAAAACTAGCAAAGCCGCGTGAAAAACAATCTTAGTTCTGTCACGAATTGTACTATGTACCGTATACTGTACGGTAATTTACGTCTAATAAAAATCAATACAGTGCACAATTAAAAAAAATGTCCATCACTTTTGTACAGTAATACAGTAGATCTATGGTATTAATTAAAAGAAATATTTCCATTCCTTTCAAAGACAGTTACCAGTATAAAAATCCATCTGTAAAAAAAGTTAATGTCCATCACTTTCATAGTGTTTGCCTATTTCTTCCGCAAATTTAATGACTTATAATTTGAAAGAAGCCGTGTTAGATTTTTTACCCCTCGAATCGATGATAGCTAAACTTAGCTATTGACATGTACATAATATAGAATTCTGTTAACTCAGTTACACATTGCAGCCCAAGGCGAGTTTACGTCAGGAGATAACGTCTGGCGCGCATTAAAGATAAACGGTTACTCTGCAGCAACAGCATGTTATTGATTTTTGACATGTAGTTTAACTAGTGCAACTGACTACAGCGGGAATGACAGTTGATTAATATTGCATTCACACCGCGATATTTTTCGATGGCAAGTGTTGCAAATTCATTCATTTGACCTCCGGAAAATCTTAGGATACGGTATTCCAGATTGTTTTTGTGTGAAATAAGGTCACAATAACCCCCCCCCCCCCCCCTTTTGGAAAATGAATCGCCCCCGGGGGCATTTATTCTGGGGAATACGCTACATACAAACTATGAAGACATAAGACATGAATTTATTATCAGAAGAGCACATTATGTTAATATATGGAATTTTATGATGATACAATACTATAAAGGCAATAAACAAAACATTGAATATGTAAATAATATACAGGTGCTGATAATTATAACACTTTAATTATTTTTTACTAAGGCATAAAATAGTTTGTTCTTAGTTCAGGAAATTCAGAGCAAAATCGTTTTCTACCATTTTTGAGTTACAATATATGCATAATTATTATTCTGTTGTTTCTATGAATATTTATTGTCTAGCCAAGACAAACCCAGGACAAAATTGTACAAAAATAAAATATGGCTCATTTGAAAGCTTAGATGGATAACAATGTCAATAAAAAAAACTTTTGAAGAAAGTATTAATTTACTTGTATACAAGAATATAGACGTCGGCTCAGGACAGTTTATAATTATGTTCATCGTGATTTTAATTCAATGTTCCAGACTCTGATTACGTGACTTATTTAAAAACCTGTCCATAACAATCATCTCAGCGCTTTAATTAATTTGTATACTTTAAATCATAAGGTTAGTCGGCTTCTAGAAATATGGTCAAATTAAGAGTGCACGCATGTAATACTAAAGGCATTCTACTAGGCCATTGGGATAAGCCCCCTGAAAATCATAAGATGTAGACTGGACTGGTGGGTTTTAGGCAATATTTTTAGCTCACCTTGGCACTCTTAGGATCGAGCTATGTCCGTCGTCGTCCATCGTCCGTAGTCAACAATTTCTTTAAACAACATCTCCTCCTAAACCACTTGGTCAATTTCAACAAAACTTCACAGGTGTGTTCCTTGCTTGAAGTTCTACCAAAGTTGTTCAAAGAATTCCATTCCATGAAGAACTCTGGTTGCCATAGCAACCAGAAGAATTTTTTTAAAATCTTAAAAAATCTTCTTCTCAAAAACCAGAGGACCTAGAGCTTTGATATTTGGTGTGTAGCATTGTCTAGTGAACCTCTACCAAGATTGTTCAAATTATTGCCCTAGGGTCAAAATTGGCCCCGCCCTAGGGGTCACTTGATTTTATATAGACTTATATAGGGAAATTTTAAAAATCTTCTCTGAAATCACTAGACCTAGAGCTTAGATATTTGGTATGTAGCATTGTCTAGCAGACCTCTATTAAGTTAGTTCTAATTATGGTTGGGGGGGGGGGGCAAAATCGGCACTGCCCCGGGGTCACTAGATTTATAAAGGCCCATATAGGAAAATTAAATAATGTTCTTGTCCAAAACCACGAGGCCTATGGCTTAGATATTTCAGATGTAGCATTTTCTTGTTGAACTCTACCAAGTTTATTCAAATCATGTCCCCATGGTCAATATTGGCCCAGCCTTGGGTCAGTTGATTTCAACACCTACTTTAGAGTTTTGGTAGATAATTCTTTACCATGTCAAATAACCTTTCCTTGATCAAATTATCCCTTAGTGTTACAATGCTCAGGTGAGCGATATAGGACCATCACGGCCCTCTTGTTATAAGATATTTTGGCTGTACTTTTTACATTTCTCACTGCATGTGAATGCACGTGCACACAGTGCGTTTAGGTAAGTACAGCCCTGGTTCATTTTATCATTCTATCTCTGATATTTTTTGTTAACATCTTATATTCTTTATTGTCCATGATGTATTCAATTATCTTCACTTGGTCTTCCTTTGAGATGATATATTCGTTCAGTAATCTGACTTTATCCTGGTTATAAGATGGAGTAATATTCGGTTAAGATATACAACCCAAATCAAAAACTTCACTCTAAATAGGATAATGCATCTGCCGCATGTCAGTCACATGCTTACAAAAAAGAAAACAACCAGTATTAGACCAATCATCTTTTCTTTGCTAATATAGGTTATGCTTTGAAAACCTGTAATTCTATTACTCAAAATAAATAAATTAGTATTTTTGTAGACTTTAATACAGTAAGTTGATATTTTTTTTTGGTTATAATTCCTTATTCCTTTACATTAGATGTCTAGTGTTGAAAATAATTACCCACGTAAAATGCGGATTGTTCAGCTGTCATAACTATGAAAGTGAAAGTTTGAAAGTTTATTGTTTAGAACATCATTAGGTCAATTGACATACATACATACATTACATACATACATACATATGTATGTACGTACGTACTTCCCTACCTACCTACCTACCTAATTTTTTTATTATGATAACATACATACGACATAGGAAAGCGGTGGAGATGGTTTTTTTTGTTAAAGCACATAAGTAGATCGAGCTTTCACAAATTACATGCAAATGAAAGAAAAACTGTAATAATTGTAATAATATAATAAATTCTGTGTAATGATATTTGTCGAGTTATATCTAAAGCAATATTGCCAGTGATAAATTGAATTCGGCTACGCTGTTTCAAAAAAGATAATCAAAATAAATAGAAAGTATACATAGCTATGTGACTCATAATTAGATAATTAAGTGATGTGAAGAAACAACATATGTTAGATAGATCTCAACCTCAGTGATTATTGAATTGATTATTACTTTTTTGAAAGTTGTTTACCTTTATATTCATTTGACAGAAAACGTATAATGTATTTTATGTTCATTCTTTGTCTTTTAAGACTTGAAATATTAAAAGACCGGGAGTCCATTCTATTTCAATGACAGTAGCATGAAACTTATTACAAATTTCACTTTATGAATAAGGTGAAATTCAATGCATAATACATATTTCAAGTATTAAGTACAATCAAGATGAAAAAGAATACATAATTATCTACCCCATGTACGGTTTTGCCAAAAAATGTTCTCATTGACCCCTATTTTGAGCCTAAATTCCATTTACAGTGGTATTCATACTAGAACTGCCACAGAGTGACTTAAAACACCCCCACCTACCGCCTTGTCACAGATGTATGGCTTCTAGTCATACAAAATCCGTGCGATAATCTGTGTGATTGCTTGTTATTATAATGATGGTGATCAGCTAATTTAAAATCCCACAATAGATAACTGAAAGACAAGCTAATTTAAGGCCATTTTTGAGAATTGATATTCAAGTGTGACCATGACCTTGGAGTAATTGACGTAATTCTATTGCATGACACACTGTCCCATGATGGTGAACAAATGTACCCAGTGATTTTAAAATCTCACAATGAATGATATAGTTATGGCCCGTACAAGCTAATTTATGGCCATTTTTTACCTTTGACCTCCAAGTGTGACCTTGACCTTGGAGATATTGACGTAATTCTTTCGCATGACACACCGTCCCATGATGGTGAACAAATGTACCAAGCAATTAAAAAATCTGACAATGAATGACATAGTTATGGCACGTACAAGCTCATTTTTTACCTTTGACCTCCAAGTGTGACCTTGACCTTGGAGATATTGACGTAATTCTTTCTCATGACACACCGTCCCATGATGGTGAACAAATGTACCAAGTAATTAAAAAATCCTTTTATCCATAGACAGACCAACTGACCGACAAAGTGACTTCTATATAGCCCCCCCCCCTACCAATGGTAGTGGGGTTATAATAAACTGTATGAATATAAATGTAGCCCCAATTCTGCTTCTGGGAATATAACATCTTCTGCGAACAGTAAAAGATAGATGGCTAGTTCTATATTGATACCGACATTTATATTTTCATGGAGGTGTTTTTAGCTCATTGAGCAAAAAGTGCTAATGGTGAGCTATTGTGATCGTGTGATGTCCGTTGTCCGTGTGTTTGTGCGTGCGTGCGTCAACAATTGCTTTAAACAACATCTTCTTCTCAACCAGTTGCCCAATTTCAATGAAACTTTACATGGATACAGGCTGTCAACTGATTCCTATATTTTCCTATATTTTGGATCAAAATCCTATATTTTGAAGCACCTCCTATATTTCCTATATTTTCCTATATTTTGAAAAATATTCCTATATTTTTGTGTAAATTTTTCGCCAATAAATTAACAGAGAGTAAATACTGCTCTGATACTGCTTTTGGCTTCTTTATTTTACAGTAAAGATAATTCCTATGTTTTCCACAGCATCACCATCCTTCAGATAATGCTGTTGTACACTTCATGATGATGTGCTATGCAGCAGCCTTCTGCCTGGAGTGTGATGCTGTTGAAGTGAATGGTTTCTACTGGTGGATTCAGTAATAAAAAGTCCCTAATCATAGATAGAAATAAAATATCATTCAATGAAATAATAATGACTTTATTCCAAGAGGCTGCACATTTGGGTAAAATCAATCTTCCATGTGGGGCTCAAAAATATACATTTACATTACATGGTGATGTATACAATATTTACAAAACAATACATTGACTAATGCAGAAATGTTATAAAAATATTATGAACTATTAATTGTAAGAAAAGATCCAGAGAATTAATGTTAGATAAATTCTAAAATAAGTAATTTGAAAGTATGACAAAATGCTGAGCGTTATTTAGTTAGATAATTTCCATTTTAGATAATTCTTCCTAAAGGGCAGTTCTGATTTCTTATGGTATTTCATTCCAAATTTTTGGACTGGAATATAGGATAGGGATTTATAAAGGATTTCAATGTTTGGTTTAGGAAAACAAGTTTTTTATTTGATGAGGATGAAGAGATTTGTTACATAGTAATGAAAGTGGTCATATGAATCATCAGTAGTTCCTTGGACGGAGCATCCAATGGTTGATCTAGAATTACACGGGCAGCTCTCTTTTGAAATCTTAAGATATTATTCGATGATTCTGTATTACATGATCCCCATATTGTACAACAATAATATGTGTATAAAACAAATTTCTTGAATTCAAGTTTAGACAGAATTGTATGCATAGTAAAGATAAATGAGAGTTGCATTTTTTTAATGTTTGGGTTACATTATTTATATACCGGTAGTTATTTCCAAGTTCTGATCAGTATATAATTCCTAGCAATTTTTCCACAGTAACCTGCTCAAGTGTTTGGTTATTTCATGTGACATTAGAATTACATTTGTATTATCATTTATGACTTGATTTCTTCTTGAAGTAGATGAAACATTAGCTTTGTTTTGTTTGCATTTGGTACTATAGAATTAATACTGCACCAGTTTTCTATAGTTACTAGTTGTGATTGAAGCTTGGTTTGTATTTCATTTATTGAAGTTCCGAACATTAATATATTATGTATTTATCTGCAATTTAAAGGGGCATTAAACATGTATGAAAGTGTTACCTTTCTTTTGGGACACGTGTCTTATAAAAAACTTACTTTAAATAAATATAGACAGTGCATGATACCTGGTGCACATGGGTAGGGTAGTGCATGCAAGAAGTGATCCTTATACCTTCTCTTTTTACAGTAGAACCTTTCTAATCTGATCTTGTTCAGACTGACAAAAGCTTAACAAAGAGCACACAATTAAACAAAATGGGAAAAAAATTTAGGTAGCACCTGATTATATTAAAGAAAACAGAATTACAATTATTGTCATATTTAAAATAGCATTTTTAACGCCAAATGTAAAATATTTGTTCTACTTACCTGTAATGTACCTGTCATCCTCGAATTTAAATGTTTGTAACGTTTGGTTTCAATTTTTTACTTATATTTATTTACCTTTAATAATTTTACAATTTCAATTTTTATTTTCAGTAATATGTTTTGGTTTGAACACTGTTACGTTACAAAGAGCACACAAATAAACAAAATGGGAAAAAAATTTAGGTAGCACCTGATACTTTTAAAGAAAACAGAATCACAATTATTGTCTTATTTAAAATAGCATTTTTAACACCAAATGTAAAGTATTTGTTTACAGTACAACCTCTCCAGAGTGGCCCTCTGTAGAGCAACAACCTCTCTTTAACAGCATCTTCAAAATTTCCCTAAGCTGATATTTACTATAAATTAAAACAGAGGTTGTACTGTACTCACCTGTAATGTACCTGTCATCCTTGAATTTAATGTTTGTGACGTATGGTTTCAATTTTTTACTTATATTTATTTACCTTTAATAATTTTACAATTTCAATTTTTATTTTCAGTAATATGTTTTGGTTTGAACACTGTTACGTTACAAACTTATGCTAATTTTTTCAACTTGACTTTATAAAGTGCTGCCCTCTGAACTGAAATTTGCTATTTCTCATGCAATAAGCAGTTACAATTTTATGTGTAATATATTTCCTATGTACCATTTTTTACAAATGGTTGAAGCATGAAATAAAATAATAATAACAATGGTCAACTAATGTCCATCTATAATAATACACATCAACAAAGCACTAGGCTTAAATGATGTATTCAAATATTTGGATACTGGCCATGTCCATAGCCCAAATTTTGGAGTGCATAGTTTTAAGCTACCATGTGCAGTAAATGATCTTAATGATCATTAATTTTGTGTATTGGGAGAAGACCATTGTTTAAGATAAAACTTGAAATTGGCATGCATATACATATATTTAGCCACATGTTTGTTGTCTGACTTTTCTCATGAAGTTGGAACAGTCATGTTTTTGACAGTACTATTCTCTGATAATTTTGTCTGTTGTAACTTGTATTTCAATTTCTTAACAACTTTTTTACATTAAAGATTGAGCTTGTGTTAGTAATGTTGAGTAAAATTAACCTTTAAAAAAATTATATTGCTTTGAACCATTTTGGCATTTTACTTTTTTTATTTTGTTTCTGAGAATGTAAATTTTAAGGTATGAGATTGAGTAACAGGAGATTTTGTGATAAAAAACTGCCACTAAATCGGATTTTTTATAAGCTACTTTATTGACTGGATTTAGTTTTTATATTGATTGCTTGATTTCCGCAACATTCAGTGTTACATACAATATTGATTTTTTTAGTTACTACAAGTGTTTTGTAGAATTCTGGCTTTTAATTTGAAATTCAAATAGACCAATTTTCAAAGCCTGAGATTAATAAGGATCACACTTCTTCATAGTACTTGTCCATGATGCAAAGGAAAATATTGGCAGGAATAATAGATACATTGCACTCAATATGACAAATACATTGTATCCAAATTCAGTAACATTAAACTTGAATATAAATGTCTAATTTAATACTTAATAGTTGCAAAATGACAGAATCTAATGTACAAAAATTTGAGTAAAATTTTAAGGGGCCATTGGTGTACACACCTTTCATAGAAACATAGTTTCAGTAATGTCAATACTATTGTAGCACAACCCTTATACTTCTGAGTTGGTTAAAGTTTTCGATAAAGTACAATAACTTGAACATTATAAAAGACATTCAACTCATACTTGAAATTCTTCCTTATTGGCCTTGGTGTAGAAGTACCAGGAAATACCATGGAATACCATGGTAAAGTGAAAGCCTGGAGTATTCGGACTCTTTGTCTAGCCTTTTCCATGGTAACTAAAATTAGAATGAGGAAGAACTTTTCCCAGGCTGTCTGGAATATAGTGAATGCTTTTTCTTGACCATTTTTCTTGACAGCATAGCCTGGAAAAACCTGGACCATTTTTCAGCATTGTAACCTGGGTAAAATCCTTAGAGCAATTGTCATGTAGTGGTAGTGGATTTGATACATGGTCATGAACAATGGACAATCACAAATAAGCTCACTTATAGCATTTATGCTGACAGGTGAGACTGTTAAAACAATCAAGATTCTTTTTAATTTTATAATTTTTTCCATTCATACTCACATTTGTATTTTCATTCAATTTTTTACTTCAGTTTGCTGGGTTTAGTAGATCTCTGATTTTTTCGCTGACTTGAATAGTTTAAGGGAACCTCTTGTAGTAATTGACATAGAAAACAGTTATTATGAATCCTCCCAAATCACCATGAGACTGACTGAATTTTTACATATTGGTCATTTCCAATAACGATGCATTCAAATGTTATCCATGAACCATATTAAGGAAGCTGAAATTATTAGCAATTAGTACTGAAATACGTAACGGAATTTGGAACGGAATATGTAAATGAGCAAGAATATAGTTCCGCATGGAATTTTTTTTATAGGCAACATCCCGGGGTGGAATTATGGCACGGAATCCGTACAGAAATATTCTGCGACAGAATGGCATGGAATATATCCAAAAAAGCTGGGGCAGAATATGTAAATTTAAGTCGGCCATTTTTCTAGGCATGTCATGGAATTCAAAAAACAATATAGTAAAAAATTGCATAGCATAATTTAAATTGTATGTTCAATACAGACATCTCCATAAATGACCAAGCAAACAGACATAGAAAGCTCAAAATACTGTTAAATTGTTTAATAATCTCATGTTGTTGTTTTTTCATCCAGAATTAATATCACAACCACTTCATAATGTTTTTTCATTTGTTTGCATGTATATGCACATCTTTCTGTAACAGCAGTGTTCAGCTTCCTGTCAGGAAATGTATTTCTGATGTTTTTTCTGTATCAGCAGTTGACATATTCTGGAAAAAAATGTTATTACATGTAGTGGACATGTTCATTAAAATTGAAAATGGTACCTACAATAAAATAATAATTCAGAAATATTTAACAATTTTACACATCATCCGGTGATACTTTACACCTATGGCTATAGTAACTAAAATGTTTCTCAGTAGATTTCAGAGATCATTTTCTTTTGTTAACAAGAACTTTTCTTAGGACTGTAACTGACATTCTTGAACTTGAACTTGAAGAAGAAAAAAACTTTGGGCAAGTAAATAGCAAAATAAATTTGCAGAATCTTCTATTACCTGACGGGTACAACAGTAAAGAGTAGAACACCAGAAGCCATGTTTAAATATTTTTTTAGTGACATGCACTTTGGCGGGGATTTTGCCATCGATGCCTAAAACAAGAAATGACATTATAAGATGTGTCAATAAAATATGTTATTAAAATTTTCATAGTACAGAGCAATTCATTTTGCTAGGATCCAAGATTTTTTTTACTCAAGATAAACATTGATCACCAAGTAGACTAGAGATTGTAATCTTTTTCCGTATTTTCTGTAATGCACTTTGCCACATTACACTTTTTCTGTAATTCACTTTACCAGATTACACTTTTTCTGTAATGCACTTTACCACATTGCACTTTTTCTGTAATGCACTTTACCACATTACACTTTCTGTAATGCACTTTACCACATTACTCTTTTTTTGTAATGCACTTTACCACATTACACTTTTTCTGTAATGCACTTTACCACATTACACTTTTTTGTAATGCACTTTACCAAATTACACTTTCTGTAATGCACTTTACCACATTACTCTTTTTTTGTAATGCACTTTACCACATTACACTTTTTCTGTAATGCACTTTACCACATTACACTTTTTTGTAATGCACTTTACCACATTACACTTTTTCTGTAATGCACTTTACCACATTACACTGTAATTCACTTTACCACATTACACTTTTTTGTAATGCACTTTACCACATTACACTTTTTTGTAATTCACTTTACCACATTACACTTTTTTGTAATGCACTTTACCACATTACTCTTTTTTTGTAATGCACTTTACCACATTACACTTTTTCTGTAATGCACTTTACCACATTACACTTTTTCTGTAATTCACTTTACCCCATTACACTTTTTTGTAATGCACATTACCACATTACACTTTCTGTAATGCACTTTACCACATTACACTTTTTCTTTAATGCACTTTACCACATTACACTTTTTTGTAATGCACTTTACCACATTACACTTTTCTGTAATGCACTTTACCACATTACACTTTTTTGTAATGCACATTACCACATTACACTGTAATTCACTTTATCACATTACACTTTTTCTGTAATGCACTTTACCACATTACACTTTTTTGTAATGCACTTTATCGCATTACAAAAAAGTGTAATGTGGTAAAGTGCATTACGGAAAATGGGAAAAGCGGGAAGGTGCACCCGCAAAAGTGGGAAGGTGCACCCATAAAATGGGAAAAGTGGGAAGGTGCACCCGTAAAATGGGAAAAGCGGGAAGGTGCACCCGCAAAAGTGGGAAGGTGCACCCATAAAATGGGAAAAGTGGGAAGGTGCACCCATAAAATGGGAAAAGTGGGAAGGTGCACCCATAAAATGGGAAAAGTGGGAAGGTGCACCCATAAAATGGGAAAAGCGGGAAGGTGCACCCGCAAAAGTGGGAAGGTGCACCCTTAAAATGGGAAAAGTGGGAAGGTGCACCCATAAAATGGGAAAAGTGGGAAGGTGCACCCATAAAATGGGAAAAGCGGGAAGGTGCACCCGTAAAATGGGAAAAGCGGGAAGGTGCACCCGCAAAATGGGAAAAGCGGGGAGGTGCACCTGTAAAAATGGGAAGGTGCACCCATGAAATGGGAAAAGCGGGAAGGTGCATTCGTAAAATGGGAAAAGCGGAAAGGTGCACCCGCAAAAGTGGGAAGGTGCACCCTTAAAATGGGAAAAGTGGGAAGGTGCACCCTTAAAATGGGAAAAGTGGGAAGGTGCACCCATAAAATGGGAAAAGTGGGAAGGTGCACCCATAAAATGGGAAAAGCGGGAAGGTGCACCCGTAAAATGGGAAAAGCGGGAAGGTGCACCCGCAAAATGGGAAAAGCGGGGAGGTGCACCTGTAAAAATGGGAAGGTGCACCCATGAAATGGGAAAAGCGGGAAGGTGCATTCGTAAAATGGGAAAAGCGGAAAGGTGCACCCGCAAAAGTGGGAAGGTGCACCCATAAAATGGAAAAAGCGGGAAGGTGCACCCGTAAAATCGGAAAAGCGGAAAGGTGCACCCGTAACAGTGGGAAGGTGCACCCATAAAATGGGGAAAAGTGGGAAGGTGCACCCATAAAATGGGAAAAGCGGGAAGGTGCACCCGTAAAATGGGAAAAGCGGGAAGGTGCACCCATAAAATGGGAAAAGCGGGAAGGTGCACCCGCAAAAGTGGGAAGGTGCACCCTTAAAATGGGAAAAGTGGGAAGGTGCACCCATAAAATGGGAAAAGTGGGAAGGTGCACCCATAAAATGGGAAAAGCGGGAAGGTGCACCCGTAAAATGGGAAAAGCGGGAAGGTGCACCCGCAAAATGGGAAAAGCGGGGAGGTGCACCTGTAAAAATGGGAAGGTGCACCCATGAAATGGGAAAAGCGGGAAGGTGCATTCGTAAAATGGGAAAAGCGGAAAGGTGCACCCGCAAAAGTGGGAAGGTGCACCCATAAAATGGAAAAAGCGGGAAGGTGCACCCGTAAAATCGGAAAAGCGGAAAGGTGCACCCGTAACAGTGGGAAGGTGAACCCATAAAATGGGAAAAGTGGGAAGGTGCACCCACAAAAATGGGAAGGTGCACCCATAAAATGGGAAAATTCGGAAGGTGCACCCATAAAATGGGAAAAGTGGGAAGGTGCACCCGCAAAAGTGGGAAGGTGCACCCGTACTATGGAAAAATTTGGACACCAATTTACTATTTTAGTAACAGTGACCTTGACCCCGCCATTTTCGGCATTCTAAAAAAAAAATTTCCAAAGTGAACAATTCTAATTAAATTCATATATTACCAGGAATTTTTATAAGTTCACATTGAGTTATGGGCCTTTGACAGTGACCTCCAATAATGATCTCAAAGACACCTGTGAAGTAACTAGTAAATATCTTTAGCGGTTGATGAGACATGAAGCAGTACAGGAAGTTGCACGCAAAAACCCACCGTCTTCGAATAGACTAACTAAAGACTAAAATTTGTTTCAACTTTAATATTATTATTTATACATGCAAATGTTGCATGTTGTATAATTTATTGATGCATGGTAGTCAAAAACCTGTATTTTCTTCAAATTATTTGCAAAAATAACAGAAAAATGAGTTAAAATGAATTTGTCATAAGTGCGTGTATCTGTTATTCCTGCCATTATTTCAATTTATCTAACCCATAATAAGATGCAGTTAGTGTGGAATGGACAATGAAGATGGTGGGAAAATTTAACTTTGAAATTGTACCCTATCTGAAAAATTTGGATTAAGGAGACAATGAACATGAATGTTATTAGACTACAAAAATGTATTCTAAGAATCCAAAATTTGCAGGATTATCTTGCATACAGCAAAACATTTGTTTGAACTGTTTATTATTATGCCTCATCTTAAATCACTTTTACTGACAATTATACACAATATATTCACAATAGTACACTAAGAAACACACATCATTGTTGTTATCAGAAATTCAGCATACCTAACATCAACATCAGTAATTATGAATAATTTGTGATTTAAGTGCAAGACTTAGTTAGATATTGAAATTGATGTTGAATATACAAAACCTTATGATACAGACACATTTTACTTAGATTCAAAATGGAGGGCAATCAATAAACTGTCCTACAATACAGACACATAAATTCACTGACTTTGTGTATCAGTTTCAGAATTCAATCTGTTTGAATTTACCAAACCAAACAAGTATCATTGATGAGAACTACAAAGAAGAGAACTTGTAGAACTGGTTTTATTCGCGTTAGTTTTATTTTCGCTTTTAAGGATGGCCTAATAATGAAACAAAACAGTAGCTCTTCAACATGTCATTTCTGTCTTGAAGGAATTATCAGTCAATAAAACAATGTTGTATTTGTGTTATGTACCAGTTGGGAGTTAATGTTTTCCTGAATTCTGTGTCAGTCAGGGTTTTCATTAATATTCAGTACAACAGATTTTCTCATGAAAAGAATAGATTTGGCCAGGGGTCAAAAGGGCCGTCTACTTAAAGGGGTATGCCCTGGAACTGCTGTCTTGGGTTTTATACACCAAAAATGCGTTTATCACTTGTAAAAACAATTATTACCGAAAAGTCAAAGAAGAATGTGCCTTCAAAAATGGCCCTATAATGTGCGTGTGGGTATTTATATGCCGGTTTAAATAAAAGGCTTACAGCCTTTTATTGACGACAACGATATTTCCGATTCGTCTGAGAATTTAACATAGCCTTTTAAGTAGCAAAACAATGATATTTACCTATAATTGATCGATATCGCAAACAATGAACATGACATGAACAATACTTACCATTTCACAGTTTGTTGACATTTTTTCCACTTTTGACAGATCTCTAAAGGGTTGAGTTATGAGGCGTAATTGGCAGGTTTGGTAAATATTGAAATGTGTATTTTGAGTCAACTTGCAGGATATTTCATAAATATTTTTCAGGACTTTCATTAATTGATTTAGGCATTCAAATGATACCAATTTGATTTATATTCGAGATGCTTCAGTTCCAGGGCATGCCCCTTTAACAAACTACCTTTAAATCTATGGATTTACCAGCATTCTTTCAGACCATTTCTCTTAAATTCCTGTAAGACTTCTTAGCAAACTTTAAGACCCTGATGAGACAACATGTATAACCCAACTTTTTGTAGCCTCTTGGTTAATTTGTTTGGTAACGATGGCCTTAGGTTTTTTTTAAGAAAAGGGGATATTAGGGTATATTGCTTTGCACATGTTAGTCTGTCGGCCTGTTTGTAACCAAATCTTGTCTTACCAATAACTAGAGTAGAGAATGATTCGGCATAAGATCCTCAGATTTGGTTGGGAGGTTGGTCATCGCATGTAGATGACCCCTATTGAATTTATGTTCAATAGGTCAAGGTATGACGGGCATCTGTATTTCTTGTTTATATTTCAGTGTGACCCCCAACCTTGAAGTGTACAGTGTTTGGTTTAATACACTTGATCCACGACTACCAAGGATTGCATTGTTTTCACGTCGAGATATTGAAAAAGATGAAGAGATAACATTTGATTACATGTCAAGTAAAGCACATTGTAAGTATGATATTTAGGACTAAACAGGCTGTGATCTAGTGGTTAGTGAGCTGGATCTGTAACACTTGTGTGGTATATAAGCAATTAACGTCTTGTTTACAATGACAGGATAGAAAAATAAATGAATTAGAAATATCAATAAGTAAGTGTGTGAAAACAAGATAAAGTCATTTGGAACTTTGGCGTTTTATTATATTGTACCGTTCAGAAAAGTTTTACTGATATGATAATATTTTATTAATATTTCAAGAGACTAAGCTTTTGAGATGGCAGAATCCATAGGAACATTTTGAGGCCATACATAGGAATATTTCACTTGTCTTATTAAACAATTAAAGTGGAACTGACAGTCTTACATTGTCTGTAACTAAATATCTTACTAGAAAAATTGAATGAAGAATTCTAGAGAAAAAATAACAAATCTGAAAAAATTCAACGAAACTGTAGAATAATTTCATTATGTGTGTATCTGATGATTTTTCAGCACCATTAGGAGAGTGTATACAAGGTGGGCAGTTAGCTATGATAAAACAGCCTGTCATAGATGGAGCAGGTGATAGTAGTATGGATGATGAAACAGTGCTTGCTGATTGTGCTCATGATGATATGCAAGCTGAGGAGGATGCTGACAACAAATCAAACAAGTCCGATGATTCTGGTATAAGTTCAAATCTATCACTGAAGGCAGGTAAAACAAAATTCGAGGGTTCAATGCAACACTGTCCTAACTCATATTGAAATAAGAACAAGTTACGACAGTGTTGCGCTGAGCCCTCGAAATGATAATGAATCAGAGAGGAAATTAGAATTAGACTCTACCTCAGATGTATGCAGAAAAACAGAACTGGGCACAAGTGGAGATGCTCCAAGTTCTGCTTCTACTGCACTGAGCAAGTCTAGTCCTGGACAGATGGCACAGCCAACACAATATCGTATGGTTTGTCAGTGCGGTGCAAAGAATTGTCGGAAGTTTGTCTTCTGAGTAACATTGTAATTTATTTATTAGGAGAGTAGAACAATTGTTTTATTAGATTTTAATCATTATTTAATACCTTAGTTAGCTAGTTAGCAGGGTAAAATTGTTCAAACTGCAGAACTTTTTTGATGATTTTATGATAATAAGGAAGTCTGTAGCTACGAAAGAATAAATGGGTTAACATTGTCAAGTATTGATGAATTGTTTGGACATACAGATTGTGGAAAATGTTGTTTTAAGCATTAATTTGTTGATTTTAAAATATGATGTCAACAAATTCAAGTTTGGCTTTTTAAACAAAAGTGAAATATTTTACACTTACCGGTAAATCTTGTCTAGTGGTACAATCAATGTTTGTGGTGAGTGTACTTTTAAGCAGTATATGAGAGATCAAATTCAATTACTGGATGCTTGTTGATTTCATGGGTATGTTATAATAGTTTTAAGTGAATTTACTGTATTCTGTTGTAAATTTTGTTTTTCTTAAAAAAAAGTAAACACTTAAAAGCTTCACCACCTTTTTTGCTGTCAGCAGCAACAACATTGGGCCTGAGTATATAAAACAAGAGATTGGTCTCCAAGCTAAAATCTCAAATGTTTCTAATAATGATATTATTGGTACATTTGTCTGACATCGTAATTCATCTGAATGTGTATTCAAACAAAGTTGCTGTATCTTTTTGACCATTTTATTTTGAGAATGGAATTGAGATCTGAGCTTCGAGACCGAATTTAAGTTTTATAACCAGTTACCTCTGGACAGCTGTTGTCCTGTCCGTATAAGATTAAGTCAAGCTGCCATTGTGGGCATTACATGTTTATTAAACGCAGCATCCTATTTTTGTAAGATTATCTCTTTGTGTAAAAATGATTTGCTGTAATCCTCCATTGAATCAGTCTGCAAAATTAGCACTTGTTCGGGACAAGTAATTATTGATTCGGACAAGTAACTTTTGTGGTAATTATGTATAGAGTATAAAGGAAAACTGTTCACTTTTGGTGATTCAGACAAGTACTGTAAATCCGGTATTATTCGCAATGTTTTTATTTTCGCTAATATTCGCGAATGGAAGGCTCCGTGAATTCATAAATCCGCGTAAATTTATTAATATAACGTAATTACTATCCGAAGATCATTGTCCGAAACTTTCATTATTAAATGTGTAGACAGACTGACAAATAAACAGACGACTTGTCTGTATGTACACTATACATGTATATTGTGTTTTGTTAACATATTATGGAGTTGTGCTAATTGGTGTGCCTAAAACACATCAAACTAACAAATAATATGTATGTTGCCTGAGGGACAATGTTTGGGATAATGTTCTTAAGGTAACAATAGGGATTAACAGTTCGTCACTTTTCTATATTCAATACTGTATTGATTGTAACAAGTTTTGGTGATTTAATTTTTACAGGTAATGCATGATATAAGTTTTACCCGTTTTATTTATCTATTTATTTATTTTATAATTCAAAGCCTTCGCGAAATTTAAATTAAGAGCATTCAGACGCGAATTCATAAATACCCGAATATATTCAGAGTAGGCAAAAACGCGAAATAAAGATCACACGAATATAAAGTGATTTACAGTAGTTCCAAGTCCTAAATTCGCAGACTGATAATATTTCGAGAATGGAATTGAGATCTGAGCTTGGAGACCGAATTTAAGTTTTATAACCTCTGGGTAGTTATCCTTCTGTCCATATGAGATTACTGTAAGTCAAGCTGTCACTGGGGGCATTATGTGTTTATTGAATGCAGCATCCTTTTTTTGTAAGATAATCTCATTGTGTGAAAATTATTTGCTGTAATTCCTCATTGAATACATTTATATGTAGACCAATTGCAATTTTTAAAATTAATCCTAGTGAAAATTAACTGAATATTAACTTTCTGTCAATTCCTTTCTCTCAATTATGCATGCTCTTGAAGAAATTAAATCATTTTTCATGGTTCAGTAACATAAAACCAGCAATTGGATGATTTAATGCTGCTGAATATTTATCTTGTTTTATGCAAACTTTGAAGTAAGTTAGAACATGTGGAGGCTGCAAATAAATCTATTTTTATGTACAAATGAAGGAGTAGCAGTATGGAAAAGTAATTGGATGTGTTTGGATGTTATAGATAGAATGAAAGGTGATTTAATTCTGTAAATGTTGCTTTAGTACAGGATAGAGACTATTAAATAATTATGTCATATTCCAGGGATTTTTTGGGGCGATTTTATAGCCGAAATTCGGTCATATTCCCAATGGAAAATAGTATCTTTTTTCCCAATTCACAGACAAAAATTCCCAATACCCCCCCCCCCCCAAATATATATATATATATTTTTTTTAAATTATATAAGTTCTTTTACAACACTATTCTTAGTAAATACCTTATCTACTGTTTTAAGAAGAATAAGTTAAACATTATAGAATTGCAGTTACACATTTTTTCCCAATTTATATAAAAACACCAGAAAAAATGTTATTACAAACATTTTGTTTTAATGTTTTTTGCCAACACTTAGTACACTGCATAATTTGACCTGTCTGAAGACTTCAGAAACAGAAATTACATCAAACTATATATTTTCATAATCATGTATGTTGTATTAATGATTTTTTTATTATACCCCGTATCGATAGATCGAGGGCATATTGTTTTTGGCCTCTCTGTTTGTACCAAACTTTAACCTTGCTTAATGACGTTGACGGAGGTTAGTGTGTATGTGGCTGGAATGATAACTCTGGGTAGAGATTGGCAACTTTGGTGTTAGATTTTGAAGTTTTCGTCATCTTCACTTCAGAATCCATTCTGTGTATGTATGATATGGTATTATTTAGTGATGTTAGGTTACAACTATACTCTGGATTACTGAGCCTAATACATGCACTCATTTCTAACAATCAAAATCTTTTCATTAAATATGTAGAATGAATCATTTATAAATTATTCACCACACTTTTTCTGAATTGTGCAGTTTGGGAATTTGTAATCATGTCATTAGAAATGCTATATAATCATAAAGATGGGAGAGTACTAGTTAGTGATATTACCTCCCTGTATTAAGCATTGCTGCAAGGAATGAACAATGATAAGTTTATGTGATAAAACTGGAGACGGGTGGTACAACACAGGGCTCGACATTAACACTAGCAAAAATTAAATGCAAGTGAAAAATAGATTTTGCTAGTTCAGTTTACGACCACTAGCATTTTTTGCGAGTGGTACTGAAAGTGTCATTATAATTTATTTTTTATGCAATAAAATACATGTACATAAAATACAACCTATTTTGTTATAACATGAATATTTCTTAAGTACAAATGTTGTAAAAAAATTGCTAGTGGATTTCAAATTTTGCTAGTTAAAATTTTGTGTACGAGCAAAAAATTGCTTGTGGGAGAAAAAGTTCAGTTTGAGCCCTGCCATATTGTGTAGAGTTATAATTATTGCACATGATGACAGGGGAACTTGATGATAGCACTGTAACAACCGGTTTTGCAATAAAAACACAAATTGCAATAAAAAATTAAAATCGGTCAAAACCATTTATTTATTCTCGAATCAATTGTATTTGACCTAGAAGGAGTTCACTATATATATATGTTTTTGACTGACTGTTTTATTAACCAAATCCTAAGTAAATGTATAAATTTATATGACAAGTCCTATTTTGGCAGAATAATTGTATGTGACAAGAATAATATCCAAGGACCTATTTTAAATTATAAATATTAGTAGGGTCAGTTGTCTGTAGATTTTTATAAATGAAAGGGAGATAACTAGAAAATTGAAAATAACAAATTCAAACATTTCTAATGTTTAATCAGGCGAATTTTCCTCTTCCCAAGGTAAAATTCATGATTGCTCATTTGTTTTTGTGAAAGCTAACAGGACATGTTTGCATTCAGCAAACACTGCTTCAATTGTTAAATAGTGAAATGAAATGTTAGTAAACATTCTGAAAAACCTGTTTGTTAAATATTACAGAGACAGTTTTTGTTAAAACTTTTTTTAGCTCACATGTCACAAAGTGACAAAGTGAGCTATTAGGATCACTCTCCGTCCGGCGTCGTCAAACTTTTTGTTGTGACCACACTAGGGGCCACATTTTTAGCTCAATTTTAGCAAAATTGGGTCAGAACGTTAATATCAACAAAATCTCGGACGAGTTCGATATTGGGCCATTTGGGGTCAAAAACTAGGTCACCAGGGCCAAATAAGGGAAAACCTTGTGAACACTTTAGAAATCACTGTTTGAATTTATCTTCATGAAACTTTGTCAGAATGTTTATTTTAATAATATGTACCGCGGTAGGTCAAGTTTGAAAATGGGTAATTTCTGTAGTAAAATTAGGTCACTAGGGCAAATTGCTGGAAAACCTTGTGAACACTCTAGAAGTCACTGTTTTGATTGGATGATCATGAAACCATGTCAGAATGTTTGTCTTCATAATATCTTGGAAGAGTTTGAACATGGGTCATCTTGGGTCAAAAACTAGGTCGCTAGGTCAAATCTTATGAAAAACCATGTTAACACTGTAGATTTCACAGTTATTATTAGATCTTCACCAAACTTTGTCAAATCGTTTGTTTTAATGATATAACGGTCAAGTATGAATATGGGTCATCTGGGGTCAATAACTAGGTCACCAGGTGAAATCTTAGGAAAACTTTGTTAACACTGTAGATGTCACAGTTTTAATTGGATCTTCACCAAACCTTGTCAAAATGTTTGCCTCAATGATATGTGGGTCAAGGATGAACATGGGTCAGCCGGGTTCAAAAACTGGGTCACAAGGTCAAATCTTAGGTAAAAATCTTGTAAAAGCTCTAAATGGCATGGTTTTGATTGGATCTTGGCCAAACCTTGTCAGATTGTTTGTCTTAATGATATTAAGGACAAGTTCAAATATGGGTCACCTAGGGTCAAAAACCAGGTCACAAGGTCAAATCTTAGGAAAACCTTATTAACACTGTAGATGTCAAATTTTGATTGTATCTTCACCAAACCTAGTCAGACTGTTTGTCTTAATGATATGTAAGACAAATTCGGACATAGGTCATCTGGGGTCAAAAACTAGGTCACCGGTTCAAAACAATGTTTTAATGAGTGAACAGTGATTGTCATGTGAGCGATATAGGGCCATCTTGGCCCTCTTGTTTGAGAAAGCTCCAAGAGGGTTATGTGATCTTACAGTTTTCAAATTTGAAATGTGTGTAACATTCCATATAAGATATAGCTTTATACAGTACTCTTTAACAAGTTTTGGCCTAAAAGTGCCAGCATGGAGATTCGTATTGAAGTTCATTTGATACTTGCTGAGTTCATGTTTGCCTTGTTGGTTATTTATTTTCTTTCTTCATCTTGTTGATTTGAGTAATGTGTTTAGTATACATGAAATTGAAATGTCTTACTTGATTTCCACTGTTTTCTCAATTTTGTTGTATTTGGTTATGATGAATTCTTGTATATATCTGTCTACATGACAAAATGATAAAACAATAAGGTTTAGAAATAAATTGGGTTTCCATTTATGAAGAAATATGTATAAAGTGGGCAGCTATTTTAAATTTATTCTCAAGCAACCATGTATACATTAAACTTGCCAGTATATAGCTTTGATATTATTGATAAAAAAGAGTCATTACAAAAACTTGTTAATAAATTATCAGAGCAACAGATAAGGTTTTTTGTGTAATTGGGTAATACTCCTCATTTTCTGGAGGAATTGAGTACTGAGAAAAACAATTAGGTATCCAACAAATTTTTACCCCACAGAAATGAAATCAATTGGGTTACTCTTTTCTCACTACACACTCTGCATTTCAAAATGTAAATTAATATCCACCTACTTATTCAATTTACAACCATTTGTATTTATCTGTCCAATTTCAAAATGTCTTTTGACTTTTGTTATACCCAATGTGTGACTGCATTGTTTACAGTTTTTTACTGTCGTTTTCGTGCCGACCCAGTCAACAAATGAAAGATTTCGCCATATATCGTCGCTAAACGAAACAAAATTTAAATTAAATCATCGAGAATCTCTATAACAATTACTGCACCTTTAGATATGAGTAAATATGAATTAAGCCTCAAGTGTGATCGGTGTTTTACGTTTTCCTCGTCTGTTGTTTTGATCGTGACAATTGCAGATAAACGCTTCCAATGTGCTCATAGTTCAATTACCGGAAGTTAGGCAAGCGTCTACATGACCGTACGACTGGCTAAAAACAAGTATACGGACAAATTGAAAATTGTATCGGTACGCATGCTATTAGGATAAATTGCGTATCGAGTTTTTTGGTTTGCGTTTTGTTACACATTAATTTTTATTTTAATTGGGTTTTAATCAATTTTATTTGCGTATTTACGCAAATACGCACCTTATCTGTTGCTCTGAATTATCAAATATATCTCAGAAAATGATATTATGTATAGAAAATATTTCAGGAATCATAAATGCCGTCATTTTGATCACTTTAAACGATAATGAGTATCACTGATTGTTAATCTACTCAGCGCTCGCATGAACTTCACAATCTTGCTTTGTAGTTGACAGGATGTTAAGACTTTTCTTGTGAATGTTGTATTTATTTGTTGCTCTTCAATATATTAAACACACTAACTTTTCTATGTTTTTATTTTTTGTTCTTACTTGGAACTGAACTAACTTATACTAACAAATTAAATAACACCAAGTTGTCTAAAGTAGCAACAAGTGAGACCCGCCTCTGATCGAGTGGTTAAAGTCGTTGACTTCAAATCACTAACCTCTCTCTGATGGAGGGTCTTGGGTTCGAGCTCGCTATGGACCATGTCACTTATGTGTGAAAGTAGGCAGTTGCTAATGGAGGACGGTAGTCTAGTGCTGGTCTTCCCATGAACGATGCTTAGATAAATGTCTGCCTCATATGACTCTGACAGTTGAAAAGGGGCGTAAAACTTGGAATTAACCAAAAGCACCAAGTGATTCTAAAATAACACAAAATAACACCCAATTGATTCTTACATAACAAAGCCATCTAAAATATTTGTAGAATTTCTCCCTTTCCTAAAAAAAGTCGATACCAACACAATGCACGATAAAAAAACACCATGACATCAAATAAATGGTCCCTTGTTTAATCTTTACTCACTCATTAGCTAATACTGATTTTCCAAAATCAGAATGAAGGCAAATGTGCAACCCCATTTCTTACCAATCATCGCAGGTTGTATAATTTATTAACCTGTCAAAGTAAATACTTAGTGGTCACTGAATGTGACTATTTTAAGCTTCGTACCACGGTCGATAGTTTTCATATATTTAACCATTAGTGAATGTTCCATTCCGCATGTTTATATAATATACTGTAGCGCAGTGAACAGAAATTATGCAACTTTGACAAGTTTAATCAAATCGACAATACTTTACAAACATCATTATTTACACCTTTAATTTACCTCTTTATTTAATTTAAACAATATTTATTCACAAAGGTAAAACAAGTTTGTTTTAAGTTATGTATATTCCCTTCTTTATTTAAATCTTAATGTATTATATTCATACCTATGTAAGCGGCCACCTCAAAAAAGGCCTCCCTGTTTAAAAAAGCCAGTTTTTAAAAACTCTTCTTACTAGTATTAAGAATAAAACAATGTCCAAATAAAGGCTGCATCATGTTTTTGCCAAGGTTGGCCTTTGTTTCATAGGTTTAACTGTATGTATAAAGAAGAGGGGCTTCTCTGTTTAATACATGTTATAAAAGTTGACTGTCTGAGTCAAAAGTACACAATTCAGGCATTTCAACATACATTCCTAACAATATATAATTCAAACACAGTTTTCTTGAATAATTCATTGTTATTTCACATTATACTATCTATTAATTAATACATAAAAAGCAAAAGGGCTGGAGAATACACATTCCCCCGAAAGATTTACTAATTGGTAGTTTTATACATGCGCAGTAATGATGGGCACTAACTCTTGTAATATATCGTAAAAAATTATCACTTGTAATAATCATTTGTTGGGTTCATCTAGGAAAATATTCTTCTTCTGACGTATAGTCAGACCTGTGTTAGAGACCACTTTTAGATAATGGTCGTCCTGTGAATAAAGACTTTTTTTACTGTCATTGATAATTTACAACAAAATGACCTCTGAATAAAGACCATTTGTCAAAAGGGCCGCATGTGTTTCCCAAGGGTAACTATGTTCTCATGTTTGATTCTAGTGACAGCAAATGCCAATTTTCAATTTCATTGGCAAATATGAAATTAAGAGGCATACTAAACAAAAAAGAAAATTGATGAAAATAACAAGTGAATAAGTGTGTACAATTTGTAGTTAAGGCATAAATCTGAAAGGTCATTTACTAAATATTTTCATCCAACATTTAAAAAATTTAGACAGTTATAACTGTTTACTTATTGTTATACGGTACTATATTTACTGCTCAGTTAGGATAATTGTAGAGTGACGCAGTGGTTGAGTCCACTTTTACGATGTAAAACCGTTGTCTAAGTACACCAACTGTCGGCGTAGCGCAGTTGGTAACGGTGTTGGCTGTTGATACATTTGTTCTGAAAATAACAGTGTGAGACCGCGATAGTAATTTTTCGCAAATTATTTTCTATTTCTATATATATATTTTAAAACTATTATCAGTTTGGGTTTTTTGTTTTTAAGTATTATAATAGATTTGGTGTTTATATTATTATCATTTTTATCGTTGGGCATATCTTTTTTTGAATATCGTTTTACCTGTAATAAACATGATGAAGAATATTATCTGGTAATATTATCACGATTGGTTCGCTATTAAAAGTCGATCTATTTTCAGTCATATTTAGTAAGTTGGCCTTCAAATAAGTTGACACGAAATACTTGTGTACGGTACTAATACTTCAAGTATTTGTGCACTACACACTTCCCGTTACACAAGACAATAATGCATTATTTTTCTTCACAGTTTACAACTAAAATATTATAAAAAATCTGCCTATGTATGGCAATTCATTTGCATCTGAGTTAAAGTTAAAAAGAAAACGAAAAAAAAGAGACAGCTGATGAGGTTCGAACTCGTGATAAAACTTTCGCTCCAGAGCAATTCGAAATGCTTTACCAACTGCGCCAACCAGACATCTACAATTTTAATGCTAAACTATAATACTATATTCATTTCTTATAAACCCATTTTACCCGTTCAGACAATGGTTGTAAACTTTTGTGTACACATAAAATGAAACGTCACTATCACATTATCCTAACTGGACAGTACATGTAGTTTATTATACTGTTTATAGTACAAATGTAGTTAAAATTTTATTTCTGATCATTTCATGATGGTAATAATTACATACATTGGTTTAACACCAACTTTGCAGGCCCGTAGATTACTATTTCAGATTGGGTGTGGGGGCTAATTTTAGATTTTTAACGCTTTCTAATTACCATTACATTGGAGATTATTGGGGTGGGGTTTATATTAGATAGGGGTGTTAGAATTGATTTTAGCTTGTTTAAATTACCATTTTATCCAAACTCATTGAGGGTGTCTATATATATATAAGTCCCCAACTTGCCTCCCCAGTTCATACAGCCCTGCTTTTCTGTTAATCCTTCTGTTTACATTATCAAATCTATGTGTCCAGTTTAAAATGGTTCAGTGCTTTTTATCACCCCATTTGTTTTTACCATGACATTCATGCTTTTTGAAAAAGTGAACACATTTTTGTAAGGAGAACCAGTTTTATATCAGACTTCTTGCAGACAGCCACATGGTAGGTTGATATTTTTTATCATAAAGACTTTTAATTATTTAATACTATATATTTATATGTAACAGTTATATTTTGCATTCCTTCATCAAAAGTGGGTGAATTAAATGCTATATGTAATTTTATTATTTTAATTTCTTCATTTGCATTACTAGGATGAATGTTCTGTTGGGTGTGGTCATTTATGGAAATAATGTTGTATTCTTTTTTTATTTCATAATTTTAGATTATTGTTTTATTGTGATTTTACTTTTTAAGGTTGGTTTTGTGATTTAAGGGGAAGTTGGCAAGTCCTTTCATGTGGTGAATGATGTCAGATTTGGAAAAAAATTGTGGACAGGCACATGGTAATTAGATATTATTTCTGTTCTGGACTTTAAGGTAAGCCATCCATCATTGGCATAATTGAGAATTGCAAAATAATTTTTGTTTTCATGAAAGGTATTATGTAATCCATCTATTTCCATAAAATAAAAACAATTCACCATGGGAATTTTGAGAAATTTAATTTTCATTGGTCCATCCCCCAACGTCGAAATATAGCGTCTCCTGAAAAGACCCTTAATCTGTTTTTTTGCTTCATTTTTTAAATAAAAATGAACAAAATATTAAAATATTTAGTGATTTCTATAGCTGAGTGTGTTAGTTTTAAGTTAAATCTGTATTAATTCATTAAAGCCAAGCAAAAAGTGTCAACCTGACTTTAAACATTGTCTCTTCACAATTTGTTAATGGATTTCAGCTTGCATTAATTCTATTGTCCCTCAATAATGATGAACTGACACATTTACTAACATTCTGCATTAACTGAATTGAACTTTACTTTTTGCACTGATGTGTGTAGGAAAAATAAAAACCAAAATGAATAACTTTTACCATGTATTTTTTTCAAAATTGAGATATTTACATGTATACCCCCTAATCACGATACATATATTTACAAAAATAAAAATATGTTTATGTGCACATAAAGAACTTTGTCACCGCTTGATTGGTTAAAATCTCATAGTATATCTATATAAGCCTCCATTAACAATATAATTGAATAATATTCTCACATTTATGAATATACATGCTACAAATAATAAACAAAATAGCAATTTAAGCTGCACACAAGGACCTTTAAATTATCAACTATCGGCACCTGTAGATGTATGGTATGTTAAAAATAGCAATGTATACAATTTTTTCTTCTTTAAACAGTCAAGGTACACAAATGACAACTTAGCAATTCATAATACCCTGCTATTGCCTTTATTACCGATTAGGCCAAACAAATTTAATACTATGTTTCCACCAATTAATATATCAAAAAAAATATAGGGTCAGTAGGTTGGCAGAATCTTTTTTCATGTATGTTTTATAAATGTTACATTGAAAATGAACATATAAGAAATACAAGAAGTTCACAGAAGCCTATAAAAAGTCTAGAATCATCAGAAAAACTAGAAAACACACTTCTAAATTGTGATTTATGACACTTTTACTCAATTTCCTGTTCTTTGAATGCTTTAGCGTACCATTTTTTGTCAATGACATGCTTTAGAATAACATGTTTTTTGTCTAAGAATTTTTTCACATTAAACTAAGGTCTTATGAGCTTTGTGGGTATAGTAAACATTTAAGAACTCAATAGTGAAGCCATCCTCTTTTATTTCATATACACACTTCACTCGCACCTTCCTTTGATCTCACATTTCTTGCATGGGTAAAGAAACATCGATGAGTCCTTTATTCAAACTGTCAGTTCTTACACCACCACTAACAGGTTCCACATGTGTGATGGGACACAATAGTTTTAACAATTTTCTTCCCATATTTTTCCATGGTCTTAAAGAATGTGTGCTGAAAAAATACAGAAATAATCAAAATTTCAAAAATGCAATATCATCAGTAAATCATTCAAACAACTTGCCTTTACATATGTTCGTTTATCATTGCAATTAAGTTTATCTTCACATTTGAATGAGCACAATACAGAAAATGTATACAATTGAGAACAAGGATTTTGTGCACACCTGTCAGGCTGTCCAGCATTTGCTATTTCATCTTTTGAGAGCTGCTCAGCATTTTGCATTTGACAAGGCAATTAGATGAGTGTATTTTTAAATGCATGTAGAATCATTTCTACTTGTCCATATCTTTTTGTCAGAAGATTTTCATAGTCACTTAACGTAGATCATCTTGCAGATACACAATGCAAACAAAGTCAACAATGTGTAAAATGGTCTCAATTTACATAATTTGACAAATAGACTAACAATCATGTTAATGATGTCATACTATCAAATCCATGTTTGTTCCATGCAGTATCTACAGCACATGACATCCGTGTCCTGGTCTTACAAGGAAATAGAAAGTAGTTTTACTAGATGCTGTGTTGACTTTCTAATGACACTGCATGTTGCACCAGGGGTCTTGTTGGCAAATCAAACAAGCTCAGGCTTATAAGTGGGAATCTTCAGACTGAAACACACAAATCAAATAGATAATTTGTCTATTAATAAATATTATTACTAAAAAGCTTGAGCTTGAACAATTTTGACAAAATTGTTGATTTATCTTCATATGTGGAGTAGTTGCCGGCTCCTTGTGTTTGGGTATTTGAATACTGGTTAGAATAACAGTCCAGGTTAGGTGAACTGCACCTATATAACTGAAATACTGAAAATGGCGTAAATCCACAGAAAAAAATAAATGTTTATCAAAAATACTCAGAAAAAGATATCTATAACTAATGGTGGAACTGAAGTGTACATACTGTTATATTTATTTATTTCATCAGATTTAACAGATTTTCAAAATTATTTCAATTAATAGTTATTGCAGTTATTTTAACCAGTTTCCCTGAATTTTATTTATGCCTTAACCAGTATACACCACATTCTATCTGCAACCTACTGCCCAGCTACCCCACATAATTCAGAGGTGGAGAACAATTTAACATAGGATTAATATCTTCAGTCGAATTTGTCATGAATTATTGATGAAATTTGAATGGTGTCAGACTCAGTCATTTATTAAAATTATCTATTGAATTCATTTTAAGGTAATTAATTTATTGTTTGCATGTACTATATTTATGATATGCTTAGTTCATGATTTGTTGTTTTGACTGACTGTTGTGCTGTGTTAGAATATGAATGTCTAAAATTAATTTTAAAAGTCTTACATTTGTAAACTGAAAACTGATTGGTTGAATTTTTAAGTGAGCCTTGACTTGACCAATGTTATCAGTGATTTAATATTTTATCATTTTTGTAGCTGGAAGCAACAAGAAGATGTGAGCAGTTATAGAAATTGGACATATGAATGAATAGACAATGCCTGTATTCTACAATCAAGACTAGGCCACTAACCTAAGGTAGGTGATAAAATCTATATTTATGTCTTACAAATCATCTTACTTTGCTCATTACTGGTTTAGCATTTGTTTTCAGCATTATTTTAGTTATATACCAGCAGGCAGATAACCCATTTTCCTAGATTCTGTACCAATACTTACCTTATATACTAGCAGGCAGATAACCCATTTTCCTAGATTTTGTACCAATACTTACCTTATATACGAGCATGCAGATAACCCATTTTCCTAGATTCTGTACCAAGACTTACCTTATATACGAGCAGGCAGATAACCCATTTTCCTAGATTCTGTACCAATACTTACCTTATATACGAGCAGGCAGATAACCCATTTTCCTAGATTTTGTACCAATACTTACCTTATATACGAGCAGGCAGATAACCCATTTTCCTAGATTCTGTACCAAGACTTACCTTATATACGAGCAGGCAGATAACCCATTTTCCTAGATTCTGTACCAAGACTTACCTTATATACGAGCATGCAGATAACCCATTTTCCTAGATTTTGTACCAATACTTACCTTATATACGAGCAGGCAGATAACCCATTTTCCTAGATTCTGTACCAAGACTTACCTTATATATGAGCAGGCAGATAACCCATTTTCCTAGATTCTGTACCAAGACTTGTCTATATGTGTCTTGTTGTATTTCTTCTTGTTTAATTATAACATTAAGTTAGAAACAATTGTAATTGTACTGACATGGTGTCAAAAAAGGAAGAAAAATACAAATTCCATTTTGTTATAGATATCTGCATTAATTATTTCTGTTTTGTTTTGTAGGTGGTACATGATACATTTTGGATTGTATGTTGCAATGGTTTAATGTGAAATCTGTCCACACAACACTTGAATACTAACAACTAAGTTACTAAGGAAATGTAACAAACATTAAATCATGTAAGGTTTGAGAAATTTCTTTTCACAGAAAACTTTGAAATCGTCTTTCAGTTCAACTCCATGGTCGAGTGGTTAAGGTTACTGACTTCGAATCACTGTAACCTGTCACTGATATACGGTCATGGGTTCAAGCCATGCTACTGACCACACCTCTTTATGTGAGAAAGTAGGCAGTTGCTGAGGATGGGAAACTAGTACTGGTTCTTCCCAGGAACGATGGTTAGGTGAACTTTTTACCTCATATGACTGATTGTTGAAAAACAGCGTAAAACTCAAATAAACAAAAATCTTTCAGTTCAGTCATTCTGTATAAAACATCAATAAATAAAATTTGAGTGATGAATTTCCCTTCCGTATTAGTCAATTATCAACGAGGAATGTCCGTAATGATTTATATGTTTAACTATGTATGTATGTTATGTGTAACTAATATTACAAATTTATGTGTAGCTATTATGTTATTTTTAGCTATCTATGTATGTTAGGTGTAACTAATATTATGTATTCATGTGTAGCTATGTATGTTATGTGTAGCTATGTATGTATGTTATGTGTAACTAATATTATGTATTTATGTCACACTTTATATGTGTAGCTATGTATGTATGTTATGCGTAACGAATATTACGTATTTATGTGTAGCTATGTATGTTATGTATAGCTAATATTATGTATTTCTGTCACACTTTATATGTGTAGCTATGTATGTATGTTATGTGTAGCTAATATTATGTATTTGTGTAGCTATGTATGTATGTTATGTGTAGCTAATATTATGTATTTATGTCACACTTTATATGTGTAGCTATGTATGTATGTTATGTGTAGCTAATATTATGTATGTATGTTACACTTTATATGTGTAGCTATGTATGTATGTTATGTGTAGCTAATATTATGTATGTATGTTACACTTTATATGTGTAGCTATGTATGTATGTTATGTGTAGCTAATATTATGTATTTATGTCACACTTTATATGTGTAGCTATGTATGTATGTTATGTGTAGCTAATATTATGTATGTATGTTACACTTTATATGTGTAGCTATGTATGTATGTTATGTGTAGCTAATATTATGTATTTATGTCACACTTTATATGTGTAGCTATGTATGTATGTTATGTGTAACTAATATTATGTATGTATGTTACACTTTATATGTGTAGCTATGTATGTATGTTATGTGTAACTAATATTATGTATTTCTGTCACACTTTATATGTGTAGCTATGTATGTATGTTATGTGTAGCTAATATTATGTATTTATGTCACACTTTATATGTAATGTGTAGCTATGTATGTATGTTATGTGTAACTAATATTATGTATTTATGTTACACTTTATATGTGTAGCTATGTATGTGTGTTATGTGTAACTAATATTATGTATTTATATTACACTTTATATGTGTAGCTATGTATGTATGTTATCATATGAGTTTGCTTCACTATATTGAAAACAATTCTATTTTCATCTGCTTTATCATTTAACGGACATATCTAGTGAAACTTTACTTGAGATTTGATTGAATCTTACCAGATATTACTTGTACATAGACATTAGCATAATGTCATTAAAACAAAGAAACAATAACAAAGTTCTATTGCATTGTAGATAACTGTATGAAGTTATTTTCTATTTTATTTTGTAGGTGATACATGATATAATCTTGGATGTAGATATGGTTGACTATGAAATCCCTCAACACAGCAATGGAAGACAAAAAACTGGGTTAGAGAAATATCTTCTATTATGAAGACAAATTTTGTAATTGCCCTTTTTAGTTCAATCATTTTGTTTCATTCATAAATGGATTCATATGTGAGATATTTTATCATGGGAATATTGCTTGAATATAATGTCATGGGGGGTATATGAATGCAGCATCTTGTTAGATCAGTTGTTATTCTATTAATTTATGTAATTATTACATTGTAGATTTCTAAAACTCGAGTGATGGATTTGTTCAGCAAGAATTGACGTCATACGATACTGAAGATAAAATAATTGATGTTGTGTTGACATTGTGGGAAACATTAAAGCTTTTTTTCTCAGCTTGATATGTGATTTACTCATGTCAAAACAGCTTGTGTGAATAAACTTCTAGTCATGGTTTTTGTTTGTCATTTTATTATAGAATTTCCAAGATGAACAAGAAAAAAAATTAAAACAACTTTATTTTCACCAGAAGTCAAGTATAAGAATGATACAAAACAGAATTATAATAAAAAATAATAAGTATGAATAATGAAAGTGAATATGACACAACATAATTTTATAACAAAATCAAAAAACAGTAAGCATAGAACAGGAACACAATCAACGAGAGGGAAAAAAAAAAAAATTTGCCAACAGAACCACGGCAAAATTTCCATAAGTGCATACACTTTATCCGGGGTACAAAATGTGTAAGGGTTACCTTATTACAATAATGGATTGAAAAGAATCTGAAATCACAAAGCGAATATTACAACATGGCAAGATTTTAAAGTAAAATAGCAAAACATCATATATAACAGTCATATCTGCAGTATGGTGTCCAGTAAATCAAGTATCGACTAAAGCATTTGTCCTGTAAGTCCAGTGCTTAGTAAAAGCAAGTATTCAGTAAGTCAAGTGTTCAGTAAGAATGTGTCCTGTATGTAAAGTGTTCAGTAATGCAAGTGTCCTGTAAGTCATTTATTCAGTAAAGTATGTTTCATGTATGTATGTATCCTGTAAGTCCAGTGTTCAGTAAAGCAAGTGTCTTAAAGTCAAGTGTTCAGTAAGAAAGTGTCCTGTATGTAAAGTGTCCTATAAGTCAAGTGTTCAGTAAGAATGTGTCCTGTATGTAAAGTGTTCAGTAAAGCAAGTGTCCTGTAAGTCAAGTGTTCAGTAAAGCAAGTGTCCTGTAAGTCAAGTATTCAGTAAAGCAAGGGTCCTGTAAGTCAAGTATTCTGTAAAGCAAGTGTCCTATAAGTCAAGTGCTCGGTAAAAATGTGTCCTGTATGTAAAGTGTCCTGTAAGTCAAGTATTCAGTAAAGTATGTGTCCTCTAAGTCAAGTGTTCAGTACAGCATGTGTCCTGTAAGTCAAGTGTTCAGTAAGAATGTGTCCTGTATGTAAAGTGTTCAGTAAAGCAAGTGTCCTGTAAGTCAAGTGTTCAGTAAAGCAAGTGTCCTGTAAGTCAAGTATTCAGTAAAGCAAGGGTCCTGTAAGTCAAGTATTCTGTAAAGCAAGTGTCCTATAAGTCAAGTGCTCGGTAAAAATGTGTCCTGTATGTAAAGTGTCCTGTAAGTCAAGTATTCAGTAAAGTATGTGTCCTCTAAGTCAAGTGTTCAGTAAAGCATGTGTCCTGTAAGTCAAGTGTTCAGTAAGAAAGTGTCCTGTATGGAAAGTGTCCTGTATGTAAAGTGTCCTATAAGTCAAGTGTTCAGTAAGAATGTGTCCTGTATGTAAAGTGTTCAGTAAAGCAAGTGTCCTAAAAGTCAAGTGTTCAGTAAGAAAGTGTCCTGTATGGTAAGTGTCCTGTATGTAAAGTGTCCTATAAGTCAAGTGTTCAGTAAGCTTGTGTCCTATATGTCAAGTGTTCAGTAAAGCAAGTGTCCTGTAAGTCAAGTATTCAGTAAAGCAAGGGTCCTGTAAGTCAAGTATTCTGTAAAGCAAGTGTCCTATAAGTCAAGTGCTCGGTAAAAATGTGTCCTGTATGTAAAGTGTCCTGTAAGTCAAGTATTCAGTAAAGTATGTGTCCTCTAAGTCAAGTATTCAGTAAAGCATGTGTCCTTTAAGTCAAGTGTTCAGTAAATCATGTGCCCTGTAAGTCAAGTGTTCAGTAAGTATGTGTCCTGTATGTAAAGTGTCCTCTAAGTCAAGTATTCAGTAAAGTATGTGTCCTGTAAGTCAAGTATTCAGTAAATCATGTGCCCTGTAAGTCAAGTGTTCAGTAAGTATGTGTCCTGTATGTAAAGTGTCCTCTAAGTCAAGTATTCAGTAAAGTATGTGTCCTGTAAGTCAAGTGTTCAGTAAATTATGTGCCCTGTAAGTCAAGTGTTCAGTAAATCATGTGCCCTGTAAGTCAAGTATTCAGTAAAGTATGTGCCCTGTAAGTCAAGTGTTCAGTAAGTATGTGTTCTGTATGTAAAGTGTCCTGTGAGTCAAGTATTCAGTAAAGCATGTGTCCTGTAAGTCAAATATTCAGTAAGTATGTGTTCTGTATGTAAAGTGTCCTGTGAGTCAAGTATTCAGTAAAGCATGTGTCCTGTAAGTCAAGTGTTCAGTAAGAATGTGTTCTGTATGTAAAGTGTCCTGTGAGTCAAGTATTCAGTAAAGCATGTGTCCTGTATGTAAAGTGTCCTAATTGGTATTATCATTTTATCAAAATTTATCTAATACAACAATTGCAGGTAGCATAAGACGAGAGTGCTGCAAGCGGTGCAACATCCAAGTGAGATCTACCCACCAATGAAGTTTGATATTGCTAACTCTTATACATATGTAGTTTGTAATTGATGAGCTGCTGACATAGATGATGCAGTGATCTCAATAGCTTGACTTTTCCTTGAGAACAGGAGAACTAAAACAGACAATACATTTAGAACAATCTCAAACAAAATCATCCAGGGATGTGTATATCTCATTATCATCATCAATTAAACATGAATACAGTAACGCAATAATTGAAGAAGAGTATCTATGAATTTTATACAAAATCAAAGTACTGAAAGTACTCATTGAAAATCAAACAGGAACTAGTTTAATGATTGCATGGTGGATGAACTGTTTAGCTTCCTAAAACTGTAATAGACTTTTCAGTAATGACCAAATTTGAAAGAGTCACATACCCTTGTAATATCTTGATAACTTTCTAAGTCTTTGAGACTGTAGAGATGTGACTGTCAGATATTTATAAAGTTACAAAGTGGTCAGTGATTGTCACGGTGTATATAACTATTGTAAGAATTAGTTACTAAATTAAGTTACATCTGACCAAGTGAGGGACTAATGGTGTCTTTTATAAGCATTTTTTAACAGGTTATGTAAATAACTAAGCCAGTCAATTACCTTATCATATACACACTGTCAGTGACAGACTACATGTACATGTATGTTAATTAGTGTTTATACCTTGGTGACTGGCTAATTGCATGTTAATCAGTGCATGTTAATCAGTGTATACAACCTGCTGACTGGCTAATTATGCATTAATTAGTGTATATAACTTGCTGACTTGCTAATTGTATGTTAATTAGTGTATGTTAATTAGTGTATATAACTTGATGACTATCTATTTGTATGTTAATAAGTGTATGTTAATTAGTGTACATTAATTAGTGTATATAACTCGCTGACTGGCTAATTGTATGTTAATTAGTGTATATAACTTGCTGACTGGCTATTTGTATGTTAGTTAGTGTATGTTAATTAGTGTATATAAATTGCTGAATGGCTAATTGTATGTTAATTAGTGTGTGTTAATTAGTGTTTATAACTTGGCGACTGTATGTTAATTGGTGTATGTTAATTAGTGTATATAACTCGATGACTGTCTATTTTTATGTTAATTAGTGTATCTAACTTTTAATTAACAATAATCGTGCAATTTTATTAATCTGTCAAAACTGCATAATGTCATGGTCGATGCAAGTGTTTTTTCTTCAATGTGGCTCGATAAGTTTTTTTGTAAGCTATTTTAAATCGGTTGCTTAATGTTCGTGTAAAACTTATCATAAAATGGAACACTCTCCTGCCTTAAAATAAACAGAAACTTTCAAATGTGGTACATAGCTAATTATAAACACATTCAGCAACCATGTAATTATTCATCTTTGACAGTTTAATAAAAATCACAATATATACTTAATGTATATATATAACAAGGTAAGTGACTGGCTAACTGTATGTTGTTAAATGTTATGCATTGACTATAGTACTGTACTGAACCATGGTCCTGCTTTTATGAGGATCCATCAGCTGACAGAAGTTCTAGTTCAAGAACACCTGTATGAATTTAACAAATAAGCGGGTCGTTATTAAAGATAATTGAAAGATATGCAAAGTAACAATGATACACAATCGTCTGTGAAACTATAATTGGAACTTGTGTACATACCCTCTGGTAAGCATCTGATCCATCCAGGAGCATGATGGGAGAACAATATCACCACAGCAACATACAGATGATACATCTAGTTAATGAGCAATATCCAAGATCGCTGTACCATGCTACAAATAGAACATTTCCAGTGTGAATTAAATGAATATTAACTTGACACAAATGTATAAAAACTAACTTGGTATATCTATTTACAAAAGTGCTTAACAAAGTATTAACTGACAAACTAAATTAATAAGGGCCTGACTAAATACAGTCAAACCTGCCGTGCTTTCAATATGCATGTCGATAGTAACTACTCGGGTATTTCCGCAACTGAGAAATACGCCTCCTACATAAGTGTAGGGTTACAAATTTTGGTTATATGGTGTCTGCGATAACTAGACTTTTTCAATGCTAGGTATTCGTTTTCGTAGAATTTCAGACTTTCAAACGTGTTTATCGTTTGTATTGATAAAATGGGCATCGTGTTCCCATGGAAAGAGAAACAGGTTGTTGCCATTGTTGAACTCTCAAGGTTAGCCATGGCGGAAAGTAGCCCATGAAGTACTACAACAAAATGGCGGCCTGCCTGTTATATCCTAGGCATTTTCCGATTGTATGTATGTAAGTGAGTAGCCCAATACATCAATTGAAATTGAGTGTGCCATGTACTACACAATCATTAAATAAAACTCACCTCAAAGCCATGAATCGCAACATATTGCTGGCTGTCATTCTTGTTCTACTATGGTTGAACTGTTGATAATTTATCGCACATTAAAGCTTCCAAGCATAGTCTTATGTTTGAAGTATCTTGTGTTAGCCACATTGATTGAAGACTGTAGGCTACGCCTCTTTAATTTAAATGTGACCTGTAACCACAAAATAATAAACTGTTATATAAAGTGAATCACCTATATTAACATACCTACACATTTATTTCTCAAATAATAAGATCAAGGACATGAACTCAAACTTATAGTGCACACAGTAGCGTTTTTTTCCTTCTTTGTTTGGTACTGGTCAATGAAGGCACTGCTGTTGTTCGGAACTACAAAGCAGTTAAAAGTTGAATTTCTTGGTCAAGTATTGGGCTGATAATAATAAAGTGACTCTATTTGTAAATAACTTACACATATACATGTATCAATATTAAAGTGACTCTATTCTTGAATAATGTAATAATCAGGTGAGTTTATTTGTAAATAATTTACACATACTTATAATAACAATACAGTAACTATATTTGTAAATAACGTAGACATGTAATAATAATAAAATGACTCTATCTGTAAATAATGTACACATACACATGTAATAATAAGACTAGATCTATTCTTAAATAGCATACACATATAATAATAATAAAGTGTATCTATTCTTAAATAACGTACACATATAATAATAATGAAGTGTCTCTATTCTTAAATAACATACACATATAATAATAATAAAGTGTCTCTATTCTTAAATAACATACACATATAATAATAATAAAGTGTATCTATTTCAATGCTCATTTAAGAAATAACCAAGGACAGAAATCGTGACATTTTAACTTTCCATCCTGTTGAAGAATTCCAGGGAAAACAACTCAGAATTACTGAACGGAAAGTGGAATAACTGATTTTTTAAAAACAGCATTATGGGTATTCAAACTATCCGTTCACAGACTGTTGACTTTAATGTTGTAAGCATCAATACACGTATTGTTGTAAAGAAAAACAAGTTTGATACTGAAAATGTCTAACCCTGATTAATGCAGTTTGAGTCAAATTTGATATGTTTCAAATTACCTCCCTTTGAAATAAAATTAGAGCATATTTAATGTTGCATTTTTTGGTAAACTGTTTGCTTAAACTGTTAATTTCTTGAACGAATTTTTAAATATCATACACATATAATAATAATAAAGTGTCTCTATTTTTAAATAACATACACATATAATAATAATAAAGTGTATCTATTCTTAAATAACGTACACATATAATAATAATGAAGTGTCTCTATTCTTAAATAACATACACATATAATAATAAAAAAGTGTCTCTATTCTTAAATAACATACACATATAATAATAATAAAGTGTATCTATTTCAATGCTCATTTAAGAAATAACCAAGGACAGAAATCGTGACATTTTAACTTTCCATCCTGTTGAAGAATTCCAGGGAAAACAACTCAGAATTACTGAATGGAAAGGGGAATAACTGATTTTTTAAAAACAGCATTATGGGTATTCAAACTATCCGTTCACGGACTGTTGACTTTAATGTTGTAAGCATCAATACACGTATTGTTGTAAAGAAAAACAAGTTTGATACTGAAAATGTCTAACCCTGATTAATGCAGTTTGAGTCAAATTTGATATGTTTCAAATTACCTCCCTTCGAAATAAAATTAGAGCATATTTACTGTTGCATTTTTTGGTAAACTGTTTGCTTAAACTGTTAATTTCTTGAACGAACTGTGTCTGCTGTAGTCCACTGCAGCATATCATACCACTAATTTTATCAATGCACGGGACCTTTAGGTGAATACACAATCAACTAAAATTGCGTCAATGGAAATCTTTTATTATAAAACCCAGTCATTATTTTCATATACTCAATATATTGATTAAGTGTTTCCTGTATTACTCAATCATTAAATAAAGTCTTACCTTGAATCCATTAATGTCACATACTGTTTGATGTTGGTTTGTCTCGAATTTGAGTTAAATTGCGTTGGTAGTTTATCACCATGAATGATTCTCCCAAATCTCCCAAACATAAATTTATGTTTGAAGTGTCTTGTTCTTATGTCCACATTACCTATAATCACATAATGATGAACTGTTTAATTAATACTGATAATCTAAGTGAATGAAATCACCCTGTATCACCATAAACAGTTTGTACGTTTACAAACCTTTTACGAAAACTCAGTTCAAAACTCGGTGGATATTCCAACTCAGAATGAGTTTTCTTCGCTGGGATTAGATTTCAAGCGCGTTTATTTGATATGTAAGCAGTCCATCGACTCAATGCTTATATGTTTCAAGCAAATAGTTATCAACATCCTTTTTTATAAAACATACATCACTGTGTCCAAGCTTTAATTAAATTAATGTTAAACTTTATTAAGGATTGAAATAACAATTACCTCTCTCAAGTCTCTGATAATGATGACCTGAAAATTCTGCCGTCGTCAACCAAGCCAAGCCATGCAGCATCATAAATATATGGTTACAACATATCTGTGAATATATCAAGTCAATCATTAAATAGTTGTAGAATTTCTTATCGTACTTATGTGATGGTTATGTTTGTTGTAACAAAGTTATAATTCACCGTATATTCTAAAAAAAAATCACAGAATTTACGCCCTTTTTCAACAGTCAGAGTCAAATTAGGCAGACATATTGCACCTAACCATCGTTTCTGGGAAAACCCAGTACTAGACTCTCATTCTCTGTAAGCAACTGCTACTTTCTCACATAAAGAGACATGGTCGATAGCTGGGCTCGGACCCTCGACCCTCTATCAGTGACATATTATTACTGAACATTTTCTGTTTCCATACTTACTGAACTTACAAACTTTTAGAACTTTTTACCAGCAAACCACAATATTTCCTAAGGTATTTTTCATGTTCAGTCAAATAATGATATAGGTATTCATCAATATTTATAGATTAATTCTTGCAACAACGTCAAAATAAGCAGAAACAACAATGTTTATACACCACCACAACAACGTTGCAACAACGTCAAAATAAGCAGAAACAACAATGTTTATACACCACCACAACAACGTACCTTAGCCCATTATGTTTTCAAAAGCATTTCAGTTAAACACTAACGGGTCCCATTGTTACAAAATACAATGCTTCACATAATGGACACTATGTTGAAATGATATAAAAACCACGTGCATCTCCATACCTTTATGATATACATGTAAAAAATTATTTTTCGTCGCATGAATTAAAGCTTAATTATTACAATATATTACAAAATAACAAATTTACCAGTCTATAAGTTGTCGTCACATTCCATATTGACCGCGTCTTGGAACAAATTCTCATCAGAAACATTCTGTTTTTTAGACAATGAAAGCTTCTTGTCTATTCCTCGTATAAAAGAGCAAATTTTACGAGTCACATGACCACATTTTATTAAAATCTTACACATTGTCTGTTTTACACAATAGTGTAACTGACCAAGTGTCTCTTCATGGATTATAAAATGGATACACAAGAAACATGTGCGAACAGATTAAATGTACCAAGGGCGGTACAAGGTTGTATTTGGAAGAGGCGTACATCTACCTGTTAATTATAGCTGGGGTTGAAAACAGTTTTCATCATTTCATGAAGTACAGGGACGAACCAACAGACGTTCTAGAGGATCATTCAGCGACTATTTTACTTTAAATATTCTTTTGTCCATGAAGACTGCCATGGATTTATTCCATTAAGTTTTCCAGATTTTAGAAAAAAATTGGACAACGGCTCCACCCCTTCAAAATATGCGTGTATTGAACACTTTAGACATGATAGAATAAATACATGGTTAAAATTTTGATTGTTATTTCAAGAACATTAATAATTTGACGTTTCATTAAGAAAGGAAACACAATAAGTTTATCTTAAACATTAGATATGTACCGGTATTTAATTATATGTACATGTAATGTGTACCAGTTATGTACAGTAGCAGTGATGGAAGATGAACATCCAATTAAAATAAAGGAAATTTAACATTAGTGATAACATTGTATTGGTTTTAATTCAGTTTTATTAAAATGTTGAAATATCAACTCATTTCATGACATGTGCTATCTATGATTACTCCTGTTAATAAAAAAGCTTTGATATAGGTAACACATGCATTTAGTTCATGTCATCAAAATATAAGAACACGAAATATCATTAAGAAAGTGCGTTTTACAGACATGTTAAGGGTGTTAATTCACACATTGATCAAAAGCACATGAAGTGGCGACATTAAGTTGAGTAATAAATGCTATCAATGAAGGTATTATAAACATACGAGCGTATAACATCATCAGTAGTGAGAACAGCATAGTACTTAAATACCCAGTTATACCATACAGTTCTCAAAGGGTCAATCTGTCAACATATAAATCAGAATGAAGGATGAAAGAAAACGACCGAACATTCTTAACAAATTCGTGAGATGTGCTCAGGGTTCGAACGTACGATCTCCAGGTTCGTATGGCAAGCGCCCACACCATTAAGTTCAGTGGTCGGGTCTTGTACCAATATCTAGGCGATTTGTTAAATAATATCTCCACATTTGTAATAATCTGTTACATGACAATTGGGGATGATTGAAGCTTGATTTAGCAATTTATACCAAATTCAATACAAAAATATAAATCAACCTTTCTTGTTTTGGTCACCACTTCAGTTTGATTATCTGATTTTGCTTGTGTGATTATTTAATAAATCATAAGCAATAGTTGCTGAAGAAAACACGTTTAATAATGTATGATGATTTTATAACCACTGAATGCAGCAATTTTATTATGTACAGTACAACCTCGCCAGAGAGGCCCTCTCTTGAGCAACAGCCTCCCTTCAACAACAGCACGATTTTTTCCACTCTACGATTTAACTATCAATTTAATCTCTCTAGAGCAACAACCTCTTAACAATAACATAATTTTGCTTCTCTCAAAGGATGTTGCTTTCGAGAGGTTGCACTGAATATGGTTCGATGCTTTCACTAAATGATTCATATAACTAATTTGGTCGACAGTTAATAAATATTTGTATATCTACCGGTTGTTTAACGGCCCATTTGACAGCTATGGCCAGAGAAAGGGGAGAGAAGATACAGGAAAACCGGGCATTTGTTTCCCTACCCGTATTTCAAATAGTTTTTCCTGGTTCTTTATCGTGCCCGGTGTAAAGTATTGATACACACCTCATCATTTTTCCTGTCATTTTCTAGACACAGTATTTGACTCGGTGGTTGAGATGGTGACACTAAAAAGGCGTCCATGATAAATTCTTATGGCGGAACCAAGAATCGCACCCATGACCTTTCGTTACCACTCGATTGCAATTCTTAAAATTTCCATCGTTTAAGTGTACGTCTACTTGACGATTTAAGGCTCAACAGATTACTTAGAGTAAAAAACGTCTCGAGTTCACTCATTAAGATCACACATTCTTATTTTGAACTTTCTTGTAATAGTTAAAATCATGCATTCTAAAAACACGTTTTTTAGCTGGATATTTAGATAAAAGTCAGATAAAAACCTTTTTTTCTGTATTTTTTTTCAATGAAATCTTAATTCAACTTCGACTGAAGATTCTTCATATATGAACAGTGATCATCAGTTTTTGTAAAGAGCAAATATCTCTTGGATCAAATACAGACAGCTCTGGGTTTACTATTACTCATAAATACAGTTATCTGTGAACAACAGTCACTTTAGTATATATGACTTCTCTTCCCTATTAACAGGTCTAAATATGCACCTTTGTTCACAGGTCCGACAGTTGACCTTTGTTCACAGGTCCGACAGTTGACCTTTGTTCACAGGTCCGACAGTTGACCTTATTTCACAGGTCTGACGGTTTTGTTCACAGGTGTAACTGTTATGTTTTGTTCACGGTCCTGACTGTTATGTTTTGTTCACATTTCTGACTGTTATATTTTGGTCACATGTCTGACTGTTGGCCTTTGTTATCAAGACCGACTGTTGACCTTCCTTCACAGGTCAAACTGTTGACCTTTGTTTACAAGTCTGTTGAGTTTTTTTCAATGGTCTGACTGGTGTCCTTTGTTTACAGGTCTGATTGTTGTCCTTCGTTTACAGGTCTGACTGTTGTCCTTTGTTTACAGGTCTGACTGGTGTCCTTTGTTCACAGGTCTGACTGGTGTCCTTTGTTTACAGGTCTGACTGGTGTCCTTTGTTTACAGGTCTGACTGGTGTCCTTTGTTTACAGGTCTGACTGGTGTCCTTTGTTTACAGGTCTGACTGGTGTCCTTTGTTTACAGGTCTGACTGGTGTCCTTTGTTCACAGGTCTGACTGGTGTCCTTTGTTCACAGGTCTGACTGGTGTCCTTTGTTCACAGGTCTGACTGGTGTCCTTTGTTTACAGGTCTGACTGGTGTCCTTTGTTTACAGGTCTGACTGTTGTCCTTTGTTCACAGGTCTGACTGTTGTCCTTTGTTTACAAGTCTGTTGAGTTTTTTTCAATGGTCTATCTGTTGTCCTTTGTTCACAGGTCTGACTGGTGTCCTTTGTTCACAGGTCTGACTGTTGTCCTTTGTTTACAGGTCTGACTAGTGTCCTTTGTTCACAGGTCTGACTGGTGTCCTTTGTTTACAGGTCTGACTGTTGTCCTTTGTTTACAAGTCTGTTGAGTTTTTTCAATGGTCTGACTGGTGTCCTTTCCTTACAGGTCTGATTTCACCCATAAACGAACTTATGAGCTGAGCCATTGTGGCCATACACATTGTGATTCTGATTGGTTAAGAGCTGTGGATGCTAGAGTGTACATAAACTAAATGTGGCCAGACGCGGGGCATTCATCTATCCTAAAAGCTCACCTGATCAATCAGGTGAACTAACAAGAGGGCCATGATGGCCCTATATCGCTCACCAGATAAAAGGAATTTTAGAGAAAATTATCATGAGCCTTTGTAAAATCAAGTGACCCTGGGGTGGGGCTTATTTTGCTCCAAAGGCAATAATTTGAAAAAAAACTTTGGTGATGTCCACCAGACAATGCTACATACAAAATAAGCTCTAGACCTTAAGGTTTTGGACAAGAAGATTTATTTTCCCAATATAAGCCTATATAAATCATGTGAACCCCGGGGTGGGACTAATTTTCACCACGGGGCCATACTTTTAACAGACTTGGTAGAGGTCCGCTAGGCAATGCTACATATCAAATATCTTAGCTCTAGGTGTTGTAGTTTCGGACAAGAAGATTTTTAAATTTTCCTACATAGATTAGAGGAAACCCCAGGACAGGGCCAATTTTAACCCCAGGGAAATAATTTGAAACTAATTTGTTAGAGGTCCACTAGATAATGCTACATACAAAATATCTAGGCTATAGGTATTGTGTTTTCGGCCAAGAAGATTTTTTAAATTTACCTATATAAGCTAGCCAATATGAATCAAGTGACCCCTGGGGCGGGGCCAATTTTGACCCTTGGGCAATAATTTGAACAAACTTGGTACAGGTCCACTAGACAATGCTACATACCAAATATCTAAGCACTAGGGCCTGTGGTTTTGGACAAGAAGATTTAAAAAGTTTTCCTATTGGTTGCCATGGCAACCAGAGTTTTTAATGAAATTGAAAAACTTTGATAGCGCTTCATGCATGGAACATCCATGTAAAGTTTCGTTGAAATTGGCCAACTAGTTCAGAAGAAGATGGTGTTTTAACCAATTGTTGACATACGCACGCACATACACACACACACGGACGACAGACATCACGCGATCACAATAGCATACCATAAGCACCTTGTGGTCGGGTGAGCTAAAAATGATAAAATATGCATATTTTACGAAGGGGACGTTCTAAGTTTTGTTACATGTATATACAGGCAAAAAAGTATTCTACACAGAGCAGTTTTGATAAAAAGATAATTTTATACTACAATTCTATTAGTTATTGTCGTCTTAGATTAGGATCAAGCAATTTTAGGCAACAATAAATTAATCTGCCCAGGCTATTTAGTGATACAGATATAAATAAGAGTCTGAATTAACAATGCATGGCCATGGGTGTTACTGTCTGTGGCATGCATTGTTTGTATAATGATGCTTTCTTTGGCAATTTAAAAAAAACCTGTTAAACATTATTTTCTTAGAGATATATATAAAGTTAACTTTTATTTTAAAAAAAAGAAAAAAAATGTTGAAAATGAAAAAATGATAGATGTCCAACATCAGACGCAGTCTTCAAGATTCACTGTCTTTATGCTTTACCAATTGCGCCACAAAGGACAGGGATTATAAAGATTCATAGATTGTTCTATATCAAATTGTTACCTAAACATGTACAAATGGGATCGTCCATGTATGCAATAACATTTCTGACCTAAAAATTGAACTATATATTTGTATACAATAATCTAAAGAGCCTACTTATCCAAACTAAACATTTAATAGGGTCACACTGATGAGTAAACTTTGGTCAAAGGCAAAACAATTATTAAGGTAAAGGTGACAAGTACCAGATCAAGAGCTGTCAGTAGGATAGCATAAGTGATTGAAAATGGAAGAAGAAAATGATTAATTACATGTATATGTTTTGAGCTCTCAAATGGAAATACCTGCAATTCCAAATATGGGGAAAAAATTCAATAGGCTATAGAAGGGAATATTGAGGGCTTGATTTGAAAAATGCAAAATAACTTTTTCAATAAGGAAGTATTACAGAATAAAAATATTTATTTTCAAAGCGAACAATTCTAATTATATCCATATGTTATGGGCCTTGGATAGTGACCTTCGATTATGATCACTAAGAGATGAGTTTGAAATGAATATGTTCAGTAGTTTTAAAGATTGATGTTGGTTCGAAACTTTAAATACCAGGAATTTTAAAAGTTCACAAAGGCCCAAAATTCAGTTAAAATCCATTATATATGGGCCTTCAACGGTGACCTCCAATAATGATCTCAAAGACACGTGTGAAGTAACAAGTAAATATCTTTAGCGGTTGATGAGATATGAAGCAGTAAGAAGTTGCACGCAAAACTTTAACCAAAGTGTTACGCCAACGCCCGTGCGAGTTGGATAAGCCCACTATTCTTCTAATAGACAAGCTAAAGACTAAAATTTGTTTCAACTTCAATATTACTCTTTATACATGCATATGTTGCATGTTGTATAATTTAATGATGCATGGCAGTCAAAAACCTGTATTTTCTACACATTATTTGCAAAAATAACAGAAAAATGAGTTATAATGAATATGTCATAAGTGCATGTATCTGTTACCGGTATTCCTGCCATTATTTCTTACTATTACCCATGTTTTCCAAGATATATTTCATTATATGGAATAATTAAGAAGCAGTTAGTGTTGAATGGATGATGATGGACAATGAAGATGGTGAAAAATAACAGTGTAATTGTACACTATCTGAAAATATTGGATTAAGGAGAAAATGCACATGAATGTTATTTAACTATAAAAAATGTATTCTAAGAAATAGAAGGGTGGATCCAAAATTTGCAGGATTATCTTGTATACAGCAAAATATTTGTTTGAACTGTTTATTATTTGCGTCATCTTAAATCACTTCTACTGACAATTATACACAATATATCAAGGGTTCAACGCAACAGTGTCGTAACTCATATTGAAATAAGAACAACTTACGACAGTTTTGCGTTGAGCCCTCGATATGCACAATAGTACACCAAGACACACACACTGTTGTTATCAGAAATTCAGCATACCTAACATCAACATCAGTAATTATAAATAATTTGTGATTTAAGTGCAAGACTTAGTTAGATATTGAAATTGATGTTGAATATACAAAACCTTATGATACTGACACATTTTACTTAGATTCAAAATGGAGGGTAATCATTAATAAACTGTCCTACAATACAGACACATAAATTCACTGACTTTGTGACAGTAGAATTTTATATCAGTTTCAGAATTTAATCTGTTTGAATTTACCATAACAAGTATCATGGATGAGTACTACAAAGAAGTATGATCCTTTCTCAGGTGTTGAAAGTTGGTCTTTTATCAGCCAAAATTCTAAACAAGAAAGACTATTACAAATGTAGTAACTAAAAATCTGTTACACTGAATGTACAGAGATCAATTCATTTAATTAAATCCATTAAAACAAGTAGCATTAGGTTTTTTATCACAAATTTCCAATGGTCTATACTTTAAAGCTCACCAGTTACATGAATTCACACCTATATAGTACTGTCAAACACTACATGTTCCAGCTTCATAAGACAGTTAGACAACAAACGTGTGGCTAATTATATGCATGCCAATTCAATCTTGGGTCTTCTCCCAATATTTAAATGATCATGATAATCATTTACTGCACATGGTAGCTTAAAAACTATATATCAGGGCTTGACACTAACTTTTTCAAAAGGTAGTCTGCAGGACTACTTGCATAGAAAATGAGGAAGTCCTTGCAAATTATAGATAGTCCTCATTTTGTCAGATTTTCATAAATGTATTGAGCAAAGTTATACAGGTTACATCACAAGTCATCAGATCTAACAACAATTGTAAGCTTTATTATTTAATTTACTTAAATTGATAGAATTCAGGTCACCCAAATTTCAGATAGCCAAATGGGATACCCAGCTTGGAAACCTAGGTAGTCTTTGGAGAAAATAGGTAGCCACGAGCTACTGCATATGAATCAATGTATTACTGGATAAATCTGACATAAGGTCAATAAGTAACTGAGGTGCCTCATGTTACAATATATTTCTATAAGTAAATGATGAGCTATTGCTCAAGTCATGTAATAAAGTATCTGTTTTGTTCTGCTTCACAGTATGATCTTTTGATTTTACTACACAAAGAAATTTTAAACCTTGAAATGAACACACAATTCAGTCAATGAACCTACAATTGGAAAGAATAAATATATATGTAACACTTTATAGATGTGTCCAAACCCAATGTTCTGTTGGTGATGGGATTAATTATCACTAAAATTAATTAATTTCAATAACATGAATGTTAGTTCACACTTTCAATACACCAAAGTCAATTTTCATTTCATCAGATTTAACACCATTTTCAACACATTTCCATTAATACTGAGACGGGCAGCTATCCTAACCAGCTTTTCTGGACTTCATTTTAGGTCTTAACCAGTACTAAAGACATTCTATCCACAAGCTATTGCCAAGCTACCCCACCAAATTCAGGGGTGGAGGACAATTAACATAGGATCATTTGTATTATATATCATCGGTCAGATTTGTCACGGACCGAGTTCAAATTCAGAACCTCTTGACCAGTAGGCCAACACTCTAACCACTGAGCTAACTGGGAAGCTGATGTGGATACTTCTTGGTTCAAGTTTGTGAGACCTGCCTTTCAACATCCTGAAATATATATTACATATAATCAATTGAAACATGAAAATAAAGTCACTAAATGACTTAATATGGCCCAAACCAGATAACATTCACCTTCAAGTGTGATAAAAAAAGACATAAATTACAGTATATATTTTATGAAAAAAAAAACTAGTATTTTAAACAAAAGCATTCATTAATTTTGATATAGCAATTATATTAGCCATTTTGACACAGTCATGTATATATATCTAAGAATAAAATTTGTCAATCTACATAGAAAGATATTAAACTTAAATTTAATTAAGCATTCTGTCAAAACATAGCTTAAACTGAAACATCAATAAGTGTTTCAAACATAAAAATACATTTGTTGTATCGGTATGCTCTACTGACCAGTAAATATAACATGTACAGTGATAGAACACAAAAAATAAACATTTAATAAAATAAATTGATCTGTTCTTTGTGGACTCCCATACAATCAACATAGCTGATTTGAATACTAACAAAAGCAGCCTTCTAATCAGAGACACCTGTATATTTAGACATTCAGGAATCTTTAAAATGTATGACTTATTTAATATCAAGGTCTATATCATCTAGCTTCCATGAAATTCATAAAATGTGCCGCAAAATTAAATCAAAAGCAATAAACAAGCTTCCATCAATTATGTGCTTTATATTACAAACAAACAGTGTAACCTCTCCAAAGAAACACCCTATGGGACTAGCAAAATTATACTGTTGTTGAGAGATTGTTGTTCTACAGCAGTTAAATTACTAGTTAAATCATGCAGCGGAAAAATCAATATTCTTGTTAAAGGGAGGTTGTTGATTAAGAGAGGGCCGCTCCGGAGAGGTTGTGCTGTATGTACTTCCTGAGGCTTTTCGTTTGTTTTTTGTATAAGTCATTTCCAAAATATCTTGTTTACATTTGATAAATAGTTCACATAACAATGTACTCTTTGTAAACTGATTATGATACTCACCTTATGGACATGCTAGTTCCATTTTGATGATGGCTCATTGCACTGCATTACCAACCAGAGAAACTGAGGTCCTATCAAAGAAAAAGTAAGAACTTAACATCACATGTAACAAATTTTCCCGTACCTAAAATGTACCATTCTTTACATCAGTTTAATTCATCTGCAATAAATACGGACACACACAACCTAGATAGCTGACCTGAGGAACTGAATGAATTCTGATAAAAAAATTTAGGAAGTGAATGGAAAACAGGAAAGAAAAACTTAAAGTGAATGAACTAAACCTGAAAATAATGGTAAAAACACTTAACTAAAAGAGAGAGAAAACTTTAAGAGAGTGAAAAAGACCTGAAAATAATGGTAAAACACTAAATAAAAGAGAGAAAAAACTTAAAGTGAGTTTGCCTCATGTCACTCTTGACTGTTGAAATGGGGCGTTACCCCATTTCAACAGTCAAGAGTGAGGCAAACAGTTCACCTAACCATCTTTCCTGGGAGAACCAGTACTAGACTCCAAATCCAATCTCCCAGCAACTGCCTACTTTCTAACGAAGTGAGGAGACTGGTGCTTTTCAGAATGACGTTCACAAACAGTGCTTAGACATAGTCGGTCAGATCAGTGGGCACTCCAAAATCATCGTACAATTGCTAAGTACTGTTTCAATGTCAAACTTTAAGCGAAAAAAAAACAGTCAATGAAAAACGACTTACAGTAATGGAATGAAATCTCTATGTAAGCGAGAAAAAACTTAAAATGTTAATTTTACTATATACTGTATGTGAGGAAGTTGGCAAATCCTTGCCGGACGATAAGTTATTACTGGTTAGGATAGAGTCCATGAAAAATGACTAAAAACTCAAGGTATGTGAATGGAAACTGTAAATGAGTGATGAAAACCTTAAAGAAAGTGAGAAAAAATCAGTAAAAAGATTTAAAGACCTGAAAATAATGGAAAAACAAAATAAAAGAGAAAAAACTAAGTGAGTGAAACCTTAAAGTAGGTTTGGGAAACATTGGGAAGTTATATGAAAGGCAGGATAGACAAAAATAAAACAGACAAAAAGCTAGTAGTAAGTGAATGGAACATAAAATGAGTGAGAAAAACCTTAAACAGGAAAGAAAAACTTAAAGTGAATGAACTAAACCTGAAAATAATGGTAAAAACACTAACTAAAAGAGAGAGAAAACTTTAAGAGAGTGAAAAAGACCTGAAAATAATGGTAAAACACTAAATAAAAGAGAGAAAAAACTTAAAGTGAGTTTGCCTCATGTCACTCTTGACTGTTGAAATGGGGCGTTACCCCATTTCAACAGTCAAGAGTGAGGCAAACAGTTCACCTAACCATCTTTCCTGGGAGAACCAGTACTAGACTCCCAATCCAATCTCCCATTTAAAGCAACTGCCTACTTTCTAACGAAGTGAGGAGACTGGTGCTTTTCAGAATGACGTTCACAAACAGTGCTTAGACATAGTCGGTCAGATCAGTGGGCACTCCAAAATCATCGTACAATTGCTAAGTACTGTTTCAATGTCAAACTTTAAGCGAAAAAAAAAACAGTCAATGAAAAACGACTTACAGTAACTGAATGAAGTCTCTATGTAAGCGATAAAAAACTTAAAATGACAATTTTACTATATACTGTATGTGAGGAAGTTGTCAAATCCTTGCAGGACGATAAGTTATTACTGGTTAGGATAGAGTCCATGAAAAATGACCTGAAAATAATGGAAAAACAAAATAAAAGAGAAAAAACTAAGTGAGTGAAACCTTAAAGTAGGTTTGGGAAACATTAGGAAATTATATGAAAGGCAGGATAGACAAAAATAAAACAGACAAAAAGCTAGTAGTAAGTGAATGGAAAATAAAATGAGTGAGAAAAACCTTAAACAGGAAAGAAAAACTTAAAGTGAATGAACTAAACCTGAAAATAATGGTAAAAACACTAACTAAAAGAGAGAGAAAACTTTAAGAGAGTGAAAAAGACCTGAAAATAATGGTAAAACACTAAATAAAAGAGAGAAAAAACTTAAAGTGAGTTTGCCTCATGTCACTCTTGACTGTTGAAATGGGGCGTTACCCCATTTCAACAGTCAAGAGTGAGGCAAACAGTTCACCTAACCATCTTTCCTGGGAGAACCAGTACTAGACTCCCAATCCAATCTCCCACTTAAAGCAACTGCCTACTTTCTAACGAAGTGAGGAGACTGGTGCTTTTCAGAATGACGTTCACAAACAGTGCTTAGACATAGTCGGTCAGATCAGTGGGCACTCCAAAATCATCGTACAATTGCTAAGTACTGTTTCAATGTCAAACTTTAAGCGAAAAAAAAACAGTTAATGAAAAACGACTTACAGTAACGGAATGAAATCTCTATGTAAGCGAGAAAAAAATTAAAATGTTAATTTTACTATATACTGTATGTGAGGAAGTTGGCAAATCCTTGCAGGACGATAAGTTTTTACTGGTTAGGATAGAGTCCATGAAAAATGACTAAAAACTCAAGGTATGTGAATGGAAACTGTAAATGAGTGATGAAAACCTTAAAGAAAGTGAGAAAAATCAGTAAAAAGATTTAAAGACCTGAAAATAATGGAAAAACAAAATAAAAGAGAAAAAACTTAGTGAGTGAAACCTTAAATAGGTTTGGGAAACATTAGGAAATTATATGAAAGGCAGGAAAGACAAAACAAAAATAAAACAGACAAAAGGCTAGTAGTAAGTGAATGGAACCTAAAATGAGTGAGAAAAACCTTAAACAGAAAAGAAGAACTTAAAGTGAATGAACTAAACCTGAAAATAATGGTAAAAACACTAACTAAAAGAGAGAGAAAACTTTAAGAGAGTGAAAAAGACCTGAAAATAATGGTAAAACACTAAACAAAAGAGAGAAAAAACTTTAAGTGAGTTTGCCTCATGTCACTCTTGACTGTTGAAATGGGGCGTTACCCCATTTCAACAGTCAAGAGTGACATGAGGCAAACAGTTCACCTAACCATCTTTCCTGGGAGAACCAGTACTAGACTCCCAATCCAATCTCCCAGCAACTGCCTACTTTCTAACGAAGTGAGGAGACTGGTGCTTTTCAGAATAACGTTCACAAACAGTGCTTAGACTTAGTAGGTCAGATCAGTGGGCACTCCAAAATCATCGTACAATTGCTAAGTACTGTTTCAATGTCAAACTTTAAGCGAAAACAAACAGTCAATGAAAAACGACTTACAGTAACTGAATGAAATCTCTATGTAAGCGAGAAAAAACTTAAAATGTTAATTTTACTATATACTGTATGTGAGGAAGTTGTCAAATCCTTGCAGGACGATAAGTTATTACTGGTTAGGATAGAGTCCATGAAAAATGACCTGAAAATAATGGAAAAACAAAATAAAAGAGAAAAAACTAAGTGAGTGAAACCTTAAAGTAGGTTTGGGAAACATTAGGAAATTATATGAAAGGCAGGATAGACAAAAATAAAACAGACAAAAAGCTAGTAGTAAGTGAATGGAACATAAAATGAGTGAGAAAAACCTTAAACATGAAAGAAAAACTTAAAGTGAATGAACTAAACCTGAAAATAATGGTAAAAACACTAACTAAAAGAGAGAGAAAACTTTAAGAGAGTGAAAAAGACCTGAAAATAATGGTAAAACACTAAATAAAAGAGAGAAAAAACTTAAAGTGAGTTTGCCTCATGTCACTCTTGACTGTTGAAATGGGGCGTTACCCCACTTCAACAGTCAAGAGTGAGGCAAACAGTTCACCTAACCATCTTTCCTGGGAGAACCAGTACTAGACTCCCAATCCAATCTCCCATTTAAAGCAACTGCCTACTTTCTAACGAAGTGAGGAGACTGGTGCTTTTCAGAATGACGTTCACAAACAGTGCTTAGACATAGTCGGTCAGATCAGTGGGCACTCCAAAATCATCGTACAATTGCTAAGTACTGTTTCAATGCCAAACTTTAAGCGAAAAATAACAACAAATCTCTATGTAAGCGAAAAACCTTAGTGTTAATTTTACTATATACTGTATGTGAGGAAGTTGTCAAATCCTTGCAGGACGATAAGTTATTACTGGTTAGGATAGAGTCCATGAAAAATGACTAAAAACTCAAGGTATGTGAATGGAAACTTTAAATGAGTGATGAAAACCTTAAAGAAAGTGAGAAAAAATCTGTAAAAAGGTTTAAAGTGAATGAAAAAGACCTGAAAATAATGGAAAAACACAAAATAAAAGAGAAAAAACTAAGTGAGTGAAACCTTAAAGTAGGTTTGGGAAACATTAGGAGAATGGATGAAAGGCTGGATAGACAAAAAAAAAACTCTTACCTCCCACTTGTTCTTGATAAACATCTTCTGATTATCCCTTTATGTAGTATGATCTTCATTGCTCCACAATGATGTAACCAGGTTCATGGGCAATCGTTGAAACTGTTGACTTCAATGTAGCTACTTCTGTAATATTACAAGTTAAAATATAAAGGAACATGTGTACGCATTCATGAACAAAGTAAAAATAAGCAAATTCTTTGAATTGACATGTCCCGCCAAGCATATGCATGCATGCCTGGGTAAGCTACAAGTCCACTGCAAGCCACATTACAGGAAAACACCTTTCAAATTATTGTAAGTAACATTAAGGTATTAAGTGACAAAATGGCCATCTGACATTTTAGCTATGCATCCTAAAGTAGTGGTATTGAAAGTAAAGTTAAATGAAATTAGTTTTTATCAATAGCTAATTATTAAATGTACATTTCTTCATCAGAAAAGTAATATTTGATGATTTACAACTATCCATAATTCTCACCTGAACTAATGCTAATTCCAGTTGCCAAAATATAATGTATCATAATATCAAAATTAAATTAAACTACAATGTCCAACAATAACTTCAATATGTCATTGAGGGTTTCCATATTTTAAATTTTCATTATCATAAATATAACAATCAATATAAAAAAGGGAGACAACTAATGCACTCATTAATAAGATAATCAATAAACAAATAGCTACTAAATATTAAATAACTGACCGAAACCTATACAATGGTACGAGGGGACAAGGTCAAGAACATGGTCAACAAATATGTTGGCCATAAGACGGGTATACGTATGTTGAATAAAACAATTTATATTTGGTGTGACTATAGAATGGTAGACCAGCATTTTGAAATGCTATAGACTCAACAAACCTGTAAGAATTTAAAATGATCCCCAATTAAAGCAAATAACTTACAAGCAATATACCAAAGTGTTGCTGCACATTTTGATCTATCATTCATTTTTGTTAGGCTCTGTTTTTGTGTATTTTCTCTAATTAAAATGGCTTTTTAATGCAGTAAAAACTACAGGTATTAACTCCCATGCATCGTGATTTATTTGCCATATATATAACTTAAAATGAAAGGATGTTTGAACCAATTTCCAATAAAAACAAGAACGCTGCGTTCAATAAACATGTATGCCCCCTGGGTGGCATGCTTGTGCAGCAACAGCCCATTTGAACAATGTTAAGGTCTTGGTGCTAAGTATTGGTGCTAGACGAAACGGTAAAATCTACGGATATGGTTTTCCCATGTTAAAATTTGTTAAAATTTAGCCACATAAACCCGAATTTAGCCACATAAATCCCAAACCCAGTTTGTTTGTATGGACAGGACAATCACTATAATTATGCCCCGACATCAAAGATGCCGGGAGCATAAAAACATGTCAACTTGTACTCTTTTCTTGAACAGTCAGTCTTATGTAAGGTAAGGCATTTTTCAAATTTCTTGTCAACCCGCCTCGGTGTTTGAGTGGTTAAGGTCACTAACTTCAAATCACTGTAACCTCTCACTGATAGAGGGTCCTGGGTTTGAACCCAGCTACCGACCATGTCTCTTTAAGTGAGAAAGTAGGCTGTTGCTTACGGAGGATGGGAGTCTAGTACTGGTTCTTCCCATTGATTTGTATTTTATTTCTGGAGGGGAATTTTTATCTAAAATAGGGGGAAAAGTATATTATTTTTGGAGGGGAATGGGCCTGAAATTCCTAAAAAACGTCAAATGAGGGCCCTGATTGTCCCATCATGGACTACTTTGTTTGCCATGAGGTCCAATCAGATCTTTATATAATGGGTCATAGGCATAAACCAGAAAATGATGCAGGTAAATCTATTAATTGAAAGGGAGTAAGTACAGATTTAAGCCATTTAAACAATTTGTATTAATTTTCTTCATTATTCCTAAAAGAAAATTAAATTCAGCTGTCTTCAGATGGATAACTCAGAAATTGAACAAGATGTGTTTTATAAACACCATGCCCCCTGCGGTTGCCCTTTTTGAAAATACACAGGTCCTGTAGAGATTGTCATGATGAACCAAGATATGAAGTTTGATGATTGCAGGTGGTAGCGTTTTGATTTAATAGGCAAGGTTAAAGTTTGGTACAGGCAAACAAAGGGCTGTAAATCTGCTAAAAATTATCAAATCACAAAACCCTGACAATATGTGCTGGTGAACTTGGTTACAATAGTTCTGTCAAAGTTTGGTAATCCCTTGTGAAATACAGAAGAAGTTGCAAACAAAAGAGTATTTCTCTATATATTACATATGCACAAAATAAACAAAGGGCCATAATTCCGTCAAAATTTATCAAATCATAAAACCTTTACAACATGCATTGGGTATTTCGATAACAATAGTTCCATGAAAGTTTATCAAAATCACTTGAGATAACAAGGAAACGAGAGTATTTCGCTGTTACAATCACACAAAATAAACAAAGGGCCATAATTCCGTAAAAAATGATCATACTTATACACTAGTTTCGTTTATATTTATACTACAACTGTCCAATTATTTTGACAGAGTTATTCTCCCTCATCAAAAATATATTCATCTAGTCAAAACTTCATTTGGCTATGAAAATTACTTATCAAACACCCCAATAAATTTATTTATCCTTTATCATAAAATTTAGAACAAGAAATCATAAAACTCCCAATTGAAATAGGCAGCTGGAATAAAACACCATTAATGAATGACTCTGCATGAACTGTTCGAAATTAGGTGATGAATATCATTATTTATTTGAATGTAACATTTTTCTTGATCAAAGAAAGCAGCTTTTAAAATCTTATTAGTGTAGAAACCCAAGTACATTTAAACTAACTCAACTCTTCAACAACGCGCCTAAAGCTGAATATGTGAAGTTATGTAAGTTCATTAAAATAATTTTGAAAATTGTCCACTAACTTAGATAAACCTCTTTTCATTTGTTTTCTCTTTTTTGTGACTTTCCGGTGTCCATTTTGAACACCATCTTTTTTTCTCATCTCGTGAAATGAATACTACTACCTTATTATGTTTTTATACTTGTTTATCTGTTTATGTTTATTTTCTGCATGTTAGTATGATTATTTCCCATCAATGTCAACGAGCCTCAATTAAAATCATTTAATGTTAATTGTTTACCTCATTTATTCATGTATCATGAAATGAGTGAATAAAAGTATTTTGACTTGACTTGACTTTAATTCATTTCTTTTCCTCATACTGTACGTATGTTACATACCTGAGAGAATAAAGTTATGTTCTGTTCTAATAAAATTTATCTGTAAAAATATGCCGTGATTTACTCGATTTATTTTTTTGCAAATAATTGGTCAGCTGAAAGTGACATAAAAGATTATGACTTAAAGATGATTTTATAAATGAAAAGAGAACTGGTATATCAAAATAGCATGAAGTTGTTGTTGTTTTGATAGTTTCTTATTCGCTTTGCTCGGACGAAAATAAATTATTTACCAACTACTTCAAGTTATCCAACTTATGGAATGAAAAAACATCAAACTCTATACAACTCAAAATTCAAATTTCTGTTCAATATCTTCATGTTTAATCAAGTTCAAGACACATCAAGATCGACTGTATTTCTTGTTCGAATGTTTCGTGGTCTGAAACATCGGGTATAATATGCCAAAAATAAATTGATACATTACATAATCATTACAATCATGTTCATGCAGTCTGTCTTACTTATTTTACTATTCAAGCAGTGAAAACCTAGAATGAACATTACAAAATCTGTCACCCTATTATATGATCTAAGAAGCACGGAACGCACGTGCAAATAAATACTTGTATTAACTTTAACACCCAAATAATAATTGCTACATATGAAAAACACAGAATTTATCGTTAGGTAAAAGCATTCAACCCGCAACAAAGTCTTGAAAAACAACATATTCACATACATGACTATAAGGTACGAGTTGACCAAACTGCATTACCAATAAATTATTTACTGTCAAATTACTGAATTAATTAAACCTAACATGAGTCTTTGTTCCAAAATATGTTACAAACAAGTTTTAAAAAATATGTTCATCAAAATTTATGCCGATACAAGCACATAATATATAACTACGGTACATGTTAACTACGGTACGAGTTGACTACTGTAAGAGTTGACCAAATTCACATACGAGTTGACTATGGTACCAGTTGACTGGAAAGCATACAAATAGTGCTGGGCAATCTATTATCACTGATTCTCACCTATCGACTGATTGTATACTGTATACTGCCAGAGGGGTTTAAGTGTCTACTGGTGAAAAAGGATTATCTCAATTATCAACTTGACACCATGATGTTTTGTGAAATAACTAATCGATTAAATATTTATAACAACAATTTAAAAGATTAAACCAAAGACCCACATCATTTTTCATATTTTTCACATATTTTCATCTATTTTTTCCCATATCCTCATACATGTACATACCTGAATGATTAAAGCTATGTTCTGTTCATTAACTAATGATATGAATAGTGGACAAATTAATTTCTGAGTATGTCTACTTGTTGTAAACATGGAAAACATTACTCAAAAAATACTGCACCGATGAAGATATTAAATGTTTAGAGCAGAGCACTGCTTGATCACTGACTTTGATGCTTTTAAAATGCAACTGTGAAATAGAAAGACATTGAACAGCTACTATATAAGTGACCCCCCCCCCCCCAAATCCACATGAGGTCTAATCTCTTAATTGTTTTATTGCCCCTAATGGGATTAATCCTGTCTTTTTCATGGTCAGCTAAGTGTCTGTAGACTTGACACCTAGTCATGCATATAAGAGGGTCATAAATTTTATTGATCTTAATTGATAATTAGTAAAATCAATAATTAACAGTTAAATTTGAAAAAATAATCAAGCAAAGGAACAAATAAAAATGTTCAAAACGGCTATGGATGATTTCACATTGAATTATAAGTACATTGTACTGACAAACAAACAAACAAACAGACAATAAGTCATATAAAACATAGTTGACATTCATGACTCTTTGATCATTTTACATAAAATTAATTCAATAGCAAAAAACAAGCTTCAATCACTTATAATGTGCTTTAAGCAAAGAACATCACTAACACACAGTGCAACCTCTCCAAAGCAACACCTTTTGAGAGCAGCAAAATTATCTTGTTGTTGAGAGGTTGTTGCTATAGAGAGGTTGTTGTTATAGAGAGGTTGTTGCTATAGAGAGGTTGTTGCTATAGAGAGGTTAAATTAATAGTAAAATAGGGCTGTGGGAAAAACATGCTGTTGTTGTACTGTAGTGTATATATACTTTCTGTGGCTTTCTATTTGGTTTTTGTATAAGCCGTTTCCAAAAATCTTATAAAACTTTTGTTATAAATATACTTTTTGTATCAAGTGATTATGATACTCACCTTACAGTCATGCCACTCAAATATAGTTCCAATTTGATTTTGGTTCATTGCATCCATTTCCAACCAGGGAAACTGCAGTCCTTTAAAAGAAAAAGTAAGAAATTAATATCACATGAAACAAACTGCCCCATAACCTAAAATAAAAAACCTTAAAGAAAGTGAGAAAAAAAACTTCAGTGAAAACATACAAAAAAGAACTGAAAATAATGGAAAAACACAGAAAAAAACAGAGAAAAAACTTTACATTAGTGAAACCAATGAAAGTGAGAAAAAAATGTTGGTGAAAATAAATTTAAAGTGAATGAAAAAGAAATGAAAATAATGGAAAAACACAAAATAAAACAGAGAAAAAACTTTCAACAGTCAAGAGTGATATGAGGCAGCCAGTTCACCTAACAATCTTTCCTGGGTAGAACCAGTACTAGAATTCAGTGAAAAACAACTTACAGTAACTGAATGAAATCTCTAGGAATCAAGAAGAACCTACCTTTGGTATCAGCAGAACCCACATTCTTTCTTGGTGCTGATTGGCTTCCTGTCTGATAATCCTCAATCATACCCTGGTACATGTATTGAGGATCTGAGTTTGGCATTGAAACCGTACTTAGCTGTTGAAGTTTGATTAGAGGGCCCTTTCTAATCAGACTTCAACAGCTAAGTACGGTTTCAATGCCAAACTCAGATCCTCAATACATGTACCAGGGTATGATTGAGGATTATCAGACAGGAAGCCAATCAGCACCAAGAAAGAATGTGGGTTCTGCTGATACCAAAGGTAGGTTTTTCTTGATTCCTAGAGATTTCATTCAGTTACTGTAAGTTGTTTTTCACTTCATCAGACAGGAAGCCAATCAGCACCAAGAAAGAATGTGGGTTATGCTTATACCAAAGGTAGGACGGACAAATAAATAAAATCTACCTTCCACTTGGCCTTGATAAAAAAATAAATTTGAAGTGAATGAAAAAGAAATGAAAATAATGGAAAAACACAAAATAAAACAGAGAAAAAACTTTACATTAATGAAACCATAAAGTATAATGAGAATTCAACAAACGATGCAATGACTATTATGGGGCATTAAACTTGATATAAACAAACGAACGTTCGTTTGTTTATATCAAGTTTAACGCCCCATAATTTTAACAGTCATAGTGATATGAGGCAGACAGTTCACCTAACAATCTTTCCTGGGTAGAACCAGTACTAGAATTCCAATCCCATCCTGCATTTAAAACAACTGCCTACTTTCTAAAGAGGTGATGAGACTGGTGCTTAGAGAATGCCATTAACAAACAAACAGTACTTAGACAAAATAGGTCAAACCAGTGGGCACTACCAATCGTCGCACAATTGTCTAAGTACATTATCAATGCCAAACATTAAGCAAAAAATAACAACACAAAAACACAGTCAGTGAAAAACAACTTACAGTGACTGAATGAAATCTCCAGTAACTGAGAAAAACCTTCCAATGTCAATTTTAACATATATGTGGGGAAGTTGTCAAACTCCTTGCTGAACAATAAGTAGTACTGGTTAGGATAGAGTCCATGAAAACTGATTAAAAACTTAAGGTACCTGAATGGAACCTTTAAAAGAGTGATGAAAACCTCAATAAAAGTGAGAAAAAATGTTGGTGAAAATAAATTTGAAGTGAATGAAAAAGAAATGAAAATAATGGAAAAACACAAAATAAAAGAGAAAAAAACTTTACAGTAGTGAAACCATAAAGTATAATAATCTTTCCTGGGAAGAAACCAGCACTAGAATTCCAATCCCATCCTGCATTTAAAATTTCAAAAGAGGTGATGAGACTGGTGCTTAGAGAATGCCATTAACAAACAAACAGTACTTAGACAAAATAGGTCAAACCAGTGGGCACTACCAATCGTCGCACAATTGTCTAAGTACATTATCAATGCCAAACATTAAGCAAAAAATAACAACACAAAAACAACTAACAGTCAGTGAAAAACAAATTTGAAGTGAATGAAAAAGAAATGAAAATAATGGAAAAACTCAAAATAAAAGAGAAAAAAATTTCAACAGTCAAGAGTGATATGAGGCAGCCAGTTCACCTAACAATCTTTCCTGGGTAGAACCAGTACTAGAATTCAGTGAAAAACAACTTACAGTAACTGGCGTCAGTCTCTGTCATAGTGTGAAGTATGGAATACCTTGGCACACTGAGAACACACATACCTTTCTTCGTATTGCGACATTCTGATTTTTTAAGATGAGTTAACAATTAACTTTAACAAGAGGGCCAAGATGGCCCTATATCGCTCACATGATAATCACTGTTCATTCTGACAAAATTTGGTGAAGATCCAATCAAAACTTGAAATCTACAGTATAGACAAGGTTTTCCTAAGATTTGACCTTGTGACCTAGTTTTTTACCCCATATGACTGATGATCGAATTTGTCTTACATATAATTAAGACAAACATTCTGACAAGATTTGGTGAAGATACAATAAAAATAAGATTTGACCCTAGTTGACCCAAATTTGAACTTGTCCTTAAAAAGTCCTATAATCATATAAATTTATCGGTCGTAAAAGTTTCTGTTTGTTCTATAACAGAGGGATTCAGTGTGTTTTCCTCCCGTGCATACTTGATAGCAAGAAAAAATGTTTCCAAAACAATTATCGTATTTTTTCAATATCATTGAAAAAAATACTATTTATAGAACAGCTGTGTTTTCCCGCAGTCATATTATGCACATGACATGAAGTGACGTCACGCGCTCTATACAAAAATGTACACTTCAAGTTTACAAAAGCAAAATTCATAGCAAAATGAGTGTTTTTAGAAGAAAAAGGGCTTGTTTCATCCGTAAAACTATCTTGGGATAATATCAGCAATTGCTTGCTTTTTTTGCAAATATTTTTATAGCAAAAAGCTAATGGGACTTTAAGACAGAAAATCTGACAAGGTTTGACCAAGATCCAATTAAAACCATGATATTTAGAGCTTTTACAAGATTTTTACCTAAGATTTGACCTTGTGACCCAGTTTTTGACCCCAGCTGACCCTTGTTCAACCTTGACCCACATATTATTGAGGCAAACATTCTGACAAGGTTTGGTGTAGATCCGATCAAAACTGTGACATCTGCAGTGTTAACAAAGTTTTCCTAAGATTTGAACTGGTGACCTAGTTATTGACCCTAGATGACCCATATTTGTACTTGACCGTTATATTATTAAAACAAACGATTTGATAAAGATCCAATCATAACTGTGAAATCTACAGTCTTAACATGATTTTTCATAAGATTTGGCCTAGCGACCTAGCTTTTGACCCAAGATGACCCATGTTCGATCTTGTCCAAGATATTATAAAGAAAAACATTCTGACAAGGTGTCATGATCATTCAATTAAAACAGTGACTTCTAGAGTATTCACAAGGTTTTCCAGCAATTTGCCCGAGTGATTTGAAGTTAAAAAATGCCCAGTGCGCTATAAGTGGTATGGCTTCCAGAGACTAATAGATAACAATTAAACAAATTTTGAAACTGCATGCAGCATTGGGAAATAACAATATAGTGATTATGTTCATCTTATCACCTGTAATGGTGCACCAGGAACTGATTGAATATAGGGGGTTAAATGAGTTATAAAGAGTTAAATGCACGATACAAATAGCATTTTCATAAGTGTACAACAGGCAACATGTATAACATAGTGGCTCTCATACCCATATTATTTCTATAATTATCATTGATTGAATAATTAATTAGGGAGACATAAATTTGTATACCAGTCTGTATTTTGATAATGACAAGAGTACATTTAACATGTATGTATTGGCAGTAGAACAAGTCTCTGTAAACAACTTAAGTCAGCATACCACAGATGTCTTCAATATACTAATTCGTATTTTGGGATGTTTACATTATACTGTAACTTTGTTAAAAGTTTATAATAATTATTGTAAATTGATAGACGAAAAATGATAAATTTTTGCTACTTTTGGAAGTCTAATAAAACATGACATTCCAAATTAGTATTGCATCAGATAATTAACCTATAATTTCATTGGTCAAAAGACTTGTGGTTCCGAAAACTTTATTGGATAATGATGATAACGCCCACTGCTGTCAATAACATTTTTAGATACCATATAAAACTAATTGTCTTGTGTGTGAGAGAGAGAGAAAATAAGAACATTTGAATTTGATTAAAATTAACTATACGATCATGAATTATTTTTCTTTATGTCACCAAGCGCTATGTGACACATGTTGCTTGGCATTGTAGCCAAATCTAGAGCTTTAAACTGTAGCCTGAAATTTTGTCTTCAATGATGCATAGATAATGCAAGGAAAATAAGATGGCTTGGCACTGTATTCTGCTCACATTCAAACCAATTCCAAGGTTTCACAGGGTGCTAGAAAAATGGCTTAGCTACTGATGGAGATCCTATAGCTTGTGGAAAGCTTATATTTTCACCCTTAGACTTGCGTATGTTTCATAAAATTTGGTGAAGAAATAAAAAATACGGTTATTTTCATTTTCTAAGCGGAGCAAATGTATAAAATTTCATCTTGGATTTGATGCATTTAGTGACGTCAGAATCACGTGGTATTGCTACTCTGTAATCAGTTTCTTGAACCAGATTCTGGCAAACGGAGATAACATTCAAAAGATGATTTTAAGGATTGAGCCAACAAGAAAAGAAAATGCTACATGACAATATGTAGTCAGGTATGATAATCTCTGAAGGTCGGTCAGTATAATTCCCCCCCACCCGGAAGTGGCTGAGGTTTTGTCGGAATTTACACCCTGAAAAGGGATAGGGAAGTTTTAGTGCTCACACTACCCCCATAAGTGGGTGGGGATGGGAGAGTGTTCACCCCTCACGGAAATGTGTGGGAAGGGGTCAGCATTCATACCCTCAGAAACTGTTGAGGTTGGGTTTGTTTACACCCCCCCCCCCCCCCCACTGGAAAGTGGGTGGGGATTGGCGAGTGTGTACACCCCTGGAAGTGAGTGGGAAGGGGTCAGCGTTATTACCCTCAGACACTGGTGAAGTTGGGCCCATAAAGTGGGTGAGGTTAGTTCATAGTTGACACCTCAGGAAGTAGGTAAAGTAAGGTCATGGGTTATACCTCTGGATACGAGTGAGGTCAGATCAGTATTCATCCAAGCCTGAAATGGTTGGAACACTGAATCAGATACATTACATAGGAAACAATGCATTTACTGGAACAACAAGGGTTTCAGATAACAGAAACATTACTTATACCATCATGTAAGGTAACAATAATGACAAATAGCATGAACTCAGTTTGAAAATACAGTACAACCTCTCCAGAGTGGCCCTCTCTTGAGCAACAACCTCCCTTCAACAACAGCATGATTCTTTCCTACTGCATGATTTAAGTACTAATTTAATCTCTCTAGAGCAACAACCTCTCAACAACATAATTATGATGCACCCAAAGGGTGTTGCTTTGGAGAGGTTGCACTGTATATGAATTTTATGAAAAACAAAATGTCAATGTGACCGCTACTGGTAATTGGATTCCATGAAAAATCAACCAAAGAGCAGATCATTTTAAGTAAATGTTCAGATTGCGACGCTGGTTAATTTCAGAAAAAGATTTTAATCAATTTAATAATGTTTGGTGTCCGCACAGTGTCGATAGATTTGCCAGACATTATATCGCTAAATGTATGAAATTTAATTGTAGATGGAGGGTTGAAGGGACAGAATTAAGCTATCAATTGTTTTGATCAGAATTGGTGTGGTGGGTGTAACTGGTTGGTTCCATCGCCAAAACTTGCAGCAAAATGTATTGCTAAAATTATACATGATAAAAGCCCAGGTACAGTCAAACCTGTGTTAGCAGCCACCTCCGAATAAAGGCTGTCCAGTGAATAAAGGCTTTTCTTTTTAAAAATCTCATTGATTAACTAGAACAAAATTACCTTCTAGTAAAGGTCACCTGTCAATAAAGGCCACATTAAGTCTTTTCCTAGGTGGTGGCCATTGTTCACAGGTTTGACTGTACACTGATTATACCACAATGGACTTAAACTCCATATTGGCCAAAGTCAGTGAAAGATGATGGCGCATTCAATTACTTTAGAAGTGATTATAGATTATTACCTATATCACAGGCGGCAATAATGGCATTTTTGGTGTATAACCATTCGCTTTCAAATGTTATAGCCATTAAATATGACACACAATGCTAATAATAGTAAGAGTGCCAAAATGTCACAAAATACACCCGTTAAAAGGTTTGGGATACTATGAGTGACAAATTACATAATTTTTTTTACAACATTTGTCAAAAATGGTGATAATCAATGAACATAGTCACCAAGTTTGTTCAAGATCATTAGTCAATGGGTCACTTTTTAGTGAGTTTTCAAAGTATCAAGGGACATAATTTTTAACTCAAAAGGGCCTGGGCCATTAGGTTGGTTATCAAACTTGACTGAAATCTCATGTCCATGAGTTCCACTAAGTTTAGTGAAGATCGTTGATAAGTGGTCGACTGGGTGTACAGTACATTTTAGTCAATTTTCAATGTATCAAGAAGCATAAGAGCCTGGGGCATCTCTTTGAAATACATATCTATGATTTTGTGATCGTATGCTGTTTTTTCCAATTTAACGACTTTAGTAATTTGAAATGAAAGGAAATAACAGTCAATGAAGATCATGTTGAGATTTGTGTTAGTCGAAGTAAAACTGATGTTTACAGACAAGGAAAATATACTTATAGTGCAGGCAAAAGACTCTTACATTGAAGACTGCTTGAAACAGTTTAACTCAAAACTGATAGTTCTAAAATATTCATTAATGAATTCATGATTACATACAATAAGAAGTACAAAAACGGCTGTTGTAAGGAGGTGACTGTTGTTTGAGAGAGTGAAAATAGAGTAAAACTTCAATCTGGGCTGCTAGTGTGCTGGTTGTAACAGGGAGGTGGCTGTAGTTTGGAGGTGACCATTCATGGAGGTTACACTGTATATATCAAGTCAGTGAGATACCATACTGAGACCATAAGAAGGAAAAAGGCCATACACTGTTGTACCATTAAAGCATTTTGACATTGTGGATATCAAACCCTTGACTTAGGTAATGATGCCACAACATTCATAGGATTAAAAGAGGTAAAACATTCGGTGGACACAAGTTTAATGGTAACAGTACAGAAAGACAGATCCACAAAATATCTTCTTCAAGCATGAGCTTGATGAAAACAATTTTTATTATGTAAAAAGTAGGCATGTAAAGAAAGGAACCTAATAATCATATGCTTACCTACCAATACCTCCAATGAAAAAAATAATGGGACTCGCTCACCCTATGTGAAGATGGTACATACTGTTTTATCCTAATATCATAATTAAACAAATCATGACATTGTAACTAATAGAAATAACTGCTGGGATGAGAATAAATTTTCTGAAAATACCCTAAGAGAATAAAGCTGAGAAAAATAAAGTTTTTTTAAGTTATTCGATACATCTTTAGTTTTAATAGGGTTACTAAAACGCTCACTTAATGAGGTGTTTGGGAAACACCGATGCCCATTAAAGGGCAAATGGATAGTTGACCTTTGACCTATTGATAGACCTTATCAACAGGGGGTCATCTATCTATATTTGACCAACCTTCAAACCAAGTGAAGTCCAAAAGGCCAAAACAGTCGAATTGGCCAGACAAGGTTTGATTACCAACGAGCAAAAAAGAGGGACATGAGCAAACCAGCAATATATACCCACATTTCTTTGAAGTGTGGGCATAACTAGAACTTTAAAAAAGCACCCTACAATAACAAAAATATATCAAAAATATAAATACAAATCATGTCAATTCAAGACATTTTACCTAATAGAAATAACTGCTTGGATAAGAATAAGGTTTTGTAAAAATACTCATAGTGAATAAAGCTCAGAAAAATCAACTACCTAAGTTGTTTTTTTTAAGTTATTTTATGTATCTTAAGTTAAAATAAGGGTACTTAAACGCTCACTTATTGAGGTGTTTATGAAACACCAATGCCCCCTAAAGGGCAAATGGATAGTCGACCTTTGACCTATTGATAGACCTTATCAACAGGGGTCATCTATCTGTATTTGACCAACCTTCAAACCAAGTAAAGACCTAAGGGGCCAACACAGTCGAATTGGCCGGACAAGGTTTGATTACCAACGAGCAAAAAAGATGGACATGAGCAAACCAGCAATATATACCCACATTTCTTTGAAGTAGGGGCATAACTAGAAGTTTCAAAAAGAACCCTACAATAACAAAAATATGACAAAAATATAAATACAATTCATGTGAATTGAAGACATTTTACCTAATAGAAATAACTACTTGCATAAGAAGAAAGTTTTATAGAAATATTTAGGCAGTTGATTTTTCCTTAGCATTCTCAAATCTACAAATTAAGTTAAAATAGTGGTACTAAAATGCTATCCTAATGAGGTGTTTGTTATTAAGAAACAAAAATATAGAAAAATCTAAATTCACCTCCTAAAAATGAACCAATAAATGGAACAAATTTTATTCAAGAGGTATAATTTGTGTCATCTGCAAATAGATGGACATTTGCCCTGATGTCAGAAACAATGTCATGGATAAATATCAAGGAAATGAGGGGGCCCAAAATTGACTCCTGTGGAGTCCCACCTTTAATATCATTCCATTTTGATTGAGCATGAGGCAGAATAACAGTTAGCTGTCTGACACTTAGATAAGATGAGAACCAATAAAAAAGACTGCCAAAATGCCCAAAATGTTTGAGCCTGAAGAGGAAAGCATGAAGCGCGACACGCTCAAAGCCTTTCTTATGTCGCAGAATACAGCTCTGGAATCGACAGCCTCAGTGAAGAAGTCGTATGGATAACAAGTTGGTTAACTGTTGAGTCACCAGGTACAAAGCCTGATTTAAAGCAGAGTGAGAAGATCATTGTCGCTATAGTGTTTAAGTATGCCTGTGGACTACCCTTTCAAGGACTTTCCCTATGGTACAGAGTAGAGATATAGGTTGACAATTGCCAAGATGAGAATGGCGTCCAGGAGTGACAAAAGTGTTTCATTTTCATGATTTCATCTTCCACAGGCTTATCACCACCTTGCAGTGACGCAAGGATGAACTCGATTTGGAGGAGATGAAAGATTTGATACAAGGCCACCATGATTTCCATGATGATGGAGAGGAAAGGAGTTTTTGTGCTAACATATTATTGTGATTTAGTTTGGCCTTTCTTATTTCATCAACATTTTGATATCGAAGGCGTAAAAATTAGTTAGGCAGTCAATCTTTCCTTAGATTCATTTGGCTATAAACTTAGGAAAAATGAACTACCAAAGATTTTTAAGTTATTTGATATATCTTAGATAGAATAATGGTGCTAAAACACTCACATAATGAGGTGTTTATGAAACACCAATGCCCCCTAAAGGGCAAATGGATAGTTGACCTTTGACCTATTGATAGACCTTATCAACAGGGGGTCATCTATCTATATTTGACCAACCTTCAAACCAAGTGAAGACCTACGAGACCAAAACAGTCGAATTGGCCGGACAAGGTTTGATTACCAACGAGCAAAAAAGAGGGACATGAGCAAACCAGAAATATACACCCACATTTCTTTGAAGTGGGGGCATAACTAGAACTTTAAAAAAGCACCCTACAAGAACAAAAATATATCAAAAATATAAATACAAATCATATAAATTAAGACATTTTACCTAATAGAAATAACTGCTTGGATAAGAATAAGGTTTTGTAAAAATACTCATAGTGAATAAAGTTCAGAAAAATCAACTACACAATCATGTACCTAAGTTTTTTTTAAAGTTATTTTATGTATCTTAAGTTAAAATAAGAATACTTAAACGCTCACTTATTGGGGTGTTTGTGAAACACCAATGCCCCCTAAAGGGCAAATGGATAGTCGACCTTTGACCTATTGATAGACCTTATCAACAGGGGTCATCTATCTGTATTTGACCAACCTTCAAACCAAGTAAAGACCTAAGGGGCCAACACAGTCGAATTGGCCGGACAAGGTTTGATTACCAACGAGCAAAAAAGACGGACATGAGCAAACCAGCAATATATACCCACATTTCTTTGAAGTGTGGGCATAACTAGAACTTTAAAAATGAACCCTACAAAAACAAAAATATGACAAAAATATAAATACAATTCATGTGAATTCAAGACATTTTACCTAATAGAAATAACTACTTGCGTTAGAAGAAAGTTTTGTAGAAATATTTAGGCAGTTGATTTTTCCTTAGCTTTATCAAATCTACAAATTAAGTTAAAATAGGGGTACTAAAATGCTATCTTAATGAGGTGTTTGTTATAAAGAAACAAAAATATAGAAAAATCTAAATTCACCACCTAAAAATGAACCAATAAATGGAACAAATTTTATTCAAGAGGTATAATTTGTGTCATCTGCAAATAGATGGACATTTGCCCTGATGTCAGAAACAATGTCATGGATAAATATCAAGGAAATGAGGGGGCCCACAATTGACTCCTGTGGAGTCCCAGCTTTAATATCATTCCATTTTGATTGAGCATCGGGCAGAACAACAGTTTGCTGTCTGTCACTTAGATAAGATGAGAACCAATTAAAAAGAGTGCCAAAAATTCCAAAATGTTTGAATCTGAAGAGGAAAGCATGAAGTGTGACACAGTCAAAAGCCTTCCATAATGTCGCAGAATACAGCTCTGGAATCGACAGCCTCAGTGAAGAAGTTCTATAGAAAAGTAAGTTGGTTAACTGTTGAGTCACCAGGTACAAAGCCTGATTTAAAGCAGAGTGAGAAGATCATTGTCGATATAGTGTTTAAGTACGCCTGTGGATTACCCTTTCAAGGACTTTCCCTGTGGTAAAGAGTAGAGATATAGGTTGACAATTGCCAAGATGAGAATGGCGTCCAGGAGTGACAAAAGTGTTTCATTTTCATGATTTCATCTTCCACAGGCTTATCACCACCTTGCAGTGACGCAAGGATGAACTCGATTTGGAGGAGATGAAAGATTTGATACAAGGCCACCATGATTTCCATGATGATGGAGAGGAAAGGAGTTTTTGTGCTAACATATTATTGTGATTTAGTTTGGCCTTTCTTATTTCATCAACATTTTGATATCGAAGGCGTAAAAATTAGTTAGGCAGTCAATCTTTCCTTAGATTCATTTGGCTATAAACTTAAGAAAAATGAACTACCAAAGATTTTTAAGTTATTTGATATATCTTAGATAGAATAATGGTGCTAAAACGCTCACATAATGAGGTGTTTATGAAACACCAATGCCCCCTAAAGGGCAAATGGATAGTTGACCTTTGACCTATTGATAGACCTTATCAACAGGGGGTCATCTATCTATATTTGACCAACCTTCAAACCAAGTGAAGACCTACGAGACCAAAACAGTCGAATTGGCCGGACAAGGTTTGATTACCAACGAGCAAAAAAGAGGGACATGAGCAAACCAGAAATATACACCCACATTTCTTTGAAGTGGGGGCATAACTAGAACTTTAAAAAAGCACCCTACAAGAACAAAAATACATCAAAAATATAAATACAAATCATATAAATTAAGACATTTTACCTAATAGAAATAACTGCTTGGATAAGAATAAGGTTTTGTAAAAATACTCATAGTGAATAAAGTTCAGAAAAATCAACTACACATGTACCTAAGTTTTTTTTAAAGTTATTTTATGTATCTTAAGTTAAAATAAGAATACTTAAACGCTCACTTATTGGGGTGTTTGTGAAACACCAATGCCCCCTAAAGGGCAAATGGATAGTCGACCTTTGACCTATTGATAGACCTTATCAACAGGGGTCATCTATCTGTATTTGACCAACCTTCAAACCAAGTAAAGACCTAAGGGGCCAACACAGTCGAATTGGCCGGACAAGGTTTGATTACCAACGAGCAAAAAAGACGGACATGAGCAAACCAGCAATATATACCTACATTTCTTTGAAGTGTGGGCATAACTAGAACTTTAAAAATGAACCCTACAAAAACAAAAATATGACAAAAATATAAATACAATTCATGTGAATTCAAGACATTTTACCTAATAGAAATAACTACTTGCGTTAGAAGAAAGTTTTGTAGAAATATTTAGGCAGTTGATTTTTCCTTAGCTTTATCAAATCTACAAATTAAGTTAAAATAGGGGTACTAAAATGCTATCTTAATGAGGTGTTTGTTATAAAGAAACAAAAATATAGAAAAATCTAAATTCACCACCTAAAAATGAACCAATAAATGGAACAAATTTTATTCAAGAGGTATAATTTGTGACATCTGCAAATAGATGGACATTTGCCCTGATGTCAGAAACAATGTCATGGATAAATATCAAGGAAATGAGGGGGCCCACAATTGACTCCTGTGGAGTCCCAGCTTTAATATCATTCCATTTTGATTGAGCATCGGGCAGAACAACAGTTTGCTGTCTGTCACTTAGATAAGATGAGAACCAATTAAAAAGAGTGCCAAAAATTCCAAAATGTTTGAATCTGAAGAGGAAAGCATGAAGTGAGACACAGTCAAAAGCCTTCCATAATGTCGCAGAATACAGCTCTGGAATCGACAGCCTCAGTGAAGAAGTTCTATAGAAAAGTAAGTTGGTTAACTGTTGAGTCACCAGGTACAAAGCCTGATTTAAAGCAGAGTGAGAAGATCATTGTCGATATAGTGTTTAAGTACGCCTGTGGATTACCCTTTCAAGGACTTTCCCTGTGGTAAAGAGTAGAGATAAAGGTTGACAATTGCCAAGATGAGAATGGCGTCCAGGAGTGACAAAAGTGTTTCATTTTCATGATTTCATCTTCCACAGGCTTATCACCACCTTGCAGTGACGCAAGGATGAACTCGATTTGGAGGAGATGAAAGATTTGATACAAGGCCACCATGATTTCCATGATGATGGAGAGGAAAGGAGTTTTTGTGCTAACATATTGTTGTGATTTAGTTTGGCCTTTCTTATTTCATCAACATTTTGATATCGAAGGCGTAAAAATTAGTTAGGCAGTCAATCTTTCCTTAGATTCATTTGGCTATAAACTTAAGAAAAATGAACTACCAAAGATTTTTAAGTTATTTGATATATCTTAGATAGAATAATGGTGCTAAAACGCTCACATAATGAGGTGTTTATGAAACACCAATGCCCCCTAAAGGGCAAATGGATAGTTGACCTTTGACCTATTGATAGACCTTATCAACAGGGGTCATCTATCTGTATTTGACCAACCTTCAAACCAAGTAAAGACCTAAGGGGCCAACACAGTTGAATTGGCCGGACAAGGTTTGATTACCAACGAGCAAAAAAGACGGACATGAGCAAACCAGCAATATATACCCACATTTCTTTGAAGTGTGGGCATAACTAGAACTTTAAAAATGAACCCTACAAAAACAAAAATATGACAAAAATATAAATACAATTCATGTGAATTCAAGACATTTTACCTAATAGAAATAACTACTTGCGTTAGAAGAAAGTTTTGTAGAAATATTTAGGCAGTTGATTTTTCCTTAGCTTTATCAAATCTACAAATTAAGTTAAAATAGGGGTACAAAAATGCTATCTTAATGAGGTGTTTGTAATTAAGAAACAAAAATGTAGAAAAATCCAACTTCACCTTCTAAAAATGAACCAATAAATGGAACAAATTTTATTCAAGAGGTATAATTTGTGTCATCTGCAAATAGATGAACATTTGCCCTGATGTCATAACCAATGTCATGGATAAATATCAAGGAAATGAGGGGGCCCAAAATTGACTTCTGTGGAGTCCCACCTTTAATATCATTCCATTTTGATTGAGCATGAGGCAGAAAAACAGTTTGCTGTCTGTCACTTAGATAAAATGAGAACCAATAAAAAAGACTGCCAAAAATCCCAAAATGTTTGAATCTGAAGAGGAAAGCATGACGTGTGACACAGTCAAAAGCCTTCCTTATGTTGCAGAATACAGCTCTGGAATCGACAGCCTTAGTAAAGAAGTTGTATAGAAAAGTAAGTTGGTTAACTGTTGAGTCACCAGGTACAAAGCCTGATTTAAAGCAGAGTGAGAAGATCATTGTCGCTAAAGTGTTTAAGTACGCCTGTGGACTACCCTTTCAAGGACTTTCCCTATGGTACAGAGTAGAGATATAGGTTGACAATTGCCAAGATGAGAATGGCATCCAGGAGTGACAAAAGCGTTTCATCTTCATGATTTCATCTTCCACGGGTTATCACCATCTTGCAGTGAAGCAAGGATGAACTCGATTTTGGAGGAGATGAAAGATTTCTGACAAGTTTTTGTGCTAACATATTATTGTGATTTAGTTTGGCCTTTCTTATTACATTAACAGTTTGGTTTTAAAGGTGTTAAAATTAGTAAGGCAGTCAATCTTATTTAAGATCAACTACCTAAGTTTTTTAATTAAGTTATTTGATATATCTTAGATAAAATAATGGTTCTAAAATGCTCACATAAGAGTTTCAATCTCTAATTCAAAACCTTCATTTAGAAGAGTACTCAGTTTCACAAATTTTACTGACATAATGACATTTTCCTGAGGGTAATGGGTTCAAACCCCACTGGGACCATACTTTTTTCTCTTCTTTTTTTAGTTTTTAGGTAATGTTTTGTATTAAGAACATGAATTTATACAGTAATATGGAAGAAAATATTTATTCCAAATTTTTTTGTCCAGTTGATTGGAATTAATACATGGTTAATCAACAAAAATCAAGTAACTATGGATTTCTGATACATTTTATTTCAAAACCGGACGGTGAAACTTTTAAAACTTTGGTGTAGACATTATACACACATAGTAGTTAATTTTGAGAAAATTTCAGCTGTTGCCCTGCTTCAATTTTTATTTCAATGATATTTATCAATTTGTTACTTTTTGGTAAAAGGCTAAAATCTTCACTAAATCTTAAAGGGGCTGTTACATTTTTCACTTTTTCTGCAATATAGTAATTCCAAACATGGTATAAACAATTTGATTGACTAAACATTGGTTACCCTAAACACATACTTGCATTTATTGTATCATCTGAGATAGGCCAATTTTCATAAAGGTGACTTCATTTGATTTTTAGGTACTATTCTATGTTAGGGGTAGAGGAACAAGAATGGTTGTAACTCCCTTAACTGATGGTAAAAGGTTTTAAAAATTCACCTGTAAATGTCTCAATGGATATACAAAAGAATGACAATATCTAAAATACGATCCTTAACACTTCGTATTAGACTTCAAAAACCTTATGATGTGTTTATGAAACACCAATGCCCCCTAATGAGCAAATGGATAGTTGACCTTTGACCTATTTTCGAAAATAGGGAAAATATGTGTTTTATAAACACAATGCCCCATTTGGTTGACTATGACATTTGACCAGAAAATGCACAGGTCCTGTAGAGGTTGTCACTTTGTTCTAACTATTCTTTTTTAAAGCACTATCCTAAATATGCCCCCAATTTACTGAGACATGAAAATGAGGAAATATAAGGTACACTGGAAAGCCTGTTTATCTCATTTACAGTGTGAACACATACATATACAGTCAATCCTGTGTTTGCAGCCATCTTCAAATAACGGTCGCCATGTGAATTAAGGCCATTCATTAAAAAACGGTCAGTATTTAGAAAAAATGACCCCCAAATGAAGGTCACCCATCAATAAAGGTCACATTTTGTCTTTCCTAAAGGTGGCCTTTGTTCACAGGTTTGAAGGTACAGTTGATTCTCTTTATCTCAAATTCTTATAGGGACCATGGAAATCAGTATAACTATAATTTTGTGATAAACAGGTATTGTATTAAATGTTTAATGTATTTGTATGTCTAACCTTTAACAGAATGCATGTTTACATCTTGATTGAATAACGCATATACATATGTTGTGAAGAAACAAAGCATGTAACTATCTATATAATACTTCCGTAAGCAATGTAACACAAAATCTGTTTGTTGTAATGTCAATCACACTTTCAAGCTAACATCATTTTCATTAAGACTACAAATCAACACTAGAAGTGTCACAGAGGTGACTTAGATACCCCCCGCCGCCGCTTTGACACTAAGAATGCAACAGTACACTATACGGCTAAGTTCAGGGGGACATAACTCTGCAATGAGTGAATTGCTGGCATGAAAATAATTGTGTCTTGCACATCTACATTAATTTTGATGGTGATAACATATTTCAAGTTTCATTGCAATTGCTTAAAGAATGTGGAAGTAGTTCGCTCCACAAAATTTTTATGCGGACGGACTGACCAACCAACACCGACCGACAGATTGACTCCAATATACCTCCTTTCAAACTACATTTGTGGGTGTAAAAATATCAGAGGAGGCTTGTAACCATACTAGATTTTCAAGTTAAATCCTCAAGTATCCTAGTATTCAGGTACATTGTAACTGCAGCTGAAGTCAAATGTCACGTAATGTGACACACTCGAACGTTTGACCTACCTACCATTATTTTAATATATAATTAAATATTGATTACTGTTTTCATGAGATAGTCATACGTCATATGTATTCAATAAACACATAATATCAGTGACATGCTTGACACAACAAATTTGGAACCTAAATGAGGTCAATGCATAAATGTATTTTTACTTTTACACATTGAGCTCATTTAGATTCTAAATCTTTCAGCTAACTTTAAATAAACATAATTGCCTTATTAATATAATTATTCTATACAGGAAATATAACCTAAATAAGCCCTATAACTGCACCAAACATGTGGTGTTATAACTATAATCAATACAGGTAAGCATTGTTGGTGCTAGACAAAATGGTAAAATGTAGTTAACCAAGAAATAACCACAGATGATTGAGGAAAGGGTATAATTCAGCTAAAAGAGGATTGTGTACATACAGTTCAGGTCAAGGTCAAATCAGGTTAGGTGATATGGGTGGGTAAGAAATGATACAAGGCAATAAGTAAATAAGTGTCAAAGCCTTCTAAGTGAGCAACATTGGTGTTAAACAAAACATTTAAATCTAGACAATCATCACAATCATGATCATGACCTGTCACCACATCATAATTATATAATCCAACCAATGTAAAATAAACAATGTCAAAAATCAATTTTACTTACCATGCTCTTTTGAAATCTAGGTTTCCTTGTAATGGGTCCATCCTACTGTAGCAAGTTCATCCAGATCCCTACATGCTAGAGTCCTATACTAGCTTGAGATGTCTTCTACATCCTGAAACCAAGAATATATATATATATGAATAAGTTCATTAAAGCAGTTGACACAAGTCATACAGTCAGACTTGTACTATGGATCACCTGTAAATACAGAGTTAGAGGCTACCTGACTGTAAAGACCAGAGGTAAAGAAAGCATTGATAAAATCAAGTAACATGTAAGGCCATTATAAATTAATTGCTTGATTATCATCCCCACCCGCCCCCTATTTTTAGTGACGCCCCGACAAATTTTATTTTGAAAAAAAAATCGGAAAAAAATCGCGAGGAAAACCTATCCGCATAATTAGTAAAATGTGCTGTATAAGTGTATGCTATATATTGTCGCATAGTAAACTTGTCGTGTTCTCCGCATTGAAGAGTATATCCATCAAACAGCTGATTTTTGTGCAGCCAAAATCTTGAAAATAAAAACATGTTTTTTTCTGATTGTTGCCGTTTATGACGGCCTATTAAAGGTGGAAAAAGACTGGTTCGCATGTAATTATAATGACGTATCGTCATTGTTCGACTTGTATTACGATTTTGTGACAACCAAACTCGACTCCGGGCTAAAAATCCTATTTGTGATATGTGTCTAATTGAGAAGAAGCCTCTGGTTCCCAAAAGGGGAAGGTTTTCAAAGACGTAGACATGTTTGTGGTTGTTAAGATTTACCCTGGGTACAGATAGAAAAATCAACAGAATGCATAATATTTCTATTTATCATGTCAGAAATGCTGAATTTCACTTAAGTAAACGGACGGACAGTTATCAGTCTTTTGTTCTGTATTTCCCATATACACTCTGGACTCAATAAGGTTTTTGATAAATAAAAATTAAAAAATAAAATTCTACCCCACGCCCCCTTTTTGAGAAAAATTTGGATGATAATCAAGCAATTAATTTATAATGGCCTAAGCCTTCCAAATGATGCCAAATAAACCACTAAGCTTCCATTAATGCACTATTATTTGAAAGATTTTTTATACTAGAATTCAATAGAAATCAGCTAGATAAAATTAATGTACACAGGTTTTTAATAGTTCAACCTTTGTATATTGGCCACTTTTGTCCATTGTAATTTGTATTGTGTCCCCAATGCTTCAAATATTAAGTCATCGGTCATAATTAACACAAAATTTTAATAATACCCCCATACAATTAGCATTTAATTTTTTTTTTCAAATTATGTGAATTTGTGAAATATATAAGACATCATAAAGAGGAATTCAAAAGTCTCAGGTCAACATTTAACATACATGGAACAGGTCTTATTGAATTCAAGTAAGGTCTGCAAGTCAGTAAACACATTTCATACAGTGTATGTCTAACTCACAAAAATACAATTTCCAACATTATTTAGCCTTGAATATTATTTCACATGTAAGTTTTCAAGTTCAAATCTGCTACAAAGTCTAATCATCACAGCCTCTCGTCTGAATTATTATTTGCTATTAAAGGAAAAACACTAAGCATTTTTCAGAATTTGTACAATTCTAAAGAACTTCCATGACACTAATACAACCATGTGATGTTAAGTGATCATTTTGGCAATGAGACCAAATCATAACAAGTGATTATCTGTGACAATTAACACCATGAATTGATAGGTTTAATACACAAACTTGATGCCTATAAATATTCAAAGTCAACTTTGATATTAATTATTTGTTCATCCACTAATCAACTAACACCACAAAATCCAGCCAGGCAAGTATGAATAATTTAATGCTTAGTCCTATAATGATGAAACAGAAATGCAAGAAAATACAACAAAATATTACATAAAACAGCCAACACTAATTTAAACATAAAGAAACTACTCACAACAAATGCATGCTCCAACATTTTCACTATTTTAATAATTGTAAAAATCCAAATTTCAAAATATTCTAAATGTTTAAAAATGCAGTACATGTATTTCTTTACACAGCCAATAACCTAATTATGTTTCCCTCCAACATATGAATGAATCTGATTGGACAATTCCCTCTGGGTCTGCCAATGAATGACATGGTAAATGATAGTGTTCAAAACTGGTCAATGAAATTCAATATAAAACACAATTATCCTTAGGACACAATAACTGATACTTTACAAGTAATATACTGTTATAATCAAACCCAAGTGTGAATTTCATACAAAACAAGAATTTAACTGTGAGAAAATATGAAAAAGTCAGCTTTCTATACTCTATAAGATTTGATAGGAAGTATGAAAGAATGGAATAAGCAGAAACTTATTCAGAATTAATTGTAATTACATGTAGTACCCAATATCATGCATATTTAAACATTAACTTATTGAGCTCAAATCTTGTCTGTTCATTGTTTCTTAGTTATTCATGATCAACAATATATAATAGTATGAAGTCACTATATATTGATACATCCAATCACATAATTGATTTGAACATGTATTTAAACATTAAATCTATCTTTTCAATCAGGGTTTTTTCACCTTCTATAACAGAGGCCTATAAAAGGTCCCATCCCAATTTGCACTAGCTATTTTATTTCCAAAATCACCAATTTTAGCAATACAGTCAAAACTGCCATAGCGACCCACTGTATTCAAAGACTTCCTGTCTTATGTCACCTTGTTTGAGTCCGCCCGATGTATTTTGCTATATATTTGCACTGAATTAAGCAACTACCTGGCTAACGCGACTAGCGACCATGATTCGTCCATCCCGGTACGTGCCTGAACCTGGTTTTAGCGACTCCGTTACTACATAGGAGATAACTCTCTGCGCTTGACAACGAACATAAAAAATGGCCAAAACAAAGAAAAAAAACGTTATCATGTTAAGTTTAAAAGACAAATATCGATGCCATTAAGCGCATTGACCAAGGAATACCTGCTTAAAAGGTTGAATACAAAACGTTAGATAACGGAAAGAAGAAGTAATTGAGGACTTCGAAGGGGACGTGCCTGCAATTTTCTAGTTTGGTTGCAAACAAAAGTAAACCAATGATCAGAAAGTGGCTCAAAGTAAACCAATGATCAGAAAGTGGCTCAAAGTAAACCAATGATCAGAAAGTGGCTCATATAATAGGGTAACATTATAACTCTGATTAAACATGACGTGAACATTTAATTTGTTACATGTATATTCAATGTTTTAATCTAAACAAAAGACATCTTATTTTTAATTAGATATGAGTGAAAAACATAGATACTTGTAACAGATTTGCTATTTTAAAACTTTTAGAATGGTTATAAAAGCTTTAACTATCAAAATGATGGTATTGATACAAAATAAAATATCTTTATTATGAAATTTACTGCATTTTGTCTTATATTATGAATGATGAAAAAATATATCAGCCAGAGTGCGACCCTGTATTAAGTGACTACCTGTCTTATGTGACCTTTTTATCAAAGTCCCATGGAAGGTCACATAAGACAGGTTTGACTGTAATTCTTCCCAAAACCAACAGGTTTAGGCCTCTTACCAACAAAGAGAGAAAACCCCTGTAAGTCCTATAAATACTTTGAGAATGAACAGATTTGAGCAGGAGATTGTGGTCTACATATGGAACAATTTTGTTCAATTTCCACAAGTAGTCTCCCTTTTAACTCCATACCAACTATTGGATTGTTTCCCTTTAGTCATCTGATAGAACAAATGATACTGGTCAAAATTTACCAGTCACCAATATGGCACCAGAAAATTGATAGGCAAGAAAACTGCGGGTGGTATTATACAAGCTTGTAGTACACATAATTATCTGAGCACCAGAGAGAATGCCAGCGCACATGGCAAGTAAAAGACGTTAATGCAGTTATAGAAAAAATATTCAATTCTCATTGAAATTGAATTATTTAAAATCCGTAATTCCATGATTATATCATTTCATTAATTTGGTTGTTAATAGTTATATACAGCTTGAGAAACAATTCTCTTATTCACTTATAGTAAAAGTACTCGAAAACAAAAGTTTGAATGCATGTAAAATTTAATATAATTTATTTGTTGCTTTTTGTTTCTCAGGCCATAAAATGAGTAAAACATTGATAAATTAATCTGTCGTGTATGACTTTGAAATAGAAAGATAATTTGGATATTGATCCATTAATCACTAACATTTGCACTGGCTGTGTTTTTAATAAGAATATTTAAACATTTAACCTAAATAGAACAGAACAAAATATCGAAGACTTAAATTATGTAGTTGTAATTGTTTCTTAAACAATTTCCCCAAAGTCAAAATCAAGTTAAAAACCTTCTCACTTTACGCATACATGAACATATGAGGAATATAATGTACAAACAATGGCTCTTAACAAAATCAAAATACTGAAATCAATATTTATACGACGCTCAATATCAAATATATCTCAATAAAAAATTATGCTTTTAATGGTGTTTTAAATAACCATCAATAGACCTGCTCAATTCTAATTGCATTAAAACTGTAGATATAGAACTGTTTCATACAAACATGTTTATTCGTTTTGAAAATATAACACTTTTTAAACAAATTTTATGAAATTTCTGTTTAAAATTATTCACTCGAGAGATATTTACTACCGCAAAAGAAATTGTCAAATTTATATATTTTTTATTCAAAACTTTCCATACAGTATGGCTATACTTTGTCTTCTGGAATCATCAATTTACAATATCTTGTTACAACAGAATTATGGAACAGAATAGAAATTTCATTTAAGACTTGAACAGCTCATCGCCATAACACATACAGGGTGTCCCAAAAGAAAGGTAACACTTTCATACCTGTTTAATGTCCATTTAAATTGCAGATTAATACATAATATATACAAATGTATATAGACAATTAGATGAAAGATGTAAGTTTTTTGTGTAAGAAAATCTTATGAATATCTTCAGAATTTGCAATTTAATACAATTTTTTCAACCATGACGTCGAAAGAAGTTTTCGGTAGTTCGCTACATTTTTCACATAGACATACTGGAAAAATTAAAACTGATCAATGTATTTTTTTTAAACTTTGCATGATCGTAGCATATGATAACAGAAACATTTTAAGCGAAAAAAATTTGGGTGTCACTGATCTTGTTTTTTAGTTATCAGCCCTTGAATTTTGATTTTTTGCTTAGGGCCACACTGGTATAGTTTCTCGCATCTTTTCATTTTCACAAGAACTTAAATATGCATCTATAAGGGATTTGCTACCATAAAGCTGTTCAATATAAGGATATATCTACATTCCAATGTGTATAAGCCACCCGCTGTGCCAAACTGCTACATGCATCGGTAAACATCGGCAAAACGGAAATTACCGAAGATCTAGCTCATAGGAATCCAATTTTTGTCAAAACATAGTGTTACAAATCATCTAAAATACTGTACAAGATACACATGTATTTTATTTTTGTTTATGTCATTCTAAGTGTAAAATGTCACAAGTGGTAATTTATTAGCATGTTATGAATTGTTTTGTTTATTTTCCGTCTGAAATATGACAAAAAATCATTTTCTTCATTTTTTACATAGAACATAGAGCAACTTTTAGATCGATTTACCTTAAACAAAAGACCATAAATCCGCCTAAACAATCCAATCACAAAATCTGGAATATATGAGCTGGGTTTCTTGAAGACAATGAGTCTGTGAAAGTTTCATCAAATTCCTTTGAGAGATGTAGGAGTATCATAGAAGAAATTTAGGACACAAAATAAACTAAGGGCCTTAAATCTTCCAAAAATGATCAAATCACAAAACCCACATGATACGTGGTGGGGAAATTGGTGACAATAGTTCTATAAAGTTTTGGTCAAAATCCCTTGAGAAATATAGAAGTAATGCAAACAAAGGAGTATTTCTGTATATATTACATATGCGCAAAATAAACAAAGGGCCATAATTCTGTCAAAAATTACTGAATCATAAAAACTTTACAACATGCATTGGGTATCTTGATAACAATAGTTCCATGAAAGTCTATTAAAGGCCATGAAAGTTTTATCAAAATCCCTTGAGAAAAGAAGGAAACAAGAGTATTTCGCTGTTACAAACGCACAAAATAAACAAAGGGCCATAATTTCGTCAAAAATGATCGAATCACAAAAACCCGGAATATATGTGTGGGATTTTTGGTAACAACAAGTCTGTGAAAGTTTTGTCAAAATCCCATGAAAAATTAAAAGAAATGTAGGTTTTTTTATAAACACAATGACCCCATTACCTTGACCTTTGACCTACTGACCTGAAAATGTACAGGTCCTGTAGAGGTTGTCATGAGGAACCTACATATGAAGTTTGATGAATGTAGGTTCAAGCGTTTTGATTTATAGGCAAGGTTAAAGTTAAAGACAATCGATACGGGGGCATAAAAATCCTTCAATCCATAGAGAAGATACAATGTGGACAAACTTTGGAACAGACGGACCGACAGATGGACCAACCAACAAAGTGACTCCTATATAGCCCATTGTAGTGGGGGTATAATTAATACAGTTAAATTGTTTAATACGAATCTATTGCAACTTTTAGAGTGTAACAATTATAAAACACAAGTCATATCATATAAAAATTTAATAATATTATATTAAACAAGAGGGCCATGATGGCCCTATATCGCTCACCAGAAAATAGATCTCTAGAGACGAACATTTTTCACCTTTTTCCTATATATGACTCTATATAAATCAAGTGACCCCCGAGTGCCATTATCGACCCTGGAGCCATCATTTGAACAAACTTTGTAGAGCTTCACTAGATAATGCTGTCTGAAAAATTTAAGCTCCAGGCAGTATAGTTCCTGACAATTTTTTTTTAATTCTCCTAAATAAGCCTACAAAGATCAAGTGACCCCCAGGGTGGGGGCCAATTTTTATCCAAGGGCCATAATTTGAACAAACTTGATAGAAGTCCATAGTTTCCATCTCATACGAGGGGTGATCCAGAAGTTCGTAGACACTATGATTTACCGAAGAATTTGACGTGCAATTAAGACAAAACTTTGCATGGCAGTAGATCTGTGTATAATTATCCTTGTTTTTTTAGTATGTCTGGCACACTAAAATTAATATTTCGTAAGCATATGATAAGGTACATCATGTTACCCAGCACAGTAGCAATTTTGATGTAGTCAACTAATTTTTGGTCAAAAGTAAGTGGTCGTAATTAAAAAACACTCAACAAAATGGCGCAAAAACAATAAGAACGTTAGTTTGATACCTGTCACGTCATCTCTTTGAAAACAACGTCATTTGCATTAACGGTTATGAATATATAAACATTTGATGGACAGTGCACCTACACAACCAGTTATCAAAATGATGACGTCGGAGAAAGGAAAAGTATGAACATCAATACAATTTTGCGTTCAATTAGGGAAAACACCAATAGAAACTAAAAGAATGATTGAGATGGCATACGGAAATAACTCAGTTAGTCATGCTCTAGTTTATAAGTGGCACAAACGATAAAAATATCTAGCATATTACTGTTATTATTCGTTGTATCCACAAACTTCTGGATCACCCCTCATATAACCCATTTTCACGTAGATTTTGAGATCAAAACCAACGATGAAGGTATAATACTGTTAAACAAGCTAAAATGTAGCAAATTTTCTAATCAAAGGGCCTATAACTCTTGTAGTTGTGGTCCAATTCCATGCATAACTAAACTTGTCCAAGACCGTAAGGTCATACACATTCATTCTAAATATGATTAGGATCAGTGAATAAATGAATGCGCTAGAGTGTAAACAAGCTAATATATAGCAAATTTTCTAAGTCAAGGGCCCATAACTCTTGAAGTTCTGGTCCAATTTCACCCACAATCAATCTTTGTCCAAGATCTTTTGGTTATACACATTTACTGAAAATATGATTATGATTGGTGAATAAATGAATGCGCTAGAGTGTAAACAAACTCAAATATAGCAAATTTTCAAAGTCAAGGGCCCATAACTCTGAAAATTATTGACCGATTTTGCCCATAATCGAACTTAGCCGAGACATTGTGGCCATATACATTGTGAGCAAGTTTGATCATGATTCGTTAAGAGCTGTGGATGCTAGAGTGTAAACAAACTAATTGTGGCCGGACGCCGGACATTCTTCGATCCTAAAAACATCCTATATAAGCCTATATAAAATAGAGTAAAGTCCCCTAGACAATGCTTCACACAAATATATATGTTCCATTTATTGTAGTTTCTGACATGTAAGTCTATGTAAAAACAATTTAATAAGTTGAAACAACTTGGTAGAGTTCCAATAGACAATGCTATACACCAAATATTTAAGCTCTAGGCCCTGTGATTTTGGACAAGAAGATTTTTAAAGTTTTTTCAATTGGTTGCCAAGATCCAATTAAAACCATGATATTTAGAGCTTTAACAAGGTTTTTACCTAAAATTTGACCTGATGACCTAGTTTTTGACCCAGCAGACCCATGTTCGAACTCGTCCAAGATATTATAAGGACAAACATTCTGACAAGGTTTCATGATGAACCAATCAAAACAGTGACTTCTGGAGTGTTCACAAGATTTTCCAGCAATTTGCCCTAGTGACCTAGTTTTTGACCGGAAATGACCCATTATCAAACATGACCTACAGACATATTATTGAAATAAACATTTTGACAAAGTCTCATGAAGATCCAATCAAAATAGTGATTTCTAAAGTGTTCACAAGGTTTATCCTTATTTGGCTCCGGTGACCTAGTTTTTGACCCCAAATGGCCCAATATTGAACTCGTCTGAGATTTTGTCTATATTATCATTCTGCTTCAGTTTTGCAAAAATTGAGCTAAAAATGTGGCCCCTAGTGTAAAGGTAAAGTTTGACGACACCGGACGAAGACTTGTGACATGTGAGCTATAAAATAATATGGCCTTTATTGACAGGTGGCCTTTATTCTGTGGTCATTTTGTTCTAAATAATCAATAATAATTTTAAAAAGAATGTCCCTTTCTCACAGGCTGGCTTTTATTCAGAGGTGGCCGCAAGAACATGCTTGACTGTACAAAAAATATTGATATACATTTAACATATATGCATTTAACATTATATGCATTTATATAAGAAATCACAAGCCTTTTTTTAGTTTTTAATGTTCAAAATGTTAATTTGGATTTTATTCATTTCCCTGAAAAATAATCATATTATGTCTCATTTTTATCTCCCTGCCGAAAGTTGAAGGGAAATAGGAAAGAATGGCCTTTATTCACAGAGTGGCCTTTATTTGGAGATGGCTGCTAACACAGGACTTTGTCTGTTCCTTTATCTGTACAGAAATGTAAAGGTGGGAAGATACAGTTGTTTTTCTTAGACTGAGAGAGAAAATGGCAAAAAATATAGATATTTAAAACTTAAGATAGGGTAAAAAGAGCATGGGAAACCCTTTTCAACAGGAGCATACCCTCTAGTATACTCTACTAGTAAACTCTTCAGGCCAGGCGGGGGATATCTACAAATTCTGTTCCTGTTAGAGAAAAAGAAATATGTTCACTTAACGTTAATGGACTTAAAAAGCGACTAGAATATCCAGATTTTGTTGACATTCGTGGGGTTAATGCCAGAAGGTACTAAGCGACATTTTTGGTGAAAATGACTTTTTTTATATTTTTGAATGTAGTTTTATAGTGTCCACATACTGTGTAAATATCAAACCTTTATTCCAAATATTGACCTAATTATGATACAAAGACAAAAGGTACTAAATGATTATTGATGAATTCTTATGTGCCAGAAGGTACCAAACGCTAGTCAGTTATTGCCAGAAGGTACCAAGTACTCATTTGGCACCTTATGGCAATACCTGTATATCACATTTAGAACTAAATCGAACCAAATGCCACTTGTTACCATATAGAAATTTTATTTTACACAAAATACAAGGTATTTCTACCATTTATGTGTTAATTTACTTGGTATCTTGCGGACCTGTGCTGGTACAAAAAATTCATGAAAGATGAAAGTTTTGTTACCCCAATATAAACTAGTGGACATTTGCACGAAGGTAATGAAAAAAGTATGCATTCTCATGCAATTGTGTAACATCGTGATAGCTAATCCAGATAAATACATGCACCAGTATGTTGCGTTCTGTGCAAGGAGAGAGAAATATTGAAACCTAAATGAGGATTTTGTTAATGAAGTTGAAAAATTCAAGACAAGTGGTGAATGGAATACAGACATTGCAGACATGTTGCCATCATCATTGGTAAACTAATACCAATGTGTGCTCAGAATTTACAGTAACCCTTTTCAGTAGTAAAAATTTAGGCTGATTAACCAAAACAAAATAATAAACGTAAGTGATGCCCGATAATATCAGTATATGATTTCATCCCAGTATATGATTCCATCCCGTATCACAATATAATATTTTTATACTGTTATACTGTGCTCATTATATGAGCTCATTATATTAAGTGATGAATGTCTGGAGAATAGTTCAAGGATTGTTGTTAGAAATATTTTGTGTAACTGTATTCATATTAAGACTGCATGTGTTGCCTTGCTCAAGGAGAGTTGTATAAATATGTACAATTGTTGTATACTTTACAGCATGAAGTTTCATTCTAGTCACTGACATTTTTGTGATAGCTTAAATAAAGATACCATCATGCATATGGTTAATGAAACTACACATTGTCATTAAATCCAAGCTTGAATACTTAATAAATCAAGACTTTTAAACTCCCAATACATCGTAATACAAATTGCAATACAGTCAGTGTTGTGTACATATCACGATACGAACTTTCCCGCAATATCCATCTCTAATAAACATTGCCTATACAGCAATGCGCAGAGGTAAACATTATGATGCAACAGCGATTATTGGTGCATATGAAGATAGTAGTGTAGGTAAATTTGAAAATACTGACAGTACAACACCCATTATTTATGATACAAGAAGGACAGAACATAAAGATAATGAGAAATAGAAACAGTAACACCGATTCATCTGATTCTTTGGTAGACACTACTCACTCAGATAATGTGAGTGGCATTCAATCAAACAAGCGGCTTATAAAAGTCCTGAGAAAAAAGGTATCCTGCAGTCAGAAGAAAAAGCACATTTAAGATATGATTCACACAAAAGGAAGTTTCAAAAGAAAAAAACACAGGGCAAAGAATTTATTGACACATCTGGAAAAGTAAAGAATGCAAAGTGTGTGAAAACTCATATAACTCTGAGTGTGTGCAAAGACTTCTTTCTGAGGACTTTTAATTACAACATTATTAAAACATCATGGAACGTATGGTACCGGTACCTCAGATATGCAAGGCAAACATGTAGAACCAAACAAAACTGGAATTGAAAAGATAAACACTGTGAAGAAGCACATTAAATCATCAATCCCTACAAGGCTACAATGCAATCCCATTATGCAATAAAGGCAACTTACAAACAGCATTTTCATCAGCATATCTTGAATACTAAAAAGACATGGCAGTTGTATCGTAATGTCAAAATAATGGACAAAGTGAAATTAGGTATCAAAGGTGTTTTGTGATGACTTTAATCTCATTCAACTTTGTGAAAAAGAAATAATTCGCGGAGTTCAACTAGTACCATGCATCTCTACCAGCCAGCAAGTAACAAAAAGTATATGTATCAATAGACTCGGGTGATAAGGACACTGAGAGAGAGTAAAATGTGCACATGTATCTGCTATTGTAGACAAAACTATTGTACATTCATTAAGTCAGATGTTACATTATCCACGCAAAGGTGTCGTAAATAGTTACTTTTACATAGAGTATTTTAGAATATCATGTTCTACATACTGAATGCTTGATTTAGCTACACCTGGTTAGTAATTGTGCTTTAACAAACACAAATTACAATAGTAGAACGTTTGTTATCACTTGCGATTGTAAAATAATGAAAAATAACGTGTGATTCAATTATTATGTATACAAGTTCACATGAAACTATAATCCCTGCTTTGTTTTGCATTTTATGAAGATTGTCATAATGTATCAAGTGTCATATGGCTCCTTCTGTACACTAACATGTATGAAATACCCCTAGAAGGTACCATAATGCCATATGGTACCTTCTGGCATCATTTTTTGTGACTGCCAGAAGGGACCAAGTGCAAAATTAGCTAATTATCAGTAACTAATAAAGATAAAGACATGTAAATTACTTGGATATGTAGACTTTAATATACCCTAATATATTGTTAAGTTTCAATATAAACTCTGCTTTCTCTGATTTACAGTAATTATATATAGTGTTGAATCTTTAAATGCGATTTTCTCAGAAACATGAAAATGTCACTTAGTACCTTCTGGCATTAAGCCCACGCTTTATAAGCAGCACGATATTTTCTGTGCAATTGAAACACACACTGATAATTTTGATTTGCTTGACATAGATGACTATATATATGTTGCAAAAAATAGAGAACAGATTTATAAACGTAAATCAGGTGGAATAGGTTCATATGTACGTAATAAATTTTCAAATTTCGTGAAAACCGTGCCAAATAATAATGAATATATACGGTACTTTGGATATCCATTGATAGGCAATTGTTAGGTACTGATGAAGATGCCTTTTTAGGGATGACTTACTTGCCTCCGGAAAATTCAAGGTTCTTTAATGACATTGAATTAAACAGCTTTGAAATGGAAATTTCTAATTTTTGCAATGAAAATAAATATGTATATTTAACAGGAGATTTAAACGCCAGAGTTTCACTATTTCCCTCCGACCCATTTCTAAATGATGTTTTCCATATTGATGCTGAATTGTAAACGCATTTGGATAAGTATACTTTGCTCGAAAACTTAGGAATCCCCTTTCCACGTAAATCTCAAGATAAAAAATCCAATGTTCATGGTATCATGTTGATAGATTTGTGCCGAAACAATAACTTATTTATAATCAACGGTAGATTCGGGAATGATTCAAACATGGGTAAATTTACTTTTAGAGAAAAGTCAACTATTGATAATGTGATTATGAGTGCGGAAGTATTCACTAACTTAAAAGATTTTGAAATAATTGAAACAGACTCAATATTCTCCGATGGCCACAGCACACTAAAATGGTCATTAAAAAGTAATTGGAAAGAAACTGTTACACAAGATAATACTAAAGATACATGTTCAAAACCAAAAAATGGAACGCAAATAAGTGTAGTGAATTCATACATAATATTGATCAAGAGCGTGCGAACGGTATCTTAGGTATGTTTCAAATGCCACAAATCACACAAAGTATAGATAAAATAATATATGAAACTAAATTACTATTTGAACGCACGGCTGACATAACTTTTTCAAGTAAGACGAAAGTTTACAAAAATAATAATAGCGAACCGTGGTTCAGTCCGAAATGTCATGAAGCTAGAAATAATTATCATGACGCCAAATCTGCTTGCCGAAACTATCCATCTGATGATAATAAATTGCGACTTAGAAACGCGGGTAAAGAATTTAAAAGAATTATGAACTTTTACATTAGGAAGTACAAATTCTCAAAAGCTCATAAACTAAGGTCTATTAGCTCACAAAACCCTAAAATGTATTGGAATTTCTTGAAATCTCTTAAGCTAAAGCGTAAAATCGAGAATACGCCATCAACTCAGGAATTCTATGAATATTTCAGGACAATAAAAACCAATTCCCATGAAAATCAGGATAACGACCTGTTCAATTACCAAATATTTTTCGATAACTCGAACGTGTTCCTTAATTCTCAGATAACCGAAAATGAAATACTATCTTGTATTAATAAACTGAATAACGACAAAGTGTCAAGTCAGTCAGATAATATTATTAATATATACTTGAAAAGTACCACAATAGCGTTAATGCCCATTTATGTTAAACTGTTCAATAGTGTACTAGATAGGGGTTACGTCCCAACCTCATGGCTAGAGGGTACTATTATCCCAATCTTTAACAAGATATGTTTTATAAACACCATGCCCCCTCCGGTTGCCCTTTTTGAAAACAGGAAATCAAAGGGCCGTAAATCTGCTAAAAATGATCATATAAAAAAACCTGACAATATGTGCTGGTGAACTTGGTGACAATAGTTCTATCAAAATTTGGTAAAAATTCCCTAGAGAAATACAGAAGTAGTTGCAAACAAAAGAGTATTTCTCTATATATTACATATGCACAAAATTAACAAAGGGCCATAATTCCGTAAAAATTTATCAAATCATAAAACCTTTACAACATGCATTGGGTATCTTGATAACAATAGTTCCATGAAAGTTTTATCAAAATCCCTTGAGAAAACAAGGAAACAAGAGTATTTCGCTGTTACAATCACACAAAATTAACAAAGAGCCATAATTCCATCAAAAATGATTGAATCACAAAACCCAGAATATATGTGTGGGGGTTCTTGGTAACAACAAGTCTGTGAAATTTTCGTCAAAATCCCATGAAAAATGTAGGAGTAGTATCCTAAAAGAAATGTCGGAATTTTTTTTATCACAATGACCCTATGACCTTGACCTTTGACCTACTGACCTGAAAATGCACAGGTTCTGTAGAGGTTGTCATGAGGAACCTACATATGAAGTTTGATGGATGTAGGTGCAGGCGTTTTGATTTTATAGGCAAGGTTAAAGTTTGGTACAAACAGACAGACAGAGAGGCCAAAAACAAAATGCCCCCGATCTATCAACACGGGGGCATAAAAATAAAGGCAACACAGAGGACACAAAAAACTATAGGCCGATTATGATACTTAGCTGTTTAGGTAAACTGTTTATGGCTGTCCTAAATCATCGATTAACAAATTATGTGGAAACCTTTCAGTTATTAAATGAAAATCAAGCTGGTTTCAGAGAAGGGTACTCGTGTTCGGACCATTTATTCACGCTTCTTGCGCTTATTGAAATATTAAAGAAAAAGAACATGAAATTATTTTGTGCATTTATAGATTTCTCACAGTGCTTTCATAAGATTTGGCATTATGAATTGTGGCACAAGTTATCGCAATTTTTTTCAGGGTAGGTTATTGAAAGTTATTTACAACATTTATCAAAATATTAAATCTTGTATTATTCATAACGGCGAAAAATCTCTATTTTCCAGTCTGAGATAGGCTTGCATCAGGGAGAAAATTTAAGCCCCATACTTTTCTCTATGTATCTCAACGATTTACAATCTTTCTTGGAAGCTAACGGTGGTATTGGTATAGTGTTAGATAGCCTAGATGATGATTTATGGCTTAAACTCTTACTGCTTCTTTATGCTGATGACACAATTATTGTCTCTACTAACGCATCTGACTTTCAGATTTTACTGAATAAATTTAACATATATTGCAATAACTGGAAATTAAATGTCAATATTGATAAAACGAAAGTGATTGTTTTTGGTGCTAGAAATATTAATAAATTTAACTTTACATCAGGCACACAGAACATTGAAATTACAGATAAATATCTTTACTTAGGAGTCACATTTTCCAATAATGGTTCATTCTTAAATGCTAGAAAACATGTAGTCCACCAAGCAAATAAAGCTATGTTCCTTCTCTTTACGAGGGCAAATAATGCAGATTTACCTATGAAATTTTTCAACCATACTGTTTTGCCAATTGCAATATTAACATACGGTTCAGAAATTTTTGGGTATGAAAATATGGATCTTATTGAAAGAGTACATAGTAATTTCCTTCGTAAAATAACATATGCGCGTAAAAGTACCCTAATGTACATGCTCTATGGTGAGTTGATTAAAGCCAAAATGATTTCTTACTGGACCAGGCTCTTACTCGGTAAAAACACTAAATTGTCTTACCTAAGGCTTAAATTAAAATTAAGTTTGTTTGCCCTTTACCGACCGACCCGAATGTCATGCCGACTCAAAACATTTTATTGTAAAATCTGGGAGAACTATTTTTATACTTATATACATTAATAAGTGTTAAGGCACTGAGTACATGTTTATGATTGATTAAAGCACACAATAAATGGTTGTTGGTAGCAGAATACATAAAATGACAATAGAATGCTTCTAGATAGAAGTGTAATTTCATGCCAGGAAAAGGTCAAATTCAGAAATAAAATAAATAGAGGATCTTGAATGAGTGCTCATTCCTTACCATTTTTATTAAACTCGTTGACAAAAACAATATGACACTCGGCTGTTTTTGTCAACTCGTTTAATAAAAATGGTAAAGAATGAGCACGAATGTAAGATTCTATTTATCACATAACCGTAAAACCATCACAGAAAATGAAACAGACTATAGGATGACCTATATACAAGATGTCTAGTGTAGACTGTTCACTACTGAGCGCTACTGCAAAAAAAGTAGTGCATGTTTCTATTAATTAATCATTTGGCAATAAAATGCAAGATAAAAGACATCAAATCGTCATTTCATTTACACAAACATCATTTTATTAATATCATGAATATTGAAATCATTTATAAAACACACTAAACAACACTGAATGGTAGCAACCTTGTGCTTTCAAATTCACAATCACTGTCACAGAGTCTTACAATATAAAAAGTTCCAAACCCTCAATACACACGTTCATTAACTACAGCTTTTCCTCGCCCATCAATGTTGACGAAATTGCCTGGTACGAATCGCAAGTCGGCCATGTATACAAATATCGTAGTAGCGTAGTAATACAAAATATGCAAATGTGTGATTTGGCTAATTTGAATGTTTATTGCACGGTTTGGCAGTGCCGAACGACATTTACGGCACGGCTTTACGGCACTCCTGGACCGCAGGTTATGTGATAAAATAGTTTTCCTACCTACCAACCCTCTTCTAGAATTCAGGGTCGGTAAAGGGCAAACAAACATATTTTTAATTTAGGCCTAATCAATAAATATATGCTCTCTCAAAACCAAGTCAATTTTAAGTGGCTTACTAAAAAATTAAAGAAATCTTAAATACTACTGGTAGACCCGATATATGGTTAAACCAGAATATTAAAATGTTTACACCAACAAATAAAGCAGACTCTTATCGACCAGTTTAAGCAAGAGTGGCACACGCAGATGCAACAATCAAATAAAAGACGAATATACAGTAACTAGAACTATCACTAAAGGTGATGAATACCCCCAGATGCGGCCATGACACAGTTATTGTCACATTTTACAGAGGGAAATATAATGCATTTTCATTTTTTAATACCTGCAAATTGTTGCTTAGATATATCCTGACCAGTTTCTAAATATACATTATATAAAAAATAACAAAGGGCCATAACTCATTAAAATTTACTTGGACAAAACCTATTGTGGACATGCACAACTTGGCAAACTACTTATCACTTCTAAGAAGTTTCACTGAATTCCTGCATGTAGTTGCTGAGAAATGGTACGGACAAAATTTACCTAATTGTATAAAACAAAGGGCCATAACTCAGTGAAAATTAATCCAAACAAAACCTGGTTATTGCATGCACAACTTGGCTTACTTTTTATAACTTCTGTGAAGTTTCATTGAATTCCTATGAGTAGTTACTGAGATATTGTATATATACTGTATAAAAAACAACAAAGGGCCATAACTCAGTGAAAATTTAACCAACCAAGACAAGTTTAATGCATGCACAACTAGGGTAACAACTCATCACTTCTGAGAAGTTTTATTGAATTCCTGGCAGTAGTCAATGAGAAATAGTCAGGACAAAATTTGCCTATTGTATATACTGTAGAAAAAAACAAAGGGCTATAACTCAGTGAAAATCAATTTAAATAAAAAATGATTTAAGCATGCACAACTAGGCTAACTACTTATTACTTCTGTGAAGTTTCGTTGAAATCCTGTGAGTAGTTGCTGAGAAATTGTCCGGACAAAATTTGCCCATTGTATATACTGTATAAAAACAACAAAGGGCTATAACTCATTGATAATTAATCCGAACGAAAATTGCTTTAAGCATGCACAACTAGGCTTACTACTGATCATTTCTGTGAAGTTCCATTGAGATCCTGTGAGTAATTGCTGAGAAATTCTCCGGACAAAATTTGCCTATTGTATATACTGAATAAAAACAACAAAGGGGTATAACTCAGTGAAAATTAATCCGAACGAAAAATGCTTTAAGCTAGCACAACTAGGCTTACTACTGATCACTTCTGTGAAGTTTCATAGAAATCCTGTAAGTAGTTGCTGAGAAATTCTCCGGACAAATTGTGTCTACAGACGCACCGACCGAACCGACCGACCGACCGTCAAGCGTGAATCCAATATAGCCCCCATATATTTCATATCTGGGGGTATAATGACCGCGTAACTCAGTGATAGCGCTGAAAGAAATAGTTATTAAAGTAGTTTCACTGAACGCATAATTAACGTTTTGCTGGAAGTCACATGTTTCATGTTGTTATGTATAGTCAGTATGTTATATCCCAATATTGTTTAATCTATACTTGGGTGAATAAAAGAATAAGTTCTGTTCTGTTCTTAACGTAAGATTACGTTCTAACCCTGTACTTTGTTTTTGGTAACATTGGAAAATGTCCTGTTTTACTAAGACAGAAACGTAATCAGCACTGTTTGGGTAGCCAGCAGATTTAGCCAGGACAGTCAAACACTGATCATAGCACTGAAGAGGAGCGGGGGGGGGGGGGGTATAATATTTAAGAATGCAGCTAGTGGGATATGTGCAGGGACCATAATTATATTTTTCATTTCTATCTATGGTTTAATTCACAAATGTAGTTGTTTTCAGAGGTCAAACTAAGTTTTTTTTTTTTTGTCTATGATATGTAACATAAAAATTTTATTTACAAAATGACACCTTCCACGTACCATACAATATGGAAATACACACGATGGAGTAAAACCCCGAGGCTAATTAGGGAACCTATTGTCGATCAAATAAACAGTATGACATGTTGTATATCTTTTTGCATAAATTCCGGATTAAGCAGTGGATTAAGCATAAATTCCAGATTGAGGAGTTTAAAAAACAGTATAAAATAGCATTTCAGACTGCAAAAGTCGTCTGGACTACGGAATACGGAGGTTCCGGATTGGGGAGGATTTTTTCATATGCCTTATTGAAGGAACGAAACGGGACCTGGAAATTTTCCGGATTGTGGAGGATTCCGGATTGGAGGGGTTCCGGATTAGGGAGTTTCTACTGTACGACACTTTTCAAGACTAATATATACCATCAGATAATATGGAATAATGATAAATCAGGTGTCCATTATGATTAAACAATGTATTGTAAAAAAGAATTGCCAAATATAACATGGATGTTGTAATACATGAAAAACAAAATAAAACAAGAAATTATTAATTTGTGTCCACAATTATAAGCTTAATACAATACTTTTTATATCAAAAGAAAGATAATTCTAAACTACAAAATATCTTACTTAAAACAAAATTTATTAGTTCATTAATTAGTACTATAATTAAGTGATGAGTCGAACAGGTGTCAAATCAGTGTAATAAAAATAACAAAAAATATTTATTTTAACTTTATTCTTCTAAATGTTAATAAAGATCAAGATTTGTTCTTGTTAGCTTCGAAAATAATGAAAGAATTGTAAACAAAGCATGATATAAGTACAAAAAGGGGCAGTCAATAACTTAAACTCAATACTGGACCTGCCTATCAACTGTGTAATGTCTGTCCCCTTATTTGTCATGTCCGTCCCCTTTCATTAAAATAAAAAAATATGCTTTCAATATAAATAAAGAATGAAAAAAACAGTTTTTGTAAGTTTAATGTCTGTATATCTGTTACTCCAGTGAATTACTGCTTTTTAAAGCTAAAATGGCAATAATTATATCATTTGATTTAACACTGGAAAAAATACTCGTTTTTTCCTATTTATGTGTTATTTTCAACTGCTTCATATTTCTCACTATATGACTTTCCTCATGAAAAAGACGATATATATTGAACTAGTATGTACTGAAATAGCAAATAGTATGAAATAAGGACATTTTAAACTTTCTTTGTTTTCTGGTTATACATTTAAAAGGGTATAATGCGTCTGTCTGTAATGTCCGACACCAATCTGCCTATGTGACTATGAACGTCCAAGAAATAAAAACCAGAGCGGAAGTTATCTTTTCATTACTGATTTGTGTTTCTAGATGGTCTAGACTTACTTAAAAAGTGGAAAAATACAGAAAATTCAATACTTTATTTTTTGGTCTTGATGCTAACTCAAATGCACCATAATTTGTGCACCAGGCCAAATATCTTCAGAATTTGCAAATTAATACAAATTTGAAAACAAAAGTGTATTTTTCATCCTTGACGTTGTTTTAGTAATTTATGACATCCTTGTTTGATGACTTTTCATACTCTTTACTCAAAACATACACACACGATGAAATCTATACCACTTTAACACTTCAACAGCATTTCTTTGTTCGGTGGCTTAGGACTATGGTCCTTTGAAAAAATATTCCCAAAGAAAGATCTTGCATGGATTGAGGTCAAGACTATGCGCGGGTCAAGATATTCTGCAATCTTTCACCTCCAGATATCGTCTGAATATTACTCAATCACCGAACATATTGTGTAGAAAGTATAGTACAATACTTGATATGTATGTGCCGTACAACCATCCGGTATGAACCACATGTTTTGTAAGGAAGGAGACTTCTTTTTGGGTACATTAACAAACTTGGTTTTCAAAATTGTGAGAAACTCGCAGGTGCAATGTCGTGCCATGTTATAATTGGACAATTCATCTTTAAAGGTACGGTGTCTTTCAGTAATTGAAACAAATCAAATGCAATGTAAAGAAAGTCCAACAAAGACATGTGTATTTTAAGTGATAGAAAATTTCATCGTGTTTGTATGGTAAGTGAAGAGGATGAAAAGTCGTCAAATCTAAAACATTATTAATTACTGAAACGAAGTCAAGGATGAAAAATGCACATTTTTTTCAAATTTGTATTATATTTCAAATTCTGAAAATATTTATAAGGTTCTCTAACACAAAAAACTTCCATCTTTGATCTACATGTCTATATATATAATATGTATTAATCTGCAATTTAAAGGGACATTAAACATGTATGAAAGTGTTACCTTTCTTTTGGGACACCCTGTACATGTACTATTTGTTTGTTCATTTGAGTTTTATGCCCCTGTTCAACAGTCATACGAGGCTGAGACAGTTCACTTAACCATCCCTCCTGGGAACTACCAGTACAAGACTCCCATCCTCCGTAAGCAACTACCTACATTCTCAAATAAAGAGACATGGTCAGTAGCTGGCCTTGCACCCATGACCCTCTATCAGTGAGAGGTTAAAGTGATTCAACCATGGAGGCGGGTTACTTCTAGTAGTCATATTGAGTGCAAAAAAGTGTCTCTAATTACCCCAATTGATCCAGATGAATCAAGGAAGTGATCTAAAATTTCATAGGTAGGTGGTAATGAGGTGATTGATTGGTAGACCATTAGACTCATAATCCTGGCTTTTGTAGTTTTAGGGTTATTTAACCTTATGATTAATCTGTAAATGTAAATTTTGTCCAGGGCAGACCACAAGAACCAGAATTCTAGCTTTTGTACTCTTTAGGTTATTGCCCTTTGATTAATATTCTATGGAGAATTACTCTACACTGAATGAAGATAACTTATTAAAACTAAGTTTGTTTGTAGGTGGCGATAAAGATATGTGCAGAGTGTTAAAACCATTATTCTGTCAGATTAATTCCTGAAGTTATTCCCCTTTGATAATTTTCTTATGTAAATATGTATGCATTTTTGTCAAAAGCATTTCTATGTAACAAAAAAGCTTTGTTGATAGATATTAGTGATTGTAATATGTCCATGGAAATTTCGTTGATTAATCAGAGGCAAAAGTCAGAAATGACCTAGAATGTTAAGACTGTATAACCATTAGAGCCCTTACACCAAATGAAAAGCACAAACTAATATAATTCTACTATTAAAACACGCTGAACCAGATTTATGCTGAATTTACAAGTACAGTTTGAACAGCATTACACCAGTCACAGTGAGTATAGCTTATCAATCAATCATTTAGGTATTTAAAGTGCAAACCCTTTCAGCAAAGTGTAAGGTCTGCAGTACTATATTCAAGAACGACTACTCCGTATAAAATCAAAATTTCGTTGATTAAATGGGAGCATCTTCATCGTCATGTCAATGACCATTCGTCATTGATTCGTTGAATAAATGATTAATTGGAACATCACTAATAGATATATGGTGATAAAGAGAAGTACAAGAATATAAGAATTGCAATCCTTGCTTTTGTACTTTGTGGGTTACTGCCCTTTGATTTGTATTTAAATGCAAATTTGTCACACTCTCTTGTCCAGAGTTTAACTCCATAACTAATCGACGCAGTGATTTATAGGTAAAGATGGAAAGTGCAGAGTGCAAGAACCATAATCCTGGATTTTGCAATGTTTCATTAGTTGCCCTTTGATTAATATTTGAATTTAAATTTTGTTTAGGCATTAATCTACCATGAATGGAGATTATTAAAATCATGCCAATGTTTTATGTTTGTAAATGACAATGAAGGTTACTACGTTACATAGGGCTTTTTAAAAGGAACAGAATATTCCACCCTTGGTAACTTTTCTCCTTTCGGCAGGGCTTTAGCCTTCTAATTTTTTTTAAAAAGATTTTTTTCTATAGAAATCTATGTAAATCAAGTGACCCTTGTGGCAGGGTCAAGTTTGACACCTGGGACATGATTTGAACAAATTTCGTAAAGGTCTATCCGAGATGCTTCATATAAAACATCTAAGCTCTTCTAGGCCTTATGGTTTTATCTTAAAGGTCATAATCATAGAAAAATATCAAGTTGGTTAACTATCACAAATACAATTGTTTATTAGCAGAAGTAAGCATGTGTGTCACGATAAGGGTCTAAAAATATACTTTACGGTCTGAAAAATGCAGTTTTGTAATATAGTAGCTAATTTCCAAAATAAGTCAGAAAGATTTGCTTCCCTTGATTTGTGATGTCAGTGTAGATACAGTGTTGACACAGTGTGTATATACATTCAATGGAGATTAATGTTGTTACTTTAATGTATACGATCTGTAATACGTAAAAAACATGAAAGAAAAAACATTTACGGTCACTTACACTTATTTAAAAAATATACTTCCGTGTCATGCAAAAAAACAACAGTTTAACAAAGCAAAATAATGCGCGAAAATAGTGTTTTATAGCAATAAAAACTGTACCAGCTTAATTATTAGACAATTTTGTTTATTAGTGCGAACAATCCAGCTAGGGGGACGGCGCTGTAAAATACAAATTAGAACCATTCGATGTATAACCTCGCTTGGGTAATATTTATATATATATAATATTATGTAAAAATAAGAAAGAAAACGATTTATGCCAGTTTCAAATACAATTTAACACAAATTGTATAACAAGAGGGCCAAGATGGCCCTATATCGCTCACATGACAATCACTGTTCACTCATTAAAACATTGTTTTGAACCGGTGACCTAGTTTTTGACCCTAGACGACCTATGTTCGAATTTGTCTTACATATCATTAAGACAAACAGTCTGACTAGGTTTGGTGAAGATACGATCATCATTTGACATCTACAGTGTTAATAAGGTTTTCCTAAGATTTGACCTTGTGACCTGGTTTTTGACCCTAGGTGACCCATATTTGAACTTGTCCTTAATATCATTAAGACAAACAATCTGACAAGGTTTGGCCAAGATCCAATTAAAACCATGACATTTAGAGCTTTTTACAAGATTTTTACCTAAGATTTGACCTTGTGACCCAGTTTTTGAACCCGGCTGACCCATGTTCATCCTTGACCCACATATCATTGAGGCAAACATTTTGACAAGGTTTGGTGAAGATCCAATTAAAACTGTGACATCTACAGTGTTAACAAAGTTTTCCTAAGATTTGACCTGGTGACCTAGTTATTGACCCCAGATGACCCATATTTATACTTGACCGTTATATCATTAAAACAAACGATTTGGCAAAGTTTGGTAAAGATCCAATAATAACTGTGAAATCTACAGTGTTAACATGGTTTTTCATAAGATTTGACCTAGCGACCTAGTTTTTGACCCAAGATGACTCATGTTCGAACTCGTCCAAGATATTATGAAGACAAACATTCTGACAAGGTTTCATGATCATCCAATCAAAACAGTGACTTCTAGAGTGTTCACAAGGTTTTCCAGCAATTTGCCCTAGTGACCTAATTTTACTACAGAAATGACCCATTATCAAACTTGACCTACATATTATTAAAATAAACATTCTGACAAAGTTTCATGAAGATAAAGTCAAAACAGTGATTTCTAAAGTGTTCACAAGGTTTTCCCTTATTTGGCCCTGGTGACCTAGTTTTTGACCCCAATATCGAACTCGTCCGAGATTTTGTAGATATTAATGTTCTGACCCAGTTTTGCTAAAATTGAGCCAAAAATGTGGCCCCTAGTGTGGTCACAACAAAAAGTTTGATGACGCACGATGCAGGACGCCGGACGGAGAGTGATCCTAATAGCTCACTTTGTCACTTTGTGACATGTGAGCTAAAAACTGCATTGATTAAGTAGTAAATCGATCTATATTATCATTGTAAAATTTAGTTAACGAACCATAACTGTAGACATAAAATGAAAAAGTTCATTGCAATGATTTTAAATAAATATGATTTTCAGTTTGTCTTTACGCATACCGCACGTAATTTAAAAAAAAATCTGATTCATGACGAACACCAAGTAGCTCCAGCTAACAGTAATATTTGTATCATGCAGTGAACCCTAGCTTAGACTTTTGATAAAGTTCTTTGTTCGTTCATCCATTAAAAAACATTTTTCAAAATTTACCTTTAACAAACTGTCAATCCATAATTACTACAGTACATATTTATTTTCCACCTTTAGTATGCTCACTTTAAAAATCAAAATCTTTCACACAGATGAAATTACGTCACAAGACAAAATCCAGACATAATATTCCATCATAGATGTATTTAACACTTATGTTGAAAAATAATGTACTACTCGTATGTCATAATTTGAATTGGACAATCAATGAAAATTTGCTAACTAATTGATCACACGATCACACATAGTTTGCCATATTACACAATGTCATCCTAAATGTCAGTGCTTCTTTTTGAAGTCAGCTGTCAATTTCCTGTGTCATAAAACTTGCTGAGACCATGTTGCATGTTATTTACAGATTATCTGATTGTAGAATTGGAGTAGTAGTAGCAAATTGAAACCTTGGTAATTGTTTTTCGGTGCATGACGTAGACTAAATAAACAAAGAGTGTCAGTTGTTCATAATTTAAAAAGAATTATAAAATCATGTTTAATATTAATTAACCATATTGAATATTGTAGATAAAATGTGATGTATTTGTGTGTTGTTATATGCACACCAAAGCAAATATACGAAATTGAAAGAAAAACATGTTTTGTCAACAACCTGCACACGATCACCTCCACCACCACCATCATCATCATCATTATGACAAGCATCATGATTGTCATCATCATCACACGCTAATGGCTATTCAAAAGGATCTATATAGCACCAGATATTCAACTGAATAATCAAAATCTGAGATCAGCCTCCATAAGCAGGTATATATAGCAATAAAACAAATAATAAAACCCCCAAAATAGGCAAATGCCTGACTCAGTTTGTGTAAAAGATGTCATTTACTCATACCTATGGTGACCCCTCTATATAAAGAGAGTCAAATAGTCTGAAAGTCACTTTCAATTATGAAGGAAAACATTTGAAAGCTAAATACGAGTAGAATGGTCATAAGTTGAATGTGACGATGATGACAATCACACGATGATGTTGTTCTCGCTGAAGATGATCATGATGCTAGTTGTGATGATAATACTGTCAGATGAGGATCCAATGATAATACTGGTAGTGGCCATAATGATGATAGTGATAATAATTGCCACTATGATAATAATCGCGATTTTGGTCGTAATGATGATGATCATGAGACTAGTCGTCATGATGATGATGATAATGACGGTGACTCTATCGAAATGATTCTGAAAGTGATTATGATGGTGACTTTGTAGATGCTGCTGATGATTATCTTGATGATTATAGTCATAATGGTTGTGATGATGATGACAATAATGGTCGTCATGATATCAAATAATGATGATGATTACGGTAGTAGTGGTCATCATACACATGATACATATTCAATCTGTGACATATACAGCTCAACAAAACATCATGAATTATAACAATCTCACGTATCTTTGTCTTGTTTTTTTTTCTTGATTAGACAGACAAAATAATGGTACCATGGATTATTGAGTTTGTTTATCCTCGCAACCGGGATGATCCCATATGTGCGAGCGTTCACTATTTTAACAATTTTGCTATTCTTAATGTATAGCCTATTATATAAATACTATATAAAAATAGAACAATACATATTTAGGCTATTTTAAGTGGAAGTTTGTATGTGTGTCTTATTTAACAACTATATTTTGAAGAAGTATTTTATTTAGAGGGGGGTACTATCTTGTTTACAAATTTAACTTGAAAATTCAACTAGTTGTATACTTTATTCAATATAGTTCTTCTGTTTTGAATTTTTACTTGAAAAATATATTATGTAGCTATTTTGTAACATATAGCTATTTTATATATAAATGATTAATTGGAATAGCTATTTTGACTTTATAGCTAACTTATGATAATAAATATATGATTATTCCTTTCTTGTAATGATTTAAGATCTAGCTATTTGATAAGGAATAATTGGGGATGGAAAGACATTGACTACCAGCCTGATATTTATATTATTTGGATGGATATTAAAGAATTGAAGATTTTTTACCCACTTGGATACCATAGTAAATTTAGTACTCTCCAATATGTGGTTTGCATTCTCTTTTACAACATATATATGAGGATGCAAACTCTGGAGCAAGTCTGATATAGCATTATATGCTTCATCATTAGATAAGACTCGCTTTTTTTGCGGCCAGCCTCATTTGTATGTATTTGATGAAGACTTATTACTGTTCAGTAAGGATAATGTGATAGTGACGTTTCATTTTATGTGTAAACTAAAGTTTACATCCATTGTCTGAACAGGTAAAGTGGGTTTACAAGAAACAAATATAGTATTACAGTTTAGCAATGCAATTGTAGATGTCCAGTTGGCGCAGTTGGTAAAGCCTTTAGAAATGCCTACGAGCTAAAATTCTTTTTTTCGTTTTCTTTTTCAACTTCATCTCAGCCGCAAATGAATTGTAGTACATAGGTAGGTTTGTTATAATATTTTAGTAGTAATTAAAACTGTGAAGAAAAAGAATGCATTATATTCCTGTTAAACACGAAGTGTGTAGTGCAAAAGTACTTACAGTATTAGTACCGTGCACAAGTACTTCATGCCAACTTATCTGAAGGCCAACTACACAAATGTAGCTAAATATGGCTGAAAAAAGATGGACTTTTAATAGCGGACCAATCATAATTACCAGAATTACGACGAAATTTCTGAGACTATTCTTTATCATGTTTATTACATGTAAATGATATACAAAACGATAAAAATGTTAATGATATAAGCACTAGATCTAGTATAATCCTTACAAAAACGAAAAAAGAAAATGACGAAATTAAAAAAAATATATAGAAATAGAAAATAATTTGTGAAAAATTACTAAATCGCGGTCTCACACTGATAATTTCACAACAATAGGTGTATCAATAGACAACATCGTTACCAACTGCATTACGCCTGCAGTTGATGTGCTCAAAGAAATTTGTAAGTCATATAGTCAGCTTACATGTCTACTGATAATTTGACAATGGTTTTACACCATAAAAGTGGACTCGAGCACTGCTTCACTCTACAATTATCATAACTGAACAGTAGAACATACCGGAGAGTATGAGGGTTTGTTATTGAAAAATAACCCCCAGGGTCCTTATTCACAATGCATCTTAAGATTTTCTTAACTTAAGTCGAATTTTTTACTTAAGTGTAAATTTTTTTCATGGTAAAAGTTTGTAAATCAGTCATCAAAAGTGTGAAAATGAATTATCATTTTCATAATTGGCATCTTTAGAACGAAGATAAAATCATATTACTGTGATTTCCTCCTTTGTATTAGTACAAAAGAGTTAAGGAAAATGTCGAATTTAAGGGAAAATATAACTTAAGTTAAAAAGTTACTTAAGATGCTTTGTGAATACGGACCCTGGACCTAAAATGTTTATTATTTATATTCATGTTAATTCTAAGATATGAGATATACAGGACTGGTAGTCATAAAATAACATAATCACCCTCTGTGTAGTATTTAAAACAATGTGAAAAATAATACATCATTAAAGGAAAAATCATACTGTTACCTAAGGTGAAAAACATTTAACGGCTTAATTAATAAGGCCATAAAAATAATTATTTTTAAAAGAAAGGATACCGGTATTAATATATTAAATAAAAAGATGTGTATAATAATATATTACACTTAGTACAGGTAAAATGTCATTCTACACAGAGGGATGATTTCATTTATAATACATGATATACAATAATCCTCTTGTCCCTGACCAGTGATGTTGCTTTAGGACCAGGGAAAGGCAACATTAAATTAATCCGCACCAGCTATTTAATATTGCAGGTATACATTTATGTATAGTAGACAGTATTTACAATGCAGACCTTGTCACAGTGGATCTACATGTATAGAACATGGATCTCACTTATGGCCTGCATTGTTTTTATATGAATTATCATTGGGATTTACAGGGTTGAAGTTATTGTAGGGAATTTAAAATGTACTGATGGAGTGAGAGTGATTTACCACTTTGACTCACATCACATCAGTTTTACTATATATATAATATAATAGGGGCTGTAGTTGAATAAGAGGGTCCAGAGTGTGGCCCGGGGCTCAATTTGGACTCAGATCTATATGTTGTCTGCTAATTGAGCCATCCAGTCACACCCAGACCCTAATAACAAGTTGGATCTAACTGGGTTGTTCTAGCTGGGGCATTTTACATTTAATTCAGTACTCTAATGGGTGGGCCAGAGTTCACTCCCTTTCCCAGTCTAGACTATAGTGTGCTATTTTATTTTGTATAAGAGTATACATTTTGCGTCGTCTTAAAATTATTTACTTAATTTTATTACTATGTTTGATTATATCATGAAGATTTTTATTATTTCTTCATATATTAACATATATATATATACAGATATTATGTATCAAACAAGTAATTTAATTACATGGTATTGCTTAATATTAATGCCTTTTCCATGTAGAATGCAAAATGTAAAATATCCTTGATTAAGTAAGTAATTTATCTTAAAAATGTATTAATAATGATAGAATAATGCTAAATGTAATAGTCGTTCCAAATAGAATGTTGAATTTACAACAAAATCTCAAATTCTACTGATAAATTGAATGTAATTATAGAATTCAGGACTGACTTCTATTCAATAAAAGAATTTATAACAGTTATATGCAGCCAGGCATGCTGATAGATCATTGAATATTGATATGTGGGAAAAAGTCGTATCAAATATGAAACTGAATAATAGTATCAGTTTATATGGACTAGCCAATTGTTCCTAATACTATAAAACTATGTGAAGAATTGATACAAAGGAGTATCAAATCATGAATTACTTCCACTGATGATGTTATTTCATGTTGGAAGAATTTCATTTGAAATAATGTGATGAAAAATAACAATATAAAAAAATAAAATTATTTAAAGAGTACATTAAAATAAGGATTTACGAGTAAATTTAAAACTTCGTATGATTGAACTTAGATAACAATACAATATATTATTCTAAGTAATTATGTTGTAAATTTTAAATGATTGTTATTAATAATTTTCAGATATCTCAGCAGCCTGGCTACATTAGCACACAAGTCTGGACCTGGGGCCTTAGATTTTATCTGTCATGTGACAGGTTTTTGTAAAGGTTTCTAAGGCATTATAGACTGAGTGTTGGACTGCCCTTTTAGGAAATAGAATTTTTTCCAGGTTGAAAATTAAACCTGAATTTATCAGGGCAGCCTTTAAGTCTGGGAGTGAAGTGAACCCCAACAGTGTAGCAGATAGTGACTGGTTGAGTTCAATACTCTGCACCGGGCACAAATGGGGTCCAGTCCAGGGACATATTTTCCTTGGGCTCCAGACAACAAATTTGTACCCAGTCTCAGACGGCTTATACATTTGTCTAACCTTTGGTTTGAAGAATAAACCTCAGGCCATCTGAGCCCCACTGAATATTGACAGACTGTGACCTGACCAATGAACTTATTTCAGTGGGTGAAAGTTTGACTTTTGTATCAACAGTCACATGATACAGGCCAGATATTGCAGCCCTATCAGCGGCCTCATTTCCTCCCACACCTATATGAGCTGGGCACCAGACAAGGGTAATTTCAAGACCGGATTGTTGGATGGTATGATTTAAAATGATGATTTTTTCTAAAAGGTCCGGTCTGGATTTACAATGAGAATTTTTAATTGACTGCAGCGCCAAAAGAGAATCAGAATAAATACTAGTAACCATGTTTTTTGGTTTATGTAGAATTACCCAGCTCATTGAATTAATTAATGCTATCATTTCTGCTGAGTAGATTGACAAATTGTCCGAAAGCCTATCAACAGATGAGAAGTTTATTGAGGGGATGTAGAATGCTGCTGATACTTTTCCTGATTGGGGACATTTTGATCCATCCGTGTAAATGCTAAAATGGTTATTATAATTCTCTTCTGAGTATAGTTTAACTTGAATATTACTTAAATGAGGAAGTTGATTTTTCAAATTAAGGTTAGAGAGGTTGAGGTCAACATAAGGTGAGGGCATAAGCCATGGATGTTCAATTTCTGACCTGAAGTCTGCTACCTGTATGTCTCTGAGACCGAACTCCTCCACCAAGTTTTGGGTTGAGGCCCAAAATTGGGGGGGGGGGGGGGCATTATTTTTATACATATTCTTGGTGAAGTGTCCAGTCCCAAAGATGGAGTTAACGGGGTTATTTCCCCTTGATTGTACTCTGGCCCAATATTTGACAGTATGGGCCTTGTGCCTGATAGCCAAGGGAAGTACACCAGCCTCGGCTTCCAGTTTGTGAGTAGGGGTGGAGCTCAGGGCCCCCAGGGCAATCCTTAGGGCTTTATATTGAATCTTGTCCAGTTTATTTAATAAAGTTGTGGCAGCTGCAGCATAAATTTCAGCACCATAGTCAATTTTTTATCTAATAAGAGAGATATAAAGGAGCAATAAGCTTTTTTTATTTGCTCCAAAGTCAGAATGTTTAAGCATTTTCATCATGTTAAGATTAGTGGTACACTGTTTAATTAAGTATTCTATATGAAGTTTAAAAGTAAGTTTTTTATCTAAAATCATGCCTAAGAATTTTGTCATTTTTTCGAACTTAATTTGTGTACCACCAAGGTGAATATCTAATTTATGCTGCGGCTGGTGCCCAAATAGAATACCGCCAGTCTTTTCTTTTGATATTTTGAAACCCCAGTTTTGAGCCCATTCCCATCATATCTAGCCCTTTTTGTGCCTTAGTGGCCATATTCTTATGATTTTTGCCTGTTATCCATGTGCTTGAATCATCTGCAAATTGACTTAACGACATGTCAGATTTTGAGAAAGATGCTGGAAGATTATTTATCAATAAATTAAAAAGAAGAGGGGAGAGAATGGCGCCCTGAGGGGTAACTCTCGAGACACTTTCTTGGTCTGAGAGGGTACCGCTTACCCTTACTTGGATTTTACGCCCTTCTAGGAAAGACCTGAGGTATTGGAAACAAGCTCCCGTTATACCGTATTCTTTTAACTTGTAAAGGACACCGAAGTGCCAAGTTAAATCAAATGCTGCCTGTAGATCGAGAAAAATGGCTAGCACTGTTCGGCCCCTGTTTTTGGCGGCAAATATATCATGTTGTAATCGAGCTAATTGATCTAAAGTGCTCCTTCCCTTTCTAAAGCCAGACTGAGAGGGATTTAAGTAATTATTGAATTCAATGTGATGGTCTAAACGGGCATTTACCATCCATCGCCTCTAGCAATTTCTCAGAGTGAGATGTAAGGCTAATTGGTCTATAAGAAATGGTACCATAATAATGCACACTCGCTTTTGTTTGCTTAGATCACACATTTAAACAATCAAATATATTTATGTCATGCTGATATCGGTAGATAATATTTTAAATTAACTGTTTGTCACATTTGTGACACATCTTGGTTTCTGAAATGATACTTGGTCAATTTAATAATAGCTATGCTGATCCTTCGAATCCCTCATGGTTTAACATTAATTCACTGCTATTTTCATCAATAGACTCATACTGGTACAGTTGTATGACAAAACGTTCTTCTGTAAATGACAAATGATAAAAAAATAATTCATCTCGGTAAAAAATAATCGCGCTCAGTCTTGTTGACAGTTGTATCAATGCTACACATAATGATATCGCTAGTGTTTACATTGATCAATGTCAACATCTACGTCACACGGCAAGGGAGGTAACCGCGTTGATATTTTCGGCTAGGTCTATACTTTTCATTTTTTTATTTCGATTTATTTGGTCAATTTTAATTTTGGAATATTAAAATTTTGTGTACGTATACAAAATAATGTATGTTTAATAATTTCAGGCTCTCCCAAATAGAACAATATGACCTTTAAGAAGAGTTGTAAGTTCTGACTGGAATGGAATTCTTTGAGCAACTTTGGTAAAGCTTCAAGCAAGGAATTTTTCGCTGAAATTGACCCAGGAGGTGTTGTATAAAGAAATTATTGACAACTGAGATAGCTTGATCCTAAAAACTGATGAATATAGCCCCAGCTGAAAATGTTGAAGTGGTTACCTCCCTTGCTATGTGATGTTATTGTTGACATTGATCACTGTTAACACTAATAAGTAATATTGTAAAGCATAGCGGTAATACATGTACAACTGTTAACAATATTGAGCGTAATTATTATTTTTTCACAAGAAGGGGTTTATATGATCATTTGTCATTTACTGAAGAACGTTTTTCATCATACAACCATACCAGTTTAAGCCTGTTGCAAAAATAGCAGTGAATTTGACACATAGAACCATGAGGGATTCAGAGAATCAGTGAAGCCATCTTAACTGACCTAGCATCATTTAGAAACTGAGATGTTTCATATTTGTATTTATTCAAATTGTCACAATAAAATACGCCTTATTGCAAATAATGAACATCTAATAAAAAAGTTGAAGCAATGTTCACACATTACTCACTAGAAATTTGCCAGGTAAATTACACTGGACACAAATATGACAATTGCTTGTTTAAAATTATTTAGAAATCCAATCATGCAGGACAAAAGTATGACCAGGCATCTACATTCACTATAACCATGTAAGTAATGCATAAAAAAAATTCATGTGTCCACTATGACCTTGAGCGAGATGGTTTTTGTATAATAATGACATGGCTTTTGCACTTGACACGTCCATGTAAACAACAGGCACAAATTTCAAATGTCCACTGTGACCTTGACCTTAGAGCAAGTGGCAAGATTTTGCATGAGACACGTTGTCTTGATATGATGATCATTTGTGCCACTTTATTTCGAAATCCAGTCATACAGGACATAGTTATGGCTGGACACAAGCATGCATTTTCATTATATCCGTATAAGAAATGTACGCAAAAATTCATGTGTCCACTATGACCTTGACCTTTAAGCATGGTTTTTGCATGAATCACGTCCATACACGGAAATACTTATCCAGGGAATGTGTCTCAAAATGTTTATATTTGGAATTTCAAATATGAAATAAAGAAAGAAATTTATCTATTGTCTAAGGCATGGTTCACTGTCTATCAAATATGAAATAAACAAAGAAATTTATCAATTGTCTAAGGCACGATTCACTGCATGATACAAATATTACTGCTGTTTAAAGTCTAATTGTTGTAATATGTTGTGATATACTGAGAGCTTATTGTAAATAAAAAAACATTTGTTAGATTATATTTTTAGACCCTAATCGTGGCATACATGCTTGTTTATCCTCATAAACATTTATATTTAAGATACTTTTTATTTTTCTAAGAATATGAACTTCAAGTGGTGTATTTTCACTTCATGGATCATATGTTAGCATTCAAGAAATGAAGAATTGTTTTCATCACTGATAACCCAAACTGTTAATCTTCAGTCCATTGTCCATCAATATTCTGACAGACAATTATTGTCTACCTGTTCATTCTCAGTCAGTTCTGTTAAAAATTCAGAGAACTTAAGCCTATGGTTTATAAAAATCGTAATAATGATGAAATAATCAAGATAGTTTTAGAACTTTTGAAAACTTTGTTTCCTCCTAAGAACATTATTGTTCATTCATTTTAAACTAAATCTTTGTCACAGGAGTGATGAATAACATCACAAGCTGCTTTTGACACAGATGTTAAAATTCTGAGGTATAAAGGTTTTTCAGAAATGACACTGACTTAAAGATGCAAACTTAATTTCTTTTTGAGATGCATGAGTTTTACCTTGGTTTTAGGCATAACACACAGTTACATGTTGTCAAGTATGTCTGAAATCCATCCATATTAGACAAAGATACAGAGTGGACATGAAAAAATACCCAATATTTTACCTTTAACCTCTAAATATGACATTGACCTTGGAGGTAAGGGCTGGAATTTTTGCAAGACACATGACCACATCTTGGTGAACTTTTCTGCCAAGCATTTCCAGAATCCACTAATAAATGACTAAGTAACTGAGCAGATACATAATAAAATTCTGATTTTTGAACTTTAACCTCTAAATTTGACTTTGACTTTTGAGCTAGAGCCATATCAACTATTAATTTAAACTCTCTAAAGCAACAACCTCTCAACAACAACATAACTTTGTTTCTCCCAAAGGGTGTTGCTTTAGAGAGGTTGTACTGTATATATAACCTGGCAGGTCACCCAATAAGGTGTTGTTGTATTTGTTATAGTGTAATCAAGAAAAGTTTTGCATAACAGAAGAAGACAAAAACTGTTCACCTGTGCAAGTGTAGAGAAGGTGTTCAGCTTCATGAACTCATTGTATACTTCATCTCACAACAGCATTGGCTAGACATTACTACATCCATTGATGAGATGTTGTGGTCACAGTAGATCCATTGATGAGATGTTGTGGTCATAGTAGATCCATTGATGAGATGTTGTGGTCACAGTAGATCTCTTGATATAGTTCAGCTTAAGAACATCCCAGGCTATTTTAAAGTAGCGGAACTGGCTGTTTGGTCATATCAAGTTTCACAAATTTAAAGTAGATAACAATAAGTACATATAGAAATGTAGCACAGTAATTTTTCAATGATATTGCAAAAAATAGGAAAATGCATCTAACAACATTTTACAAGATGGTGCTAAAGAAAGGTGTTATGTAAATATCGTTATAGAGCAAATAAAATATATTACTTATATTTTACTATCATTGTATCTTTTGTTCTGTATTACTAAATTCTAAAAGCTAAATGACCTTTAAATATTTTCTTATATAAGCTTATATAAATCAAAGGGGTAGGGTCATGGTTTAAACAAAGTTGGTAGGGGTCCACTAGACAATGCTATACACCAAATATCTAAGCACTAGGCATGTGGTTTCTGATAAACCATCTATGTGTTTATTGAATGTTGAATCTTGTTAGCTCTATCCAGGCATACTCATAGTCCCAATGGGATTCCAACATCTACAACCAATCCAACCCCCAGCAAATAGCTCCTTGCTCACGAGTTAAGGAGTAGTTATACCATCTAGATACAGAATTTGGACATTCACTCAACCCATTCCTGGCCTCTTACTAGTGATGATTTGCCTGAATGCATCTGTGCAATGTACCACATTCTATCATACCTTTTCTTATTGACTGGATCGACCTTCAGCCAATCCATATCAGACACATTGATGTCAAAAACATAAAGAAGCTTTTAGAAACTGTCAGACTAGAAACAATTATCAATAATTACAACAAGATGGGTTTTATAAACACGATGCCCCCTCCAGTGAAAATGCACAGGTCCTGTAGAGATTGTTATGATGAACCAAGATATGAAGTTTGATGATTGTAGGTGGTAGCCTTTTGATTTAATAGGCATGGTTAAAGTTTGGTACAGGAAAACAAAGGGCCGTAAATCTGCTAAAAATGATCAACTAAAAAAAATGACAATATGTGCTGGGGAACTTGGTGACAATAGTTCTATCAAAGTTTGGTAAAAATCCCTTGAGAAATACAGAAGTAGTTGCAAACAAAAGAGTATTTCTGTATATATAACATATGCACAAAATAAACAAAGGGACATAATTCCGTCAAAATTTATCGAATCATAAAACCTTTACAACATGCACTGGGTATCTTGATAACAATAGTTCCATGAAAGTTTTATCAAAATCCCTTGACAAAACAAGGAAACAGAAGTATTTCGCTGTTTCAATCACACAAAATAAACAAAGGGCCATAATTCCGTCAAAAATGATCAAATCACAAAACCCAGAATACATGTGTGGAGGTTCTTGGTAACAACATGTCTGTGACAGTTTCGTATGTTTTTTAGTATCCTAACAATAATGTAGGAATTTTTTTATACACAATGACCCTGTGACCTTGACCTTTGACTTACTGACCTGAAAATGCATAGGTCTGGAAAGGTTGTCATGAGGAAGCTACATAAGAAGTTTAATGAATGTAGATGCAAGTGTTTTGATTTTACAGGCATGGTTAAAGTTAGGTACAAACAGACAATCAGACAGACAGAGAGACCAAAAACAATTTGCCCCCGATCTATCGATGCGGGGGCATAAAAAGGAATTCGGACAATACAAGGGTCATCCATAAAGTTTGTGGACAATCTTTTTGGGTATAACAATGTGATGGTTGTAAAAATTTGTCATGGCAATAATAGACAATTTAGAAATAGTTATTGAGACAATAGATTCTACAAGTCACAGGTGGCAGTATCAGTGTTTGGTCCACAAATGATGAAAAAAATATTCCAGTAACTGATCATATATACTATCAAGGTGAAAAGCCTACTATATGTCTACATGCCAAACAATGTGGAACATCGTTGTTTCAGCATAAAGTCCCATGAACTTCGATATAACGAGTTTTGACTGTATATCATATAAATATGATTCACTACCAACCATCACAAGCACTTGATCACTTGATATAAGAGAATGCCCTAACTTTAGAATGTACAGAGGACGCAGCCATTAGTGCGCTTTGCCTGACCATATAACATAGTGTAAGGGGAAGGAACTCCAGACTAAAGCCCTAGTGGTGGAGATCGAAGATTATAAAAAATAATTTATTACATGCAAAAATGTATCTCAGATGTTATGAATCTTGTTTTTAAAGTAAATAAAAGGATCATGAATAAACAAGATCTAGACTAATTTTATATTATTTAACACATATAACTCAGTCATGTAGTTGTTAGCATAGTGATATAATCTATGTACTTAAGTATAACAAAACATATTTGTAAATTACATAACCATCAAGGTCATTGAAGTAACTTATAGATTGTTCTGTTACTTTGTTTTATTGGTGACTTTGTTTGTAAATACTGACATTGTCCATTGTTAAATATTCGTGTGTGTTATTTAGATGAGTAAGAAATAATTATGTTTTGTATCATCATACTATTGATGTAAAGTTACTTAATAAGAGGTTATTTTATGCTCTGACTGTCAACATCATGCCATAGATCAATTGACTATTTTCATTTGACATTGTTACATCATTTTAGTGAGCTATTTTTACCAAATTAGTATTATTTGCATCAATGTCATGAAATAAGTTACCATTTACTTTGCCTACATTATAATAAAGTTTTAGTGTGAATAACGTTACCTTTGATTTGTTTATTTCACTTTATCTTATAATGTGAATAAATACATGTTTTACCAAGTTAATGTATTTGCTCTTGTACAAAAAGGATGTACCTGCACTTTCGACGTCAATTAAGCTAAGAACTGCTCACTAATGTTCTTCCATGATAATTGAAAGTTTGACATTTATTTTCTGCTTATTCATTATTGCAAAACAGGAAATCATGTTGTTGAAATACGTGATTTATTTATAATGCTGATGCTAGTTAAAAATTTAGTTCTTTGTATCCGATGTTTAAGCGTTTAATAAATGCAGTTGGAATATCTAATATGTTATTTCACATGTATCTTTTACTTAGAGTACTATACACACAAATGTATTGTCAGTAACCTAATTCACAGGCACAAAATTATAGCACCCTTATTTGAGCAAATGGTACTAAATATAAATGAATATGTTTCGATACTATAGCACAGAAAAGATACAGAAGGTCATGAAGAAATCGATTTTAATCAAAAAAATAACATTAGTGTTCGTGAATATAATGGGACAAAAAAGTCTCAGAATTGTCCAACTTAAAGATGTTTGCTGCAGTTCGCTACATTTCTCACATAGACATTATAGGCAAAATGAAAACTGATCTATAGAAGTTTTTTAATCTTTACATGATAACATAATTTATAACATATGATAACAGAAACATTTTAAGAGAAAAAAAAATTGGGTGTCACAGATCTCGTTTTTGAGTGATCTGTCCTTGAATTTGAATTTTTGCTTATTTTAGGTAATTTCAAGGGCAGATAATTTACCATAAGGGAAAGCAAGGCTTTAGCAAAATAATTATATATTTGTTCAGAGTTCTGATATCGGTGAGACAGTGCCAATGAGACATCATCATGTACTATAACATCTCTCCAACAACAGTTTGTAAACGTAAACATTTCAATCTCTCGTCACTAACATGCATGACATTGTATACTTGGATATTTTGAGTTTTCTTCAGCATACACATTCCTAAAATCGAGCTTAAATGACCTTTCCACATATCAAATTAATTCACGTTAATTACCATCAAGTCATGCATTTCTTTAACATACTGGCAATTTATCAGTTGTCCACCATTATCATCAATGTCAGTGCGTAGTACCCGGAAGTAGAATTATTCCTTATCAGGGGACATCACCGTCAATTTACTAAGGGAAGTAACCTAGTTATGGGAAAGGGCCATAATCCAGATTTAGCACTGATTGATTTAGTGGTTTTACCAAAACTGAAATTATATCAGTTGAAAAGAAAACAATGTAATTTAAATGAGAAAATTAGAAAGGATGTGCATAATTTCGTTAGAACATGTGACGATTATAAGCTGGTACATGTATAATGATATATTCTCTATATGGGTGGAAAGACACAGAAAATGCCTAACATTTGAGAGCAAGTACTTCGAGAAAATGTAATTATATGAGAGTATAACGTCATGACGTTGACATGAAGTATATTGAAGTGCTCCATAGATCTATATGTACATTTGATCTGTACAGCATATATTTTTTATGTATCCATATTTTGCTTTGATATTTGTCATGTACATCATCAATATGTTAAGTAACATGTACATAAAATTTTGGCGTAAAACATATATGATTAGTCTCATTAATAAAACTGTCCATGAACTTTACGGATGACTCATATACAATAAACTGCGATACCTTTTTATACACTTCCTTCTAATTATAATAGTATGTTAATGAGATCATTCTCACACAATTTTATTTTGATACTACAAGTCTATTGTTCTTATTGATAATGATATATCAACCATTTTACATAGGTAGATATATTTGTCGCTAATGCTTGCCCTACATGACCACCATCAATTAATGCACCATAAAAAACATGAAATATTAATTGAGTTACATGTACAATTCAAACATCAAGTAATTGAGTTTATTTTTATTGAGCAATTATTGTGTACAATCCATATAATTTACGTTATGGTATATCATTTATCACATCTAATCAATGCATTAAAATTTTAGGTAGGCCAGCATGACTATTGGGTCCAGTTCTGACTATTGCAATACTATTGCTATTGCTGAAAGTGCTATTGTGATACTATTGCTGAAAACTAATGTGATAATATTGCAATAGTTACATGTATTGCCAAGATTTGAAAACCACAGATATCAAATATTTGTAGAAATGATTTAAATGAATTGGACAGAAATAGATGAATAAAATTCAGATAAAAAACTGCATCGGGTCTGCCATTGATGTGAACATAAACAACTTTAATAACCCGACAGATGGAAAATCATAGAAACTGACAGAATGGTCTTTAAGGCATACCTATGCTAAATTAGCTTCCTCTAATAATATTAGCCGAGATGAGGGGTGCATGGAATGAAAGAAAAGTTCAGGTCACTGAATAAAACTATTTTATCTTTTATCAGGTATATTAAAGTTATTATCATGTTCAATGGAAGAGTGTATTAATGCTTCTGGTTAGTTTAACAATTGCTTCTTACTTTGGTCCTTTGTGGCTGTTTGATAAATGGTATTACAGTAAAACTTTGTTATTACGAGCATCAATATTACGAGCACTAGACTTATCTCGAGATCTTGAAGTCCCAACAATTTTTTTTCTTTCTTGTATATAAATTCCCATGTTTATTACGAGCATCGTTATCTCGATATCTCGAGCACATATCACGGTCCCTTGACTAATTTTTTAGCGTTAATTACCATGATTATCTCGAGGAGTGTCATATTGGATATCGTTCACACCTGCATGTCAACCAGCGAATGCCTTATTTTCTACACGTTGTATAAATTGGGCAAGAAAAGAACAAATCTTAATCGAGTACTTTATTTTTTCACACCTCGTTAAAATTGGACAATGCACTCGTGACTTAAATGACAATGAAACTTGATTTGTTTATTGAAAGTTTGCAGTCATTTTTTAAGTATCAAATACTTATGATTTATGGTGATAATTTAATTACGAGATCTTAATTATAAGAACTTAATTACAAGACTGGAAAGCAGATACCAATACATATACGCAGATAAATCTATGATTCACTTATTGCTATCAATAAACAGAAAAAAATGTCACACAAAAACACAACATGAGTAATCCAGAAGGACTCGTTTTCTTTTAACTTAATTAAGACGTAACTGTATGGCATTGATATACATATGTAAGTATTTTTCACGTTGTGTCACCATTACGTTTCACCGTATGTCAATAACAAAATTTTCGGACAAGGTCTTGCACAACTGAAAACACACGAACATATTTATGGATAAAGAACATTCAATGAACATATATTTTCAACTTATACATCATGGTATACATTTGACATAAGCATTTCATAGTATTACTTTAAACACGCCCGTCAACGCGCATGATAGTATTGATACTCAGTTTATTTTTCATTCAACAAACAAAACCTGTTTATTGCGAGCACCAGGTTTATCTCGAGCAATAAGTCTGGTCTGATGACTCCTCGAGATAACAAGGTTTTACAGTATTTACAATTATTTTTATAATGGAAGTTGTTTTAAATTATTAATAAACTTCATAAGAAGGAAAGTATTGTAACACAAATTACAGAAAAACTACTATTGATGAATCGAGACCCACAAGAAAAATCCAATACCTAGCAAAAAGGCAACAAGAGCTGTCAGAAGACAGCATGCTCGACTTTTATAAGTCTTCATTATAATAAAATCCTTGATAGAGGAGAAAAATCTAAACGAAAAAGGACATAACTCTGAAAATACTGTTAACAGAGTCATGCTGCTTGTCCTACAGATGCACCTTGTCCCCATAATGAATAATTTTAAGTATGAGTTGAATGTATTTGATAATGTTCAAGTTACTGTATCAAAAACTAGAACCAACGCAGACGCCGACACTGGGGTGGGTAGTGTAGCTCTCATTTTTTCAAAAAGTTAAGCTAAAAATGAAGGTAAAGGAGACAAGAACTAGAACAAGAGTTGTCAGTAGGACAGCACGATTGACTATCCTTAGTGCTTGATAATGAAAGAACTTATGTCAGAGTTATGGGCCTTAGAGAGTAAAAAGTGCATTTAATGCACATTTGAGTGGTCATGTGGTCAATATATAGATATTACGTCTTGATATGCTTGACATCATATGAATGTTCTCAATTTGTTAATTCCAGTCGGGTTGTGTAAAATTTCACAGCAATTTTTAATTGTGATTATGTCCGATTCTTTCGAGAAAAAGATCAATGAATTCATTAGTTCAGTGGATTTATGTTTGCGGACAAAGACATTACAGTGGAACCGCCATATAGACCAGTCATCTAAAGTTCAAAATTGGCCTTTTGGGGAATAAATTAGTACATAAGCCATTTTTGGTATACTGGTTCTTTATGTGATAGAGAATGACCAGAAAAAAGTCCCCAAGAATCCTATGGTGCAAAAGCGAGATTTTTGGGCTAAAAGATGGAAAAAATGAATAAAACTGCGAATTTCTGGAATCCCTGTGTAACTCAAAAACAGTTCATTCCTGACATTTTAAATTTTCTACACTGGTAAAAATTTATCAACAGCATCTTTTTGAATGTTTTTTATATCGGCTTAGAATCCAAGATGGCCGCCATAATCCAATATGGCCGCCCAAACTTCATTCGGTTTAACATTAATTTTTGAATGGTCGTATACTATGTTTGAACATTTTCTGCAATAAAAAACTGTCAAGTTAGTTGCTTTTTCCAGTATTTTAGCATTGAAAGGTATTTAATCAATATATTTTAGTAATTTACATTATAAAGATTAATCAAAGTACTGGAAGTACTGACGGAAAGTCAACTTTGTCGTATTTTAGCATTTTCGTGGCGAAAACGCGGAAACTCGTACGACGTGGCGTAAACCACCACCATATGTTCGACCACTACTTTAAATAGTGAATTAAACTATTTTCAATATTAGTAAATCTTGTTACCTCAACAGTTTATAAATGAAACTTTTGTGCGTTTGAATACTTAATTATTATACATTGTACTTATAAGTTTTACAGTTTAAGTTGCCATAACATAATATTTCTGCAGTAATAACTTCAACTTATATCAAAAGTCTCACTCTGCAATGTATACAACAAGTGGTACTATTTTCTGTCCTGTTATTGGGCCGAGGGTAACTATTTTGAATATGATGATGTAGGAAAGTATCACCTTCCAAAAACATAGATTTGGTACTTTAGTAATCAAGAAGTAGTTCTAGATAGCAAGAATGTAATGGACTTCTTTTGTTTCAGACATATTTTTTGTGGAGGTTAGTAGTTATAATGTACAATAAATATGTTAGTGGCAGTGATTTGTATGTGATTACTTTTTATTACAATGAATCCTTATATTAATTTTCACTGTTGGAAATGCAATGTTTAATGTTGTTTTACGGCGCATCGACAACATAAGTAATGTAAAGCGAAATTAAATAAGAGGACGTGAAGAAGTATGTTATCAGATTGGTAAAAGGATATATAGTCATGTTAATAAGAACTGAAGCGCAACTAAAAATGTAAAATGAAATAGTTGCAATTGATATGTAGTGACAAAAAAATAAGAGTGTGTGAGACTAATCTCATTTACATTGTATTATATTATAGTGAATCAGATTATATAACATCAGATTAAATGGGTTGATGTGTGTGGTATACGTTTTTTTCGTTCTTGGTATTTGGTTTGGAAAGTGTCAAGTGGTGGAATTACATTCAAAGATATATTTTGATAAAGTGAAATTAACAACTTGGTATGTATTGTTAAAGAAATATAATTTTAGTTTTAAAATACAAATGTATAATGAGCGGCAAGTTTGTTGTTAAAAAGGGGATACTTATTACTAGTATTTCATTTGCCTCAACATAGAGGCTCCTGGGACAGGTCTTTGACCATGAATATGTAGTGATTCAAGGGCTATTAGATATGATTTCCAGGCTGATTCATATACAATGGATCCGTAGTCCAGGTCTGAATGGATAAGAGATATATTAGTACGTTTCTGTTAGATCCTCAGTCAGTGACAATTTTCAGGAGGTATTGAGTCTTCTAGCAATTACATTTTTGAGTGATTTAATATAAATGTAAGTCTGGAGTCAAATATAACCCCTATAGATAATTAAAGTCTGGTACAACCTGAATTTGTGTGTTGCCCATATAATAAGACATAGTTCCGGATGCATTTACAAATGTATTGAAACTATGAAGCCATTTTGATCCGACATAGTTTCATATCAAGTACTGTAAATCCGGTATTATTTGCGATGTTTTTATTTTCGCTATTATTCGCGAATGGAAGGCTTCGCGAATTCATAAATCCGCGTAAATTTATTAATATAACGTAAGTGCTATCGGAAGATCATTGTCCGAATTTTCATTACAGACTGATAACTAAACTACCACTTGTCGGTATGTACACTACATGTATATTGTTTTGTTCAGTTGTACTAATTGGTGTGACTTAAACACATAAAACAAACAGGCATTGTGTGTATTGCCTGAGGGGGCAATGTTTGGTATAATGATCTTTTGCACAAACTAGAAATTTAAACGCATTTCTTAAGATAACAAAAGGGATTAACGGACAGTTTGCCACTTTTCTATATTCAATACTGTATTGATTGTAACAGGTTTGGACGATTTAATTTTTGCAGGTAATGCACGATATATGTTTAACCCATTTTATTTATCTATTTATTTATATTATAATTCAAAGCCTTCGCGAAATTTAAATTAAGAGCCTTCAGACGTGAATTCATAAATACGCGAATATATTCAGGGTAGGCAAAAACGCGAAATAAAGATCACGCGAATATAAAGTGATTTACAGTATATCATTGATGGAGCCGTCTTTTAACGAGGTTTTTGTTTTTGGACTCAAAACATCAAATGATTCAAGTAAAACCATCTACATAAAGGGAACAGTCTACTCCTGGATTTAATACTTCAACTTCACTATTAATTTTGATACTAAATGGTGTGACCCACAGGATACAGCCCTATGGCACACCCATTTATTGTTTGTGTGGATCTGAAAGAGAGTTTCCCACTTGGACACGGAAGAAAGCCACAATAAAAAAGTGGAAGGTGGCATCTTGAGTATTGCGTGATGATCATTAGAAAGCCCAGCCTAGGAATAGGAATTAGCAATGCTAAGAAGAAGGGAGTTCATCTGATTTCCATACATTATTAAACGTATTAAGTAAAAGAGAAAGAGTATGAATGGGCGTTTAAGAAATTAATTGATAATGAACTTTGTCTGGACTGTACTTCTCTTGGTTTTGGAAGAGATATTAAGTTGTTTCTCTCATCCCAGGTCTTGTGTGCCTGAACAAATCTATCTCTGTGTAGCCTAAATTAACGGTGCTAAGATACTTTTACGATGACACTTGTGGAAGTGACCACTTTCCCAGCTTATTTCATCAGCATGTCCGTCTGTCTAAGACCAATCCAAACTGCGGAAGCTAGCAATAGCGAATTTGAAAAAAAACTTCTTTGAGAATTACTCGTGAAAAGTTAGACAATAGTGAGGATGTGTCTAACATTGTTACTTCACTGCCAATGGAGACAGCTGAAGGCTCAATCCCTCTGACCTCCACAAACTCTAGAAGCCATGACAAACTACAAATGTATGGTATAATGATGACTGTATATGGGCTACCTAAACCCTCAAGGAAGCCCTAAGGAAATTCAATCTGAGACTAACTGATGAAAATCTTAATTAACTCCTTTTGTACATCAAGATCAAAAGCTCGAAAATCACTAAAATAATTGGGAGACTGTCTCAAAACTGAATAATATAACCTCGATTAGAAAAACGTAGGTATGGTCCACAAAGTCAATGGAGAAGGCTTATCTCCAATTAAGCATTTGTCTGTTGACAACAATGATACAGACTACCTACCCTCAGGAAGAGGCACTAGCTACTGCATTCGAAAAAATGTCTTCATCTGAGAACTATTCAGAAAAGATTAAAGTGAAGAGACTTAGGAACCTATTGCAGGATGTAGATAGGTCTTTGCATTGGCATCTTTCATTATTGTCTGATTAATTGTGCATTTTTGTTGTATGACCTATCGACTCTATAAGTTTAGCAGTCATATTGGATTTATATCATGCATAATCAACATTAAAATACAAAAGTTCTCAGTATTTATCAATATCAAATGTTAAAAATGTCTTAGGCATAATTCTAAAGTTGAATAATTATAGTGGTTCTAGAATGTCATTTTTGTGTTTTACACAGTTTATGCCCAAAATTACATTGTGAGCTTTATAAATTCAATATTGACTTTGAAAAGAAATTTGTGATTAGAATATGACAAAATAGTCAAATTTAGAATTAAACAGTAAAACAATTTGGTGGCCATTTTGGATTGGAGCGGCCTTATTGGATTTATGCAATGAATAATCAAGTTCATTAAAATACAAAAGTTGTTAATATTCATCAATATCAAAAGTTAAAAGTGTCTTGGGCATAATTCTGAACTTGAACAAATATAGTGCTCTAGAATGTCATATTCGAGTTTTTATACAGTTCATGCCCAAAATTACATTGTGTGCTTTTATAAGTTTCGCTATTTGTTTTTTTAATAAATTCATCATAAGTAAGATTAAAGTAATCTTTATTCTTTTTACATTTGAAATTAGAATGACTGATATAAGAGACAATCAGTCAAATTTGGATTTAAACAGTAAAAACAACATTTTGGCGGCCATTTTGGATTATGGCGGCCATTTTGGATGCGACTCGAGAGTAAAACTAAATCAAAATGATGTCTTTTATCAATACACATCATCTTGGAAAATTAAGACTCATTTGGCCAAATAGTTTTTGAGTTATACATCGATTCCTGAAATTCCCAGTTTGATTTATTTTTTTCAACTTTTAACCCCAAAATAAAGCTTTTGCACCATGGGATTCTTGGGGACTTTTTTCTGGGTGTTATTCACCACAAACAGAACCAACATACCAAAAATGGCTTATGTACTAATTAATTCCCCAAAAAATTTATGATGACTGGACTAATAATTGTGTATCTCTCAACAATGGTCACATCTTAAAAATGGCCTATTTGAATCCCTTGGTGCATTTTCAACATAAATGGACCTCTAACCACCAGTCACCACCAGATTTGCTCCCAATGACCATTTACTACCTCTGAAAGGCCAGTCATAATAAACAAATACAGACATGTGTCAAATGTCAAACAATTGTCAAGTGTGTTTGTTGGGATAAGTACAAATTGATGGATGGCAGTTTCACATGATTGCATGTTTATTAATTTAAAGTTGTGATTGTTGACATGTTTTTGTATTAATTAAACAAATAAATACAGACTTTATTCAAGTCACTATGAAGAACAATGTTCTGTATAACGGTCTTTACACTGTAATACTCAAATAGAATTATCTCCTCTCTCTCTGATAAAACAAAAACAAATGCGAAATAAAGAGCAAGTTTTCAGCTTGTACATGTATAAAGAAGTATTTAAAATAACAATTGGTGTTGCCACCAACTGAATTGAATTGTTTTATAAACAAACAACACTTGTTTCTCCTCATTGTGTTAGCAAACAATGAATCTGTGAAAAACAATGTTTTACTAGTCAGTGAAGATAGGTTTGTTTATGTGGCCAAAGGCAATTGTATTGCCGACTTGCATCAATAAAACTTGTTAAAGCAAACTGTTCTTATAATGACTTGATAATTGTTTGTTTGCAACCTGCACCTCCCGTTTATTATATGCATACTTAGGAACAGAACAGAACATATCATTTATTCACTCAATACATGTACAAAACATGCAAATATGAGGTTTTTACAATAAAACAAAACAAATAAACGAGGCTATAGAATTTAGACATACTGAAAAATGTACATTTGTCAAAGTATATCAACATAATATTTAACAATTTCAGCATATAGAAGAATTACATTATCACTTTTTGGATTATACATTTTACAAATTTACATAACTTATTTAATTCTAACTTATTTTTTGTGCACATTAGATTTTCCAGTTTAAACATATTTGGTCGACGGTAATAGATGGGTTTCAAAAATCGTTTTCTTTCATCATTAAATTGAGAACATTCGAATAAATAATGGAACTCGTCATCGCCAATTTTATCTTGACAGGTGTTACATAATCTTTGATTTATTGGTGTTCTTAGCCAGCTACCTGTTTTTATTGGCAATCGATGGTTTCTGGTTCTAAATTTAATAAAATAGTATAGAAGTGGACTTTCTAAGTCTGTTAAGAAGGGCTCAGTACCAAATGTCTTTTTGAATACTCTGTAAAACAAACTGTTACTTGAATTATCAATTTTGGAATACCAGTCATTAAGAAATATGTCTTTTAATTTTTGTTTTACAGCAAGTTTTAGCCATTTAAAATTTGTGAGTATATTGTTATACCACACATTTACAAAACCGCATTTTATCAAAATAGATTTAACATTAAACATCCATGGAAATTTCTTTTTAAATGTAGCATCATTTAGTCCAGCTGTAGAAAGTAGTGTATGTTTATAGACAAGCGTAGATATTTTATTGGTAATTCCGTCGTTTGTGCAAAGTTTCGACCAAAACGATATAACTCTTTCTTCGATATCAAGTGACAAAGGCATACAACCAGTTTCACCATATACGAAATAATTAGGAGTTGATCTCTTTAACTTTAATACATGTTTTAAAAATTGTAATTGTACACATTCTAATATATCTAGATTGCCAAATCCCCAAATTTCTGCTCCATAGAGTAAAATTGGTTTGATGGTTTTATTAAATAACTCGATTTGTAGATCAATTGGAAGGTTAAGTCGATTTGAATTTTTTATAAGACTATACATTGCTCTGGTACCTTGGTTTGCTATATGTTTTTACAGTTTAAAAAGGAGCCACTTCTATTAAAATATATACCAAGGTATTTATACTCCTTTACTACCTCAATAGGTTCATTTTTAAATGTGAAATTATACACGGGTTGTCTTCCTTTTGAAAAAACTACTATTTTTGTTTTGGAGGTATTTACTTTCAGTTTCCAATTTACACAGTATTGTTCATATGTATCTAATGCTTGTTGCAGATCGTTAGCTGTTTCAGCAATAATAACTGTATCGTCTGCATAGAGCAGAATAAATATTTTTAATAGATTAAATAGTTTGTTTGTGTTCCGTTCATTTTCCATTATTATTCCTTGTACATTACTGTTATTTTGAAAGAAAGATTCCAAGTCGTTTAAAAATAAAGAAAACAACAACGGTGATAAGTTTTCCCCTTGACGTACGCCAATATTACACGAGAAGAAGTTAGAAAAGTCTGAATTTACTTTGACGCAAGATTTTATATTACTATACATATTTTTGATAACTTGTAGACATTTTCCATTTATATTCGAATTTACTAATTTCTCCCATAGACCATTTCTCCAGACAGTATCAAATGCCTGTTTTAAATCGATAAAAGAGCAAAATAACTTTTTATTGTTATTATTGAGATATTGGATAATGTGTTGTAATACAAATAAATGGTCGGTTGTTGAGAATCCCTTTCTGAAGCCCGCTTGTGTATTATTAAGTATATTATTAGATTCAACATAATCTGTTATTCTTTTATTTAAAATACAGGTAAAAAGCTTCCCTAAACAACTTAGGAAATATTAAACATGTCATTGTTTAGTTTTTCACTTGGAGTAAACAACCTCAAAGTGTATCATTTTCAATTTATAACTAATACTGGTAAGATCTATAACTGCAATACTGATTAATTATCAAAGCTATGAGTACTAAAACAGGCAAGTTTCTGAGCAGTTTCTTGAGCAGTGTTTTGCTGTCATCAAAACGCTAGAATCTGGTCAAAGGTCCAGAAAAGTTGCTGAGCACTTCAGTGTTTGCAGATCTCAAGTTCAAGACTGTTAAATAGTAATTTTTATGTAATTGCTAAGACATATAGTAAAGGTCTTAAAAATTGTTTCATATGCAGTGACCATGAAGACAATGTTTAATGATTGATATTTTTCACATGTAATTGTCAATTATTATTGTAATATTAACAGCTTCAAATTTTCAGACTGCTTTCCATTTCTATTTTCAGGAACACTGAAGTGTAAGGCTTATGTCTTAAATAACTATGAGACAAACATGACTCCAGATAGGAAACAACAGAAATTTCTGCACATCCTAATTGTGACTTGGATGACCTGCTTACCCGCTGGATTACTGATGCTAACTCACGTAGAATAAGTTGGTTTGGTCCATTAATTCAACAGAGAGCTCCGAGCGTCAGTTTGCTAGTGAATTAGGTCTGCATGAATTTAAGGCTTCCAATGGTTGGTTAGAGAAATTTTTGAAAAGACACAACATTGTGTGTAAAAAGATGAAAGGAGAAAGAGATGATGTTGATTCAAAAACTGTATCAGACTGGAAAGATAAGCTTGGGCATGTATGTGATGGATATGAACTGTGTGACATATTCAATATGGATGAAAGGGGGATCTTTTAAGAATCGAGTTAAAGAATAACATTCATCAAGTCAAGAGTATGGGGGGGGGGGGAGGCCTGCAGGAGAAAAACTCAAACCATTAGTAAAAGAGAAATCAGTGAAACTGAGATGTTTCAGTAAAGTGAATGTTGATAGTCTGGCTGTGACATATTGTGCCAATAAAAAAAGCTGGAATGACCAGTAGGTTATTTGAGGAATGGGCTTTGTCGGTGAATAGGAAGATGAGAAGTCAAAGACAGAATATCTTAATGTTTGTTGATAATGTACCATCTCATCCTCACCTGACATTGAGTAATGTCTAGGACTGCAATGAATCTACGAAGTTCGAATATATCCGAATGCATGGCTTCGGATCGATCATCTGATTTCGGTTCGGTAAGGTTTGGCATTGTCATTTAGCGTACACTGGCAATATTATCTAATCAGTGTGCATCATTTCATTTACTGCGTCGCATGTTAACAAAAACAAGTATGGCCCCCAGAAAAAACTGCTTGTTGATCCACCAGCGTCACTAAAATCGAGATTTTGCATTTGAGAAAAGATCTCGGGTTGAAGACTAGTTGTACATTATAAATGCACTGCAAAACTGTGCATACAGGTATTTTTTGTAACAGCAGAATGACTTTTTGGCGTATCAAAATTTCAAAAGTTTGCCGCCAGTTTCACAGTACAAAATTGAATAGAAAATCAAGAATTAACTCGGGTGTTTTTTTTACCTAGAAGTCTAAAATATGCCTTCGACCAGAAAGTGTACAATTGGTAAATTGTGGAAAAGTGTTGTTAGACTAACGTTGTAACTTTTTTCTAATACGACATTTTGAATTGTATACAACAGAACAATAGAAATGTATGAATAAATAAGTTGAGTAAAAAGAGTTTGAGTAAAAACTTATTTTTTTGTGAAACTGGGGCCAGGTTAAAAACAATCCTATGTTGATTTATGTAGTCTATTGATGTAGATATCCGAATCGAATATTCGATAATCGAGAAGGTTATATCCAAATTCGAACCGTAGGGTACCAAAATCATTGCAGCCCTAGTAATGTCAAGCTTGTATTCCATTCACCAAGTATAATCTCGGTTATTCAACCGATCAGGGCATTATCCAGACATTAAAGTTAAAAAATTTCTGGCTACCAGACTGAGCATATTATTGTAAAGATGGACAATTCAACAAAGTGTGGGCGTGATATTCTGTGTGATATATCAGTGCTTAAGATACAATATACTGAGTCAATAGGGCAAGTAGAGAAATGGATATTTCTACCATTGAGAAATGTTTCGACAAATGTGGATTTAATAAACTTGGACAAACATGTGACATAAATGAAATGGAAAGTGAATGTGTAGAAGATGAAGATGATGACATTCCACTGGCTGTTTTAGCTCACATCAGTGTAGCTTTAAGGCATTATTGATAACAAAAATACAATACCACAACATCTGATGCTTCCTCAATAATTTGGGATTTGTCTGCATCTTAACTCATTAATCAAACTGAGAGTGACAACAGCAGTGATTCTGACACAGACATCACAGAAAGTCAAAATAAGTCTAAACTCTGCTCCATGAATGACATAAATGAATTTTTGGACCAAATCAGAAATTTTGCCTGTGTTATAACTGTGTCCTGTATAATATTTTTTGTACTAATATCTATAAATAATCTTCATATCACATGTATACTTGTGTTCTGAGTGAAACTGAATAAACTGTAAACATTCATAATAGAAAAGTTTTAGTATGTATAATGTAGTAATTTACTGAATGCTCGTAATGGACTGTAAGATGATTTCCACTATTATAAACATTACAGCCAATATCTCCCTCTTAACAACAGCCACCTCCCTATAACAGCCAAGTTTGTCATGACCAGCTGTTGACCATTGTAGAGAGGTTCCACTGTATTTCTAACCAGAAAAACACATCTGGACACATTGTTGAGGGTTTTTATCCTCTCATCAACAGCCACTTAAGGCTTCTAGCAATCTGCCATTGGGCTGTTTCTGGGCACTGCTAGTAATAGGCCAGATTTGCAAGGTGACTTTCAATCATTGAGAGATAGTGTAAGCAGGGTTAGAATTGTCGCAGATGTAAAGTTTAATGACTCTGGCACCAAGCATTAAAAGAGCAGATCAACTGCTGTGCCATGTTATTTCGAAGACTGCTTGTTACTGTGAAACTGGCATCAAGTTGCTGTGTCAGATCGAGCCAGATTCACAGATTTCCCAGGACATTTTGGACACATTAAATGCATGTTTTAAAAACTTTCTCAACAAGGGTGACCTCCAATTATGATTACAAAGACATGTGTTAAGTTTCAGGTGAATACCTTCAGTAGATTTAAAGACTGATGCTGCACGCAAAACTTTAACCAGGAATTTTCTATGTTCTTAAAGTGCCATAATTCAGTCAAAATCCATTTCAGAGTTATGGGCCTTGGATTGTGGCATTCAACATAATCCTAAAGACATATTAAATGTCAAGTGAATACCTTCATTAGTAAAGACAGATGTTGCACACAAAACTTTAACCAGAAATTTTCTAAGTTCAAAAATGGTCTAATTCAGTAAAAATCTACATGAGAGTTATGGAGTGACCTCCTATTATGATCTCAAAGACATGACTTGTGCAGTGATTTATTTCCAAAATTTTCTCACTACCCATACCCATTAAAAACGGGAAATTTAGCACACCAAATTTCACATTGGGAATATATAATAATATTTATTTGATTTGGAATATGTGATTATTTAGTTGTTTAAATCATAAATATAAATAATACTACACTGTAATTGGTGACAATGGTGTGAAAACTGTTGTATTTGTCTTCTTTTTACATGATCATGCGGAAAACACTTCTTGTTAGGGAAAATTATGGCCATTTTAGGGGAAAAATGAAGGAAATTTTACTAGGGGAAACTGCCCATATTCAGAAGTAAATATAGCGAAAAAAAATCACTGCTTGTGTGAAGTAAAAAGCAAATATCTTAAATGATTGATGAGATATAAAGTTGTACAAGAAGTTGCATGCTAAACTTTCACCAAAATGTTGCCAATTAACACTGATGCCCGGGCAAGTAGGATATAGTCCCACTATTCTTCGAAGTCAAGATAAAAACTAAGATTGGGTAAGAAAATACTGAACAAAATTACATTATTTTACTAACTTTGATTGTGGATTTAATTGTGGAATTTGTGCACTGTGAAGTTCACTAAAGTGTTGTGATGTAAATAAAAGTTTCTCATAATAAACTTACATTGACCACTAGCTAAATATTACAGAGACAGAAGTATAAGGGTTGTGCTATAATAGTACTGACATAACAGACAAGATGAACCTAAGAAAGGTGTTTACCTTTAAAATTTTGCTCATTTTTTGCACATCTGTCAATTTGCAAATATTAAGTATTAAATTTGACATGTATATTCATGTATTATATTACTGAATTTGGATACAATGAATTTATCATAAGTGCATGTATCCATTATTCCTGCCAATATTTTCCCTTGTTACACAAAACCTTATGATACTTAAACACACTTTACTCAGATTCAAAAATGGAGGGTATCATTTATAAATTGTTTCATGATATATGCACAAATTCACTGACTGTGACAGTAGGATTAGTGTCAGAACTCAATCATTTAGAATTACAATAAATTAACAAACATCATGGATGAGTACTATACTATGAAGAAGTGTGATCCCTATTTCAGGCATTGAAAATTGATCTATTTGAATTTTGAAATAAAAGCCAGAATTCTACAAAAGACTTTTAGTAACTGAAAAACTATCAATATTGCAAGTAACACTGAACATTGCGGAAGTCAATGAATTCAACTAAATCCAGTTAATCATGTAGCATATAAAAAATCTGATTAATATAGTGACTGTTTTTTTATCACAAATGTCCAAAGGTCTATGCTTCAAAGCTCACATACCTAAAAATTAACATTCTCAAAAAAAAATATATAAAAAATGCCAAAGTGGTTCAAAACAATCTAAAAAAATTAAGGTTCATTTTACTCAACATTACTAGCATAATCTTATCTTTTAATGTCAAAAAGTTTCGAAAAATTGAAAACCAAGTTACATTGAAAAAAATTGTTTGAGTAGTAACTGTCAAAAACAAGACTATTCCAACTTCATGAGAAAAGTTAGACAACAAACATATGGCTACTTATATATATGCATGCCAATGCAATTTTTATTTTGAACAATTGTCTTTTCCCAATACACAAATGATCATAAAGATCATTTACTGCACATGGTAGCTTAAAAACTATGCACTCCAAAATTTGGGCTATGGACATGGTCAGTACCCAAATATTTGAATACATCATTTAAGCCTAGTGCTTTGTTGGTGTGTATTACTATAGATAGACATTAGTTGACCATAATTAATGATAATAATTATGTAAAATAGTATTGACAGTTCGAAAAATTAGCACATAAAGTTACAAACAAAAATATACTACTGAAATATAAAAATTGAGATTGTAAAATTATTAAATAGTAAATAAATATACGTAAAAAATTGAATCCATGTCACAAATGTTAAAATACAAGGATCAACGCCAAAAAGGAATTAACTGACCAAAGAAACAACAACAAATTAGATTTATATGAAAAGATAAAGAAAATGGAATACAAATTAATCTTAGAGAATAGAGATCATTATATTTAAAAAAAAAAAAAACCTCAAACACTAGCAAGCAGATGAGCTTTGACGGTGGACTGAATATGACAGGTACATTACAGGTAAGTAGAACAAGTACTTTCCATTTGGTGTTAAAAATTCAACTTTAAATAAGACAAAAATTGTATTTCTGTTTTCTTAAATATAATCAGAAACTACCTTGTGTGTTTTTAGTCATTTTGTTTATTTGTGTGCACTTCGTTAAGTTTTTGTCTATCTGAACAAGCTCAGATTAGAAGAGTTCTTCTGTAAAAAGAGTAGATAAGGAACACTTCTTTTTCGCATGTACTACCCATGTGTCAGGTATCATGTATTGTCCATTCATTTAAAGCAAGTTTTTTATAAGACACTGCCCCTCCATTTGAAATTCTAAGTACCTATGTTTTGTTTTAGATCTTTTTTACGTACTAGATATAAGCCTATAACACTTCACAACTTTCTGTATATAAACATGCAAATTGTTCATGTAATGGTCAAACATTTTAATAAAGTTGCAAGTCACTCTGTCAGGGTCAATTATCTAAAAGAAAAATAAGAGAAAAGATATGCAAACAAGAAACCCGTTATTTCATTTTTAAACAACAATATTTTTACTCTTACATTCAATTCCTTTTTCCTCCTATACATGTATCTTTAAGCTTAATAAAAAAAACCCAGAAATATGCGAGTGTTCCCTGGTTAAAAAACTTCTTTTTTTAACAAAAAAATATTTTCAGCATAAACTCACTCAAGAAAGAATGTATTTAGAATTACACAACTTATATTTGGTGTAATCATATAATGGTCTAACAGAATTATGAAATACTATTCTTATTTGTCCAGTAAGAATAAAATGATCCCAAATTAAAGCAAATAACTTACATGCAAATGAAGGAGCAAAAGATTTGCTGCACATATTGAAGCATCATTTATTTTCATTAGACTCAATAATTATATGCACATGAATTATACATGAATATATACACGTCAAATTTATCTCTTAACATTTGCAAATTTAAAGAGACGCAAAGACTGCGTAAAGTTTTAGGTGACCTTTTATGTTCACACCTCTCTAAGGTACATCAATGCCATTATTTCAATACAACAGTACAACCTCTCCAGAGCAGCCCTCTCTTTAGCAAAACAACTTCCCTTCAACAACAGCATGATTTTTCCCCACTGCATGTTTTAACTTCAATTTAACCTCTCTAGAGCAACAACCTCTCAACAAAAACATAATTGCTACTTCCAAAGGGTGTTGCTTTAATTGCAGAGGTTCCACTGTATTTCAGCATGGCCCTTTTTCATAAACAGATTGTTAATTAGATGAGGACTTAGGTGGCCATTTTGTTGTGGTGGCACTAATTATAATTGTTATTATTGTTATTTTGTTAGGTAACAGGTCATCTTTTGCAGATATTTTTTATAGTTCAAAGTTACAATTGTAAAAAGAATTTTTATTTCCCACCTTTTTAAGTTAGTGGCTTTAAGTGACAGTCGGCCATGATAGTCATTATCAATCTGCAACTTTAAGTGTGAAAGGATGCCTGACACTATTGCTATAATTTAGCTCAGACTGAATTGGTGTAGAAATAAAATAAACAAAAGGGACACTACACAATGTTTCGACAAATATCTCAACTCTAGCCTTCATTTTTTCAGAGAAGGGTTTTAAGTTTTTACCATATACATGTAAGAAAAAGGCATGATCCCAAAGGGCATGGCCAATTTTGACCACAGGGCCATATTTTGAACAATCTTGGTAGATGTCTACTAGACAATATCTTATGTCAAATATGTTACATTTTGGAAAAAGACAATTTTTATTTTTATAAGTTTTTATCTCCGTTGCCATGGCAATCATAATTCTGCAAGGAATGAAATTCTTTGAGCTTCTTCAAATGAGTTTCGTGCCAGGAACATCCCTGCTAAGTTTTAGCAACATTGGCACAGTGGTTTAGCAGCCTTGAACAATCAAGTGACCACAAGGGGTAAAGGTCATTTTGATCCTGTGGGTCACAGCTATGATCAAATTTGGTACACGTGAAATATCTAAACTCCAGACTCAATTGGTTGATTTTTAGTAAACTCTTTAAGACTTTTCTATGTAAATCAATAATCCCCGGGTAGGGTCAATTTGACCAGGGGATTATGATTTGACTAATCTTGGTGTGCAATGCTACATACTAAAACCTAAGCTCTAACAATCTTCTGCTTTTACAGAAGATTTTTGAAGATTTTCATACAGAAATTAGTGAAAAATCGAGTGACCCCTTGAGCGGGGTACCCAAAAACTTATGATATGCACCAGTTTGTTAGAGGTCCACAAAGCAATGACAAAGCAATGTTTCATATCAAATATCTAAGCTCTAGGCTAAATGGATTATTTTAATGAAATTTTTTCTCAAGATTTTCATATGTACAATCAAGTGACCCCTGGGGCAGGGTCAATTTCATCCTGGGGATCATGATATGAATCAATTAGGTATCAATGCTACAGGCCAAATATCTAAGCTCTATGACTTTTGGTTTATCTTTAGATTTTTTTTCTGAAGAATCATGTGGGGGGGATTCCAACAACGTCAATGAAGTTCAGGCAGATTGGAAAGTTTGACAAGTTTGTTGGGATAGGTCAAGACATTTTGCACCATACACATCAACCAAACTCTTAAGATGCAGACAGTCATCCCCAGAATAGACTGACGTCGAACAGGATACCAGGTCTCAAATATAGGAAGCCCGGGCATTGAGCCACGTGGAGGTGCCAGCAGATAAGAATAGCACAGCACAGGTAGAATCTGTTAACAACTTGAGTTCAACATGATATGAGTTAGAATCTGTATACAGTCAAACCTGTGAACAAAGGCCACCCTTGGGAAAGGATGTTAAGAGTCCTTTATTGACAGGTGGCCTTTATTTGGTGGTCATTTTGTCATGAATTATTGGTGGCTTTAGGATGGCCTTTATTCACAGGGTGGCCTTTATTCAGAAGTGACCGCTAACACAGGTTTGACTGTAAAAGTAGTACACTCATCGGTACTCAACCTTCAGGGGAAAGAAATGAAATAAAATGATTGTAGTGTATTAAAAACAGTAGTAACAAGCTAAATTGACTGTGTACTCCACATCAACTTGAAATTTCTTTAAATGTCCATAAATTGTGCACTGAACTGTAGCTGATTTTCTCAGCAGGTGTACTGACTGTGATAACTGGTCAGTTGTTGAGTGGATTATGTGGAAAGCATACTTTTGACTATTTTGTTTGTCACAATAATATCAATGTAAAGATTTTAATTTGAGATACTGGTGTCCTGGTACAGCTGCAGGCATTGATGCTTTTGGGTAACTTTGGGCCAGCAAGAACAATATTATTACAAAGCGGGGTTTTGGCAGAAATGCCATTTTTGACAGATGGCTATTGACTTTTAGATAGCTAGCTGTAAGATTTTGAGAAGCGTTGTGCTGTATTTTTTCATTCAGGTTTAAATTTGACACAGTGTAGAGAACAAGTTTTGTTTGTTTGTTTGTTTATTTGAGTTTTATGCCCCTTTTCAACAAACAAAAGTCATATGAGTAGAACAGTTGTTCATCTAACCACTGGGAAGAACCAATACTAGACTCCCATCCTCCCATAGCAACAGCCTACTTTCTCACATAATGACACATGGTCAGTAGCTGGATTCAAACCTGCAACCCTCTATAAGTGAGAAGTTTTGGGTATATTCAAGAAGACGAGGTACAGATAACAGGCCATTCAGACAGTTCTTTTACAGATAACTGACAGAAGATGACAGATTATCTTTTAAATTCTACAAGACAGTGTCAGTAGAGTAAAAAAGAATCATCCTCATTTAATAAAATGGGAAAATTATGTAACATCAAAGGGAGACAACAGTGTTCCAATCTCACCAATTTTGATAGCTATGTCACAGAAGTGACGAATACCACCTAACGCCGCTTTGACATAGAATGTTTAAAAGATTTTTCAGTAATGTTACTGGCTATTACTTAGGAATATAAACTTGATATTTTTTGAGAAGCACTTTTACCCTCTCAGGGGTCTTACACATGACGTAGCCCCACATATTGGTGAGAAACAAAAGGAAGTACTGACCTTGATCTTGGAGGTATAAAATTGAATCTTGCAAGTGTGACATTGTAACATATAAATGAACATTTCTGCCAAATATTTTTAAAATCCACCTATGGACTCTGTTGTCCATCCAGACGGACGGACAAGGTGACTCCAGTATAACGCCCAAAAATCACCTTGCTACCTGCTATCTTAAGAACAAAAGTGAGGGCCAGGGAGGATCCTGTGAAATTGGAATATGCTTACTCACATACATTAAGTCATTACCAGTTAATAGGTGGATTCGACTGGGGTAGATTATGAAGTAACACTTTTCTTCAAGATTGAAAACTTGAGTGAAGTTTTGGAGATAAATAAACTGGTTTCTATTCCACTGTTGCAGTACACCAAAGGAAGTTGGGTTTAATGTACAGACAGAGTCAACAGGAACCATTTTAAGAGATTAAGGGTCTCACTTTAGGGCAACATGAAGTGTAAATGTTAATTTAAACACTAATTATGCTCAGAATAGCCATTAATTTGTTAAATTATACGTTTTTGAAGTATATACAGTACAACCTCTCCAAATTGGCCCTCTCTTGAGCAAAAACCTCCCTTCAACAACAGCATGATTTTTTCAATCTACACAATTTAACCTCTCTATAGCAACAACTTCTCAACAACAACATATGTTTGCTACTCCCAAAGAGTGTTGCTTTGGAGAGGTTGCACAGTAGTAATAAAAAAAATATTTTCATCATTTTGTATTATTTGACAATTTCATACTTTAAACATGCATGTATGAGCTTATTTTGTGTCACTCCTTTATCTCATTTAATCGACGAAGGGTCAAGAAGGTATATTGAAAAAAATATATAATTCTATTATCATTAAGTATTATAACTGTTATGTTAGTTTATCAAGTATTGTCACTATCACACATATCTGTAACGGTCCCCACATTTAGTGTTTTTTTACCTTTATTTAAGTTACGTCTTGCCTTAGTAATTCGTTTAAATTTGTAGAAATTAAGGTTAATTGTGTATCGAGCACATTTGTAAAAAACTTGTGCCACTTGAAAAACCAGTTGTGGGTATGACAGTGAATTGTGAAGTCTTTTGGCATTGTAATGATTTGTCTTTGTTAGAAGAAGGTATTCAGTAAGTAGTTAGAACTGATTTTAGTGATGAAAATGTACCAAGCAGAAAGTGAACTGGGGGAGGGGGAGTGATGGAAGTAATAGAAGACCACAGACAGAAGTAACGGACCCGTGACAGTAAAATTGTAATAAATTCTACATAAAACAAAATAACTTCATCCATAATAACTTTAAATGAAAAATAAAATTGTCCTAAAATTTGACCCCATTCATGGCATTCAACTGGTATATATATACAGTAGAACTATTAAGACCATCTGTAGTTCTTAGACAAAGTGGTCTTAATAGCGGGGTGGTCTTAATATAGGGGAAACCTGACTTCAAATACAACTTCTGTCAAAATATGCTATAGGCCCTATACAGTGTGATAGTTGACCATGTACTACTCGTACATAATTAAACATGTCTAAAAATGTATTACTTTTAATTTTAGCAACTAATTAATGCTTAAATTGGACACAGGACCGCATAAAATAACATTTTTATTTAACAATTTTTCATAAGTGTCGGTACAACTATTTCATACCGGAAAATCAGACCGTACTGCGGGCGTTTATTCATTATGATGATAATTAGTTAAATTCGGCAATGTTTCGTCATTATTGTAAGACATCAATAACGTGAAAGTAGACGGTTTACCGGCAAATAAATTAAGATTCAATCCGATGAATTCAACGTGAGTTTACTAGAGAATCTAAATAGATGACCAATTTTGTAAAACGTGTGGCAATCTCATTGTCAGAGGTGCGAAGTCGGTGATGCAAAATGTGAGTGTGCAATCGGCCGTGGTCGTAATATCGGGGTCAGAGAAACAAAATGGTCGGAGATAAGTGGTCGTATTACGTAATAGCGGGGTGGTCGCAATTTCGGATCAAAAGACCATTAAACATAGAAGGAAAAATTCTGTTCTTTTAAAAAATGCCCGTATTAGCGGGGTGGTCGTAATTTCGGGTTGGTCATAAGGCGGGGTTTAGGTGTACTATAAGAAGGCGTATATCTCTTCGTTTCGGTGAATGAGCACCGCCTTTACAAAACACAAAATTGTAAAGCAATACAGACAAATTCTTCAAATTAAAGTTTGCAGCGGTTTCAGGTATATATATTTGCACAAAATAAGACCAAAACTAAATTCCTAGACCAATCCGTTACTGGGAATTCAAACAAGAAACGCTAGAATTTGACCCGATTTTGTTTGGTCGGAAATAATGCGACCACACCAAAATGGACTAATTTCACTAATGCAAGATTGTCAGTTGATCATATGCGAAATTGACCAGTATGTCCTAAAAAGAACAATTAAATACATTAATACAGATACACAAATTCTTACAGAAGACGCAAATCTTCGGGAAATCCAGATTTACACTTTTGAATAGAAATTTCTTTATCGTACACCGCCATAGTGATTTCTGATTGGTTAATATTGTTTAAAGTGACACGGCGGTGTATGTTTGACAAATTCAGCTTCATTAATGTATTTGATTTAAGGCGTGCTTTAATATCATCAGATTGACATAAGTAAAAATTATAGAACATATCTATGGTTCCCATGGCCAACAGAGAATGGAAACAAATATGTCGTATTTAATGTTTTACCTATTGGACTAGCAACAGCAGGTCATAATTGTACCAAAATGTGTGATAAAGCATTGGTGTTTGTTAGTTTAGTTATTTTATAAAGTTGTATTACATTGCTTGATAATGGTATTGGAGGGTTGCTCAGAGATCAAAGGAGCTTTCATACAAGCACTTAGGTAAGAAAAAGTCTATCAAACTCTGGTTTTCTGACTGGTTGCCCGTACCCAAAGCAAATTGGATATGTCATACATTAGATTGAAATCAAATAAATTGTTTATCATTAGTGAGAGCATAGACAGAATAGAGGTAACAATTGATTCTGTCATTTATCAATTATTTACCAGGAAGGTTTTTAGCGACCATTGTTGGTCAAACTATTTCTCAGTGTGTTATGAAGAGTGTGGTCCGTTTGAAAACGAGGTTTTTGCATCAATGATTTGATACATGTAATGTGTGTGTCAGTGATGATGTTAATAAAGAACTGCAATTTTGGCATAAAAATATATAAACAAGAGCTGTACATAAGACAGCATGCTCGACTATTCTCAGTGATTGTAAGTAAACAAACTTTTGTTAAGAAGACAATACCAATATCCCTATTTAAAAAGAGCTGTCTGTGAAACAGTGTAACAGACAAAGAAATATTATCATATTATTTCATATTTTTGTAGAAGGAAGCAGTATTTATAATTTTATGGATATAGTTATCTAACTTGTCTGTCTGATATCCCAGGACACTTAAATGATGTTTCAAGACAATCCCATATGTGGTTACTGAGATATATGCATTATAATAACTTGCATGCATAACTTTCACCATAAAAATATTATGCACACTGACACCAATGCCAATGCCAATGCAAAAGTTCACAGTATTCTTTGAATAGTCAAGCTAAAAAGGTAGGAGTTTGAAAGATAACAGAAATGTAGATTTTATGATATACTCAGACGCAAGTGCCATTGGTTACGGCGGCTACGTTAAACCAAATTGTTCCAAACAGTTTCAGGTCCAACATTAAATCTGAATTATGTAGGTTATACAAATGGAGATAAACATTCCAATGATGAAATTAAAGGTTAAGTTTACATCCCCCCCCCCCCCGAAGTGGGCGTGGTTTTGACGGAATTGGTAGGGATAGGGAAGTTTTAGCACTCAAATAACTGAAGGCATGTGAGGTTAAATCAGCATTTGCAACCCCAGGGGTGGGGTGGGCGAGTATTCACCCCCGTGGAAATGGGGGGGAAGGGGTCAGCGTTCATACCCCAAAAAACATGTGAGGTTGGGTTTGTATTCACATCCCCAGAGTGGGTGAGGTTAGTACATTGTCCACACCTCTGAAAGTGGGTGGGATGGGCAAGTGTTCACACTCCTGGAAATGGGTGGGAAGGGATCAGCGTTATTACCCTCAGGTACAGGTGAGGTTGAGCCCTTGAAGTGGGTGAGGTTAGTTCATTGTTCACATCTCCAGAAGTAGGTAAAGTAAGGTCATGGGTTTCACCTCTGGAAACGGGTGAGGTAAGATCAGTATTCATCCAAGCCTGAAAGGGTTGGAACACTGAGTCTGATACAAGAGGTAAGAAACAAATTTTTTTCAGATGCATTTACTGAAACTATGAGGGTTGTTCAGGTAGTAGGTATGTGTAATGAAAAAGTACATTGATAAACATGTCAGAATTAATAGGTACTGGGAAAGATGACGAGGCATGAGAAAGCTCAACTTAGCTCAACTCAAGATTTAGAGGCTGTGTACAGAATATTGTTGTCTAGTCAAAATGTTATCGAAAATTCTTCACAGATAACAGAAACATTACTTATATTGTCAGGTAAGGTAACAATAACTACAAATAGCATGAAATCAGTTTAAAAATACAGTACAACCTCTCCAGAGCAGCCCTCTCTTGAGCAACAACCTCTATTCAATAACAACATGACTTTTAACCTCTCTAGAACAACAACCTCTCAACAACATATAAGAAATTAAGTTACACCAGGGCTAGAGAGTGCATCCTTAGTAAGCTAAAGTCTGTTGCCCCAAATTTAAACTTAGTTACAGCTAGTAGTGCTACAACAGCTGCTAATGCTGACGGTGTATCAGAACATTGTATTAAACATCATGGTCTGTGGAAATCTTCCATAGCAAAAGACTCTTACATTGAAGATTGCTTGGAGAAGAAATAGTTTATCTCAAAGCTGATAGTTCTAAAATATTCATTAAAGCATTCATAATTACATACAGTATGTAATCATATAAGGTGGTATTGAATTTGAATAATCTTGATGCACCCATTTTCAAAGTTCTGGTATGGTCTTGTGAGCAACAAACAAGTGTTAGTTATTTGTACATAGCTGTACTGGTAAGAGTAGGAATACGTTTAATGTATTGTTATTGTTGCATGTTATTAACACTGTGAATAACACATACATTATTGACCATAATGCCTTGTATCGGGTCATACCAGTGATTCCATCCATGCTACAATTGATACAACAAAAATGTTCATCTGTGTACAGTGTAACCTCCCTACAACAGCCACCAATGAGAAGTACAAGAATGGCTGTTGTCAGGAGGTGACTGTTGCTGAGAGCATGAATATAAAGTAAAACAGCAATCTGTGTTGCTAGTATACAGGCTGTAACAGGAAGGTGGCTGTAGTTCGGAGGTGACCATTCAAGGAGGTAACACTGTATATCATCCAGTCAGTGAGATACCAAACTGAGACCACCAGAAGGAGAAAGGCCATACACAGTTGTACCATTAAAGCATTTTGACTTTGTGAATATCAAACCCTTGACTTAATTAATGATGCCTAATATCATAATTAAACAAATCATGACATTGTAACTAATAGAAATAACTGCTATGATGAGAATAAAGTTTTCTGAAAATACGCTGAGAGAATAAAGCTGAGAAAAATAAACTACATAAGTTTCTTTGAAACTAGAACGTTAGAAAAGAACCCTACAAATACAAAAATGTGACAAAAATATAAATATAAGCTCAGAAAAATCAACTACCTAAATTTTTTAAGTTACTTTATATATCTTAAGTTAAAATAAGGGTACTTAAACGCTCACTTAATGAGGTGTTTGTGAAACACCAATGCCCCCTAAAGGGCAAATGGATAGTTGACCTTTGACCTATTGATAGACCTTATCAACAGGGGTCATCTATCTGTATTTGACCAACCTTCAAACCAAGTAAAGACCTAAGTGGCCAACACAGTCGAATTGGCCGGACAAGGTTTGATTACCAACGAGCAAAAAAGACGGACATGAGCAAACCAGCAATATATACCCACATTTCTTTGAAGTGGGGGCATAACTAGAAGTTTCAAAAATGAACCCTACAATTACAAAAATATGACAAAAACTAAATACAATTCATGTGAATTCAAGACATTTTACCTAATAGAAATAACTACTTGCGTTAGAAGAAAGTTTTGTAGAAATATTTAGGCAGTTGAATTTTTCTTAGCTTTATCAAATCTACAAATTAAGTTAAAACAGGGGTACAAAAATGCTATCTTAATGAGCTGTTTGTAATTAAGAAACAAAAATTTAGAAAAATCGAAATTCACCTCCTAAAAATGAACCAATAAATGGAACAAAATTTATTCAAGATGTATAATTTGTGTCATCTGCAAATAGATGGACATTTACCCTGATGTCAGAAACAATGTCATGGATAAATATCAAGGAAATGAGGGGGCCCAAAACTGACCCCTGTGGAGTCCCAGTTTTAACATCATTACATTTTGTTTGAACATCAGGCAGAACAACAGTTAGCTGTCTGTCACTTAGAGTAAGATAATATGAGAACCAATTAAAAAGACTGCCAAAAGTCCCAAAATGTTCAAGCCTGAAGAGGAAAGTATTAAGCGTGACACACTCAAAGCCTTTCTTATGTCGCAGAATACAGCTCTGGAATCGACAGCCTCAGTGAAGAAGTTGTATGGATAGGTCAGTTGGTTAACTGTTGAGTCACCAGGTACAAAGCCTGATTTAAAGCAGAGTGAGAAGATCATTGTCAATATTGTGTTTAAGTATGCCTGTGGACTACCCTTTCAAGGACTTTTCCTATGGTACAGAGTAGAGATATAGGTTGACAATTGTCAACATGAGAATGGCGTCCAGGAGTGACAAAAGCATCTTTCCATGAGCAAGGAAAATCAGAAGAGGACAGAGACTGGTAAAGAAAGTTACACAGAGGAGAGGACAGTTCAAATTTTATAATATCCTCTATCTTAGAGGTTGTAATTGTAATGTGGTCCAAGACAGGACTGATGTCATTCACATCATTTTGCAGAGTTCGAGCACCTAATTATTCATCAAGAAAGGTTTGATCCCGACAAATGTTATTTAGAAGGTTTGCTTTGGCGATTTAATCTGCCACAGGGTTATCACTATCTTGCAGTGAAGCATTAGGATGAACTCGATTTGGAGAAGATGAAAGATTTGAGACAAGTTCACAATGATTACCATGACGATGGAGAGGAAAGGAGTTTTTGTACTAACATATTCTTGTGATTTAGTTTGGCTTTTCTTATTTCATCAACAGTTTGGTTTCGAAGGCGTAAAAATAAGTTAGGCAGTCAATCTTTCCTTAGATTTATTTTTCTATAAACTTAAGAAAAATAAACTACCTAAGTGTTTTAAGTTATTTGATATATCTTAGATAAAATAATGGTACTAAAACGCTCACTTAATAAGGTGTTTGTGAAACACCAATGCCCCCGAAAGGGCAAATGGATAGTTGACCTTTGACCTATTGATAGACCTTATCAACAGGGGTCATCTATCTGTATTTGACCAACCTTCAAACCAAGTAAAGACCTAAGTGGCCAACACAGTCGAATTGGCCGGACAAGGTTTGATTACCAACGAGCAAAAAAGACGGACATGAGCAAACCAGCAATATATACCCACATTTCTTTGAAGTGGGGGCATAACTAGAACTTTAAAAAAATGAACCCTACAATTACAAAAATATGACAAAAACATAAACACAAATCAATTCAAGACATTTTACCTAATAGAAATACATTGTAACTGCTGGGATAAGAATAAAGTTTTATAAAAATACTTGCAGAGAATAAAGCTCAGAAAAATCAACTACCTATGTTTTCTTTTAATTTTTTTTATATATCTTAAGTTAAAATAAGGGTACTAAACGCTCACTTAATGAGGTGTTTGTGAAACACCAATGCCCACTAAAAGGCAAATGGATAGTCAACCTTTGACCTATTGATAGACCTTATCAACAGGGGTCATCTATCTGTATTTGACCAACCTTCAAACCAAGTAAAAACCTAAGGGGCCAACACAGTCGAATTGGCCGGACAAGGTTTGATTACCAACGAGCAAAAAAGACGGACATGAGCAAATCAGCAATATACACCCCCATTTCTTTGAAGTGGGGGCATAACTAGAAATTTCAAAAATGAACCCTACAATTACAAAAGTATGACAAAAACTAAATACAATTCATGTGAATTCAAGCCATTTTACCTAATAGAAATAACTACTTCTGTAGAAGAAAGTTTTGAAGAAACATTTAGGCAGTTGATTTTTCCTTAGCTTTATCAAATCTACAAATTAAGTTAAAACAGGGGTACAAAAATGCTATCTTAATGAGCTGTTTGTAATTAAGAAACAAAAATTTAGAAAAATCGAAATTCACCTCCTAAAAATGAACCAATAAATGGAACAAAATTTATTCAAGATGTATAATTTGTGTCATCTGCAAATAGATGGACATTTACCCTGATGTCAGAAACAATGTCATGGATAAATATCAAGGAAATGAGGGGGCCAAAAACTGACTCCTGTGGAGTCCCAGTTTTAACATCATTACGTTTTGTTTGAACATCAGGCAGAACAGTTAGCTGTCTGTCACTTAGAGTTAGATAAGATGAGAACCAATTAAAAAGACTGCCAAAGGTCCCTAAATGTTTGAGCCTGAAGAGGAAAGCATGAAGTGTGACACGCTCAAAGCCTTTCTTATGTCGCAGAATACAGCTCTGGAATCGACAGCCTCAGTGAAGAAGTTGTATGGATAGGTCAGTTGGTTAACTGTTGAGTCACCAGGTACAAAGCCTGATTTAAAGCAGAGTGAGAAGATCATTGTCAATATTGTGTTTAAGTATGCCTGTGGACTACCCTTTCAAGGACTTTCCCTATGGTACAGAGTAGAGATATAGGTTGACAATTGCCAACATGAGAATGGCGTCCAGGAGTGACAAAAGCATCTTTCCATGAGCAAGGAAAAACAGAAGAGGACAGAGACTGGTAAAGAAAGTTACACAGAGGAGTGGACAGTTCAACTTTTATAATATCCTCTATCTTAGAGGTTGTAATTGTAATGTGGTCTAAGACAGGACTGATGTCATTCACATCATTTTGCAGAGTTTGAGCACCTAATTATTCATCAAGAAAGGTTTGATCCCCACAAATGTTATTTAGAAGGTTTGCTTTGGCGATTTAATCTGCCACTATCTTGCAGTGAAGCATTAGGATGAACTCGATTTGGAGAAGATGAAAGATTTGAGACAAGTTCACAATGATTACCATGACGATGGAGAGGAAAGGAGTTTTTGTACTAACATATTATTGTGATTTAGTTTGGCTTTTCTTATTTCATCAACAGTTTGGTTTCGAAGGCGTAAAAATAAGTTAAGCAGTCAATCTTTCCTTAGATTTATTTTTCTATAAACTTAAGAAAAATAAACTACCTAAGTGTTTTAAGTTATTTGATATATCTTAGATAAAATAATGGTACTAAAACGCTCACTTAATAAGGTGTTTGTGAAACACCAATGCCCCCGAAAGGGCAAATGGATAGTTGACCTTTGACCTATTGATAGACCTTATCAACAGGGGTCATCTATCTGTATTTGACCAACCTTCAAACCAAGTAAAGACCTAAGTGGCCAACACAGTCGAATTGGCCGGACAAGGTTTGATTACCAACGAGCAAAAAAGACGGACATGAGCAAACCAGCAATATATACCCACATTTCTTTGAAGTGGGGGCATAACTAGAACTTTAAAAAAATGAACCCTACAATTACAAAAATATGACAAAAACATAAACACAAATCAATTCAAGACATTTTACCTAATAGAAATACATTGTAACTGCTGGGATAAGAATAAAGTTTTATAAAAATACTTGTAGAGAATAAAGCTCAGAAAAATCAACTACCTATGTTTTCTTTTAATTTTTTTTATATATCTTAAGTTAAAATAAGGGTACTAAACGCTCACTTAATGAGGTGTTTGTGAAACACCAATGCCCACTAAAAGGCAAATGGATAGTCAACCTTTGACCTATTGATAGACCTTATCAACAGGGGTCATCTATCTGTATTTGACCAACCTTCAAACCAAGTAAAAACCTAAGGGGCCAACACAGTCGAATTGGCCGGACAAGGTTTGATTACCAACGAGCAAAAAAGACGGACATGAGCAAATCAGCAATATACACCCCCATTTCTTTGAAGTGGGGGCATAACTAGAAATTTCAAAAATGAACCCTACAATTACAAAAGTATGACAAAAACTAAATACAATTCATGTGAATTCAAGACATTTTACCTAATAGAAATAACTACTTCTGTAGAAGAAAGTTTTGAAGAAACATTTAGGCAGTTGATTTTTCCTTAGCTTTATCAAATCTACAAATTAAGTTAAAACAGGGGTACAAAAATGCTATCTTAATGAGCTGTTTGTAATTAAGAAACAAAAATTTAGAAAAATCGAAATTCACCTCCTAAAAATGAACCAATAAATGGAACAAAATTTATTCAAGATGTATAATTTGTGTCATCTGCAAATAGATGGACATTTACCCTGATGTCAGAAACAATGTCATGGATAAATATCAAGGAAATGAGGGGGCCCAAAACTGACTCCTGTGGAGTCCCAGTTTTAACATCATTACATTTTGTTTGAACATCAGGCAGAACAGTTAGCTGTCTGTCACTTAGAGTTAGATAAGATGAGAACCAATTAAAAAGACTGCCAAAGGTCCCTAAATGTTTGAGCCTGAAGAGGAAAGCATGAAGTGTGACATGCTCAAAGCCTTTCTTATGTCGCAGAATACAGCTCTGGAATCGACAGCCTCAGTGAAGAAGTTGTATGGATAGGTCAGTTGGTTAACTGTTGAGTCACCAGGTACAAAGCCTGATTTAAAGCAGAGTGAGAAGATCATTGTCAATATTGTGTTTAAGTATGCCTGTGGACTACCCTTTCAAGGACTTTCCCTATGGTACAGAGTAGAGATATAGGTTGACAATTGCCAACATGAGAATGGCGTCCAGGAGTGACAAAATCATCTTTCCATGAGCAAGGAAAACCAGAAGAGGACAGAGACTGGTAAAGAAAGTTACACAGAGGAGTGGATAGTTCAACTTTTATAATATCCTCTATCTTAGAGGTTGTAATTGTAATGTGGTCTAAGACAGGACTGATGTCATTCACATCATTTTGCAGAGTTTGAGCACCTAATTATTCATCAAGAAAGGTTTGATCCCCACAAATGTTATTTAGAAGGTTTACTTTGGTGATTTCATCTGCCACAAGGTTAACACCATCTTGCAGTGAAGCAAGGATGAACTCGATTCGGAGAAGATGAAAGATTTAAGACAAGTTCACCATGATTTCCATGACAATGGAGAGGAAAGGAGTCTTTATGCTAACATATTATTGTGATTTAGTTTGGCTTTTCTTATTTCATCAACAGTTTGGTTTCGAAGGCGTAAAAATAAGTTAGGCAGTCAATCTTTCCTTAGATTTATTTTTCTATAAACTTAAGAAAAATAAACTACCTAAGTTTTTTAAGTTATTTGATATATCTTAGATAAAATAATGGTACTAAAACGCTCACTTAATAAGGTGTTTGTGAAACACCAATGCCCCCGAAAGGGCAAATGGATAGTTGACCTTTGACCTATTGATAGACCTTATCAACAGGGGTCATCTATCTGTATTTGACCAACCTTCAAACCAAGTAAAGACCTAAGTGGCCAACACAGTCGAATTGGCCGGACAAGGTTTGATTACCAACGAGCAAAAAAGACGGACATGAGCAAACCAGCAATATATACCCACATTTCTTTGAAGTGGGGGCATAACTAGAACTTTAAAAAAATGAACCCTACAATTACAAAAATATGACAAAAACATAAACACAAATCAATTCAAGACATTTTACCTAATACAAATACATTGTAACTGCTGGGATAAGAATAAAGTTTTGTAAAAATACTTGTAGAGAATAAAGCTCAGAAAAATCAACTACCTATGTTTTCTTTTAATTCTTTTTATATATCTTAAGTTAAAATAAGGGTACTAAACGCTCACTTAATGAGGTGTTTGTGAAACACCAATGCCCACTAAAAGGCAAATGGATAGTCAACCTTTGACCTATTGATAGACCTTATCAACAGGGGTCATCTATCTGTATTTGACCAACCTTCAAACCAAGTAAAGACCTAAAGGGCCAACACAGTCGAATTGGCCGGACAAGGTTTGATTACCAACGAGCAAAAAAGACGGACATGAGCAAATCAGCAATATATACCCCCATTTCTTTGAAGTGGGGGCATAACTAGAAGTTTCAAAAATGAACCCTACAAATACAAAAATATGACAAAAACTAAATACAATTCATGTGAATTCAAGACATTTTACCTAATAGAAATAACTACTTCTGTAGAAGAAAGTTTTGAAGAAACATTTAGGCAGTTGATTTTTCCTTAGCTTTATCAAATCTACAAATTAAGTTAAAACAGGGGTACAAAAATGCTATCTTAATGAGGTATTTGTAATTCAGAAACAAAAATTTAGAAAAATCGAAATTCACCTCCTAAAAATGAACCAATAAATGGAACAAAATTTATTCAAGATGTATAATTTGTGTCATCTGCAAATAGATGGACATTTACCCTGATGTCAGAAACAATGTCATGGATAAATATCAAGGAAATGAGGGGGCCCAAAACTGACTCCTGTGGAGTCCCAGCTTTAACATCATTACATTTTGTTTGAACATCAGGCAGAACAACAGTTAGCTGTCTGTCACTTAGATAAGATGAGAACCAATTAAAAAGACTGCCAAAAGTCCCTAAATGTTTGAGCCTGAAGAGGAAAGCATGAAGCGTGACACGCTCAAAGCCTTTCTTATGTCGCAGAATACAGCTCTGGAATCGACAGCCTCAGTGAAGAAGTCGTATGGATAGGCCAGTTGGTTAACTGTTGAGTCACCAGGTACAAAGCCTGATTTAAAGCAGAGTGAGAAGATCATTGTCGCTATAGTGTTTAAGTATGCCTGTGGACTACCCTTTCAAGGACTTTCCCTATGGTACAGAGTAGAGATATAGGTTGACAATTGCCAACATGAGAATGGCGTCTAGGAGTGACAAAAGCATCTTTCCATGAGCAAGGAAAAACAGAAGAGGACAGAGACTGGTTAAGAAAGTTACACAGAGGAGTGGATAGTTCAACTTTTATAATATCCTCTATCTTAGAGGTTGTCATTGTAATGTGGTCTAAGACAGGACTGATGTCATTCACATCTTTTTGCAGAGTTCGAGCACCTAATTATTCATCAAGAAAGGTTTGATCCCCACAAATGTTATTTAGAGGTTTACTTTGGTGATTTCATCTGCCACAAGGTTAACACCATCTTGCAGTGAAGCAAGGATGAACTCGATTCGGAGAAGATGAAAGATTTAAGACAAGTTCACCATGATTTCCATGACAATGGAGAGGAAAGGAGTCTTTATGCTAACATATTATTGTGATTTAGTTTGGCTTTTCTTATTTCATTAACAGTTTGGTTTCGAAGGCGTAAAAATTAATTAGGCAGTCAATCTTTCCTTAGCTTTATTTTTTTATAAACTTAAGGAAAATCAACTACCTAAGTTTTTTAAGTTATTTGATATATCTTTGATAAAATAATGGTACTAAAACGCTCACTTAATAAGGTGTTTGTGAAACACCAATGCCCCCTAAAGGGCAAATGGATAGTTGACCTTTGACCTATTGATAGACCTTATCAACCGGGGTCATCTATCTATATTTAACCAACCTTCAAACCAAGTGAAGACCTAAGTGGCCAAAACAGTCGAATTGGCCAGACAAGGTTTGATTACCAACGAGCAAAAAAGACGGACATGAGCAAACCAGCAATATATACCCCCATTTCTTCAAAGTGGGGGCATAACTAGAACTTTAAAAGATAACCCTACAATAACAAAAATATCACAAAAATATAAATACAATTCATGTCAATTCAAGACATTTTACCTTATAGAAATAACTGCTAGGATAAGAATAAAGTTTTGTAAAAATACTGGTAGAGGATAAAGCTCAGAAAAATCAACTACCCATGTTATTTTAAGTTATTTGATACATCTAAAGTTAAAATAAGGGCACGAAAACGCTCACTTAATGAGGTGTTTGTGAAACACCAATGCCCCCTAAAGAGCAATGGATAGTCGACCTTTGACCTATTGATAGACCTTATCAACAGGGGTCATCTATCTGTATTTGACCAACCTTCAAACCAAGTGAAGACCTAAGAGGCCAAAACAGTCGAATTGGCCAGACAAGGTTTGATTACCAACGAGCAAAAAAGACGGACATGAGCAAACCAGCAATATATACCCCTATTTCTTTGAAATAGGGGCATAACTATAACTTTATTAAAGTAGCCTACAATTACAATATATGACAAAAATATAATTACAATTCATGTCAATTCAAGACATTTTACCTAATAGAACAAACTACTGGAACAATCAAAGTTTTGTAGAAATATTTAGGCAGTTGATTTTTCCTTAGCTTTACAAAATCTACAATTTAAGCTAAATTAAGGGTACTAAAATGATAATTATCTTCATGAGGTGTTCGTAATTAAGAAACAAAAATGTATAAAAATCCAAATTCACCTCCTAAAAAATGAAGCTATTAAAATAAAAAAAATTAAATTCAAGAGGTATTGCTTGTAGGTCAGAATTCAGTGTTTGTGAAGCAGTTAATGGAACCCTGACAACTATGTAAAGGCTTGTAAAGGTCATCTGCAAATATATGAGTGTTTGCCCTGATGTCAGAAACAAAGTCATCAATAAATATCAAGAAAAGGAGGGGGCCCAAAATTGACTCCTGCGAAATCCCAGCTTTAATATCATTCCATTTTGATTGAGCATCATTCAGAACAACAATTTGCTGTATGCCACTTAGATAAGATGAGAACCAATTAAAAAGACTGCCAGAAATCCCAAAATGTTTGAGTCTGAAGAGGAGACCACAATGCCAGACACAGTCTCTTGAATCAACAGCCTCAGTGAAGAAGTTGCATAGATAAGTCAGTTGGTTAACCATTAAGTCACCCGGTACTTAGACTGATTTCAAGTAGGGTGAGAAGATCATTGCTGCTATTGTGGTTTAAGGTATGTTTGTGGACTACCCTTCAAGGATATTCCTATGGTACAGGGTAGAGATATAGGTTGATAATTGCCAACATGAGAATGGCTTCCAGGAGTGACAAAAGTGTCTTTCCATGACCTAGGAAAAACAGAAGAGGAGAGCGACTGGTCACACAGAGGAGTGGACAGATCAAATTTTATGATATCCTCTCTTAGAGGTTGTAATTGTAATGTGATCAAAGACAAGACTGATGTCATTAACATCATTTTACAGAGTTTGAGCACCTAATTCATCAAGAAGGGTTTATTCAGAAGCTTTGCTTTGGTGATTTCATCTCCCAGAGTGCTATCACTATCTTGCAGTGAAGCAAGGATGAACTTGATTTGGAAGAGATGAAAGATTTAAGACAAGGCCACCATGATTTCGATGACAATGGAGAGGAAAGGAGTTTTTGTGCAAACATATTATTGTGATTTAGTTTAACCTTTCTTATTTCATCAACTGTTTGGTTTCGAAGGCGTTGAAAAGTAGAAAATCATTTTTATTAAGATTACAATTCATCAATATCAGTGGTGACGTGTAATCATACTCAATTTTCAAGTTAAACTCTAAAGTATCCTAACATTACCATACTCACTGCAACCCAAGTCATATGTGATGCGTATTTATTTGTCCTACCAACCATTACTTTTACTGAGAGTTAAATATCTAAGTCCATGGGGGTTTTTTTTAAGCGAAAGCAGAGCGAGAGCTAAATAGCAGACAAATACAGTATGTGTTAACATATTTCAGAAACAGTTCACATCGTAAGTGAAAAACCTGAGAACTTTCACTTCCTGTTCAACCAATACAAAAAATAGTTAAACTTTGTCTTCTTCATGTAGGAGTGTCAATTTACGCAAGTCTACAGGCCAATTTAATCTCTATGGTCCATGAGAATCAAACCATGAAATTTGTTTACAGGTATATTCATAAACACTACTCCACTAGCAAATACTGATAATAGGTAATTGGAACTATCACTGACTATTGCTGACAGTCACATAATAAAACAATGGCACATGCCTAATTAATAGAAATAGAAACGTCTCTAGCAAAACTTGTTTATATGTAATATATGTATAATATTGATCATCCTATAATAATGAACTACTGAAGCCTCACTGGCTTTATTCTGCACACTTTCTAAAAATCACAAACGCATAAAAACTTCATTCAGTAGTGAATACAACATGTACCTCAGTGCTTTCAGCACTTTGATTATTCACATGATTGTTAATCTCATCGAGCCTTCAGTTTAATTAGCAAAATGTTACAATAAGCGTGAAAGCAATTAGCTCTATCTTTGAGATAAATATCTTAAACTACATGCTTATTAGAGTCATGTAGACAAAATTGATATTAAAGTGTGACACAATCAAAATTGGAAGTACGCATATATAGAAATTAAAGCAAAATGTTGGCAACGCAAGGAACAGTTTGCCATAAACAAAATTTTCCTATGAGTGAATTTCACATAATGAGAATGTAAAATGAAGTGTACAAAAAGTGTATATTATAGTTTAATTTTCCTTTATGTAATTAATCATTCTTTCAAGCCTGATGGTTACAAAAATTGTGGTCTCGTTTTCAACATCTTAGTGTCTAATAGGGATTGGCTGAACTTAATTCCAGTCGATAAGAAAATGTTTGACAGAAGGTGGTGCATTACACAGAACACATTCTGGTGTATCATCACTGGTGAGAAGCCATGAATGGGCTATATATAAGAGTGAGTGACCGATACCAATCTAGATGATATTACCTATTCTCAACAAATAAACCAGTAAACGTTGTGCATTCGCCGAGGGTTAGTTGATGAAGTGAAGTTTGTTGTAAATGTCGGCATCCAAATGGGACAGCCAGGATGATCAAATAGAGTAAACAAGACCCTGCATTCAATAAACATATATACCCCCAGTGGCACACTTGACACAACAAATTTGGATGGAATTTTGTCATCTGAATTTGTAATGCTATAGAGCTGATTTAGAACTAGAGCACTTACCTCTTGTCCAGTGGCTGCCATAGGATGCTTAGTCTTCATCTTTGTTTACTGAAAAACACAAATTGCTTACATGAATATATGTATACATGTTTTCTGGTATAATAAAAATAAACTAGACAGAAGCACCGTAAGGCAGAGCAATATACGCCCATAGGTATAATTGATGCTGTAAAAACATTCTTTTTGGGGTACTTTTCATGCATATGACCTTTGACCCTTAAGTGTGACCTTGACTTTGAAGTAAGCCTTCCGAAACATGAAAGTTGCACTTATCTCAATATGGTGAACATTTGAGTAAAGTTTCTTCAGAATCCTTTGCAGGCTTAAAGAGTTATATACAGAGCGTAAACAAAATAAGTCATATGACCTTCGATCCCTAAGCATGACCTTGACCTTGAAGCTAGCCTTCTGAAATATAGGCTTTGCATATCGTCTTGATATGGTTAGCATTTGAGTAAAGTTTCTTACAAAAACCTTTGAAGGATTAACAAGTAACAGAGCGGACACGAAATTGCTTATGGACAGACAGACAGATAGATATAAAACATCCCTTCAGATGTACAAAAATAAATACTACAGCATTCTACATTTAACTCAAGATAAAGTTAAAATGCAATAACAACAATTAAACATACACATATTGCACAAGAACACACAAAGTAATTAATGTTTACATAACAGAACTTGTGTAGCTAGAAATAAATTTTAACAGAAGCAGGTTTCATTCATTTATTCCATCAGATTAAATGCTATTTCAACATTATTTCAGTTATATCATGGAAGGTACCGTAGTTATCCCTAACCAGCTTATCTGGACTTCATTTACGCCTTAATCAGTATTAACCACATTCTATCTGCAAGCTACAGCCAAGTTATGTACCCCATATAATTCAGAGGTGGAGGACAATTTAATATAAGATGTAATATCTTCAATCAAATTCATCATGGACAGTGTGCGCCTCACTTGGGGTTTGAACTCGCAACCTCTTGATCAGTAGTCCAACACTCTTAACTACTTAGTTAGCTCAACCAGTCAGGAACTTACATACTTTAACAGAAACAGGTGAAGAGTGTAACTCAAGCAAAAGAAGTAAAAGATCAATTTTAATGAAGAAATCACTTCATCAAATAAAACATGACCATTATGCATCTTAATCTGCATAAAATTAGGAATAAATTGATACCAAATATAAATACAAATGTATATTTCACCTCCCAGATTCCACTTGATAAACAAAAAGTGTTTATTCATTTTAATTCTGAACAGAAAGTAGTCAGTGTTTCCAGGAGATAGATACAATGCAACCTTTCCAAAACAACACCCTTTGGAAGTAGCTAAATTATGTTGACATTGAGAGGTTGTTGCTCTAAAGAGGTTAAATAATACTTGAATTGCTCAGTGGGAAAAATCATGTTTTTGTAGAATGGAAGTTGTTCCTCAAGATAGGGCCACTCTGGAGAGGTTGTGTTGTACAATAAAATATGTATTTACAAAATCCTATAAACCATGAAGCATTAAAAACATCTTGAGCAGCTGTACAAATTATATGGCCTAATTAATTAGCAATTAACAAAAAAACAAAGCAACCACCTTGAAATTGAGTCATACCTAAGATAACAAACACTCTTGTAACATGTACCTGATTTATGATTTTTTTGTATGTAATAAATCATTAAGGTGTAAAGTTAAAACTCTTGGAATTAAATTCAACATTTATTCATACAATATGCTAGGGAAACCTCTGATGAATGGATGACTGTGATGACCTTTGTTCACAGGTTGGATACATAATTATTGTAGCCTATGCTGCAGTGAGAATTTAGAATTTATTTTTTATTATCACTAAAACTTCCAAGATGGTGTTATTTGCTGATTTTCTTCCAAGTAAAAATTTCTTAATCAAGTGGTGTAATACTTCTCAATTATACGTCCAGTCACCAAAAGTTGGAACATTTTTCTCCAAATATGTCAGTGGATAAATAAAATAGATATCTCAACAAACACACATAAGGGCATAAATCAAAATAATGAAGACAATTTTTCTTTTTAAGATTTAAAGAATACCAAACAACACAGGAATGTACTTTAATGTTCTGATGGTGTGTCTTGATGTTGTTAAAAATGTTGCAAAATTTCAGCTTGATTGTGTTACTCCTTCAAAAGTTACATTAGAAAAACAGGCAAAAAATGTCCCGAGTGTAACACTTTTAGCGTGACATTTTTTCTTTACACATTTTTCAATCTTTAATATTTTGTTCAATTTTTGGGTAAGTAATCAATGGTTGTTTTTAATTTCATTGTACAAGTGTTATATTTAAAATTTAATGCATTTTGTTAAAATATTTCAATAATAAGTATTATTTAGAAATCACCTTTCAAGTGCACATGTAAAATATTTTGCTCCAGGAAAAAATGGAAATTCAAATTGATGATATTGCTGTAAGTAAACTAATGCTTGGACAGAAAATGCAGTTTAACATATTGATAGGCATATTTGTCCATGTTGTTTAAAAAAAAGAAATGATCAAAAGAATCATTTGTTTTTTAAGTTATACCATCTTGAATAAAGCTGATTGGAAATGTCCCGAGTGTAACATTTTGCATTTAGATAAGAATTTTTTTATCATTCTTTGAATTTGATATGTTTTTTCTCTATTTCTCAAACACAAGCGTACCCACAAGCTCACAAAACTAAAACAAATTCATGTAGTGCAATTCATTTTTTGTCTACATGGTTTTAAGTGTTGTCCCGAGTGTAACGCTATATATTCATCATCTTAATTTTGATATGTAACTATAGAACAGTAGTCCATGTTAATTGTTTTCCACATTTATATCAAATAACTGCCGTGAATAAATACTTTAAAGTCTGAAGCAGTGAAATGGAGCATGTTTAAAAAGTTTGAAAGTTCTTATAAAAATAGTTATATTCAGATAATATACCAAGTAGATTTGTTCAATATACTGAAGATAAAAAGTAATTTATCTTTTATTTTGATGAAGAAACATTCTCAGATGAAAACAGAACAGAATTTATTGATTTCTTTTATGATTTCATAACATATTTTACGTGTTATATTATTTATATATAACAATTGAAAATGTTACACTCGGGACACAAACACATCTTCATGCAATATTACACACAAATTCGGTTTGCTTTTACATGAACTATACCAGTAACAATATACTAACACTGCAGGGTCATGAAGTTACAAAATGCCTAAATAAGTGGTAAAACTCCCATTTATAGAGGACTGAGAAGAAGTACACTCTGAGTAGAAAGACTTGAAATTGATATTTTTTTATTAAACATTTTCTAGGATATACGAGGGTTGTCCTTTAAGTATGTAGACTTTTCTCATATGTGGGTTATTTTTCAAAATTTTGAAATCTAATTTCAGTGACACATATCTTCCTTGAGTTGTGTTGCAAATACATAGTTCATAATCAAAACATTTCAAAAACTTTTTAGTATTGTTTTACTTAAAACAAACAAAGAAGAAATTGTGAATCCTGACTTTTTTACTTAAAATAAACAAAGAAGAAATTGTGAGTCCCGAGTGTATTTTCTATATGTCTGTTTATATGACTTAATTCATGTTTAAAAGATTTGTTCAACATAGTTTGAAATAGTTTGAATGTGTTGAGAAATCATTTCTTTAAATTGATAAGTGGCAAAATTAGTAAATATATGATAATGCAATATTAATTGTTACAAGTTGACAAATCTACAGTTTTTAATGTTTTCTAATTCCTCCCCTCCCTCCAACAACATTTTCAGCCAACAACATATTAAACAGTACAGATGTTTGTGTATCTTTTTATTATCTTAAACAACATAGAATAAATTGCAACGCAATGATCATAGCACTTTCATATGTGTATGCTAAAAGACTAAACAAATTTGTACAGAGTGTAACCTTTACTTAGTCTGTATATATATAAATTAATAATTCATGTTCAGTAACGCAATTGACTTACCAAATTGGAAATAGTTTTGATTTGTTAAAAAGAACTCTTATTTAATGAATTGCAAAATACATTTGACAGATGTTGTTATAAATTCATTTTATGATACTCCTTATCATAACAGTTTCGTATATTTACATTACAGTTTTAGAACATCCCCTGGTGTTGGTGTTTTCACCATTTAAAATTTAACTAAAACATTATCAAATAGATTATCTGTTTGTATTTTATAATAAAATAATTGAACAAATTGTATTACAATGAAACAAATTGTATAACAATAGATTAACAATACTGTCATTATCATAAGTCCATACACAAAGAATATCTGTCCCGAGTGTAACGGTAACAGAAGATATATACTAGTTTTGGGGACATTGTTAAGTTACCCAAGAATAGTACCAATTAAGTGAAAATTCACATATATCTTTGAATATACCTGAAAATTGATAAAATTGAATTAGCTAATTTGTATCTGAAGCAGTAAATATAACACAAAAACTTTTTGAAGCATATTTGAAAGAAAATGAAGTTCAAAACGCCATAAATATATATTTTTTGGAAAATTGTGGTTGTATGTATATTTTTTTTGTATTAAAAAGTTGTTTTCATGAAAGTCTGCTAAAAAAATCACAAAAATGTGTTATTATTTCCATAGTTTAATCCATAAGATTGTTTGAATTTTAAGGATTGCTATTGAAAATATAATATTTATTTGATTAAAATGTTGCAAATTTGAAGAAGACTTTAATCCTATACTTTAGCCATTGTCAATTTTTCACAATATAATATATTCCCAAGCTACTTTTGGCAATATTATGAACAAAAGTATCATTCTAAATTTGACCCCCCATGTCACGCTTTGTCTTCATTATTTTGATTTATGCCCATAAGGTTTAACCTGTGAACAAAGGTCAGCAAACAACATAATGTGACCTTTATTGACAGGTGGTCTTTTTTCTAAATATCACTGACAGCGTTTAAAAGACTGGCCTGTACACACAGGGTGACAGGAATTCAAAGGGGACCACTAACACAGGTTTGACTGTATATCATATGAAGCACAATGGAAAGATAAAGCCATGAACATTAGATCCATATATGAAATGCATATAGCCCACCCGGTTACATCAGTGGTTAGAGCATTGGTCAACTGATAAAGCAGTTGTGAGTTCAAACCCTAGGGGCGGCTCACAATATTTGTTGATGACAAGTTTGACTGAAGATATTATACATCCCATGTTAAATTGTCCCCACCACTGAAATGTGTGGTGAAATTTGGTAGTAGCTTATGGATAGAACATAATTATGGTAGCCTAGTATATGAAGTCCAGGAAAGCTGGTTAGGATAACTACCTCCCACAATATGACTGAAATAATGTTGAAAATGCCGTTAAATCCAAAGAAACATGAAATGCACATTTCCCTAACCACAAAAAAATCTTATTTTTCAACCATATCTAAAAAGCAACCTGCTTAATCTTTACCTCTGATCATATATCAATGACAATCACAGAAACAATGAATATTTTTAGAAATTTGTCAGTTGTTAACTCAAATCTACTAAAATTATGTTTATTGTGGATAAAAATTAAAGCAGAATATTTGTTTACTGCTTAAACTTTCACAAGTAACAATTTTCCAATTGTCATGGAGGTAAATGTGTTCCAAGCTGTTTTAAGTTCAAAATATTTATTGCAGGCAGTTGAAAAAATTCCCCTGAAATCCCCCTTTTTCCTCAAAATAATGCGAAATTCCCCAACCTGAGGGCTCGGGCCCCTTCCCCTAAAGTTCAGGTAGAGCCCTGTACAGTTACCTATGCATATTCATCATATAATCTTATCATCTGACACATATATATTTAAATAGAATTCTCATTTTTACTTTTATTATTTCTATTTTGTTGTTGTTGTTGTTGTTACCTCCATAAATAAATACTAAACAAATGTTATTATCACTGATGAAGGCCAATACAGCAGAAATGCTTAATATGGAATAAAAATTAATAAAATAGACATGTTAGCATGATATTATTATTATACAATCAAATTCAATAACACAAATAATACCATGTGACTTACATGTACACACACATTTTGGCAATAAGGTTTTGGGACAAACCAAATCAGCATAGTCCATATTCTGATATAACACCATAAATTGAAAGGTTTAAAACACAAAATTGGAACATAAAAAGATTTAAAGTCAATTTTGATTTCACCTAACAATCTACTAACATCACACAATTTAGCTTACGTATACACTGTGTTTAGCCCTCCGTTGGTAAAACATAAATACAAGAATATACAGCAAAATATTATATTTAACAGCCAACAAGAACTGATACATAAAGAAACTACTCACAACAAATCCATAGTCCAATAAATTCACTTTTAAAACAGCTAAATCTCAAAATTATTTTAAATGTTTCAGAGTGCAATATATTTCTTTACACAGCCAATAACCTAATCATGTTTACCTCCAAAAATTAATTGAATCTGATTGGACAATTCCTTCCGTGTCTGCCAATGAATAACATGGTTACAACATCATGGATGACAGTGTGTAAAATATAGCCAATGAAATTCTATGTTGTAAATGTAAATCATGTCTCAATACAAAACACAAATACCTTCAACACACAACAGTATTTACTGTTAGGATCAAACAAGTGTGAATTTCATACAAAGCTAGAATTTAATATGGTAATCCGCATATTTCAACAGCATGTTTTTGTAAACAATCAAAACAAAATAGATTCTCATGAAGTAACCAGTAAATTAAATCAGTACATGTATCAACATTGTCATCTTAACATTTATACTATTGTAATAGGAGGAAAATAATGTACCTGGTGCATGACTCGAACCCATGACCTCTTGCTTGCAAGTCAGATGCTCTACCAACTGAGCTAATCCAGCTGGTCAATTCACAGCCAATTAATTTACACAAAATTTATACTGTTACAGTATATTGAATAAGGAATTTAACTTTGATAACTTTTTAAAAAATGTTATTAGACAATGTTATGAAGAGTTTGACCATGCAATCTTTTTTTAAATAATGGTTTACATGACATAAAAGCCTGTATCTTTAAAGGTTCTGAAAGAGTTGTTTGTGTAGTGGTGTGATATATTGTTTTTATAAATTGGCTGGGATTTTCACCAGCCCAATTAGCTCAGTTGGTAGAGCATCTGACTTGCAAGCAGGAGGTCGCAAGTTTGTGCCCCGCATCGGGTACATCATTTTCCTCCTCCTATTACATTTGATAAAAATGCGGGGACAGACATTTTGACATACTAATTGGTATATAATCAATCTACCAAAAATACTTACGGGTCATCAGAAGCAGCAGCTTCTCCCAATTGAGATAAAACCAAATTCTGCTAATTAACAAAGAAGGATCGATCAACAGTCTGTATCAATCAAGCTAGAGTAAAACTGCACTAACAATTATATAAGTTTGTAATATTTCAAATTTGTGATTAAGGGATTTTTGTAAAATTATTTTTCTATGTATGAAATATAATAACAAATAACCAAACTAGATATAAAATGTAACATTATGTAGGTGTCGGGTTAGAAATACATGGCTGTAAGAATATTTGGATAGTAAGTAACAAGATGAGGGTCACTATTTAGTCCAACTAATTAGACTGTTTGTGATGGCGAGATACTTTTTCGATTTGGCCCCATCCCAGTCAGGCTGAGAGGATGGCCCTTCTTAATTTGTTCAAGAAATCAGACCAACCAAAAAGCTGAATAAGGAAGGCTAGGTCAATATTATTTTACAGTTAGTTGAACTGTTCATATTAAAACAAATGACGACACGCCAGAGTGAGTGTAGCCACGCCCCCTTGATTTCAGGGGGAGTAACTCTTGTTTAGTCTGTCAACAAAGAATTTAACAATACACGGCAGTTTTAAAAAGAAAACAACTTCCCTTACAAAATAGAAATTCATTTTTGTCTGTGAAATGCAAAGTTATGTTAATTAGAAAACAATATAATCATGCAATTTGTTCTTAACTCTCTATCATATAACGATAATATTAACGTATGTTCATTTACGTACCTGCTAAATACTTAATGTAAGTCGAAATAACAAGAATATATTGAAGAATAAAATATAAAACCTTATGGCCATGGAATTATTTTTTGTTAATCTATATATGAATGCAATATTTTTTATGGGTCTGTATGAACGTCTGTACATGCTCAAAAACACCAATTCTCATTTTGATTACATATTTATATTATATTGAAAGCTTTTACTTTAATGTGATATCATTATAATTGATATGTTAAGTTTTAAAAATCAATGGGTTTGGGCTGTGGAATTCAAACCCTAAAATGAGTATACTACATGAATATCGCATAATAAAAGCGTAATGACAGTAAAGGTCAAACCAAAAAATAGCCGTGTCAAGAAATATATATGACATTGTTAACATTCATGACAACTGAGACCATGCATGTGTATATTGGTTTGTATACATTTCTGTTATGTCACATACACAAGTATACTGGTCTCAGATGTCATTATGTCTTGGAAGAGGATTAGCAATGCGTTATTTAAAGACATCGAACCAGGAATGTGAGACATGCGACTTATGGACCACCAAGACCCCTATTTCCACAGAAGGGGGTAATAAAACAGATGTACAGGGTCATTAATAGACTAACTTCTGTTTACATATTTATATTCTATGCTTATAAAAACAACAGGAATTTAAATAGCCGTATACTTATCATCACCATAGATAAAAAAATGTTACCCTTCTTTTTTACTAAGTGACAAGTCTACAGACCATGACCAGACAGGATTAGGCTGAGCAAGGGCAATAAACAATTAAAGAGATTAGACCTCAGGTGGATTTGGGAGTCACTAAAATATAGTAGCTATTTAATGTCTTTAAATATAAAAGTAAATAAGTTAAAACATAGACTAAGGTCATACTAATCATTACGTATCCGTTTGATGGACACGATCTATTTATTTATATATGTCATTAGAAATAATACATGTAATAAATCTATTCAATAAATGTATAATTATATAATTTATGTATTTATGTTTTTTTTTCTTCATTAAATCTAAGATACACGTGAGTTATACTTGTGTAAGCAATTTTATGATTACAATAGGCCATGACATTTAAATCTGAACGATCGACTTATTCCGACTTCACTTATTTTCAGAAAATGAATAAAAATGTAAGAAATAATTTAATAACACCCCTTATTATGTCTGGATATATACCACATATCGGATTTAAATGTTCCCTGGGAACACTGTTTTACCCATTTTTTGGTCATTTAATCATAATGATTATATAACCTATCATGCATATTTACTGTAGTCCGACAGAAGTTTGACAGACAAAATTATGGCCAGCAGTTTGGCTTATCAGTTCTGCGTTCTGATTGGTTGATTTGACCTGTCAATCAAAATCTGGCTTATCATCAATTAAGTATGTACATAATGTATATATAAATGAACTGTTCCATTATATGTGAAGCTTCAATGAAGTATGTTCCAATTTATGGTTCCATACAAGTATACCTTGTGATAAGAAGCATGACATACATGCACCTTTCAGAAAAGGTTAAAATAACTTATGCTCGTTTGAGTACAGAAATATGTTTTATACCTACCAAACATTTTTTTCATAGTAAGGCAGAGAGGATGGCCCTTTCAATTTTGTTATGAAATCAAAAAGTGGAATAAGTAAAGCTAGCCTTGTGACATACATATAGAAAATGTAGCTGGGTGATGTATTATATTTATATGTGATGTTCAGCAGCCCAATTAGCTCAGTTATAGTAGAGCATCTGACTTGCAAGCAGCAGGTCATGAGTAGAGCCCTGCATCAGGTACATTATTTTTATAACAAAAACTAGAAACACCATCCATGATTACAATTGATAATTTACTAGAAACATCATCCATGATTACAATTGATAATTTACTAGAAACATCATCCATGATTACAATTGATAATTTACTAGAAACATCATCCATGATTACAATTGATAATTTACTAGAAACATCATCCATGATTACAATTGATAATTTACTAGAAACATCACCCATGAGTACAATTGATAATTTACTAGAAACATCATCCATGATTACAATTGGTAATTTACTAGAAACATCATCCATGATTACAATTGATAATTTACTAGAAACATCATCCATGATTACAATTGATAATTTACTTGTTACATCATCCATGATTACAATTGATAATTTACTAGAAACATCATCCATGATTACAATTGATAATTTACTAGAAACATCATCCATGATTACAATTGATAATTTACTAGAAACATCATCCATGATTACAATTGATAATTTACTAGAAACATCATCCATGATTACAATTGATAATTTCTCCTCATGAGGAGGACCATTGTCCACTAAGACTAAAGTTAAGGAAAATGTCATGAAAGTAACGACCTGTCACTACCTCTCACAATAAACAAACATACTGTACAAAAGTAATTCCGTCTAGAAAAAAAAAAAAAAACACTTGCAAAAACGTATGACAGAAATAAATATGATAATGTTATCATAAGAAAGTGAGTAAACAATTTCAAAATTCAAAAATGCAACAAATCTTTTATTGGTTAGATCTACCTTATGTGACACAGGTTAGACAGCTAGACAGGTCAAAAGTATAAGCCGCTATTCAAGGGCCCTTTGATTGGGGGCATAAAAGATGGTTGGCAGAAAATACTATCACATTTACATAAATATATATATCAAGGTTTACACCCCTTTTCAACAGTCAGAGAGTCATATGAGATGGACAGTTCATCTTAGAGCATCATTCCTGGGAGTAACCAGTACTAAACTCCCATCCATCGAAAGCAATTGCCTACTTTTCTCACATAAAGAGACATGGTCAGTAGTGGGGCTTGAACCTCTGACCCTCTATCAGTGAGAGGCTACAATGATTAGTAGTCAGCGACCTTAACCACTCGACCACGGTAGCGGATTAATACTATCACAGGCTACTGGCCGGCGCATGAAGGCCCCCCACAGACCCTCTACTACCCAGGAATTCTTTTTACCCTCTGACACTGTCAAAAATATTTTATAACATGTTTTATAACAACTAAATATCTACAGTCAAGTCAAATTATCGTTCATACAGTCATTTGAATTAAATTCAAATTAATACTGCTAAATAATTGTATTGCTTTTAATGCATTTTATCCCTTAAAACACAGTTTTGATATTTCTGCATAAGATAGATGGTCCACACATTTGTTGGAGTATAGTACTGTCGCAGGAATTTCCCGCATTACTATGTATCTCGCATTTGATTGGTCGAAAAGCAGACTATAAGCGGTATTAGGGTCACCAAGCCAAAAGTCAATATGGCCGTCAGTGTGTCAAGAAATGCGATCAGTTGATGTATTATTTTATTGTTATTGAGAATACTTTGATGTTTTTCTATCAGTTCAAGGTAGGGATAGTAGTATCAGCCAAGTACTAAACTTGGCACCCATTTTTTTCCTCTTTTTAATCACTCCAACATTTTTATCCAATTAAATGAATATATGAATAGTTATATAATGGTTGTACATAGAGACTTCAGGTATGTGTGATGATGTAACAGAAACAAAATTATTTCATTCTACATACTTCATGTTTTCCTCCTTGCACCCTGCACCTCACCCAGTAAACATTTTACGTCAGCTAAACGTCGTCAGGTTAACATTGGATTTTGGTTGATTTTGCAAACCGCCTAGACGTCAAAACCCGACGACTATCCGACATCAGGATCCGACCAAATTCCAACCAAAACCGACCAGTTTCCAACCAAATCCGACCACAACCCAACTATTTTTCAACCAAAATCCGATCAAATTCCAACCAAAACTGACCAGTTTCCAAACACATCTGACCAAAACCCGACCGTTTCCCAACCCAAACACAACCACTTCTGACCAAAACCCGACCGTTTTCCAACCCAAACCCGACCACTTCTGACCAAAACCTGACCAGTTGCCAACCAAATTACAACCAGCCAGTTTCCAACCAAATTTCAGGTGGGTTTTGGGTTTTTTGGTTTTGAAATTTACTTGTTGCTATGAGGAAAAAGAACGATACATAGACGTTATTTTCATTGTTCATATTTATTAAACACGATTATTGATAGATATTTACAACATATATTGACATAAATTACAACAGACGTAATAGCAGGCAACTGGTCAATATTAACAAGAGATCATTGTTGTAGTCGTTAGACAATATACACTATATAATGGTGTAATGATCGAAAGTGATGCACATTTTCTAGTTTTTTTAACAAGAAAACAATCTTCGCATATGATGTGAATATAGCATGAAGATGGAGGTAAACAACAATATATACTAAATATATCATGATACGCATCTGAGAAAAAATTAAAGTAAAAAGAAAGAGGAAAAGATGAAAAAGCCAGTTGTTCGACGGAGAAGGTGTACGCTTTCTGCGCTTTGACTTTACATTGATTTACATATGACATAAAACATAACATAACATGAAACTATAATGCAAAGAAGTATCAACATAAAATAAGAAAGACACCATATTTAAATGTGAAAGTATACAACAATAAAAAACAAGAGGGCCAAGATGGCCCTATATCGCTCACATGACAATCACTGTTCACTCATTAAAACATTGTTTTGAACCGGTGACCTAGTTTTTGACCCCAGACGACCTATGTTCGAATTTTTGTCTTACATATCATTAAGACAAACAGTCTGACTAGGTTTGGTGAAGATACGATCAAAATTTGACATCTACAGTGTTAATAAGGTTTTCCTAAGATTTGACCTTGTGACCTGGTTTTTGACCCTAGGTGACCCATATTTGAACTTGTCCTTAATATCATTAAGACAAACAATCTGACAAGGTTTGGCCAAGATCCAATCAAAACCATGACATTTAGAGCTTTTACAAGATTTTTACCTAAGATTTGACCTTGTGACCCAGTTTTTGAACCCGGCTGACCCATGTTCATCCTTCACCCACATATCATTGAGGCAAACATTTTGACAAGGTTTGGTGAAGATCCAATTAAAACTGTGACATCTACAGTGTTAACAAAGTTTTCCTAAGATTTGACCTGGTGACCTAGTTATTGAGCCCAGATGACCCATATTTATACTTGACCATTATATCATTAAAACAAACGATTTGACAAAGTTTGGTGAAGATCCAATAATAACTGTGAAATCTACAGTGTTAACATGGTTTTTCATAAGATTTGACCTAGCGACCTAGTTTTTGACCTAAGATGACCCATGTTGGAACTCGTCCAAGACAAACATTCTGACAAAGTTTCATGATCATCCAATCAAAACAGTGACTTCTAGAGTGTTCACAAGGTTTTCCAGCAATTTGCCCTAGTGACCTAATTTTACTACAGAAATTACCCATTTTCAAACTTGACCTACATATTATTAAAATAAACATTCTGACAAAGTTTCATGAAGATAAATTCAAAACAGTGATTTCTAAATGTTCACAAGGTTTTCCCTTATTTGGCCCTGGTGACCTAGTTTTTGACCCCAAATGGCCCAATATCGAACTCGTCCGAGATTTTGTTGATATTAACGTTCTGACCCAGTTTTGCTAAAATTGAGCAAAAAATGTGGCCCCTAGTGTGGTCACAACAAAAAGTTTCACGATGCACGACGCCGGACGGAGAGTGATCCTAATAGCTCACTTTGTCACTTTGTGACATGTGAGCTAAAAACCTACATAAATCAAGATAATGTCACATTAATTTTGCTAGATCTGTGTTAAATAATGATAGTTAGCAACAAAGATTTATTCAAGAAATAAACTTTTTAGAGAGTCTCGACTTTGAAACGCTTTAAAATATATTTTAAATTTCTAATTCATATTACTGCTAAAATTGTTTAACTCTAAACCTGCTCAGTCTTGTTCAGTAATATATTTATATATATTTTTGCTTAAGTAGGCATAAGAACATTCCAAAATAAAGTGATATTAAATTTTATCTTCACAGACATTTTCTATTGGTATACTTCTCGGTTTATGCCATCTACCTGATTCTATTTTTAAATTATTGGACAAAATTATTAGTCTTGTCATAGCAATCTGATACTTACTTATAAATATCAATACATTTTAGATAAAATAGATGTTCAAAATGAATGACAGATCTAAAAAATATTGCCCTACTTGAGTTTTCTTAATGACTATGCCAGTTTGGAATTTTATTGTCTATAAGATTTTGTTTGAAAATGTTAAGAAATATTTTTGCATCACCTACATTTTGTGTTAATCTGAATCTTCTTTTAGCTGAATGTATATAATTTTAAATTTTTTTATTACATTGCATGTTTGTATTTTTAGCCAATATTTTAATTATTTTGAGAAAGCGGTAAAATTTCAAATCAAACCTGCCTAATATTTCATTCACAAAATCATTTTGAGTACTCCTTTTTTTAACATTAAAATATGTTTGCAGTATAGAGTATATACATGTTTGATATTATTTTTTTGTTGAAGCCCATAACTCACACGAATAATTAATAATTGGTAAAATCAACTTGTCAAAGAGTTCTAACCTATGACTAACCATTACTTACAGAACATTAAAGAGATATCAGACTTTTTAATGAATTGTGTTTTACCAGCTAAAGCACTCGGTTTTGCATTAAAGGAACCACCTGTGAAGACAATACCTAGATAGGAAAAATAATTTACGATTGCTACAACTTGGTCACAAAATGTTAACTGAATACCGGTATATCTAATTCGATGAATTGGTAACAACAGCGTAACAGCAGAGAACAGAACAAAACAAACCTAGTAATAACAATAGTGTGAAAATTGTCAATAGCATAATTCAATATAAAGGTAATAACATATTCAATTGTAGATACATAATAAACGAGTATCATATGATAGATATTTATACATATGATTTATTTTTATAGTTGTGTATATTAATTAGATAAATATTGAAAAAAGATGTCATGGAAATGAACAATCATTCTCTTGTGAGAAAGCTAGGGAACAGATTAATTACAATAATTAATATTTTTTCTTTTCTCAAAAAAAACTTTTGTAAATATAAGCTGATAATTTTCTAATTTCATTGATATTTTCTGATTTCAAAAGATCAATTCATTTAACCATACTTGGATACTGCCAATAATATTTTTATATATTTTGTGCATGTTTTTTTTCTATTTTCCAAGTACGAATAACATTCTAGACACCCCAGTCCAGAAGACTTCACCTAGTTATTTAAAATTATTCACAATGTCAATATCATTTCCACAGTATGTAAATTTTCCTAGATTCTCAAAATATTATATTTTTTTGCACATTTATGTATAACTGTTTACTTCCATTCATTACAATATTGTTGTAAACAAATTAGACCATATCATAAATTGGATTCATTATCAAAAACATTTAAAACCATTTAATTAGTATAAGATATTCCTCCATATCATTTAGATACATGAAAAAAAGGAGAAAGGCTTTCACATTGTGTCACACCTAGTATGGAAGAAAATTAATCACTTAATCAGTTAACTATATTTCACTCTACATTGTTTAAAATTTGCCTCTAATACCTAACTTATATGACTTACCCGGTATACCAAATTATATCCACAGATAGATAGTTTATTTCAAATTTCAGTAAGCCATAGGCCCATGTGAACATACAAATAGCACAATACAATTTTCATAGGACAGTAACAATATCTCTAACGACTTGAACAATTTGTTAATCTACTGTTTAAATTTACCAATGTACTTAACAGAGTTATTCCCCTGTAATTGTTAGGTTCATTAATATAACATTTTTACAAACTGGGATTATAAAATCTGATTTCCATTCTTTAAATCTTTACCAGCCTTTATAATTTCCATATCTGTAATATTCATACTTAATTCTTGAAACATAACATTGTTATTGGGCATCGGATGTACGATATCCTTGGCTTAATAACAAAACCAGTATTGAATATGAAACTTGATTAATAACATTAACATTAGTTGCTTTATCGCCTTCCACCCCCTCCACGTCTATCAGGGGCATATTTCAGGGCTTGTCCAATAGCGCTTTCTATTTCCATTTCACTAACGCCCTCTTTACCAGCCCTCATAGCACTAGCTGAAATGAAAAACAAACATAAGACAAACATACCACCTTTCATACAGAGTACATCATTCAACGTTAAGTTGGTGAACTGATTCTGTTTTTGCATTCTTTTTCAAGCTGATACTGACAACAGTTTTATTTTGAAAATGTCAAGAATGGAATTCAGGATCAAATGAGTATAACATGTCAGCCTGCATTAAATTCTGCACAATTCAATTTAAATTTACCTATGCAAATAATTTTCAAGGTAAAGATATATAGTTCTAGTCAGAAATTTAAGATACATGTTAATAATGTAAATTTACCTGTGATTACTCCGAAGACAGCAGTGCTTCTAAACGAGTTTCCACTTCCCTCCCTTCATATTAAACTTAGCCCTCAAGTCATTACTCATCAGCCTAGATATAGATAAGTCAGCGAATGAGCATAGTTCATTTTATAGCTTCAAGAAGACTGATACATACTGGCACATTAATTATATACCCAGATGAATTCTAGCAGAATCAGATAATGCAATATATATTGTCACTGAAGGACTACAAATCGAGGGTTCAGCGCAACACTGTCGTAACTTGTTCTTATTCCAGTATGAGTTACGACACTGTTGCGTTGAACCCTCGAAATGATCATTTGAAACTAAACATTCTAACTGTGGTCAGACTGCACAATTGTGGTTGTTAATCAGCATCTTTACTGTACATGTAGTTTAATACATAGCTAAAGCAATGAATTGCATTATTCTTTCAGTTATTGTGATAAAAACTTACTATTCCAAAATTCTCTTTGCTATGTCTTTAGCGTTTAATCCACCAATAACTGACAGTCCTTGCACCTGCAAACATTATTGTTGAATCAGTATTTATTACAGGCATTGTCTGAATAAGGTATACACAATTTCATAAAAATGGGGACAACAGATTGAATTTGGTAGTTAAAAGCCACTATCTTATAGGCATTGAATTTTCTTTTTGTAGAAATGGTCATTAGTCACATGCAAAACATTATTTTAAACATTTAAACTACATGTAATATATGGTAATTTTCAAAGTTTTACCAATTTTTGCCTTTCCTGTGGTATTTTGCATTTAGAATCCAAATCATGGAATTCCTCGATCATGACAGCCTATCTTAAGCCTTCATCTAAACCCACCACAGTCCCGTCGACTCTCCGTTCGTGTCTGATTTCTGAAACTTCTGCTTTTATATCAGATAACAGATACAACACACGTTTCTGAAATCCTGAAAATAGACAAGAATTCAATCATTAATTGCAGAAATCATGTATTGCAATACATAGCTTATATACACATCTGCAAGAAAAAGGTTACTACTGATCATTGTCAGAAATCCATTACGGATTAACTTTAAGCCATTGATAAATTTTCACTCCGTAACATGAATACGGCTGGTAACACTATATTTCGTCCAGGGGCGTAATGCAATCCCCAGCTAGCATAGTGGGATTCAGTGCCAGTCTATCAATTAATCTTTGTGATACTGGTTTGATCCCCACCGTGTACGACAGTATTGGTTCTCAGGAGAGTTCATAGTTACCAAGTGTATAGTTCAGGTAAATCCTAATATTTGTCAATGAAATATTGTTGTTTAAGGATATGAATAAAAACATAAGTTAATAAGTTGTTGTTGGTTTATACTACAGACGTGGGCAACAACTTTTTAAGAATATTAAAAGCATTGCAATTTTTTAACTTTACGCTGTCTTAAACTTCAAAGCTTGTTTCGTACATGATCTATAAACAATACCATCACTCACTTGCATTCGGCATAGGGAATACATTGTTGCTGTTGCAACTGCTTCTTGTATTACTATTTGGATTTACAGGTGTAGACTGGAGTTGACTTCGGAGAGCGTCAGGTGACCGTGAAGGTGAGGGTGTAGGTGAGTGGCCAAACAGTGATTCCAATGAGGATGAACGTGACATAGATTTTGATGTCTGAGAGTTGTGCGACATTTCTATCCATGACTGTGTGCCGTTTGACCTTGACTTGGATGTTGACCGTGAGTGTGTATTTGGCCCAGATTTTGATGTGGACTGTAGCGCCTTGCTGTGTGTTTTGTAGATGTTTGATCCAGATTTAGACCTTGACTTTTGTTGTGCCAAATGCTGTGTGGCAGGTTGTATTCGGTCTAAATTCAGAACTAAATCTGGTCAGATGTACGTGACTGTTTGAAAAAAAATCTGTGTTTTGTCCAGATCTAGGCTTCGATCTAGGCATGTGTGCGTGACTACCTGATGATAAATGCATGTTTGGTCCAGAACGAGTCCTCGATCTGAACCTTCGTGCTTGACTGCTTGTGGATAATTGAGTGCATGGTCCTGACAGGGATCTCGATCTTGACAGATGTGTGTGACTGCTGGGGGATAATTGAGTGTGTGGTCCTGACTGAGACCTCGAACTTGACCGATGTGTGTGACTGCTGGGGGATAATTGAGTGCGTGGTCCTGACTGAGACCTCAAACTTGACCGATGTGTGTGACTGCTGGGGGATAATTGGGTGTGTGGTCCTGACTGAGACCTCGATCTTGACCGATGTGTGTGACTGCTGGGGGATAATTGGGTGTGTGGTCCTGACTGAGACCTCGATCTTGACCGATGTGTGTGACTGCTGGGGGATAATTGAGTGTGTGGTCCTGACTGAGACCTCGAACTTGACCGATGTGTGTGACTGCTGGGGGATAATTGAGTGTGTGGTCCTGACTGAGATCTCTGGTCTGGACTGGTGTGCTTCCTTGTGTGACGTGTGTTGTAATGGTGAGCGAGACCTCGGGCAAGATGACTGTTCACCCTTCTTTACTTTCTTTGGCTGTGAAGGTAGATGCACTTCATCTATGTTGTAAAAAATAAAATTATTCAATGTCAGTCAATCTCATTAAAAATAAGGGTGCTTATGCTCTGGAAGGCTAATATGAGTAACTCGGTTGTTCTGAATAAAAACTAAACCATGTTCAATATTAGAACTAGATAATGCAACATACAATTATGAAAGTATTTTTATGGAATGATTTTTTCACATTATTTTCATGCTGCATTATGCAAGGAATATCCCTACTAAGTTTAAGCAACATTGCCAAATGTTTCAGAGAAAAGTTGATGGACATGTTGAATGCAGACATCACGGTATCCCAAAAGCTCCAAAATGAGCACTTTTTGCTCAGTATAGCGCAATACCCGTTCAACCAGGACTATGGAAATGACATTAAAACTTGAAATGCTTAGTATGTAGATTAAATACAAAATGTATTGAAAACATAACAATTTCTGAGTTCTCGGCAGCAGTACAGAGTTTATAAAAGCACATATTAACGATGATTTACTCACGTATTATATGCGGGAAATTGCAGACCAGCCTTGCGCAAATGATGATATTCTTACTAAGCGAAGAGTTAAATTGAGAACTAGGCTCTGACTTTTTAATTTTACCTGAAATTCTGTGAGATATTTTCTGAGTTGACTTTGAAACATGCACAGAAGGAATTCTGTTCTCTTCAGGAATCTAATCGGCACGTGTTCCTGAAAAAGGTCCCAAAGTACTTTTACAATTTCCACAAGTTGTCTGTTGATTTGTGTATCAAGCGCATATTTAGAATTAAACAATTCACCTTTTATGACTTGTTATTTATGACAGATTTTCAATCCTGCTGTGAAATTTTCAAGGACTGCAGGACAAATTAAAGAATAGAAATCAAGCTGATTAATTCTTTGTCCTAACACACCATTGTGTACGTAAGATCATACAAAACTCTCAATGGTTACAACAACAATTAGTATGCATGTCTGATAGACAGGTATCAATCATGCATGTTTTATTTAATTAGAGCTATAACGTAGGAATAATGATTACCTCGCAAAACATAAATAAAAAGGACCTATACGACACAAGATGGAGGCCCATGGGGATGACAAAACATATTATTTCCCCTTTTCTAAATACACATACTGTTTAAAACAGTTAATAATCTGTTCAAATATCATTAAATCGAATTTTCCTATCTGTTTGGGCAAAAAATGTAAATCTGACTGTTTCTGGACCGCTTCCAAAAATACATGTAGAGAAAGACTGATTCGTAGCTAAAGTGTGGATTATAAACAAACCAGTTACGTAGTCTTCAAAATGTCTTTTCTTGACTTTTCTTTTTCCCTTATCCTCATCTTCATCAGTGCTTTCAAAGCTAGTTGTACAATTGTTCTCCTCACATTCTATTTTATGTACTGAAAAAAAACATAATATAGAGTTAGTTCTTCCAAGTTCCTATGAATTTTCTTTTAAGGGATCCTAAAGATATATTTTATATTGTAAGCTTGATGATTATATAATGTGTCTGAAGGCTTAGTGCAGCCAATGTTTCATTAAATATTGAGGCAACATTAACTAATTGTCCAAAATCTTAAAACTGCCTAATATGTTCAAGTCCAAGCATGCGTACGTTTCATAACTTCTGCAAATTAGGGAATATCCCCAACAGTTTTTCCAATTGTAATTACAGGGGAGAAATGATCTTGATGACTAAGTAAAAACAGAAGATGACTAAGTAAAAACAGAAGATCACAGGCAGTAGTAATGAGCCGTTGATGGTCAAATTCACTCTAATTTTCTGCTGGAAAAAATGAGCGTTAAATCTATTTTTCGGTCTTCCAAGGGCAGAGTATCTAAACTGCTAGTCGCTGTCCGTGAAAGCATGTATAGTTGTATAACTTACTGTCTAAATTTAGTAACAATCCAGAATATGTTTTACGTGTGTCAGCACTAAAACTTACATGTAGAACATTGACATACATGTCGGTCGTGTGTTAAAAACCCGACTCTCATTCATCCGTAGAAACATTTAATTCCAAAGCGGATTCGAATAGACGTATACTTATTACAATTTAAAACAGCATTAATGTTTTTCTATGAAATAACTCATTCTGACGTATTAAAACTCAAGAACTTATATTTTGACACATGAAAACAAAAAAGCCTAATAACTCTTAAAGCCGTTTCAGACGCGATCATTAGATCCCAAATTTACCACACGTATTGTCTCCCTTATAATGCGAAAACTCTAAATTCTACTCAAGTAAAATAATCTCATGAATATTAATGGCGCTGTAAATTCTTGGATTTCTATGACAAACTGAACCAAATATTAAGAATCTCAACAAAGAGTATTATTATTATCTTTATCAATACAAAAATAAAATCCACAAATTTGAGTGTGATCAAAAATAACAGTTTGAGTTATGACCACAAATTTGTGGTTTATTCACAGTATACATAAAAAATAGTTACATGGTAGTCAATTCTCACCAGACTTAAATTTAATCTTTATAAGTGGGAACTTTCTCCAGGTGTTCGTTGGCTCAGCCTGTGCCACCATTGCTTTGCTGGCATCTGCTCCAGGAGGCAAACAAACAAATTCGTCCAGCACCCATTTTTCAGGAATTGTACATTCAACCTCTTTATCCCCTTCAACCCAAACAGCTTTGACCCACATACTGAAATGATATTTAAATGAATGGTATATACATACAATAATATAACAAATTTATTTTGAAAGAAGTTACTTTTAACAACTTTTGTTTCAAAATAAAATTGTTCATACACATATTATGTTTGTTAATACGTCTACAACAATCATGTGAACTTGCTTGTTAATTACCTGTACACATGCATGCAAATATAGATTTACAACGAGACAAATTTTATATCAGGTTTACAAAGTACATGTACACTGTTGCAGCCTTGGATAATTTTGATGAAAAATAGACCCAAGTACATGCATCACCATTAATTGTTTATGTTGCACTAGACTGCATTCAAAATAAAAGCTTTGAGAATTTGGCATATTTTTAAGAGTTACTGTCTTATAATTCAGTTAGACAATAAATACCTTTGGCTCATGATGTTAACTTCTGTTAGTATTTGAAATCGACAATTAAGTCTTAAATGTTTGCATTAAACTTAAAGATGCAGGGATTATGAGTCATTTATTAAAACATTTTGCCAAAATTTATCCCTTCCAATCTTTACTTCAAACCATAATGTATTGCATAACATGTCATTAATTGCAGCGTTTGTATAATTACAAAAATCTCAAATTACCTCAATGCATTTTGTGACGCAAAATTATGAGTTTTTGGTGATAGAAAGCCGTGCACTGATTTGCCATGAAACCAAACCAAACAAAACAAAGTTTATTTCTGATTTTCAAAAAAGAAGTCACAAAATAATGGAATAATTATTGTGAGGCTATTGATAGAAATATATTGTTTGCAGTAACGCTACCTACTCACGGAAAAGGCCCTACCTAACTTTTTGGCCACTCTGGGTGTATCTATTTTCAAAATAATTTGCAAAAATAAACAATTACTATACATACATACCACCTGAAAATGGGTCAAGTTACTTCAAACAAACATTTTTCAAATATGGCCTTATGTGATGTGAAAAGATTTGTAAATTGGCAACTATGATTTTCCTGTGGAACATGTGCTACTCTATCCCCGGTGGTGATTAAGCTCGTGTCCCCGGGGAAAATAAAGGAACAATAATTGCATGCCAGTTACATGTATAAATACCTCTACAAAGGTGTTTAAAATTATGTACGCTATTTCTCTAAACTGTGTAACATTGGTATCAGAACCAGACGATCACGTCCTACCGGTAGCCAGACAATTGATCACGTCCTACCGGTAGGCAGACAATTTTCTTGTGCAACTCGGGAAGCTGTACAAGTCTTCTTTGCAAACCCTGATTGGGTTTTCTCAATGCGATGTTAAGAAATTTTGAATCACAAGGTTTGTTAAAGAAGTTTTCCGTCTGGCTTTGTTTAAGTACATCACATACCATTGTTCCATTGTCCCGTTTTTATCATACAAATGCGTAGCTATCGTTCTTAAGTAAAAAGCAGCGGTTCCGTTTTTGAGTAGTAATGATATTGAAGGTTAGCTGCAATTTTATATCATTTACTTCTGCAGTCTGTTTCTCTTAAATGCGTTTAGCCACTTGTACGATTGGGTCTTTTGCATTTTTGACCTGTTTTTTTATTGACCGAAGATGGTTTTCATACGGGAATGCAGATATATTATCATTCAAGGAACATGCAAATTTTCTACAGTCATCAGGGAGATGAATAAGGGAATGAACGTTGTGTACAACAAACTTCTCAGTATAAAAGATGATGCTTTTTTTCACGAAATATTCAAGTAATTCTTGGGCATAGTTCAAATAGGCATTCCTAACCTCATCATCAGATTCTAATAGAATTGAAATCGCTACAGTCAATGACAAAAAATGTTCATAATGTTCTTTTTTAAGATATTTCCTGTGTAAAGTAGAAATTGTCGAAACTCAGTTGCTTTCCACCTGTCTACTTCAAACAAGCTTCTGGGTTGGCGACCAAATTCAGAAGGCAGTTTTCCAGCAAAATGCACTAATCTATTTGAAATTTCTGCCAACTGTACAGCCGATAATTTGCACATACTTGGACCCTGCCTCATAAACAACAACATCCTCTTAACAACTCCCAGACATACCATGTGCATGTAGTCCAAATAAAAGGATGTTACAAGTGGCACATTAAAACGTGTAAGTGGGGTCTCCCCATTTTGATGATCTGGTCGGTAAAGACCTTGCGCAAATTCCTCATCTGTCCTCAATGGACAATTATTGTTGCAGTATAAACCAACTTGGTATTCCTTCCAGTATCCACAAAAAGTGCAGCGTTCACAAGCACTATAACCAGTGTGACCTTTAACATTTTTTAGGAACGCTCTGGCAGGTGCGTCGCATATAAAAGCATTTGCAGAAACTCTAAATATTTTTTCTTCAAATCCTAAGCCATTTTCTGTAATTTCTCGCAACTTCAACAAAAAATCTGCTAAAAAATCTTCACACAAGTTTGGCTTTTCAGAGCCATAAAATAGAGCTACAATAAATGGTGTAAACAGGGCAACAACACAAAGGATTGGCCAAAACTGAGTGCCAGTTGATTTGAATAAGGGAATTCCGTCAATATTAGAATTAAGCTTCAATGTATTAATAGTATTTTCTTCTTCAACTGAAAACAATGTCACAGATATGACCTTTTTCAGACCCTCTTTCAGTCTGAAGTAGATGTATTTACCACCACATTTTTCTTCATGTTGAATATGTGTGGGTGTTTTCAACAATGTTCTTGAATCCTTGGGAAGGTCAGTATTGCAATTGGAACGTACCGGTAATATTTTCAACAAATCATCGACACATGATTTGCTGAGTTGATTTGTCGTTGACCATGCCGCCAACTGGTCCCGTAGACTTTTAGCTTCAACCCCATCATCCTCATCATCTAAGGAAATTTCACTTGATGACTGGACATTTTCTGAAAAGTCAAAATCAGACTCGACATTACCATCGAAAGTATCTGAAGTTCCTGAACTTGTTTGATATACCAAGGAGTGAGCATCCTTATCTGCGTTACAGCCATCAGATATTTGTTCTGTAAGGTCCCCATCATGATCTTCCAGTAAGAACTTTTTGACATACTGACGATGTAGTTTGCAGCTGAAAATTAGTTAGTGCATACTTGTACAACATGCACAAAAGTCATACTTTTTAATACACTAAAACATGCAATCGTACGTTTTACGGTTAGTGATTTTTGATGATCTGTCAAGTGACTTATCGAAACAGTGGAATACCCGAAAATTGTAAGAATTATGCTTCATTATCATGATGGTTGAGCCGCAGCATTCCTAAACATTACAAAACTAAGTTCAACCTTAACTTTGACCGTTCTTCAATTGAAATCGTTTCCTAGATTTTATACTATTTCTGTGGTAATGCAGTTGGCTGTGTACAATGCCACATGCTAGTAAACATTTCTGCCAAGTGTTTCAAAATCCTTCAATAGATGACATAGTCTGACCCATTACAAAAAATATACCATTTTTACAGTTAATTTTATGACCATTTTTGGTCTTCTACCCCAAACATAAAAAGTACCTTGAATTAAAAAAGACACAAATGAAAATTGACCCATGACCCTCATGAATATGTCAATTGTTCGTAAAATTCATAATCATCAATCAACTTTTCAGCTAGCTTGTGTTTTTTTGGTCTACTTATACCTTCTGATCTTTTTTTGCTTTACATGTTTGATGTGTATTTATTCACCGAATTAACCATAAAAATGTAACTGTAAATAAAATTTCAGTGTATACAACTTAATGAAGATCGAAAAACGCTGCATTAAAACTTCACAACGATTTAAAATTTGTTAATATATGTAATATTTCAATTGAGAATATTAAATATGTATAACAGGGGCACATACACACTTGAAGTTTCGAAGTTAAACACCTTTAAAGAAATACATTTGCATGAAGAAACTGAAGAAAATAGGAAGCATTAATGAAGTCTTGTAAAGTATAATCACATTATTTTCAATAATTAAACTTATATATTTACATTTCTAAATATTATCTGTATTCCTAATCTAGTAAAAAGCTTTGGTTATTTCAAGTACAATATTCTTTATTTACAATTTTCCCTATACTACGAAGAACAAAAGATGCTGGGAATTGTAAATCAATTAGATCTGACCGTGAAATTAACAATGAATATGGATGATTATTACTTAATAGTAATACTTTACATAATTCATGCTTACATTGTCAAGTTGTTGATATTGTACAATCAGACCGTGATAACAAATTTTTTAAATTTAAGTGGGTGGGGGTATGGCCGACTCCTGACCTCTGTTTGTGTTGTTTGATGGCAATTCAGAATTTACGTGTAATTAACAGGATGAATGATCGGTTGTCATTTGATACATTTAACATTTCAAAGTTTCATAGTTTATTCAAACATAATTTTGCAAACTCATCACGTTTATGGACAGGCAAAAGGTGCAACAATATAACATAATATATCAATATTAAAAATCTGCACATTGTGACATTGGGTAGCGAATGCTATTTTTTCTCATAATTAATTATAGTAGATTGCAATATTTTAGTAAATTAAATTCAGAAATACTATTGTTTCCTTTCATGTACCAAATTAATATGCTTTTGAAATAATATGATTAATATTTATTGTAATATAAAGTGTACATTTCAAATCAGCGGGAAAAAATGTTGGTAGTAACAAACGTACATACATCTTTATGATGGTAATAGCAGAGTATTTTACCTAATGTTAGTTTGATAGTTTCATTTGACATTGAATTGCGTTAATCATAGCTGAGAAATCGTCACGCTAAAAATATAAGATTAGAAATGTGCAACTATAAACCCTGAGTCCCCAACATGTTCATTTGCATCCTTAATTAGGTTTTACAATTTTTCTAAAATTAACCACACTAACATTCATTAGCTAATTTTAACGGTTCTCATTTTTTACGAAGATTCTTAGCATAAACAAGAGGGCCAAGATGGCCCTATATCGCTCACATGACAATCACTGTTCACTCATTAAAACATTGTTTTGAACCGGTGACCTAGTTTTTGACCCCAGACGACCTATGTTCGAATTTGTCTTACATATCATTAAGACAAACAGTCTGACTAGGTTTGGTGAAGATACGATCAAAATTTGACATCTACAGTGTTAATAAGGTTTTCCTAAGATTTGACCTTGTGACCTGGTTTTTTACCCTAGGTGACCCATATTTGAACTTGTCCTTAATATCAAACAATCTGACAAGGTTTGGCCAAGATCCAATCAAAACCATGACATTTAGAGCTTTTACAAGATTTTTACCTAAATTTTGACCTTGTGACCCAGTTTTTGAACCCGGCTGACCCATGTTCATCCTTGACCCACATATCATTGAGGCAAACATTTTGACAAGGTTTGGTGAAGATCCAATTAAAACTGTGACATCTACAGTGTTAACAAAGTTTTCCTAAGATTTGACCTGGTGACCTAGTTATTGACCCCAGATGACCCATATTTATACTTGACCATTATATCATTAAAACAAACGATTTGACAAAGTTTGGTGAAGATCCAATAATAACTGTGAAATCTACAGTGTTAACATGGTTTTTCATAAGATTTGACCTAGCGACCTAGTTTTTGACCCAAGATAACCCATGTTCGAACTCATCCAAGATATTATGAAGACAAACATTCTGACAAGGTTTCATGATCATCCAATCAAAACAGTGACTTCTAGAGTGTTCACAAGGTTTTCCAGCAATTTGCCCTAGTGACCTTATTTTACTACAGAAATTACCCATTATCAAACTTGACCTACATATTATTAAAATAAACATTCTGACAAAGTTTCATGAAGATCCAGTCAAAACAGTGATTTCTAAAGTGTTCACAAGGTTTTCCCTTATTTGGCCCTGGTGACCTAGTTTTTGACCCCAAATGGCCCAATATCGAACTCGTCCGAGATTTTGTTGATATTAACGTTCTGACCCAGTTTTGCTAAAATTGAGCCAAAAATGTGGCCCCTAACATGGTCACAACATAAAGTTTGACGACGCACGACGCACAACACACGACACATGACGCCGGACGGAGAGTGATCCTAATAGCTCACTTTGTCACTTTGTGACATGTGAGCTAAAAACTCATTAAGATTCACACTACTGAATTGTTACAAGATAAATAAGGCTAAATCTCAGATACAAATTAAATCTCAGATACAAATTATTGTTGAAGATATAACGAATGCTCACCCATTTGGGATTATCCCGGTGGTGACGGTAAGCAAACATAATAACAATTCATTATTTCGGAATCTGATCGCTGATAATCAGTAAAATATAACTTGTGTAGTCATTCATAATGAATGACTTGTGTATAGTACGTTACTATGTGGCAACACGGTACCACATGCAACCGCTATGATGTGTGTCAGGTTTTATGAATCAAATAATAATGGCGTAGCAAATAGAAATCACCAATGAACTCATTTTGAAAACCAACTAAGTATTTTAAATTGTTACCAAACACTAAGTACGAATTGACTAAGGTTTGAGTTGATCATGCAGTTGATTTCGCATTTAATTTGCAAACATTTTTACGTATTATCACCACAGGGAACGTCGAGCTTGCTTACCAAATTATTAAAACCAAATAAATCAAATAAAAATCTCGAGTACATACCTATTTATTTAGCAATGTTCTATGTGTGGTCGTTCTGTTATGGTGTTCTGTTGGTTGTTTATGTGACGTTTTGTTCACTTCTTCCCTACAAAACAACAAAATCTTGTTTTAAGAAGATGTTTCTTCAGCAAGCAATTTGACTGTGACTGCGTTTTGACAATAAAGATATGTAAACAAAATGCATATAAAATGTTCATTAAACGAATACTGATGATATCATACTAGTAGACATATACTGGTCTATAGATGTCTATTTGTAACTATGAAGTGTTATATAATGAATGACTGCTGTATATAAAATAAACAAATTAGTCATTGCAATAATTTTAACTATCTAGACTTTGCAATACCATGATGTTATGTACTAATGACCAAATGATGGATTATATTACATACCGGATTTAATAATTGCATTGCCAGACTGATGCTTATGAATACTTATTCACATACCAGTCCATAGAACATCTGTAAGAAGCCTGCTCTGCTACTGTGCAATACACACCTCAGCATGCCAGCTATTACAATTACAAGGTTATCACTTTGATGGTCAAGCACTGAGAGATAAATTGCCCTGGCAAGTGGTCAGCTGATAAGCCTCCTCAGCTGGATTGATAGCATGTACAATGTGCTAACTTCAACATAAAAGCTTAAATGTTATCAGCATTTTGTATTAGCTTCAGGAGATAAATTTCTCTTTAGGTTCTTATAAAATATCAAAAGATTTCCTGGAAGAAAATATGATTTTATTTACATCATGAAACGTTTTTTCCAACACATCATAATACATGTTCATTGTAATTATGATTAATAACAATTACAAGTAATTGTTGAAAAAAAATTGTTGACAGAATAATGTACACTTTTATCTGCTTGTCAAGCTGAGAACAGATACTTTTACTTTTGCAACCAGTGTGGATCATGATCAATCAACTATCTTAGAAATCTGATCTATGATGAGGTTTTTAGGTAAAAGATATATATATATACATACATCTCATATGGCATAGCCATATTCATATAATTTGTTGTAGAATTGACTGCAAAGAACATGAAAGTCTAAACTGGGTATATTTTATTTTAACTACATACTAAACAAAACAAATTAAACAAAACATTTAAAAATCTTTAGCATACACTGCCATCTTTAGATTACCTGACACATGCTATACATTATACACACATTATACACACATGTGCACATACTGTTTCTTGAATTTTGTTTTAATAAAAAATTAGCATCCTTAGATTAGTGCATGGTACCTACTGTAAACCAATGGCTGTTTTGTCAATCCATTTAAAGGTTTTACAAAGCTTTATAATAAAATGGAAAAGACCAACCATTGTTTCACATTGGAAAGCTTTTAGAAAAGCAATTCATAGGAGTACCAATTTAAGTATATATTCAACATTGCTAACAACCTTAATACTATAAGTATGCATTGAATTTTGTATTTCATACAAACATATTTTTAAGTCCATCATCTAGAATGACTCAGAAATTACATGTTTTAGAACTACATGTACCGGTAGTATTCTAACTTTCATGACCGAAGATTCACTCAATAAAAAGAAATATAAGATAGTGACCAGTATATATATATGTACACTTAACAAAACTTATATATCGTCCCCTTTGTAAAATATGCATATTGTATTTATTTTTTGATATTCTGAGCCCAAATTTTCAGAGCACATCTCTGTCAAAACAAGTTACATGACTCTATCAACAAAAATATGTTTTATTGATTTCTACGCCATTACGTCTCTATAGTTATAAAACAGTTAATTTGCACGTGTAGCACGTGGTAAGTATGAATCTTCGAAACATTTCTTGAAATTGATAGAGTGTTAAGCCAAATCACAGAAAAACAGAAAATGAAACGGATGTCTATTTAGGAAATGACCCTCGCCGTAGGCCTTATTCAGGGAGGGGTCCCATACTTACAGGTACATCTAGATTCAATTAATATTCAATTTACTTTAAAACAAACCACTAACTTAACATATAGAATCGTTGTAGTTCAGTTTTATACATGATTTTGCAATTTTACTTACTAGTTGTTCTTGAGAACTCAACCTCACCATTTACATTTCAACGTTTTTACTTAAGTCATAATATAGTGTCCATATTCAACAGTATCTTTCCATGTTTGCCAATAAAAAGATGATGATCACTTTGAGGTACATGTTGCAGGATAGTGGTGCGTGATATTAAATGAAATTTTGGGATGAAATCATTCCCTCCCATACATAACCCCACAGCTACTTTCATTCCCATGGTAGAGTCATTATGGTATAACTCCAACAGCTCAATGATAGATGTAATGTTATATATTGAGGGTTCAGCGCAACAGTGTCGTAACTCATATTGAAATAAGAACAAGTTATGACAGTGTTGCGCTGAGCCCTCGATATGTCAAACTTGGACCAACGCTTTTGCAGAACAACATGCACCAGTATTTTGATAATTGTTTACTGACCAAAATTCTTGAATAATTATCAGTTTACCACAAGCATAACCTTACACTTATACAAACACTGTAAGTGAAAATGGTTACATTCATGTTGTAAAGATATATCACATTTCAAGACCATATGGCCTGGCAGTGGACAGTACAGGGCTATAAATCATTGCAAACAGTTAGCACATGATGGTTTATTACACCTCCCCCTCGTAAGGCTCAGAGAGAATTTTGACTGATTCTTACGAATGTTCTATGGACTGATACCTAGCTTACAACGAATTTGCATTTTACGTTAAATGCGTCAATTACTTTAAAAATTACATAGAACTAGGTTACAATGTTGTAACACGACTACAGTAGCATTTCAATATTATAATCATTGAAAATAAAATAGAATAAATGTTGCACATACCTGCATAACAACAAACTCCAGATACATGTCTGTTTTGTAGAGTATATATATAGTCAATTCGATTGTGACTGTCAAGCAACTGCGGACTTCGGAGTTCAGTCCAAGAGTGCCAAAAGTAATTAAGTTTGACAGGTCAATAAACATTTGGAGATTTCATAATAGGTCTGCTGTAATGCACTCACCACGGAGGCATTTCTAGACATCCAGTTTGTTTGTTGAAGTATTTATGAGGAATACTTACTGATACTAGTACAATACTTCAGGGAATGTTTATGGGGAACTAGAACTAAAAGTTGTAAACTAAGTTGGTTAAATGGGATAGATTGTTTGACACTGCCTGATTTAATAGTATCACACCAGGTCACTAGCTAGCTAGCATTTCTTAATGATCCGTTTGTTATAATTAGCTGTAAATAAAGGTGGTTATCAAAGCAAATACTGATTGGAAGTTTGGAAAGTTTAAATAATCTAATTATGTATTTTTTGCATTTTGAAATTGAAAACATGGTAAATTTTAAACATAAAGAAAATGAAACAGTGATTTGCACGAAACTACTATTATTAAAGTATATGTGGAATAGTGAAAGCAGGGTCAATTTATTTCAGAAATTTGCAATATTAATACATATTTTTGACAGATATATGAAATAAACAAGAGGGCCAAAATGGCTCTATATCGCTCACATGACAATCACTGTTCACTCATTAAAACATTGTTTTGAACCGGTGACCTAGTTTTTGACCCCAGACGACCTATGTTCGAATTTGTCTTACATATCATTAAGACAAACAGTCTGACTAGGTTAAGTGAAGATACGATCAAAATTTGACATCTACAGTGTTAATAAGGTTTTCCTAAGATTTGACCTTGTGACCTGGTTTTTTACCCTAGGTGACCCATATTTGAACTTGTCCTTTATATCATTAAGACAAACAATCTGACAAGGTTTGGCCAAGATCCAATCAAAACCATGACATTTACAGCTTTTACAAGATTTTTACCTAAGATTTGACCTTGTGACCCAGTTTTTAAACCCGGCTGACCCATGTTCATCCTTGACCCACATATCATTGAGGCAAACATTTTGACAAGGTTTGGTGAAGATCCAATTAAAACTGTGACATCTACAGTGTTAACAAAGTTTTCCTAAGATTTGACCTGGTGACCTAGTTATTGACCCCAGATGCCCCATATTTATACTTGACCGTTATATCATTAAAACAAACGATTTGACAAAGTTTGGTGAAGATCCAATAATAACTGTGAAATCTACAGTGTTAACATGGTTTTTCATAAGATTTGACCTAGCGACCTAGTTTTTGACCCAAGATGACCCATGTTCGAACTCATCCAAGATATTATGAAGACAAACATTCTGACAAGGTTTCATGATCATCCAATCAAAACAGTGACTTCTAGAGTGTTCACAAGATTTTCCAGCAATTTGCCCTAGTGACCTTATTTTACTACAGAAATTACCCATTATCAAACTTGACCTACATATTATTAAAATAAACATTCTGACAAAGTTTCATGAAGATGCAGTCAAAACAGTGATTTCTAAAGTGTTCACAAGGTTTTCCCTTATTTGGCCCTGGTGACCTAGTTTTTTACCCCAAATGGCCCAATATCGAACTCGTCCGAGATTTTGTTGATATTAACGTTCTGACCCAGTTTTGCTAAAATTGAGCCCAAAATGTGGCCCCTAGTGTGGTCACAACATAAAGTTTGACGACGCACGACGCACACCGCACGACGCCGGACGGAGAGTGATCCTAATAGCTCACTTTGTCACTTTGTGACATGTGAGCTAAAAAGTCGTAATGTGGCTATGGCTTTATGCATGTATTTGATAATGTAGAAATATGGCAGCAATATCTTTCTAAATGAATTTAAATGCGTACTATTAATATGTTTATTCCAATCTTTGTAGTAGCACGGTACTGAATATCAAAAGATATGTTAAAACAAATGCATATCATGAACAATACTTAGTCCAACGAGAAGCTATGTATTTTATTTCAGCATGTAGACTTAGATTAAGTTGCCTTTCACTTAGAATTGGTAGAAACGCCAAAAATAATGTACCAAATGAGACAAGAGGTATTGATCGTGTGGTAATGCATAAAAATATTATATATAGAAAATGAATTTCATTTTATTTGTCCATGTTATGAAGTTGTAAGTAGAAAATATCATTAGGAATGAAATTATTAACTTGTTTAAATGTGATGAAGAAGCTTAAGTTGTGTATTGGAAAAGAACTTAGTACAGAATCTCAATTATCATTGTATATGAAATTTACCCAGGTTGTTTGTCACATGTTATATGTATACATGCATATATGTATGTTTGAAGTCGACGCACCATGTACAAGACCGAATAAATATACTTGTAAAAGCACCGGGTTCAAATGATAAATTCATAAATAAATTTATTTTACAAAATAATGAGCATGAATAGAGATCACTCTGCAGTGAACAAAACCATTGTGTGACGCCAGGGCTTGATTTCCTGTTTTAATTTTCGACAATATTCATAATAATATCATTCACAATATGAATAACACGCGAATTATTGAAAGTTAAGACATTTAGGACAGCAATTATATTTTAAACACGTCCTTTTCGATGGAAGAAGTTTGCAAAGTTATAAAATCGCTAAAGAATAACAAATCGGAGTTTGGTTTGGAACGAGTACATGAAATACTCAGAGCCAACAAAATTTATAACTTCACAGGAGTAATGTTGAATTGATTTTACCAATATGAGTAAGCAAAGACACTCTTTATATCGTTAGATATGTGTACACAATTATTATTTATGATGTTTCATAATGGAACTATTTTGTGCTCATTATTAAAAAGCCTTATTATGCATGTACCACTCATTTGTTATTAGTAGCAATGTCAAACAGGTATGTGGCTTTTGCCCTATTTTCAGGGTATGTGATAAAACGAATATTAAATTAGTGTAGATTTCGTCTTGAATTTATTGAACTCGTTGAATAATTTCAATACAGAATCCACACTCATTCAGTATCCTCTATTATTCGTATCCTCGACACCGGTGTATTACCTAATAGTCAGCTAGCTTAATAACCCCGATTTATAATAAACAAGAGGGCCAAGATGGCCCTATATCGCTCACATGACAATCACTGTTCACTCATTAAAACATTGTTTTGAACCGGTGACCTAGTTTTTGACCCCAGACCACCTATGTTCGAATTTGTCTTACATATCATTAAGACAAACAGTCTGACTAGGTTTGGTGAAGATACGATCAAAATTTGACATCTTTAGTGTTAATAAGGTTTTCCTAAGATTTGACCTTGTGACCTGGTTTTTGACCCTAGGTGACCCATATTTGTCCTTAATATCATTAAGACTAACAATCTGACAAGGTTTGGCCAAGATCCAATCAAAACCATGACATTAAGAGCTTTAACAAGATTTTTACCTAAGATTTGACCTTGTGACCCAGTTTTGACCCCGGCTGACCCATCTTCATCCTTGACCCACATATCATTGAGGCAAACATTTTGACAAGGTTTGGTGAAGATCCAATTAAAACTGTGACATCTACAGTGTTAACAAAGTTTTCCTAAGATTTGACCTGGTGACCTAGTTATTGACCCAAATGACCTATATTTATACTTGACCATTATATCATTAAAACAAACTATTTGACAAAGTTTGGTGAAGATCCAATAATAACTGTGAAATCTACAGTGTTAACATGGTTTTTCATAAGATTTGACCTAGCGACCTAGTTTTAGACCCAAGATGACCCATGTTCGAACTCGTCCAAGATATTATGAAGACAAACATTCTGACAAGGTTTCATGATCATCCAATCAAAACAGTGACTTCTAGAGTGTTCACAAGGTTTTCCAGCAATTTGCCCTAGTGACCTAATTCTACTACAGAAATGACCCATTATCAAACTTGACCTACATATTATTAAAATAAACATTCTGACAAAGTTTCATGAAGATGCAGTCAAAACAGTGATTTCTAAAGTGTTCACAAGGTTTTCCCTTATTTGGCCCTGGTGACCTAGTTTTTTACCCCAAATGGCCCAATATCGAACTCGTCCGAGATTTTGTTGATATTAACGTTCTGACCCAGTTTTGCTAAAATTGAGCCCAAAATGTGGCCCCTAGTGTGGTCACAACATAAAGTTTGACGACGCACGACGCACACCGCACGACGCCGGACGGAGAGTGATCCTAATAGCTCACTTTGTCACTTTGTGACATGTGAGCTAAAAAGAGAACTTATAGCTAGTGAACCCTAAAATTATCCACCTATCTTTATTTACTTAGCTGCCTACAGATTTTACTTTCAGTTCTTTATTTGAACTTCTACATGACATAAAATCCAATTGTATATCTATTGACTTCTCGAAAGCAATTAAACGAATCAGTTGGAGAGTTGACCGTTGGAGAGTTGACCTTTGGAGAAAGTTACTACGATCGAACGGGAAAAAAAAATGTTCGGGTTATTTTTTAGTTCGTATACACATATAAGTAAATCCTGCGTTTCCAGTGACCGTGACCTTTCTGATTATTTTGCAAGTTTTGTTTTCTATTTTCTTAATTTTAAATGATATAGACCATTTTTAGAATCTATATAATGGCCATTCAGGCATTGAACTCAATGATATGCATAAAATAATATTTGCGTTTGTTAAAATACATATATTTTTGCATGCTGATGATACTATTCCTATCACTATTTCCCATAATTCAACCTATATTCAAATTGTGTTTTTTAAACATTGAACAATGAACAGAACTTAGAAATTAATTAATGAAAGTAAGACGAGGTAGTTATTTTTTTATACAAGATCAAATATCAATGCTATATATAAAATTCATGATACATAGTAAGAAATTATATAAATACCAAAGAGCTACATACCATTTATAAGTTAATTCAGGAACATTCTTATCAATGAGAAAACACTTATATATAAAATAGTCAACTTATTTACATCGATTTGCCTGTCGACCTTGATAAGACTGACTGCTTAGACAGAACATGTTATGCTGACCAGAAAATTGCATTATGCCTGAACCCAAACGATATAGTTAACATTCATTCTACATGAAAAAGTGCATACCAAAAAAAGTAAAACCAAAATATCGACAATTTCAGAAAAAGAACTTAAATAACTTTATCTAAAAGAACAAAAAATGACCACATCAAAAACATATCTGTGTGTCCCCAAACAGAGCTAAAATTTAATGGTATGATAACTCATACCAATCATGGTAATATGCAGAATAACATACGTTACATTTAGCGTGTATATAAAGGCTCGGTCACAACCCACCGTTTGCGTTTTAAGTCAGTACGGCGCCACGGTCGCCACGTTTTTCTGACAACGTGGGAAGGGGATGGCACAGGCAAGGAATAAGTATGTATATGCATGTCACTCGCACAGTTGCATAAGGTGTACATACGTGCCCACATGCCGCACCTGGCCGTTAGCAGTTGCCACATTATCGTACGAAAGCCGTACTTGCACGTGCTGTTTGCGAAATGTGTCCTTTCTCACTCGTAAGTGCGTGCAAGTATGATGAACGCGAGTACTAGGGTAAATCCATAGCCAGACTGCAGGCCGAATGAAGCGAAAGTTCCTCATGCACTAAAAGTGCTACGGCGTATCTGCTTGCATCCAAACCCGTACGGAGGCGGTACTAACCACGTACGGATCGCCAAGTTTTGCCCATGTTTTTTGCAAGTAGACAACACGCACTTGCAAAAACGGCGGGTTGGGACCGGTGCTTTATGTACTTAAAATGACGCAAATAACTACATATTATCTTACAATGACAAAAACTGGGCTTTTCACATAAAAAATATTCTTAATGAAATTAAACGATATATACAAACTAATTTTTTGGTTATCTTCAAAACACTCACAAACATTGAATGTTTATCCAAATACAAATGTACATATATTTTGCTTTCAACAAAAGAGTCTCTTAACGCCATTCTACATCTTAATATCGCTAAAACTTTTCTGTAAACAAATTTCTATATCTTGACAATAACAATGTCAAGATATATATAATGGTATATATCTTGACATTGTTAAAACATTTGTCTCTGTAAACACATTATTATCTTGACATTGTTAAAACTTTTTATCTATAAACACGTTTCTGTATTTGATATTGTTGAAACGTTTTCTCTGTAAACACATTCCTATATCTTGATATTGATAAAACGTTTTTTCTCAGTAAACAATTACTATATCTTGTATTTATTAAACAAGTTTTACTTTATAAACACATTTCTTTATCTTAAAAATGTTTTTCTTTGTAAACACATTTCTACATCCTGACATTGTTAAAATGCTTTTATTCTCTGTTAACACATTTCTGATTTGATTATCAATTTTCACATCATCTCGATAACATGTTAACATGCTTTCACCATTTGCACATATATTTTGTTGCCAAAATGAACTTGATATTGACATTTCAATGGAAAGAATTAGTTTGGCAATTAAACAGTTGAAACAAAATAGGTCCAGATCTTTTTTTTATTGCCGGCGAAAATGTTTCATTGCCTGTATTGTTTTCTCTTTTTAACAAAATCTTTAATATAGGTTATTTATTTATTCATAGGCTATATAAATCTGCTATCTATCTATTTTATGTACAGATGGTCTGAAGGGTATATAACACCATTACATAAGAAAGGAAATTTAAATAATGTAGAGAATTATCGAGGCATAGCATTATTAAGTTGTTTAGGTAAACTTTTTGCACGAACAATAAACAATAGGTTAACATCATGGGCAGAGAAATATAACGTTTATAGCGAAGCACAAGCCGGTTTCGGATCAAATATGAGTACAGCAGACAATATATTCGTTCTTCATGATTTAAGATCACATGTACTTAATCAAAGGAATAAACTTTTTTACACTTTTTATAAACTTCACCAAAGCTTTCGATTATGTTCGCGATAATCTTTGGTACAAATCATTACAACTAGGACTTAGAGGGAAATTTTTCAATATTATTACAAAGTCAGTTCACGAATCTGTTAAATCTTGGGATAAATATAGTACTAGTTTGGGCGTTAAAAAATTATTAACCATGGTATATTGATACTTATTACTTAAAAAAATTATGTTGCTAGATATGCGGATGATATTGTTTAATTCAGTCTCAGAACTACAAGAAAGTATTAATTTATTGCATAATTATTGCGAAACGTGGAAAATTCAAGTTAACGTAACAAAAACTAAAATCATGATTTTCAAAAGGATTGGGTTAACCCAAATAGATGAACATTTAATTATAATGGACAAACAATTAATATCATTTCTAAATTACGCAGCTCAGAATGCATTATCTTGTCAGGCACAGAAAACCTTGTTTACATTAAATAAATAATTGTATAGATTTACCTTTATATCTACAAAACACAGACTGAGATTATATCTCCAATTCTGAATTATTGTTGTGAGGTTAGGGGTTTTACTTATTATTTATCCATAGAACGATTTCATTTAAATCTTTGTAATAACTTTCTGGGTGTAAAGAAATCTACCCAGAATAATTTTATTTATAGTGAGCAAGAGCGAATATCTTTTAAAACAAATCACATGTCAAGGATAATTAAGTATTGGTTAAGCACTCTGAATGGGAGAAAATAAATAAGTTCAAGGCATATTGTGTATAAATTACTAAAATCAGCCTTAAATATCTTGATAAATATAATTGGTGTGCAAATGATAAAAATGTATTATGTACACTTGGTTTAATAGATGCGTGGATTAATCAGCGCGTAAGAAATGACACATTTTTCATTCCATTGTTAACAGAGATTGAACGATCAGTTTTATACAAGTCGTAATTCAAGATTACATAAGTCAGATAGAACTAGATTTTAAAAAGATATTTGTTATTTTAGATTTCAACCTTACTTGGAATGTTTTTCAGTCAATGAATTCTGTCATGCTTTAAGTCGTCTCAGAGATTCATCTCATAAATTATGTATAAAAGCTTGTAGATGGTATAAACCAGTAAAATTCTAGTTGATGATAGAAAATGTATAAAATGTAATAAGTTAGAAGATGAACATCATTTTGTTTTAAGATGTAGTAATATGTGAATTTGAGAAAACAATATATTCTGAAACCATTTGAAAATATGTTTAAATTTATGTTTAAAGGGGGTCAGTTGCTTTCCTTTCTCAAATTATGCATGTGAAGAAAAGAACTGACGGATAAGTTGATTTGGACAATATCTAGCACATGCTGAAGTATTTCGGCAAAGATTGCTATTAATTATGGAAGGAAACCTTTATTGCTCGTTGTTGTATTGAAACCGAAAGGGTATCCTCGTTCTATTTTTAGAAATGTGTACTTCCTATTTTGACTTGTATTTCTAATTATGTAAACAACGAAACATATCAGACAGGCCGTGCACAGTAAGAAAAACGTGTTTTAATTAATCTTCTTTATCAATACGAGGTTTAAGTTAAGGTGGGTCACGGGTTTCCTCCCGAAAAATTGCCACCACTACAGAGTTCGATCAAAACCTTTTAAGATTTAATGACGGCAAAATGAAGCTATATTAACTTTTTCGGATTTGTAAATGATTCAGCATTGTACACAGTAAATTTTATAGCTTAATATACAAAATTATCGGAGCAGTACAAGAAATAACGCGAAAAAAACATATACAACATATCGCTCCACTAGGTGGCCGTTTTTTGAGCGGTTTCAATGGAAATATCATTTGAATACATCATTTTTGCTTTAGCCAATACTTTGAAGGATGTTCCTGCAAGAAGATTTTCTTGTGCGTGGACTTCTAGAAACTGAACACTTTTCGGAAGGAAACTCGCGACCCACCTTAAGTATTAAAATATATTTGCCTTATTTATGTTTATTCAACACCACCATAACATGTAGTTTTCGTGCATTTACCTAGTTTTGAAAGCAAGGTTTAATTTTTGGCAGGGGTCTTAAAATAGTTCTATCTAGGGTGCGCACCCTAGTTAGGAAATACCTATTCAATAATGAAAAAAGTGTTTTAAAATGGGTATTTTTCGGTTCTCCAAGTGAAATCCATATACTTCGAATTCAAAATAATGTATACAATCACTTTTTTAAAAGTTCTTTCTACTCAAATATTCCAACGTAAAACCTTTAAAGCAGATCACATTTTATTTTGATGACATTATATGTTTCAAAGTTTATTTCTGTAAATACCGGAAGGTCTTTGATCTATGCGGCTACTATTTACAGTGTAACAGATTGACTCGGACAATTTTCATCATTTTATATATAGGCTATATCCATTGCTTCAATTTATCAACAGACAAAAACCAATATCGATTTTTGCATCAATATCAAGGGAGACAATTTGGCTAAAGCATTGGTAAGTTGGATGACAAACTAGTTTAATGACTAACTAATCAAGAGTTACTCCCCTTTTAAAATAATCTGATGGCAATTATATGCCTACATAAATTTTCGAAAAACATAATGGTGCATTATACATATCCACGTGTTTAACATTTGTTTCCTCTATATTGTGATCAATTTGTATGAAATTATTTTTTATGCAAATGATATCATTTGTTTTCTTTTTATTGTGATGTCCCAAACTTATTTTTTTTATCTTTTATTGTGATTTCTTATATGTGTAATTATATCATAAATTTATGTGTGTTTGAATTCGTGTCAAGTTTATCAAATGAAGAAAAAAATGTGTATATTATTGTTTAAAATTGTCCTTTATTTTTATATGCTTTGTCACATTTTGGAGCTGATATGTTAGAAGTTTTACATTATGTTATGTTATAAGGCATCATATCCTTTATATCCATTTTATTTATAAATATGTTCTGTTCGTATTTGTAAATTTATATGTTGTTGCAAGGACTTATATATATACATGTATATATATAAGTCCTTGGTTGTCATAATTACATATCTAGATAATAAAATCATAGATTATTTGAATGTAAAACACATGCTGGATGAGAACTTAATATAATAATTAGGAAAATGTGTTAAAACATACTAGCTTGATTTTACAATAACAAAAATAAACAGTCATGGCTGTCATGAAATCGGGAAAATCAAGGGAATTAAGTCAAATTTCGGGTGTCATCAGCTTATCTCCAGAGTTACCCATCATTAGAGTGTTATAATATGGCCATCTGCTGATCTGTAAGCGTGCGTGATATGCAAGGCTATAAAGCCAGTCATGTGTGACTAATCTTACCTGAGGCATCTACTGTTCGATAGCAGAAGATATTCTATAACATTTTAACTTTTTGTATCAGGCAGACTAAATCAAAGTAACATTAATCATCATCATAGTTTTGATAATATTTATAAGGTTATATATTTTCTTCATAAAATAAACATTTTTATCGTTATCTTGTAAACAAAAAAAAACATTTGTGTATCAGTCACAGTTTTTTACATATGCAACAGAACAAAATATTTCTTTATTTCACCAAGAATTTCACAGACAGTTATTTCTAACTATTCTATATATAAATACACTGTAGCTTCAAATAAAAAAATCAAATGAAATAAAAATAAAAAAATAAGTAAATGTTGAAAATCACATGATTATAAGAATATGCTTGAAAAGTTTAGTATTAGATTATTTAGAACTAATTCTTTATTATAAAAAAATATCCCGCGACTTTATTTGTATATTTATAAAAGAAATGTGAAATTCACAGAAATTAATAAGATAATTATGTTTTGTAATCATGACTTTGTTTGTGATTATGCGTTTCTATAAAAAATATACTGTTAACTGAAAAAAATATTTGAATATTCTCCATATATTTCATCTGGCAAAATATTTGTAAAAGCACAAAAAGTATTTCTCTTAATGCTTACCAAAATCCATCGTTTATGTAACACCCAAACACGGCGTCCAATCCCGACGTAAGATTTCGGTCGTCGATGTCGCGACCAGAATCCGACGTCTATCCAACATCAAATCATGACGTTAACCGACATCAGAATCCGACTTCGATGCAGCTTTGGATTTCTGTCGGCAACGTCGCAACCAAAATCCAACGTCTAGCCAACGTCAATCCAACGCACGTCAATCCAACGCAGAGTGTTTACTGGGCACCAATTACTAACCAAACCTAACAATGACTGAGTCTTTTATCTCCAGTCTCACTATTTCATAATGCTTACTATATCTCAGATTTTCTTGTCTTTTAATCTTACTTTCCTTAACAAACCGGTGTGTACCCCCTGTCTAGTACACTCGCAAGAGAGGTTGTCAGTATCAAGAGGTTAGATAGACGTGATCAGGTGATCGCAGTTTGTTAATTTTCATTAGATACAGAGGAAATTCTTTATTCCTAAGTGATTTCATACCCAATCCGGCGTTTTTCGAAAAAAAATAATTATGGTTATCACTCACCACCGACGAATCCTTCAGTGGATGGATACCTATGACACAATAATTCAAGATTTGACGGCTTTAAAAGTTTCCTAGCGGCCATGGTGAAACAGCTGACTTCTTAAGGTGAAGGTTGTCACACCTTCGATCTTGACCAATCGTAGAGAGGAACGGTACGGGAAAGGAATAGAGGGAGCACTTATTATATTTACTTTTATGATTTTATTTGGTTTAACATGTTTATTTTTAGTATATGGGCAAAAATGTTAGCATATAATTAATTAAAACTTTATTTTGAGCCATGTGTATTGTAATATACACTAATCAATGCAACGGAAGGTATACTTTGATAAACCAGTTTATCACCATAACATTTACTCCTTTACCGGAAGTGACTTTTGATGGATGAAAACACCGCTGTGGAATCGCTAATCGCTAAAGAGACACCAGCAGAGCGAGGACGCCGGTAGAGGTACGTTCAGTTAAAACCCGTAACTCCGCCTACTGGATAGATATAAAAAGTCTCGAAATGAAGGCACATACCTCTCACTGGATGTCCAATTTTTACAGTAAAATATATTAAATTAAATCGCCTACCATCACTGGATGTCTACTTTTAACAGTAAAATGTATCAATTTAAGACACATTCCCTTACTGGATATCCGTTTTGTTTGTTTGTTTCATCTGGTTTTACGCCTTTTTCAACATTATTTTAGTCATATCGTGTGGGCAGTTATCCTAAACCAGCTCTTCTGGACTTCATTTAGGCCTTAACCAGTACTAACCACATTCTATTCGTAAGCTTCTGCCAAGCTACCCCACATAACTTAGAGGTGGGCGACAATTTAACATAGGATGTAATATCTTCAGTCAAATTTGTCACGGACAGTGTAAGCCTTGCCCGGGATTAAAACTCACAACATCTCGACCATCAGACAAACGCTCTAACCACTGAGCTAGCCGGGCGGGCTCTATCAGTTTTAAACAGGAGAATATATTGAATTTAGTAGATGTGCATTTTAAACAGTAACATATTCTAAATTTTAAGTCACCTACTTTCACTGGATATCCATTGAAAATATGTTAAATTAAGTCACCTACCCTTACTGGATGTCCATTTTAAACAGTAAAATGTATTAAATGAAGTCACATACCTTCACTGGAGGTCCAATTTTAAACAATAAAATGTATTAATTATGTCACCTACCCCTACTGGATGTCCATTTTAAACAATAAAATATATTAAATCACTCTCATGAGATATAAACATACATGTATATATATATATTTATTTAAACTGCATTAGACCAAAAGACCCATGTGAATGATTACATACATCAAATTATATACACGTGACAATGACAAATGAAATCTTTTACAAATAAAGTACACAGTAATGAAAAAACAGTAAGGACATATTGATAAACATGCTTTATAAACAAAGATTGGTATCGATAACTGCATCATGAAAACTTTTCACTATATTAACTATATATATGTGGAATGATGAACAAAATTATACATAAACAAAGATTATATTTTAAAAGTTGCTATTAAAGTAGTATGCGGCCTTTCCTAGACGTCATAGGTAAAAAATCGAATTTTAAAAAATAAAACGAAAAAAATCGAAGAACATGCTATACTATCATTGTCCAAATTTCAGAACAATCGGAGAAAATTCGATTTTTTATCAAGGATCGAATACTATCTTAATGATAAACTGTGTTTTTAGGTTAGTGCAGGCTAACATTAATATGAAAGAAGTTGCAATGTCGTATTTTCTTTGTTTGATGATGTCCGAGTGCAAGGTAAAGTTATGTTGGTTGGCGATTGTACAGAACGCACGAGTTGGAAATGGTAATATAAAAGGTTATAAAATTATAGTCTTATGAAATTATGAGGCCTTGAAAAATTATGCAATAATTCCCTGGGGCGGATATCTCGAACGTACCTTAAGCCTTAAGAGGTTCGTAACGAGTACTTAAGGTTGCTCGTAAAGTGTACCTTAACTTACGGCAAATAAATCCACCACTTAGCGTACTCGTAACGTGCACTGGACTTTGTTTTCCTCATGCGTATGCGCTTAAGGTGGATCGCGGGTTTCCTCATTTTTTTAGACGTCAACGTACAATAAAGAAATTTTGCATGAACAACCTTTAAGGTACTGGCTAAAGCAGAAACAATGATATATTCAAATGATATTTCCATGGAAACCGGTCAAAAAGCGCCATCTAGCGGAGTGATATATTTTTCGTAGATTTTCGCCTTATTTCCTGTACTGCTCCGATAATATTGTACATTAAGTTATGCAATTCACATAACTGCAATGCTGCATCATTTACAAATCCGAAAAAGTCAATAATGTTACATTTTGCTGTCATTGAATATTAAAAGACGAGCTTTGTAGGGATGGCAATTTACAATGTCAAAAATTGAGACATTTTTCTCTCAGTCGCGTCAACACTGAAAAAACGGCCGGATGATTTTTTTTTAATTTTAAATTCGGTCGAAATCAAGATCAATGTAATAAATACACACTGAATTAGTATAATTTATGATAATGATCACATAAATTAAAATGGAATGGAGACACGTTAGATTCGTAAAATTGTTCAGTAATCGTATCCATATCTGAAATTATATCCTGCATGCGGGGAACCTTTAGGACAACTCAAAATAGGCACCGTGGTGTGTCGAATGAGTGTCGAACTAATTTTTCTCATTTATTTTCATTCACAACATACATTGTTTACTTGTACTTCTAATTCCGAGGTTGTTGTTCGAATCCCACCAATGGAACGTGACCGAGATCGTTTCAATCCATTATTTCGGCGCAAGTACTGCTGGTAATAGAAGCTATGAAGTCATCATTGGGAGTAGTATTTCATGATATCAAAGAACCACAATCGGTTAAATAATTAAGTTAATTAACGTACGAAAACTGGAGTGCCCCAGTGATTTTAAGATAATCCTGTTTGAGTTAAAAGATAAACATTCAGTAGCTTGTCTATTTTTTACACAAGTTTTTAAGTAGATTTTGTAATTGTATGTTTTATTATGCTTTACTGTGTACCTGACAAAAGATGGCGTTGCTGTTAGTAGCCGGAAATAGACGTGTAATGCACCTCAAATTTTCCGAGACAGGCACATTATGATAATACAATACAACGTTTTGACTTGTTGATTATTTGTTTGTTTGGAGTTTGACGCCCGTTTCAACAGTATTTCAGTCATTTCACCGGCACATTGCATATTTGTGTCTGACATGGACGGACTGCGAGAAACACAGTCTGGATACAAGGAAATCCAAGGTTCAACCCTCTTAGCTCTTTTTGAAAAGTCTCTGCCGGATGTAAAGCACCGATACAGGATCCACTTCCGGAGTAGAGTCCAGCACTGGGTCGGGTACTTGTCCTGGATAAAACTCAATTCCGATCCGGGTAAGGCTCGAAGCCACGACCTCTAGACGGCCAGTTTTAAGCGCTCTTTCCACCACCATCTACTTTTCTTAACTCATAGGCTAAATGGACATTTTGTACATGATACTGACTATAAAGAAATTTTGTATTTATATTTAGCGTATGAGTGCAGAAAGGCAGACGATTTTTAGATGGTTCCAAGAAAGGGTAAAATGTCTCGGTAATTATAAAATCACTTGAGGGTTCGATCCCTAGGCGCATCATTACAATTTACTAGTAATTATGAAAGAAATCGTCGCAGCCCATATTTCCCTGTACATAGTAAAATTAAGGCAACGTGTGCCGGGAAACGGCGCTAATTGCTTGACTGACCAACTCATACAGATAGTATGTTCAGATTTGAGAACACTTATACAACCAACCATTCACAACACCACCCGGGTTTTGTTAATACTGTTGTTGTCATTACGGCGATGGGTGGCTTTTTTACATTCACATTATCAAGGAGTTATTAATTTTAATACATTTGTATATAAATACAAATTTCATTCTATACCAGTAATCAAAAGTAACAACGTATCACTTAGACCGAAACATTGATACGTGATTTTTCGTTATTAATTTTACAGTATTACAACTGAAGCATTAATACCGGTTATAAGTGGAAATATTGTGTATCGCTAGCATCTGCATCCTTTGGCTGTGGCTGGATGAGTCCCCTACTTGACTGTTGAGTAGTATTGGTTGCAATTGTATGCAGTAGATCGATGATAGTGTTTTCATGTTCAAGTCTCTGCATATCAATACTCAGTGTCCGTTCTGCTAATTCCAAACTCTTCTGTCCGACAAGCCGAAGCCTCTCTTTTTCTATGCAAACAATTTCACTCATCAGCTGTTTGATTTAAAGAAGCCCTCATGCGTTTCTTCAATGGAAAAGTCACAGAAACACCGGGTTCGGATGACCGTGATTTCGCTGTTAGCAGCGCGACTCCTTCCATGTCTTCAGGGTTTTCAAGGCATGCAAGGTCAAAGAGTGACTGGCTTCTCCTGACTTCGACGTTCTCAAGGACTTGTGGACTTGCCGGTATACTATAAGAGTAATGGTAATCTTCTGTGTGTCTAGCGGGTGTGGTCGCTTCTATGCCTCCGGTTATACCCTCCATGGCCGTCACACCAATAACACTTAAAACCTTCTCCCCAACTTGCGTCAGTCCGGCTTTCTTTTTCTTCTGTATCCTCCATATTTAATTTATACTAAATCTTACGTTGAATAAGTTCAATCAACTAACGCAAACACACAGAATATCGCGAGAAAATGATACTTTTTTAACTTACGATACCGTAACTTAAGAGTGCATTACGAGAGCGTTAAGGGGTGTTTCCAGATAGCAGAATTAAATAGCGTAAACTTAGCGACACCTTAACGTTCTCGTAAAGTACACCTTACCAAGGTAATCGTTTTGAGATATCCGCCCCTGCTGCAGAATAAACGAATCCTTTCCGGTAGCGTTTATGTCCTTTCATTCCTATCAGCCGAGTGCGTGCACTGACGGTTGTAAATTATCCACAAAATGATTTTTAATTATATATTGTAATACTACTTGGCCAAAATACTTTTTTCTATGAAAAATGAAATGACATAAAAATGTTTTGAAAAAAAAATCAATTAAGAATATACGCGTCCTTTCCGAGCATGTCAAGTCCACAAAGTTCCGATCAGTCAAATGAGTGCACTTAATATGTGTATTTACAAAATGCTTTGAAATGCAGATTTTTACACAATTTTGTCAAATACATTATTTTTCATTGAAAAACGAATTAAATGATAAAGAAATATTTTGAAAAAATGCATTGACTAAAGATTAACGAGCCCTTTCCGGTATCAAGTCATACCTACAAAATTTATATATAGCGACACATTAATAGGCATTAACCATTGTTTATTTGACTTCATTCTAAAATTGCTTAGGTCCATCTAAAGAACGTTTTTATATCTTATAATATTTTTATCGCGAAAATAGTTTGTTTCCAAATGACCATGTTTTCCAGTTATAAATCTAAAACATTTTAATTTACACCAGCTCCGCTACTGTTCTGTATAATCACCTAAATAACCATCTTAATTAATGATAAGACCGTAGCAAGAGTGTACTTTTTGACATACCTGTACCAAGGACTTATATATACATGTATATACATACATATAAGTCCTTATCTGTACTTATAACTTACATTTTCATCTATTGGATCAACTAAAAAAGAATAGGGGAAAATTCAGCCTCATCAAAGCAGTAATTGTGCGAATCTGTACATGTATGTATAGCCTGCCAATACCACGTCATTGCAATTTCATGTACGTAAATGTATGTTCACATTGTACTCATGCAGCGCCTACTGTTTCAAATATATTATAATCATTATATCAAACTGATATATATATATAATTATATACTTATTACAAAAAATCTATAATTGAAAAAAAAGGAATTACGATTTATGTAGACATGAAGGGGTATAAATAGATAGGATCGTTCATTGCAAGTACAATGTGCATTTAGCCAATTAATATCTAACAACTCAGCAGTTCATCTACATCACTTTATAAACGGTACACAAGGGAAGCAATTTGTGTATATTTGTTGTGCTAGATTAGCTTCCCTTTAAATGGTAAAATTCTATTTAGGATATTACACTAGAAAATACTAGAAAATCGTTAATTATATATATATACTTTTATATCATAAATACGGATGATTTACAGATGTAGATGTTGACAGATGTTTAAAGTACAACCTCTCCAGAGAGGCCCTCTCTTGAGCATCCCCTCCATTCAATGACAGCATGATTTTCCCCAATAAATATCAATTTAACCTTTCTAAAGCATCAGCCTCTCTACAACAACATAACCACCAAAGGGTGTTGCTTCGGAGAGATTATACTGAATCTAAATACATGTATTCACACAGTGGGTCGGAGCATGTGTTATCAAGATGCATGACATGCTTACAGGTGGACATCCATAGGATGATAGTCGATCATGATTGCATGTTACGAGTGCGCAAACGGCATACGACCCTAAAAAGCGTACGTGGGGCCATTTTAAAAGTGGGATCTATTACAATCGGAGCTTGTCATGTCAGTATACAGTAAAACGTCACTCGAATCACACACAAGCAATCGAACCGTGTATTTTTGTGTCCCCCAGACAACAAGAGGAGTCAATGTTGTCAATATCCAAGGAAATGCCAATGCTCAGTGTTTTTTTTCTACATCAATTTTTGAAACAACTCACTGATATTATTCATGCAACATAACGGACCTAGCATTTCAGCACGACAATGCAAGGTCTCACACGGCGCATATAACCACAAAATACATTGTTCAGAATAACATTAACGTCTTCCCGGGGCTTTGTAGGTCCGCTTTATCCCAGACATGAACCCCATAGAATACACAGAATGGGATGAAAAATTGGATCGAAAGGCCTGGTACAGTCTTCAAATTGATACCATAATTAAACGACCTCCAAAAAATGCACTACTGTTAGAATAGCAACGTATTCCTAACGCGCTCATACAACGCTATAAATATATATATTTAAATTCAATGATGCGACGCATTCTGCAATGCATTCTAAAAAATGAGGTCACACTGATTATTGATGATTTGAAAGTACGCAGTCAGTAATTTCTTGTTTCCAAATGCTGTGTGATCATTTTAAATTTTCAGAAATTTTCATTCAGATCCTTTTAAGCCCCTTTAGCATTTTGGATGTTAAAATTAAAGTAGGTCTTATTTTACTTAAAAATATATCTTTTCAGTGAAATTGACTGATTTTCATCCAATAAATTACACAGATACAACGAAAACAGTTATGACACTGAAGCTTCGAAGGCAGAAGAAATAACCCCTAATATAAACTAATCAACAAAATATAAACTTTTGAATTCTATGTAATTATAAAGTTCTCACATTGGGTCAGTATATATACATACATGTAGACGGTTATGTGTATCAGGTGGTATGTTTCAATAAATTCGAACAAATCAGTTGATAATAGTCGGCTTGATGATCGAGTTTTCTAAAGACGAGCGTACCTTTACAGTCAGTGTAAAACCCTATCCTTATACAAAAGGTAAATGTAAGAACCGGTTCTCAGACAAGACATTAGAATGAGATCCTACCTAAGACGAATAGAATCTGACATGAAAGGATTTGAGTACTGAGATATGCGAGCTAAGATTTGAGTGCTGATATATTTGAGTGCGGAGAGTTTAGAGTCAGGATTTGAGTACTGAGATTTGAGAGCTATAAGGTTTGAGTGCCGAGAGTTTAGAGCCAGGATCTGAGTGTGGAAAGTTTAGAGTCAAGAAATGAGTGCTAAACTTTGAGAGCTAGGATTTGAGTGCTGATATTTGAGAGCCAGGTTTGAGTGCTGAGATCTGAGTGCTAAGATATGCATGAGTGCAGTGATTTGACAGCTAGGGCTTGAGTGCTGAGATTTGAGTGTGGAGAGTTTAGAGTCCGGATTTGAGTACTGAGATTTAAGTGTGGAGAGTTTAGAGTCAGATTTTGAGTACTGAGATTTGAGAGCTAGGGTTTGAGTGCAGAGTGTTTAGATCTGGAGATTTGAATGTTCGAGATTCAAGCTGTTTGGATTTAAGAATGGTTATTTTACAATTCATACAGTTGATTGCTACTGCTTGTCTGTAAACACACAAGCACATTTACCGAATATAAACACGTATCACGTGACATTGATTTAGTACTATAATCGGTAATTTCATCTACTACATTGTACAAAAATTTTTCTTAATTGTTCACTCTATAAGCGAGGAATAGCACGTTGAGAAAGTTTGTATCAGCAAGATCATAAACACACACACACACACACACACACACACATGTCTCTGTCTGTGCCATATTTAGATTTCATTTTATCCGTCATAATTGCCTGAGGACGAAATATTTATTGAAAATTTGCGTTCGGGGTCTATTCTGAAGTTTAATGTCTTCACGGCCAACATAGTTCGAATTGGTTATAACAATATGGAAACGAAATCATACACGATTGAAGAGAAAATACGGTTTAGTTACTCTGCAAACTGGTTCCATTTGACTCTAAACTCAACCGATTTTTTATGAATCATATTTATAGATGAAGCTCGTGAACTGATTTCTGTACAGATTTACATACATCATATACCACAAGCTTTTACTATTCCTAGACAGATTATCGAGACAAAAAACTTGAGACGGGTTATCCTTGAAATATTAAATGAACTATAGGGTCCGTATTTATTAAACATCTCAATTATGTTTTAAAACTTGGTATGAAAACGAAAAACATTATGTTTGTTTCTGGTTAAGTACTCATTAAAACTAAGGTTGATAGGTCGGTGCTTTGTTGCGCTATTAAAAGCGTGTGGAAAATGTGAGAAAATTGGTGTGCTGTTCCTCCAGCCCAATGAAAAAACCTAGGGTCGCGGGGAAAATTACGGTAGGTCGGGTTTACATAACCTGAAACAAGCATTTTTTAGGCCTAATGCACCAGTCAATTTTTCAGGATATCACTTTCTATCACTATTCACTGATATAAGTGAGGCATGTGTGAGTAATCATTGAGACATTTCAAAGTACTGACTGCAGTGCTGTCAAAGGCATATCGTATTGTTATTCATGTTGTCTGAGATGTATAGCAAGAATTTCCGATTCACGAAATGTTCGAGGGTTTAATTAACTAATTTGTAGATGCATTGTCGTTTCCATCCATTTCCGAACAATGGAAGGTCCAACCCTTTTGTTAAGTCTGTAAAAAATGACTTAAATTGCGGATGCGTAATTATTTGATTTTGTTGCAAGGTCAATAATTTATAAGTATCAGAGCACAGGTAACTATATCATGAATATATTATAAATGAATGAATAAAAAAATAAATACTGATTAAAAAAAATCACTATATTTATTAATATGTTAACATATTGATAAATAGTGTTTTTTTATATTGTTTTATATATATAATCTATTCATGATACAGTTACCTATGTATCAGAGCTGGGTTATTTAAAGTTATATGGCTGTGAGTTTCTTTGTACATGTAATCTGTATAGGTAGGTAATTAAGTAAGCATTGTATACTTGTTATTGTAGTTTCAACTTGGTTGTAAGTGCCCTAGGCTATGATAAATCCGTGTAACTTTAAACATACCACTACACAAAAAAAACGGTTTATCCGAAACACGAGCTTCTGGGTGAGCGTTTAGGGATAAAGAAATTTCAGACTCGACCAATCATATTTCTTAACAGCTGTTCAAGACAAGCTGGAATGAATATGAAATCATTTTCGCGGGTAACCGCATAAGAGCCCAGTAAAACACAAGGAATGGACATGAAGATACGCGTTCACATTTTACATTTGGGTTTTGTTTTGTAAGGAAGTACGTGTTCCATATTTCAACATACGTGGTATGTAATATTTATTTGTGACATGTATTTCGTTTTCCTAAAATATTTTGAAAAGTAAACACAAAGAAACGCTCGTTTATTTGATTTGTATGTGTATTGTACTATTGATTAGGTAGTGAATAAGCTTGTAAAATCAGAGACAGTAATTATATTTCTCTGGTAAAATGCATATTCTAACCGTTCACGTATTATTAGGTTTATCTAATTATTTTTCATTGGCAAAGACAACTTAAATTCCAATTCTTGTAAACTACATGTAATTGTGTGTTACCGTGCTGGGGTCAATCAGTGCTATCAATGTCAGTAGGGTAGATGCATATTGACTGTTCAGTTTTAATATGGTGAAGAATGAGCATGTTCGATTAAAAACTATAACTAGAATATTAGTCGCGCTCCTAGCTGCTAGCGCAGATTTACTGCCATCTTATCATAGTTGTTTATCGAACTCGCTCATTCTCGTAATTACCGGAAGTGGGATATTTATATGCACAACGCACGAAACTTACCGCGGCGTTGGTAATACCAGGTAGTAATACATGTGACGTTAATGCGTCCTTGGGCTGGTTGTAATCATTGTCTTTATTGGTTTATATATCGTTTTGTTATATTAGAATCTCAATCAATGTAATTATCGACTTGCTTTTTGTCTGTAGTCTATTTTATTGATTCGTACCTTGTCTGTTTCGGTCTTATCCATTTCATACTAATCTGTCTCGTATTTACAGAAAGTGTCATTGTAACCTTCCACTTAACGTTACATTTATCTCTTTACAGTTACTTTATATCATCACTGAATAGATAGAACGTACTTGTTTGTTGGTGTTTGGATTCCATAGATCTTTGTAAGTATGCACATGTATGTTAATTAATAGTTTTATAATGTATACATAGTTCCCACATCTACCATATTTACCTCCTTTGACGGTCATCTTTTTTAGCAAATTCAACAGACATTGATAGAAGATATTTTTGTTTGATATTCTAAATATAGGACATTCATATGTGACAACTACATTTTCTTAAACCTGATGTGTTTATGACATTGATAACTTCATGATTAAGTTAACTTTTATCAAATGAGTTGTTTATTAGCCAATTTTCAGATTTTTTTAATGAAGCGCATTAGAAATTTGCCAAGCAAGATGGCCGTCAAGGCTGGTAGATATTGTAGATGTGGGATCTATGTATTCTATTCTTTTCTATTGGAACTTTTTTCTGATCTATTGAATTCATTATATATGATAGGTCATGTTATTTTGTAATAACAGGAGCAATTATAATGCAAATCATGATTTTACTCTCTTGAATCGAATGTCACCATGCCCTTGCCCGTCTTATGGCCAACATATTTGTTGACCATGTTCTTGACCTTGTCCCCTCGTACCATTGTATAGGTTTCGGTCAGTTATTTAATATTTAGTAGCTATTTGTTTATTGATTATCTTATTAATGAGTACATTAGTTGTCTCCCTTTTTTATATCGATTGTTATATTTATGATAATGAAAATTTAAAATATGGAAACCCTCAATGACATATTGAAGTTATTGTTGGACATTGTAGTTTAAATTAATTTTGATATTATGATACATTATATTTTGGCAACTGGAATTAGCATTAGTTCAGGTGAGAATTATGGATAGTTGTAAATCATCAAATATTACTTTTCTGATGCAGAAATGTACATTTAGTCATTAGCTATTGATAAAAACTCATTTCATTTAACTTTACTTTCAGTAATCGTTGAACAATACCACTACTTTAGGATGCATAGCTAAAATGTCAGACGGCCATTTTGTCACTTAATACCTTAATGTTACTTACAATAATTTGAAAGGTGTTTTCCTGTAATGTGGCTTGCAGTGGACTTGTAGCTTACCCAGGCATGCATGCATATGCTTGGCGGGACATGTCAATTCAAAGAATTTGCTTATTTTTACTTTGTTCATGAATGCGTACACATGTTCCTTTATATTTTAACTTGTAATATTACAGAAGTAGCTACATTGAAGTCAGACAGTTTCAACGATTGCCCATGAACCTGGTTACATCATTGTGGAGCAATGAAGATCATACTACATAAAGGGATAATCAGAAGATGTTTATCAAGAACAAGTGGGAGGTAAGAGTTTTTTTTTTGTCTATCCTGCCTTTCATCCATTCTCCTAATGTTTCCCAAACCTACTTTAAGGTTTCACTCACTTAGTTTTTTCTCTTTTATTTTGTGTTTTTCCATTATTTTCAGGTCTTTTTCATTCACTTTAAACCTTTTTACAGATTTTTTCTCACTTTCTTTAAGGTTTTCATCACTCATTTAAAGTTTCCATTCACATACCTTGAGTTTTTAGTCATTTTTCATGGACTCTATCCTAACCAGTAATAACTTATCGTCCTGCAAGGATTTGACAACTTCCTCACATACAGTATATAGTAAAATTGTCATTTTAAGTTTTTTTATTGCTTACATAGAGACTTCATTCAGTTACTGTAAGTCATTTTTCATTGACTGTTTTTTTTTCGCTTAAAGTTTGACATTGAAACAGTACTTAGCAATTGTACGATGATTTTGGAGTGCCCACTGATCTGACCGACTATGTCTAAGCACTGTTTGTGAACGTCATTCTGAAAAGCACCAGTCTCCTCACTTCGTTAGAAAGTAGGCAGTTGCTTTAAATGGGAGATTGGATTGGGAGTCTAGTACTGGTTCTCCCAGGAAAGATGGTTAGGTGAACTGGTTGCCTCACTCTTGACTGTTGAAATGGGGTAACGCCCCATTTCAACAGTCAAGAGTGACATGAGGCAAACTCACTTTAAGTTTTTTCTCTCTTTTATTTAGTGTTTTACCATTATTTCCAGCTCTTTTTCACTCTCTTAAAGTTTTCTCTCTCTTTTAGTTAGTGTTTTTACCATTATTTTCAGGTTTAGTTCATTCACTTTAAGTTTTTCTTTCCTGTTTAAGGTTTTTCTCACTCATTTTATGTTCCATTCACTTACTACTAGCTTTTTGTCTGTTTTATTTTTGTCTATCCTGCCTTTCATATAATTTCCTAATGTTTCCCAAACCTACTTTAAGGTTTCACTCACTTAGTTTTTTCTCTTTTATTTTGTTTTTCCATTATTTTCAGGTCATTTTTCATGGACTCTATCCTAACCAGTAATAACTTATCGTCCTGCAAGGATTTGACAACTTCCTCACATACAGTATATAGTAAAATTGTCATTTTAAGTTTTTTTATCGCTTACATAGAGACTTCATTCAGTTACTGTAAGTCATTTTTCATTGACTGTTTTTTTTTTTGCTTAAAGTTTGACATTGAAACAGTACTTAGCAATTGTACGATGATTTTGGAGTGCCCACTGATCTGACCGACTATTTCTAAGCACTGTTCGTGAACGTCATTCTGAAAAGCACCAGTCTCCTCACTTCGTTAGAAAGTAGGCAGTTGCTGGGAGATTGGATTGGGAGTCTAGTACTGGTTCTCCCAGGAAAGATGGTTAGGTGAACTGTTTGCCTCACTCTTGACTGTTGAAATGGGGTAACGCCCCATTTCAACAGTCAAGTGTGACATGAGGCAAACTCACTTAAAGTTTTTTCTCTCTTTTATTTAGTGTTTTACCATTATTTTCAGGTCTTTTTCACTCTCTTAAAGTTTTCTCTCTCTTTTAGTTTATGTTTTTACCATTATTTTCAGGTTCAGTTCATTCACTTTAAGTTTTTCTTTCCTGTTTAAGGTTTTTCTCACTCATTTTATGTTCCATTCACTTACTACTAGCTTTTTGTCTGTTTTATTTTTGTCTTTCCTGCCTTTCATATAATTTCCTAATGTTTCCCAAACCTACTTTAAGGTTTCACTCACTTAGTTTTTTCTCTTTTATTTTGTTTTTCCATTATTTTCAGGTCATTTTTCATGGACTCTATCCTAACCAGTAATAACTTATCGTCCTGCAAGGATTTGACAACTTCCTCACATACAGTATATAGTAAAATTGTCATTTTAAGAGTTTTTTTATCGCTTACATAGAGACTTCATTCAGTTACTGTAAGTCATTTTTCATTGACTGTTTTTTTTTTCGCTTAAAGTTTGACATTGAAACAGTACTTAGCAATTGTACGATGATTTTGGAGTGCCCACTGATCTGACCGACTATTTCTAAGCACTGTTTGTGAACGTTGTTCTGAAAAGCACCAGTCTCCTCACTTCGTTAGAAAGTAGGCAGTTGCTGGGAGATTGGATTGGGAGTCTAGTACTGGTTCTCCCAGGAAAGATGGTTAGGTGAACTGTTTGCCTCACTCTTGACTGTTGAAATGGGGTAACGCCCCATTTCAACAGTCAAGTGTGACATGAGGCAAACTCACTTTAAGTTTTTTCTCTCTTTTATTTAGTGTTTTACCATTATTTCCAGCTCTTTTTCACTCTCTTAAAGTTTTCTCTCTCTTTTAGTTAGTGTTTTTACCATTATTTTCAGGTTTAGTTCATTCACTTTAAGTTTTTCTTTCCTGTTTAAGGTTTTTCTCACTCATTTTATGTTCCATTCACTTACTACTAGCTTTTTGTCTGTTTTATTTTTGTCTTTCCTGCCTTTCATATAATTTCCTAATGTTTCCCAAACCTACTTTAAGGTTTCACTCACTTAGTTTTTTCTCTTTTATTTTGTTTTTCCATTATTTTCAGGTCATTTTTCATGGACTCTATCCTAACCAGTAATAACTTATCGTCCTGCAAGGATTTGACAACTTCCTCACATACAGTATATAGTAAAATTGTCATTTTAAGAGTTTTTTTATCGCTTACATAGAGACTTCATTCAGTTACTGTAAGTCATTTTTCATTGACTGTTTTTTTTTTCGCTTAAAGTTTGACATTGAAACAGTACTTAGCAATTGTACGATGATTTTGGAGTGCCCACTGATCTGACCGACTATTTCTAAGCACTGTTTGTGAACGTTGTTCTGAAAAGCACCAGTCTCCTCACTTCGTTAGAAAGTAGGCAGTTGCTGGGAGATTGGATTGGGAGTCTAGTACTGGTTCTCCCAGGAAAGATGGTTAGGTGAACTGTTTGCCTCACTCTTGACTGTTGAAATGGGGTAACGCCCCATTTCAACAGTCAAGTGTGACATGAGGCAAACTCACTTTAAGTTTTTTCTCTCTTTTATTTAGTGTTTTACCATTATTTCCAGCTCTTTTTCACTCTCTTAAAGTTTTCTCTCTCTTTTAGTTAGTGTTTTTACCATTATTTTCAGGTTTAGTTCATTCACTTTAAGTTTTTCTTTCCTGTTTAAGGTTTTTCTCACTCATTTTATGTTCCATTCACTTACTACTAGCTTTTTGTCTGTTTTATTTTTGTCTTTCCTGCCTTTCATATAATTTCCTAATGTTTCCCAAACCTACTTTAAGGTTTCACTCACTTAGTTTTTTCTCTTTTATTTTGTTTTTCCATTATTTTCAGGTCATTTTTCATGGACTCTATCCTAACCAGTAATAACTTATCGTCCTGCAAGGATTTGACAACTTCCTCACATACAGTATATAGTAAAATTGTCATTTTAAGTTTTTTTATCGCTTACATAGAGACTTCATTCAGTTACTGTAAGTCATTTTTCATTGACTGTTTTTTTTTTCGCTTAAAGTTTGACATTGAAACAGTACTTAGCAATTGTACGATGATTTTGGAGTGCCCACTGATCTGACCGACTATTTCTAAGCACTGTTTGTGAACGTTGTTCTGAAAAGCACCAGTCTCCTCACTTCGTTAGAAAGTAGGCAGTTGCTGGGAGATTGGATTGGGAGTCTAGTACTGGTTCTCCCAGGAAAGATGGTTAGGTGAACTGTTTGCCTCACTCTTGACTGTTGAAATGGGGTAACGCCCCATTTCAACAGTCAAGTGTGACATGAGGCAAACTCACTTAAAGTTTTTTCTCTCTTTTATTTAGTGTTTTACCATTATTTCCAGCTCTTTTTCACTCTCTTAAAGTTTTCTCTCTCTTTTAGTTTATGTTTTTACCATTATTTTCAGGTTTAGTTCATTCACTTTAAGTTTTTCTTTCCTGTTTAAGGTTTTTCTCACTCATTTTATGTTCCATTCACTTACTACTAGCTTTTTGTCTGTTTTATTTTTGTCTTTCCTGCCTTTCATATAATTTCCTAATGTTTCCCAAACCTACTTTAAGGTTTCACTCACTTAGTTTTTTCTCTTTTATTTAGTTTTTCCATTATTTTCAGGTCATTTTTCATGGACTCTATCCTAACCAGTAATAACTTATCGTCCTGCAAGGATTTGACAACTTCCTCACATACAGTATATAGTAAAATTGTCATTTTAAGTTTTTTTATCGCTTACATAGAGACTTCATTCAGTTACTGTAAGTCATTTTTCATTGACTGTTTTTTTTTTCGCTTAAAGTTTGACATTGAAACAGTACTTAGCAATTGTACGATGATTTTGGAGTGCCCACTGATCTGACCGACTATTTCTAAGCACTGTTCGTGAACGTCATTCTGAAAAGCACCAGTCTCCTCACTTCGTTAGAAAGTAGGCAGTTGCTGGGAGATTGGATTGGGAGTCTAGTACTGGTTCTCCCAGGAAAGATGGTTAGGTGAACTGTTTGCCTCACTCTTGACTGTTGAAATGGGGTAATGGGGCGTTACCCCATTTCAACAGTCAAGAGTGACATGAGGCAAACTCACTTAAAGTTTTTTCTCTCTTTTATTTAGTGTTTTACCATTATTTTCAGGTCTTTTTCACTCTCTTAAAGTTTTCTCTCTCTTTTAGTTTATGTTTTTACCATTATTTTCAGGTTCAGTTCATTCACTTTAAGTTTTTCTTTCCTGTTTAAGGTTTTTCTCACTCATTTTATGTTCCATTCACTTACTACTAGCTTTTTGTCTGTTTTATTTTTGTCTTTCCTGCCTTTCATATAATTTCCTAATGTTTCCCAAACCTACTTTAAGGTTTCACTCACTAAGTTTTTTCTCTTTTATTTTGTTTTTCCATTATTTTCAGGTCTTTAAATCTTTTTACTGATTTTTTCTCACTTTCTTTAAGGTTTTCATCACTCATTTACAGTTTCCATTCACATACCTTGAGTTTTTAGTCATTTTTCATGGACTCTATCCTAACCAGTAATAACTTATCGTCCGGCAAGGATTTGCCAACTTCCTCACATACAGTATATAGTAAAATTAACATTTTAAGTTTTTTCTCGCTTACATAGAGATTTCATTCCGTTACTGTAAGTCGTTTTTCATTGACTGTTTTTTTTTCGCTTAAAGTTTGACATTGAAACAGTACTTAGCAATTGTACGATGATTTTGGAGTGCCCACTGATCTGACCGACTATGTCTAAGCACTGTTTGTGAACGTCATTCTGAAAAGCACCAGTCTCCTCACTTCGTTAGAAAGTAGGCAGTTGCTTTAAATGGGAGATTGGATTTGGAGTCTAGTACTGGTTCTCCCAGGAAAGATGGTTAGGTGAACTGTTTGCCTCACTCTTGACTGTTGAAATGGGGTAATGCCCCATTTCAACAGTCAAGAGTGACATGAGGCAAACTCACTCACTCTCTTAAAGTTTTCTCTCTCTTTTAGTTAAGTGTTTTTACCATTATTTTCAGGTTTAGTTCATTCACTTTAAGTTTTTCTTTCCTGTTTTCCATTCACTTCCTAAATTTTTTTATCAGAATTCATTCAGTTCCTCAGGTCAGCTATCTAGGTTGTGTGTGTCCGTATTTATTGCAGATGAATTAAACTGATGTAAAGAATGGTACATTTTAGGTACGGGAAAATTTGTTACATGTGATGTTAAGTTCTTACTTTTTCTTTGATAGGACCTCAGTTTCTCTGGTTGGTAATGCAGTGCAATGAGCCATCATCAAAATGGAACTAGCATGTCCATAAGGTGAGTATCATAATCAGTTTACAAAGAGTACATTGTTATGTGAACTATTTATCAAATGTAAACAAGATATTTTGGAAATGACTTATACAAAAAACAAACGAAAAGCCTCAGGAAGTACATACAGCACAACCTCTCCGGAGCGGCCCTCTCTTAATCAACAACCTCCCTTTAACAAGAATATTGATTTTTCCGCTGCATGATTTAACTAGTAATTTAACTGCTGTAGAACAACAATCTCTCAACAACAGTATAACTTTGCTAGTCCCATAGGGTGTTTCTTTGGAGAGGTTACACTGTTTGTTTGTAATATAAAGCACATAATTGATGGAAGCTTGTTTATTGCTTTTGATTTAATTTTGCGGCACATTTTATGAATTTCATGGAAGCTAGATGATATAGACCTTGATATTAAATAAGTCATACATTTTAAAGATTCCTGAATGTCTAAATATACAGGTGTCTCTGATTAGAAGGCTGCACTTAAGTCCATCTGATGTTTTATGTTTTGTTAATATTCAAATCAGCTATGTTGATTGTATGGGAGTCCACAAAGAACAGATCAATTTATTTTATTAAATGTTTATTTTTTGTGTTCTATCACTGTACATGTTATATTTACTGGTCAGTAGAGCATACCGATACAACAAATGTATTTTTATGTTTGAAACACTTATTGATGTTTCAGTTTAAGCTATGTTTTGACAGAATGCTTAATTAAATTTAAGTTTAATATCTTTCTAGTTAGATTGACAAATTTTATTCTTAGATATACATGACTGTGTCAAAATGGCTAATATAATTTCTATATCAAAATTAATGAATGCTTTCATTTAAAATACTAGGTTTTTTTTTTTCATAAAATATATACTGTAATTTATGTCTTTTTTTTATCACACTTGAAGGTGAATGTTATCTGGTTTGGGCCATATTAAGTCATTTAGTGACTTTATTTTCATGTTTCAATTGATTATATGTAATATATATTTCAGGATGTTGAAAGGCAAGTCTCACCAACTTGAACCAAGAAGTATCCACATCAGCTTCCCAGTTAGCCCAGTGGTTAGAGTGTTGGCCTACTGGTCAAGAGGTTCTGAATTTGAACTCGGTCCGTGACAAATCTGACCGATGATATATAATACAAATGATCCTATGTTAATTGTCCTCCACCCCTGAATTTGGTGGGGTAGCTTGGCAATAGCTTGTGGAAAGAATGTCTTTAGTACTGGTTAAGACCTAAAATGTAGTCCAGAAAAGCTGGTTAGGATAGCTGCCCGTCTCAGTATTAATGGAAAAGTGTTGAAAATGGTGTTAAATCTGATGAAATGAAAATTGACTTTGGTGTATTGAAAGTGTGAACTAACATTCATGTTATTGAAATGAATTAATTTTAGTGATAATTAATCCCATCACCAACAGAACATTGGGTTTGGACACATCTATAAAGTGTTACAGATATATTTATTCTTTCCAATTGTAGGTTCATTGACTGAATTGTGTGTTCATTTCAAGGTTTTTTATTTCTTTGTGTAGTAAAATCAAAAGATCATACTGTGAAGCAGAACAAAACAGATACTTTATTACATGACTTGAGCAATAGCTCATCATTTACTTATAGAAATATATTGTAACATGAGGCACCTCAGTTAGTTATTGACCTTATGTCAGATTTATCCAGTAATACATTGATTCATATGCAGGTACGAAAGTTCATTCAACTCATTATTAACTGAAACTTACTTGTACCCCATGATAGTTTGTGTATTTAAGTGAAAATTGCATTCCACTAATTCCGTCTCAATGTTATGATGTCATTTCTGCACGCGCCAATGTTTAAGTTCGTTACGTATTGTGACCTTGTGTGAGATGATTGAAATATTTATCAAAGTACTGTATGGTAATATTTTAATCGATAAATGATGCTTTTCTGACTTTTTATGTTGAATGTTAATATTTTCATGTTCCGTCTTGGAACTTATTTTTGGACGGCGTAGGAAGCCTGTTTGCTCATCAGACGGAATTTTCCGCCTTAATATTCATTGGTTCTGAACCATGCGGTGTTTCGATATTGTTATTTCATTGGATTAGCAATATCACCCCATTCTTTTTTAGATTATTTCACCTTGTTTAGTATATAGCGCGGGCACATTTTAAATCAACAGCTTTTTGGAAACGGATCTCGAGGCTAACGGAACTCATAATCTTCTTTAATACGGGCTTTTGGAAAACTTGTCACCGTTTAAGAACGTTTACTTAGGAAACTTCTCGAAGGATCCATATATACAGTATAATGTAAATATTGTTTATTATTTTACTATATTTGTATTGCACATACATGTACTCTTGAATTGTTTCATGAATTGTGTTAAATAAATATATTTAGTTTGAACTTTAATCTTGAATTCCTTGTGATATCTGCCTCCGTCCGCCGCTCTTCGGTAGCTATCCTCGCTGACAAGTACTAACAAAGGTGTAGCATATTATACATTGTAATAATCTGTATCTATTGACTTTAATAATCCGCACGTCTGAGGTACGGAAGTTCGCTGCTGGGGTGCGGTAGGCCCGTTACAATATGGAAAATTAGCATACCACTTTTAACAGACTAGCCTGTCTTAGTATTACAGAATTACAGTCTACTTTTTCAGCTTTTTTGCTTGATGTAGTTATTTAAGATGTTAAATAGTTGAGTTGTTTTAAAAGCATGAAATACTCTCTCATTTTTATATGATTAAATTAATTGAAATATGTTCATGTATTTATTTTATATGTTTATCTATTCATTAAAGTTTATAGATGTTTGTATGTGTTTGTATTTTGTATACCTGAATTCTAAGGGAAACATATTGGATATGCTCCAGATAAATTAAATCACTTAAAGTTTCAGATTTTAATTCATATTTTAAAATGATAGTAGTGCTTGAACTCAATTATATAAAAATGCACTTATTATCATTGTATCTTTGCCATATTCATTTCATTATCTTGGTTGGGTATAATGATATGATTTGTCTGAGCTTATCCAAATTGTTTCTTCATGATACTGTAAGTTGAAAACAATGAGTAAATCTTCCTTACATCATAGTACAAATTTGCCAGGTTTAGGTTCAGAACATTAACACTAAAATGTATCGGAAACACTACTCTTGATACTATATTCTTGATCAAACATGTACAAAATCTACATTTATATTGGATGATAGTCTCTATGGCTGGATTGAAAAGATCTGGTCCGAATGTTATAAAACTTGAGAATTATCATAATATCATCATTGCTTGGGCATAAGAAATTAAAATTGTAATTTGAGCTTAGAGATTGATCTGAAGCCTTATAACCTAGCTGGAGCCCAGTGTGGGCTCAGTTTCACAATGTTAAACTATAAAAGCAATTATGAATATATAAGAAAATTTATTTATTCTGTGACTCACTGTCTGATACAAACAAAGACACCATATGATTTTACACCAATTTCTCATAAGGTGGTCACAAATTCTGGAATTTAGTGAAAATCATTGAAGGGAAAATTAAGGATAATTCTAATTTTTTTAAATGGGGAACATTACAAGTAGATAACGGGCTACTGGTGTTTTCTCTTTTCATGATTACGTGAACTTTTCAATATTGAATAATATCAGTATTTTTTAGGCTATCCTTATATATTTTAAACTTGTTGTTATGCAGGAGTATTGTCGCAATAATGTATATAAGCAGCAATGTTAACATAGACAGAAAAGGCTAAATGGAAGACCACAAAAGCTCAACCTAAACCTTTGGTTTTCACATTTTTATACAGACGACAGATCAGGCTATTGCTGTAAAAACTTGTTCACATAATTAAGAGTTTAACTACAACATATACTATAGAAACTGATAATAAAATGAAATTTTACATTGATTGTTACTATTTGTAATTTCAGTTCATACATATTTTGTACTCTCAAAGAATTAATTCCCCACAAATGTCACTAGTATTGATAACATTTTAATTCAGCAATATTTTGTATCCCAATTATGTTCAATGGGGTTCAGTCTCCAAACTCAAATCTTATTTCTTGTTTTTTTTATATTTTTAAGTTGAATATGTTCAGACAATATTATTTTTAGACCAACAGCATACTTAATCGAATTTATAGTTAAACATCAATCAGCTCTATCTTTTCTACCATAATACTTTGAGAATTGAACCAAGATTTGAGCTTGTAGTCCGAGCTCTAGATTTATTGCCCAGGAGACAGAAAGTTACTTAATATAATAAAACAAAATAAAATAAAAACATAAAAAGCACATTTTATTCTATAAGTTTATTGACCCTTGTATTTGTTTCACAATCCATTGTACCATATGTGAGACATAATCCTTTACTTCCTACAAAAGTCAGTAAAGGAAATACTGACATTATCATGACACATGAATGAAAATAATTACAATAATATAACCATTCGAATATTCCACCAAAAATATTTTTTATTAAAAATTCGTGTTTTTGAAAAATAAGAGTAATTTTGCACACAAAAAAAATGGTTTCATTGATAAAAATCATTTTAATGACAAATGAGAAGTTATTTGATAGAAATTTTCAGCATACAGTAAAATCTCTCCAGAGCGGCCCTCTGTAAAACAACAATCTCTATAACAACATTTAAATTTCCCTAAGTTGATATTTACTGTAAATTTAACCTCTTTAGAGCAACAACCTCTCTATAACAACACCTTCAAAACTTCCCTAAGTTGATGTTTACTGCAAATTTAACCTCTGTAGAGCAATAATCTCTCTATAACAACACCTTCAAAATTTCCCAAGTTGTGTAAATTTACTGTAAATTTAACCTCTGTAGAGCAACAAACTCTAAACAACAGCCAATATTTGCAGCTCTCATAGGATGTTGCCCTTCAGAGGTTGTACTGTAGTCAGTAATTCAAAATGACAATAGTTTTGAGGCTTTATCAATTTTGCAATATTAGTACTAAGTTAGGTGGCAAACATTAACATTGATAATTTGTTTGTTCTTTATTCCGTCATTTTGTTTATAAGTATGTAATGTTGACAAAAATAAAATGAATGACTACACAATATACATATTGCTAATACTGATTAATCACAGTCCATATCCACAATACAACTTAGGTGAAAAATTATATAAGAATGTTGAAATTAGCTTTTTGCCATTATTTACTGCAACATTGTAAGATTTTCCTTATTATTCGTCTAAGGGTGAACATTAATCTTAGAAAAATACTGCGATCTTCCATTCATTATTACCAAAATTAAGTGAGTAATGCACTTATCAATGTTTTCCCCCAGAGGGGGGGGGGGGGGGGGGGTTATAGGGGAATTAGACATTTGAGGAAATTGGCTGTCAAATTCCCCTCCCATGTGCATACACAGTCCTGTCTCATTTCTCGGGGTGTGGATGTTTTTGATGTCAAAAATCCCAAATGGTAGATTTTCATTATAATGAAAATCTGGAAAAATCATTTTAATATACATAAAATGTGCCAATCTAAAGTATCACTGACAGATTGTGTGGGTTCCAAGGGCAGAAATGTAAAGGAAAACATAAACAGGATATACACACACAAAGATATAGTGTATGTTGATTATCTTTATTATTGCAAAGATTTCCAAACATTTCAATAAACTAAGTCATTCAAGGTCTTCTTCTAAATCTACTAAAGAGGGGCACATGTACTGGTGCTGAAAAAAATAAAAGGAATGTTGATATATCATGTATTTTAATAACAAATATTGCCTAAACTACAAATATTAAACAAGATGACATTGACCTATTTGCTGAGTACCTATTCAGCCCTGGACAATCTATAATTCATATACTAAGCTGTATGTCTTCTGTTTTTTTAAAAAAATATTTTGATACATAGAGTCAAGTGATCCCCATAGCAGGGTCAATTTTGACTCCAGGGTCATATTTTTACTGAACAGTTTGAATACATGTCAGATATCTGACTCTATGCATTCTTTGTTGGAAGATTTTCATATGTACAATCATGTACATAACTCTATTGAAAAGTATCATTCACCTGAATTACTTAAAACTTTACTTTTCTATAATAACTGTATCTTATGTTTTGAGTTTTATGCCCATTTCAAAGATATTTCAATCATTATGGTCCTTCTATACTGCATTAGACCCGGTAATCAATAACCAGTACCTGTAACTAATCTTTAAAAAATGGTGCCTTAATCATTTTTGCCATTTTACTCACTTTCTACCACACATCAAGGATTTTTTTGCAAATGATACATGCAGAGCTACATATTAAATGACTACTGCTACATACAGCCCCTAAATTACAATAATGTAGGGCAAGGATTCAGAAAACATGAATTACAAGGTGTGACTGTAACAAATGCAGGTTTCTACCTGGATCTGGTATTGTGTCTTGCTCTTGCTGCTCTTGTCACTGATTACTCAATGTCTTTGCAGCCTACAAAAAATATCAAACAATAAACATATGTATTGAAAATAGTCGTTTTTTCAGTATTCACTTGTGTGCAGCATTTCATTTTATTTTAATACAGATTTCACTTCTCCATTGACTTTTTTCTTACTCAAAACGACCTGGATGTACCTTCAATGCGGGAAACTTACTCAAAACGACAGGGATGTACCTTCAATATAGGAAACCATCTTGAAGGCGACCATGGTGTGCCTTCAATGCGGGAATTAACTCAAAACGGCCAGGTTGTACCTTTTATGCGAGAACTAACCCGAAATTGCCAGGGTGTACCTTCAATATGGGAAACAAGCTAAATGGCTGGCTGTATATACCATCAATGTCGGCAATTAAGTATCAAAATACAATGCATGTATCCTCCGAGAGAATAAGTTAACATAATGTAACACAACACAACACAACTTAACATAACAGTTTTTATAGATACCCTCCCTGTAGTTATTATTTTTGAGTAAAAATGAGAAATATCAATTACATGTACATGTCCATGCATTAATCAATTGTATATTTGGCACTGTTACAAACCTCTCGTGCAATGCAGCCGAAAGAACAAACTTATAGCATAATAAAAAATCTTTTCAACGGACAAATTTCTAATCTTCAAAGAATAACACAATATATTACTAAACAACATAAAAGTAAAAAGAGGTGTATACATATATGCTACTTTATAATACATGTCATCAAAATTGACTGTGAGAGTTCAAAGTAAATGCAAAACATTCCTGGCATTTCAACAAACATCTCTGATAAAATATAAATTCAACAGTTTTCTATTTTTCATAAAGCATTGTGTAGATGATCCAAAAACTGATGATGACCAGTCTGTCAGCTGCGATATGTGTGGTGTGTGGGTGCATTACAAGTGTGCTGGTGTCAACGATGCACATTTAAAAAATGTTGACTACTGGTTTTGTGTAAAATGCAGATAATAGATAGTACATATTATTTATATTGTTTTATCATGTGGAAACTTTTCACTTTGCAAGTGAGGCTAATGGACCCAATCACACTGTTGTCGGCCTCGTGTGAATATGTACACTGGTGTAATATACTTTTTTCTCATGTAAATATGTACAATGTACATTAATTTATGAAATAACACAATGCCTCAACTCATTTATTTATTAAAAATATCTAAAAACCAAGAGATTACTGTAACTGTCATATTTTGCTTAATTATTTCAGCGCAATGTCATACTTGTATATACGTTCTTGTTGCATACATGTTAGTTGTCATTTGTCAAATGCAAATGATTTTTATGTTGATTAAATTCTATGAAATGTTACAGATTGTAATTGTCATCATAAATCCAACATTCCTTTGATTTACATGTAATGCACATAGTGTTAGATGAATGTTTGAACCAGTACCAGGGTCTGACTCTGAGGTGATGAAACATGAGAACAGTCTTTATGCTCAATAATGATACTTTTGATACATTAACCCAACAGTATAATTTCTCTCAACAATGATACTTCGAGAATGGATTTGAGATCAGAGACTGTTCTCAAGTTTTATAACCTCAAGGCCTGATGTCCATTAGAGGTGTTCAAAAGAAGACAACTTATCCACTCGACCATTCTCATGACACATTGTCCAAAAGGACTAGGGTACATTGCAAAACTAAAACAAATAATTCTTAAAACATTACTTTTAATGTTCATCATCAATATGTAAGTTATGTTTATACAGTACTTGTAAACCATTAAAATGAAGATGATTGTCACTGATTTGTATACAATAATATACACCTACAGTTTTCCAATAGGTAAACTGTCTACCATCAACAAAATGGACCCTGTTTTGAGAGTGAGAACACAGATTATTCACAATTACACAGCTCTTTAAGTGTGGTATTCAACTTGCAGTGTTTTAAGTATCATACAAACTAAATTCTGGACAGTGTACACTGGTGGTATAGTACTAAACACCAATCGGTGCAATGTGAAAAGTATGAAGTTTTGTTTTTACACAGTATACAAATAACAATCAAGCTCTGATAGTAACATAAACAAGAGGGCCAAGATGGCCCTATATTGCTCACATGACAATCACTGTTCACTCATTAAAACATTGTTTTGAACCGGTGACCTAGTTTTTGACCCCAGACGACCTATGTTCGAATTTGTCTTACATATCATTAAGACAAACAGTCTACAAAATTTGACATCTACAGTGTTAATAAGGTTTTCCTAAGATTTGACCTTGTGACCTGGTTTTTGACCCTAGGTGACCCATATTTGAACTTGTCCTTAATATCATTAAGACAAACAATCTGACAAGGTTTGGCCAAGATCCAATCAAAACCATGACATTTATAGCTTTTACAAGATTTTTACCTAAATTTTGACCTTGTGACCCAGTTTTTGAACCCGGCTGACCCATGTTCATCCTTGACCCACATATCATTGAGGCAAACATTTTGACAAGGTTTGGTGAAGATCCAATTAAAACTGTGACATCTACAGTGTTAACAAAGTTTTCCTAAGATTTGACCTGGTGACCTAGTTATTGACCCCAGATGACCCATATTTACACTTGACCGTTATATCATTAAAACAAACGATTTGACAAAGTTTGGTGAAGATCCAATAATAACTGTGAAATCTACAGTGTTAACATGGTTTTTCATAAGATTTGACCTAGCGACCTAGTTTTTGACCCAAGATGACCCATGTTCAAACTTGTCCAAGATATTATGAAGACAAACATTCTGACAAGGTTTCATGATCATCCAATCAAAACAGTGACTTCTAGAGTGTTCACAAGGTTTTCCAGCAATTTGCCCTAGTGACCTAATTTTAATACAGAAATTACCCATTTTCAAACTTGACCTACATATTATTAAAATAAACATTCTGACAAAGTTTCATGAAGATAAATTCAAAACAGTGATTTCTAAAGTGTTCACAAGGTTTTCCCTTATTTGGCCCTGGTGACCTAGTTTTTGACCCCAAATGGCCCAATATCGAACTCGTCCGAGATTTTGTTGATATTAACGTTCTGACCCAGTTTTGCTAAAATTGAGCCAAAAATGTGGCCCCTAGTGTGGTCACAACAAAAAGTTTGACGACGCACACCGCACGACGCACGACGCCGGACGGAGAGTGATCCTAATAGCTCACTTTGTCACTTTGTGACATGTGAGCTAAAAATACAAAGAATGCTATAACAGAACATGACTGGTTGGCTAGTCGCATTTGTTCCAGTTTGAACTCCTCAGTAGCTCGACTATCAGATTGGCTGTCAATTTTGCATCAGTTGCCAATGGCGGCAAATATCAATGATATGCTCATTACAGCTTCAACAGAAGGACACATTATACTCATAATGAAATTATACTCATAATGAAATTCATTTCAAGTGAAGACTTTTTTAATATTTACTATGAAGTTTGAACAAAAGTTAAATGTACCATGATCCTGATAAATTGTGATGTTCATTTTTAATTGATAAAATGTTAACTTTAAACCACACAAAATTGGAAGTTATATTTGACTTCTTATCATGAACGGATGTCATATTACTGACCCTTTTCTATGATTCCATAGCATTCCTAAGTTCAAGTTTAAAAATTTCACGATTCTGAAAAAAAAATCTTGAAGAATGATCAATAAATAATTTACTATAGCATATGTAATGAGAATGAAGAACAGTTCAATGGTTTGAAATATATGTTGATATTCGGATCTGTAATAATTTAAACCTTGTAAATAGGTTCCTTCAAATTACTCAGTGCTGCACAAACAGTTACAATATCATCAACATGTTGAATTAGAGAAACTGGAAGTTCAGTGGCCAGTAACCTGAATGTCTTCAAACACCTAATCACTTACTCAATCAGAATTCTTAAATTTGCAATACGTTTGGTTTTTTCAACACTGGCACTTGACATCTGCTAATACTAATACTAATAAAACTCTGGCAATTGGGCACGGGAAATTGGTAAAGGATGCAACCAATTCCTTAAAGATATTGAGATACATTTATAATCCACAAAGTCTAAGTATAAGCATCGAAAAAAGCATCAGTCGAACATTTTAAATTCCAAGATGGCGGACATCTAACAATAATCCTTTCGTCTCCGAGATTAAACATTCGGAATACCACGGATATTTTCGCTGTTATTATCATTCGGATATCACGGATTTTTTCGTATTTTCGCTTTTGTAAACAATAGCTTGTATTCCCGTTGATTCACGTCTTATTATCGCGGGATTTGATTACTTTAAACTGTTAATACGGAAGTTGCGAATCCATGTATGTATATAAGTCCTTGGCGGGACTAACATATACAATTGAGCTGTTTGGTGCACAGGACACTAATACTTTTAAGGTATTATGCTGTTTGTAGTCACTCCATGTTGCACTCTGTAAATACATGTCCTTAGGGGTTTCTATGAAAATTTCTGTGCAATCTATAATAGAGTAGAGATCTGGCAGCTGACAGTAGCGATGTGGTTTTGATCCTATCAGAGAATCCTCATCTGGTATATATACAATGGTCTTCAACAGAGCACTGGCTGCTCACAACCAGGCAAAGAACACACGTGAACACAAAGTGGGTGATATATCAAAGCGTTTTGCCAAATCCTTATTAAGTAGTCCCAATCTTAATTTCATGAGTGTCATCAGAAATTCACTTTTTGATGTTAGTTTACGAGATGGTCCTGCCCGTGAAAATGGCTTAAATTTCCTCACATTCTTAGCCATTGAAGCAACACCAGTTCATCTTCTACTGACAAGCGGTGAAATGTAAGAATGAAGTTGTCAAATACAGATGTTGATGGTACACCAGTAAAGAAAACAACATCACAATCGGTTTTCAGTATTTTCTCTGAGTACCTTGTATTTCTCAAGTGATTGACAGTTTATCTCAATGACTCAACTTCTGATTTAAGCTTAACAATTTCATTCCTTTGCTGAGCGACTAAGTTCCATAACCCAAGGAAAAGGGCAAGTACAGTCCACAACCATGGAAAAGTTGGCTCTGGTATTTTCAGTGGTTCATGCTCTGGATCACTAGCGTGAAGCAGCTGTGCAAAAAAACTTCCTGCTCAGATGGTTGGATTGAAGTGAGTCTTTGAACTTTTGTAGAAAGTTGATGTTTGGTAGCATTGAAGAGTTGCATTCGCTTTACCCTTTTCTCTGCCCCTTCATATCCAAGGTGCAGTGTAGGCCGTGAATTCTGAAGTGTTGGCTCTCTATCAATAAAATGTTTCGAGCAAACTCTACTGTCTTTAGGTGGAGACCACAACCGGTTACCCTGTCTACCACCAACAAGCTGTTTCCATTGCTCACGACAAGCAGCATTCTTCTTCTTTGTCGGGAACGTGAACAACCTGAAATCATAAATGTCTATTCATAAATATATGGTAACAGAACACTGTACATGTTAATATATGAAAAATATACTGAATATTGTTGGCAATCTTTTTACTTTGTTGGTTATACTGGATATTTTATAGGTAGTTGCATTATAACTTATAAGGACACTTATGTGATACAGTTCTTTTTAGTATAATTCACCAGTATAGAATGCATGCAGAGGCTAGAGTGGCATAACATCTAGGAAATTAGGCAGTGAGAGGGGGCTTGCAGGGAACCTACCCATACATAAAATTGTAATTTGAAGAAGAGAAATGGTGCATTGTGGCGAATTTTGGGTTCAAGCACTTCAGAAACTGAAGACAAGAAAATCTGCAAGACATTCAGTCTGACATTAGCTTGAAAACTCTGTCGGACAGAAATGAAATCTGTTAGACCGAAAGTAGATAACAATGCGTATAAATGCGTATACAGGTAGGTAACAGGTCAAGACGGCACAATTCCATGACGGTCAATTACCGAGACGGCCCAAGTCCATGACAGCCTAGTCCAAGACGGTCAAATTTAATACAGGTACATAGAAATAATAAAGTGTGTTGTTATTGACCGTTATAATTTAAATTCGATTAATGTATCATTTAGCAGAAGTGTAGTTAGCCTGGTTCCCTGCATCAAAAATGTGCTCACATTTCATATATTAGCCTGGTTCTCATTTTCGAAAGTGTGCAGCTATCGTGTAAAGCTAATTTTATAATCGTGTAAAGCAGTATGCTTAATTAAATTTAGTCAGTGTTATTTGAACGAATATCGTCAAATCTAGTACCATGAATTGTTTACTAAGCTGTATCAATAACTACAAATTGTTTGCTGAGTATGGTTATTTCTCTACCATAATATATAAATATCGATGTATACACATGTCAATAACTACAAAAATGACTGTTAATTGAGTGTGAGTTATTTCTACCGTATAATAGAAAAATAACTAAGAACGGAATAAGTGAATGAAATTTATTAGGAACTGAATTGTGAAACTTTGTGATATTTAAACGCACATATAGATAATCAAACAATATTTACATATGATGAAAACGAAGAAAACAGACAATAACATTAATAATCAACTGTTACAAAATTATAGTAATTAACTAACTATTTACACATCGGACCCGTAATTTATGCGAACAGAGCGATAGAAGGCTATGGAACGTTGAACGATCGTTCAGTTTAAACATATAAATGAACAGAAAGTTGAAACTGAATATTTTACATATATGAATATGATGCAAACAAAACCAAACAACAGAAACACAATAAAAACATAACAATAACATTAGACATGACATTTATAGAAAGTTTATAAATATCTAGTCATATTTGCATTTTCACCTATAATTCTGATACAAACAAATCAACACATTTATATAACAGAAACAGAACAAAAACTTAATAATAATTAACATTGAAAAAAAAAAATAAGACCATTAAAAATTGTATGTGTCTACAATATAACACAAGTAATAGTATCACTAAACCATGGTTCCTGATAATAATTGGTGTTTACTGTTTACATCCTAACTCCATATAACTCAGCACAAGACCGTAAAAAGGCTGAAGTGGTGATGTCACTGTTCATGTTATTCGTCCACAAAACCTCCAGTCGTGTTTGAACCATCCGACTGCGTCCACGTACATTTCTGTTAAAATCGCCGGCACTGACAGTCAAATGTACTAAATCAGCTTCCCGCTTGAGAAGAGGAACCAACTCGTAAAACTGCAAGCCACTATGCACTGCTTTGCTATTCAAAGATGATGCCAACCTGAAACGATAGAACTCATGGTTAGTTTAATGATAAGAATGTTATACTGTCATGAAATATTATCTAAAAGATGAAGTTGGTACATTGTGATACACAGTTACATTACTGAAATAAAGGAAATCCAAAATCGGGTTAGATGTTAAACGTATCCAAGATGAAGCATGTTTTTACATTGAAATTATCAGAATATCTTAATTAATAGTATCATTATTGATCAGTTACCCTCAACATCGTTATTGGTCCTCACTGTCTGTTTGAAAACAGACCAACATTCTGGCGGAAAGACGGAACTGTATATCCACTGATCACGGACGTACTTTATCAGGGATTGTGTCTATGGGGTTGATGCCTGGGCTGTAAGTGTGTCCATCGCCCGGGGGATATGTAGATGCGGCAGGAAGGGCAACGCTAGTAACTGTCTTACGAACGAATGCAGTCCTGTACGTTGCCTGTATGTCTCAGCCAGTCCTAGCTGCTGGACATGTCTCCATACGGCCTGAGTCCAGTGGAACACACAGCCCATAATGGACACCCGGGGAAACGAAGTCCGAATCGCCTGCCAAGCAGCTGGAAATATAAGAGGTTTCATGTTGTTTGTTATAATAATGAAAGTGAAATTGCTTGTAATTATTTTAAGCTGATAAGAAATATTTTACATAAACGATTTACACAAACATCTGTCGGGATTCACTATAATACAGTTTCAATCAACAATCGTGATTTCTGTATGGATTAATGAAATTCCAGTATGTACATCTACCGAGCTAGCTGTGTGAATTATAAAATGGTCAATATCAAAAAAATTTAAGCTGAATAAAGTACCTTTCTCAAAATCCACAACAAACCCTTCCACAGCCAAATTGTCCATTTACTCTTTGATAGACCTGAATACCTAGTGAATAATAATGAAAATTTAACATTGTATACGGGATCAGCATGCACGTTACATAATCCATAAATTTATGAACATATAATCATATGAACGATCGTCTTCAGTCAGTACATGGAGGTCTATAATTATGGAAGTCTAGATTTGTCTTCATCAAACTATATTGATATAGTGTAAATGTCACGTGACTGTTTTACCGTGAAAAATATATACACTAATGAGATATGTCACAGTTTTAAGAAAATAATTAGGGAGTTTTAACCTCTAACAATTTTAGCGATCAAATAATTATCTATAGACCTTAATGTAGTCTTCTTTAGTCCGCCTAGACATAAGACAAAACACCAATGGCATTTGCTGTGTTTTCCCATCCTTTTCTATGAATGCGTGAATAGACATCAACTGTCCCTGTCGTCGGAATGGAGCACCAAGAATCTGATAAAAAAAGAAAAACTGCATTAGTATCGATATGTGTATATAGAATAAGTATTAGTTCATCATTAGAGAACTGTTTGTCCGATTTGAATATAGTTTCAACGCATAAAGTATTTGTTACATGACTTCCGTCTAACTTTACATACTTTCGTATGTGTGCATTTTCTTTAATGAACTGTTTGGCATACTTGGTAATCCATGAACTTTTTGGCATCCTTTATAATCCAACAATGTCAGGTTTTCGAGTTGCATAACATTAAATGGAGACTATGGAAATGAAAATACTATACCTTAAAAGTACCATCAATGTACCATCGCTTGGCCGTAGACAGTAGGGATAACTGGTATCTTGTCGAGAACACAAAATGACGTTGGCCATCTTCAGACAAGTCGGCAATAAGAAATTCATCGCTGTTGATGAAGGCATGATCAACCTATTTAAAAAAGAATTGTATTGTCAGTACATCATATAATAATGAAACAAACTTATGCATCAAATACACTTTGTATGTATACGTAACAAAAGATAAAAAAAATCGATCGGTGAATACATGCCTATAGGTTTACAATATATTAGAATTAGCATACAAACAGAGTATATAAAAAAAAGGTAAAATATCTATGACAATATCTATAATGATGATTATTTAATGTATGCTAGGCTGGCTGCTCATTTGTTATTATGCAACTGTTATCAAATTACCTCAAAATCAAGTGAGCGAGGTTCTGATGGACACATCGCCGCTCGTGTCCTGTTCGCCACACGCTTCAATAACGCCTTCTTTGGTATACATACATGATTTTCGGAGGCATTTTCCAGTAGCACTTGTTCCGCAATACTTAGTGCTGGTCGGTACACTTGCTGACATGATAATGTGCGAACCTAATGGGAAAAAAAGATCAACTAAGTTTAATTTACAGCAGTAAGAACTCAATACTGTATAATAATGAACGAACAACATATTTGAATAAAAATGACAAACTTAGTATAATTTAAAAAATTAAAAAATCAATACTGTACTGTATAATTATTGTCCAGAAAAAGCGAACCTAGTAAGAGACGTATATTTATCAATTTAATTGTGATTACAACTCATATCGTCTGGACCCAATGTGAATTTATACTCCATGATTTAACGTTAATCCAATGAAAGTGTATATAATAATACCTTTGAATACACCTGCTTCTTCAGCTCATTATCGGGTGTCGATGGATGTATATGATTCACAAGCCCTTGTTCAAATGCATCACCCCTTTGTCGAATAGTTGCATGACAATATGTCTTCCTTGAACGCGTTGTGCAACGCCAAATAACAACACCGGACTTGTTCTCTCTCTAAAAAGTAAGAAAAACATGTTCAACTTTTATACCATATAGATACCAATTAACATATAAACTTGTTCAATGCGTCCTAAAAAAACATATCTCACTGTATTTTTTTTTTTAACACGAACGTGTATGGCAAATTATAACGCGTCGTGCAACGCCAAATAACAGCATTGAACTTTATCACTGTATAAAAGTTACAAAGAAACACAGCTGTATTAATGCAATTAATTATGGGATGCAATTGTTCACCTTTAAACCGTATGAAAAACCGGTGCTGGTAATCAGTAGTTTGGTTTTCTTCTGCGAAACACCTTCCATAATGGTATAGGTGACCCCCTGGTCATGAATAACGGACTCAGTGAGGACGTCATGGACTGATCTGTAATGCATCAACGGTATGATAATAGTTACACTTAGATTAATTAATAGGAATTCGATTAATTGATTAAAACTTATATCATAATCATTCACATTCTCCAAAGTTACGTAACTGTATAACGAAAATTAGATTAATATCTATCCTCGATGGGTTTAAAAAAAATATTGAATATATCATAAAACTATTAACTGAACATTATTTTCAAATATAATACCGAAGACATTTCCGGTATCGCTATTTAAAAGCGACGATTTTGCAAAATCTATCGAAGAGTTTGGTACTCGAGCTCTGAACAGTAGGGGTACAGTTCATTAATTGGTTTCAGTATAGCAGTGTAGCACATTTATAAGACATGAATTATATTTCAAGTCTATGTTTGAGCTTCTTTTACAATAATAAACACAGACTTCAGTTATTTCAGCTAATTCCAGTTATATCGGTATGCGCTAGAAAAATTGTTCATTTATATTCAGTTATACATTTACAACATATGTTGTATCTCTTTTCCAGTCCTGACAGCCTCTCTGTATTCATTCAGACTGATTCCTGAAATACAATCAGAATTTTCCAAAAATTACAACTTCATTCAAAACTACAGAATTAGTTATAGAAATATCAGCGCAAAAAATACGCACATGCGAAGCACTATACGTTGAAAACAACATGGGTCGAATAACGTGCATGACGCAGAACGGTCAACTATCCCTAACACGATACAACAATTTTGAATATATCTGACACTTCAACATTGATTTTAAAAAGATACAGTCGATGCGATTTTCATATTAAATTCACGTATAGAAAGACAATTTTCTAACAGAAAAAAAATGTTCTATATTGCTCCGTTGATTTTCAAAAAGCTTACGACACAACAAATACGCATTATCAAATATTTTTTTACGGTATTCCAAGATAAAAGTTCAAATGGTGTAATCAACATTGTTATAAGAAATATAATAGAAAATTTAGGAAACGATTCACAGGACACCACATGGGTATATAAAGTTCGTGAACTTAATCAAACTGGATTTTTTACAAGATAACTATTATAATCTTTAAAATAACTTGCAAAGAAACTATGTTTATGCTTGAGAAAATATATTGGTAAGAAATACTTTAACAGATAAAGGTGATAGGGGTAGGATACGTTTTTTTAAGTTTCAAAAAATGGACTGTTTAAATTATCAAAATCATCATCATCCAGACCTAACTAATTCGTGTGAAATACATGTATTTGCAAATTTTTTTTATAGCGTAGGGCATTTATTTGAGCAATAAATTTCTTTATCATATTAAATGAGCTGTCTTATTCTAATATTTTGCATTTAACACAAACATACTTTAAAGAAATAAGACATTTTATGTTATCAATTAAACATTGAATCAATTTACGTATCTATACAGTAGCTACATATTAGCAATTAATTTAAGTGACTGTTTTTGCAATTAGATGCTAATCTATCAATGACACAGTTTGTCACATGCCTCACATTCCTGCTTCAATGTCTTTAAGACAACATCAATTTTCGGTATAGTAAATCAAGAACTTACCAGTTTCACATATTCTGTGGTTCCATTTCTCACATCTGTCGCACTGAATGGCATGCTGATTCTTACGAACCGTCTTCTTACACACAACACAGAAAACCATAATTGAAACAAATTATCAAAAATACTATAGATAGCGAGTATAATACTGTAATACGACTGTACCAATATAGTAAATATAACTCAAACGAATGGTGCATATTTGTAACTTTGTTTTATTTATATATAATTTCAAATGTCATAAGTTATAATATATTAAACGGAAAAGGACCCATGAGTTGCGTGTCAAGCTAATATTTATATACAAATATATTGAACGTACAGGTATTTCTTTGGCTTCACACCTGTACTAATGTGACACGGACCCATGATTAAGGTGTGAAGCCAAGTTTCCCCTAATGTCAACTTTTGCATTTACATACACATGATAAAGTAATACTTGACTTATAAATTAATTGATATTTTTAGAGACATAGATCTATTATGTCTCTGATATTTTATATTAACCTATATCTCTTTGATTTATTGCATAATAATTACTCGTTTAAAACTATATTTATATCTTTATCATCTATTTCTTTATTATACTCTATATAAAAATAAACTTAGACCGTCACGTATTTGACTGTCTTGGATTTGACCATCTTGGCTTGGTCCGTCATGGAAATGTGCCGTCCTGACCCGCATTCATCAGGTAAATGAGGTGCCGGACAGATAAGATTCTTTATCGGACCAACAAACATGAAACAATCTAGCGGACACGTCCTTCGGTCCGGTGCCTGGTGTGACCCCCTGAATTCGTTAGTGCCGACATGCACTACATATTGCAAAACCATAAACATATCATAGACTCTGCTTGCTGCATACATAACATACATGAACTATGAAGTTTTTCAATCCTAAAGTTAAAAAATAACACAGTCTCTTGTAAATACCTTCCACTATCAGTGACCAGCCTGGCTGCTTGCCTTTAAGCTTAGCCAATGTATAGTACAGTTATAAAATTAGCTTTCACTTTCTTAGATAAAACCATTCACATAATAAACGCCAAGGAGGTAAATATTGTTGATGTGGGAACTATGTATTATTCTCCAAACACTAATTTCACACAGAACACAGAACTTAGCATGGATTACCTGCCCCTTACACTACGTGATTGTACTATTACGTAGCATAGTACGACGGGAACCAGACTACACAGAACAACGGAAGTGACATAAAAACGAGCACCTGCATTGAAAAATGCAGACGGCAGTGAAACAAATCTAGCTTTTAAGCTACATATTTTAATCGAATCATTAACATTTCGTGTATTTTCTTAATACACAACTAATTTTAATATCCTCAAAATGACGTTTAAAATCTGTTGACAGCGGAAAGTTATGCATGAGTGTATTTCGGATATGAGATGCAACGTATTTTTGGTTGCTTTTCCTTAAGTCGTGGCTTTTCCTTGAGTCGTGGGTGAGGAAAACACGCGAATTTTCATGAAAGAACGTTCGCACTGCGAAACGTTCTATCCGTAAACTTGTCAAGAAACATCATGTTCTTGATTCAGTGACGAAATGCGTATGAAACAGAAAATTATCTGCATATACTTGAAAAATTCGATATATTTTCATTTGATGTCTACATGTATGGTTGCTTTTCCTTAAGTCGTGGCTTTTCCTTGAGTCGTGGGTGAGGAAAACACGTGAATTTTCATGAAAGAACGATCGCACTCAGAAACGTTCTATCCGTAAACTTGTCAAGAAACATCACGTTCATGATTCTGTGACGAAATGCGTATGAAACAGAAAATTATCTGCATATACTTTAAAAATTCGATATTTTTGCCTTTAATGTCTACATTTAGTTGTTATTATCGTAATTATCATTCTTCTTTGGGACAGTTTTCTTATTTTATTTACATTTCTTGATTGTTTACGGTTTGTTGCGCACGCGCGACAAAATTCTGGATAAAATATTGATCTCACAAAACTATCGGTAGTCGACTGATTAAAAACCATGTTGCGCTATCGGCTACTTGCATTGTTAACGAATAATCATCTTTTAATCACAAAAAAACAATGATTTAAATAAATTTCTTTCTTTCTTGTTTTGCCTTTTATAAAGTTTTAATATTCATGCCCAAAGAACCCAAATAAAGTGTAGAGAATGTAATATTTAAGTACACAAATTAATTGATATATGCCATTTAAAGTTCAGTTCATCAGTAAGGATTGTGTGAAGACTTAATTTCCACAATGTCGCTAGTTAAGACTGTTCAGTGCTAAATATTTTAATAATTTCCTGTTAATAAGCATTCAAGAGGTTACTATTCATGTATATTGTTTACGTTGACAACTTGTTTCAGTGATTTTTAATAGTTTAGTGAGACTTAATGTGTTTTGTATACACTACACTATTGAGATATTTAAAACCCACGACTCAAGGAAAAGCATCATCTACGTAAATGCAAAGAGGTACTAATGAATAATGACTTTAAATATTGGTATATGACATTAAGAGAGACATGAAAGTTTATATTAGTGTAGATAAAAGGTGTCTTATGTTTTTCATGCAATTTTCATGCTTGTACCTGTGACGTCATCACGCGCCACTGATCTATTTTTAGAACTGCCCACGACCCAAGGCATATAAAGCATAGTTGTTATTATCATATTATCATTCTTCTTTAAGACGGTTTTCTCATTTTATTTACATTTTTTGTCGCCGACAATGACGGGAGACTGCTTGCTTTCGGTTTGTTGCGCATGCGCGACCAAATTCTTGATAAAATATTGATCTCACAAAACTATCGGTAGTCAACTGATTAAAAACCAATGTTGCGCTATCGGCTACTTGCATTGTTTACGAACGATCATCTTTTAATCACCAAAAAAAAAACAGATATTTAAATAAATTTCTTTTTTTCTTGTTTTGGCTTTTATTCATTTTTAATAGTCATGCTCAAAGAAACCAAATAAAGTGTAGAGAATGCAATTTTTAAGTACACAAATTAATTGATATGCCATTTAAGTTCAGTTCATCAGTAAGGATTGTGATAAGACTTTCATAGTCCACAATGCCACTAGTTAAGACTGTCCAGTGCTAAATATTTTAATAATTTCCTGTTAATTAACATTAAAGAGGTTACTATCTATATATTGTTTACGTTGACAACATGTTTCAGTGATTTTTCATAGTTTAGTGAGACTTGATGTGTTTTGTTTACACTACACTATTGAGATATTTAAAACCCACGACTCAAGGAAAAGCAGCATCTACGTAAATGCAAAGAGGTACTAATGAATAATGACTTTAAATATTGGTATATGGCATTATGAGAGATATGAAAGTTGATATTAGTGTAGATAAAAGGTGTCTTATGTTTTTCATGTATTTTCCATGCTTGTATCTGTGACGTCATCACGCGCCACTAGTCTATTTTTAGAACTGCCCACGACTCAAGGCATATAAAGCATACGTTATTCGGATAACACCAGTAAACGGGGAACTGATTATATCAATATACCTTAACCTCGCGGAAACTGGTTACTCGAGGGTATACTGGAGAGGAAGTTTATAATTTCAAATGTTAATATTCGTAAATTTTGTGATTTGCAGTGGAATCAGTGCATGTATATATTTTGATTGTTTATGTATGCAGTCAGGTATGCTGGATTCTCGTTCTATCGGAGCACTTAACGTTTGTAATAAAATCGAAATAAAATAATGCAGCTAACATCGATCTTTTACTCGTTTGTGGCTGTAAATTTCCTCTCTGTTTATTAAAACGAACTCAAAATACATGATAAAACAGTTTACATTTACAAAATCCCATGTTGAAATTGACATTCTTCTAGGCCTATCGGTGTAAATTTAAAAATGTGCTAACTATGGGACGCTGGATACATAATGATTTGATTATTATTGAAAACGTTTAAATAGGTGACAGGTGTGTTTATGAATCATATGTAAGTGATAGACCCATATTTAGAATGTTCAATATCGACAGATGTCCACTTGTGTATCATTAAAATTCGTTCATTGTTTTTACTGCAAATTTTGACCATAATGGCTTGCCATACTTTCAGTTCCCAGAAGTGTTACTAAATTTAGAAATGATGATACTTTCTGTTTAGTGACGTCACAATATATGTCAGACAAACTTTTTCACTAGCGATTTCAAAACTTTAACAATCGTTTACAGAAAATATAGAGCGTTTTATAAACATAGGGGTAGGCATCATTCGAAAAAAATAGTTTTTCACCTGATTTTGTGTAAAAACGTTTAAGTAAATCACCAGTATTTCAGACATTTTTAGGAAAATAAGTTTGTTAAGAACAAGTGACTTCTGGGCTTTTAAAGCGGGAACGTAAACAACCCATAGACGGCGCAAGGTTGAAACATCGCCAGAAAAACTGTTTACACCGATAAAATGGAAGCCCCGATAGAATGAGAAACCACTATACAGTTTTGTTGTATATATACCTGATGCAGTGTAAGTATATGTTAATGTTTGTTATCGCTGGTTAAACAAACTTAATTAATGTTCGGATTTATGTTTTGACGACCCCGCCTACAATTATTGCAAATAATCGGAAAGTAGCCAATCAGATTTATTATATGCAAATCAAATGTTTTCCATCAGGTTCAAAGATAAACATGGTGCAATTCGAGTCCAGCTACCAACCATGTCTGTTTATGTGCGAAAGTAGACATTTGCTTACAGAGGATGAGATTCTAGTACTGGTTCTTCCCTGGAGCGATGGTTAGGTGAACTGTCCACCTCATTTGACTCTTGACTGTTAAAAATGGGCGTAAAATTCTATATTCATGAACAAAAACAAAACATAATTATATGGTCGTAAGGTTTTTTTTTTTAATATCAGAACTCGTCTTTTTACACTTTCTGTATGTCATAAGGACAAGAACATCATTCTATAAATAGCGGCTGCGTCATCAAGCTAACAATAGCGTGTCACATACATGTATTCTTGGTGTACACATTCCAAGAAGATTGAATACGAAAATGCTGACCACACCTCTAATCCCTCCCCTTTACGCATGTGCACCAAGGTTAAATACAGATGGAGTAAGATCCGATTTATTCAATAAACCATATGGATAAATAAATTTAACCGGTCGACAAATTTGAAAAATACTGCGATGCCATTGGTCAAAATATAAATCCGAACATTAAGTAAAGTAACATGAGGGCCATGATGGCCAGGGCAATAATGTGAACAAACTTGGTAGAGGTCCACTAGACAATGCTACTCACTAATTAGTATCTAAACTTTAGACCTTGTGGTTTTGGACAAGAAATTTCTTTTAATTTTCTTGACCCAATGACCATAACTTGAACAAACTTGGTAGAGGTCTACTAGACAATGCTACATACAAAATATCTAAGCCTTAGTCGACAAGAAGATTTTTTAATGTGGCACCTTGGGGCAGGGCCAGTTTTGACCCTATGGCAATAATTTGACCGAACTTATTCTTGTTAGAGGTCCACTAGAAATATCTAAGCTCTAGGCACTGTAGTTTCTGACAAGAAGATTTTAAAGATTTTCCTATATATGTCTATGTAAAATCAAATTACCCCTGCCAGGGGTGGAGCCAATTTTGCCCCAGGGCCATAATTTCAACAAACTTGGTAAAGATCCACCAGACAATGCTACACACCAAATAACTAAGCTCTAGGCCCTGTGGTTTTGGACAAGAGCATTTTGCTATTGGTTGCCATGGCAACCAGAGTTTTTAATGAAATTTAATTTTTGTACAACTTTGGCAGAGCTTCATGCATGGAGCATCCCTGTAAAGTTTCATTGAAAATGGCCTACTGCTTAAGGAGGAGATGTTGTTTAAAGCGATTGTTGATGCAGTGACCGATGGAAGCTGGCACGCAAGGACGACAACGGACAACACACAATCACAATAGCTCACCTTGAGCACTTTGTGCTGTGGTGCGCTAAAAATCAATGCATTGGATTTTTCATTCCATTTGCCAGGTTCTAATAATGCTTAGATATACTCACATTGACGTACAACCAATTGTATATATCTGTTATTCACAAGCCATGCTTGTGTTTTTCTGTGACAAGATTAAATCATTATTTATTTTTTATACTTCCTAGATTCCCTTAGTCAAAGAGTCAAGTTTAAAAGATGAAGTTACTGCAACCAGAGACTGCTGCAACCTTACAATTACATGTATCATTGATGTTGAAGTTGGTTGTCAACCATGATGAATGGTTCCGAGTCAATTGTAGTCATGGTAGTGATGAGCATGGTTTTACTACTTCTAAAGCAGTTCTGCAACAAGTACACAGAGAACGTAAGTAGAAATAAATAAATTGCTAATGATTCAATGAACTGGATGAATATGATCAGAAATACATGTTGTATTATATTTTCAGTGCATAATCACTTGTCCATTTACAAGTATTATCAAATTCATTTGAGTCCATACTTCAACTTCAATGGTGGTACTTGGCAAAATCCACTGAGTCACATATGGGCTGTTCCTGGGCAAGCCCATATGGGCAAGATGATGAAGGTCCCATATGGGTCCCATTTGTGACTATTTATCCACATAGGCCACATATAGGACCCACATATGTATAAATTATTCTGTTTATGAAGTGGAATTGTTACCTAAAAGTTGTTTTATATTTTACTACAGATAAAAGCACTGTTACATTTTCCTTTTTTATCAATGTTTGAGATCGTCTTTTGGTGAATGCAGAACTTACAACTACCCACATGGGACCCATATAGGGCCCATATATATGAATATTCCGTATATTAAGTGGAATCCTAGAAGTTATCTAGTACTTCATATACATTGGACTAAGGCTGTCCTGATATGGCTGCGTACCGGTATGTACCGGTACAGTGCTGAACGATATGCTTATCGTAGCGTAAGGTCCCATATCGGCCATATTGGGGTATTCATTTTATATTAAAAAAAATTCTTAGAATTTTGACAACTGAACTAGATTTGTCAATTTACTCTCATATCATTGTCGACAATGCTTACGCAACTAATATCCGGGATTACCTACTCTATTTATATACATTAGCAGCGTCAGGTAAAGCTAGACATGAAATTCAATTAGATAATTCAGATTTTGTCAAGTAGATATTGACTTATAAATTGTAATATGCCACCATGTAATTTTACATAAAAATATGGCAGCATTTTGGTTTGCTGATAGAAGTGTCAACACGATGTCAAGTGTAGTGGTGGGACTAGCAACCTTAGAACACATATGTCTCGTCATCATAAGTTGAAGGTTTCAGAAGTTCATTATTAATTTAGTATTGTTAATAAATTTGACAACCATAACCCTGACTCTTTAAACAATTTTATATGGCTAGGTTCTATTCTTGATATAAGGTCATTTATGGGACAGAGATTTAAACTTGCTAATATTTTTCATAATCAACTAACATTATGTGAATCAAATTGATGAGTTTAAGTACAAGACAGTTTTAGTTTTACATCTTTTTAACAGTTAATTAGGACTTTCTAGCACCAAACAAGTTGCAGAGTTCCCAAAAACACTAATATTACAACGTTTATCATTACTTTGAAATATTTTTATATTGTATCGTTGATATCGCATAGTACCATATCTCAATACATATCGTATCGGCTGAGATCTGTATCGGGACAGCCCTACATTGGACCCATATAGGTCCTATAAATATATAGTTAATTCTCGCACCAGTTACTAAAATATTGTACTGATCAAGGGAAGTAACTGCGGGTTGTTTGCGAGTTTGCTTTCCTTAGATTTTGGTTTTTATCTTTAAGATTCATTTTCATTTCTTTTATCGCCCTTCTTCAAAAAAAAAAAAGTATTTTCTTTTTGTCAATATAAGAATGACCTTGCATGATTACATAAAATTTCGACAGCCAAATCTCACGTGAGTTTACAATAAGCGCGCCATTTTAAGCTGGAGTTGGCAAATTAAACAGGATCGAACACAGAAGATTATCTAAATTCTGCTATGTCTTTCACTTAAAATTGTTAATTTGAAGGCAAGTCTATTAAAAAATTACTTTCACATGAAATGCATTCCGCTCTACTGTATATGTTGTAGGGATTGTTACTAATATAATGCAAAACTTAAGCATCAAACAAGTTGGCAACATCGTAATAATCTGGTTTTGACATTATAGACTATTATTAGTATCATTAGCAAGTAATCTTGGTATAACAGCTTGCACTATGAAAGATTAGGGCTTTTATGACAAATTATAGATTTTTTGAAAGCTTTACGATTTAGAGGACATGGAAGTTGGAACATTCAAAAATATTTTTGACTGTAAACAAGGCCCAGACTTTTTACTGGAAAAAGTATAGACAAATTCAATCTAATGTTCAACAGCACAATTTCATGTCTTACATTTACTGGGGGAAAATGCTTCAAACAGTGATATAATTCAGGATGGTGTCTTCGAAATTGAAAATCCTTTTACACTTCCAATGCTCACTGACATAGCATTCAGTGAGATTCACTCAATTCCCATTAAACTGTATGCATCTTGTGTGTCTTGGTGTCATGAAACGGCTTCTATCGCTGTGGATTAGAACTGGTGGTGTTCGTAGGCAGGGTGAAGGGTTTATTAGATGGGTTTCTGGTGGAAAGCTTATGAATTTAGGCAATTTTTGCTTTACACAGGTCCTGTGGTGCTGAAAGACGCATTACCTGATATTTTGTATAATTATTTTGGACTTTTTCTGTTGCAATGTACTGTGTAAACAGTCCCTTCTTTTGTCAAGCTTACTGTGCATTTGCTAAACAGCTTCTTATAGAGTTTATTTCTCAATTTGGTGAGTTGTATGGAGAGGACCAACTTGTTTACAATGTTCATGGTCTTATTCATATAGCAGATGGGGTTGAAAGATTTGGTCATTTAGACAGTTACTCGATCAGCCTTTCCATTTGAGAGTTTTCTAGGTAAATTGAAATGATATATAAGAAAGCCAAAGTCCCCTTTGCAGCTGGTAATACGTTCTTGTCAGAGCTATAAAAGTCTTTGTAGTAATGCTAATAGAAACATACCTCTACATGGTGTTGTAAAAAAAGGCATCAGCAAGGTCGAGTAACTCAAGAATATTGTACTTATATCCAGTTTGAGCAGTTATCATTACCAGATGCTTTCTTTTCATCCAATGAGCCTGACAACTGCATTATTGCTAGGGGAAAGGTTGGACTAATTCAAAATATTTTGACACCCTTAGAGGATTCTGAAGACAGGTTATTAGTGGTAGAGTGGTTCAGAGGAGTTCCTGATAGTTTCTTTACTGAACCTTTACATTCATCTGACTTGCCCTGTTAGTTGACAACATTACCTTTGTAGATTTTCAAGAAGTTACAAGCAAATGTATATTATTTCCATATATGGATAATTTTGTTTCTTTTCCGTTAATCCATAACATAGCTTGCGTATTGCTGTCATTACAAATGTTTTTCTTATGATATGAGGCATGATCTAGAGAAAAAGATCCACAACTCTTACAAAATACACTTAAGATATTTTTATGATAATAGTGCGTATTGTTTATTGTAAATAATGACATGTTCTTTCAGGTAATATTTAAAGCTGTGAAATTTCTGAAGGGTTTAATTAATACAAGTACTTGCTTTCAAATCTTTGATATAATATGGAAACTGCTATTTTTAGCTCACATGTCACAAAGTGACAAAGTGAGCTATTAGGATCACTCTCCGTCCGGCGTCATGCATCATGCGGTGTGCGTCGTCAAACTTTTTGTTGTGACCACACTAGGGGCCACATTTTTGGCTCAATTTTAGCAAAACTGGGTCAGAACGTTAATATGAACAAAATCTCGGACGAGTTCGATATTGGGCAATTTGGGGTCAAAAACTAGGTTACCAGGGCCAAATAAGGGAAAACCTTGTGAACACTTTAGAAATCACTGTTCTGAATTTATCTTCATGAAACTTTGTCAGAATGTTTATTTTAATAATATGTAGGTCAAGTTTGAAAATGGGTAATTTCTGTAGTAAAATTAGGTCACTAGGGCAAATTGCTGGAAAACCTTGTGAACACTCTAGAAGTCACTGTTTTAATTGGATGATCATGAAACCTTGTCAGAATGTTTGTCTTCATAATATCTTGGATGAGTTCGAACATGGGTCATCTTGGGTCAAAAACTAGGTCGCTAGGTCAAATCTTATGAAAAACCATGTTAACACTGTAGATTTCACAGTTATTATTGGATCTTCACCAAACTTTGTCAAATCGTTTGTTTTAATGATATAACGGTCAAGTCTAAATATAGGTCATCTGGGGTCAATAACTAGGTCACCAGGTCAAATCTTAGGAAAACTTTGTTAACACTGTAGATGTCACAGTTTTAATTGGATCTTCACCAAACCTTGTCAAAATGTTTGCCTCAATGATATGTTGGTCAAGGATGAACATGGGTCAGCCGGGTTAAAAAACTGGGTCACAAGGTCAAATCTTAGGTAAAAATCTTGTAAAAGCTCTAAATGTCATGGTTTTTATTGGATCTTGGCCAAACCTTGTCCGATTGTTTGTCTTAATGATATTAAGGACAAGTTCAAATATGGGTCACCTAGGGTCAAAAACCAGGTCACAAGGTCAAATCTTAGGAAAACCTTATTAACACTGTAGATGTCAAATTTTGATCGTATCTTCACCAAACCTAGTCAGACTGTTTGTCTTAATGATATGTAAGACAAATTCGAACATAGGTCGTCTGGGGTCAAAAACTAGGTCACCGGTTCAAAACAATGTTTTAATGAGTGAACAGTGAGTGTCATGTGAGCGATATAGGGCCATCTTGGCCCTCTTGTTTTAGTGTCTTAGGATACTGTTAATTTGCCATTCACTTCCAGTTATGACATTCCTTGTGGTTGTTTTTACAAACGATAATGAAACAGCCATTATACCAAATGATTGGGTTGATGGCATTCTGGCCACCATATAGAAACAGCAAAGGATAACTCAGTCGTCCAGAAGAAGGAACAGCCCGGAGCGACATGGATTAGTCACCCTATAAGGATCCTTTCTACTGGTATAATCTGCACATCTATTCAGTAATGGCTAGAATCAATTTGTTCTTATCAACTGGAGTCTGTTGGTTTAAATCCAATCATGGTCATGAAGAAAGTAAAATAGTACTGTTAAAAAAGTAGGGTTGCATCAAAGACATATACATACATAGATAAGAAACTCCTGTAAGCGCCTGTAGAAAATGCTTTTTTTTGTACGCAGCAGATCTTTGAATTTTGCAAACTACTTAAAATTTGTGCAAATCTCATTAATGAATTTTCAACCATGTCATTAAGTACTCATTTTTCTGATGCAAGAAAATATTTTCAATATGATTTGTTAAGAAATTTCTTTGAAATTATTACTTAAATTCAACCAGTATAGCAGAAAAATGACAAAATGTACGATATAAGGTTCATGCAGGGGCCTTTGTATTTTGCATAAAACTTTTTCTTCTGTGCTCCGATTTTTATCAACTTGTTATCATTTTGTAGGGAATGGTTTGCTCTATTGGAAGATATAATTTACTTTAATATGTCTTCAATAGAAAATGAGCAATAAGCAAACGTGATTTTGCGAGATTTTGTCAATCTGCCGCGTGACTTTGCGAGATTTAGACTAGTTGCTTATCTATGTATGTATAGGTCTTTGGTTGTATGCTGTTAAGCATGAAAGAATATGATACCGATACTAATGACAGGATAGTGTATGTTTACTGACACTACCACCACAGCTCATGATTTGCTTTTAAAAGTCAAACTTATAGATTAGTATAAACATTGGAAACAAATGTAATTAATAAACAGTGTCTTCGATGCATGATATTTATAGGCATTTAGAACAGTAAATGATGTTTTGTGACTAGTTAAGGTATGAATAATATATAAAAAGTCTTTCAACTACAGGCTGTTGGGAAGATGCCCGGAACAAATTGAAGAAATCTGAACTTCAGATTTACAGTCGGGTGTCAAAGAGGTAAACCAAACCTTTTTGCGGCGTAAAAGCAGGTATGTCCAATTTTTAGTTCCGAAAACAACAGTTGACATGAGAAACAAATGTGTTGAAAATACTTTGTTTCATCTGGAAAGAAATTAACACAAAAAAGCACTTGAAAAGTCATCACTTTTCATGAAAAATTGTACATACTGTTCATTTTTCAAAACGAGTTGAATTTTTTTGTATTTGTTACTAAATCCATAATAATAAACTTAATCTGGAATATAATTAGATATTGGTTAACCCATATTTAGAGCTTAAATTGCATGAGGAAGTTTTTAGTTTTAGATTGATCAATGTATTTCAGAACAATTACTTAATATATATGTCTATATCTGGTGACAGGCCTCCAAAGAGATTTCATTCAGAGTTGGATTCAGAGTCAGATTCAGAATCAGTAGCAACAAAAAAGCACAAGGAGGATTCCAGTGTCAGAAGTCTACTAGTGGCTTGGTGGCTCCGCCTCCGCTCCCTGTCCTTCAGAGTCCCCTTCCAAGACCAGTCACAGTAATGACACGTAGAAGTAGTGGTACTACTGGTGCATCACATTCTGCGTCACCACGGATGTCGGAAGGTAATCTTCATCTTTCAATATAATTAAAATTTTATTCAGTATTCACTAAGACTTCTTTTTTTTCAAAAATAAAATCTTGTGTTTATTCCTTAAAGCCATTGTTCTTGTTCTGAGATGATTTATGTCTTATACATGAACAGCTCAGTGTAAAAAGATAGAGTATGATTACTCATGGTCTTTTGTTAGCTCATTTTCAGATTTTGTTTGACTTTTTTGCACTTCAGCCAGAGACTTAAGAATCTTTACAACAATGGAAAAAAATTCCTGAAGAATTGGCAGGGCAAAAGCACCTTCTTAGACAAATTTTGTCTAGGTCAACAACTGTTGAAGGCACCGAAAGTGGCGATCTGCCAGAAGGCTGCGTCTTGCCCCGCAGATCTTACGAGGATCTCCAGAAGTTTGAGCAAATTGTTGAAAGTCAGCAGAAATTTTCAGCTGTTGTAAGTTGGATATTAAATATATAAATGTAGCATGTGCTGTGAATTAGTACTTTCCTTAAAAGTAAATGTTTGGCATTGAGGTGACTTATAAAGACAGAGGTAAAAAGAGAAATTGGGATAATTAACATGTTATTGTTTCTAGTGTATTGGTTTTTGGAAATACCTAAATATTATACTTTTATACAGTGGATGCATTTTTATCAGAGTTAAATTCTATATGGTGTACTATAAGGCCATTATAAATTAATTGCTTGATTATCATCCAAATTTTTCTCAAAAAGGGGGCGGGGGGTAGAATTTTATTTTTTAATTTTTATTTTTCCAAAAACCTTATTGAGACCAGAGTATATATGGGAAATACAGAACAAAAGACTGATAACTGTCCTTCAGTTTACTTAAGTGAGATTCAGCATTTCTGACATGATAAATAGAAATATTATGCATTCTGTTGATTTTACCAGGGATGCTATGTTATATAATATAGCATCCCTGATTTTACCCAGGGTAAATCCTAACAACCACAAACATGTCTACGTCTTTGAAAACCTTCCCCTTTTTGGAACCAGAGGCTTCTTCTATAATTACATGCGAACCAGTCTTTTTTCACCTTTAATAGGCCGTCGTAAACGGCAAAAATCAGAAAAAAACATTTATTATTTTCCAGATTTCGGCTGCACAAATCTGTTTGACGGATATACTCTTCAACGTGGAGAACACGCCAAGTTTACTATGCGACACTTATACGGCACATTTTACTAATATGCGGCACTCATTGACGGATAGGTTTTCTTCGCGATTTTTTTTTCGATTTTTTTTTTCAAAATAAAATTTGTCGGGGCGGCACTAAAAATAGGGGGCGGGCGGGATGATAATCAAGCAAATAATTTATAATGGCCTAATGAAGATTGATAACAAGTACCTATTTACTGTCCTGAATGTTCCAGAATCAGTACCAATAAATCTCAAATAATCTATTTATTCAATAATTATGATTAACCAATATTTCAATTTTTCGTCCCATTCATTACTTATAAATTTATTTTACAGAAGATAGGAAGGTTGTTGGATCGTGAAGTAGAAGTTGAGGACTTTGTTGTAGACTACGAGCACGCACTTTGGAAGGCCGTCCGACACGTCTCCGGTGATACTATGATCCATGGCTGCGCATTTCATTGGGCACAGGCTGTGTGGCGGCAAATCCAGGTAAATGTCGTATTAAAAAGTTATAATTTTACTGCATATTTTCAAATAAAGCAACATGATCCAATTTTAATGATAACAAGATAACATCAGTACTTCACGTAAAATATTACTACTATAGGAAACCAGTAATGTCCACGGATGAGTATTGAACCAATTAATCTACTACATAGACTCACAGTTCAGTGACATGGACCGTCGTGGCATTCTTCGTAGTTAAAATATATATACACTAAAATTATAAAATATCAAAATGTGCTCTGTTTATTTCAGGCTTAGGGTTTTGCCGTTGAATATTCAGAGTGTCGTGAGACCTACACTTACTTACGTAAGCTATTAAGCTTACCATTCCTACCTGCCGAACACGTGTCACAAGTTTTCAACACCCTTGCTGACCTGGCTCCTGAAAGATTTGACGGAATAATCAGTTACATGAGGAATGGGAGGGCCGGGGGCACCCTCCCATTCTACCTATTGGTCAAGTTACTTGCTGATGAAGCACAGGTTGCTTTGCACAACGTTAGGTTGGTAAGTGCTCTTCAACTTAAAAGATACCAGAGGAAAATCTATAAGACCATTCAAGGGAAGACGTTTGCTCTGTGGCAGCAATACAGGGAGGGAGATTTGACTGCCACAGGGTTGTTGAAACACATGAGTGTTATCCACGGCCCTGTAGTCGTAAGAGATTGAACTCTGTGTGTGTGAAATATATACATGTATATATATATATATGTGTGTGTGTGTGTGTGTGTGTGTGTGTGTGTGTGTGATGTGTGATATAAATTAACAGTGCTTGCTCCAGATTGAACTCTATGATATATCTATAGTATATATATATATATATATATGTGTGAGACATATATACAGTGCTTGTGGACTTTAGGCTTTAAAAATCAATAACTGAGCTATTGTGAACAGTTTATGTTTTAATTTATGTATTTATTTGTTAAACAATTAGCTAATTTGACCATTGTAAGGTATTTAATTGTATTCTGATACAACAATCACTCAGGAATTCATCTCTAATATAGTGGGTATATATATAAATCTCTCTATATGTATATATATGACATCATTCTATATTAAATATGATACACTTCATTAACGTTTTTGTTGTTGTTTCTTTTTACTAGTATATTATGAAATACATCTTTGACAAAAAATAATAATTATTATACAGTGTATATAAAAAACACATAATTTATCGTGAGGAAAAATCATTTAACCTGCAACAACATCTTGAAAAACTACATATTCACATACATGACTAAGGTACGAGTTGACCAAACTGCGTTACCAATAAATCATTTACAGTCAATTTACTGAATTAATTAAACCTAATCTGAGTCTTTGTTCCAAAATATGATACGAACAAGTTTTAAAAATTACGTTCATCAAAATTTATGCCGATACAAACACATAATATATAACTACGGTACAAGTTGACTACTGTACGAGTTGACTACTGTACGAGTTGACCAAATTCATGTATGAGTTGACTACGGTACGTGTTGACTACGGTACGAGATAACTGGAAAGCGTCTGATTATGGTTTACAATGATATTGATCTAATCACTGTATGTACTAGGAGCATTATAATTTATCTTCTTTATTAATTGAACAGAATCAATTAAATGTTCTGCCCATATAGGTTCTACCCATATAGGTCCCATATGAAATACCATGTGGGACCCATGCCAATTCCATTTGCAAAACCAATACAGGCCCCACATGGGTGGCCCATATAGGGCCCACATAGAGAAAGATAAGGGCCCATATGGGTCCCATACTTTTTGCTAACTGGGTAGTCATTCACTTTAAATAGTTAATGTGGTCAGTAATAGTGCTGGGACAATATGGATTGTATCGGTATTGTATCAGTTTTGTTACTCCCCGATATGTACCGATATATCCGATGCTGTGTACCAATACATGCAGAAGCGGTATGTTACAGTTAGCCTTAAAATGCTATTCTAGTCAAGTCTACTACTGCTGGTCAGTATTGGGAAATAAAAGTGTAATAATTTTCCTTTTTTTATACTCTATATTTGTGCTGTTTTCATCCTAAATAACTTGTATAATCTATGTTCAAAATGACATTATGCCTCCAAGGCAATCAGATATCTCAGACAAATTAACATCATGTGTGTCTATTATAAAAAAAAATATTGGGGTATTTTCAGTTTAAAGCCACAGATATACCTGGAGCTGTGCTGCCATAACTCCTGAGAGATACAAAGTTAACAAATTGTGGTTATGGTTGAAAAGCAAAGGCAAAGAGTTTAGACAAAGGAAACCAAGTCAGAGTTGGTCGTAAGGTAATATGAATTAAAAGAGATACATGTGATTATTTTATTGTAAGTAATTTCAAATGAAAAAAACTGTTAAAGCACTAAGGACAGTCTTTGAATTTATCCACAGGTCTGAAAACCGAGTCCGCCAATATCGCTACTGGTCAGGTAAAAATTGATGGATCATCAGATTGATGGTCCGAGGAAATTTTGAGCGGATATATTGTTACATGTATGCTGAAACCTTCAACCTCCTGCTTGCAAGCCTGATGCTCTACCAACTGTCTGATTAAGCAGTTAATATTACAACTAATTTATAAATACAAGTATTATTATACTGTACTGCTACACACAAGTATATAATATTATAATTAAATAAAAGTTTCTGTTAATTATAACAATGCCAGCATTGGAAAAATATGTAAGAAATATACTTTCATAAATGTTGTAGAAACAAAATATAATTATGCAAAAAACAGGTTAAGATTTGGTATAGTAAAAGTTAATTCAGTATGGTAAAACTTGTGCATTCACAATGTCCGGTCATTGAAAGATTTAAAAGACTGTAAGGATAATGTTTAGACTGTTCCATGATATGGACCAGTACATTTCTTTTATTTAGTGCAAGAGATGCCCATGCTATTGATTCCGTAAAGTAACTAGTATTGGAGTGAAACTCTTCCAGTATTGGCCAAGGATTCATAAGAATCATTGAATGAAATGCTTGAATTTAATTCAATTTGTATAATATATTTGGAAGGTGCTTAGATATGTGCCTAGTTTGCAGTGCTTTTAACAATAATAGATGACATTAAATTGCCTTTTCTCTTAATTCTTTTTTATCTTGTTTTAGGATCAAGAAGTACCTTGAGCAGGTAGAGAACCTGCCTGTAGTAAGTCCTCATCTTAATCAACCGTAACTGGCAAAGATAACAGCAGACTGTCAGTCCAGTGCTTGCCAGAGGATTATACAAAAAAGAGCAATCAGGCCAGCCTGACAAAACAATAACATGGACACAGGAAACTGCAATTGAATTTTTCATATCTTGATATTCTGAATTTATTTAATATTGAAGTCTTGAAAAGACACATGGAGAAAAATCATTTTACTCCGTAAACATTTGTACTAAGCATCCTTTGTCTTACACGACCAGGGACCACATTTTTTCGGCGAAATTGACTGATCTGTTAACTTTGTGTCAAGAGATCAGTTAGGTCTAATTTGGCCAATCTTTGCATCAAACACAACCGCTGTTAATTATTACAACTTGTTGACATTTGGTACTTGATTGCATAACATGTGAAAAACTTAGTAACATCGATTGGAATCCCGTTTTAAACACATCATAATTAAGCATTACGCCAATCATCCAATAATCAAATAGCCATTGTTTTTAGGTTCCGCCCAAATATCTAATTATATCCTGACCTTTAATAATGATTAATAAGCATATCGTATCATGCTTGTTACGTAATCAAAAGTCTCACGCACTGTCTTATGCATAATTGATCTTCAATATATCAAAACGGAAAGTCTTAACATTATATTGGATGATAGAGTCCGTGTGTTGGAATTAAGCAATACTAAGAGTGCTTATAAAATTGCAGAAGAAATGGGTGTTGGAAAAACTCAGATCCAAAACATCCTTAAAAGTAAAACGGAAGTGTTGGAGGATGTACAAAATAATGTTAGTGGTGATCATAAGCATGCTTTAAAGAGTTACTGTTTATGAGCATGTTAATAACTTGGTATATGGTTTAAAGACGTAACTGCGAGAAGAATGCCAGTTTCTGGACCGATACTATGTGCACAAGATTTGAAATTTGCCAGTGATCTTGGGGACATTAACTTTAAAGACTCAACTGGTTTTTAAACGAAATAACATCGTGTTGGGAACTATGTGCGGTGAGAGGAGATATGTAAACGAAGATTTGGTTGATAGTTGGAAATCCAAACTCCCCACATGGTGTGATGGATACGCTCCAGATAATATCTTTAACATGGATGAAACTGGTTTATTCTTTCCGCACACAACTAGAAAATCATATCATTTTAAAGGTAAGAGGAAATATATTTCCCCGTTAATGTTATTGATGGATACTGAAATTTCAAAAATATCTTATATTAAGAGTGTTGTTGATCCATTAATACGCTATTACTCATGTGCTTAGACATTATATTGTATAAATTTTCAGATATTTGTATCAACTCATAGATATCCCTGCATCACAAAATTCATCTCATTTCAGGCCTTCAGGCATTTGATTTTATATTACTTTACAGAATCAGAACTTGTTGGTGGGAAACGTTCAAAGGAAAGGATAATAGTTGCACTATGTGCATCCATGACAGGAGAAAGTTGAAACTGCTCGTCATAGGTAAATCAGCTCACCCAAGGTGCTTCAGCAAGATTAAAACAAAACTTACCTGTGTAATACAGGAGCAACAAAACGTTAACATCTTGGATGACTAGTGAGCTCATGTCTCAATGGCTTAGAATCGTTGACAAACAAATGAAGAAACTACATATTTTTAGATAATGCACCTGCCCATACTTGTGTGAAATTGGAAAACATAAAACTCATGTTCTTACCACCTAACACCACGGCTCTATCCCAGCTCATTATTCAAACTCTTTAAGTTCAAATTCAAGAGTTGTCAACTGGCATTCATTCTGTCTCAAATGGAACGTAATGATAAAGTTGGATCGCAAGTACTGAAAGAAATTTCCATTCTAGACACCATTTATTGGATTAATAGTTCATGGAAGGAGGTTCGTCCAACCACAATGCAGAAATGTTTTGCTAGGTGTGGTTTTGAACTTTAATAGAAAAGTGATAAGGATATTATTCTGAGTGATTCCGAGAGTGACGATGATGGTTGTGATGAGGATGGTTGTGATGATGATGTACCTTTGGCTGTGTTAAGTTTGTCTCATGAGTTGTTTGGCTGTGATTTTAGTGAGTTAGTTGAGTTAGACAATTCTATTCCAACATGTAATGAAAACAATTCCAATATTGACTGAGATAAGAGTGCTGGTGATATTTTGAATGAAATTCAGTTAATTGATCAAGATTGTGCTGAAAATGATGAATGTGATGAAGAAAATTATGATAACATTGAATCTGTGATTACAGTCCCTGAATCTATTGATGTGCTTAACAGGATGAAAATACTCGCATTGAGAAGAAAGGATAAATGGGTTCATAAGATAATAGATTTAAGGGACATGTTTGTTACCGGTACTTGTTTTGCTGATACTGAGTGTAAGCAGACAAAGATTCATGATTTTTGTTAAAAAATAGACTGAATGAATTTACCTGCACTGTCAATGTTTTATTGTATGCTACCATAATGATGGACATATATGTTACATACATGTTGTATGACTACATGATTAAGTAAATACTGCTTAATTTCTATTTATTCATATAAATACAAATGTACTAGTGCTTGCATTAAATATTTATTTTATGTTCATTTTCAACATATTGTATGCATACAATGTACTTGCATAATGCTGTGGGTGGTATTAATGTTAATTAAATGTACTTTAAACCATAACTATGTACATTTCATTCTGTCCCCCTAGGTCTGTAGGTGTTTAACTTAATGCAATACAGTGAAGGAAATAAAGACCGGTATGCCATTATCTTCATTTGTCTTAAGAGACCGTTGTCTGAAGAGACCACTTTTTGTCTGTATGTGTGCAATAATTGAAAAAAATCCAGTTCTTTTTCTCATGGTGACTTATTGTGATTGTGTGTTGTCCGTCGTCTGTTCATGCATCTGTGCATCAGTGGGTCAACGATTGCTTTAAACAACATCTCCTTCTTAGCAGTTGGCCAATTTCAACTTTATAGGAATGTTCCTTACATGAAGCTCTACTAAGGTTGTTCAAATAATTTAATTTCATTAAAAACTCTGGTTGCCATGGCAACCAATAGGAAAACTTCTTCTTGTCCAAAACCATAGGGCCTATAGCTTAGTTATTTGGTTTGTTTTTAGCTCACATGTCACAAAATGATGGGGTGAGCTTTTATGATCAGTCTCCGTCCGGCGTCGTGCGTCATCAAACTTTATGTTGTGAACACACTAGGGGCCACTTTTTTCGCTCAATTTTAGCAAAACTGGGTCAGAACGTTAATATCGACAAAATTTCGGACGAGTTTGATATTGGGCTATTTTGGGTCAAAAACTGGGTCACTAGGGCCAAATAAGGGAAAACCTCGTGAACACTTTAGAGATCACTGTTTTAATTGGATCTTCATGAAACTTTGTCTGAATGTTTAGATTAATAATATGTAGGTCAAGTTTGATAATGGGACATTTCCGGTCAATAACTAGGTCACCAGGTCAAATTTAAGGAAAAATTTGTTAACACTGTAGATGTCACAGTTTTGATTGGATCTTCACCAAACATTGTCAAAAGGTTTGCCTCAATGATATGTGGGCCAATGATGAATATGGATCAGCCGGGGTCAAAAACTGGGTCACCAGGTCAAATCTTAGGTAAAAATCTTGTAAAAGCTCTAAATTGCATGGTTTTATTGGATCTTGGCCAAACCTTGTCTGATTGTTTGTCTCAATGATATTAAGGATAAGGTCAAATATGGGTCACATAAGGTCAAAAAATAAGGCCACGATGTCAAATCTTAGGAAAACCTTATTAATACTGTAGATGTCAAATTTTGATTGTATCTTCACCAAACCTTGTCAGAATGTTTTTCTTAATGATATATAAGACAAATTGGAACATAGGACATCTGGGGTCAAAAACTGGGTCACAAGGTCAAATTTTAGGAAAACCTTGCCTATTCTGTAGTTTTCATGGTTTTGATTGGATGTTCACCAAATTTTGTCAGAATGTTTGTCTTATTTATATGTAGGACAAGTTTTAACATGGGTCATCTGGGGTCATAAACTAGGTCACCGGTTCAAACCAAAGTTTTAATGAGTGAACAGTGTCTGTGATTGTCATGTGAGCGATATAGGGCCATCTTGGCCCTCTTGTTTTTTATATTTTTGATAGGTTAACTCAAGTAATTCACTATAGATATAGAAATAATAACTTGTACATGATAATATTATTTTTCTATCTCAAAAATGTTACCTTAATATAAAACAGTTTTGCTGTTACGCTAAACATTAAGAAGTATTTTTATATATTTATAGGTACACATATAATGATGTCCACTGATGGTGTGAGGTTGCCATTGATCCTATTTAGAATATCAATTGCAACCCGGAAATAAAGTCTTTCTAGAAGATTCTAACTGTAAATCTGGTTATTCTGCACGTGTTGTATGTTGATATCATCAGGTGTATTGATAACTTACCTAAGGTATCAATGCAGAAGAACTTGGGCCAGAATATGTATGCAGTGACTTTGTATGGTTTGTAGTGCTGCTATAACCATAAACGAATCGTGATAAAGTTCTGTAACTCAGAAATTCCCAAATATTCTTGCGTTTGAAAAACACCTATCTAAAATTGTTTAGACGAAAACATTATTTACATTTCAGAAAAATGGTTAAAAATGTAAAACATGGGTTGCTTTGTAAACACAATCTTACTTTTCTATCCTTAAGCCTTTAAAAAAGCTTACATTCCTAACTTGCAAATGGTGACAAGCATGGTCTACTGTCGAATAAGACATAATACCTTAAGATCAAACAATAGTAAGCAGATATTTCAAAATAAGAAAGGCATACCCGGTACATGGATATGATATAAAAAACTCTATTAACATTCATACAACCATTTAAAAAATGAGTCATATTATGGGAACACCCAAGGCGGATGGGCAGGTAGCGTCCACTTTAGTATCCGCTCTCTAATTCAAATAGTTTTGTTCGGATCCTCATCAAACTTCATTGAAATGCTTATGGCCATGAGATCTTGGTCCAGTTCAATAACCAGCCCAATAGGCCTAGGCTTTTCTGAGTTATCTACCTTTATACATAAAAAATGGACTAAAAATGCAGTGTCCGCCTTCTAAGTCAACTGCTTACCGGGTATCTACTAATCTTCGCCAAACTTGGTGGAAATTCTTATGGGCTTGAGGTCTTGGCCAAGGTTGATGACCAGCCCAATCGCCCCAGAATTATTTGAGTTATGCCCCGTCATTTAAAATTGCCTAAAGATGCAGTCAGTGTCCACCCTCTTAGTTGACAAATTATCAACCGATCTTCATCAAACTTAATCACCCTTGGCACTTCTGAGTTATGCCTCTTGATACATTGAAAATTGACTTAAAGACGTTTTCGGTAGTTCGCTACATTTTTCACACAGACATATAGGAAAAATTAAAACTGATCAATGAAATTTTTTTAATCATAGCATATGATAACAGAAACGTTTTACGCGAAAGAAAATTAGGGGTCACTGATCTCGTTTTTGAGTAATCTGCCCTTGAATTTGAATTTTTGCTTATTTTAGGTCATTTCAAGGGCAGGTAACTCATACATAAATCTCAAATACCGTGGTTTTAATTTTGATTACGGTAATCTTTTTCATTCTATTCTTCGTCAAAAAACAAAATTTCATGCAATTCCATTAAACATTTATATTGTCTTTTCTCAGTTGAAGTTAAGAGACTGAAAATTCTTCAAGCCATTTTTGAAGAAAACACTCCTTAATAATTCATGAAATAATATTTCAGGATGACATGAAAAGAAGTCGGCTACATAAAAATGAAAGTAGATAAGGCCTTGATTTCCATTATGATGAATTTTGTGAAATTTTGTACTTTTGTTACCACTTCTTTAAGCTGCTAAAATTCAATATATTATAAATTATGAATTATATAAAAAAATAAACACAAACCTTTTTGTAGTGAACTAGATACCGGCAAAATATCTTCGAAGATACAAAACAATATCCCATCATTATCTTTCATTACAACAAAGCATGATGTGAAAAAGTGAAATTACGACAAGTTGACATTGTCGTCCCTACGTGTTTTACATTGTTTTGGCAAAGAGCGAAAATATGACATGGCGTCAAATCAGCCACCATGCACATTTTACTCAAATTACTATTTTGAAGGAAACAAATTCATCAGCTACATGTTGTATTTTACATTACATTTCCATAGCATGTCATTCACGACTAGTGATGTCTGATAATACCAGTGTAGCAGTCTATTTTTTCCCTAAGCCTAGGCCCTTTTTCCCCGTCTTATCACGACTTAGCTCTTTTACTTGCAGGTGAGGTGTTGCTATGGTTGATGCCTTACAAAGGATAGAAAAGGCCTTGTTTGAAATAGAATGACCATTTTTTGTACTCCATGGAAGAAGAGATGCTTTGTTTGAAGTTGCCGGGCAATATGGAATTGCATGAGAAAGCTAAAAGCATGGACGAAAGTATGTGTTGTGTTTGTTCATTGCTGGTACATATATTACATTTTATTGAGGAACTCTGATGACTGACTTTCTCTATGTATCATAATTATATTAAGATGTTTTCACTTTATTTATCTAATTTATAAAAACATGGCATTATAGGTTCTTTTCAATACTTAACAAATTCATAATTTGACCAAGCTCCACTGGATTGTTGGTCATTTAATTACTTTCTTTGATGCCTGGTTAGCTCAGTGGTTAGAGCATATGTCTACTGAACAAGATGTTGTGAGTTCGAACCCCGGGCAAGGCTAAGCTTTCACAAGGTATTGCATCCTATGTTAAAATTTCCTCCACCTCTGAATTATGTGGGGTAGCTTGTCAGTAGCTTGCAGATAGAATGTAGTTAAATGTAGAACTGGTTAAGGCCTAAATGAAGTCCAGGAAAGCTGGTTAGGATAAGTGCCTGCCAAAATAAAACTGAAATAATGTTGAAAATGGTGTTAAATCTGATGAAACAAACAAATAACACATAATGACTGATGCATATGACACTGGTAAACATGGAGGACTATTTCAACAGTGTAGATCTTACAATCAGATATCCATTGAAGACATAATAATTCATCTTAGTCTGTTGTGAGAGTTTAGCTTTTATGCTTCCATCAGCATTCTATAAATATACATGTATATGAAAGTTTGGTGAAATATCACCCTGAGAAAGTAAAATGACTCGTTTTTGTTACATTTTGTTTGCTATTTGACGACTTATTCAAGCATTCCATTCAAATTGACAGATAACTCTTTGTTCACATGGCCATAATACATGTACTCTGTTCTGATTGGTTATTATAATAATGTATTTCTCTACTAAAAATGGACTGCATGCAAAATTATGACTTCACAAAATGCCCTCTTGGCATTCCTGCATTACTATGTTTTAATAAAACTTATTTTTACTCAGGTCAAAACAAAAATCAGTTCTTAATTGGTTATGACAGGAAGATATCGAATGGTTGAGTATCAGATGCAGGTGCCGGGCCATGCTCGTTGTCACATAGATGCAGGCTTTGCTGCCATCAAAAGGCTTCATCGACGCACGGACACTGATTGTATTGACCGCTAGAACAGGTGGTAAATAGGTCATCTAACACTAACAGATGTGTTCGATATCCAGCATGGACTTGGCGGGACTGGAAGTCATTCTTGCGACCTTGCTTCAGAGCTGTGAAGGAAATAAGGTATTTTCTTCTACTTTTACATACGCTATACAATCAATCAATCAATAGACATATCAATCAATCAAATATTGTGTTTTATCTGGGTGTTGTATGTGAGTTGCTGTTTCAGCTCTATAATTATTCAGGATATTGAAATGTTGGTTGCAAATTAAACTTCACAGCACTGGTTATGTAGATCTATAGATCTCTTAATATCAGGCCACCTTAATATTTTGCTTATTGGTAATTATTTTGGTAAGACTCACAAACTTACATGGAACAGCGCGTAATTCAGCAGGGCTTTAGGAGAAAAATCAGAAGTGGGTTTGGATATATTCAAGGGAGAATAGTACTTTTTTCAGCTCTGCTTCCACTTCTCTGTTTTTAAAATGTCTTATATAAGGGATATTATGGCACAAAATGTATCAGTAAAAGCACAGAACATGTTTAATCTATGTAGGATTTTTGTAATGGCATTCAGAATAAGTAGATTTCTTGTGTCTATTTCATTTCTAATCATAGTAAATAATTAAAAAAGGATATTTATTTTACTAGCTGCTACTCAACAATAAAATAAGAGCTCTTTATAAACACATCAAATCAAGTATTCCATTTTCAGGAAACACCAGTACAGTGATGCTGTTGAGCAGCCGGTCGACATCTGGATATCACCAAATCTGTCCTTTCATGAGGACACACTTCCAGAAGAGCTTCTACCTTGAGGGCTTACTTCAGCACGTAGGAAATATCTGTATACATCCGTAAGACCATTTGTGCGCCCAGCATACCAGGATATCACCTGCCCATCTTATAGACTGGAAAATCCGTGATGATTTTGAAGTTTTGTGCTTGGCTACTATGGCATTTTTTTTTCAATTTTTACCAAATAATAATTATTCAGTCACTGTAGTTTGTTATTTCAAAGTCAATCATGTTGAAAATATCTAATTTGTTTGCAGTAGTGAAACATATAAGTCACTTAAAATGATTTGATGACGCGTCCAATTTTGATAAGTAAACGCTGTCACCCACAGTACAAAAACAGCTGTATTTTTCTTAATTTTTAAGATGAAATTATTTTTTTTCGATTTTGTATTTCAAATGGATTGTAATTTCAAAAAATGAAAGAATCCCCAAATCGAAAATTTTGTCATATAGGCAGGTTTTCCTGCATAACGGCTCATATTCATTTCAGATATTTGAGGAAACATTTTATTAATAGCACAAGGAATTGGAACCAGCAAAACAGGATACGTTTGATTTAGTATCTGATTAGCTGAGTGAAAGAGCTAGATGCCATGTGATTAACTACTCCTGATTCAATTGGCTGGGGATCTGAAAATTTTAATCTGTGTCATTATATTATCATAGGATTTCATGCAATTTTATCACAAATTTTTATTGTATATTTTTGGTGAATTGCTTAATACTTGTCACTTAGCAACAATTTTATATGGATAGGTTACTTAGTAACTGACTATTGTATAAGGCATTAATATTAGGCAACCAATGTATATGTATTTATCCGTTTTATGTAGATTCTTAAGTTATTACATTGATTCTACGTTAACTCAATAGAGTCAGAAAAAGTAAAAGTGGAAAATAAAGTATCTTGAAATAAGATATTATTCTTTATATTTGGAAGATCAATGTATTAACAGTTTAAAACTGAACTTGATGGACCCAAACAAGTCTTATATTTTACAACACTGCAAAAGAACATACTAAACATGAAGCATAAGATATGTTATGTTGTTAACAAAGTATATTTACATGACAAAATATGCTGAAAAAGATATGTTATCAACTTATAGAACTATGTATATATGTTGTATTTATAGACAATGTAAGGAATTATTCCAACTTAAAAGGTATAAATTGTGTGTCTTGTTACTCTAGTTGCTATTTCTTTGATTGTTATTTTTTATTCCTGAAGCATTTCTTTCACAGTAATAGAAATAAGTGCTGTTATTTCATGAGTGTGCATGTAAACCAATACGCAACCTTTATATATCAGTGACAATGCATTTTGTTGTACATAAATTACGATTTTGCCATAACAAATATGTTTTAATTGGTCTCCTTAATACATAACATATCTTACGTTATTAACAACATAAATACTGTATGGTCTATGAAAACATCAGATCTGATTTGTTTTCTTATACATCACGCATGCAAATTTGTATATATTAGTGTAACAATACAGTTTATCTTAACATTAAATGATACTTTCATCTATAACTTAAAAGGTACATGTTATTTTTATCAAAACATACATAATATTATACTTCATTTAATAAAGAAATGCAAATAATGAAGTATGCAGATTCATAATAGTATTTGCGAGGCATCAATTTAATCTAATTTTTACTTCCAAAACTACAGAAGAAACATGAAAATATTATTTAAATGACTGGAATTCCATCTGTCTGTCTGTTTCTGTACAATTTGTCTTGTTTTGAATTATTGTGCCTATAATGGTAGATAATCACAAATAAGTTTTTGTAATGTTCGTGAATCACATACCGTGTTGTTTTCTGCATATAAACAAGTGTTATGAACCTCTTGTGTGTATATTTTATTTCTCTCATGATCATGTATTTATGTTTTGTTTTCGAGACAAAGTTTCTATGACTTTTTGGTATTATTTAGTTCTTCTTAGATAATCAGGATCAGATAGCTTTCGCCTCTCTGGGTATTCTTTCTGCCTTTCCCTTTGTGTTTGGTCATATTAAATGAAAAGTTAACGAATCTAAAAGGAAGAATGCAAATCTGTTTCAAATTTATTATGATTATTTATATATTTCATGATTTTTTTACATGATAAAAAATTATGATCAAATATTAAAATTTTGTAAGATATGTTACGTATTTCATAAGATATATTATATAGCTAATCTCTTATATTGCTCACATTAAACAAATTGTTTAATTTGCTAACAGTCATAGTTTGTAATACCTTTGAATAGTATGTAGAAGCAATTACTTTATGTGTAAACTAATAAATTATGGTTTATTGAAGTGTTATTTGACTGTAACATACTTTATATTGCATAAGATACATTAGATATTTCATAAACGTTTTCACCTGTTATTTCAGAAAATTCTGCGCGAATAAACAATTAATATATTTTCCAAATAGAGCTAGAACTTTGAATTAATAATACACATTTCAAATACTACAGTACATGTAATGAAAATACGATATATACCTACTTTTCCTCACTTATACTTGTCGTTAAAACGTTCCCGCTGCGTGAACCTAATGATAAACAAGTCGACACAAGGCTCCTTGTGCTTCCGTGGATATTACTTTTGCATCTGGTGTGCATAATTTTTTATGTTCAATTACTTGGTTCATTCATGTACTGTAATCGCTTAATGTTTTGACATAACATATCTTATTGTAGTTTTAAGGACATGTTTGTCACTGATTAAAATAGAAGGATGTTTGACTTTCTATCACTGCTGTTTATACCGGTATTCATATAATTGACAATATGTTGATGTTAGTATAAACAAGAAATATCTTTAAAAAAAGATAATCGGCGCAGATACAGTACAAACTTAATGCCATATAGATGTACAGAAACCGGACATTGGCAAAGTCAAGCATGAAGACACTTTGTTACTGGAAATAATTAATTGTATTAATTTTTGGGTAAATGTACTCTTTCATAGATCAAGATTATATTTTCTTCTTTTTCTCACCAGCTATGTCAGGAAATCGTAAACTTGTGAAAACTACTGTAAAAATGCTCATGTAAGCAAAAAATAACTAATAGTTTGATTCTAATTAGTAGTAATGTATCTACATTCAGGCAGATGTTGCTCATACTGTCATATTTGTTTTTGTTTACCATATTATTAAGTGCACTGGATCTGTTACTAGCATAACTCATCTGTATATGATGGTCACTCGATTCACATGTTTTTTTAAGCTTTGAGTTTTTATTTGTTTAAGTTGATTTCGCCAGTGCCTGCAGCATGATCAGACAGATTTGACATTTAAATATTTTAAACCACGTGAGCAGTTCAGGCCATAGACAATACTCTTGAGTTTATTTTGCATGGTTTAAATGTTTCAATATTTAATTTTATACTGTTGCATATTTTGATTATTGAATTATTTTCAGACAATTATACAAACAACTAACAATTACCGGTACGAATTCTGCTGTAAAATTTCATAATGACAACTCTTTTAACCAATGATAAACAACCTTATTCAACTGAAAATTTTGTATCTAACAATTTCATTAGTTCAAATGTAGGTCAAAATCAATTTTAATACAGCTGCTTTGAAAAATCTGTATAACGTATCTTACGTTTTTTATTGAAATCTCCAATTGACACTGCTTGATTCACTTTGGACTTAATGTATTAATGTTAAATAGAAACTGATTTTTTTCTTTTCGTAGCAAGAAAGATTGTATTATTTGAGACTATTTAAATGTACCCATACCATATAACGATCATCATAAATTAATCAGTGACAAATTTACATAACGTATCGTATTTCAAATTTAGGGACAAGCCTGCAAAATTGACACCAATGCCAGGGACATACCAAAATGGTCTAACATGCACCACATTTGAAGCCAACAACAGAAATTAAGATATCATATTGTTTCAAAAACATTTTCAAAGTGTTATTTCATGAATGATGGTCATTAGAGATGGATAATAACTCTCCATACGTTATTTTCTTTTGTAATATTTGCTTGGGACAGTTGATATATGTAAATTTGCTAATTAACATAGAATCAACCATGATTATTATACTCATCGTCAACTCATTGTTATTTTTATGATGTTTACCATAGTTATTTCTGTTGAATATTTTGCATAATATTAGCTAAGGTGTTTCTTTGTGTAATACTTCATATAATTATGCGCAATAAATTATTGTAACTTGCACCAATTGAAAAATAGTTTTGTTTTGCCATTTCACACATACTCCTAATTCTTTGGTTTGTTGATGTAGATATAGGCTTATAATTCAATTGCATTTTGGGTCATTTGTTCTAAACCTCATATTTAGGGTCATTTGTCCTAAACCTCATATTTAGGGTCATTTGTCATAAACCTCATATTTAGGGTCATTTGTCCTAAACCTCATATTTAGGGCCATTTGTCCTAAACCTTATATTTAGGGTCATTTGTCCTAAACCTCATACTGTAGAACGCTTTAATTTTGCAAGGTCAACATTTCGCTGTTAGAGGTTTTACTGTATATTGTAGCATCATCTTTTAGTTCACCATTTTATTATTGTTCTAAATTGACAAGCATCATGTTGTTAATGTCTGTATTCACAAAATGGTTTTGAATTTCAGGTAGATAATTTGATTTTGAGGGAACATTTATATCAAAAAAAGATTTTAGTTGCCTTGAGAACTACAGCTCTTGGCATTTTGTAAACCTGCAATATTGTAATGTAGTGTTTATGTCTAATACAATTTTGATAAATAACTTGACTGGGCAAGATGGACGCACACATGATTTGATACATAAGTTTTATAACTGTTGTAAACAAACTAAAATTTTGTTGTTTTTCTTGACAATAATTTATTTTTTATTTAAGAAATGATTCTTATAATTATAACAATTATTACATATGATATTCCTAAATAAACGAATTACACTATTGTTCTCAAAACTGTATTCACTAGCCTCTAATCATAATTTCTAAAACGTTTTAGTTCAATTTAATTCTAGATATAAATAGGACTTATTATTTTCATGTACTAATGAATTTATAGGATAGTACTATATGCAATTTTCTCATAATTGACCATTTTCTTGTAAAATTTGTATCATTGGGTGTTGCTATGGTTTTGGTGTGTTTTTTTAGTTTAATATTTTGTTAATTAGTGATTTACATCCATTTTTAGCTCTCATGGCGTCCGCCGTCATGCACCATCAAACTTTACCTTGTGAACACACTAGGGACCACATTTTTCTATGTCACGGTTTTGATTGGATCTTCACCAAAGCTTGTCAGAATGTTAGTCTTATCTAAGTGTAGGACAAGTTCAAACTTCGGTCGTCTGAGGTCAGACTCTAGGTCACCAGGTCAAATCACAGGAAAATGCTGATATCAGCCGACCTCATGACAAAACAATGTTTTAATGAGTAAACAATGATTCTCATGTGAGCATATAGGGCCATATTGTTTATGTTTTCTTGACGAATTATACCTAAGAGTATTTGTTTATTATAGCTGTTTGCGAGTACTTACTGTATTGTCTATTACTAGTTTGGCCGATCCTGGCCATTTGATTGGCTAATGGTGATTTCGGTCATTTTTGATTGGTCAATCATTGGACCGGCTATTCATCGCGTTACCTGTCATGTTTGACTGAATCTGTTCGTCTGCTCTGTTGTTGAAACGCAAATAAGTAATGTAGGCATCGTTCTATGATGTTAACGTGGCATAATATCGGAAACATCATTATAATTATGTAAGTTTAATGTGGTTGTATCATATCAGACTATGGTGGATTTGGTAGTATTTAGTGTGTACTTTATTCCATTGATGTATGGTATGGTAATACCATGTACATGTGAACTATATACATGAATGTATTCATTTGTCAAATACTCATGATTGTCAAAATATGTGTATTATCTATAACTTGTAAATATGTTACACTCTCCATAATGGAGGAATGAATAAAAGCAACTTCATACAAAAAACTTAAACCAATGCTTCTTGTAATTCGTCTAACTATAACGTTTTGTTATAGTTGTTCTTGTTATATGTCATTTAAAATTACTAAGATATGGCCCTGTGGTAATAAAAATTTGAGATCGGTCCCCAAGCTAATTTATATCATATGATCGTTACATAAGTCTGACAACATAATTAAACATTAATCAGCTCTATCTTTTCAACAGTAAACTCTGAGAACGGAATTAGGATTTGATCTCTGAGACTGATCTCAAGTTGTACGACCTCATGGCCGGACTTTTTTAACTTTTTGTTTCATATTTCATTTTTAGTAGATTTGCTGTAACAATCATTCTATTGTTCCATAGATGTGTCATACAAGTTCATGTGAGTCTATGTATAATTATTATCTAAGTTAAAAAAATTGCTTTGTTTTTCATTTTTGCTTACCAGTAGGGCTGAGTACCGTTTCACGTGTTGTATTGAATACCGGTACATACGGTTCAGTTGATATATCGTATCGAACGTTGAAGTATCGAACAATTATTGATCAAAATAAAAAAAAATTAAAACATGTTTTGGACCATGTTGTGTGGGTTTTGTAAATTTTCGTCAAATAAAAAGTGGTGACACATATAAAACCTCTCTGTAGTCATCCGCAAGAAGAAAATAGTTTTTTTGCAGTTCAGAATGAGTGTTTGGCATGCCTACTGAATGAACATTAGGTTCCTTCCCTTATTATTAGGCCTATGCAGCCAATATTTGATTTTTGTGTCAAGTACCTGTGTCGATATAGTCCAAGTTTCTCACCATTTCTGTTATTTTTTCATATGTATAGAACATCAAATGATATATCGGATATCGATCATTCCGTATCAATACAAATATCGTAATGGTAAATTTTATCGATACTCGGCCCTACTTACCATGTATTTATTTTTTATGTATTTCTGGAACATGTTCAAGAAACAAAAAGTAAATATATTCTGGGTCTGTATTCACAAAGCATCTTAAGATCTTCTTTAACTTAAGTTTAAATTTTTACTTAAGTGTAAATTTTGTTCATGGTAAAAGTTTGTAATTAAACCAGTCATCAAAAGTGTGAAAGTGAAAATGAATTATCATTTTCATTATTGGCATCTTTAGAACAAAGATAAAATAATATTATTGTGATTTCCTCCTTTATATTAGTACAAAAGAGTAAGGAAAAAGTCAAATTTAAGGAAAAATATAACCTAAGTTAACAAATTACTTAAGATGCTTTGTGAATACGGACCCTGGCCTTACTTAGAATTTTATAGATATGTGTATAAAACTCACACTTGGTATTGTATTTAAGATATATCAGGGTGTTACATAATAAGCTACTCATGTAAAAGTAGATGTAATAAAAGTTCACATTAATTTATGTTGTTGTTTTTCTCTGTTCAGTCCTAAGTTTCATAACTAGAGATATTGGTCGTCTATGTCATCTCATTTCATGTTGGACATAGATGAATTTAATGCATTGTATTTATACTTCTATAATTAGGCCTCATCTTTAATTATCCCCCCCCCCCCCCTCCCGGATATTAAAATGGTAGCCGTCCGTGCGTCCTCACTTCCGTGGGTCTGTCACACTTTTGTCTGTGCATAACTCTACATTTCCCATGCAATTTTCACCAAACTTTCACAGAATGTTTATCATCAAGTGCTGCAGTGCATATCATCAGGGTTTTGCGATTGAATTATTTTAAGGGAGTTATTGCCCTTTGTTGAATTTTAGATTTCTGTGCTTCTGTACACAACTACTCCTACATTTCCCATGCAATATTCACCAAAATTTCACAGAATGTTTATCATCAAGTGCTGCAGCACAGGACATCAGGGTTTGCTTGAAGCTCAACCTAAAATAATAACACTGAACTTCTATAACTTAAAATAATAAAGTACAAAATGTGCTTTGAAATTTTACCAGGCGAGACATAATGTTTATCAAGGAGTAAAAAAAGTAATTTCAGGTAGGACAAACTACTGTACCTGAACATTTTCCATGAAGCTCCATTTTGTATGTTCCTACATGCTTTCAAGAATACAAACAAAATCCTTAACAAAAATTTCCCGTCTTGTCTATATTACTAATGAAAATCTAGCAAAAAACAAACAATTTTGTACACCCTATCAGGGATGCTATATGACTGTAATATATCAATTATGACAGATATCAATTAATTGTACTATGGGACATAATATGTTGTCTTAACTTCTGATGTTGTAGTTACGCAAGAGTTGTTGTTCTCAACCTGCTAATACATAGTTCATAGGTAATTTTATGTTAACAACTTGATAATTTCCCAGTAAAGGGCAATTACATGAATTATTTGCTGGCACCCTACTGAACAGTTTGTTTTATTTGATTATTGTAATTTGATTTAGTTTAGATATAATCCGTTGGGAGTCCAAAAGCCACTGACAAAAGATACCGAAGATCCACAAAGAGTAGCGCATCAACACTGGATTTATAGACATCTTCATCCAACTATAGTCAAACATGTGTTAGTGGCCACCTGCAAATAAAGGTCATCCTGTGAAAGGCCGTTCTTTTGCAAACTGTCAGTGATTATTCAAAACAGAGTTACATTCAAATAAAGGTCACCTGTCAAAAAATACCACATTGTCTTTCCCAAGGGCAGCCTTTGTTCACAGGCTTGACTGTACATGCATTCTTGCCATCCTTAAACTGTTACTAGGCATATATGGTCATGATTATATTGGCCCCCTTCTATGACTCAATCCATAAAAATATTTCTCCTTTATAATTAAGGATCTGAGTGAAACAGTCTTTGTTGCATGATAAGATTTCACAACTTTTTGTAATTTAGTTTATTGGAAAATTGCTTAGAATTTTATGAAAGCATGTTTTGATTTAGAGATAAACACTGAGACTTTGGTCAGATTCACTGGTCAATCTATTGCAAGTTAAAGGAATTAATTTTAACAACTATAGGCCTACTGTGGAATAATTAATTTTCGTTGGGGATTTGATTTCGTGGGTCGTCTCATCCACGAAATTAAATCCCCACGAATTTAAATGCAAAGATAAGACCTTTCTTTTCAAAAATCAAATCCACGAATTTATGTCCCCACGAAATAGCCATTTTAGTAAAAAACACGAAAATTGAACCCGACGAAAATAAATGAAAATACAGTAACCAGGCTCAGATTGAACGTAACACCGCACTTTTATAAAACCCAATCATATCAATGATATATAATCCTTAAATAAGAATAAAATCATGTAAACGTTAAACTCATAAAGTGTGTTCAGTGAATGATGTTGTTGTACAACTTAGCAACGTAAGGTGATACTGCACCTTGTAGATAAACAAGTAGAGCTAAAGCACAATATAAAATCATTCCACTATTTGTATGAAAAAATTAATCATGCTGACGAAAAATTGTCTTACATTATATCCGATGTGATTTTATTGCACAACTTTTTGTGTGCACATATATTATGAAACCCCCTGTACTAATTGTTTATCCAGAGAAACATGATTTGCAATGAACCATAATCAAAACACTGGGAGGACTGGTATAGATCGACTTTGCAGTGCTATAAAAAATCATTTGGTTGAATTCTGAAGTCTGGTAATGAACACCTGCTAGCCTTGTCGACAATTAAAGTTAGGTTTCACATATTTTATTCCCGTCTTAGTTAGCATATGTACATAAAAGTGTCCCTGGTGTTGTTCAGTTGTCAACTTCAGGACATCGTAGACACGCTGAGGCACATAGAGGCAGTTGACTTGGCTAAAATTTGCAGAGCAATATTTGGCTACGCCACTGGAACATTCTTGTAGGAACTCGAAAATCTCGTGCTTTTGAAAAAAAATGCGTGCAAATAGTCCTGAAATAGACCTGTTCCCGTAGTCGAGTGGTTAAGGATCACAGCATACATGTAACCTCTCACTGATAGAGGGTGGTGCCGGGTACCAATCCCGCTACCGACTATGTCTCTTAGGCAGTTACTTACGGAGGATGGGAGTCTAGTACTGGTTCTTACCAGGGACGACATGCTTAGGTGAACTGCTATAAGTATGATTGTTAACAAGGGGCGTACAACTTGACATAAACAAACAGCCTATATCAGTATATATATAGTTCCCGGTCTTTCAAAAGGTAAGGAGGATTCTTTTTTTTATTTTTTAAGAAGCTTATAATTATTATAATATGGATGGAATCATTGTGTGCTGGGTCTGAGGTTAATAAGTTCGAAATCGGTTTCCAAGCTGCATGAAATCTCATTGTCTGTCTTTAACTGTTTAACGTATCTGAGTTGATAATGATAAAATAAAGTCGATATTAATTATCATGACACTTATAAATATGTCTTCTGAATTGATTTGAACGTGTAATTTAACATTACAATGTGATATTTTTCTGTCAATATATTACTGAGAAAGAATGTTGTTGCCTCTAGACCAGAAAACCAGTATTATTCTAAAACTGACGACTACAATAATTCAAGACATGTGCGTTTTTAAAAAAAAAATGTTCAGTTATATCATTAATTGCTTAATTTAAACTGTATTTTATTTACATAATCAGACCATATATTAGACAAAATCGATATTAGGTTGTGTCATTAATATCACGGTAAAATGTAGACGGGATGTTGTAAAACTCATCCAAAATAATGGACCTTTGTAAAATAACATGGGCTTAATTTCTGTCTCTCCACTTTGTACTACACGTATATGTTGAAAATAATTCAGTATTTTATGTATTTATTTTCATTGAACTGGTCCGTTGATATTCTTCTTCATGCTAGGGAGTTGTATTCTGTAACCTCTCACAGATAGAGGGTCGCGGGTTCGAAGCCCGCTACCAACCATGACTCTTTAAGTGAGAAAATAGGCAGTTGGCTGATAAATGAGCCGTAATTTAATGATCATACGAAGAAGACACGCGGGAGCATTTTTTATCTACTTTCAATGATGTCACTGATTATAAACTAGAATATTTCTCCAGCATTTTCAACATTGAAATGCCCCTTGACATTTTGTTCACTCGTGACAGAATGATGAAATTATATTGTCCAGCATCTTAAAATGAAAGAGTGAAGGCGAAATTAGCAGAATACAAAATATGGGAAGATTGTGTAAAGACTTGTAACTAAAAATGAGGGTTGTGTGTGCAGTGCTGGGACATGTTTTAATTGGCTTATAAATCTATTTTAAAAAACTTTCAAACCGGTACAAAACATTTTAAGAAATCTAAAAATGAATTTGCTAGATTAAAGTAATAATTTTAGAAAATTTGAGTATAGATATGTTTCTTAAATACTTATGTTTATTATTCTTACATGGGTAGATCGATGTGTACATTTATAGTACGTTGTGACTACAGAATATGCCCCAGGCTGTGTTATCAATTTAAGCACGTGCTTTCCATACACACATGTTCAAGGGATTAACAAACATTTGATTGGCCAATCGTTTGTACAATATTGTATTAGATATGTTAGGGCCTTAGGGGCGTGATTTCATGATATAATTTTCGCAGGTACACATATTCAGGTAAACATGATTTTTTATTGTAGAATTTTATTATTATTATGTGGAATTTCATTTTTTATGCATTAAACTGGCAAACGTGGAGCATATTATGTGTGTAATATATCTTAATTTTAGTATATCTTATATTTTTAGATTTAATTTATAACTTTATATTGCCAAGGACTTATAAGTCCTTGATATTGCGAATTTGTTTTCGGTCACTGCAATATTCATTTTGATTGTGAAATAGCTGGATTTTATTACTTAATTGGCATCTTATAAACACATACATGAATATCTTAAAATTGGCATTGAAGTTTGTATAAATAAATATATCATAATTTTTTTTATTATGTTCTACTGAGCATTCTTTTTTCCCGCCAGTTAAGGTATGCCTGACTTTGTTGTCAATGTTCAGGAATAGTAATCATTATGATTATTGTATTGAACAATATAATGGACAATGATAAATTATTTCAACATTGCAAAAATATTATTGTCATGAATGTGACCCTTTTCTTTTTTTCTTCGTAGAAATGTGACGAAGAGTGGGACCGTGGAACTATAGTCTTTAGCTTCAACCTTCACGTCAATCAAAACTGCAATTGATCAGAAAGCGTGCGGAGCGAGCCAGAACAAAATGACGCTGTCTTCGGACTCATAGAAACATGTGAGTGAACATTAAGTTCATGCAATTATTCATTTATTTCGAAGCTGAAAGTTATGTCACTTGACTAATTTTACTTCAAGCTCAAAATGAGTAATAGATACTATCCTAATTAAGGTTCTATTAAGATTAGCACGTGCACATGTCTGATTGGAAAATATATGGCGGACGGAAGCTAATTTTTAGACGCATTATAGATCAATCATGCCTCTTCTCATCTTGTTTAAGTGGAATTATGATGTACGTTGAACTTCAGAAGAAATGTATTACTTTTTGTTTGTACCAAACAATCGTTGTTACATATGATATTTACAGTTCCAAATGGTGAAAGCCGCTATCCTTAGGCTTTGAGAAATTGATTGCCATAACTCACCAAAAAGCCTCTACCGAAATTTCTTTTGACCTCTCAGGATTTTGTTTTCATTTTAAAATAGCAGTGTGACATGTATATTGGGTTAATTATGTATTAAAATAAATAGTAAAAAAAATCCTACCTAACCTACCCACTTAAAATTCTCTGGGTTGCCTTACAGTAGCAATGCAACATGATTTTTTACATATTTTTAGACAGAGTTACTATTGATGATAACATAAGTGAAAGAATTATTGAACAATCTTTGTTTAAACTAAAGTTATGATGTTTTTCCCAAGTCCACTATTCGGCATCAAAATTCACTTCAGTTAAAAAATCACAAAATCCTGACCCAATTTAATTTTTTTTGCAATATATTCAGATGTCACAAGCTTTTAATAGTATTGTCTGTTAGTGAAGTATGCAATTTACCTAAAAAAATCTAAAACTGTACTTGGCAATACTTTCTGAAGATCATTTATCTCTTTTTTGGATGGCTGTTGGGCAATTTTCACCAAAAAATTGTGCAAAATGGTTAAAAACCTGCAAAAAAATCTTTCAATCATATTAATGATAAGTGTACATGTACATTAAAGTAACAAACAAGTTGATGAAAGAAATAGCGCAAGTCTAGAAATCAGTAAAACTCTCAAAACATGAATGGAATGAAAATATTTGGGACAAATTTTCTTAACATTTACAGTGAATTTCAGTGCAAATACTAAATGCTTGGTTATATTTTTTATGTAATAAACACATTGAAACATGTTCTCATCATGTGCTGTCAGAATCTGAAGCTGTCATCCACTTTTAAACAGAATATTTACGACATTGCTTGTACGTAGTTGTTCGCTACTTTCAATTTGCCGACATCTTGGATTTTGGGACTGGGGTTGGAATATGTTGAAATAACAGTATATTCCGGTTGTTTTCTTTCAAAAATTGCATTAAATACTTTGAATGACACTTTGCTGCTAAAGAACACACCAAATAATTGAGCGAAATCGAATACATTTTTCTAGCTGATTGGAAGCGTATTTCTCAGTATTTAGCATGTTTTCCACATGTTTCATCATCTATCTAACTATTAATTGCATTTTGGTCCAGTGTTTCGATTGTTTTATAGCTTTAAATTACCTATAATAAATGGGTACTATTCTTGGGTCAGGTGATACGAAAAATTAATATTCATGAGATTCGCAAGGAGAAGTAACTCCAATTTACTTGGCATCGCTACTTACAGTAGTCCAACTAATTGTACATTACAGATGATATTGAGACATTTTTGCGCTTGCCGATATCTATCTTCTGAGTACAACTGCGCAAAGGTAAATTCTGTGTCAGAAAAAGGATACTCTTTGGCTATGTAATCCCAAATGAAATCTGTTTGGAACGATTTTACATCAAAATAAAATTGGTACCTGTTTTATGTTGTAAGCGGTTACATGACCTCAGACATTTTGCTGATGGGGTTAATTAATTAAATAATCAGTTGTAAAAGTAGACATACAAATGCATGAGTAAGTCGCGCGTGTCAGATATGATTGTTAATCCCAATTGTGATTCGCTTCACCAACTTCGCACCTCTAATGATGAGATTGTCGCAAGGCAGAGATCGTAGCTGATCTTACCCTTATTTCGCACAATTAATGCCTGATTGTGGTTGATCTGTTCAGTTTAACACGTAATTGACGGATAAATGTGTATGTGCATGTCGATGTTTTGGATCGACATTCCCAATCTACTTTCATTTTACTTGTCAATGTATAGTGATAAAGTCAAATCATCCCCAAATGAAACTTAATCATCATAATTATGAATATTAATGCCCACTGTACTGTCTGATTTCAGTATTTGATAGTCATACGGAGACGTATCTTACGGAAAATATAGGTATACACACGCCTCTCATCCGCGTTGAAAAATAGTACCACTTGTTGTATAAGACTGTAGTTTTGATAAATGTTCAGGTTTTTTTTAAGCGGACGCCTGCTTGCCCGCAACAGGTTAAAATCGTTACGGGCTAGTGATTTTTAAAAATAGCTAAGCCAGCCGGGCAAGTGAAATTTTCATAGTGAAAAGTCTTTCCGTTTCTTTTGCTTTGTGAAGCATTTTCTCTGGGTTCATATCGATTGGCTTTTGGACTGTTATCAGCCAATCAAACAGGCCAAAACATATTCTGTAAAATAATTCAGACTTTGCGAAAGCCGTCGGACTTGTCCGATACCGATGGATTGTGTTTTGGTCAGATAAAAATCTGATCTCATCGATACGGCTGTTCGGTGGCTCATTTACCCGATGTATATTATACCTGTTTATCTATTCTGATTTATATGCATTAAGTATGCCTATGTTGTTTTTTTTAAATCCAAAATTGAATCTTAAATATTGAATATAAGTTGGCAGTACTCTAGCAAACTTTACACATTTGTGAAGTGACTTTACATAAAAACAACTTATAGTTACTTCTCCAAAAATCGTAACAAACTGAGATGAAACTACGTCAGTGTCTATACTAATTACACATAGATAAGGTTAAAGGAGGGTGGAAATTCTGTCGAACAGTCAATAGAATTAAATATCGATCATTGGGGTCTTCAGCTAGAAATAAATGGGCGGTTTATTTGTCAGTCAGGGTCAGTTATAGAAATAAATAACCAATGAAAATGCTAGCATTCATTGATCATGCGGGTTTTTTCCCATAACACATTCTAAGCATCAGGTTATTTACTGACACGGCTGTGTGTAGATTGTATTGAGATTAATAAGAATGGCATGTTATGTAAGTTTACATCATTCTTGATTGAAATTGATGCTTTATTGTGTCAATTTAGATATAATTATGCAAACCATTTAGCAGGTCCACAATTTATGACAATTTGTTTGAATTTAATCAGATCAGGTGTAAACCACTACAGACTCAGTCTTTGACATATTGATAGTAAAATTTGACTTCTTTGTAAATTGTGAAATCAGTCTCTTCTGTGTTTGATTCAGATCAAATAATGTATGATAGTGAGGTTCCTTTGGTTTGTGAGTGATCCAGTTTTTATGGTGATATTGACAGCTCACGAATAATGAATGGACACAAAATTGCACTGCTTCTTAAAACTGTTTCAATATTAAATACATTGTATTCGTACATCTTAATAAATTTTTATCAGATTGGATGCATTTAATGCTGTAAAGTAATGATGTAGAGATAATCGATTATAATCGAATAATCGTTGCTGACAGATTGAGGTCGGCAACTATTAATGCTAGTGGTGTTAAATCGATGTCTATACAAGTAGGGAAATTGCCATCATTATTTGTCTTCAACTGTCTTCTTTCCACTACTTTCGGGCAATGTGTGTATTTAAGCAAGGGTGGTCACTTTTATTAGAGAAAAGTTGAGTGAAATTTTGCCTTGTCCGGAGAAGTTCAGGTCATCAGTCTAGAAGTATTTTGTGTTTCATATTTTAATGACTATATATTGTATGACAAACAAGTTACAACCAAATAAGTTTGTCAAATAAGGATACAAATTTGCTTTCAACTATTTTCCGACTGAATCAAAACACCCTTTCCGACTCGATTTGATAATCGATTCTCTTTCAAGTCTGATTTTACAACACTACTGTGAAGTATTTAATTCCATAGTGTTTATTCATTGCATTTGTGTATATAGGACTTATTAGAATTTTAGTTCATCTATATCATCAATAAAATATCAAGAATATAACTATGTATACAGGGCTCTCCTTTGACCCTTAAAATGGTATTTTGACTCTTGAAAGTAGCAAAATAAGGCTTTTGATTCTTGAGAATTGGAACCAAAGGGTCAAATTATTAAACTATTACAGTAGCTAGTAAGAAACTTAGTTGACTCTTTAAATTTTGACCCCTAACTTTTGAAGTCGAGGGAGCACCCTGGTATATGTTTACACTCAAATAATATATTGATTAATCACTGTAGAATTAGATTTGTTTTTCTTTTAAATGGTTTTTATTCATAAATAATTATTTTAATATATGACATATTTTGTATTACATGTTAACAAATATTTACTTAAAATTGGGCAACCTGATTTCTCTGGGGGCAAGTAGATGTTCAAAGTAACTTGCCTCTCGGGCAAGTGGAAGTAAAATCCTTAAGAAAACCCCTGAATGTTGGAGATAAATTGCAGGATTCTATTGATTTTGAAAGCACGGAAAATATTTTGGCAATTTATACTGTAAAACTAACAAGTATAATAATTAAGTATTCATCCACACTAAAGTTCATTCATAATCTTATTGTCTCTCAGTGTAGACAGTTAACATAAAACACAGGGTCAGAAATTAAGTACAGCTGGTTAATACAGTTCAATGTGTTGTATACAAATCAAAGTGCTGAAGGTAGTGAATTTGTTTTGTTTTTTCTGCTAGTAATTTCTCACTGTATGTCATGACTTTTAGAGTGTAGCTTTTCCTTGATAATTGTGGTTTGTCAAGACTATGTACTTGACCCTCAAATTTTAATTCATAATTAAGATAACACCCCTGTTGAGAATTTGTTCATGAACTGATGATGTTCATGAACAGTTTATGAAGTTTCATGAACTGTTCATCAACTGAAGTCAGTGAACAATTCATGATGAAACTTAACTAACCATTCATGAACATCATGAGTTCATGATCTGTTCAGAAAGTTTCATGAATTGTTCATCTAAGTTCATCATAGGTTCACCAAAATAATTCATCAATAATTCATGAACCTAATGAACAACACATTTTTGATAAAGACTGCCTAAGGTTGATAAGTTAGTTCATAGACATTTGTAAATGAACTTCATGTCCAATTGCTGGTCAGGCCACTTCTTTTTTATTTCTTGGTTTACAAAAGCGACGGTCGTAATTTTTCCAAAAGTGAAAACAAAAAAATGCAATTTGGCATTTTTATTTTTGCCGATGGTACGAAAAATTTTGAGTACGAATCTGACTGCGTATTTGGAGTATTGTAGCGGGTGATTTACATGTCGGATGGGCCGATGGACGTCATTATGGTTGCTGAGGTAACAATTAAAGTAAAAGGCATAAATTTACACTCTTAAATATGCATAGTCATGTATTTTCGCGATACGAAAAATAGACGAAAACAGGTTGGTCGAGTCAAGATTGTTTGTGATGCAGTTAATAAAGACATTTACGAAAATTTTACCATGATTGGTTGGATTTGTATAATTTATGAAGCAATTAAAATCATTTCAACTTGTTACATTGTTGAAAAGTTAACATGGTGCCTGGATAAATATGACTCGCGGAATGTATAGTATTTTGTTTGGATACACAAGTTTATCTGACCAAACTTTGTTTCTTGTATCACTGTTGTAAGCAGTCAATTCTATTTCAATATTTGTTGTAGCATTGGAACTACTTTCTGGTCATTCCTATCAAAATTAGGTAGTACTACCATATGTAGTTTGGTATATTTGTTTCCACATTGCATAATGCGAGTTTTTGTGCATCACCAGAGCATTTTTTTTTTTTCGACCTGCCGATGGACATTTTTCCAAAAAATTCTTATAAATCAAGAAATAAAAAAGAAGTGGCCTTATGAATAAATTCATGAACAAGCAGTGAATAAACTGATGAACTTTAGTGAACTGTTCATCAAATTCTCGACAGAGAGAGGCCTTGACTTTTTATGCCCCAGGCATCTTTGATGTCGGGGCATATGGTGATTGTCCTGTCCGTTCGTCCGTCCGTACAAGGTTAAGTAGATTTTACCGTTTCGTCTAGCACCAATACCGCTTGCTAGAACACTTTCATACTTTTACAGTTGTTGCTTATGACCATTCTCAATCCACCCATACTTAACAAACACCGACACTTTGACATTGTCAAATGGGCTATTGCTTCACAAGCATGCCACCTGTGGTATTCCCATTTATTGAATGCAGCGTCTTGTTTAAGTCTGCAGTCTTCGCATTTCTTTTTCGTCACTAGCCCAGGCTACCAGCTTAGAAATTTCACTAGCCCGAATCCAAATTCACTAGACCAAACTAAAATGATCTATTTCTATAGCAGTGAGACTATAATAGTAAACTGTTACAACATCAAACTAGAATGATTAACATTTTAGCAAACTCTTTCCTCTCATTTATTTCAGTGCTCTAAAGATAGCATAAAGAAGACATTTTTTCCGTGATGATCTAGAATAACTTTATAGTTTATTCCATGTACCCCAAAATTTAAGTTGTCTGCAACAATATCAACTTGTCCGAAATCTGACCATCATGTAATGTAATGAATTTTGTATGGATGCAATCAAAATGATTTAGTATTGAAGCTGTTTTGAATCCATTTAGCATTGAATTTTCATTTTTGTCTAAGAAGCAAATCCACACCCAAAAGCCAATCATTATATTCAACAAAAAAAGAAACTTTACATATTTTAGGTAAGATTTCCATTTACGCAACTTTAATTGACGATGTATTAACCTAAACAGGCCTCGAAAAATCGAAATTTGACGGGCGAGCGCTTTTATCTAGTTCCAGCGCACAAGTTCAGTAACACCGTCAAAAGGTATTAAAAATTCCAAACGAACACGAAATTGAAAAAATACAAATGTATAACAAACACTTATTATTTATCCCTGTTTTATGAATGTATATGAGTTAACAAATGAAACAATAATTCTTGCTAAATAAATACCCGGGAATTAATGGATTATGCAGAACTCGATCCGACAAAGCAGTATGTCATTCTCACTTCACTTACTAACGATCGACTAGGCATCGCTATCGTCACATTCTAAACCAATTGTAAAAATTTGGCCACATTATTATAGCGCTTGAATTTCCCAAAAAATTTGGAAAAAAGGCCCTGGTTAAGATATTTGCTTGTTTTTACTCAGACATATAGGCCAAATGAAAATTGTGCAACAGAATTTTTTTAAACTGCATAATCATAACATACGATAACAGAAACATTTTAAATGAAAAAAAGTGGGGATCACTGATCTCATTTTTGGGTTACCTGTCCTTGAACTTGATTGTTTTTGGGTTACCTGTCCTTGAACTTGATTGTTTTGTTTATTTTAGGTAATTTCAAGGTGAAAAAACAACTTCGCTGCATGTGCAAGACTGATGCAAGTTTTTTTCACTGCTTTTACGATTCTTTAGAGCCAGGTCTATCACACCATCGTTCAGAAGCTGCAAATGTGATATGGTATGTTTTATTTTCTTCATCAGCGACAGAAATTTGGTTATGTTCTACTCGTTTACATTAACTTCAAATGAAGACTAATTTGCAAACAAGGAAAGTAATCTCCCAATCAGTTCATTTAGTGTTTGACTAAGTTCTCATTTTGCTAGCTGCTGGATTCTTGGAGCATTTGTTTGATTTCACATTTTGTCCGAACACTGTTGCAAGTAGGATGATCTTGTTATGTCCAGTAAAAATTTGATTATGACATCATGGCTACACCATGTCGAAAGCTACCCGGGCACCAGTAGTTCTACTGGGGTGGTGTTTCTGCATCAGGCCTGTCTAGTTCATTTTTGGATTATATTTAATTGATCTCTTTTAGCATACTGGCATAGCATTTTCTTCCAGCAATAAAATCAATGAAAGTGTCTGGTTATGCAGAGAATGAATGGAAACTAAATTTGTGACTTCTGCATAATGAATTAAATATTAAAGTCAGTTTGCACAGTGTTTTATTTAGATGATTGCAGGGTAGGTTGCACTAAGAGCCAATATATGTCATGACTAAATTGACATTGCCATGCAAATTTTTTTCTGATGTCTCACTGAATTGAAGTGGTGAGTAAGAAAAGGCAGGAGCCGTTACTTTTTATCCTTGGTAAAGATGTCTTCTGAATATGTGTAGTTGACGTTTTCATTATCAACACAATATGAGTTTTGTATCTACAGTTGGATTAAACATACTCTATATGCTTTCTGTTTTCTTTATTTCGTGGTGTGGCGACGATGGCCTTGGTCTCAGTTGAGACCAAGGGGAGGGTCTTCTTCATCGATCAGCACCTTGAGGAGGAAGATGGATTGACGGCATGGCCTTGGTCTCAATGGTCACCAAGGTCAGGGTCACAGTAATACGCACAGCGTTTCAACGTACGTATTGTCACTTGATTGTAAGCCATTATGCTTCTTGACATTTGTTCATCTGATGGAATTGGTCTGTCGTCTGCTTATTATACCCCTACAAACGAAATTTGTTCGTTGGTTGGTCAGTCCGTCCGTCTGCATAAAGGTTTGTGGAGCGAACTACTTCCACATTTTTATGAGATGAATTTGCTTGAAAATTCTTCTCATATAGCAATCATGCAAACTATGAATTTCAACACTGCGCTTCTCTCTATATAGCCTGTACATTTTTTCGGTCTTTGTCGTTACACAGTCTCGCTAACAGAGCAATACTGCACACAGTACAAACACTCATTCACATGCAGTCAGTAAGCAAATACGATCGGTTCAGCGTCAAGGACCCATTTCTAAAGGCTATCATTTTGCTTATAAATACCTCCTGAACTAGTTCTAATGTATCAATGTTTTGAGTATCATCTCCATCCTGGATTAAATTAAAAATCCCCTAAATATTCAGATGAGTACCGACATGGTTTTCCCAATTCAGTCGTAGCGTTTTAAATTGACCGTTTGCAAAGGACTAGAAAGATATTTCGATGAAATTTAATTTTTTTTAATAAATTTTACAAGTTCATTAACATCACTATTGGTAGTAAATACCTGATTCTGCTACTGTTCTATGGGAGAATAAGTAGAATAAGTTGAACATTGCCAAAATTGTAGTTACACATTTTTCCCAATTTTGATTAAAACACCGCAAAAATTCCCAATCCCAAGGGTATGGGTCATATTCCCAAAATACCGAGAAAAAACCCTGTGATTGCCTCAAATCATGAGTTGTAGTGTCTAAGGTATCCACCCATTGAATAATTCGCTGGTTGTATGTGATTGCAAGGTTGATATTCTTTAGATAAACGCTGATGTGGGTATAAAAGCACGAACGATATAGAAAATACTGTAGCTAACAGCGGTCCAAGTGATTGAGACATGCTTTTTGTAAAATATAGTGCTTGTTGCTCCAGTTCAGAACAATATATTCGTATATATAACATTGTTGCATGAAGAAAAAAATTTCTGCGTCGCATAAGACCATTGTTTAAAAAATCGGTTTTAAATTGGTATATCACTGCCTTGATGAACACCATTAATGTATATTTTCCTGATTTCTAGACCCAGGAGTTCTTTGATATTTAGGATATGTTATAAGTAGGGATGTCAAAATTGACCGAATCAAGTATCCGGATATTCGGATCACATCCGAATGTTCAGATCGATCTTTACACTGTTATTTAGTATTTACTGTTTTATTGTAACCAGTTTTCGCGACCATATGTTCATCGCTTGTTTCAGTTATTTTGAATAAATATTATATTCAATATTGACTAAAAAACGAATAATAATGAAAAACAAATACGCACAATACAATACAATTTCGCACGTATTTTTACTCAGACCGGTGTGAACCATTTAAAAGATTCACTGCCATGTTTCTATTTTAGTCCAGAGGGAACATATTCTTGGATTTAAAGTTATTGTAAAGCGTACGTACGTCATCATGTCTCTATACCTGCCAGGTTGATGATGACGTGTGTCTTAAGTTACACGGGTTATTTACTAAATCATAATGGCGAATTTTCTCTAAAACTGGACCAAAGAATTGTTTGAAACAATTGAAATTGATAACTTTGTGCAAACACATCACTTAACGCAATAGATTTGATGGGATTAACAAGTGATCGCTCCGGGCGATTGCATGATCGCCTCGACATGTTTTATAATTAGTGTATTGAAAATGGCGCGAACAACATACAGCAAGGTTTGTGACATTATGCACATAGAGGTTTAGTGACGGACTGAATTTTATTAAACTTGTATGGTCCGATTTTTAAAGTCGTTTTCTGCGACTCAAATCGGTCTGGGACGTTGATAAGGCATTAAGCGATATCACTAAATAAACTTTGAAACTTGATAATAAGTCATTAGTTAGAACTGCACGTGCACAAATTATCAACATTCGATCATCAAATGACAAACTTTCATTATAATAAGACGTGTGATAAATTATTTGTCATTACTATTATTCAGTTTTGACATTTAAATAAAATCGCAATAAATGTTGATATGCGATGTTATTAGTGTCACCGGTGTATATTGTAGGCCTAGCATATACTATGTTAAAGTGTCATCACCATGACGACGTCAACTTAATTGCACCCATGTGTTGGACATTTAAATAAAATCGCAATAAATGTTGACATTCCTAGTTAAAAGGCCTTGATAATTCATATGATGAATTAATTCTTTTTAAACAGGCAACATGATCCTTGTACTATAATATTTGATTGAATAAACAATAAACTCCAGTACTAGGTCCTCGTTTAAGACAGACAGTTTTCAATTTTGTATCGACTCATATATGCAAGCATCACAAAATTCATCTCATTTCAGGCTTTCAGGCCTTTAATTTAAGTGATTGCAATGAAACTTGAATTTGTATCACCATCAAGTGTAGATGTGTAAATTTTTATACCATGCGATTCACTCATCGCAGAGTTATGTCACCTTGACATAGCCATATAGTGTACTACTGCATTATTAGTGTCAAAGCAGCTACAGGGGTATTAGTCACCTCTGGGACAGCTCTAGTTTGTTTTTGTATGATCTGCCAACAGATCCTTCTGTATTTATGGGTATTTTCTTTATTTCAGCAGTCGGATGTGTCGACTCCTTGAAGTGGACCTCATCGAGGGATACCAACTTCAGATGGAAGCTTGGCACACGGATTGATGGCAAGGCCTTGGTCTCAATGGTCACCAAGGTCAGGGTCACCGTAATGCATCCAGCGTTTCAACGTAAGTATTATTACTTGATTGTAAGGGATTTTGCTTTTTAACGTTTCTTCTCCAGACCGAACCGTTAAATTGGTCTGTTGTCTGCATATTTCTTTTTGTCCATCTTGCAATTTACATGATCTGCCAACAGATCCCTCAGTATTAATGTGTATTTTCTTAATTTCAGCAGTCGGATGTGTCGACTTCTGGAAGTGGATCTCATCTAGGGATACCAACTTCAGATGGAAGCTTGGCACACGGATTGATGGTAAGGCCTTGGTCTCAATGGTCACCAAGGTCAGGGTCACCGTAATGCATCCAGCGTTTCAACGTAAGTATTATGTCTTGATTGTAAGGGCTTTTGCTTTTTAACGTTCATTCCTCAGATGGAATCGTTAAATTGGTCTGTCGTTTGCATATTTGTTTTTGTCCATCTTGCAATTTAAATGATCTGCCAACAGATCCCTGTGTATTAAAGGGTATTTTCTTGATTTCAGCAGTCGGATGTGTCGACTCCTGGAAGTGGATCTCATCTAGGGATACCAACTTCAGATGGAAGCTTGGCACACGGATTGATGGCAAGGCCTTGGTCCCAATGGTCACCAAGGTCAGGGTCACCGTAATACATTCAGCGTTTCAACGTAAGTATTATCACTTGACTGTAAGGGATTTTGCTTTTTAACATTTCTTCTTCAAATGGAATCGTTGAATTGGTCTGTCGTCTACATATTTGTTTCTGTCCATCTTGCAATTGACATGATCTACCAACAGATCCCTCTGTATTGATGAGTATTTTCTTTATTTCAGCAGTCGGATGTGTCGACTCCTTGAAGTGAATCTCATCTAGGGATACCAACTTCAGATGGAAGCTTGGCACACGGATTGATGGCAAGGCCTTGGTCCCAATGGTCACCAAGGTCAGGGTCACCGTAATGCATCCAGCGTTTCAACGTAAGTATTATATCTTGATTGTAAGGGCTTTTGCTTTTTAACATTTCTTCTTCAGATGGAATCGTTGAATTGGTCTGTCGTCTGCATATTTGTTTCTGTCCATCTTGCAATTAACATGATCTACCAACAGATCCCTCTGTATTGATGAGTATTTTCTTTATTTCAGCAGTCGGATGTGTCGACTCCTTGAAGTGGATCTCATCTAGGGATACCAACTTCAGATGGAAGCTTGGCACACGGATTGATGGCAAGGCCTTGGTCCCAATGGTCACCAAGGTCAGGGTCACCGTAATGCATCCAGCGTTTCAACGTAAGTATTATATCTTGATTGTAAGGGCTTTTGCTTTTTAACATTTCTTCTTCAGATGGAATCGTTGAATTGGTCTGTCGTCTGCATATTTGTTTCTGTCCATCTTGCAATTAACATGATCTACCAACAGATCCCTCTGTATTGATGAGTATTTTCTTTATTTCAGCAGTCGGATGTGTCGACTCCTTGAAGTGGATCTCATCTAGGGATACCAACTTCAGATGGAAGCTTGGCACACGGATTGATGGCAAGGCCTTGGTCCCAATGGTCACCAAGGTCAGGGTCACCGTAATGCATCCAGCGTTTCAACGTAAGTATTATATCTTGATTGTAAGGGCTTTTGCTTTTTAACGTTCCTTCCTCAGATGGAATCGTTAAATTGGTCTGTCGTCTGCATATTTGTTTTTGTCCATTTTGCAATTTAAATGATCTGCCAACAGATCCCTGTGTATTAAAGGGTATTTTCTTGATTTCAGCAGTCGGATGTGTCGACTCCTGGAAGTGGATCTCATCTAGGGATACCAACTTCAGATGGAAGCTTGGCACACGGATTGATGGCAAGGCCTTGGTCCCAATGGTCACCAAGGTCAGGGTCACTGTATTACATTCAGCGTTTCAACGTAAGTATTATCACTTGACTGTAAGGGATTTTGCTTTTTAACATTTCTTCTTCAGATGGAATCGTTGAATTGCTCTGTCGTCTGCATATTTGATTCTGTACATCTTGCAATTTACACGAGTTGCCAACAGATCCCTGTGTATTAATGTGTATTTTCTTAATTTCAGCAGTCGGATGTGTCGACTTCTGGAAGTGGATCTCATCTAGGGATACCAACTTCAGATGGAAGCTTGGCACACGGATTGATGGCAAGGCCTTGGTCTCAATGGTCACCAAGGTCAGGGTCACCGTAATGCATCCAGCGTTTCAACGTAAGTATTATATCTTGATTGTAAGGGCTTTTGCTTTTTAACGTTCCTTCCTCAGATGGAATCGTTAAATTGGTCTGTCGTCTGCATATTTGTTTTTGTCCATCTTGCAATTTAAATGTTCTGCCAATAGATCCCTGTGTATTAATGGGTATTTTCTTGATTTCAGCAGTCGGATGTGTCGACTCCTGGAAGTGGATCTCATCTAGGGATACCATCTTCAGATGGAAGCTTGGCACACGGATTGATGGCAAGGCCTTGGTCCCAATGGTCACCAAGGTCAGGGTCACCGTAATACATTCAGCGTTTCAACGTAAGTATTATCACTTGACTGTAAGGGATTTTGCTTTTTAACATTACTTCTTCAGATGGAATCGTTGAATTGCTCTGTCGTCTGAATATTTGATTCTGTACATCTTGCAATTTACATGATCTGCCAACAGATCCCTCTGTATTAATGTGTATTTTCTTAATTTCAGCAGTCGGATGTGTCGACTTCTGGAAGTGGATCTCATCTAGGGATACCAACTTCAGATGGAAGCTTGGCACACGGATTGATGGCAAGGCCTTGGTCTCAATGGTCACCAAGGTCAGGGTCACCGTAATGCATCCAGCGTTTCAACGTAAGTATTATATCTTGATTGTAAGGGCTTTTGCTTTTTAAGGTTCCTTCCTCAGATGGAATCGTTAAATTGGTCTGTCGTCTGCATATTTGTTTTTGTCCATCTTGCAATTTAAATGATCTGCCAACAGATCCCTGTGTATTAAAGGGTATTTTCTTGATTTCAGCAGTCGGATGTGTCGACTCCTGGAAGTGGATCTCATCTAGGGATACCAACTTCAGATGGAAGCTTGGCACACGGATTGATGGCAAGGCCTTGGTCCCAATGGTCACCAAGGTCAGGGTCACCGTAATGCATCCAGCGTTTCAACGTAAGTATTATATCTTGATTGTAAGGGCTTTTGCTTTTTAACATTTCTTCTTCAGATGGAATCGTTGAATTGGTCTGTCGTCTGCATATTTGTTTCTGTCCATCTTGCAATTAACATGATCTACCAACAGATCCCTCTGTATTGATGAGTATTTTCTTTATTTCAGCAGTCGGATGTGTCGACTCCTTGAAGTGGATCTCATCTAGGGATACCAACTTCAGATGGAAGCTTGGCACACGGATTGATGGCAAGGCCTTGGTCCCAATGGTCACCAAGGTCAGGGTCACCGTAATGCATCCAGCGTTTCAACGTAAGTATTATATCTTGATTGTAAGGGCTTTTGCTTTTTAACATTTCTTCTTCAGATGGAATCGTTGAATTGGTCTGTCGTCTGCATATTTGTTTCTGTCCATCTTGCAATTAACATGATCTACCAACAGATCCCTCTGTATTGATGAGTATTTTCTTTATTTCAGCAGTCGGATGTGTCGACTCCTTGAAGTGGATCTCATCTAGGGATACCAACTTCAGATGGAAGCTTGGCACACGGATTGATGGCAAGGCCTTGGTCCCAATGGTCACCAAGGTCAGGGTCACCGTAATGCATCCAGCGTTTCAACGTAAGTATTATATCTTGATTGTAAGGGCTTTTGCTTTTTAACGTTCATTCCTCAGATGGAATCGTTAAATTGGTCTGTCGTCTGCATATTTGTTTTTGTCCATTTTGCAATTTAAATGATCTGCCAACAGATCCCTGTGTATTAAAGGGTATTTTCTTGATTTCAGCAGTCGGATGTGTCGACTCCTGGAAGTGGATCTCATCTAGGGATACCAACTTCAGATGGAAGCTTGGCACACGGATTGATGGCAAGGCCTTGGTCCCAATGGTCACCAAGGTCAGGGTCACCGTATTACATTCAGCGTTTCAACGTAAGTATTATCACTTGACTGTAAGGGATTTTGCTTTTTTACATTTCTTCTTCAGATGGAATCGTTGAATTGCTCTGTCGTCTGCATATTTGATTCTGTACATCTTGCAATTTACATGAGTTGCCAACAGATCCCTGTGTATTAATGTGTATTTTCTTAATTTCAGCAGTCGGATGTGTCGACTTCTGGAAGTGGATCTCATCTAGGGATACCAACTTCAGATGGAAGCTTGGCACACGGATTGATGGCAAGGCCTTGGTCTCAATGGTCACCAAGGTCAGGGTCACCGTAATGCATCCAGCGTTTCAACGTAAGTATTATATCTTGATTGTAAGGGCTTTTGCTTTTTAACGTTCCTTCCTCAGATGGAATCGTTAAATTGGTCTGTCGTCTGCATATTTGTTTTTGTCCATCTTGCAATTTAAATGTTCTGCCAATAGATCCCTGTGTATTAATGGGTATTTTCTTGATTTCAGCAGTCGGATGTGTCGACTCCTGGAAGTGGATCTCATCTAGGGATACCATCTTCAGATGGAAGCTTGGCACACGGATTGATGGCAAGGCCTTGGTCCCAATGGTCACCAAGGTCAGGGTCACCGTAATACATTCAGCGTTTCAACGTAAGTATTATCACTTGACTGTAAGGGATTTTGCTTTTTAACATTTCTTCTTCAGATGGAATCGTTGAATTGCTCTGTCGTCTGAATATTTGATTCTGTACATCTTGCAATTTACATGATCTGCCAACAGATCCCTCTGTATTAATGTGTATTTTCTTAATTTCAGCAGTCGGATGTGTCGACTTCTGGAAGTGGATCTCATCTAGGGATACCAACTTCAGATGGAAGCTTGGCACACGGATTGATGGCAAGGCCTTGGTCTCAATGGTCACCAAGGTCAGGGTCACCGTAATGCATCCAGCGTTTCAACGTAAGTATTATATCTTGATTGTAAGGGCTTTTGCTTTTTAAGGTTCCTTCCTCAGATGGAATCGTTAAATTGGTCTGTCGTCTGCATATTTGTTTTTGTCCATCTTGCAATTTAAATGATCTGCCAACAGATCCCTGTGTATTAAAGGGTATTTTCTTGATTTCAGCAGTCGGATGTGTCGACTCCTGGAAGTGGATCTCATCTAGGGATACCAACTTCAGATGGAAGCTTGGCACACGGATTGATGGCAAGGCCTTGGTCCCAATGGTCACCAAGGTCAGGGTCACCGTAATGCATCCAGCGTTTCAACGTAAGTATTATATCTTGATTGTAAGGGCTTTTGCTTTTTAACATTTCTTCTTCAGATGGAATCGTTGAATTGGTCTGTCGTCTGCATATTTGTTTCTGTCCATCTTGCAATTAACATGATCTACCAACAGATCCCTCTGTATTGATGAGTATTTTCTTTATTTCAGCAGTCGGATGTGTCGACTCCTTGAAGTGGATCTCATCTAGGGATACCAACTTCAGATGGAAGCTTGGCACACGGATTGATGGCAAGGCCTTGGTCTCAATGGTCACCAAGGTCAGGGTCACCGTAATACATTCAGCGTTTCAACGTAAGTATTATCACTTGACTGTAAGGGATTTTGCTTTTTAACATTTCTTCTTCAGATGGAATCGTTGAATTGCTCTGTCGTCTGCATATTTGATTCTGTACATCTTGCAATTTACATGATCTGCCAACAGATCCCTCAGTATTAATGTGTATTTTCTTAATTTCAGCAGTCGGATGTGTCGACTTCTGGAAGTGGATCTCATCTAGGGATACCAACTTCAGATGGAAGCTTGGCACACGGATTGATGGCAAGGCCTTGGTCTCAATGGTCACCAAGGTCAGGGTCACCGTAATGCATCCAGCGTTTCAACGTAAGTATTATATCTTGATTGTAAGGGCTTTTGCTTTTTAACGTTCCTTCCTCAGATGGAATCGTTAAATTGGTCTGTCGTCTGCATATTTGTTTTTGTCCATCTTGCAATTTAAATGATCTGCCAACAGATCCCTGTGTATTAAAGGGTATTTTCTTGATTTCAGCAGTCGGATGTGTCGACTCCTGGAAGTGGATCTCATCTAGGGATACCAACTTCAGATGGAAGCTTGGCACACGGATTGATGGCAAGGCCTTGGTCCCAATGGTCACCAAGGTCAGGGTCACCGTATTACATTCAGCGTTTCAACGTAAGTATTATCACTTGACTGTAAGGGATTTTGCTTTTTAACATTTCTTCTTCAGATGGAATCGTTGAATTGCTCTGTCGTCTGCATATTTGATTCTGTACATCTTGCAATTTACATGATCTGCCAACAGATCCCTCAGTATTAATGTGTATTTTCTTAATTTCAGCAGTCGGATGTGTCGACTTCTGGAAGTGGATCTCATCTAGGGATACCAACTTCAGATGGAAGCTTGGCACACGGATTGATGGCAAGGCCTTGGTCCCAATGGTCACCAAGGTCAGGGTCACCGTAATACATTCAGCGTTTCAACGTAAGTATTATCACTTGACTGTAAGGGATTTTGCTTTTTAACATTTCTTCTTCAGATGGAATCGTTGAATTGCTCTGTCGTCTGCATATTTGATTCTGTACATCTTGCAATTTACATGATCTGCCAACAGATCCCTCAGTATTAATGTGTATTTTCTTAATTTCAGCAGTCGGATGTGTCGACTTCTGGAAGTGGATCTCATCTAGGGATACCAACTTCAGATGGAAGCTTGGCACACGGATTGATGGCAAGGCCTTGGTCTCAATGGTCACCAAGGTCAGGGTCACCGTAATGCATCCAGCGTTTCAACGTAAGTATTATGTCTTGATTGTAAGGGCTTTTGCTTTTTAACGTTCATTCCTCAGATGGAATCGTTAAATTGGTCTGTCGTTTGCATATTTGTTTTTGTCCATCTTGCAATTTAAATGATCTGCCAACAGATCCCTGTGTATTAAAGGGTATTTTCTTGATTTCAGCAGTCGGATGTGTCGACTCCTGGAAGTGGATCTCATCTAGGGATACCAACTTCAGATGGAAGCTTGGCACACGGATTGATGGCAAGGCCTTGGTCCCAATGGTCACCAAGGTCAGGGTCACCGTAATACATTCAGCGTTTCAACGTAAGTATTATCACTTGACTGTAAGGGATTTTGCTTTTTAACATTTCTTCTTCAAATGGAATCGTTGAATTGGTCTGTCGTCTACATATTTGTTTCTGTCCATCTTGCAATTGACATGATCTACCAACAGATCCCTCTGTATTGATGAGTATTTTCTTTATTTCAGCAGTCGGATGTGTCGACTCCTTGAAGTGAATCTCATCTAGGGATACCAACTTCAGATGGAAGCTTGGCACACGGATTGATGGCAAGGCCTTGGTCCCAATGGTCACCAAGGTCAGGGTCACTGTAATACATTCAGCGTTTCAACGTAAGTATTATCACTTGACTGTAAGGGATTTTGCTTTTTAACATTTCTTCTTCAAATGGAATCGTTGAATTGGTCTGTCGTCTACATATTTGTTTCTGTCCATCTTGCAATTAACATGATCTACCAACAGATCCCTCTGTATTGATGAGTATTTTCTTTATTTCAGCAGTCGGATGTGTCGACTCCTTGAAGTGAATCTCATCTAGGGATACCAACTTCAGATGGAAGCTTGGCACACGGATTGATGGCAAGGCCTTGGTCTCAATGGTCACCAAGGTCAGGGTCACCGTAATGCATCCAGCGTTTCAACGTAAGTATTATCACATGATTGTAAAGGGTTTTGCTTTTTGACGTTTCTTCTTCAGATGGAATCGTTGAATTGGTCTGTCGTCTGCATATTTGTTTTTGTCCATCTTGCAATTTAAATGATCTGCCAACAGATCCCTCTGTATTGATAAGTACACCTAAACCCCGCCTAACAACCATCCCGAAATTACGATCACCCTGCTAATACAGGCATTTTTTAAAGAACAGATTTTTTCCTTCTATGTTTAATGGTCTTTTGATCCAAAATTGCGACCACCCCGCCATAACGTAATACGACCACTTATGTCTGACCATTTTTTTTATCTGTGTGTCATTTGACCCCGATATTACGACCACGGTCGATTGCACACTCGCATTTTGCATCACCGACTTCACACCTCTGACAATGAGATTGCCGCGAGGCATACATTGTTTCCGGTCAGGACCTTGTTTTTCACGATAATAAGTGCATAAGGGACTATGAATTAGTGGTCATGTATGGTATACTGTTGATCTGATCTGTTCAGCATGTAACTGGTGGATAAATGAAAAAGTGTTGATGTTGTTTTAGTCTAATTTTAGATCTACCAGATGTATTTTAAAACTAAAATTTAATTTCTTTAACGCTACATACCAAGTTGTTAATTACACTTTATGAAAATATATATTTGAATGTAATTCCACCACTTGGCACTTTCCAAACCAAATACAAATGTACCAAGAACGAAAGAAACATACCACACATCAACCCATTTAATCTGATGTTATATAATCTGATTCACTATAATATAATACAATGTAAATGAGATTAGTCTCACACACTCTTATTTTTTGTCACTACATACCAATTGCAACTATTTCATTTTACATTTTTAGTTGCGCTTCATTTCTTTTTAACATGAATATTATCCTTTTACCAATCTGATAACATACTTCTTGACGTCCTCTTATTTAATTTCGCCTTACATGACTTATGTTGTCGATGCGCCGTAAAACAACATTAAACAGTGCATTTCCAACAGTGAAATTAATATAAGGATTCGTTGTGATAGAAAAACAACATTTTAATAAAAAGTAATCACATAAAAATCACACCAACTAACATACCCAGGTATTCATTGTACATTATAACTACTAACCTCAACAAAAATGCATCTGCAACAAAAGAAGTCCATTAAATTTTTGCTATCTAGAAAATCAAATCACAAATCACCAAATCTATGTTTTTGGACGGTGATACTTTCCTACATCATCATATTCAAAATAGTTACCCTCGGCCCAATAACAGGACAGAAAATAGTACCACTTGTTGCATACGTACACATTGCAGAGTGAGACTTTTGATAAAAGCTGGAGATATTACTGCAGAAATATTATGTTATGGCAACTTAAACTGTAAAACTAATAAGTATAATAATAAAGTATTCAAACGCACAAAAGTTTCATTCATAAACTGTTGAGGTAATAAGATTTACTAATATTGAAAATAGTTTCATTCACTATTTAAAGTAGTGCTCGAACATGTGGAGTAGAATTACGCCATGTCATACAAGTTTCCGCGATTTCGCCACGAAAATGCTTAAATGCGAAATTAGGACCAAGTTGACTCTCTGTCAGTAATTCCAGTACTTTGATTAATCTTTTTAATATAAATTACTAAAAATACATTGATTAAAAACCTTTCAATGCTAAAATACTAGAAAAAGCTACTAACTTGACAGTTTTTTTGGCAGAAAATGTTTTTATACAACAATTCAAAAATTAATCTTAAACCAAATGAAGTTTGGGTGGCCATATTGGATTATGGTGGCCATTTTGAATTCTAAGCCGATATAAAAAACATTAAAAAAGATGCTGTTGATAGATGTTTACCAGTATAGAAGATTTAAAATGTCAGGAATGAACTGCTTTTGAAATTCGCAGTTTTATTCATTTTTTTCATCTTTTAGCCTAAAAATTTCGCTTTTGCACCATAGGATTCTTGGGGACTTTTTTCTGGTCATTCTCTATCACATAAAAAACCAGTATACCAAAAATGGCTTATGTACTAATTTATTCCCCAAAAGGCCAATTGACTGGTCTAAAACCATGCGTCAATGTCGCACGTTTTACATAATTTTAATGGTCACCTATTTAAATTCTGTAGTAAACTCACGTTTAATTCATCGGATTGAATCTTAATATATTTGCCGGTAAACCATCTACTTTCACTTTATACCGTCTACTTTCACTTTATTTATGTCTTCTGATAAAGAGGAAACATTGCAGAATTTAACTAATTATCATAATAATGAATAAACGCTCGCAGTACGGTCCGATTTTCCAGTATGAAATAGTCGTACGGAGATTTATTTTACGAAAAAATGTTATAAAAAAAAGTTATTTTATGCGATCCTGTGTCTAATTTAAGCATTAAAGGAGCATACCCTACAACTGACAAACATTTTGTGAAAGTGTAAAAATGTGTTAGATGTACAGTAAAACCCTGATTATTCGAATGTCGTTTAGTGTAAAATCATAACAAACAATATGGTCAACTTAATGATACTTAAACTGTTGACACGCTTCGTGTATGAATTGATGTTACACATTGTTTGTCACACAACATTCGATTCTCAATCGGCAATTGTTATCAATTGACGATTTTGAGTAATGGTGTGAAAATAACTTTAGGGACCAAATAATGTATTCGGATTACACTAGGTATTCGTTAAATTTGTTGTACTTGAAATATATAGAGACGTAATCGGGACCATAGATTTTATTAGGATAATACCGGGTATTCGGATAATCGGTGTTCGGATAATCGAGGTTTTACTGTATATGTAAAACAATTTATAATGGATAATTGCAAGAAGAACTTGGGTCATCTTGTCGTCTGCATATTTGTTTTTGTCAATCTTGCAATTTACATGATCTGCAGACACATCCCTCTGTATTAATGGGTATTTTCTTTATTTCAGCAGTTGGATGTGTCGACTTCTGGAAGTGGACCTCATCGAGGGATACCAACTTCAGATGGAAGCTTGACACACGGATTGATGGCAAGGCCTTGGTCTCAATGGTCACCAAGGTCAGGGTCACCGTAATGCGTTCAACATTTCAACGTAAGTATTCTGGCTTAATTGTAAGCTTTTATTTTTGACATTTATGGCCTTGGTCTGTAGGGTCATCAAGGTCATGGACAAAATATGGCGTATAGCGACTAATCGTGAGTGGTCTTGCTTCATTCTTGGCAAATGTAGGCATATACAGTGTAACCTCCATGAACGGTCACCTCCAACAACTGTTACAGTCTGTATATATTTGCAACCCAAATTGATGTTTTACTCTTTATTTTCACTCTCTCAACAAGAGATCACTCTCTATTAGGGATGTAAACAGTTAATCGATTAACCGTTCGTTTGTCCAATTAACCGGTTATTAAATCATTATTCGATTATCCTGAAGAAATAGACAGAAACAAGTAAAATGTAATAATAAATAAGAGAAAAATCGAAATTTTCAGTCAATACGTGCGAGTTATATTGAGCAATTAACAATTCATTGACACTGACCTGGGACCATTATACACAGACACGTATATTGTTCTAGGCTAGCGCTAGCCAAAAATTCTTAGTTGCCAGACATTTAATCGTCTGGCTATTAACCCGGATTTCTTAATAGCCAGATCAGCATTTAATTCACCAAAAGCAAAATGTTGGGCATGTCAACCAAGACTTATTGGTATATACAGCTAGTTATAGTTTCTCTGCATTTATCAAATCAGGTCACATTGGCTATTTATTAGACCAGTTCAATCACCACGAAACATGGCTTTATATGCCTGTTACTGCACTGACACTTTCCATGGCATTCTCTGGACTTTAGGGACAATGTAGTCACTTGGTTTATTTATGTTTTGACATGCTGGAACTATTTAGATGTTGCTTTTATATGTACTCTTTCAGACATGAGTCTTTGACATACTTAAACAACAGCAAAGTAATTGATATTATCTAGATGCATTGGCTATCTAGGCATGAGTTCAAATCACATTTTATTGCACAGATTCTGTCTTGAAACAAATCTATACACTCAAAAGCATATATCAACATGACTATCAATTATTTGTGAGTTGTGTTGTTTGGTACGAAATGGAGATGGATCTCTTTCACAAAATTGCAGATGTTTGGCTCTTTCACCTTTTACTTTGTTGAGCTGCAATATCATTAAATTGCAAATGGTGATGTCATTATGAACTCATAATAATCAATCCAAGATAAACTGCATTATGATTTTCAAAAGACTAACGGTAATGCTGCTGCCCTGGCAAATGATGATTTCATCATAAATGTGTGCCATATTATCATAAATCAAGGTTAATATACCACATTTAACATTAGCAGATAGAACAGGTTTACTCAAATTACTCAATAAATTCTGTTATCCGAAATTTGTTGTCCGAAATTCGTATACTTCAAGGAAGTATAAGCTTAACAACCATGCTTGAAAGTTATAGAGTTTTATTATTTTGTTGGTCATACTGCTAAATTCAACATGACATTGTACTTGTATTAAATTGTAAAGCAATTTTTGGAAAATACAACCCGGACTGTACCGGTATAGTACGGACTTTATTCATTACCATTGACGGTGCGTATTTGAGATTAATATTAAGTATTGGATAAATTATCAAGGCCTGTTGGAATTGCCAAATGGAGAATTGTCTGGCGATTTGTGTTGCCCATTTGAGAATTTTTAACTCGCCAGATTCGACTTTGACTCGCCAATAGCGATTTGGCGATCAGCTAGCGCTAGCCTAGTTGTTGATTGTGTAATTAACTAATTGAGAAGCGATTTTTGGATATGCGAGTAAATTTAACTTGCTTGGTCTGGGACTTCCTCACAATTTGATAATTGTTTCGCAAGTCATCATATACAATAAGTTTGATAGATCATACTATCGTAAAACAGTAACCTTTGCGGTAATGCACATATTTTATACTACCGTATTCCCCCGTTTAAACGCTCCCCCCCTAATAAATGCCCCCCACCATTTTTGCCAAAAAAAGTCGTAAGGACTTGCCAGCTTTAAGTGTCTGTCCGGGACTTATGACGTAAAATCCGTTTTTATTGAAGATAAAACACAATTAAATCCACTTTGAATAATTGTATTAATCCAAACACGTGAACAATAACTAAAAACTAGCGAAACCGCGTGATTAACAATATTAGTTCTATCACTTTCGTACAGTAATACAGTAGATCTATGGACCATTCGTGATGTTTATTAATTAGTTTTATTCGGCGATGTTTCGACTTAGTCCTTACGCTACCTAAAGCGAAAGTAGGTTTTCTGAAAATGATTACTTAGGTCATCTGGTCGATCTAAAAGTACAACGCGCATTTTCATTAATCCATTACGTGCTTAATTTGGACAGATCAACATAAACAAGCACTAACTGTGAAAAATAAGGGTAAGACCAAGTGCAATATATGCCTTGCGACAATCTCATTTGTTAGAGGTGCGAAGTTGGCGATGCGAATCGCAATCAGGATTAACAATCATATCTGACACGCGACTTCCACAATTGATTTTTGAATGACTTAACGCCATCGACAAAATGTCTGAGGACATATATAAACCAGTCTATTCAACTATTCGGGAGGTTAAAATTGTAATTTATACACTTTCACCCCTCGTAAATTTTTGGAGCCACTTTGGTCGGACTTTCGCCAAGTGGCGATCAACAGTGTGGGCCCTGATTTGGTATTAATTAACAGAAATATTTCCATCCCTTTCAAAGACAGTTACCGGTATAAAAATCCATCTGTAAAAAAGTTAATGTCCATCACTTTCATAGTGTTTGCCTATTTCTTCCGCAAATTTAACGACTTTAATGTGTAAGATTTTTTACTCCTCGACTCCATGAAAGCTAAACTTAGTTGACATGTACATAAAAACTCGATTACACATTGGCGAGATTACGTCGGAGGAGATTACGTCAGACGCGCAGTAAAGATAAAACGGTTACTCTGCAGCGACAACGTGTTATTGATTTTTGACATGTAGTTTAACTAGTGCAACTGACTACGATATTTATCGTAGTAAAGCGTGCCAGGAATGACAGTTGATTAATATTGCATTAACACCGCGATATTTTTCGATGGCAAGTGTTGCAAATTAATTCATTTGACCTCTGGAAAATCTTTGGATACAGTATTCCAGATTTTTTTTTTGGGTAAAATAGGGTCACAATAAATGCCCCCCTTTTGGAAAATGCATCGCCCCCGGGGGCGTTTATTCGGGGGAATACGGTATGTATACACATATGTAGCGTGTTACGCCAGTATTACTAATAAAATTGTCAAACAATATCGCTTTTTCTTATTTTGCATCTTTATTGATATAAAATGACATATACTTCTTCTTTACATGTTCTTTATTAATTATCTCTGTGTTAAGACACTGGTATGATTTAATTTTGCATCTTTGCATCAAACATAGCTGCTGATTATCATGAGAACGTGTTGACATCTGATACTCAATTGCACAAAGAGTTGAATACTTACAAACATCGATTGGGATCACAATTAAACACAATTTATAACTCAGCATTACACGTACCAATCAACCAATCAAATGATCATTGCTCCGCCCAATGTTCCAATTATAACCTGACTAATTTGAGTATAAAACACATGCAATAATCTACTGTTTTGTAAACAAAATGAATATTAGTTGCCATAATATTATGTATAATTGATAATTAATATATCTAAACCGAAAATTGATAAGAACATACAAACATCACATTTCAGTGGTTAATATATACATTTTCACATTTCGTGTAATACATCAGTGTCACGGAAACTGGTGACAATTCATATTTATAAGCACTAACGGTTAATTGATTAATGGTTTGTATGAACGAACGATTAACCGATTTGTAAAATCTTCATGAATTGACATACCTAATCTGTATTGATGAGTATTTTCTTTATTACAGCAGTCGGATGTGTCGACTCCTGGAAGTGGACCTCATCGAGGGATCCCAACTTGCGATGGAAGCTTGGCACACGGATTGATGGCAAGGCCTTGGTCTCAATGGTCACCAAGGTCAGGGTCACCGTAATGCGTACAGCGTTTCAACGTAAGTATTATCACTTGATTGTAAGGGATTTTGCTTTTTGACGTTTCTTCTTCAGACCGAACCATTTATTTGGTCTGTCGTCTGCATATTTGTTTTTGTTGTTCGGTACGAACAATAAAGTTATTACCGTATTTCAGAAATCGCTCAGTTTTCATTGAAAACCTGCATACTGAACAGCTTCCATTAATTTAACCTTCTGCCTACGAACATAGTTCCATTTTTTTCAGTTCAATGGCATAAATACAAATTCAAATATTATGTGCATATAAGTCAAAATCAGATGGCTATGCAATATCGTAAACGAGCAATACAAAACAGTCAATTACTACAATATTTACTATCAGAATACACATTTCATGGAAGGATGACGTGGAAGGAATCCTCGTGCTTTATATGCTAATTTAGTCTGGTTCCTAGCTTCTATTGTAAACGTATAGAAGTCATCATTGAATTCATGGACGATGCAATGATAACTGAGTGTCAACCAGATATTTAAAAAAATGGTTCATCAGGAAATTGTAATCGATTGATTTAATGCTTTTAACGTGTAACTTTTTCTTCATGTATGAGATAAAACATTCTGCATACCGTAAGTTAAGTATACAAATAGGCAGGTAATGTAGACTTTATAATATTACGCTATTTGCTGAACTACTTTTGGTGATCAGATGGGAATCATTAATCAAAGCACTGAAAGCACATGGAACGAGAACAACTTTAACAACTGCATAGCGGGTGTAGAAAAGCCTTAGTAGTACTTAAGTCTGTATCCAAATTCATGTGCGAACTATCGTTCGGATTCAAAAACTCACCCTACAAAGAAATTGCTGAACTACTTTTGGTGATCAGATTGGGAAACATAAATCAAAGTACTGAAAGTACATGGAACGGGAACAACTTTAACAATTGCATGACGGGTAAAGAAAAGCGTTGCACCTTGGTCTGCATCAAAATTCATGCATGAACTATTGTTCGGTTTCCAAAACCCAGCCCAATACATCACCCTACAAAGAAATTCAACTTTTGACTGCTTTGTAGTTCCGAACAACAGCAGAACCTTCAGAGCTTTGATTGTACATCTTGCAATTTACATGATCTGCCAACAGATCCCTATGTATTAATGGGTATTTTTGCTATTTCAGCAGTCGGATGTGTCAACTCCTTGAAGTGGACCTCATCGAGGGATACCAACTTCAGATGGAAGCTTGGCACACGGATTGATGGCAAGGCCTTGGTCTCAATGGTCACCAAGGTCAGGGTCACCGTAATGCGTTCAACATTTCAACGTAAGTATTCTGGCTTAATTGTGTTTATTTCTTGACATTTATGGCCTTGGTCTGTAGGGTCATCAAGGTCATTGTCAAAATATGGCACCGTTGAATTGGTCTGTCGTCTGCATATTTGTTTTCGTCCATCTTGCAATTTACATGATATACCAACAGATCCCCAGGGTTCAAGATAGATAATTGGGCAAGGGGTATTTTACCCCCTGCTTTCATTAGCAGGGGGTATTTTACTCCTTTACTTTTTATGTGGTTATATTACAAATTTTTAAAGGGTAATGGCAATCACAGGAACCACTCTAAAGGGTATTCACATATAAACACACATTAAAGCTTTACCTTTTAAAATTAATGTACTTTATTGTATTGAGTTCATCTATATTTAATGCGTACATTATCCTTGTGAACTTATTATGAATCCAGTGAAGAATGTACATGTAGCTTATATGCAATACCTGTGCCTTATTCAATATGTTCAATTAAAGCACTAGTCATAAATACTACATTTAAAGGGGTAGGTTCACTTAGGGCCAGTGTCAATTTCTGTCCAAAATCTCATTATATGTTCACCATTCATCGTATTTGAAGAAAACATGATTTTCAAAGCATCAATTTTTTCCATATAATGTTTGGATGAAACCTTATTAGTTTTGTTTTATATGAAAGGTAAAGGGATATGGTCAATATTCATGTAATTAAGTATTATTTTAGATGCCATGGTAACCTGATGAAATTAATTTTTTAAAAATATCATTTTTTAGTTTCTTCAAAAATGCAATTTAGTCACTCAAGTTTTCATAAATACATATGATTAAATGAAATTGCATTGTATAGCAATGTTCTTAGATGGTTTGTTTCCATGGCAACTGAATTATTATATATGAGCAGTTTTGAAAAAGTAATATTTTGTCTGATTTATTCACCTCATGTTCCCTTCATTTGGATATCAAATAATTAATTTGTAGCAACTGTGATATCATTTCGAACATTATTGAAATGTATAATTCAAATTCAAACTAAACATCTTTTGAACTTGTGCTCAAAGCCTTTGTAACAGAAGTGACTAATACCCCCACCACCGCTTTGACAGTGAGAATGCTATAGTACACAGGTTACTATATGGGCATATAACTCTGGAATGAGTGGATCACTGGGCATGAAAATTGTGTCTTGCACATATATATACACTCCATGGTGATGACATCTTTCATTGCAATCGCTTTAAAAGGAATGTGAAAGTAGACTAGTTCAATCCACAAACTTTATTGTGATATTGTATGAGGACAAACCAACCAACTGCCTGACCGATAGAGTAACTCCAATATACCCCCATCAAACTTTGTTTGTAGAGGTATAATGACCATATGCATACTTACGAGTTAACTATACAGAAGGCCCACAACTGCTTACACTTCATACATATGAACTAACATACAATGTAATATGATTCTGAAAGAAGATAAATATATGCAATTCAATTATACTGAGATACTATTACAATTGAGTTAGTATAACTATAATATTTGTAATCCGTACAGTACTGGCATAATACATGTATTACAATGATTTTAAAACATTATGGTCCTCTGTGACATTAACATGAACACTAATCTCACATCTCTGACAAGCAGTAGACATTCATTTGTATTCTCATTACAGCATCAATTAATAGTCCACATTAATTTCATACAATTTTAGAACTTGTAGGAATACTGGCCAATTTCAACAGCCTTGCTATTGGGTTATCCATTTAGCAACATGGTTTGGTGCCAGCATTGCTAGGGATCATGGGTTCAAGCCCCAGTGAAGACCATGGATTTTATCACTGAGTGACTCAATATTTACTTTGCACCTGTATACACAATTCACAAACAAGTATAAAAACATACATGTACAGTTGTACGATAAAAATTGAAATGCAACAGATAACAAAATTTAGGTTAGCTAAAGCAATAAAAACATTAATAGCATAGGGTCACATTGGAAGAAGCAATTAAAAAATAGGGGGTGGGGGTTTGACTCAGGGGAGGGGGTATAGAATATAGTCACTTTTGACAACCATTACAGTCAAATTTATTGCCCCATCCCCTCACGCTTCCTACGGCCCTGCGCAAATCACCAAAATCGATCAAGTGTGTGATGTGATACGTCATCAAAATGGAATGTTTTCAGTGCGGCATCATGATGAACTAAAAAGTGATTTTTCAGCCACGAGGCTATTTAACCTTACATGTAGACAGACCTATAGCCTCATATCATGAACGCATGAATATATCACATAAGAAATATCAAATACTTACTTGTTTCGTTGATTTATCTGCAGTTGTTACCGTATCACGAGACGCTGTACAAAGAACGCTGTAAACAAACTACTTGTCTCCCTTTGTTATTACTAACAGCAATTTGGATATTGATACATTAATCGGATAAACAGTTTATTTGGCTTTGACTGAGATTTGTGGAAGATTTTCTTACTTGACAGAACTTTACTAATGTACTAAATGCTAGTTTTATTATTTTATCTGAATTGTATGTCGATCCTCAATCGTTCATTATTTATTAAAAAACAATAGAATTATTGCGACTAACTTTGCTGGGTACGGATATGAAACCATCGTACATTTTTCTATATTGTAATATGAAGTCTTCCAACCTACACCACGAAACTTTGAACAATTATCAGTCAGAATGTAAACAACATATATACAAAATATAAATGTGTCGGGTGTGGGACTTCATATTTAAATTTCCATTTTTTTTTAACAGTGCTAGGAGAGGATGACGGATCGTAGCATGTGGAATGGTACTCTCATATTAAATTATTGTTTTGTGTAATTGCGAAAACAGATGTTGAAAATTTAATTGCCAGTTAATTTTGAATAACAGACCTTTTTACGATTTTTTTCTATCGATATATTTGATAAAATTATTAGTGATGCAGGGGGCACACTAATTACGTCATATTACGAAAACCTTTAGCGTCACGTAAATGCTTTTTCACACATTCTTGTTATAAATATGTTAATTTTTCTGCTATATAGATTTTGAGAAAATAATTTGTATATCTTCGATATAAACACAAAATACCCCTATATTATGCCCACTCACGTGACTTCCACGTTTCCGTAGCAACCATGGAATAAAAATATCTCATCACTTCAGTCAACATGCACTATCATAATGCACTTCATAAAAAGAACATTAAGGCAATGAAAAAGAAATTTGGAGTTTTTTTGAAATTTTGATAAAGGAATTTGTTTCGTTGCTATGGCAACAATTCTCATTTCACAACAATTTGCAACACATTTTTGATGAAGAAGCATCCAATCTTATTTTAGGCTCTAAGTGAACCTACCCCTTTGATAGTATTAATTTGGTAAAACGGGTACCTGGGAATTTAAGTGTGTTTTCGGTACGCTTTAGAAATATTTCTAATGCGTATTTCAGAAAAACTAATGCGCATTTGCGCAATTACGCCCTTTATCTGGAGCCCTGGATCCCTCTGTATTGATAAGTACTTTTTTTATTTCAGCAGTCGGATGTGTCGACTCCTGGAAGTGGATCTCATCTAGGGATCCCAACTTCAGATGGAAGCTTGGCACACGGATTGATGGCAAGGCCTTGGTCTCAATGGTCACCAAGGTCAGGGTCACCGTAATGTATCCAGCGTTTCAACGTAAGTATTATCACATGATTGTAAAGGGTTTTGCTTTTTGACGTTTCATCTTCAGATGGAACCGTTGAATTGGTCTGTCGTCTGCATATTTGTTTTTCTCCATCTTGCAATTAACATGATCTGCCAACAGATCCCTCTGTATTAATGGGTATTTTCTTTATTTCAGCAGTCGGATGTGTCGACTCCTAGAAGTGGATCTCATCTAGGGATACCCACTTTAGATGGAAGCTTGGCACACGGATTGATGGCAAGGCCTTGGTCTCAATGGTCACCAAGGTCAGGGTCACCGTAATGCATCCAGCGTTTCAACGTAAGTATTATCACTTGATTGTAAGGGATTTTGCTTCTTAACATTTCTTCTTCAGATGGAACTGTTGAATTGGTCTGTCGTCTGCATATTTGTTTTTGTCCATCTTGCAATTTACATGATCTACCAACAGATCCCTCTGTATTGATGAGTATTTTCTTTATTTCAGCAGTCGGATGTGACGACTCCTGGAAGTGGATCTCATCTAGGGATACCAACTTCAGATGGAAGCTTGGCACACGGATTGATGGCAAGGCCTTGGTCTCAATGGTCACCAAGGTCAGGGTCACCGTAATTTATCCAGCGTTTCAACGTAAGTATTATCACAACATTGTAAAGGGTTTTGCTTTTTGACGTTTCATCTTCAGATGGAACCGTTGAATTGGTCTGTCGTCTGCATATTTGTTTTTGTCCATCTTGCAATTAACATGATCTGCCAACAGATCCCTCTGTATTAATGGGTATTTTCTTTATTTCAGCAGTCGGATGTGTCGACTCCTAGAAGTGGATCTCATCTAGGGATACCAACTTCAGATGGAAGCTTGGCACACGGATTGATGGCAAGGCCTTGGTCTCAGTGGTCACCAAGGTCAGGGTCACCGTAATGCATCCAGCGTTTCAACGTAAGTATTATCACTTGATTGTAAGGGATTTTGCTTCTTAACATTTCTTCTTCAGATTGAACTGTTGAATTGGTCTGTCGTCTGCATATTTGTTTTTGTCCATCTTGCAATTTACATGATCTACCAACAGATCCCTCTGTATTGATGAGTATTTTCTTTATTTCAGCAGTCGGATGTGTCGACTCCTGGAAGTGGATCTCATCTAGGGATACCAACTTCAGAAGGAAGCTTGGCACACGGATTGATGGCAAGGCCTTGGTCTCAATGGTCACCAAGGTCAGGGTCACCGTAATGCATCCAGCGTTTCAACGTAAGTATTATCACTTGATTGTAAGGGATTTTGATTCTTAACATTTCTTCTTTAGATGGAACAGTTGAATTGGTCTATCGTCTGCATACTGTAGAACGCTTTTAATTTCGCGAGGTCAAAATTTCGCGTTTTTTGTTTAAATTCAGCTGTTTTCTTTATTCGCGTATTTATGAATTCGTGACTTCATCAGGCAGGATTAAAGTGCGATCAAAAACATGCTGTCATTGCTTTGATATGTGTGTGTCATATTGGTTTTGTCCATCTTGCAGTTTACATGATCTACCAACAGATCCCTCTGTATTGATGAGTATTTTCTTGATTTCAGCAGTCGGATGTGTCGACTCCTGGAAGTGGATCTCATCTAGGGATACCAACTTCAGAAGGAAGCTTGGCACACGGATTGATGGCAAGGCCTTGGTCTCAATGGTCACCAAGGTCAGGGTCACCGTAATGCATCCAGCGTTTCAACGTAAGTATTACCACTTGATTGTAAGGGATTTTGCTTCTTAACATTTCTTCTTTAGATGGAACTGTTGAATTGGTCTATCGTCTGCATATTTGTTTTGTCGATCTTGCTATTTACATGATCTTCCAACAGATCCCTCTGTATTGATGAGTATTTTCTTTATTTCAGCAGTCGGATGTGTCGACTCCTGGAAGTGGATCTCATCTAGGGATACCAACTTCAGAAGGAAGCTTGGCACACGGATTGATGGCAAGGCCTTGGTCTCAATGGTCACCAAGGTCAGGGTCACCGTAATGCATCCAGCGTTTCAACGTAAGTATTATCACATGATTGTTAAGGGTTTTGCTTTTTGACGTTTCATCTTCAGATGGAATCGTTGAATTGGTCTATCGTCTGCATATTTGTTTTGTCCATCTTGCAATTTACATGATCTACCAACAGATCCCTCTGTATTGATGAGTATTTTCTTGATTTCAGCAGTCGGATGTGTCGACTCCTGGAAGTGGATCTCATCTAGGGATACCAACTTCAGATGGAAGCTTGGCACACGGATTGATGGCAAGGCCTTGGTCTCAATGGTCACCAAGGTCAGGGTCACCGTAATGCATCCAGCGTTTCAACGTAAGTATTACCTCTTGATTGTAAGGGATTTTGCTTCTTAACATTTCTTCTTTAGATGGAACTGTTGAATTGGTCTATCGTCTGCATACTGTAGAACGCTTTAATTTCGCGAGTTCAAAATTTTGCGTTTTTTGTTAAAATTCAGCTGTTTCTTTATTCGCATATTTATGGATTCGTGGCGTCGTCAGGCAGGATTAATGTGCGATCAAAGACATGCCGTCATTGCTTTGATATGTGTGTGTCACTCCTGATCTGTTAGACATTTAAGTTGTGATTCAATGTTTTATATCTAATAACAATAGATTGATAATAGTTTGTAATTGTTGTAGAAGTTATGTTTTACAAACAGTAGGTAATTAAGTGTGAAAAACTGTTACTGGTATGTTCAAACGATGTCCAAAATTTTTCAACAAATGATAGTTCAGTAAAGGCAATATTATAGAAAAATTAGATTGTAAACATTAAAGGTACATGTTTATTGTTAATATCTTACTTTCAACAGATTAACTAAACTGATTATATTTACGATAAAATACTATAACTGACTTATTTTCTCACATACTCTTTTTCGAATATATAAAACTCAGCATTTATTCGTGACATTCATGAATTCGCGAGGTATTCGATTCGTGAATATTAGCGAAAATAAAACTAACGCGAATAAAATCAGTTCTACAGTATTTGTTTTTGTCCATCTTGCAATTTACATGATCTACCAACAGATCCCTCTGTATTGATAAGTATTTTCTTTATTTCAGCAGTCGGATGTGTCGACTCCTGGAAGTGGATCTCATCTAGGGATACCAACTTCAGAAGGAAGCTTGGCACACGGATTGATGGCAAGGCCTTGGTCTCAGTGGTCACCAAGGTCAGGGTCACCGTAATGCATCCAGCGTTTCAACGTAAGTATTATCACATGATTGTAAAGGGTTTTGCTTTTTGACGTTTCATCTTCAGATGGAATCGTTGAATTGGTCTATCGTCTGCATATTTGTTTTGTCAATCTTGCAATTTACATGATCTACCAACAGATACCTCTGTATTGATGAGTATTTTCTTGATTTCAGCAGTCGGATGTGTCGACTCCTGGAAGTGGATCTCATCTAGGGATACCAACTTCAGAAGGAAGCTTGGCACACGGATTGATGGCAAGGCCTTGGTCTCAATGGTCACCAAGGTCAGGGTCACCGTAATGCATCCAGCGTTTCAACGTAAGTATTATCACATGATTGTAAAGGGTTTTGCTTTTTGACGTTTCATCTTCAGATGGAATCGTTGAATTGGTCTATCGTCTGCATATTTGTTTTGTCAATCTTGCAATTTACATGATCTACCAACAGATACCTCTGTATTGATGAGTATTTTCTTGATTTCAGCAGTCGGATGTGTCGACTCCTGGAAGTGGATCTCATCTAGGGATACCAACTTCAGAAGGAAGCTTGGCACACGGATTGATGGCAAGGCCTTGGTCTCAATGGTCACCAAGGTCAGGGTCACCGTAATGCATCCAGCGTTTCAACGTAAGTATTACCACTTGATTGTAAGGGATTTTGCTTCTTAACATTTCTTCTTTAGATGGAACTGTTGAATTGGTCTATCGTCTGCATACTGTAGAATGCTTTAATTTTGCGAGGTCAAAATTTTGCGTTTTTTTGTTAAAAATCAGCTGTTTTCTTTATTCGCGTATTAATGAATTCTTGACGTTGTCAGGCAGGATTAAAGTGCGATCAAAGACAAGCTGTCATTGCTTTGATATGTGTGTGTCACTCCTGATCTGTTAGACATTTAAGTTGTGATTCAATGTTTTATATCTAATAACAATAGATTGATAATAGTTTGTAATTGTTGTAGAAGTTATGTTTTACAAACAGTAGGTAATTAAGTGTGAAAAACTGTTACTGGTATGTTCAAACGATGTCCAAAATTTTTCAACAAACGATAGTTCAGTAAATGCAATATTATAGAAAAATTAGATTGTAAACATTAAAGGTACATGTTTATTGTTAATATCTTGCTTTCAACAGATTAACTAAACTGATTATATTTACGATAAAATACTATAACTGACTTATTTTCGGACATACTCTTTTTCGAATATATAAAACTCAGCATTTATTCGCGACATTCATGAATTCTCGAGGTATTCGATTCGTGAATATTAGCGAAAATAAAACTTATCGCGAATAAAATCAGTTCTACAGTATTTGTTTTTGTCCATCTTGCAATTTACATGATCTACCAACAGATCTCTCTGTATTGATAAGTATTTTCTTTATTTCAGCAGTCGGATGTGTCGACTCCTTGAAGTGGACCTCATCGAGGGATACCAACTTCAGATGGAAGCTTGGCACACGGATTGATGGCAAGGCCTTGGTCTCAATGGTCACCAAGGTCAGGGTCACCGTAATGCATCCAGCGTTTCAACGTAAGTATTATCACATGATTGTAAAGGGTTTTGCTTTTTGACGTTTCATCTTCAGATGGAACCGTTGAATTGGTCAGTCCAGGGTTTTCAATAACAGCCGATAGCCGATGAAACCATCGGTTGAAATCATGGCATCTAAAAAGTTGAAATCAAAATCGGTCCAGAGTCGGCCCCCCCATTTTAGGCGAAAATGTACCCCCCCCCCCGTATGTTACCTATACGTAAGTTGTCACCATTGAAAACATGCAGCATCGCGGTATATCGTAATATATGAGTGACAGTCTAACTTTAAATTATTAGAAACAAATTAATATGCTCCATTATGTATTATTAGACCCAAAACACGAGCTACGAAGAACAATTTCTAAATTCAGTAAGGGTCGCGAAAATGTATTACGGAACCGTGTACGTTCGATGAACATGCAGGACTGTTCTAGAGTAAATCGAGCGAAATTCATTCACATCTAATGTTTACTTTACTTCATGATCGGGCAAGGCTTTCTGACTATCGTAATGTCAATGTTTTAAATGTCAACAATCAGTACAGATTTGAAGATCGTCGCGGGAGACAACTCCATGCAGCCGGTGTTCACGTAAATAAATCTCTTGCGCGTTCGATTAACTTTCAGAACTGTTCTAGAGTTAAACGAGTAAAATCGTCTGCATGTAAACATAAACTGGTTCCCGTTCCATGTTGCTGTTCACCGAAGTGCATACAAGTCAATGAGAACCAGTTTACATGTGACCACGTGTTTGGACTAATTACCATCGACCCCCTATTGATTGGATTAACAAAAGATCGCTGCAGGCATCTTGACGTGTTTATTGGGGGTCATTAGAATGGTGCGAACAATATACAGGAAGGTTTGTGACATTTTGCGCGTACAATGCGATATGGACCGAATTTCATGAAATTTATGAAACATTTATAGCTCATTTATAGACCGATTTTTTAACACTTTTCTGCTGCTCAAACCAGTCTGAGGCGTTGAAATTCGGTCTGGACCGGCAAATTGTCGGTTTTTGTGTGCCCTGGTTGAAATCATCTTTATATCGGTTGAAATTCCGTCAGCAAAAGTAAAGACGAATTTGTTTACGTAGTAGAAATTGCATTGAAATATTGTACTATAACACCGTTTTGTCATCAGTATTGAGAGTATAACGAAACGAGGCTTTTGATTGATTAGTGGACTAGGCAACTACCAATAGGCATTCGCGTTTAATACAGTTACGGATTTCTGCACCACAAGAGAGAAATAGAACAAAAAGCGAACGAAAATAAACGTAAAGCTTTGGCTTTACACGCCGATCTGGTAAGCAAATCGTGCGATGAAATACATTGTTTTTCCGTCAAAATTAAAATGCTAAACAGTAAATTTGCCGATACGAAATTCTGAAGTTCGTTCTCACTGGAGTCTTCGAAATTAGCACTGCCCGCTCGCCCTGGTCACTGATGAGTAAAAAAATGATCGGGCGACCAAAATAATTTCTGCTCGCCCAATACGATATACATAAAAGTCGGCAACTTGTCAGTCATATTTAAATTGACCATGTCGATGTATGTTGTTTGTTTGCAACTATCAACATGATCAACACCAATTTCAATTGCTCCAAGCTGTGATTCATAATGCAGATGATAATTTTATCCAGTTAGTTGTGAATTCTTCATTCCTGCATCGCCAGTTCAATTGAAACAAAAATGTACCAGACCGTACGGCCCATGGCCCTGTCATATGTTCCGAAAACTGTTAACACTTCACTTGACAATCACGTTTTGATAGTTATTGAATCTAATGTTATGTAATATTATGTTTAATTAAGCATTAACTTGATTAAAACCAACTAAACACCAATGGCTCGTTAATTTTCAAGAATGGTCGTTACACTTATATTTCAATAAAGTATACGAATTCCGGACGACAAATTTCGGATAACGGCACTACATATTGTGCAACCATACATCATTTAATGGGTGTTTAATGATAATCTGTTCTAACTGGGGCATCTTATCTTTGATATTTAATCTTGTGACACGCATTCAGGATGAATTCTCCATTTGCCAGGACACAGTGCTAATAATATTCATATTGCAATGTTCAACAATTAAGATAAAATGAGTGAGAGCCAAAGGAATTGAAGTTACAATCTGTTAACTTTGTGATAGAGATTTGTCTCCTTTCCTACCAATCAACTCATTTCTCATATTTTGTCTTGTTTATTTCTCAAATAAATTAATTTCTATTTGAATAAATGATATACAGATAAAAGAATGGTATCATGCTATTTCTTTGATCACTGATCAATATAAATACCTATAATTATACAAAAGATGAATCTCATTATAGTGCAGATGTCTTAACTACAAATGTTTATGTTATATGAAATTTTATTAATATGATTATTATTTTGCAAATGATTGATAAATATGAATAGAAGAATTGAAAATGGGTTGTTGTTTTTCTTACAAGTTTTAGTTGGGGATTTTTTCCTTTCATTCAATCAAAATTTGAGAACTCATTGGCTGAGTAAACAAAGATAAAGTTAAAGATACTTGCCATGGTTGGTAGGAAAAAGAACACTAGAAATGGTGTTTAGTTTTGATTTTTATTATCATCAAACATTTAATTTCCAAATAGAAACTGGCTAAAAGAAGCACAGAAATAAGGCCTAAATTAAAAATATGTTTGTTTGCCCTTTACTGACCCGCAATTTTAGAGGAGGGTCGGTAGGTTGGAAAAATATATTATTTCTGAATTTGATCTTTACCTAGCGTGAAATTACACTCCTTTCTAGAATCATTCTATATTCATTTTATGTATTCTGCTGCCATACAACCATTTATTGTGTGCTTTAATCAACCATAACATGCACTCAGTGCCTTAACACACGTACATTATTGTTTCCCTTCATTACTTCAAAATATACCTACTTTAAATGTTTATCTAAAGCACCGAGTACTTGTATACATATTTTCCCAAGTATAAAAATAAAGTTCTCCCAGATTTTGCTGTAAAATGTTTTGAGTCGGCATGATTTTTTCAGGTCGGTCGGTAAAGGGCAAACAAATTTGATTTTAATTTAAGCCTAACAAAAATTTGCCACTCAAAATGCTTAAAATACAGGAGCTTCCTGGGGGTCTTTGCCCCCCTGGTCCCCCTACCAGGGCGTTGCCCTAGACCCACAAGGGGGCTAAGGCCGCCCCCTTGACCCCAGGCCTATCACTTGGATTTCAAACTTTATCCCTTGACTGAAAAGATAATGAAAACCCTGTGGTCTGTCGTCTGCATATTTGTTTTTGTCCGTCTTGCAATTAACATGATCTGCCAACAGATCCCTCTGTATTAATGGGTATTTTCTTTATTTCAGCAGTCGGATGTGTCGACTCCTGGAAGTGGATCTCATCTAGGGATACCAACTTCAGAAGGAAGCTTGGCACACGGATTGATGGCAAGGCCTTGGTCTCAATGGTCACCAAGGTCAGGGTCACCGTAATGCATCCAGCGTTTCAACGTAAGTATTATTACTTGATTGTAAGGGATTTTGCTTCTTAACATTTCTTCTTTAGATGGAACTGTTGAATTGGTCTATCGTCTGCATATTTGTTTTGTCCATCTTGCAATTTACATAATCTACCAACAGATCCCTCTGTATTGATGAGTATTTTCTTTATTTCAGCAGTCGGATGTGTCGACTCCTGGAAGTGGATCTCATCTAGGGATACCAACTTCCGATGGAAGCTTGGCACACGGATTGATGGCAAGGCCTTGGTCTCAATGGTCACCAAGGTCAGGGTCACCGTAATGCATTCAGCGTTTCAACGTTAGTATTATCACTTGATTGTAAGGGATTTTGCTTCTTAACATTTCTTCTTTAAATGGAACTGTTGAATTGGTCTATCGTCTGCTTACTGTAGAACGCTTTAATTTCGCGAGGTCAAAATTTTGCGTTTTTTGTTAAAAATCAGCTGTTTTCTTTATTCGCGTATTTATGAATTCGTGACGTCGTCAGGCAGGATTAAAGTGCGATCAAAGACATGCTGTCATTGCTTTGATATGTGTGTGTCATATTTGTTTTGTCCATCTTGCAATTTACATGATCTACCAACAGATCCCTCTGTATTGATGAGTATTTTCTTTGTTTCAGCAGTCGGATGTGTCGACTCCTGGAAGTGGATCTCATCTAGGGATACCCACTTCAGATGGAAGCTTGGCACACGGATTGATGGCAAGGCCTTGGTCTCAATGGTCACCAAGGTCAGGGTCACCGTAATGCATCCAGCGTTTCAACGTAAGTATTATCACATGATTGTAAAGGGTTTTGCTTTTTGACGTTTCATCTTCAGATGGAATTGTTGAATTGGTCTGTCGTCTGCATATTTGTTTTGTCCATCTTGCAATTTACATAATCTACCAACAGATCCCTCTGTATTGATGAGTATTTTCTTTATTTCAGCAGTCGGATGTGTCGACTCCTGGAAGTGGATCTCATCTAGGGATACCAACTTCGGAAGGAAGCTTGGCACACTGATTGATGGCAAGGCCTTGGTCTCAATGGTCACCAAGGTCAGGGTCACCGTAATGCATTCAGCGTTTCAACGTAAGTATTATTACTTGATTGTAAGGGATTTTGCTTCTTAACATTTCTTCTTTAAATGAAACTGTTGAATTGGTCTATCGTCTGCTTACTGTAGAACGCTTTAATTTCGCGAGGTCAAAATTTTGCGTTTTTTGTTAAAAATCAGCTGTTTTCTTTATTCGCGTATTTATGAATTCGTGACGTCGTCAGGCAGGATTAAAGTGCGATCAAAGACATGCTGTCATTGCTTTGATATGTGTGTGTCATATTTGTTTTGTCCATCTTGCAATTTACATGATCTACCAACAGATCCCTTTGTATTGATGAGTATTTTCTTTATTTCAGCAGTCGGATGTGTCGACTCCTGGAAGTGGATCTCATCTAGGGATACCCACTTCAGATGGAAGCTTGGCACACGGATTGATGGCAAGGCCTTGGTCTCAATGGCCACCAAGGTCAGGGTCACCGTAATGCATCCAGCGTTTCAACGTAAGTATTATCACATGATTGTAAAGGGTTTTGCTTTTTGACGTTTCATCTTCAGATGGAATCGTTGAATTGGTCTGTCGTCTGCATATTTGCTTTTGTCCATCTTGCAATTTACATGATCTGCCAACAGATCCCTCTGTATTAATGGGTATTTTCTTTATTTCAGCAGTCGGATGTGTCGACTCCTGGAAGTGGATCTCATCTAGGGATACCAACTTCAGAAGGAAGCTTGGCACACGGATTGATGGCAAGGCCTTGGTCTCAATGGTCACCAAGGTCAGGGTCACCGTAATGCATCCAGCGTTTCAACGTAAGTATTATCACTTGATTGTAAGGGATTTTGCTTCTTAACATTTCTTCTTTAGATGGAACTGTTGAATTGGTCTATCGTCTGCATATTTGTTTTGTCCATCTTGCAATTTACATAATCTACCAACAGATCCCTCTGTATTGATGAGTATTTTCTTTATTTCAGCAGTCGGATGTGTCGACTCCTGGAAGTGGATCTCATCTAGGGATACCAACTTCCGATGGAAGCTTGGCACACGTATTGATGGCAAGGCCTTGGTCTCAATGGTCACCAAGGTCAGGGTCACCGTAATGCATTCAGCGTTTCAACGTAAGTATTATCACTTGATTGTAAGGGATTTTGCTTCTTAACATTTCTTCTTTAAATGGAACTGTTGAATTGGTCTATCGTCTGCATACTGTAGAACGCTTTAATTTCGCGAGGTCAAAATTTTGCATTTTTTGTTAAAAATCAGCTGTTTTCTTTATTCGAGTATTTATGAATTCGTGACGTCGTCAGGCAGGATTAAAGTGCGATCAAAGACATGCTGTCATTGCTTTGATATGTGTGTGTCATATTTGTTTTGTCCATCTTGCAATTTACATGATCTACCAACAGATCTCTCTGTATTGACGAGTATTTTCTTTATTTCAGCAGTCGGATGTGTCGACTCCTGGAAGTGGATCTCATCTAGGGATACCCACTTCAGATGGAAGCTTGGCACACGGATTGATGGCAAGGCCTTGGTCTCAATGGTCACCAAGGTCAGGGTCACCGTAATGCATCCAGTGTTTCAACGTAAGTATTATCACATGATTGTAAAGGGTTTTGCTTTTTGACGTTTCAACTTCAGATGGAACCGTTGAATTGGTCTGTCGTCTGCATATTTGTTTTTGTCCATCTTGCAATTTACATGATCTGCCAACAGATCTCTCTGTATTAATAGGTGTTTTCTTTATTTCAGCAGTCGGATGTGTCGACTCCTGGAAGTGGATCTCATCTAGGGATACCAACTTCAGATGGAAGCTTGGCACACGGATTGATGGCAAGGCCTTGGTCTCAATGGTCACCAAGGTCAGGGTCACTGTAATGCATTCAGCATTTCAACGTAAGTATTCTGGCTTAATTGTAAGCGTTTATGTTTCGTGCATTCCTTTTGATTATGGCCGTCAATGTCATGATCAAAATAAGGCACATAGCGACTAAATGTGAATGTTCTTGCTTGATTTCTGGCATTAGTAGACATTATACAGTGTAACCTCCATGAAAGGTCACCTCCAAACAACAGCCATCTCCCTGTTACAGTCAGTATATTAGCAACCCAAATTGATCATTGTCTTATTTTCACTCTCTCAACAACAGTCACCTCCGAACAATGGCCATTTCTGTCATTCCCATTGTTGGCTGTTGTAGGGAGGGTGCACTGTTGTTAGTTTTCTGTCTGTTTTAAATGTATGATCTAAATGGCCAGCTTTGCACTGATGTTGATGCATTACTAGTTATCTTTTATTTCATGAATATGTTTTAAGATTTGCCTTTTATCTGTTTTCATCTACTCAGCATTGACAAGGATCTTTTTATTTCAGCAGTTGGATGCGTTGACTCCTGATCTGGGTTCTCAAATTGGTACCAGGGCACTTAGTTTTTTATGATGAGGAATTTGTTCTCATCTTGCTAGCTTTAGGATCCTAACAGACTGACATATAACGATTCTTGGAGCATTTGTTTGATTCTACCTTTTGTCCGAACACTGTTGCATTTAGGATAATTATGTTATGTCCAGTAAAAATTTGATTAAGATACCAGGGCTACACCATGTCGAAAGCTGCCCGGGCACCGGTGGGTTTTAGAAATTCCTGCTGGGGTGGTGTTTCTGCATCAGGCCTGTCTGGTTCATTTTTTGATTATATTTAATTGATAATTTTTAGCATACTGGCATAGCATTTTCTTCCTGCAATAAAATCAATGAAAGTGTCTGATTATGCAGAAAATGAATAGAAACAAACAGAATGTGTGATTTCTGCATAATGAATAATCTAAGTCATTTTGCACAGTGTTATATAAGATTATTGCAGTATAGGTTGTTCTAAGAGTCGATGTATGTCATGGGTATACGAAAAGATATACACCGTTACTTTTTATCATTTGGTTGGACATGAACTTTTCTTAAGATGTGGTGCCTTGACACCAATGAGATGACCCAGCATCATCTTGAAGGAGCACGGATTGGCGGCAAGGCCTTGAGTTGAAAGACAATTTCTCAAACACTGTATTTTGCTGATGTTTCTGCTTTATGCGAAACAAACAGTTTTATATCAAAAAATAGTATTGCCCTATTATCATTATTTCTCAGATTCTTCCATTTATTTAAGGCACATTTTTAGCAGTTTACCTTGTTGAAACATATTAATTTATTTTTTTTATTGGGAGCATTTACATTTATTATCATGAGTTTTTTTGTTTATGATCTCAATATTAACATGTATATATATGTACATCTTAAAAAATGTTATTTGTTTGCTAGCACTTACTTCTATTTGGTAAAATGTCTTGAATTTTCACAATTTGTATCTATATTTCTGTATTATTTTTGTTTATGTTAAGTTTAAGTTTATTGTTAAGATTACTTCAATGCTTTATGCTTGCTTTGAAGTTTTTTTTGTAATTTACTATCTATTGTATGAGAATGGAAGTTGGTTGTTTGCTCATTATTAAAGTACACATCTTTTAACTTGACATAATATTGATTGACTTTAAAACCTTAGGTAGTTTTTTTTTCTTAGCTTTATTTTTGTACTTGTAAGTTCTGAATATTTGTTACTGGCTTAGTAAATGCTCTATGTTTGATGTTTATGTAGATTTTTTGTATAATCATTTTACTGTCAAACTTTAATTTTGCATTTGTAAAGAGTGTGGCCCCATATGCTCTGCAATCTGAAACTTGACATGGGGTACAGGTTTCCAGAGTTTTTTCCCTACAGGGTTTTGATCTCTGGTTTTTCCTGGGCCATTCAGTTTGCACACTAGTTTTTCCATGATAAGGCAGTTATTTATTATAAAATGTTTATTTGTTGATCTTAAAAGAAATAATAAATGTTATGTAAATGTCAATTATGTTTTGTTATTATAAATAAATGTTTTATTGTATTATCTTGATAGTAATAGAATGTGCATATCATATGTTGGGAGTACTGATTAGTTTATAACTTACATATAGTATGTGTGTGTCCAAACATAGCATATTTATTTAGTTACCACCTATATATTTTTTGATATTATTATTTATCTCCGGGATAGTCATTTTAGTTCTTTTCTTTCACAGATATCCATATAAAGATAGAAATTGGACATGAGTTTGATTGAAAGCAAAATTTTTACCAAGTACATTTGTATAAATCAACCAACATTTAATCTAATGTCAATGAGGGTCATATAAAAGCTCTTATGACAAGTAATAATACTAAAAATATATAGGTGGTAATTTTGTTCAGTACATATTCTAGATACAAAATGATCAAGTCAACACAGATGACAGGCAGACATACAAAAAGTTTATTCAATAATACCACACAAGCTTATACATACATGATGTATATTAAGTATACTAACATTGATTCAGATGTCACATTACCAAAATCTCATCAAACCAGTTGATGATAATATACTTATTATATAATATACAAAATCACTGGACAAACGGCTAGTAACACTGCCTAGTTGATGTATTTTTACATTTCTGTTAAGCTAATTTTTAGCTGGACTAGAAAGTCTATCAATTCAGTGAAAAAACTTCAGTGTAGCTGACATGTATGATATAACTCAGAAACTGCATCAGAGTCAACATGCAACTTCATAGATAAATAGATATATCTCACGTACTGAAGTAGTGAACAGACTTAGTGTTGGCAGCGCTTGTGGTTTATTTCTCATAAAGTGTATTATATATGTGCTTATAAATAATATTGTATGATATAAAGATGTATGTACCTATGTGTGCACAATTTATGAAAATAGTATATGTTCTATTCTATTCTGCACTCACTTATCGGTAAAATTTAATTTCTGGGTTTAGTTGAAGTTTCGGTTAATATATTGGTTAAGGGTTACCGATTGTGTAAAGTTTTGGTAAAATTTAGCCAAAACGTTAACATCTAACAAATTATTAATTATACACAAAAGCATGTTATTGATCATTGTGTAGCTTTTCAAGAATCTTTGCTTTGAGACGTGTGTTTGAAAGGAGCGATAACTCTTGGTTGAGATTGCTGAATCCAATGTTATGCCTAGGTTTTGATGCTAAGAATAGGATCCAGCTTCATTCGTTGCAATCTGTACTGGTCCGTAGCTTTTCATATTGAAGTTGTAGTCTTACATAGTAGTATTTGTATATCTGTGACATGTTCAAAAATTTAACAATAGAACAAATAACCGTGGAACCGTACTCCATATTAATCTGTACTTATACGTAGGCCCAATTTAAATCGACAAGTATTTCTACTGTTATTAACAATGAAGTACCAGTACATACTAGTAAGCTTTCACCATGTATTTACTAAGGATGCAATGTGATGTCAGATTTGTATCGGACTACCGAAATTGGCATTTCCTGGGTCACCCGTAAGATTTAATCCATAGTGGAACCTATGAGGTGATCCGTAAATGTTTGACCTAGGCATGACATGCTAGGTATGCTACATACAGTCAAACCTTATGTAACGACCAACTCTCAATTTCTATCATCCTGTGCTATCTTGGTCTAGTTACATATATTCTTAACCATGTACACCTCATTAGGCAGAAAATTCACAAATATTGATAAACACTGTTCTTAATTGGTTAAAAGTAATGAATTTAATGTACGATCAGTGGTCTTTATTACATATTCTTGACGTTATAATTTTTTTATGTCATTATAAACATCATCTACAGAAACTACATTCTGCAGACACTTCTGTTGAAAATTCATGTACCGCTGAAAGCCAAATTAAGGAGCAGTACATTTCTTATTCAGTGTCACATATAGCAGTTCTAAATACTGTTAAACATGTGTTAGTGGCCATCACCAAATCGAGGGTTCAGCGCAACAGTGTTGTAACTCATATTGAAATAAGAACAAGTTACGACAGTTTTGCGCTGAGCCCTCGAAATATTGCATTTTTAGAACAAACTACAATGTATATATTATGCCTTTTTCTTATTTCAAAAATCCATTACTAGAAATTTTCAAATGTGTTTGATAAAACTTCTGAGATCTAAACATGACCTGGTCTGACCTATACTGACCTCAAGTAACCTTTGACCAAATCAGTGAAATTTAAGCAGAACAAAATAGCATATTTGCTTTGCTAACATCACAAAAGTGTGTTCAATGCCCAATAAATCTGAAAATCATCCAATTTTTGGCTGCTGGATTAAAATTAAAACATTAAACTTTTTGCCTCTAAAAAGCACTATCTGAATGACCGCCGTGTGGTTATTTGGATTTTTCATGCCGTGCTTTCGTATTTTTTAATTTGAAGACGGCACCTCCTTGCTGCTGTATTTTTTATAGATATAAATCTGAAATAGAAAAGATTCAAATGTCTATTTTAAGGTTTAACTGGTTTCTCTTAAATTAATGTGTTCAAATTTATGAAGAAAACATTATTTGCCCTGACACCTAGTGGGGGTTAATCATGGGCTACTGGAAGTAATAATATAAGAAGCATTACAAACTTGTTTTCTGTTTTTTTATGCTTGCATGTTTAACAAGTTCTTAGTAAATAAAGAAACATATGGTAACATTTCGGCTCAAAGACACAAGATTTCTAGACAGAAAAAACATTTTGAGTACATAAGTTTATATTCAGTTTTGTTCATGAAACTGAGGCCTGATTCCTAAACTCATGTTATATTTTTTTCTTTCTTATACTTCAGTTTAGTATTTATGGAATCTGTCAGCAAACTTGCTAACAAAAATTATGAAGGCCAAGGATGAATATAATTATGCAAGTAATATTTTTCTTTATCAAATTAGAATGATAAAGTATTATTGCATCTTTTACAATGAGTTTTTATTGAAATAGATGTTCTTTTTTCTTGAATGTTTGAAAACATGGGTTACTTGCATAGACTTCAATTCAAATTTAAAGGGAAGTTAACTTGAAAAATCTGACTTTGAAAACCTATATGAATTGTTTAAAAAGTCTGTCCACCCCATTTTGAAGTATAATTTTGGGAGTTTAGGATCCTAACACCTTAACCTTGATGAAGTCCCTGTACAAACTCACCATAGTATCACAGGTATAAGCATAGTCTTAATTCAGTTTTAATTTTTTGTGCTCAAATCGAGGGCTCAGCGCAACACTGTCGTAACTTGTTCTTATTTCAATACGAGTTACGACACTGTTGCGTTGAACCCTCAAAATGGTAATTATCAAAACTGTATGTTTTTTCTTCTTATCCATATATATACATGTACATAGATATGTCACTGTTGCCATGTGGAGACACTTAGCATTGTTGGAAAAGGCCAATTTCAGTTCTTTATTATACAGATTAGTTGAAAATGAATACATTTGCATATTTTCTCTATAAATGTGGGGGCTATTATTTAATATGATGAACAATTTATTATTACAGTTTACTTGTAAAGTGATGAAATAATGTATCAAGAAGAAGTTGGATGAGGCATTAATTGCTGTGAATTTAAAACTCTTTCAGACAAGAAAAGTATTTTCTTTACTTATAATAAAGATGTTCAATTTTTCACAAGAGATGAATCCAAGTTCACTATAAGCGTTTTCTACCATAATATCAATGTAAAAATATTAAAATTAAGTTTCAAGTCCTAGTTTGTTTATACAGTTTTACTGCTGCATGTCAGTAATGAATTAGCTGATATCAAAGTACAAAATGTGAAATAGAATGACATTAGACAACAAAATGACCGTCTTATATTGTTTGTTTCATGGGGTTTTACACCATTTTCAACATCATTTCAGTCATATTGTGGCGGGCAGTTAACCTAACCAGCTTTCCTGGACTTCATTTAAGCCTTAACTAGTATTAACCACATTCTATCCTTAAGCTTCAGCCAAGCTACCCCACATAATTTAGAAGTGGAGGACAATTTACCGGTAACATAGGATGTAATATCTTCAGTCAAATTTGTCACAGACAGTGTGAGCCTCGCCCAGGTCTCGAACTCACAACCTCTCGATCATCTGACAAACGATCTAATCACTGAGCTAGCCTGGCGGGCTCGACTGTCTTACAACAATTAATCTAACTATAATTTGATAGTTCCAACTCATGTTTGATTTTTATTCCTTCACCATTAATAATGGGAGGTGGACATATTGTATTATTATATCATGTGTCTGTGTGCATGTGGTCTGCAAATCATGCCCAGTTTATATCTTGACCACCAGTAATAGGATATGTATGGCTCAAATGATCACAATGATGTGTTACATCTGAATTAGAACCATGCCACTAGTGAACAGCAAGGTCAAGAATTATGGGATTTTATAATTATATCACCATAATGAGATGACATATATAGCATTTAAGAAATATGCTGCATATCACTCAAGCAGGTTTAATTTTTTTTATAGTCATTTTGTTCTTTCTGCAAAATACTGTTTTTTTATTATTGGTACATATTTTTCATTATCTTCACATTACATTGAAGAGGCATTAATTATGTCTCCTCTGAACATACTTCTTAGAATACAATTTGTTTTCACTTTTTATGTTGATCAAAATAAATTTAATGTTCTTATTCTTGATTGTAGTCAAATCCTGTTAGATGACAAGGAAGCAGTGCTGAACAAGATAAACAGAATGAAACAATCATAGTTCTGTATTGACAAGAGTGACTTTATAAGAAATATTGTACCAGCTGCCAAGTTAGCTTTCTGAATGTTTAAAGGGAGCTAACCTCAAAAAGCCTATGAAGGATTAATTCAACTTAGTCATGTACATTTTGTATTTATTGTATGTGAATTTTATATTGCCAAGCACTGGAGATAAATTTAACTAAACTGTACATATTTTCTTGTCTGTTAGATAATTTTCAGATATATATATAGCCCACATATACATCCATAATCACAATAGACTCAGATTACACAAAATGATGAGTTACTGAAATAGTGTGCAGAAATCACATTTACTTCATGTAATAAAAGACTAAAGCAATCTTTAATATACTAAAACATAGACCCACCTCAGTGGTCGAGTGGTTAAGGTTGCTGACTTCAAATCTCTGTAACCTCTCACTGATAAAGGGTCATGGGTTCGAGCCCCGCTATCGACCATGCATGTCTCTATGTGAAAATGTGGGCTAGTACTGGTCCTTCCCAGGAAATATAGAAATATCTTAGGTGAACTGTCCGCCTCATATGACTGACTGTTAAAATTAAAGGGGCGTAAAACTCAGTATAAACAAGAGCTAAAATATAGTGTTTGTTTACAGTTGTGCCCCAAAAGTTTGATTCTTAACAGATACCTTAATATTATTAGTACCTCAGACACAGTGATGATGGTTTGTTTAACTGTTGTTTAACTCAATCTGAATCTATCCGTTGTTTAACGACCCATTCAACAGCTATGGTCATTTCAGGGCCACCCCAGAGAGGGGAGAGATGACACCAGAACCAAGCATTTGTATCTCCCTACTCTTTATTTCGAATAATTTTTCCTGTTTTTTTTATCATGCCCAATGTATAAAGCACCGACACATGCCTCGCCCATTTTTATGTGCTCATCCAGGGTCATGTTTGTGATATCATATGATATACCTTTAACTTGTTGGTATATCTGTGTTGTTAAAGCAATGTATTCGTAAAACACACAGTACCTAAATACGTTTGATATGACCAATACTTCACCAGTCATAGTACTGCCTATAATATGAATTGTATATTGTACATGTATATAATTTCTGTGACAACTGACATGATATATTTATAGGAGATTATTTATAGGAGATAAGTCCACAACAAATAACAAATTAAGATTAACTTTTACAGAGGGAAACATCTACAATATAATAACAATGTTGTAAGTTGATACAAATAGTCAAAACAGTACAGGTAGTTTTAAAATGAATCTATGATACAATTTCGTTCACAGAACGGCAGCAAAAATAGTAAACCGGTAGAACTAGAAATTTGCATATTTTAATAGAAAATATTTTTATTTGTACTGTAAACTTGTCCATTATTCATGGGTAACATAACTCAAATGGAATCAGATTTAATGGTTGGTAGAAATTGAAATAGACAATTCTTGTTCAATACCTAATTTATGCCAACTGAAATTAGTAAGTAAAATGATTGATTTCATATTCCAAATGCAAGATGGATACAAATGAGTAAAGTCTGTCAGTTATAGAAATGACACATTTTGAACTGTTTATTATTCTATTTTCATAAGTCAAGTCAGACACATACAGAGTGCACTAAGTTATATACAAAATGTTGAGCCCTACTTTGGTTCTAGAAACTGCTGCATCAGTTCATCTATTTGCAAAATATAACATACAAGGGGGACAATTCATGTTGTGCAAGATTAGCCTCCCTTCAATCAAACTTTAAAAAATGCATATTTCATTGAGGATATTCCACCATATCTCTATTATTGATTAAAGATGTCTATGAACAAAGTAACTACATATTTATAGTACAGGAGCTGCAATTTGAAAGCTAGGTATTGAGCACCAAGATTAGGATGCTGAGATTTAATAGCTAGGATGGGTGCTGATCAATATTTGATGACTAGGGTTTGAGTTCTGAGATTTGATCGAGAGCTTGGATATGTCTTTGTTGATATTTGAGGGCTAGAATATGAGTGTTGGTATTTAAGGGCTAGGAATTGAGTGTTACACATGGTATAATACCAGCATCAGCAGACAACTTTATAAGTTATGACTGTCCAGGAATACGACTGATACAAATTAAATACTTGAATGTTTATAAGCCCTTCAATTACATTAGATTTACTGCACTGACGTCACTAACATAATTTAATTGATAAACTTTTCTAAAAATATGCATATTTCTAACGTGCTCCACTCATTTTTGAGTTTATTCAAATTACTAGTGGTGACGTTCCCTCTTGAACGACCGGTACAAAATCATGCTGGAGTGATCGCAATTCCGCCCAACTGCCTTTTGTGAGAAAATATCACAGTTTAAATTTGGTCATCTACATACAAGCATTTATACCACCGAACCCCAGCAGAGCTATCCAAAAGTGTCTTCATGTGGTTATAAAAAGATGCTGTTGATCAAATTTAATTATGTTCACTTAGAGTTACGGGAATGAAGTATATATATATACAGCTCATTTCGTGGCATTGCAACTATTCGATACAGTTCATTGTCTAAATTAAAAGTCATATACATATATTTTACAGTGATTTCCTTGAAGCATCTACAAAAATGTATATATTATATTTATCCTACTTATATATTTATTCAGTTATTTATTGCATAAGTTATCCTCGTATAAGCCAGACGCATTTACTCAGCGTGTTTTCTTCTTCGAGTGTGTCATTTTAATTACATCAGAGACGTATAATACAGAGACGTATAATACGTATTATACGTCTCTGATTACATACATAAGACAGGGATACTAAGACAATCAAAGAAAAGATCGTATCAGTTTGGTAGACATTGTTTATAGAGCATTGAAAACTTTGCATAAAATTAGGAGTGAAATAAAAAATACGATAAAAATATTTACAAATACAATGTATAGTAATTATAATCTGTTTGGACACATCAAGGACTTATATACATACATGTATGTATATAAGTCCTTGGACACATTAAGTAACTTTAAATAACCAAATAAAGAATAGGTCGATCTGGACAGTGGTCTTCAATTGACGAGTTATACTGTACGTTAAACTAGTATCATCAAATATCAAGGTTTGGCCGAATTTGCATAACACTGAAATCACGAGAAACATGGAACATTTGTAAATATTCGATTGTAACTGCGGAATGTCATTGACGGAGAGTTGTACCGGGATTTTTGGGTGTATATAAGTAACAGACGACGTAGTCTGGTACCCGTTTCCAATCTTAGACGGGTACCAGACTACAGACGACGTGTCGTTTGGTTCAGTCAAAATATATAATGCGAAGTTTAGACATAACAGAACACATATATACATTTATTGAATAAACATGCTAATAAACAGCTACTGAAATGTGCGTAATATTAGCACAATACGCATAAATACGTGTACGATATGGTTCAATTTGGAAATTATTTATCCCTGTTATAAGAATCGGATAAAACTATAAAGGTATAAAGCTTCATTGACATATATATGTCGTTTCCAATATTCATTCAGCTTATCATTATCGTTCTGTGTCCTGTTATGGTTGTATATTGCATGATAAAAAAATACAACCACGTCGAAAACTTTCAAATGTGTCATATTTCAAATTCTAAAAAAAAAAAGATTTCCAGGATGCTTAGCATTTTAACATCATGACACGAGCTATATGTCTATCTGCATAGAAAATATACAATGATCATAGAATAATTGTTTGGAGTATCTCGTGATCTTTTTAGCAAAGACCGATGTTCGAGGATGATTGTATCTGTCTTAATCTTACACAGCGTTAGCAGGCTGTGCAGTTACCTAGGCAACATGACAGTACACGAGTGATATATTGTTCTTTGACCATGACATTTTTACAACATGGCAACACCCGACATGATGAAACTCTCTTTGTATCAGCTCCAAATTAAGTTTAGTCGTCATATTATCATTGTCGTATTATGATACGTTGATCCTTTACGCTACCTTGAGACGACGAAGTCATTGAATGTTTTAATGTTACTGAAACATACATTTTGCTGTGTATAATTGTGACAAAATACTGTCGCTTTGAAAATGAAAAATGCCTTTAGAGACAAATATGTTCTGTGGGACAATATGTTCGCTTTCAAGTTAATAAATGGCAAATATATCAGACATTCATTTATTGCCACGAGGTAGTTCCTGAATGAGCTATTTTCTTAAATATATATATATAACCATGGCATGTAAGCTACAATTAATATACTGTCAAACCTGTGCTATAGTGACTACCGCTGAATACAGGTCACTCGATATGTGAATAAAGTATATATTCTCTTAAAAACAGTCATTCGTTATTAAGAAACAAAATGACCTCCGAATAAAGGCCACCTGTCAATAAAAGCCGTATTTTTTTATCTTTCCTAAGGGTGGCCTTTGTTAACAAGTTTGACAGAGGCTCAAGACCTGCATAGCTGTTTGAAGTGCCTTATTTCAGTGCACAATGCAGCACTACACCCAAACTTTCTGAAGTTGTCAACACATTGTCTTTTGAATTGTTAACGTTCGAGATCTATTTTTGGCCAAGTGACATCTGAATTTTAGTCAGATTTTAACCACCTATTTCTTCAGTATTATAACTTGTCGTTTAAAGCCCCATTAGCATTATGGATGTTAGAATTAAAGTAGGTCTTATTTTACCTAGAAATTTAAGGTATCTTATCAGTGAAATTGACTTTTACTTGCAATTAAAACATTCCGAAATTTTATTTTTTAATCATGGAGTACATATAGTAATAGAGCACAGTAGTGTTTTCAATGATATTGCAAAAAATAATTGATAAAGCGTCTGACAACATTTCTTCGAGATGTGGCTAAAGAAAGGCATTGTGTAAATATGTTTAAGAGCAAATAAAATATATTTCTTATGTATTACCAAGGACTTATATATGTGTATATAAGTCCTTGGTATTACTCTGTATTACTAAATTAAAAAAGCTAATGGGGCTTTAAGTGTCTATTTGATAACCATTATATATGATTTAACAACGTACAATTAAATCTTTGTTGATACTAATTATAAGATAAAATTCTGCCTCCTATAAACTCACAACTGCATGCATGGTTTCTATCTTTATTTGGATATCAGCGACAGAAGGAACTATTGAAATGAATCTAGCGGAAACCCTCTTCAGTAAATGTCCACAGTGGCGTTGAGGAGTACATATACTACATTGAAGTTGAAATAAGTAATGAATAGTATAAAACAATTATAGGTGGTAATTAACTTATCAAAATAACTTTTCACTAATTTAAATAACCCTTTTTTCGCTTATCTTCTCTTTTTGTGACTCTCCGGTGTCCATATTGGACATCATCTTATTTAGGTAATTCTGTGTAAGCTTAAAGATGATTACTTTGTGGCGAGTCGTTATTTAAAATGTGGAATACGTCACTCTTTGCTATGTTCTGATCAAGGGAAGTAACCGCTGCGGGGAGTTTGGAAGTATCAGTGTAATATTTCTTCAACCTCTTTAATGAGAGTATCCCTGTCTGCCATGTATTTCTTACAATGAAAAACATAGTGTTCCACTGTTTCTGTTGTGTTACATTTATCACACTGGTTGTCATCTGAATCTATCACTTTTTGACTGTCACAGTCTGTGACAGGCAGGGTCGTTGTGGAACATGTTCCTGCAAATTTTACCGACCTTAAAGGACTGTCATTATTATACATGACATATTTTTTCCGGTGTTAAAGAGTGTATTTGTTTTTGCAATCGCTAAGGTAGAGTTTAGGCACCCGCGTGACATTCTGCACATGCGTAGTAACGACGCACTTGATAGTCTAAACTAACAGCTAGATCAACGTTCTTAGAACTACTCGTTGTATTTTTGCTGTATTTAGATAAATTAATTATCAAATGACAGTGATTTTGACGATGTTCCGGCCTGTATTAATATAGTGTAAGTCTTGAGCAAAAGAAATTGTGCCAAACCTAAATTAGCGATTTTGATGAACATGATTAGAATCTATATATAGATCTGTGTATATGCTCATTCAAATACAAACCAACACAATATTATAAGCGCCATAATAAATTTTATTTCGATAATAATATAATGCACTAATGAAAAACACTAATCAAACATTAAATATAAGTTCATTGATGAGTTACATCAAAACCCTCATTTACTGTGTTCGTCATCGATTTCACTTTCATTTGCTGCCGCCATCTTGTTCTCGCTCACTCTGCATAATGTGGAGTGTAGACTCTCGAACAGATTCGCCACACTCGTGTTACGTTCTCGGTGTTAGTTTTGCTCTAGTGTTACGACTCGACACTCGAGTCTGCAAAACAAATAAGCTCAAAGAATATGGGTCAATTATCTACCCTTGAATTTGATTTTTTTTTGCTTATTCTATGTCATTTTAAGGACATTTATCCCAATTACTATGGTTTTACTTTTGGTTAATGTTTTCTTTTCATTTCTTTCTTTGTCAAAATGCAAAATTTCATGCAATCCCATTAAACATTTATATTAACTTTTTTTCAGTTGAAGTTAAGAGACTGATTTTTTTTCAAAATGAGGCCTTTTTTAAGAAAATTGGCTTTGGTGTAGGTGAAAATAAAAAAAATTAAACAAACCACCTGCTCTTTACCAATTCATGAAATATTTCACGATGACATGAAAAGAAGTCTACTACATAATTTTTAAACGAAAATAAATAAGGTCTTGCTTTTGTCATTTTGAATGATCTGCCCTTTAATTCAAATGACTTAAATAAAAATGAGCAAAAAAATCATATTCAAGGGCAGATAACTAAAATAAAACGATATTAGTGACCCTATTTTTTTCCCGCTTAAAATGTTTCTGTTATCATGTACTTAGTACTATAATTATGCAAAGTTTAAAAAATCTCTTGATCAGTTTTCATTCTGCCTATATGTCTAAGTGAAAAATGTAGCGAACTTTAGCAAACGTCTTTAAAAGAGAATATTGTTTCAGAGATGCTCAATAAAAGGTCGATGAATTATCTACCATATATAAATGAAATACTAGTATATGGAGTAAAAACTGAATGTTTAATATGATTAAATACTGCATTGGCGATGAGTACACGTAAACACAGATTTTTAAAATGCCCAGGAAAATTAACAAATCTTATTAACAAAGACCTACAGTATACATATAATTATAGTATTTATGCATGCCTTTGTTATTAATTATATTTACAAAACAATGAACATATGTTCATGTTAAGTATGAATGACATGCATGCATGCATGTGATCAGAGACTATATATATATGTCTCTGATTTGATATGTATATGTTTTCTTTTAACTAATTGCATTATGTTTCCACAGCCCTATAGAACCGTGATCATAAGAAACTAATTGATTCCATGGTCCTACCAAAGACCTTTGGGGGGGGGGGGGGTCACTTATATAGTAGCTGTTCAATGTCTATTAGATGACTGTGTAATATGGCAAACCTAAGTGTGATCGTGTGATCAATTAATTAGCGACTTTCGGTTGTTCAATTAAAATTATGGATCACTGCATGATACAAATGATATACTGGGTGCTTACTCGTATGCCTTATCGTTAATAAAAACTATTTTGTAAAATACCTGCGATATGCGTAAAGACAAACTGAATATCATAGTTATTTAAAATCATTGCAATGAACTCTGTACAGTGATTTATTTTATGTATACAACTATGGTTTAGTTTTTAAATCTATAAATTGGCTAAATATATATGACTGGATAATAAACAACGAAGAAGTTACTACGCTTTCCTATTCATTTGCTGTAGTTTTCACTATTTTACTAAAGATGTACATTATGTTTGTTGAATTAATGTTCACAATGAAATGGAATTGTTTTATTAATTATGGCAATGAAATATCAGAACATTGTGATATTAGTTTACTAAATTTTACAATGATATATTGACAATTTAATAATGCTGCACTTCTATAATTCAAGGACTTATATACATACATATGTATATAAGTCCTTGTATAATTTGTGTTAAAATGTATGTCGCTATGTGTGTCTGGCACGTAGAATTTCCCATTCATTTGGTCTTTTTTTATTGTTAGATCAATCAAACACAACACATTGTTTACACCACCGCGCTTATAAGGCATTTTTACAGATTCATTTACTATCAGTTTCTTTGTGTTTTCACTCCTGTAATGGCGGATAGGAGATTGAAGAGTACTTTTTCAGGGGAGGTAAATCGTACAAAATTTAAAAATAGAATCGTCTATAGACATATAATATAGTAAAGTATATATATAGTAATATAAGTCCTTGGTAGGACCATATGTAATCAATTAGTTTCTTATGATCACTGTGCCGTATAGGATCTGGGTTTTTTAAATTCTTAAAACAAAATCCCTAACTTATAACAAAAAAATATAATATGAAAATGAAAAACAACTTGTTCACAGGTGTACGTGTTGACAATGTACAAATTTTAAGTATGATACGATAAACTGGCTTTTGTTCCATGTTGGAGCGCATTAGCACCAGTTTATATGAACAGGTTCCCGTTGACTCAATCTGTACCTTAGGTGCAGTGCAACGTGGAACGGGAACCAGTTTATTATAGTAGTTCGGTAATATGATTTGGATGGGGAAAAATCGAACATATAATTATTATTTGCAACATAACAATTTTTAATTCTTTTTATGTAAAACAATTGTATTCCACCAATTTTTATTTTTTGTTAGTTTGTATTCAGTTGTCATAGTTATATTTAAAAGTTTTTTTAAAAAATGTATGCAAATGAGCTCATCCGGGCATTTGCACAGAACTCTGGGACGACGCGAAAATGGCCGCTCCCATCCTGAAATGGAAGCGGGTAACAAATACTTGTGGACCGGGTCCGAGACCTCGTCATGGACACAGAGCTGTTGCAATCAAGGATTTAATGGTTGTGTTTGGTGGTGGAAATGAAGGCATTGTCGATGAGCTTCATGTTTACAACACTGGTGGGTAAAATCGCTCGAATCTGTTGAAGAGTATTCAAGATGGCGGCGCTCTTGTTGTTTTCGGCGATCACTTCCTCTGTTGTTATTGTCAGTGGTTTCGATTTAAAGTCGCCTTCACTGATATTTTATGTTTTTATTTGTCATTTCTTTTATCTGGTATATGTATTGAATGAAATATATTTTGGATTTCTAAAAAGTTCGGAAATTATATTTATCCAATATGGCGCCTAGAATCAGTTCGAAATTTCGCCCCAAGTCAGTTCGTTCCAAAATTTATCGACCCATTAACTATTGCATCAATGGTGTTTCAGGTCACGTAATGGATTGAAATTAATAGTGCACTGTAATTTTGACACGAGACTTATATTAAACCTTGTTTAAAACTGATTGGATTTAAAAAAAAAAATGCATGATTTTGCATCATAAAACTTTTAAAAGACATTATAAAAAGATTAATTAATGAATAAAGATTCTTCTGCGCTCTCTTTGGAGAATTGGTACACTGGCATCGGAGAAAGTTACTGTGACTATGAGTCTAACCCTGTATACGGGAAGGTGCATGTAATTAATGTTTTGTTTCTTTCTGCTATTTTCCAACTGAAAATGAAATTGGTGTAATGACGTTTAAATGCCGGTGTCATTGTAAAAATAGCCTATTCTTGAAATTACTCTTTGCAGATTTCAGGATAAGTTTAAATATGTTGGCGTGTCAACTTACGTTGGCAAGTTAAACTTAAATCAACTTTTGTTAATTCATTATTAAAGATAAATTGAGAATTGAACTGTCTGATCAATGGTAGTTGTATACAGCTTGGATTTGGATGTGGCTGAAGTATTGTCGATACCGTTTATTACATGCAACGTAAAATATTAAGTTCAATATTTCAAATTTGACATTTTGACACCGATTTTTAAAAGCACGTTCACGCAGGTTATTATTTCTATCAAATCAAGTAAGTTAGACAAGTTATTGAAGAATTTTTTACGTGATTTGAATTTCCGCTTATAAATATGCAGATCTAAAAATTCTTTGTAAGGCTGAAATCAGGATGGCCCTTCCAAATTTGTTCACGAATATCAGCCAACCGGAAAGCCAAATTAGTAGAGCTAGCAACTCCCCACATAGCCAGGGTAATCAGTGGGTTAAGTTAGTTACTTAGTATGCTGCATTTGTAATCCAGTGATCCAGGTTCTATTCTCAGTCACAGCAGGTCATACCCTTCCATGAAAATTTGACAACAGTGTTGATTTTCCTCTACATGTAGGGAAGTTGCCAGTACCTTGTGAAAGGGTCAATTAGTACTGGATAGAATATAGTCCAGGAAAACTGGTTAGGGAAATTTGCTATCGTATTTAAGTTTAACTGAAAAATTGTTGAAAAAATGGCATTAGATCCAAATGAATAAATAAATATGAAATGTGTTGTAACTTACAGCCACCAATCAATGGTTTGTTCCTGCTGTACGTGGAGATATCCCTCCTGGATGTGCTGCATATGGTTTTGTCTGCGATGGAACAAGAATTCTTGTGTTTGGCGGGATGGTGGAGTATGGTAAATACTCTAATGAACTATATGAATTACAAGCAAGTCGTTGGGAATGGAAGCGTTTGAAGCCAAAGAACCCAAGAACAGGATCCCCACCTTGTCCAAGATTAGGTAAGATATCAAAGCATAAATACATGAAGTAAAAACATATTATTACAATATAATTCTTGAATGCCCTTTCATTTAAGCAGGAAAACTTGCATTATATTTCTTTACAGTAAATATTGAATATTAAAACATGGTTGTTTTTTACGTTTTTTTAGGACACAGTTTTACTCTGCTTGGCAATAGAGTCTACCTTTTTGGAGGCTTGGCAAATGACAGTGAAGATCCAAAGAACAATATACCAAGGCAAGTACAATATACATTTTCTCTTATGATTTAAAAAACGATACTTAAAGGGGCATGCCCAGGAACTGCTGTGTCTTGGGGTTTATACACCAAAAATGCGTTTATCACTTGTAAAAACAATTATTACCGAAAAGTCAAAGAAGAATGTGCCTTCAAAAATGGCCCTATAACGCACGCGTGGGTATTTGTATGCCGGTTTAAATAAAAGGCTTACAAGCCTTTTATTGACGACAACGATATTTCCGATTCGTCTGAGAATTTAACTTAGCGTGCGCACTGCCTGTCAAGCAGCAAAACAATGATATTTACCTATAATTGATCGATAGATAAGCTTTATGTCGCAAACAATGAACATGACATGAGCAATACTTACCATTTCACAGTTTGTTGACATTTTTTCCGCTTTTGACAGATCCCGAAAGGGTCGAGTTATGAAAATGACGAATATTTTCTAAGGCGTAATCGGCAGGTTTGGTAAATCATGAAATGTGTATTTTGAGTCAAATAGCGGGACATTTCGTAAATATTTTACAGGACTTGCATTAATTGATTTTGGCATTCAAATGATACCAATTTGATTTATATTCGAGACGCTTCAGTTCCAGGGCATGCCCCTTTAACTAAATTACTCTTTTTACGCCTTCGTCATTTGAAATGGCGGAAGGACATTAAGTGTTATCCCTGTCTGTCCTTCCCATGTCCAAATTTTGTTTTCCAAGCGATAACACAAGAAATATATTGTTTCATATTTTGCATGTAGGTGTTTGTATAATAATAAAATACAGGAAAAGTTCGATTTCCATTAAAATCCAAACATTTAGCAAGAGTTTATGACTTACCGCTCAGTGGGGGCATTCAGGTCATCTGGACACTTTTCTAGTCTTTGAAATGTTTAACAGCTTCAGGCCTCATTGTATACCTTATATTAAACCTGTAATAACCATAATTTTTAGAAAATCTTTCAACCTTGTTTTTTTGCTAATTTTGTTGTATCTTCCAGAAGACGTGACTATTTGCATTGAACAGTAATATTCATTTGTTAGCTTAATAGCTACAAGCCTTTGGATGCTTGCATATTGTCATCTGAGGTGATTTTGAATCCCTCCTGAGGATTGAAAGTCCTTCTAAAGTTATAATCACATTGGAGCTCAATACTTATTATGGTCTTTATTTTCAGATATTTAAATGACTTGGTTATTTTGGAATTAAAACCCTTGTCAAGTCAGTTACAATGGGACAATCCTGTGATGGTTGGCCAACCTCCTCCACCCAGGGAGTCACATACAGCTGTTGGTTATGTTGAGAAAGATGGACGAAGACCAAGGCTCATCATATATGGTGGAATGAGTGGTTGCAGATTAGGTGATCTTTGGCAACTAGATATTGGTATGTATTGAATATTGTATTGCTACTGACTGGTATTACTCAGCAGTCTTGATTTCATTAAGTCTAGGAATTGTAAAAATTGAATTATTGATTATACATTAAATGCTGTGAAAGATAATCAACATCAAAAGTTTGTATGACTGAATTTAAGATGAATGACCCTGTTGAAATTAATTGCAGACTTTATTTGGTTTTTGTATTGATATTTGATATTAGCCACGGAGTTCTCTATCAATGTGCACAATGTGTATAATATATCATGCCAGTATAATTGTATATGAAAAATTGTGTGATTGAAATGCATCCTAATTTCCTCTTCAACCAGAGTTAATTTATTTTTTTCCAGATTCCATGACCTGGACAAAACCTGTTGTTAATGGTTTACCTCCCTTGCCAAGAAGTCTTCACTCAGCAACAGTGATCGGCAACAGAATGTTTGTATTTGGAGGTTGGGTTCCATTGGTTATGGATGATGTCAAGTTTGCTACACATGAGAAGGAATGGAAATGCACAAATACATTAGCTTCCTTGAATTTAGGTATGGAACAAGTATTTTTTATCTTACTTCCTGGGGCCGCATTCAACTATGATTTGAAGGTTATGATCTCAAAAGTCTTCGTGAGAATTGAAATGAGAAGTCATTATTTTAGGCTTTACACATTTTTTTTACTACATTAAACTGTTTGTAGTGTGGTATTGATTTAGTTATTGTGGTCACTTATTGTAAGTCTGATGTGATTGATTAATTTTAATAAGAAAAAATTTTGAATGTCTGAAGATTATCTACAGTATTTATTTCCCTTTATTAGATTCAATGACTTGGGAACCATTAGCTATGGAAGTATTTGAAGATGCACTACCTAGAGCTAGAGCAGGCCATTGTTCTGTGGCTATTCATACACGTCTCTATATATGGAGTGGAAGAGATGGATACAGAAAAGCTTGGAATAATCAGGTACTTTACCTACTGTTTAAGTCATCAATCTTCTTGATGGTATACAATACATAGTTCCCACATCTACAATATTTACCTCCCTTGGTGGCCATCTTGAAAGTCTAATTTTGACTAGCATTGATAGAGGATATTTATATTTTTGTTGTGATAATTCTAAATATAGAATTTTTATATGTGGCAATATATTTTCTTAAACCTGATATGCTTATGTTTTTTTCCAACTTCATGATTAAGTTATATTTTGTAAATTGAGTCGTTTATAACCACTTTTTTGTTTTTTTCTTTTAAACACATAAGAAATTTGACTTTCAATTCAAAACAAGGGAGGTAAATATTGTAGTTGTGGGAACTATGTATTATTGAACATTACAGATTACATTTTATTGGCTTGTAAAAACTTGAATGTATTATCAGATTAAGTTGTTAAAATTTCCTGTATTGATATTGAAAATATTTTTATGCACACATTTTTGGAACATGGTGGTAGGCTTCTTCAGAGTTCTTTCATATTCTAACAGTCTTCACGAACAACTTCCCATGACCGGTCATTTTGTCTTGTGAAGGCACAAATTTTACCTATCCTTAACCTTTTTTTGCATGGTCAAATTTTGTGTTCACAATATTTTTTACATATGTATGTTTTGTATGATGGTATTGTTATAATTAATTGAAATTTTTTATTATATACTAGTGAAACATTAGTTTTGGGGACTCAGTATTATGCATTTTAGACCAATGTATCAACTCAAAATTTCACCAGACCATCTGTCTGTTGATCCATCAATTTCTACTGGACTGGCAGCAAAGGGGACTCGGTCTTCGGACCTGTGGCTAAATTCGGACCTGTTCTAAAGTGAACTGTCAATCCTCACTAAGCTTGGTGAAAATATTTGGAGACATAATGTCTCAGTCAATGCTAACCAGCGAATCCCCTCTGGCACGCATGAATGTTTTTTGTTTCCTCCGGTGGACAGCACAGAATGATGAAATAGAACTGCTCTCTTAAAGTTCTGATCCAATCTTCACCAGGAAATTTTGACAAGCATATTTTGTTCCAGTTCGGCTCTCATTGTTTTTATTGGTCTCAATTTGGCCTTGCTAATATTGCACAATGTTGATTGATTACAGGTTTGCTTCAAGGACCTTTGGTTTTTAGAAACAGGTGAGTTAGTCTTCCTCATTTTGAAGTTATTTTTAAACTTGTGTCAATGGACGTTGCCAAATAAAAAATAAAATGTTAGTTTATCATTATGCCTTAAATAAGGATCATCATGAATCTGTTGTTGTTGTATATCATAGTAACCTGGAATTAAAGTCTGTAGTACTAGTATATAATATTTAAATGCTGTCAGTCAGATTGTTTGTTACTTATTTAAAGCTATTTTTTGACATTTCAAAGTACTAATAAAATATGAATATATTCAAATGAGATTGAACCTAATGTGTACGCATACAATTACATACTGTTTTATGTGATTATCGTAAAATTTCAAAGCTTCTGCCGCAGCTCTATTTAGAACTTTATTTCTTCAGAGAAACCACCAGCGCCATCAAGGGTTCAATTAGTTCGTGCTAGCACAAATGCATTGGAAGTTTGCTGGGGAGCAGTGCCTACAGCAGATGCTTACTTACTCCAATTACAGAAATACGACCTTCCCCCATCACAAACAGCAACCCCAACAGCTGCCCCTACTTCAAACCCGCTCGCAAAAGCAGTACCAATTCAACAGCTCCCTGTTACCCAGCAACAGGGACAGACAACCCATATAGCTCAAGTTGTTAGACAGGCAGCCCCAGGAACCAGTAAGTATTAAAAAGGATCCTCCATTTATTTGTATATCCTGGGAATCAAAGCTTACACTTTCCATATGCTTCATAAACAGTTGTTACATTATATTGTGGGATTTATTAAACTGTCAAGCTGAATAATTAATGGTTACTAAATGTGATTATATTTAGCTTTGTACCAGTCGAAAGTTTTCATTTATTTTACGGTATACCTTTAGGGAAAATTCCATCCCACATGTTCATATTGCATATAGGGAAAATTCCATCCCACATGTTCATATTGCATAATTGCAGCGTATCGTTAGATACATTGGACAACCTGTTTAACGAAAATTATTGTTTACTTGCGAAAATAAATGAATCTCACCGAAGCTAAATATAAATGCAGGCATTCACTGAAATTATGCAGCTTGACACTTAGATAAAATCGCACGATACTAATGCTACATTGTTAGCTGTTTAAAAATATGCCTGTTCGATCAACTGAGTGCTATCAACTTCTGTCTTATTATTGATTACTCTATTCTCAGTCTTAAGTTAGCTTTTGAATTGTGTAAATTATTCAGTCTTCTAGTGGAATTTATGTGTCTTCTATCTTCCTTCATCAAACTTTAGCATTGCCATTCCTTGATTTTTTGTCTGCATCATATAGCTTGTTTACATTAATGCTTAGTGTGATTTACAAATATCTTATTTAGTAGCAATGTATGTGCTCCATAAGAGGATGTCTGTGACCTTGTTTGATTTAGAATTGACATATTTATTTCAAAATTAGATGTTTAGATTGTATTGCAGCATTACCTTTTATTGATAAAAGAAGTTATTTAAATGTGCTGGAGGCAAACTAGACTTGAACCTGTATTCATCAGTACTTAAGTTTGAATTCTTCTTCCCTAGCTCTTGCATCCTGTTTATTTTGCTAGTAGGAATATTGTCTTGAACCGTATACTACAGTATGGCTTAGAATATTAAAGATATTATGATGTTGGAAGTGTTAAATAGGTCCATTTGCTGCGTCATGATTTTTTGCAACATCTGTTTATTTTATTTTTTCGTGTGCCAGCATTATCTCAGATACGAGCCGTCGCTGGACAGTTAGCTGCTGGCACTTCGCCGCATACAATTAAAGGTATCCTCACCGAATGTATTGTAGCATGAATTATACCAGTATTATTGTATATTTTGTAATGACAGAGTGTAGTTAGATGCGCATGAAAAATGTGGTGTAGTAGTAGGTCTGGTGATGTTATTATGTATCAAAGCTTTATAAAATTGTATCAAAATGCTGTGTTACCTGGCTTTCATTATTGTATATAGGTTGACTTTATACTTAATGTACTCTACCTTGATAATTATATCTTCAGTTGTCACTGATGAAATATTAGTCTAGTGGTTAAAAATGTATTTTAATCTTATTTTTTCCTGAAGATTTTTTCTTGTCTTCATGTTGGTTAATTGTTTAATAGCATTTATTATTAGATATGTTTAAAATGAGTCTTTATCAGATCTTATCATGTTAGCGATCAGTTAAAAATGATTTTGTTATTCAATTAAATTCTTAGAATATCAATTACATAGTTTTTTGCATGCCTAGAAATATTCTAGTGCTTTTTGTGTTGTATTTTCATCAGTATATTTGGAGGCTGAACTGAAGTTCAGCTTAGCATAGCTGTCACTCGCTCGGCATGCTTGAATTTTGATGCAGGCCAAAGTACTGTGTTTATACATCCACTATACGAACGTTGAACAGGTTCCCATTCCATTATGCAGTCCAATTTAAGTGACCCACCTCCATGGTCGAGTGGTTCAGGATGCCGACTTCAAATCACTGTAACCTCTTACTGATAGAGGGTCATGGGTTCGAGCCCCGCCACGGACCATGTCTCTTTATGTGAGAAAGTAGGCAGTTGCTTATGGAGGATGGGAGTCTAGTTCTGATTCTTCCTGGGAGCGATGATTAGGTCCGCCTCATATGACTCTGACTGTTGAAAAGGGGCGTAAAACTCAATATAAACAAACAATTAATAAAGCAAGTTTAAGTTTGGCTTCCATTAGTTACAGTGTACTTGCAGTACTTTGATTATATGAAGGACCATACTGAGCATATTGTATCTGGTTAAAAATAAAATAGGTTTGTTTGGAGTGCTCCTATCTACTCATGAAAATCCTAGCAAATAAATAATATCAATTTTCAATCTATTGTTATAATTATAGTAAAAACAATCCTACCTAGTAGGCTACCTTACCTATCCAGTGCTAGCATTCTGGGTTGGAACACTCAAAACAAACTTATTTTCAGCCTCAGTGTTGTTTCTGAATTTGAATCTAGTTTTGTTGAGATGGCATGATGATAAATAACTTTTTTGGCTGATGGAATAAAGTTATAAAATACTTATACAGTCATTGATTTTGTTTAGCCTGCCACAGAATCTTAGTGCATGTACAGAAGAGTTCTAAATATGATATTTTGTTTCACAACCTGCTTTCTAGATTTTAATTTTGATTCTAATTAATGTCAATAGACAGCTCATGAAAAATACATTTTGGTAAAATGCCTAAAAAACAAGTAATGTTAGTATCAATTTAATTTTTTAATATTTTATGGATATTGGTGCATGTTGTTTTAATCAGAGGTGTAATTGATAGTCATATTTAAGTTTCTAAGCATTCACAAATTTTCTTTATGCTTCTATTGTTTGGGATGATTAACTCAATATTAGCATATTTCTACACTAACAACTGTATGTATCCATGTATTGTGACGCACTAGTATTTTTAAGCATGTGGTTTGTATTCCAAAGTCTTATTTTTTTTAAATAACCATGACATGATGATCGTGCTAAGACCTGTTCTTCTTTAATTTAAGTTTTAATTGTCGCTGTTATTCTGTTAGAAATGTCATTTAAATCCTATCTTAGAGGTGGTTTGACAAGTCTTAAAATTATCTATGAATTAGATGCTTCTGTTCAAGACCTTTCTCTGTGGCCGAGTGGTTAAGGTCGCTGACTTCAAATGACTGTAACCTCTGATTGATAGAGGGTCGTGATTTCGAGCCCAACTACTGATCGTTTCTCTTTATGTGAGAAAGTAGGCAGTTGCTTACTGAGAATGGGAGTTTAGTACTGGTTCTTCCCAGGAACGATGGTTAGGAGAACTGTCCGCCTCATATGACTGACTGTTGAAAAGGGGCGTAAAACTCAATATAAACAAACAAGAAGCTTCTGTTAAATGTAATTAGGTTTCTCATTTTCTGATGTTTGATTGAAATGTTACATTATTTGTGGTTGATTTTCAGTTACAAGTATGACTAGACCACAGTTGAAGGGCCCTATCACTGTGTCAACGTTACCCGGTGCAGTAAGAGTTGCTTCCCCTCAAGTTGTTAGTATACCACAAGGTCAGGTACAAAGACAGGTGGTTGCTACTACTGTTGGATCAGTAAGTATTGGTTGTGTACTTCAACCGATCTTTTGTAAATGCTGTTTCATTAAATTCTTTAAATAACCTTGATATTTCAATACCAGTACTCGTGTAAGTTTGATGTTTTGGTATAAATAGAGAAATAAGTATATTATTCATGATTTTCACTTAATTGTTTACAAATAAGATTTCTAAAAGCTTGTTAAATTTGTATGTTCTGGTTTATTATTTTTATCTCATCCTTGAATCTAAGCAAAAATTGTTTCTGATTATTTTGCTCTGATTAATCTGATGGAAGAGTAGTGTAAAAAGGTTGTGTAAAATTGTGTAGAAGTTTGCTCTTTACACAGCAATTTTTTCTTTATCTCTTTAGACAAGTGGAGGCCAGATGACTGGCATTGCTGCCTTAGCTGCAGCTGCTGCTGCCACTCAGAAAATACCGGGCACCACCCAACACACAGCAGCCACTACACCGGTTTCCAGCATCAAAGTTGTTACCCCAACCATTGTTACTCCACAAGGAGTTAAAGTTACTCCTGTATCGAGACAGATTGGTAAGATTCAACATTTTACAGAGCCCTGTGCTGTATAATCTTAAAATCCTGTTCACAAGCCATAGTATGCATACATTACCTGTCATGAGTGAAAATAAGACCTATATTCCCTTTGCATATTTAAGAGATTAGAGGAAAGGTTTTCCTTACAATTTTGTCAGTAATATTTCATTTAAGTGTTGACATGTTGGTTATGGTGAAGAAATCATTTTTTCTGTTGATGGTATATAATACTATATTGGTATAATTCTTCAGATTGATTAAAGCTACATCTTACCTTAATGTCTATATTACAGCTGGAAGTACCATGGGTTCAGGTCAGACAATAAGAGTTGCTGCCCCTGGAAGCACGATTATTCGTGCTGCTGGTGGAGCACAACTGACTCCAGGCTCTAAACAGATTATTACAGTGCATAAAGCTGGCAATGTTAGTCAGGGTAGTAGTACAGGACAACCACAAATTGTAACACTCGTAAAAACTTCACAAGGAATGACTGTTGCAACGGTGAGTTCATTTGTAGAACTTACACTTAAATATTTGTACTTATGTATTTTATACTTCATTTTGTCTAAATTCATATTGTTTTGTTCCTAGCATTTAAAATTCTTTTGACTAATCAGTGATGATATTTATATGTAACGAAGTTATCAAGATATTAAATCAAAGAATATTAACATTAATTGATGCTGGTAGAGAATATTGACATGAATTGTTGCTTTTGTGGATATTGACATGAAATCATATTACCTATATCATTCTTGAATTACACATTTATATTACCATTAGAAATGTAATTAAGTGCTTTCTAAATAGTTTGAGACAAGATCGAACTCTTAGATGATAATTTTTACTGTTTTTATTTAGACTAAAGGTGGAACATTACCACAGGGAGCTACTATAGTGAAGCTGGTGACATCACAAGCTGGACAGGGTAAACCAACAGCCATCATCACAAGTCAAGGTCATACAGGTCAAACTCCATCTAACATCATTGGTCTAAGTTCAGTACAACCCCAGGCCGCTAGACCTGCTGGAGTGAGTATTGTTTTTGTCATTTCATTGCTAATAGCAGCAATGTCAGATCACATTGCCTTACGTATGAAGTTTGTTGTTAAGCACGAAGTCAGTTAATCAAGATGTGCATAGAATAAATAAATATTTTAAAAAGCATGCTGTCCTGGCTGTATTCATGATTTTTTCCGCTGTAAATTATTAAAATTAATGTCAAAGTAACTTTTATTTTCTTAATTCATGTATATTTAGTGTTGTTGTGTTGTTTATTGTAGCAAACACAGACTAAGACAGTAATCAGGACCATACCTTCTTCAATGATCTCAACTGTCAAAGCTGGACAGGCTGGAATCCAAACCACTCCAGGTGGCGCTAAAACCATTGTCATTGCTGCTCCAAAAGGTTCAGCTGCTGCTGGACAAAACCCAACTAAGATTCTATCATCTATGCCCAAAATAGCTGGTCAGGGTAATACGCAATTCATTGTAGTTAGTCCACAAGGTAGCAGTGTCGTAACACCAGGTGGCGCCACATTGGCATCGGCAATTGGTAAGGTTCATTCATTGTCTTTTCTATGAAAGGTATGAAAATATTGTTTGGTGTTAAGTATGGAGAAAATATTTGTGTGTGCCTATCTTGATGCCAAATATTTTGAGAATGGTTGTGATGGATAGGGCTGCATCTACAATATAGTTGTCTGCTCCAGAGTTGAATAGTTCCCAACACATCTTAGCAAGATAAAATTAATGGGAGCATTTTTTGACTGGTTTGGTATTCTCATTGGGGATTAAGCTTAATTGTTCTCACATATAACAAAACTTTCTGATTACATTTATAATAGGAATTAAAGTTTGTTAAGATTTACATTAAAATCAAGGAGTGATGCTTGTACAATGAAATTTGTCGGGCAAGAATGCTTATTATCAGCCGTATTACAATAAATTCATTATAACTTTTGTTTGTTTTATTATTTCAGCAGGCCAGCATAAAACTATAAATGTATCTGCACTACAACAGTCTCTCAGTGGTGTTGTACAATCACCACAAGTTGTCACTGCAGGTGGGAAACAAAATATCACCATTGTCACTACTACAGCTGGTGAGTTACCTTTTTCTCTGAATTATTCCTTGAATGATTACATTTACATGTTCTATTTTACTAATTATTTTCTGTTGTGATGTTATGTCAAGGCCTTTTTTCCTTCTATAACAGAGGCCGAAATTTGGTGACTTCCCAATTGCAAAAAGGCTCTTTTCCCCCAAATTAGGGATAGAAATTCCAAAAATACAATGCTATTTTAACTCAGTTGTCTTAACCATCTTTAAATTTGGCAAAAAAATTGCAATTAAATTTCCCAAAATGAAAGGCTAAGGCCCCTTCCCAATTTGGAAAAAGGCCCTGTATTTAATAGGACTCACTAGTCCATATGATACTAGTATGTATTTTTCCTCATTTGTAAATATATTTGTTTGTTTCATGTAGATCATCCTTTTCTTTTTGTCATCAGGAGGAACATCTCAGATCATCCGAACCATACCAGCTTCTCAACTTATATCATCTGCTACAGTTTCTGCTTCCTCACTTCTTGGAGGTGCAACTCAACCAAATGTCTCATTAATTGCTGGAGGTACTGGCCAGGTTGGTACTCCATCAATCCAAGTTGCATCAGCACAGCCTACAGCAAAACCTGTACAAATCACGATTACTCCACAGGGACAGGTAGCAACTACTCCTATTGTTGTACAAGCAGCAGAACCTTCTACAACGGAAACTGCTGGAGATGGTACAGATGGCACTTGTACAGATGGTATTCACTGTGGAACTCCGCCTCCCCAAGAATGCACTGATGGTATTCACTGTGGAACTCCGCCTCCCCAAGAATGCACAGATGGTATTCACTGTGGAACTCCGCCTCCCCAAGAATGCACTGATGGTATTCACTGTGGAACTCCGCCTCCCCAAGAATGCACAGATGGTATTCACTGTGGTACTCCGCCTCCCCAAGAATGCACAGATGGTATTCACTGTGGAACTCCGCCTCCCCAAGAATGCACAGATGGTATTCACTGTGGAACTCCGCCTCCCCAAGAATGCACAGATGGTATTCACTGTGGAACTCCGCCTCCCCAAGAATGTACTGATGGTATTCACTGTGGAACTCCGCCTCCCCAAGAATGTACTGATGGTATTCACTGTGGAACTCCACCTCATTCTGAAAGTTCACATTTTGTTCCTATTCAGAATGAAACATGTGATGATGGTATCCACTGTGGAACACCACCTCCACAAGGTGGAAATGGAACATGTGACGATGGTATCCACTGTGGAACACCACCTCCACACGGTGGAAATGGAACATGTGACGATGGTATCCACTGTGGAACACCACCTCCACAAGGTGGAAATGGAACATGTGACGATGGTATCCACTGTGGAACACCACCTCCACAAGGTGGAAATGGAACATGTGACGATGGTATCCACTGTGGAACACCACCTCCACAAGGTGGCGATGGAACATGTGACGATGGTATCCACTGTGGAACACCACCTCCACAAGGTGGAGATGGAACATGTGACGATGGTATCCACTGTGGAACACCACCTCCACAAGGTGGCGATGGAACATGTGACGATGGTATCCACTGTGGAACACCACCACCTGAAGGTACTGAAGACTCTGAGGCTAAAGATGACGAACTTACCAATTCTACTGTGGAGACAAGTTCAACTCAGATTCCAGTAGCTCCAGTGGTTGAAGATGAAGCTGTTGATGAAGTGCCTACAATATCACAGGTAAGATATTTTATTTAGTTCGGAAAATTTAATCTGTGTTAGACTTTTTGGAAGTGAGGTTTAATCATAGTAGCTATGTAATGTTACACTTATTTTGTATGTGAAGTTAGTTTGACCTGTGTACATAATCAATGGTATTCAATGTTTTCTTTCAGACTGATGCACTTGCAGCTGGAGATGGTACAGAATCATTGGCAGCTGCTGATGGTGTGGCTGAAACCACTGAGGATATGGTAACAACTCCTACACCTGCAGTATTACAGCAACATGAAGGTAAAATCAGTCTTAAGTGTTTTCTATGTGTGTAAAATACATGCAGCTACTTGGCAACATTAGATAATATTGATTAATTGATAGTTTGCTTGTCTTCAATTTCTGGTCTACATTAAATAATTTTTTCTGTGTTTGTATTTTGTTTGTGATGAAGTGATCTCTGGAGTTTTGCTAATATTACTATGTCTGCTTAATCATTTAATATATTTGTTTTTTTCAGGAGTTGAAGCGCATGAAATTAAAGAAGAGCCTATGGATACTGCAGAAGCTGAGGAGCAGGTAGAGTCTTCTTTAACTTTTTTGATTGCAATTACCAGTGTTATAGGTAATGAAACTACAGTTGAAATGCCCTGTCATAAAGTGTTACCCATCTCTGTCTGTTACTGTTTGTTCAAATTTTGGTTTCTGAGTGATAACTCAAGAAATATTTCATGGAATGGTTTCATATTTTACATGAAGGTATATAATGATAAAATGCAGGCATTGTTGGATTTCTGTTTTCACAGTAGTTATGATCCCTTTTTGACTTAGCTTGGGCAGTAATTTTGTGTCCACTGGACACATTTCTAGTTTAAAATAAAGACATTGTGAGAATGTTATAAGGACAAATTTGTCAGTTTGTTGTTCTTGTGAAGGTCTTTTTGTAAATGAATAATTAACATCTGATTGAGCATGATCATATTTTCTTTGGTTGACAGTTTACATGTTTTATGTTTACTTTGGACAGGGTGAGTCAGATCAAAGTATAGATCCAGTGACTGGTTTACATAATGGCATGCCAGTACAGCTTGATACAGCTACCAGTAGTAGTTTACTGGGCCAGTCTGTAGCCCTACCTGACCAGATATTTGCTACTCCTACGTCTGTACAAGATTCTTTAACCACTGATATCAAACCTGAAGATTTATTGCTTCCAAAGTCTGAACCTGATGACATTGCACAAATATCAAATGCCTCTGACACCAACCAAGGTAAATTTATCAATTTGTGTTTTGAACTCTATTAATTCATATCTCGATAACAACAGTTGAGAAAATATTTTATAAATTGTTTACTCTTATGACATGTTGTTTACTTTCTTCATTGCAGTCTTATTTATTTATTTGTGAAGCAAAGGGGAAAGGGAGTAGAATATTCTGCATACATAAATCGACCTAAGTCACTTTACTGCAAACACATATCAGGGATCTCTTTTTTCTTAAAATAGCATTTTGACCCTTAAAATAGCATTTTGACTCTTGAAATTAGCAAATTAATGCCTTTGTCTCTTGAGAACTTGTACTAAAGGGACAAATTTACTATAATATTAGTAAGAAATTTTGTAATCTTAAATTCAGAATTTGGCTAATAGTATTTTTTGGCCCTCAACTTTTGATGCCTATTGATACCTACCTGACATTTGTGATATATGTTATCAGTATGCTGTAATACTGACGTGTTATTGCATGTGTGTTGTTGGATATTTCAGATCCTCTTGCTACACTTGCTATGGCAGCTGCCTCTTCTGCTGGTGCTGTCACAAGTATCAAACTAGAACCTGCTAAACCTCCTCAGGTAGTAATCTATTTATTTTCATATTAGACAATGTTTTTGACTTGTTTGAATTATTTCCATGCAAGACAGTGTTATTATTGACTTGTCAGGTTTGAGTTTTATTTTAACAGTAAAGAATTTGATTGACTGGTGAGGTGTTAAGTTAATTATGGTTACATTAATTGAAGGTTAAAAAAATTGAAGGTGTAGAATTTACCTGTCTGAAAATTAGGGTCTTTTTTAGGTTATAGCTTTAATAAAAGATATTTCATTCGATTTGATCTAATTTTGTTGTACATGTAACGAATGTGTATAATAATTGATATTCATAGTTGAGTGCTGAAGTGCAGCATTAACATTTAATAATTCTGGTTTCTGTTCAGGAGACTAAAGTTTTAAGCACTATATCTACACCAAAGAAGGAAGGCAATATGTGGTATGATGTTGGGATAATCAAAGGAACATCTTGCCTGGTGTCTTACTATCATTTACCAGCAGAGGGCGGTCAGGGAGAGCCTGTAGAGAAAAAGGTACGTATAAACTATGACTTCATATTTCCATTGTTTATGATACTTTTAAAAAAGTTTTATGTTGTTCTGTCAATGAAGAGAGGCATACAGTTTTTTTTGTCATTTTTGCTTCTCTTATTATTAACATGCCATAATTATATTTTAATACAACTAAAATTATCATCATACTCGTCATTTGATGTGCTAAAAAGTATGTGGTTGTTATTAGTGGAGTGTGAAATGATTTCAGGATATTGATGTTGTCTCTGTCCAGGACCACAGTGTTTTGAAAAGACAAGAATTATTACCTGGAACAGCTTACAAGTTCCGTGTAGCAGGCATCAATGCTTGTGGACGTGGACCATGGAGTGAAATATCAGCATTCAAAACCTGTCTCCCAGGATATCCTGGAGCACCTTCAGCTATCAAAATAAGCAAGGTATGCTGATATGTAATGTGTATTTTACTTTTTATAAGTGTTGAAATAATCTAAACCAGAGAAAAAGTATTTTGTTCCTACAAAGATTTGTTAAAATTGTAAGTTGACCTTTTTTTTATTGTGCACTGCTTTTTATCATTTTAAAGATTTCTAAATATGAGTCTAATACAAATAATGCAGCAAATTATCTCCCTGAATTACATTGGTTGTATTCATTGGACTAAAGTAATTTTCATGTAGATCTGTCTTGATTGTGATATTTTGAGGGCCTAAATAACGTTTTTTTGCTTCACTTTTATTCTACAGAGTGCAGATGGTGCTCATCTGTCGTGGGAGCCTCCCCAGAATACTGCCGGAAAAATCACAGAGTATTCTGTGTACCTAGCTGTACGTAATGCCGCTCAGCAGGCGGAACAAAAACCAGGTGGTGCTGCTCAGTTGGCTTTTGTTCGTGTATACTGTGGACCTAATGCGTCTTGTGTTGTTAACTCAAATAGTTTGGCCAGTGCTCATATTGACTATACTACAAAACCAGCCATAATATTCCGTATTGCTGCACGTAATGAAAAGGGATATGGACCTGCGACACAAGTGCGATGGCTTCAAGGTAACTGATGATACTGGCATCTTGTTTTAATGAAAATATAACAAGTGCAAGTGTGCATGTTTTCTGGTTTATACTGGATTTCTGCGTTGTTATTTTTTGAAGGCCCTCTTAGCACAAAAAGATAGTGCTGTTGTGGTCCTCTAAAATGATAATTTTCTTGAGCTTTCCCCCTCTTTGCCCCCTGCCAGCTCAGGTTGTTCATATTGCAAACTTGAACCCATGAAAATGTTATAATATAGCTCTCATAGTATTGATATTTGAATTTAGTTTCAGTTTAAAAGAAGAAACTAAATTGAGATGAATACTCTTTGTATTCGCAGAATGTGATTTAGTCTTAAATATAACTTCGATACTTAGGATGGTAATTTGATACCTAAAATTGTACTTCTATTTCTGTTTTAGATGCTGCTCAGGGTGCTGCTCCTGCAGCAACAAAGGTAGCTGTGAAGAGAACTGTAGACCCGTAAGTCTTGTTTTTATGCATCAGCAGGTCTTTATCCTGTCTTAATGCTAATACTGTTAAGTCAACATTTATCTCATAGTTTTTGTGGCCCCACCCTTGTTCGTCTACACAGCCATCCGAAAAAACTGGGGTCACACATACCTCCAAAAGTATTAGGGGCTGTGTTATGAAATTGTACAGAAATATTTATCAGCATATGAAGTTGTACAATTAAGAGTTTTAACTTTATCGAGGCTGAAGATTCTGGAGTTATCTGCCCTAGAATTTGTCTTTTGGTATTAAATATATGAAAATCTTGTGCCACACACAGTAGTGGCATTAGTGTCCTATGGACACATTTCTAGTTTATGCTCTTGGGGAATTTATTTCCTACAGTTATTTTACACTGTTAATCTAGTGCTTATCTTATATTTTGAGATTTTTATAAGACTAAGTATTAGTGCATGCAGTTTCTTTTAATGTTATTATTATTTTTTCAGATCTCAATTACAACCTATACAGATGAAGAAAATGAAAACAGAGGAGGATAATTAAACACAAAATCTACATTTCTTACTTAATCTGATGTAATACTACATTTTAAGAAGATAGAGGCCAGTCTGTGCAAATAGATTGCCTTGTGAAACCGGTTGATTTTTTAATAAAATCAGGCTTATTAAGTCATTAATTGGTGTATAACTTAAAGTTATTAAGAACTATAAAAACATTAAGCTAAACTTTTGTTTCAATGAAAACATGAGAAATATCGACTTAACTGTTAGTTTATCAGATAAAGGAGAATTATTTATGATTATAAATATTTGTTCTGATCATGCAATGTACAAATTTGCTTCTGTTTATGTCTTATGATTGTTATAAATTGCTGAATGTATTTATTACTGGTCTCATTACGTAAGTAAGGCAGCTCATTGTTTTATGTTTACTGATTGATATTGACAAAAAATCGTTCATTCGTTAATGGAGTTCAGGATATATTTTTATTTTGAAGCATGTAAATATTCATTGATTCAATTATTGATTACAAGGTGCCATTAAAACGGAGTTAATGTTCATGAAAAAGTCAATATTATGATCTTTTTATAATAAATTAAAATCATACCTTCTAGTTTGGGATGGTTTTATTTGAAAAATTCCGAAATGGATTCTGTAAATTCATGTGCAATTCTTGTTAAGTTAAATGTCCCCTAGCCACTGCCTTTAAACATTAAATGTACTGGGTTATTGTCTGTATTGATTGTTTCATTTTTAAGGATATTCACTCAATAATATTGTTGTATTTTGTTGCTTTAAGATGTTTGATTTTTTTTGTTATTGACTTTGTACATAATACACACTGTTTGAATATTGTTATGATGTTTCATTGCAATGGTTAGGGATTAAGTCATATTCTTGGGTTTTTAACTCTGATATTTATTTTGAAAGTTAATTAGGGCCATCTTAGTTACTCTGGAGTGATTCAGAATAAAGTCTAGCAATAAAACTAAAAAACCAAACATTAGGATGTGTTAAGCATAAAAGTTTTAACAGTATAGTGCAATCTTTGTTATGTTGGCAAAGTCCCTCTAACACTGCTTTGTTGATGTGGTTCTTTGTTATTTTGTGTGGAAAGAAGTGCTAAAGGAGATTCTTTATATTTTACTTACTGGTAACAATTAACAGATATAGAACAAATGTAGTTTAGTTTTGGACTTGTATATAGTGTACAGCTGCATCTCATTGCCATACAATGATCATTTATAAATTTGATTCATGTTATTCTTCACTTATGACTTTCTTGATATTTGTTGGTCTATGAATTCAAAGGTTACTTTAATGAAGGGTGTATCTCATACACAGAGATCTTAGTTCCTTTTCCTGTTACTTCTTTTAAGAGTAATTTGTTATGTTTCGAAACTTATTAGAATATAAAGTTGAACTATTTTTTAGAATCTTTGTTCTTGTGTTTTTTAACAGACCAAACCAGTTCCATAAGACCATAATTATTTTGTTTCATGTGTGAGTTGAGTTCAAGTACATTGAACTAAATTGATAGTAATGTCAGTCTTGAATAGGTATATCACAATAATCTCATGATTTTCTTGATTGGTCCACTGTGTTGATGTAATATTTTTGTAAATAGTTAATGGAATGGTAGTCAATTTTTATTATTCGACTTGCATGTGAATATTAAACGAAATTATTATCATCATTTCTTATTCTTTCATTATTCTTTCAAAGTGTGTGCCTATCATTCTATTGTACACATTCACCTTTCATTTCACATTTTTCATTTATTTGTACAGTTTTATCGTGTCATAGCTTCAGTGATGATGGACATTATGTTAACTCTTCTGATCATATACCACACTGGATATGTTAGCTCTGATGTTCATTCTCTATATTTTTGGTATTAAATATTCATCTGTCAATATTTACATGTTTTTCTTCATTCCTTTCAGCCGATTTTGAATAACACAATGGGAAATGATTCAGTGAATTTTGCCTCTTTTGTGTCTAATCTTTTGGATCATACACTTGAAATAGTTCTTTAAACTCATACAGCTTGTGCTGAACTGCTGGATATCTTTACACTGGAGCTTTTTAGTAATATTGATCGTGTTTGATCCATTGAAGATAATGATTACCTTAATCAAATCTTTGGAGATAAAACATGACTGGTTAACTTTACGGCTTGGAAAATGTTTAAATCTTTCACGGAATCTTTATTGCCAACCACGGCTTGATCTATTATAAAGAATCCTTGAATATGAATAAGTAAATATAAAATAAGTTTGGAAATATAAGCAATATTTCATGCTCAGAGTAGGATGTGACACTAAATATCTTTAATGTTCAACTTGGTGATTTGGCTGTACAATCTACCTCAAACATAAATACCACAAGTTGTTTGCTTTAGTCATCTTAATTGATATACCGTACCAAAAAAGATATAGGAAGTGATGCCATGGCTCCGGTGATGACGTCACATTGGAAAGATTCAAAAATCATAACTAATCGTGTTTACTTAGACCCAGCTGTTATATAGCTGGAACAAGGAGAGAATCAGAGCAATCACAACAAAATGTACTGTCACACACAACCCCACGCATCCATCAGTATAAGTATAAATATTCCGGGAGAGGAGATAATTTTCATCTTTGATTAAGCTCCATGGTGTTGTCTACAAAAGATAATGTATGTCATAATCATGTTACAGTAAAAGAAATATACTGACTACGTGTGGATTACTTATGCAACACAGGTAAAAGAACGATGAATTACACCCTAAATTGTACTCGATAACTATTCAATTTTCTTTAATATTAACAATAAATAGATCTAAAACTGCTAAGGCAGTTTCAATCATCTTTCACAGGAATGATAATTGGATGGTCCTCTTATCATGATTTACAAATGATGTCCCTGAGGTCAAAGTTGGACATGCCCCGAATTTGTATCTCATAAATGTATGTAGGCGATGTCTCGGCCAACATTTTTCTCGCGCTGACAATTTTTAATAATGCCCTATCAGAAATGTGTTATTCATATTATGATAGCGTTGTATCACAAAAGAGAAAAGGCAACAACACATAATTTTGGAAAAATGAATCTGGTGACTCTGTTTCCAAAATGGTTATCGTCTGTAAATCATTTAAATATTTATGTAAACTTGCTTAAATTGAATTTTAAAAGTCCACAATCATGAATATGGAACAGCTTAATTATTAGTCAGATTTCAGATCAAGTTTAAACACGAATTTTAATCACACCATGGTGTAGTAGTAGAACACTGGACCCCATTTTAGAGATTGTGAGTTCAAATGCCATCACCTGTAAGATTCGCACCGTTTGGTATCACTGGTAGAAATATGATTTGAACTCAAATTACCTTTCAAAAATCAATTGTGCAAACCTTTACGATGTTAATTGGAATTTGTTTGAAATTGAAGTCTGTTTAGTTGTAAACTTGTAAGAGAAGAAGAGTACAATCAACTTGTTGGCTGTTGATTGCAGTATTTTTTTCATTATATATTCTTCGAAAAATCTACCATTTACTTATGTAACGTTATTTTTTGTTTTATTCGGAGGTAAGTCAAGTGTGAGGTTTGTGTTTTTGCCAGGAATCCGTTTTTGTCTATGGCTCGACAATGAGTTTTAGCCATGACGGAAGAGAACACTAAATGGGATGTGGAAATTTTATTGAATAAATGGCATTTACGGATAATATAAGACTAATTTAGCATAACCTTTGTTTTGTTATATGGTAAATAACAAATAAGAACTACTATAGTGTGTTCTAACTTTTATTACTAACGTGTGTTCGATCTTAACAGTATGGAAGCTGGTATAGAAAAGCCCCGAGCTTATCAGTACTTGTCCTATTATGCTGGACAGTGTAGACTGGCAATAATACAACATCTCCCCTTTTAAGCATGAACTAAAGATATGGCAACAATTTTAAAATTCATAAGTACACCATAATTAAACCATTAACATAAGTGATTTAACAAACTGTGTAGCAAATCATTAACATAAAATACAAGTGTATATAATTGGATCACATTCTATCCATACATAAAACAGTTAAATATTTATCCGAGTAATGCAAATTAACTACAGATCTTAAAGTAGAAATACGTAAATCAATTTACTACCATTTAATCTTTTGATCGAAGTCAAATTGTATTCATACTACTGTTCTCAGATTTTTTTTTATGATTCAGTTAATCAGTAACATGACTGGATTGTGAATATTAACCGAAATCAGTGATAATTAATCAAACTAAACGTTCACACGTTTCAATGAATGGTTCTGTTAATTTGAGTAACTGACCATTAAACTGTGCTCTTAATCACACATATGTTATAACTTTAGGCTTCACTTGCCTGCCACATCTTTTTAAATAAACAGGCTTATTATTGTTAGATACAAATTAACATTTCTGGGTTGCGTTCATTTGTAGCTGGACATTCAAGATTCTCATGTGGATAACAGGTGTCACTCTCTGACATTTCCTGGCCATCAATATCCGGAATCACTGGCATGCTCTCGTTTGATTTTAATAGGTGCTGTCTGTTTCGTCTGTAAGAGACTCCATCTGGTGTTTCCACTGTATATGACCTATTACTGTGTTTCTTTGTGACTAAAGCTGGCTGCCATGTTTTATTGCTTGATTGTATGCGTGCTGAGTCACCAATGTTTAGTTGTGGTAACGTTTTTGCACTTTTGTCAAATAAGATTTTCTCTCTCATTTTATTGTTTTGAAATTTATTTCTGACTGAACATTGAGATACTTGATGTGGAATCAGTGAACTTTTAGTTGTTGGAAGTACAGACCGTAATTGTCTCGACATAAGTAGTTCAGCGGGACTATAACCAATACTTAGGGGTGTGACTCTGTACTCAAGAATAGCCAACAACGGATCAGATTTACTTTGTTTTGCCTTCGTAAAGATTCTTTTACATATTTTAACATATATTTCAGCAAATCCATTCCCTGATGGATGTCTTGGACTTGAAGTTACATGCTTAAAATCCCATTCTTTAGAAAACTTTACAAATTCTTCTGAGATAAAACATGGCCCATTATCAGAAATAACTTTTTCCGGTATTCCCATGCGAGTAAATACTGATTTAAGACGGTAGACCACAGTAACCCCCTTTAAATTGTGAATTTCTTTGACTTCAAAATAATGGGAGTAATAATCCACAACTACTATGAAATTTCTATTATCCCTGGAGAATAGATCTGTGGCAACATTTTGCCATGGGTACTCGGGTATTTCATGACAATGAAGAGGTTCTTTTTTATTTGAGCTTCTATGCTCAAGACATATATCACAGTTTAACACTAGCTGTGTTATGTCACTTGATATTCGTGGGCAGAACATGATATTTCGAGCTCTCTGCAAGCATTTTTCAGTGCCCATGTGACCTGCGTGTAGAATTTTCAACATGTTCGACCTTAATACCTTGGGTATTACTATTTTGTGACCTTTCATTATTATGCCATCAATAACTGTCAATTCATCCCGGTAATTCCAGTAATTTATCAGTGCAGGCTTACACTGTTTTCTATAATCAGGCCAACCATTTAAAATTTCCTGACGTAACAAAGACATTCGATCATCCTGATCTGTCTCATGTCTAATTTCCTGCATTTTCCTGTCACTTACAGGTAAACTAAACATAACCATATTGACTTGCGAGTCAGCATTTTCTGATAATGCCGGATATGTGTCCTCAAGTGACCTGCGAGATACTGTATCAGGGAGAGGAATCTCTTTACCTGGACGATATTTAACCTCTATATCATATGGCTGCATTTGCAGGAGCATACGCTGTAATCGTGCTGGTGCACAATGCAAGTTTTTCTTGAAAATAGGGATTAGTGAAAGATGGTCTGTTTCAACCAAAACTTTCCTACCATATACCCAGTCATGGTAACGTTTAAGACCAAATAAAATGCCAAGACATTCAAGTTCAATCATGGCATAATTCTTTTGACTTGATGTAAGAGATTTTGAAGCATATATGCTATCGGCTTACCGTCTTGAAACAATGTTGCACCTAAACCAGTACGACTACTGTCAGTCTGCAACAATAACGGTTTCTTTGGATCATAATACCCAAGACTTGACCTGGTGTGGTAATTATGTCCTTGACCTTTTGAAATACTTGTCTCTGTGGTTTATCCCATGAAAACTCACAGTTCTTTTCCAATAATTGTCTAATTGGGCTTGTAACCTCTGATAGATTTGGAGCATATCTTGCTAGATATAATTGACCATGCCCAATACGGTTTGAATTTCTGACTTATTAGTAGGAGCTGGCATGTCCCTGATCACAGACACCTTGTCTGGATCGGGTTTAAGACCCTCTGAAGTCAATAAGTGACCAAAATATTGTACTTCAGTTACCCCTATTTCTAATTTACTGTCATTTAACTGTATACCGACTTCTTGTGACCTTTGCAAAACGGCCCTAAGATTATCGTCATGTTCTTCTCGAGATTGACCAAACACTAGCAAATCATCAACAATAGCAACAACCCCATTGAGGCCCTGTAAGCATTCATCAACTGCTCTTATAAATTCATCCCCGCTTGACCTAAGGCCATACGGCACACGTAGGTAACGGTATCTGCCCCACATTGTATTAAATGTTGTTAACAATGATGTTTGAGAGCCCAATAACCCTGCCTTGCATCTAGTTTCGAAAAGAACTTTGCATTTGTGAGAGACGGAAGTATATCATCTAATGTTCTCATTGGATAGTGCGGGCGAATTATGGCTTTATTTAAGTCATGGGGATCTAGACAAATTCTTAGTTTGCCATTAGGTTTTTCTACCACCACCATAGAATTGACCCATTCTGTAGGTGTGTTGACCTTAACAATAACCCCAAGCTTTTCCATCTTTTCTACTTCAGATTTGCATCTATCCCTTAAAGCTACAGGTACTTTACGAGGTGGATGGATAACTGGTTTTGAATCTTGAGACAAATGAATTTTACAGTTACCCGAAATCGAGCATATCCCTTTAAACAGTTCAGGGAATTCCCCTAATACAGATTGTCTAGACATGTTACCTGTCTGACCATGGGAATCTACTGAGTAAGCAAACTTAATTAACCCGAAGTCTATTGAAGTTTGAAGGCTTAAGCCAATTAACAATGGTTTGGATTTTGTTTCAACAATGTGGAAATCTACAACAGACGATTTTCCTAAATGACTACAGTGCAATGAAACAGTACCCCTAGACGCTAACGGCGTGCCATTGTATGTGGATAACTGCATGTTTGTTGATTTGAGAGCTGCCTTGATTCCAAGACCTTGAAAAACAGAAAATGGCAAAATGTTTACCTGAGATCCTGTATCCAACTTGAATTTAACTATTTTATTATTTGGCCCCACAGACAAATTCACAAACACCTGCCCATTTATAACTTTAGACTCTACACTGTCAACAAATGTGTCTGAATCATCAAATCCTTCACAATTTGAGTTACTGTCAATGTTATTTACATTGTTCGCTTTGCATACAGATGAAAAATGTTTTTTCTTCTTACAATTGTGGCATTGCTTTCCAAATGCCGGACAGTGTCCTTTTTTATGGCTTCTGCCGCATTTGGAACATTTCCCGTATGTTTCATCGTCTGGCGACGAGGTTCTATTGTACCCTGACCGTCTCCTGGATCTTGAAGCTCCATTTGTGTGGTTGTGGTTAGTACGTTTATTTCGCACTAGGTCAACTGACGTTGACTGGCCAGTGATACTCATACTTTCGAGTTGCTCTTGAGCATATTCAAACGACTGGCAAATTTGTATAGCTTTGTCCATGCTCAAATTGTCACCTTCGTTGATCAATTTCTCACGAATTTTCTCTGAGGTTACTCCAAATATCATTTGATCTCGAATCATTTCATCCCGATACGACTCATCGTAATTACAGTCACTAGCTAGAGTTTTCAATGAAGTGATGAACTGCTCCATTTTGTCATCATTCTGAACCAGTTTTCGGAATTTATATCTATTAAACACGTACAAAGGTTGTCTTCGGCTGTACATGCTTTTCAAGGGCGTCCGCAATTTTCTTTGTTGACTTTCTATCGCCAGCACTCAAAGACAGTGTGTTAAAAATTTCTCTTCCCCTATCTCCAATCCATAAGAGTAGGTATGTCACTTTAACACTTTCATTTTTGTGCGCCTGCGAATATCAGCTCAACGTGTAGTCGGAATTTCTTGAACTTATTCAAAGTGGCATTTTCCCAGTCCATTGTTGGTATAGGTACACCTGTTAAATCCATTTTCACGTTTTTGGTATTCTATTTAGCGTAATTTAAGTTAATTAATTTTCCTGTGATAAATTAATTAGCCACTTCTGACACCATGTTTTGTTATATGGTAAATAACAAATAAGAACTACTTTAGTGTGTTCAAACTTTTATTACTAACGTGTGTTCGATCTTAACAGTATGGAAGCTGGTATAGAAAAGCCCCGAGCTTATCAGTACTTGTCCTATTATGCTGGACAGTGTAGACTGGCAATAATACAACAACCTTTTTAGTAAGTGTCGATGACGCAGTGGGTAGAACGTACGTATTCACTATGAGCCAACAGATACAAGTTCAATTCCAGATTGCACCATACTTTTTTTCGGGCATATTACATATTTTTTAAAAGACTTTTTTAAAAATCTTTTTTTGTTGTTGTTTTAATTAAATACGTTCATATTGCACAATACAGTTTATTGCACAGATCTCCTACTTCACTCGCTGTGTCTGTCGATGCCCCTTCACTGAAGTTGTATCTGTCTCAGGGAGTCTGAATCGTACATATTCTTTTTCGAATATCAAGCTTTTTGACTTCAAAAACTCAGCATTTATGATGATAACATTTATATAAAACACTTTGATCATAGAAACTTTACATAAAAAATACACTCAAGAAAAACATGCATAAAAAAGAAAGCTGGTGACTGGTATTGAACTCGAGCAAAGGCGCACTACCTATTGCGCCAGCATTACAGGCATTCATTGAGCAGGTTAAATTTGTCTAATCAATATGTTTTAGTCAAATTTGTTCCGAATATCTATATCCCCTATTTGACTTAGTGGACTATTCTGAATAATTTCGTCACGGCTCAAAACTCTTGGTCGAGCTATACATTCTTAAATAACATTCACAATTGTTTACTGTTAATGATTAACATTAAACATACTGTCTCTTGAAAAAACATTCAATTACGTGTACTAAGAATGTTTGTTCTTACTATTCTTTTACTTTAAAGCTAAAAGTTGATCTTGTTGACGTTGATCACAGGAATGAGTCAGTTTATATTTACATGAGTTTTATTTTTAAAACAACGAACGTGCACGTGCTTAATTAAAAATAACAATTACATTGTAAAAGTTGCATGTGCATCAAACATAAGGTCCTTTTATGCGATATTCGGCATTCTATTGTCGATATAGTTGCTCGTTGATGTGGACATTTACGGCTTGTTTATTGCTTTAGTAGGCCCTGTGGAAAGATTGTTTTACATTTATGTCCTTGTTAATACTTTCTACTCTCCTGGTATTTCAAATTCGGAGATCATGCAAAGGGCTTAGTCCAAGACACGTATATGAATAGCCAAACTAAGTCATTCGACGATGGAAGACCATGTGACTTTTTCTTGACTCTCACTATCAAGTAACCATGATGTTACACCATGCAACTAGGTAGGAGCAATATAACTGTATGTATCCTTGGAATAACTAATTGGTTCACATCATTCTTTGATATGGTTCTTTGACGCTGTGTCAGTTCAATTTTTCTAGACGAATTTTAGTCATGGGTATTAGTTTATTATAGTTGTTTGCGGGTATATAGTATAGTGTCTATTACTATTTTGGGTAATCCTGACCATTTGGTTGGCTGATGGTGATATCGGTCATTTGATTGGTCAGTCATTGGACTGGCTATTCATAGCGTAACCTGAACGTGTTCGTCTGCTATTTTGTTAGTAGTTGATAGGTAAGAAAGTCATGCAGGCATTGCTCTGTGTTGTTGACCTAGATAAGTTGTTGTGGCATAATATCGGTATCGTCATTAGAACTAAGTTTAATGTGGTTGTATCATAGCAGATTATGGTGAATTTGGATAGTATTTTGGGTGTGCCTTATATGGTATTACCATGTGCTTGTGAACTATATACATGAATGTATTCATTTGTCAAATACTCATGATTGTCAATATATGTGTATTATCTATAACTTGTAAATATGTTATACTCTCCATAATGCAGGAATGAATAAAATAGACTGTCAATATCCTTTTTGAAAAAAGCAACTTCATACAAAAAACTTCACCTTAAGCTGCATCGGTTATTCGTAGATTTTGAGTAATACAGGTATTTCTTAGATACTGTGTATATAATAGGAGGAACGAACAAAATTTAAACAAATGTTATAGAATAAATAGTTAAATACATAGAATAAAGCATATTAAAATGTCGAAATCTATCCAATTTTGTAAGTCTTTGCATCTTCCCATTTCCAAATTTGACTCCGTGAGTCAATACAAGGTTTCAAACCTAAAGTACTGACAGTTAAAGCAGTCAGACACATGCTTGTTTTTGTATGTACAAGTCGTCTTCCATCATATGTCCATTCCGTAGTTGAACTTGAATGTACTGAGGAAGAATGTCTCACATATATGGTGACCTCGCCATTATCCCATTTGACGTCAACTAAAGTATCCGACATTCCACGTATCTGATTGATTTCAGTGAAAATAAAATAGTGATTCCACGAAACCCTTCTTGGACATGCATACTGTTCGAGCTTATGATGTATCTGTGATGCCGATAGGCATGTATTAAATTTCTCATTTTGAATTTTTCCTCTGTATCTGATATTTGTTGGAATGTAAACATCAGAAAACGATTTCACTTTGTCTATGAAGTATTGGTAAGGTTTACAGCGGTTTAATTCTCGAATTCGATGCCTAGATGTTAAATTTCCTACAGTGTAATTTTTGTCACTTAAAAAGTGATTGATAATCTCATTGAAAGGGGGATCGATCCAGACCTGAGTCAGGCGAGCTTTATTCCGGGAGATGAAATCATTTTTGTCTTTTATTGAGCTCCATGGTGTGTCTCTACAAAAGATATAACATACACCGTTATTATGTTATAAAACAATTTGTTCACGAAAGTAATACAATATTATCATTAATATTGATTGATTGATATTAAGTTTACCAAAATGTGAGTATGTCAAAAATGATACAAGTACACGTGTCAATTTTAGCTCAAATTCATTTTTATAGTGATCGCCCTGTCCGTTATCTGCTTTTGCGTGACGTCTACAGGGGTTCTAAATGAAATATCTTTGAAACCGCTTAATCAAAATTCAATCAAACTTCTAAGGAATGATCTTTGATGGTCCTTTATCAAGGTTTACAAATATTGTCCATATGGTCAAAATTGGCCCCGCTTCAGGTGTCCCTTGATATATATAGACTTAATTTAGAGAAAACTTTAAAAAGTCTTCTAAGCTAGAAGTGCATGACCTAGAGCTTATTAGTATATATTTTCGTGATATTTTCATGTAAGTCTCTACTTATATTGATAATTCTATAGTCCTGAGTCAAAAATGGTTCTACACTTGGGTCATTTGTTTATCGAGTTGTCAGATTATTAGTTGATGCAGGTGAGTGGTCTAGTTTACATAATTAATTCTGTGCGACTGGTAAGCAGCTTAATAAACATTCAATCAAATTTTAATGTGTTGATGTCGCATTTCTGTCAAATTTAAGTTAACGGCAGCAATTTTTTGGTGAACAATGATATTTCGTGCCTGACTGAATTATTTGTTGTATGTAATATATCGACAGTTTGTCAAACTCACTCGGTGCAAATATTATCGATCGCGGAGTCAAAGATTCGAGGACCCATACACGGGAGTTGCTTTCGTTTTAAGAGTGAAAGATTTGTGCAATATATATATATACAGTGAAAAGTTTAAAATTCACGGTACCAGCTGTATATAATTAAAGGAAAAAATGTTCCGGATTCTTTGTTAACTTTATTTCTTATTAAAAAATCAATATAGTTGTAATATAATGCTAAATCACTTTTTAAAAATTGTTTCTTAAATGAACCCCAACCGGATTCACTAAAATCATCAGGGGGTATGTTTTCATAGTTGCGACGTCAAAATGACGTCACTGATTTAAAGAAATAATTGATTTATTCGACCATGTTTATCGGTTGCTTATGAACATCCGTAGTTTTTCTACATTTACTTTATTGTATATCTTTATACCTGTATATGTGTGCTACTGTCAAGCACGGAACCAGTCTTCGAGTAAGTTGGTTGCCCGGCTGCCCGAAAGGATTTTTCCTTCTTTAAGTCCTTATTCGGACGTTTTCTTCATTAAGTATATTGGCGGGCAACCTGTGGGCAACCACGACTCCATCGCACATCCGAATTCTATTTAGATTCTTTTATGTTTTTCGGCGCAGCTGTATTAAAATGGATTTTGACCTACATTTGTAACCAATGAAATTGTTAGATACAAAATTTTCAGTTGAAGAAGGAAGTTTGTCATTGGTTAAAAGTGTTGTTGTTATGAAATTATAGGGCAAAATTCGTAATTGTTAGTTTAATGGTCTGTGAAAATAATGCAATAATCATAATCATAAATACAACACTTTAATCCAAATAGCAAACCGTTTTAACCATGCAAAATAAACTCAAGAGTTTTGTTTATAGCCTTAACTTTTATGGTAAAAGTATACTTGGTTTAAATGTCAAATCTGGCACATTCAACTAAAACAAATAAACGCACAAAACATGTGAATCGAGTAACTGTATGGTAGATATAGATACGTTTCTAATTTCATTACTATTAAATAGAATCATATTATTAGTCTTTTGTTTTGCTTACTTGAGCATTTTTTGCAGTTATTTTCACAAGTTGGGGATTTCCTGACATAGCTGGTGAGAAAAGAGAAGAAAATGTAACCTTGACCACTGAGTAAATTTTACCCCAAAATCAATACAATTTATCATTTCCGGTAACAGACTGTCGTCATGCTTGACTTTGCCAATGTCCGAAAACTATACAGCTGTATGGCATTATTTTGTACTTTATCTGCGCCGATTATCTTTTTTTTAAAGATATTTCTTGTTTCAACTGGATTGAAATAGTTAATTATACCACCAGATATGAAATATATGGGGGTTATATTGGATTCACGCTTGATGGTCGGTCGGTCCGTGCGTCTGTAGACACAATTTGTCCGGACAATTTCTCAGCAACTACTGGCAGGATGTCAATGAAACTTCACTAAGTGATCAGTCGTAAGCCTAGTTGTGCATGCTTTCACAATTTTTTGTTTGGATAAATTTTTATTGAGTTATAGCCCTTTGCTTTTTAACCAGGTTTTCACAAAGTGAAACATGGTTATTAGAATTCCGAAAATGGCGGGCGGACATCAAACAGGCGTTGTCCGGTCAATAACTTAAGTTCAGATTGACCAATCTTGACCAAACTTGGTATGTAGGATCCTTGAATGAAAACCTAGCCTGGGATTGTATATGGGGTCTTTGGGGTCAAGGTCAAGGCCACTGTTACTAAAACTAGAAAATCAGTGTCCGGTCAATAACTTAAGTTTGGAATGACCAATGATGACTAAACTTGGTATTTAGCATCCTTGAATAAAAAACTAGTCTGGGATTGTATTTGGGATCTGTGGGGTCAAGGTCACTGTTACTAAAAATAGAAAATCAGTGTCCGGTCTATAACTTAAGTTTGGAATGACCAATGTTGATTAAACTTAGTATTTAGCATCCTTGAATCTAAACCTAGCTTGGAATTGTACTTGTGCAATCAATAAGCAATCATAAAATATAAAAATAATATGTCATCGCGCATTATTTTTCACAAAATTGCAATATAGTAAAGTTTGGACATCACGAATAACGTTGTTGAAAGTGTTACGTCACGCTAATTGTAGGCTGACGTTATTACAAATAAGTCTAATATTGGCGTGACGTAACGATTTCAATAACGCTATTCGTGATGTTCGAACTTTACTATATTACAATTTTGTGAAAAATAATACGCGATGACATATTATTTTTATATTTTATAATTGCTTGTTAAAATCTCCACGATATCAACATGCGATTCATTAGTTGATTGAATCTACTTCCGTTGACCAAAAGTACACTTAAATATAATTGGGGTTCAAATTACGGGTGAAAAAACGGACGTATGTTTAGTACTTAAAGTTCCGCCAGGAAAACAATGACGGCAAAATCCCATTAAAACTTATATCAGCTTATTCAGCAGAAAGAGAGCTTGACGTTGGTGCATCTGAAATTACAATAGCGGTATGTTTGAACCAATTTTGCATGTAAAATGTCGGTTTTACACCGCTGACATTCATCGTGGCGTTGCTTGGAAACGGGTCGGAAAACAGAAAAAATAAAACGAATAAAAATCGATGAACATGCTATACTACCATTGTGCAAAATTTCAGAACAATCGAAGAAAAGTCAATTTTTGACCCATGACGTCGGGGAAATGGAATTTTGTGTGGAGGTAGCTTACATGGAAACAAAGCTTGGAATTGCATTATATGCCAGTAGGGTAAAGGTCAATGTTAACTTATCGGTATTAGTCGCACTTGAAACTGAACCACGGATGAAACCTTAGCAAAGAATTCTAGAGTACTATGGTATTAAAGCCTTTGAAAACCTGGTTTCATGGCACTCAGCCGCGTTTCTTGTTATACAGTATATACAATAGGCAAATTTTGTCCTGACTATTTCTCATTAACTACTGACAGGAATTCAATGAAACTTCACAGAAATGATCAGTAGTAAGGCTTGTTGTGCATGCTTTAACCATTTTTTGTTTGGATTAATTTTCACCGAGTTATAGCCCTTTGTTTTTTATACGGTATAATTATACAATAGGCACATTTTGTCTGGACTATTTCTCATTAACCACTGACGGGAAATTCAATGAAACTTCACAGAAGTGATCAGTAGTAACTTAGTTGTTGATGCATTAAGCTTGCCTTGTTTGGTTAAGTTTTCACCGAGTTATGACTCTTTTTTTATACAGTGTATATCTCATATATCTCAGTACCTACTCATAGGGATTCAATGAAACTTCACAGAAGTTATAAAAAGTAAGCCAAGTTGTGCATGCAATAACCAGGTTTTGTTTGGATTAATTTTCACTGAGTTATGGCCCTTTGTTTTATACAGTTGGTAAATTTTGACCAAACTATTTCTCAGCGACTACATGCAGGAATTCAGTGAAATTCTTAGTAGTGACAAGTAGTTTGCCAAGTTGTGAATGTCCACAATAGGTTTTGTCCAAGTCAATTTTAATGAGTAATGGCCCTTTGTTATTTTTTATATAATGTGTATTTAGGAATTGTCAGGATATTTCTAAGCAACAATTTGCAGGTATTAAAAAATGAAAAGTGTTATATTTCCCTTTGTAAAATGTAACAACAACTGTGTCAAGGCGGCATCTGGGGGTATTCATCACTTTTAGTGATAGTTATAGTTTTGACTATATCGCTTTTCATTGAGTATTTTTAATACAACACCATGTTTTATATTAAATACATATTATTTTTGAAAAAAATTGTTATTTACCTGAACATATGCACTACTGTTGAGCAAGGAACCTTTACCGACAACTCAATTTGTTCACTGCCCCAAACTTCCATACCGGGATCGAATCCACCGAGTTGTAGAAAGAAATCTTTCCTCATAACCATCATCATTCCTTGGATGGTTCCTGAAGGTATTGGTTCCACGCTGTGATTCCTCTTTGTTCTAAAGTCTTCTTTATATCTTGCATGCTTTTGTTCGAATGCATTGTGGTCAAAGAATGGGAATGTTTTATCAAATAACTTATCATCCGGACTATTATTTCCAATAACGTATTCAAATGTCTCTCGATCGATTCCACCCATTCGTGAAAAGAGAAGAGATTTTGGATGTTTAACAAGTCGATGTACAAGCGGCTCAAGCCAACCTGGACCGACTTCCATATGTCCGTCCATTGCAGCGAATAATTCCGACTTCACTGCATCTATCCCCGTCTGTCGTGCCATCATTAATCCACGCGGAGTTTTATTCTGTATAAGTCTGACTTTGTCGAGATTTTGAATGTGTAATTTTACTTTTGCTAACAAGTCTTTGTCCGTTGAACCATCGTCGACAAGAATAACTTCGTAGATAAGTTCTGGCGGTGACATTTCAAGAATACTGTAAATAGTTCTTAATAAAATGCTCCACCATTCATCGCGAAAAATGACAACAACAGTAATTGGCGGTAAATTAGCCGGATATACACGAGTTTTACATTTTTTGTTACGCATATCAGGCACCTTTCTGTGTAGACTTATCATATCACTGATAAACGTATTGAAACCATACTTTTCATTTCGTTCCGATAGACCTGGAAAAGAAATGTTAATTCCTGTGAAGTTCACCTTCTTTCCATTTTCTCCTGGTCCATACCATCTAATTTTTTCTTCGTCATTTTTCTTTGTAACTAATGTCTGAACGTGATCATTGTCTCGGTGAGATATTGAACTATCCATAATATCATCAACTACGCTATATTGTTTATGCAGTAAGTATATGAGAGATGTCATTATAACAATATAGAAGAATACAAACCAAGTAAGTACCCCACGTGTTTTCATTTTTAACGAACTGATTTATTTCCTATTTCATACAACTGGTTGAATTCAGTTTGTGATGGCTTCAAATCTGGTCGTTGTCATGCAGATCTTATCTGTCTGGTCTCCACAATCTTATTTTAGGTTTTCACGTACATCATACAAACGAGAAATGTATAAAGTGTTACATATTGGATCATTGGAGAAGTTTGTATACGTTTATAGAATCTATTGCTGATTCTATGTAGACAGATGGTGTTTTTTTCAGAGCGGATGCTTTAGCTGTGACATGTTTTTCAGTGTAATTGAATGGACTTAATTTCAATGGGAAACGGAAGATTATGCGCAGGTTCTAAAGTATAGAGAATCAACAAGAAAGATAATTATGGTTAATTTCGGACAAGTGCAATGACATTGTTTCAGAAACTTTATTGTCAGATACATGTATGTTAATAATGAGCATTTACATGCGTACAACCGTATCAAAAGAAATGTATGGGGTAGTTAGGAGGCGGCAAAATTATGTCAAAGTATACTTGCGGAAAAAGAAACTGTACATTGGCATAATATGCCATGATTTTCAACAGGGTTTTGTCTGACCTTTATTCAACACCAGCGTAATTGATATGGTTATTGCATCAGCAGCGTCTTTGATAAAGATCAGTTTTCACAGAAGGACATACATCGATACTATGTATGTCCATTATTGGAATCGGTGTATGCTATACGTTGATTCACACAATTGTCATGGAAACGTGTCGATACACTCTTGAAGATGAAACCTGGATTCATGAGTATAAAGAAAACGTGCCCAGTCCTGTTACGTGAAGTATATGTGTTGTCTACACCAGGCTAAACGTGCTACACGATGAGGTTGCTGGAGAAGAGGACGTATGAAGTACGTGTGTCTTCTAAGGCCAGGAATACTTCTAGCCGGCGAAGTAACTGTTCTGAGTCATTCACGTAGATGGACAAAAAAAATATGTCAGTTTTTTTGACGACTTTATCTAGTTGTCTTAGAACAGGAGTAATTTTGGAAAAATAATTTCTTAGTCGATCCTCTCAATATCTGCATGAAAGTTAAGTCGCTCCTACTGTGAGCTGGCAAAACTTCATTAAGGACGTTTTATTGTTCTACAATGATCACTCATGTTAAAGTTACTTTTTATACATATTCTTTACACGCAAGGCATCTAGTGAAGCCAATGCAGTAGATGTTGAATACATATGATTTAAAGTATCTTATAATGTATCAAAAAGGACATTTTAACAACTATTCACGGACTACACCATGATCGTGTCCCAATAATGCCTTAATTTTTAACTGAATCACAAACTTGAAATGACTGACGACTGTCCAAACTAACGGCCCACATTTACTATATTCAGATGTTACCAACTTACGTAATTGTCTCACAGACAATTTAAAATTTAAGACATTCAGTAGAAACACTTAAGTCAACCATTACTGACATACAATATTTGGGTACTTGATGACAGTATGCTATCAGTTTTAAATTCAACTTCAGTCAATAAGTATTCGCTTCTCTAATATAAACCCATAAAAATTATTGCAGTGCTTCGATCGGGATGTTTTTTTTTGGTAGTTGAACACCAGCGCCACCAGATATATTCCATTCATTATGTTTAATTTCCGTGCCACATGTTTAAAGATTGACAAGACTTGGTCATAGCTAACGTTGTATTTTGCAAACAAACTACATGTACTACCAAATAATATACTTACATCTATGCTATACTCCATAAAAAGCAACACTATTTGCGGTTACCAGGCAAGCGTATATTTATTTGTGCGAGCAAGTATATGTGTAAGTACAACTGACAGTTTACATTGATGAACAGCTCTGTAATAAATGATGGCACGACATTCATGCACCGTTTATGCATGAACAAACATAACAATATATTAAACATTAATTGTATATAACATCAAATGATATTACAAAATGCCCTTTTAATCATTTAAGTATCAAATTATCACACAATCTGAAAATAATAATATTCAAAAATCAATTATCAAGTCCTCAACTGCAAGGAACAGTGGCTACCTAACCACAAAAACCCTTATGAGGGAAATATGGAGGTAAGGGCTCCAGGCTAAACAGTATAGTGACCTTTAACACTTGGACTCAACACTGTCTAAACATTTATCATTTCTAGTCATATATATTGATAATTTTACATGCATATGAAAACTATGTTCACAACAATATCGATAAAACTACGCAATATATTCGAACGAAAACATTTATCATTGGTTTACCACTAAAATCGCATAACACTGCGAAATAGCTGCTCAGCCACAAACCAAGAAATTTATTTAAACTGTATAATTTCAATGGTGAGATGGAGGTAGGAGATTCCATACTACAAACAGTAATGTGACCGTCATTACCCTGACTCTAATTGTCAATATCTCACTAAACATGACTGTGGCAAGAATCTATTATGTACATAGAAAATATACTTAAAAAATTACTATGTAAACAAGCACTGACGAAAAGACGATAAACCAACCTGAATATGCACAATATCACATATATACACCTACAATATTACATACATACTAGTTCTGGGTCCCATAACTAAATTGGTCTTTTTTATTTCGTCTTGTTGACCATTTTAGTTATGGAATTCTCCTCTTAAAAAGTCAACAGCTTAAGACGCTTGTTCATGCGTCTATTGAATCAGATCAATTTACATGCTTTCCGGAATGCTACGGACTTAATCCAAAGCATTTACGAGGACAATTTTGAAATTAAGGGTAGCATGAAACATCGGCAATATATTTGATAACTTTCGTCTGTTGAAGGTATATTTTTGGTCATGTTGATAGATTATACTATAATTCATCGAATTATACACAAGTTTTACGGAAATTTGTGTGTTAAATAGGAAAACGAACGCGACTCAGATTGAGTCGTTTACCTGTTAGCTTTTAAAGAACAAGTGGCTTTGACGATGAACTGCAATGCAAACGTATCATCGTCAAAGCCCCTTCGACTACATACATACGTGCACCCTCATATATACAACCACAATATCACATATAAAATCACAATATTACATATACAACCACAATATTACATTTGCACCAATATACAAGAACAAAATAGATGTAGAACGATCACTTCTCAAGACAAAAAACACATATTGTCGTAAAAACAATTTTGCATTTCAATAACGACATTTATCAATATATATATATATGAAAACCACAAAAATTTACTTCAGTATTCGACTATGTGTTAAAAAATCGCGTTCTGTGTACATACATACTATATATACGGGTAAATAAGACGTTTACTTGTATGCGCTGCTTGGTAGAATGACCACTTACACGTCGTTTCATGCTTCACTGACCACCCCATCACGTGTTTTTATCACCCTTATTAATACGTTACGCGTAAAGACAATTATTTCACGCTATATTTTCATTCCAGATCAGGAAGAATTGTATCCAAAACGGGAAGTGGCTATGTTCTAGAAAATTTCAAAATTTTACTTAACTTCAATTTCAAATCATTCAGATAATAGGCGTTTTAAAAGAAAGTGATTCCGTAGGATTTTAGATGTGTATTTCCTGCATCAAAGGGTGATTTTCAAATTTCTGTTCGTCAAAAACGTTTAAGCACAGGTCATTTCTCATGGGGCACGTCAAAAAAGACCAAATAAAACCCTTCCCGATCGGGAGCACTTTTGGCGTTTGCATCCTGATCGGGAAGCACCGAAGAGGAATTCCCTTGCTTCCCGAACAGGAAGAATGCCCGACTGAGTCACATGTAATGGACTAATAACATGCATTAATTCAGTTCCTTATGACGTACGATAAGGGTCATAAATGCACCACCCTGCATGATGCTAAAAGTTTTCAGCATCAGCATATGTATTTTTTCATTTTGTTATTGCAAATTTTTATTTCAATATTTGGAATGAACTTCATAATTATGTATTTCATTTAATTTCATGTAATATCAATCACTACTGCATCAGCATTACCTGTACAGCAGCCACTGTCAGATTCTAATAATTTGCTTCGATATAACAATCGTCTGCATACTTAGGAATGTCTTATTAACATAATTTGATTTTGATTGCAAATACAAGTATATAACATGAATGCACCGAATTCACGAGCAATGCATAATTTGAAAAGATAGTGGCAAGATTAATGATACAATTTAACACGATTCACTTTCATAATGTTACTAGTGCGTCGCACTTTCATGACCATAATGGAACGATCCTCGACCTTTCGAAACGACTTACTGCTCGATTTCTATCTATAGCTATTTTACTATTTATTAATTTATCTATCATTAAACAGCGCACAGTGGTCATCTGTTGATTAGTTTAGTTTAGGCTTATTTTTTTTACATCGATTGTATAGCAAACTCTTACAACACATATTAATTACTCTCGGTGACTGCCTCCGGGATTCTGACCAGTACTAACGCCGAACGAAGGAATTGTGAAAGTTCCTGTCCAAGTCCACCATTGAAAGGATTCGATCCCGGGTTAGGAGTCCGACGATCTAGCCCTACACCCCTGCTCCTGCTAAGTAAGGATTAATGATAAATTGTATAATATGTTATCATGCGTTGCATCATTCTGTAATAGTTTGCTGAAAACCCTGTAATAACAAAGAATACACTGAGCAAAGGGAAACAACTCCGTAAAATGGTTAAATGGCACAAACTGGCAATATGCGCTGCAACAACTTGTTAAATAATCAGTATGTGAAGGTTAACCGTTTTGAGAAACTGGTACATGTATAAAATGTTCTTTAGAAGCAGTGTGATGATACAAATGTAGGAAGGAAAATGGCAGTAACTCCTTCAATTATCAACGCATTAAAACAGCTAGCTTATGTACGTAAGAATCTTAAATGCAATGATTCTGTCAAGGTTTGCGGGAATTTGCATGAAAAGGGTAGGCACATACAAGCATATATACGTTTTATGTTTTATAAAGGGCACCAACTTTGGCAAACTTGGTCGAATGACGAAATGGTAAAATTGTGCGCTGTAACATTTGGGTGAAGGTTTTACGTAAATCGCATGATAAATTTGAAGGAGTTTTGTGCAGAAACATAAAATGTTAAACTGAGCACAGAGCAGACATGAAATGTCTTTAAAAAGACAGTCGCAAAGTTTCTTTGATGTTATCAGGTATGCTATATCTTACAGTATCCCTGGTGTTATTTACACTGTTAAAACCAATAAGTATGCTTTTATGAATTTCCTAAATTTCCGTTATAGTTATAGTAAACAAATCCTTTGCACATGCTCCATCGATCTTACGGGATTTTTTCTGTTTTTATCAAGGGCTTATATACATGTAGGAATACACATGTGACATATGTGTGTTTATAAGTGCATGTCTTCATGCACACAGAGTCATAGACATTTTCATTCTATTTCACGGCAGTATGACGCAAATTAATCCATTCATAAATTGCTACTACCAGGATTGAATACGAGGCGCAATAGAATGACTCGTAGCATTCATATTTACTGTATATCAATTCCACTAATGAAAAAAGTTTGTCTAGAACGGTTTATAAGTTTATATCTACCGCATAAGAGTACAGTTTCGTACATTTTTACTTCACAAATTTTACAAACACAAGAAGTACACATTAAACAATTGCTATAAATTGGCGTGGTCTTATTTTTTCTATGCTTGTAGATTTCACCCAATGGAAGAAAGAGTTTCCTCTGAATCATCCAATAGAATGAGGAATTTCTTCTGAATAAATAATACGTCATGCCAAGAAATATAGGTCACAAGTGAGATTAGACACCTTCGCGAAAAAAATATTGAGAGACGAATAATGTTAAAATCATTCTGTAAAGGATCGTTGATAGTTGCGTTAGATATCGAATTTTTACAGTTTTTGTGAAATGCAAGTATAAGAATACATACTAGTGTATCTCACATGATTTGAGTGCAATACATGTACAAAAATTGTATTCGGCACCCATGACAGTATGCAGTGCGTGATTCTTTGATTGCTTGCAGCTGAAACACGCGGTTGAAGTGATTGGCTGATAAATTGAGTATTATTCAAGTAAAAAGGGTTCATTTTAGATAATGCATCTTCACACTTTTATTTTTATCATTTCAGTCCATACACATAGATCTTGATTGATCAAGGAGTTCATACCCTCGAACCCTGGTATGAGTATAATATACACATTGATAGAAATATGCATTTAAAAGAAATACTATTCCTATAGCTTATACATAATAATGAGCATGTTTGGTGTTTGTTTCCTATGCTTCATGATTACCAAAATAGCTAGAAAATGCATAAATTCATCCCAGAACTAAAAATAGTTTTTACCATGTCAAAATGTACTTCAGTCGTTATTCGTTTTCAGACTTTTTAAAAATCGGACTTAGGTTTATTTCAATGTGAAATATGAAAAAAAACCGTCTCCATGAAAATATAAATGTTGGTATCAATATAGAACAACTAGCCATCTATCTTTTACTGTTCGCAGAAGATGCCGTTATATTCCCGGAAACAGAAATGGGGTTACATTTATACTGTTTATATGAATACTGCTGTAAATGGAATTTAGGCTCAAAATAGGGGTCGATGAGACCAACATTTTTGTCAAAACCGTGCATGGGGTAGATAATTATGTATTCTTTTTCATCTTGATTGTACTTAATACTTGAAATATGTATTATACATTGAATTTCACCTTGTTTATAAAGTTAAATTTGCAATAAGTTGCATACTACTGTCATTGAAATAGAACGGACTCCCGGTCTTTTAATATTTCAATTCTTAAAAGACAAAAAAATGAACATAAAATACATTATACGTTTTCCGTCAAATGAATGTAAAGGTAAATAACTTTTTAAAAAGTTATAATCAATTCAATAATCACTGAGGTTGAGATCTATCTAACATATGTTGTTTCTTCACATCAGTTATTTAACTATGTGTCACAATGCTATATGTATACTTTTTATTTATTTTGATTATCATTTTCGAAACAGCGGAGCCGAATTCAATTTTTCACTGGCACTATAGCCTTAGATATAATTCGACAAATATCATCTTTCATTTGCATGTAATTTGTGAAAGCTCGATCTACATGTATTTATGTGCTTTTTAAAAAAACCTCCGCCGTTTTCCCATGTCGTATGTATGTTATCATAATAACATTATATGTATGTAGATATGCAGTTATGTACTTTTGCATTTTGTATGTATGCATAATGTATTTTAAGTATGTGATTAATGTATGTATGTAATTAATGTTTGTATATGATGTGTGTATTTGTGTAATAACGTATGTAACTTTAGTTATGAAATTATGTATGTAATTGTGTACATTTAATATGTATTGTTTATATACTATGTAAACTTATGGGTCTATTGACCTAATGGTGTTCTCAACAATAAACTTTCAAACTTTCACTTTCATATGACAGCTTAACAATCCGCATTTTGCGTGGGTAATTATTTTCAAAACTAGACATCTAATGTAAATGAATAAGAAATTGCAACAATCAAAATATATCAACTTACTATACTCAGGGTCACTCAAATAGAAGGGTCTGGACTCCGTAAATTAAAGCGTTGTGTAGCGATCACGTGATCGCGTGCAAGATGGCCGTCATTGTGAGACGGTTAAGATCGCATTGAAATAGATACCCAAATATTCACAAATTACTAATCATTTTATTGGTGTAGAGCTCCACGAAAAGTTAGATCGTAAGTACCTCCTTCTAATTTGACCAATTTCTTAAAATAAAATCCATTTTCTCCGATATGTATCGACAGCACAACTTGATGTTTATACAGAGATAAGCGCTTGACGAGCACGAGTCCAGACCATTCAATTGAAAGACCCTGCTATTCTAAAGTGGTTAAAGTCTACACAAAATACTAATCTATTCATTTTAGATAATACATTGCCGGTTTTCAAAGCTTAACCTAGTATGTTAGTCTAATACTGGTCGTATTTTTTGTATGCATGTGACTGACATGCTATACATGCATTATCCTATTTAGAGTTTTCTATTTGGGTTGTATATCTTAACTGAATATTACTCCATCTTATAACCAGGATAAAGTCATATTACTGAACGAGTATATCTTCTCAAAGATAGTTGAATACATCATAGACAATAATAAAGAACATAAGATGTTAACAAACAATATCAGAGATAGAATGATATAAGGAACCAGGACTGTACTTACCTAACCGCACTGTACGCATGTGGATTCATATGCAGTGAGAAATGTAAAAAATACAGCCAAAATATTAAAAAAATGGAATTTTCGGGGGGGGGGGGGGGGGGGCTAATCCCAATGAACTAGTAGAATGCCTTTGACCTTATGAGTAGAAAATAATTAAAGTGTTATAATTATCAGTATATTATTTACACATTTAATGTTTTGTTTATTGCCTTTATAGTATTGTATCATCATAAAATTCTATGTATTAACATCATGTGCTCTTCTGTTGATTAATCCATGTCTTATTTGTCTTCATAGTTTGTATGTTTACTGGTAGATTTTTAAAAAAAATTATAAAGTACTGGTTTAAAATTCGTGAGTCTAAATATAATGAATATATCAAAATAATTTATAATATACTGACAACGGATTTGGAATTGCGTCCGAATATTAAAAGCATCATGCTAAAAACTTTCAGCATCATGCTGAAAACTTTCAGCATCATGCTGAAAACTTTTAGCATCATGCAGGATCGTGCATTTATGATCCTTATCGTACGCCATAGTATGAGTTCACAGATGAATTTGATTTTTCAGCAGCAGTAGGCGGAAGGTTAATGGAGTCTCCTCGGTATGTAGTAAAAAATTCTCGATCGACTGTAGAGAAATTATCTTAACTTTTTGTTCGTAATGAACAACAAAAAAGTAAAGCAATACATGTATACTAAAAAGTTGAAGACCCATAGAGGACCTGTGTGCCAACAAGTTGTTGAAGCCATTTGACGGCACCATCCAAATTCATATTCGTTGGGCGACACTTGATTATTAATGGATGTTAAATTAGGGTTGTATCACAAAAGAGAAAAGAAAACAACAGTTATATTTTTTTTGAAAAACAACACCGTCGACCCTGTTTCAGTTCAGTAAAACATTTTATATTTATGTAAATATGCTTAAAATTGAAATTTAAAAGTCCACACTCATGTATATGGAACAGCTTAGTTATTGGTCAGATTTCAGATTAAGTTTAAGTTTTTGATCACACCACAGTGCAATCTCTTGTGATTTTTCAACTGCTCTCACCTGTAAGATTAACATCATTTGGTCTCATACATGTAGTACTTGTTATGAAGGAATTAATTAAAACCTAAGACAAAGAGAGATTAAAGAGATATTATTTTCTCCACAATCATGTTCTGTCCGGGTTGTAATCCGTAATGTTTTTCATGCGTATCATATGAGAAGAAGTGCGTAATAGATTGTTAGAAATGTTTAATACATTCTTCAATGCATAAATAACTGATTTTGCTCGAGTTGGCAGGTGGTGTATGTATGCATTCAGTACATGTTGTTTCGGATATTGTATTTATCCCTTTGTACATTACGGTTATAAAATGTTGTCAAGGTAACAGGAAACAGAAATAGTTATAATGACATTATTGTTTGAAGCATACTATTTTATTATAAATAAAAACAAGTCCACTGAAAACACCGACAAACGAGGGGTTATCCAGAATTACGTATATTTAAGATATTTAGTCAACATTTATACACAACATATGAAACAATATAATAAATAAACGTAGAAATTGTCATGTTTAAGGACGTATCCGTCATTAAAATGCAGGAATTGACGTCAACACTCGTTGCAGTAATACAGATTCGTTTTCAACTAAAAGCAGTACGTTATGCGTTTATACCTATCACTTTTGTTCGTTTCGAGGGTAATGCGAATTAACAAGAGATTCAAATACCACAGTGAATTACTTTGTTGAAAACACTGCGAGCCACTTAACTTAAATAAAACATTTGTGACATTTGAAAGAACATTTGCATTTTGAAAACAGTAACATTGTCGTAGCCATTCGTACAGTAATTGTAATTCATTTATAGATTAGAGAAAGACAATGTCGACCTTAAAACTAATAATTCTACTTGAACAACAGGAACATTGTCGTAGTTATTTAGACAGTTATTGTAATTCATGTACTTGTTGGAGAAAACATTTGCACCATTTGAAAGAGTAATGTTGTATTGAAATAAAGGAACATAGTCGTAGCGATTTATCCAGTCATTGTAATTCATTAACAAGTTAGGGAAACATAGTTATTTGTATTCGTTTCAAAATGAAAATGACAAACCGATTTAACAAGGTAGAATTCTATAGATAACAATTCTACGTTTTATGTACAGATTAAACTTGGTCTGGTTGACATTGATGACAAAATTAGTCAATTGATATGAACTTGATTAAGAGCTTTATTCCTAATACGAACGTGCTTTACAAAAATGTGAATGCAACATATCATTATTGCGTTTCTTCTTTTATAGATTTTGTACGATATTTTAATGATATAGTCATGATTTATATATCTTTGCATGATATGATTAAGGGACGAAAACTTTATTCAGCAATATGATCTGTCATTTGTAAAAATAAGTCTTGACTTATTGCATAAACTAAAAAGTATGCAAATGTTAGGATCCAGTAATTGCATCAATCGCTAACCCTTTCTTTGCTTTTTCCAAATACCATCTTTGACTCTCTGAGTCAATACAAGGTTTCAAATCTAAAGTACTGACAGTTAAAGCAGTCAAACACATGTTTGTTTTTGTATGTACAAGTCGTCTTCCATTATATTGCCATTCCGTTGTTGGACTTGAATATACTGAGGAAGAATGTCTTATATATATGGCGACCTCGCCATTATCCCATTTGACGTCAACTAAAGTATCCGAAATTCCACGTATCTGATTGGTTTCCGTAAAAATAAAAAAGTGATTCCACGAAACTATTCTTGGACATGCATACTGTTCGAGCTTGACATTTATGCGTGATGCCCATAGGCAGGTATTGAATTTCTCATTTTGAATTTTTCCTCTGTATCTGATACCAGTATTTGTTGTAATGTAAACATCAGAAAACGATTTCACTTTGTCTATGAAGTATTGGTAAGGTTTACAGCGGTTTAATTCTCGAATTCGATGCCTTGGTGTTAAATTTCCTGCAGTGTAATTTTTGTCCCTTAAATAGTGATTGATATTCTCATTAAATGGGGGATCGATCCAGACCTTAGTCAGGCGAGCTTTATTCAGTGAGATGAAATCATTTGTGCCTTTGGTTGAGCCCCATGGTGTTTGCCTACAAAATATAAAATGCATCATTATCATGTTATAAAACAAATTGTACATGATAGTAATAAAATGTTATCACAAATATGAAAAGGAGTATCGATCCAGACCTGAGTCAGGCGAGCCTTATTTCAGGAGACGAAATCATTGTCGTCTTTGATTGAGTTCCATGATGTTCGTCTACAAATGTACAATAAGTACGTACATCAGGATAATTCTATAATACAAACTGATTGGCTCTTAAATTTGAATGTAAATCTGAATTAAAGTTAATATTGGGCTTAGCGTTATGATAAATTTAAGATGGATTTTTATCTGTGTCAAATCGCACTGATTTACTCACTGTTTTGTTTGACTGAAGTATAGCTTTAAAAGGAGCATTATTTGGATGTTCTGTGTGTTAAAGGGAAAGTAGTGTTTTGCGGAAGATGTGATGTTTTTTTGTCTTAAATACTGTTCAAACTGCGACTGCGTGGAATAGTCGTTTTACTATGATTGATTCTTTCGTGCCTCGTTTTCGATTCTGGTAGTGCTAAATTTGAATTTTTTTTGCGTCATAATGCCGTGAAATAGAATGGAAATCCCCAAATCTAATAGAAAGTATTCTCATCTTAAATTTCAAATGATAGTTCCGGATGTAATCAAGTAATTTATCAAACTTTTAAAGACATGTCTTGTTATTTTGTGCTGCTCTCTGTTGTTATGTTTTGTTGTTGCTGTGGATACATAAGCTTCGGCAGTTGAAGTCGTGTTAATGAGTTTATGGATTATGTAAATGAAAAAAATATTGCATGTTCTCAGTGTTTTTTTTTATAGAAAACGATTTGTGTATATTCTGGATACACAAATTTAGTTTCTTAATTTTGCATACATAAAGAAAATCTAAATTGTTCTTTAGGTTTTATAACCATTATGTCCAAAATTATTTCATTTAAAAAAGCGGACATATGTTTGGAAACTTTATTATTCTTGTGGTTTCATGATAGGCAATGATCAACCAAGGGATTCTTAAGAAAACAAAGACAATTCCTTAAGTTGTTGTCTTTCTAAAATTGCATTGCATTCTAAGAGAATATATTTTTTCGAAGATTAAAGATTTCATGAAAACTCAAGGTAAAAAGATCCCAAAACAGAAGTCCAATCTAACAATAGGTGACTGTGCTATATCTTCAGAAAGGGATATCTTTCTTTTTCTCAACAAGGGCAATGACCTTTACATTTTTTCAATATGTTCAGAAAATAACCCAAATAAAGTGTCAAGTATAACTATCAAAGAAATTACGACGATTACGCAATATTGTTTTTATATTACTGCCTTTCTAAGCAGCATTGAACAGATACTTAAAAGAAGTAAGGTATTTGTACGTAATACCTTAAATTGAATTTCAAGTGTAGTGATAGTTACATTCTAGTTAGAGAAATTATCCACCGTTTTATAGACATGGTACTCCATATGCAATTGACTGTTGCTTTGTCAGATCTTATGTTATGCTTCGTGTCTTTTTATTGAAATGGAAAGTGATGCGACTAATTTCTCAATGTGTTTGCTAAGCGCCTTCGCTAGGTTGAGAATAATCTGAATCGAAGTCTTTTGATTTTGTAAAATAGCTTGCCTTTGGACTCTATTTTACTTTTCAATTGAATTGAAATGTTTCGTGTTATGATGTGCTTTGTTTATATTGAATAATTCATTTATAATATATGAAATAGGATATCTTTCTACCTGTACATATGTGCTACTATTGAGCAAGGAACCATCTCCACAACTCCACCGCACATCCAAACCTTCACGGACAATTCAATTTGTTCACTGCCCCAAACTTCCATACCGGGATCGAATCCACCAAGTTGTAGAAAGAAATCTTTTCTCATAACCATCATCATTCCTTGGATGGTTCCTGTAGGTATTGGTTCCACGCTGTGATTCCTCTTTGTTCTAAACTCTTCTTTATACGTGGCAAACATTTCGTGTAATGTAATGTGGTCAAAAAATGGAAATATGTTATCAAACTCTTCCAAATTACTGTATTTGAATTGTTCGTGATTGATTTGGCCAATAATAGAACAGAGAAGAGATTTCGGTTGTTGAACAAGTCGATGTACAAGTGGCTCAAGCCAACCTGGACCGACTTCCATATGTCCGTCCATTACAATGAACATATCCGACTGGACGGCGTCTATCCCTGTCTGTCGTGCCATCATTAATCCACGCGGAGTTTTATTCTGTATGAGTCTGACTTTGTCGAGATTTTGAATGTGTAATTTTACTTTTGTTAACAAGTCTTTGTCCGTTGAACCATCGTCGACAACAATAACTTCGTAGATAAGTTCTGGCGGTGAAATTTCAAGAATACTGTAAACTGTTCTTAATAAAATGCTCCACCATTCATCCCGAAATATGACAACAACAGTAATTGGCGGTAAATTAGCCGGGTATACGCGAGTTTTACATAGGATGTTACGCATATCAGGCAACTTTCTGTGTACACCTATCATATCGCTGATAAACGTATTGAAACCATGCTTTTTATTTCGTTCCGATAGACCTGGAAAAGAAAGGTTAATTCCTTTAAAATTCACCTCCTTTCCATTTTCTCCTGGTCCATACCATCTAATCTGTTCTACATCATTTTTCTTTGTAACTAAATTAAATGTCTTAACGTGATCATTGTCTCGATGTGATATTGAACTATCCATAATAACACCAACTTCACGTCCTCGGTCACTTTCTACGTTATATTGTTTTGGCAGTAAGTATATGTGAGTTGTCATTATGACAAAATAGAAAAATACAAAGCAAGTAAGTACCCAACGTGTTTTCATTTTAAACGAACTAAATGATTCCCTAAACTTTACAAGTTTTCATACAACTAGTTGAATTCAGTTTGTGATTTCTTCAAAATCCGGTCGTTGCGAATGAGATCCTACCTGTCTGTATCACCAAAATCTTTTACAGACATCACGCTAGCGAGAAATGTGAACATATGTTACAAATTGGATCACTGAAGAAGTTATTATAAGTTTGTTGAAGCTATTGCTGGGTCTAATTAGATAGATGGTGTTCGTATTCATTGAGTTCACGCGCTTTAGAAAATTCGATCAAAGGCTGTGACATGTTGACAGTGTAGTTGTATGGAATGATATTTACGTAAAAATTACAGAATTCCTGCTTACTGTTACAATTTACTTATCGACACTCCTATTGTGCCTACTGGTGCTATTATGCTTACTGGTATAGTCAGAATGCATGGTGGCATCTTCACCACTGATAGCACGCTTGCTGGAAGTTACAATTTGTTTGCTGTTTAGATCCTGCTGTCAATATCATAATTTCATCTGGCCGAATGACAGTGCTATGTAGCGTAATGAAATATTTCAACATACAAGGACAGTATAACATCGATATTTCAACATAGCACAGTTACAATGCTCCCAGAACAATAATTATGAAAGATGCAATCAGCCACTTAGCAAGTTGAAAGTAAGCATAATGTAAATTATAAATTTGCACGTCACATTTTGATACCTGGGGTGCATGTTAGTAGTTTTTGCGAAGGATTACGGATATCTCAGGTCTATGACGGACTTAAATTTGACAGTATGTAAATATAGTGATGAAAACGAAAGTAGAAATCTATTTGTACATTTTCTGTATATATCTATTGAAGTAAAATACTTCAAATTACACGTAACAGCAGTTTGGCTCATTATTAGCTACTAGTATTTGTAAAATTTTATCCTTAAAAGCCGTTTAATTTGTGAAATTTCAGAAATTTTAAACCGTATTAGTCCCCCATATCTAAGGAAAAGTAAATTTAAACAAATAATATGTTGCAGGTGAACTGTTTAACCTGGCCCCTTTAAAAATAACATTACTTAAATCAGATAATTATATCATCATCATTACTGGTCACAGTCCTGTGACTAATTCAAGGTGGCATATAACTAACAGAGACATTTTTAACAATGATGATACTTGCACACACGATCACATATACGTAACCGCAACCGTGGCCGAGTTCCGAGTTGTTAGGGTGTTTGCCTTCGGAGCGGGAGATCGAGGGTTCGATCCCAGTAGAGGCTTGGTTAGAACTGACGCGGTCGGTTGGTGAGCCGGTAGCTAGTTAAATAATGATTACCGTAAGCCCATCTCAACCAGGCGCCCGTCAAAAAGAGGTACTAGTAAGGGATGTACTGTGAGAACTAAAAATATAGGGTGTTTCATAAGCCAACTTGACTGGCTCTTTCAACATGCGTGACACTACAATAAACCAAAACCTTTACCTTTTTGTGGAATGTAATTTTATAGTATGTATCACATATTGCGTACGTAGAGGTAGTAGTGTAGTCGATTATTTTATCGTATCCAAAAACCTGTTTATCAACTTAGTAGATTTTTTTCCAAACTGTTTGACTGATCATTGTATTGTTGAATGTTGTATGGAATATATGAAATATAGAACGTATACATACAATATTTATATAAAAATGTCGACACAAAATGATTTTATTTACGGATTCCTTGGAAGATATAGCTTAAATAATACTAGATATATACGTATAATAAAATTTTGGTTGAAAATTGTCCATAGTAATGAAAATAAATTAAGAAAACAAATATATAATACGCTTAAAAACGATTCTGAACTATTTCCTAATAAAAAATCATGGACTGTATCAATACGTGACTTGCTATCGATGCTAGGTTTTTGTGACGCCTTGCTTAATCAAAGTGTAGGAAATGCTGATGTTTTTATTAATATTTTTGAGTAACGTTTACATGATATTAACCTGCAAACGCGGAACGAGCGTATTGCCAATTCAGAAAGATCTATATTGTATAAAAAAATAGTGACTTTTGTCTTTCATTTTTTTGAAACCTTAGATATACCAAATTTTCGAATAGCATTGACAAAATTGATTCTTTCATCGCATATTTGAACGTTGAATCTGAAAGATGGCATATTCCAAAATTAGAAAGAGCACACAGAACTTGTCAATATTGCAATGTATAATAGAAGATGAAAACTACTTTAGTTTAGAATGCAGTCTTTATAATGATTTACGTAAGAAATACTTGAAGAAATATGATTATAATAGACCAAGCATGTTTAAATTAAAATTATTATTTGAAAATCATTCAAAAAACTATCGTTAAGCGACTTAGTGTATTTAGTTTTAAAGTTTTTGAATTACGCGTTGCATCGTACACAATTTAATTTTAATTATTATTATCATTTTAGTACTACATGTTACGTGCACAATGATATATTCATTTTCTGTTCATTTTGCTTTATATGTCATTATGACATAATTCGAACAATTAGATGTTCAGTTCGAATTATCGGTAAATATATGTCAATTATGTGTATTATCTTTAATAATTACGTATTTATGTACCTTCCCTTCTATCTTACATGTTTTGTTTGTTTATGTTTGTTTGTACTTTGTAAATATGTATTTGTCTTTATCCAATGGATTTTATGAGTCTACAAGATTTATATGTAATAAACCATCTGTAATAGGGAGAGGAAAATAGTGTACCCTATGCGTAGCTCGAACCAGCGACCTCCTGATTGCAAGTCAGATGCTCTACCAATTGACCTAATCGGGCCATAATACTGCTACACGTGTATACATTTCGTTTGGCACCCATAATAGTGACTGACTGTCTAATTTTTTAAATCTTTTGAGGTGTTTAATACATTTTACGCAAAATCTTGTAAAAAGCACAAACATAAAAAGAAATGAAAGTCAATGAATCATATACACGCATGTATATAAGTCCTTGATCAAGTTAAGACTAATGGCAAATCGACAAAAGGGAAATACTTATTGTAAGCTCTCGATATATACAGCTGATTGAAGTCCGTCACAGGCCGGAGGAATCCGTAAATTTTCGTCAAAACTACGAACCTACGACCCCTGGTATCAAAATGTGACGCGCAAATTTGCAATTTACATGAGAGAGAAACATGAGAGAAACATTTTTTCCAAAAGGCTAAAAAGCCCACAAGGATACAATTATGCATAATATAAGATTGGCGAACAGTGACATTTATATACATGTAAAGATATGATTGTACAATCAAAGGAAGTATCATACTAATTGATAATAAATAATAGACAAGAGTACTTCATATATTAAAAGGCGAACGTTTTATATCACTATATCAAATAAAAATAGTCTACATAATAGTATTTCTAAGTGTGAAAGCTTTTTTAACAAATATTCCAAGGTTTCTAATAATATGTTTGCTGTTTGAATTCAGAAGTTCTAGAAATTTTGACATACTAGTATTTGGTCGGTTCCAGTATTTCTTTGGTATATATGGTATTCGCAAATTTTTCTACATTACACATTTTAAAACAAAATGATACATGATGCTTACTTCCAACTTTCTTAGTGGCTGATTGCATCTTTCATAATTATTATTCTGGAAACATTGTAACTGTTCAATGCATAAATGTATCTAGAGAACAAGAGAGTCATGATGGCTCTTTGATCGCTCACCAGAAAAAGACTGGCTTATATACTTTTTTCAGACATAAGCCGAAATGAGGTATTTTCTCTCGTAAAACTTACGTCAACAATCCCTTATTTTTGTCTTTTTTGTCGGAAACCATGATTAAAGATGAATATTTTAAACCAATATTGAACCTAGGGCCATGATTAAAAAATCTTGACAGGGGTCCACTAATCAATGCAGCAGACAGCATATGTATGCTCTTTGTCTGTTGTTTTTTGAGGAGATTTTTGGAAAATTTCCTACAGGAAAAATGAAATTATACAGTAATTGTACTAGTTTAAAGCAAGTTACTGTAGACGGGGGTTAATTTTGAAAATCTTGGTAGAGGTTCGATAGGTAATGCTACACACCAAACATCTAAGCTCTAGACATTGTAGTTTCTGACTGGAAGATTTTTAAAATTTTCCTATTTATTGCTACGGCAACTAGATTTCTGAATAGAATAACAACTTTGATAGAGGTTCATGCAAGGAGCCTCCCTCTGAAGACTTGTTGAAATTGGCCAAATGCTTAAAGGGGCATACCCTACAACTTGGTGCAGTTAGAATTAAGGCAAAATGATGATAAATTAGAAGCTTGTAAAGAAAAAAGCCGACGAAGAAAGTTTCAGCCAAAAAATCATCCAATTAAAAATAAAATCATAAAAATATGTATTTGTGACACATACATTTAGTCATGGAAATTTTTGGGTGGAAGTGATTTATTATTCATAGCTATGTTTTTTGCGGCTAGTACCTAAACTAGTCATTTTATGACCCATGTTCTTCCTGCAATTATCCTTTATATATTGTTTTACATATACATCTAGCACATTTTTACACTTTCACAGAATGTTTGTCAGTTGTAGGGTATGCCCCTTTAAGAAGCAGGCGTTGTTTAAAACAATTATTGACGCACGGACGGACGACGAACATCGGACGACGATTCTCTAGTAATATCGAACACCTGAGTAAAATATGGTTCTGTCCATGGCATATAGCCTTTTGTTTACCGAGTTGTCAATTTATTAGGTTATTTAGTTCAGTTATATAACAAAACACGGCATATACTTATAATTATACAATTAATTAATTAATTATACAATTAAAATAATTCTTTCGTGTATTATTTTGTGCAAACAATATGGTCTTACAGTTGCTGATAATTTCAAATATAAATTTATAAATAAAAAATACACCAACTATCAGGTATATACCTCTTTCATTCTGTGATTTCAGTGCATCGATGGCTCATGAATTTGATTACAGTCTTGATTTCTGCCTGTGGAATAATGTTCCATTTCTGAATTAGCGTTCGACGGAGTAAATTGATGGGTTTGGAAGACGCCTAACGTGTCTGTTTTGATTATCACAGACGTGATCGAATGGGTTCAGATCTGGACTTATAGTGGGTTAATAATCAATGAAATCAAACTTTTACCTCAGAACCTATACTGTGTCTCTATAGCATTATAGCTTGTGACATTGTCATGTTGATAAAAATCGATATGTTGGCGTTGTTATGGATAAGAGGAATGACACGGGGCGTTTGAATGTCATCGTGATGACGTTGGACGTGTCAACCACGTCTAATCGTGAACGATGAGAACGGAAATTGGTAGTCTAGACCATGAAAGAAACCCTAGAAAAAGCAAAGCTCTGAAGGTTCTGCTGTTGTTCGGAACTACAAAGTAGTCAAAAGTTGAATTTCTTTGTAGGGTGATGTATTAGACTGAGTTTTGAAAACCGAACGATATTTCGCGCATGAATTTGATGCCGAACAAAGTACAACGCTTTTGTTAAAGTTGTTCCCATTCCATGTGTTTTTTTAGTACTTTGAACATGAAAGCTAAGTCGCCCTTACTGTGAGTTGACAGAACTTCAATAAGAAACTTTTATAGTTCTACCCTGATCACCCATGATAAAGTCACTGTTTATATGTATTCCTTACACCTTGATGACAATTGAAAAATAATTAAAAATAATTTCTTTGTCGATCCTCTCAATATCTGCAGGAAAGTCAAGTCGCTCCTACTGTGAGCAGGTAGAACTTCATTAAGGACGTTTTATTGTTCTACCAGTTCTACCATGATCACTTAATGACGTGTTAAAGTCACCGTTTATACATATTCCTTACACGTAAGCATCTAGTGAAGCTAATACAGTAGGATACTTATGATTTAAAGTATCCGATGAAAAATCCGCAGTACATATTAATGGAATACAAACTTTAAATCTTGTAATTTAGGCAAAATGACATTTTAACAACTATTCACGGACAACATCATGATCGTCTCCCAATAATGCCTTAATTTTTAACTTATTAACGACTGTCCCAACACAACTTAACAGGCCCACATTTTCTATATTCAGATGGTACCAACTTGGTTAAAGATACGTAGAGCGGGTGCACCTATTACCGAACACGTAAGCAACTTTTTACATTGTTCGGAATTACGAGCAGTTCCAATCAAAGAGAGACAACTTTGCACTAGGTATGTATAACTACAATTTTATCCACTACCGGACGACTAAAGATTACGTATACGGACGTTATTGTCAGAACAAAAGCACGACCAACTGCCCGTAATTCCGAACAATGATTCTAATTCCGAACATAGGTGTTCCTAATTCCGAACATGACGGCATTTTAAAAAAAAATATCAGAATATACAAATAAAGAGCAATGGTTTTATTTGACAAGTATTTCAAGTGGCAATAAAATGTCATTTAATATGTTGCTATTATATACATTCTGGCTTCTTCGTGTGGCTTTATCTCTCTCTTGTGTCTCTGATGAGAAACGACATTTAGCAATACATGTATTTACATTCAAATGGTAGTTCATCTGGTCCGTCAGTAAGCTCATCAGAGACACAGGAGAGATGAAAACGCCTGAAGCAATTAGTACATTGAATGAATGCACTTCTCATACGGAGACTCACACTCAAAACAATCAGTTGCACGAACATGTACATTATCGTCTGAATCAGAAGCTATTTCTCTTAGAATTCGTTCAGTTTCTTGTCTCTTTTTCTCCTTCAGTTCCTTCCTCTTCCTTTTTATTTCTTCCCTATCCTTTCTTTTCTTTTCAAGGGCAGTTTGTTTTTCTTTCAGCTCTTCCGCTCTCTTAAATTTCTTCTGTAATCTTTCCTGTTGTCGTTGTTGTTTTTCCTGAAGTTCTTTTTCTTTTTTATCTTCTTTTTCTTTTAACCATTCTCAGTATTTTGCCCCGGTTATTGCTTTTGGCATAATCATTCTGCGCGCCTTTGTTTTTTTTGTTTCAGTTTTTGGTGAAATTAAATGTTTGCTAAATGGTGATGCAGCATCACTACTTGCAGTAGTTGCGGCTGATTCAGTTGAAGTGATAGGTGTTGCAACAAACACAGATTCCGATGCGATTGAAGGGGATTCGCTCGTTGTCATGACCGGAGACGCAATTGCTGCAACTACTGTGGTTGCTGTAACAGTCGTTTCTAATGCGGTGGACACAACAGGAGATATGCACGTCGTTATGGCTGGAGTTGCAATAATTTCTCCACAACAGCAGTTCCTGTAAAACTGGTTGGGGAAGCTAAGTTTGACGTGGGTGTTATAGCAGTGGGAGCTTCATTGATTTGAAGATGGTGCTTGGTTCAAGCTTCATGGACGCCAACACTTTCTGTGGGTTCCATGGGAAAATACCGGAATCTTAAAAACCTTTTATGGCTGCATCGATTGTTGCGCTTTTAAGCCAGGCCTGTTTAAAAACTCTCGCAAAAGTTTGCTTCGTTACAAATTCACCTATGTTCTCCGATTGGAACGCACGTACAGCCTCACGCCATGATTGTTTCAAAATGCCAAAAAGACGCAAATCCAAAGGTTGGGTAAGATGGGAATAATGTTCTTGTAAGCAATACATTTCAATACCATGCTGCACACATATATTGGAAGCGTTCATCGTAACATGGGTCTTATGCCCATCTATGAGTAGAAGTACAGTTTTTTGACGTGCCTAGCTTCCACCCCCGGAATGCAAACCTCCCTCAACCATGATGTAAACACCTCCATCCGTTTTCTGATCTGCCCAGGGCAGCCTCCTCAAATCCCTCTAGTGGGTTGTACGAAAACCGCTGCCCTGGGTAGATGATCATGGGTTGTATATAATGACCCACAGCACTTGCTGCGGCCATTATGGTCATTTGCGTTTTGTCAGAATTTCCGTATTGGTAAACCACAGGTGCACCTGTCTCTCCAATAACTTTGCGATTCTTTGTCTGACAAAGAGATATTCCGCTTTCATATGCGTTGTAAATCCTGCTTGGATCCTGCAACAAATCAGTATCGCCAACCTCATCGATAATATACTGTTTTAAATCCTGAAACCATTTAAATATTTTGGCTTTGTTGATGATGGCACGCACTTTACCGAGTTGCACGGTGGTTCGCAGATTAAGAGCTGGATGACGGGCAAAAAGCCATCCATCCATTTTCGCCCAGGTCGGTTGTCTACAAAAGGGGTCTTTCTACCGTCATCATTGATGATCTGTTTAACAACATGTGCGAGTTCTTTCCGGGTTCATCCATAACAGATTCGAGACATGTGGAGTGCCCATTGTTCAAGTCGTCTCTCCTCTTCAGGGGACAACACCGTTTTTACGCCAATGCTGGTACACATGTACTAGTATACTTGTTTTTGACACGATCATGTAATGTTGTTTTCGGGACTTAGTACGTTTTAGACGCTTGGCATAAAGACATGCTGCCGCTCCTGACAACTTCAGCGGCGTGATCAACCATACATGGATCATACGCTCGCCGTTTAACCCGAACTTGATGGCTCATAACTGAAAAACAAATCAAAAGGTTTGTTTGTCTCATGTCCATTTTTATTGCAATTACGTGCTAATTAAAATGTTGAGTAAATTATAAAAAATTATGCAAGTAATTAACATTCATGTCTTTTGTTCGGAAATAGGAAACAGGTCCTGAATTGTGTAGATCTATGTAATTCCGAACACTAATTATTCCTCAACCACGCGACCTTATAACATGCTCATGAGTATCACACGTGATAACTACATATTTATACACCATTTATTTCTATGAAATGTTGCTTGAGAAAATATTGGTATTGTTGTATAACCTTAGCAAAAAAGTGCAAAAAATTAGCTAACAAATAAAATCACTTATCGTAAAGTGGAGTATCTTGTTGAATCTGAATTTTAAAAAAAGCAACGCAATGTCGACAACAAAATGTCACCGAAAAAGAAGAGAACGGAAGTGACGTCAATATAATGACGTCACATTCCTGGAATCTTTGATGACTGATTATTAAATGAAAAGATAATATTTTGTTCGGAATTTGGAGCATGGTCGGTAATAGGTACACCCGCTCTAAATGTCTCACAGTGAATTTTAAACACATTTAGAAATACTGAGTCAATCCATACTGACATATAAATTATTAGGGTACTTGATGACATAGAGAATACACCATGTATTCGATTTATCCAGCTATTCTCATTAAGTTTAGTACAACACTACATTTTTACTGAAATCCGCCAAATTATATAATTATGAAGCAACGTAGAGCTACACTTAATGTCCTTTCGTTTGTGACGTCACTTATGACGTCACATGGAGCTTTACATACACATTTTAAAATTGAAACAACGCATTTTAATACTCAAAATAGCATTAATGCAGTTTACATATGACAACAAGTATAAAAACCTCTGTTTTAGCTTTTTCAGAGCGTGGGAATCTTAAAATGATATGTATTTTAAGGTGTTTTTAATCACGTGACGCACTGACAAGAGATAGATAAGTTTATCCGGCAGGGATATCTACTGCATCTAATGAGCGTGACAGCGGGATAAATATAGAATACATGGTTGGTGCCGGAGATGGATAAGGTTTATCCGGTGAGTGAGATAGCGTATATTGGCGAGCTTTAGCGAGCTTAAGCGAGCCAAGATTCGCTTTCGCAGCGAACCGGATAAACTTTCTCCATCTCCAACACCAACCATGTATTCGATTTATCCTGCTATTCTCATTAAGTTTAGTACATCACTGTACATTTTTTTACTGAAATCCGTTCTTTTTCGCTAAATTATATGTGACGTAACGTGCACTAATGTATTTTCGTTTGTGACGTCACTTATCATGACGTCATACGGAGCTTTACACCCTTTAAAATGGAAACAACGCATTTAAAGGTTTAATACTCAAAATAGCATTAATGCTGTTTACATATGACAACAAGTATAAAAACCTCTATTTTAGCTTTTCCAGACCGTGGGAGTCTTAAAATGATTTTTATTCTTACGGTGTTTTTAATAACGTGACTCACTGACATGAGATAGATAAGTTTATCCGGCAGGGCTATCTCCTGCATTGCTAATGAGCGTGACAGCGGGATAAAGTATAATATCAATTTTAAAATTCAATTTCAGTTACTAAGTACATGTATAGATATTTCTTAGATATACGAAAGGAGGAACGATAAAAAATTAAACAAAAATTATATCGATAAATATGTGACGGGGTCAGACTTTGGTATCTCTTGAGTTTGAATTTTATTGTGTTCTTTTATATATGTGTGTGTTTGTGTGATCAATTGTCTCCCTTTAAGTATATTATGGTCAGTGGTAAGTTGTTTGCCTTGAATGTTCAGTGGACTGAATAGATTTCAATTGATTTTGTTAATCCCCTAAGTTATGTGTAATGATCAGTTGCACATCCGAAGTTGAATTGCCAGGACTGGTTTTGTATGCTCCAAACTGAGATCAGATGTTTTATGAGTTGTAGAGTATTTGGTAACTTTAATTGCTTCCCTAACTAACTTAAGTATGATGAGTTATCATAAGTATAGTTCTTCTAGCAATCAATTCAATTAATTGATTATTGTAATAAGATTTATTGCTTTGTTGTAATAAATGGCAGTATGCTGACTTTCCCTTGATTGTAACCATTACTAGTCTTTCATTCTGTCTATACTGTAATATCTTGCACACATTGTTAATCACTAATGAATTCTCACATTTCAGAGTATTATATTATTGTCACAGTTAAGAGAAGTAGAGAGAGTTGTGTGAGTGGATCCCGTTCCACAAACGGTGAGTTTGTATACATATGTGATGTGTTATGTGGTTTATGTATTTTGTACTATGTGATTGTATTTGTTCTTGTAAGTAACTTAATTGTGCATATGTAAAGTATATGTGTGTAATGCTTTGTAGGTAATGATATTGGCCACTGGAATCATTGTTAGTATTGTGATGTTTTGTGCTATGTATTGTAATTAGTACTTGTTGCTTTATTATTGTCTATAACACGTGTTTTATATTTTAGGGGCTATATAAAGATATATAAAGATATATAACGATAGATAACAAACGTTAACAACAGAGAGACAATAAAATAGATTGATGTCTATACTTGTGAGTGAGGTTGGCTAGCTGGTATTTATACACCCACCCCCTATTACAAAAAATACATAATATAAAGCATATTAAAGTGTCGAAATCTATTCAATTTTGAAACTCTTTGCATCTTCCCATTTCCAGCTTTGACTCAGAGAATCATTACAAGGTTTCAAACCTAAAGTACTGGCAGTTAAAGCAGTCAGACACATGCTTGTTTTTGTATTTACTAGTCGTCTTCCATCATATGTCCATTCCGTACTTGGATTTGAATATACTGATGATGAGCGTCTCAGAACCAAGGTATCCTCATCATCATTCCATTTGACGTCAACTAAAGTATCTGAAACGCCACGTATCTGATTGGTTTCAGTGAAAATAAAAAAATAATGCCGAGAAACAATCCTTGGACATGCGTACTGTTTGAGCTGGTCATTTGTTTTTACTGCCCATAGGCAGGTATTAAATTTCTCATTTTGAATTTTTCCTCTGTATCTGATATTTGTTGGAATGTAAACATCAGAAAACGATTTCACTTTATCTATGAAGTATTGGTAAGGTTTACAGCGGTTTAATTCTCGAATTCGATGCCTAGATGTTAAATTTCCTGCAGTGTAATTTTTGTCTCTTAAAAAGTGATTGATAATCTCATTGAAAGGGGGATCGACCCAGACCTGCGTCAGGCGAGCTTTATTCCGGGAGATGAAATCATTTTTGTTTTTGGTAGAGCTCCATGGTGTTTGTCTGCAAAAGATAATGTAAGTCATTATCATGTTATAAAACAAAATGTACATGGTAGTAATCAAATGTTGTCATTGATATTACCAATTGATTGATATTAAGTTTACCAAAATGAGAGAATGTCAAGAATAATACAATTACACGTGTCAAATTGAGCTCAAATTCATTTTTATGAACGTCTAATGATCGTTAGATGATCTTCTGTCAAGGTTTACGATGTCCATAGAGTTAAAATGGCCCCACTTCAGGTGTACCTTGATACCCGTATATTTATACTTATTTAGCGAAAACTTTAAAGTCTTCTAAGCTAGAAGCACATGGCCTAGAGTACAGTACAACCTCTCCAAAGCGGCCCTCTCTTGAGCAACAACCTACAACCAACAAAAGTATGATATTTTCACACTGAACAATATTTCAACTATTAACGTAACCTCTTTAGAGCAATAACTTCTCAACAACAACATATTAATTTTGGTACTCCTAAAGGGTGTTGCTTTGGAGAGGTTGTACTGTATATATTTTCGTAAAACATTTTGTATTTTCAAGTGAGTCTCTACTAATATTTATCATTTTATAAAGTCCTGGGTCAAAAAAGGTTCTCACATTGAGACATTTGTTTATCGAGTTGTCATTTTATTATCGGTTGATGCAGGTGAGTGATCTTGTTGACATCATTACAGACTGTGCGGCTGGTAAGAAGCTTAAGACAACATTCAATCAAATTTTAATGTGTTGCTGTCGCATTTCTGTCAAGTGTTAAGTTTACGGCGACAATATTTTGGTGATCTGATATTTCGTGTCTGACTGATTTACGTTTAACATGTATGTATTGGGAGTAGAACAAGTCTCTTTATACAACTTAAGTCAGCATACCACAGATGTCGTCAATTTACTAATTGGTATTTTGGGATGTTTACATTATACTGTTACTTTGGTAAAAGTTTATAATAATTATTGTAAATTGATCGACGAAAAATGATAACTTTTTGCTACTTTTGGAAGTCTAATTAAAACATGACATTCCAAGTTAGTACTGCATCAGAAAATTAACCTATAATTTCATTTGTCAAAAGACTTGTGGTTTCGAAAACTTCGTTCTTCTTCTTCCAAGTGAAAGTACCAATCTCACCCTGGAGCATACTCGTACATGTTTATTTGCAAGGTGATCGTGAGTGCGCAGTAAAAAAAGATAAAACGTTTTTTATAATATATAGTCTCATTGTTTGAGATGGAGACTAGACCTGTACTTGCCTGTGACGAATCGTGCTGCTCTACGCTGCACAGCCTCTAACTGTTGGATACTGGTCTAGGTGTGAGGGCCCAAGCTGCCGCTGCATAGTCAAGGACAGGTCTGACTAGGGACTTGTATTACTGCAGCTTTATGTATTTTGGGCAGCTGGAGAGGTTTCTGCGGAGGAAAGCAAGGAGTTGTTGACAGACTTGGTGCGGCTGTTCATATGTGGTTTCCTGGAAAGATCGCTGGCAAGTGTCACGCCTAGATACTTTCCTGTCTTGACTAAGGCTAACTGGTGCCCGTGGAAGCCGTGATCTATTTGTATCGGGGTTCGCTTTCTAGTTATCCTCACATTTGGTGGGGTTAAATGACATCTTCCACGTTGTTTCCCATTCTTGAAGGACCTGTAGAATTTTTGCGTCAGTCGGTGACTTGATCTTTCTGCACAGGAGAATGTCGTCCGCGAAGAGCCTTGCGATGGACTTTACTTTGGAGGGCAAGCCATTTATGTACACCAAGAAGCCTTGAGGGACGCCGGATGTCACTGGTGTATACCATCGACCTGTATATGCTGACCTCGGTTAGATAGGAAGCTTCTTATCCAGGTGAGGATGTTTCCACTGATGTCATAGTGCTTCAGCTTCACAGCAAAATGTCTGTGTAGGACCTTGTCGAACGCCTTACTGAAATAAAGTAGGATGGGGTCTATTTGCTCACTGTTGTCTAGAGCTGATGGAAGGTCCTGTAGTGTCAAAAGTAGCTGTGTCTCAAATGACCTGCGCTTCCTGAACCCATGCTGTTAGTCGGACAATATGTTCAGGTCTTCCATGTGCTGCATAATCTGGCTGTGCATGATGTGCTCCATGATTTTACAGCAAACGGAGGTGAGGGAAATAGGCCTGCAGTTAGCAGGGGTGCTTCAGTCGCTCTTCTTGAAGATTGGAGCCACCAGTGCTTGCTTCCAGTTGTCAGGCACCCTGGCTTGTGATAGAGAGGCCTGAAAGATGAGGGTCAACATTCTATGAATACACTTTAAAATTGCTGGTTCAAGTTTGCACCCTTTGACTTGGGGGCCATTATGCAGGAGGCCTTCACATTTCAGTTGGGCAATACCACTGCTGTCACATCTTCTTGTTTTGATGAAGGAATACAGCTTCTTTGGGTCACGATCTTCACAGACAGTATCGCTGATGTATGTGTTGTATGCCCGTCTGCACTCATATTGGACTGTCTTTTGCAGCTGTTTGTAACGACTGAGGTCTTCAGGTTTCCTTGTGTGTTTGTCTCTCCTGAGTTCTTCCGTCTTGATAGGCGCTTGATCTTTCTGTTGATCCAGGGTTGGCTGTATCGTTGTTTTAATACAGAACTGCTTAAATTCTTTCCAAATAACGTTGATGTCAGTATCAGAGTTATGACTGTTGAGAAAGATGTCACAGATTTGGGACTGGCTTGATCGTCTCCACCAGTGATGGCCTGTTTGTTACAAAGAGGTCTAAAAAGTTGTTTTTTGTAGGAAATCTAACGCACTGTTCTTCCCCGATATCAGAGACTGTATCCAGAAATGTTTGGTTAATCTTGCTGGAGTAAGAATTACTATTGATGGTGTTGGTGTTCCAATCTATATCAGGCAGGTTGGCATCACCAGCAATCCCATGATCATAGTTTGCTTGCCTGGGCATTCAAAACGTGCAGCACATAATTCAGTTTGGGTTTCAGTGCCATGTCAGTTCCAACTATGATGTCCTTGGCTGCTATCATGACTCCGCCATAGTGGTTGTTGAGTGTGTTACGTCTGGCAACGAAGTGGTAGCCCACAGGGAGAACTTCTGTCTCATAGAAGCCGTTGTGCAGCCATGTTTCACAGCCAATAACGATGTCCGGGTTTGATCCAGAACTCGGATCTTTTGGCTCGCATGCTCTGAAAATTGATCAGCAGGATCCTAAATGATGCTTGTATGTGTGCATTTCGTTTACTATTCCTGACAGGGGACGAGGAAATGTGTGGGGGTCCCGGTGATGACAGTACAGAACTGAAGCTTGACATCTGAGCATCGAGTGAGCTTGATGGCTGGCTTTGTTGTCTATGTCTCCCTTGAGTGCTGTAGGAGTTGATGGAGTCGGCAGTGTATGAGTTGAATAGTGAAGTTGAGAAGTCTGGTAGGCCACAAGAACAACAGACCCAGCTGGTGTCTTGTATTCTCAGGAGGACAGTAATTGGCATGTTCATGCATTTGGTGTGGAACCAGGTATCACAAGAGTCACAGCATACAGCATTCTGGTTAGACTTTCAGGGTTTTTGGCACATCATAGGGAAATTAGGCCTGAAATATTTAAGTTGCGCCTCACGATAATCTAAATCATGATCATTGGATAATGATGATAACGCCCACTGCTGTCAATAACATTTTTAGATTCAATATAACTAATAGTCGTGTGTGTGTGAGAGAGAGAGACAATAAAGGTTCGAGTAAGAGAGTCAGAGTTGGCCAGAGTTAGAGACAATGGGAGTTAGAGTTAAAGTTCGAATTAGATGTTAGTAGATAGTAAGACCAGAGAGATTATGAGAGATGAATTAAATTTTAGATTTTTGTTACAATGTGAACATTTGAAATTGATTAAAAGTAAACTATACGATCACGAGTTGTTTTCTTTATGTCACTAGTCCCTATGTGACAATATCGACAGTCTCTCAAGCTCCCTCGGTGCAAATATCATCGATCACAGAGTCAAAGATTCGAGGACTTGCTGTTGTTTTGAGAGTCAAAGATTTGTGCAAAATGTAAAAATAAAATTAAATGGGAATGCCTCTGATTGATATTTTAATCCTTTAATTACATTTATATACTCATATAGAGATGGTTTTATGGTATTTGTGATATAGTCACGCTCATGAAAATTTCGCTAGATTTATTTTCCAAACGTACGCATTGATAACAAATAAGATTTATTTGACTATGTATGTTTATCGGGTGCTTATGAACATCTGTTTTTTTTCTTCATTTACTTCGGTAAGGATTTCTTGTAATGGATATCTTTATACCTGTATATGTGTGCTACTGTTAAACACGGAACCAACCCACGACTCCGTCGCACATCCGAATTCTATTTAGATTATGTTTTTTCAATTAGATTGAAATGTTTAATTTTGACTATATTGTTTTTCATTGAGTATTTTGAATCCATTTCTCCATTACAAACAACACCATATATAAGAGTAGACACATGCGATTCTTTTTGAAAAAATAGTTATTTACCTGAACATATGCGCTACTGTTGAGCAAGGAACCTTTTCCACGACTCCACCACACATCCAAACCTTTACCGACAACTCAATTTGTTCACTGCCCCAAACTTCCATGCCGGGATCGAATCCACCAAGTTGTAGAAAGAAATCTTTCCTCATAACCATCATCATTCCTTGGATGGTTCCTGAAGGTATTGGTTCCACGCTGTGATTCCTCTCTGTTCTAAACTCTTCTTTATAGTTGACATGCATTTGTTCGAATGCATTGTGGTCAAAGAATGGGAATGTTTTATCAAATAACTTATGCTCCGGTCTGTTATTTCCAATAACGTATTCAAATGTCTCTCGATCGATTCTACCCATGTATGAATAGAGAAGAGATTTCGGATGTTGAACAAGTCGATGTACAAGCGGCTCGAGCCAACCTGGACCGACTTCCATGTGTCCGTCCATTACAGCGAATAATTCCGACTTCACTGCATGTATCCCTGTCTGTCGCGCCATCATCAATCCAAGCGGAACTTTATTCTGTATAAGTCTGACTTTGTCGAGACTTTGAATGTGTAATTTTACTTTTGTTAACAAGTCTTTGTCCGTTGAACCATCGTCGACAACAATGACTTCGTAGATAAGTTCTGGCGGTGACATTTCAAGAATACTGTAAACTGTTCTTAATAAAATGCTCCACCATTCATCGCGAAAAATGACAACAACGGTAATTGGCGGTAAATTATCCGGGTACACTCGGGTTTTACATTGTGTGTCGCGCATATCGGGCAACTTTCTATGTAGACTTATCATATCACTGATAAACGTATTGAAACCATGCTTGTTATTTCGTTCCAACAGACCTTGAAAAGAAATGTTAATTCTTGTAAAATTCACCTCCTTCCCTTTTTCTCCTGGGCCATACAATCTGAACTTTTCCAATGTCTGAACGTGATCATTGTCTCGATGTGATATTGAACTATCCATAACAATACTATCTCCACATCCACTGTAAGTTTCTACGTTGTAGTGTTTACGCAGTAAGTATATACAAATTATCATTATGACAAAATAGAAGAATATAAACCAAGTAAGTACTCCATGTGTTTTCATTTTGAACGAACTAATTTATTTCCTATTTTATATAACTGGTTGAATTCAGTTTGTGATTGCTTTAAACTCTGGTCGTTGTCATGTATATCCTATCTGTCCGTATCTTAAAAATCTCATAACTCACGGACATCACGCAAGTGAGGCATATATAAAGCGTTACATATTGGATCATTAAAGAAGTTTTAGTAAGTTTATTGAATCTATTACTGAATCTAAGGAGACAGATGGTGTTCGTATACATTTAGCATATGCTCTTTAGAAAATTCGTTTTATCCGAACTGTAACATGTTTTCAGTGCAGCTGCATGCATGCAGAATATATTTCATTTCAATAGGAAAAAGAAGGAAGTGCGCAGATACTAAAGTAACGAGAATTAACAAGAGAAATGATTATGGTCAATTTCTTCTTGTTGATAATAATATAGACACAATTACTGAACAAATACAATTAAAACAGAATTATAGCATGACAAGCGCAGTGATATTTTAGCTCGCATGAGCACAAGTGTTTGTCATCGGTCTTAGCCGTCGTCCGTCGTCGTGCTTCATCAAATTTTGTCTTGTAAACACAATATAGAGGCCACATTTTTAGTATTTTTCATTTCAGTTCAGTTCCATTTCTGCAAGGCGGAGCAATACACCCGAAGGCATACTTGATACTAGGTTACCTTTCTTGCATATGACCTCTAATCCTAAATGTGACATTGACCTTGATGTGAGTCATCTGCACGTCGTCTCAATGTGGTCAATATTCGAGTCAAGTTTCTTAAAAAAAACTTTGAAGGGTTTTAGAGTTGTGTCAAGTCTCTTAAACAGGCTTGAATAATTACCCATCAGATACGAAATAAGTCACGTGACACTTGATCTCTAAGTTTGACTTTAACCTTAAAGCGAGCCGTATGAAACAAATGATCTTCATGTCTTCTCGATGTGGTAAAGATTTAAGTCAAGTCTCGTCAAAAACATTAATTTGAGGATTTAAAGAGGTACAGAGCAGACATGAATTTGCTAACGGACGGACGGACGGACGGACGGACGGACGGACAGACAGACAGACAGACAGACAGACAGACGGACGACAGTACCATTACATTATACATGTACCACCTTTCGGGCGTTTAAACATTTACATAATTATGTACAGCACCAGTGCACCACCACCAAAGAAATTCATGGAGTAGTAAGGAGTCGAGGCATAACTGAATTCAAAATATGATTTCTTTATTCATAATTAGTGGTTGTTTGTGTTCAATAAATGTTCATTAAGACAAAACATTGTCAAATATGATACAATCAACTAAAACGGTTCGTATTTACACTAGAATAATGTAAAATGGTCTCGTATTTTTTCTTAAAATATTATTTTCGCTGTTACTTTCTACACCAAAATGTTTTAAGGCTTTTTACCATACTCAAAAATAGTATTTTGTGTAAACCCAAGTTTAGTTTGAGTATAAAATTTTGATATTTCAACTGTGTCAATTACTAAAATAATGAAAACAATACATTATCATTAATTTTGACTCAATTGCTGTTTTACTAGTTTTGATCGATTTCCTTGTTAATTTCAACAGGTGAGCTTTTAGGATCGATGAATGTCCGTCGTCCGTCCACAATTAGTTTGTTTACACTCTAACATCCACAGCTCTCAACGAATCGTCATCAAACTTGCTCACAATGTATATGACCATAATGTCTCAGCTAAGTTCGATTATGGGCAAAATCGGACAATAACTTCAAGAGTTATGGGCCCTTGACTTTGAAAATTTACTATATTTGAGTTTGATTACACTTTAGCGTTTTCATCCTAATAATATTTTCAGTAAATGTGTATCACCAAACGATCTTGGACAAGTTCGATTATGGGTGAAATCGGATTAGAACTTCAAGAGTTATGGGCCCTTGACTTAGAACATTTTAGCTTGTTTACACTCTAGCGCCTTCATTTATTCACCGATCCTAATCATATTTACAATGAACGTGTATGACCTTACGGTCTTGGACAAGTTCAGTTATGAGTTAAATCGGACCACATCTTCAAGAGTTATGGGCCCTTGGATTTGAAAATTTGCTACGTATTAGCTTGTTTAACAGTATTATACCTTCATTGTTGGTTTTGATATCAAAATCTACGTAAAAATGGGTTATACGAGATGGAAACTATATTATCTGGTCATTAATTATAGTGCCTTTGTTCTCAGGTGAGCGATCAAGGGCCATATTGGCCCTCTTGTTAATATATATCTCTGATATGATTATTTTAACTGAAATATAGAATATGGCAGAATAAAATTTGCATGTGGAATTTTAAAAAATGCAGTAACAAAAACTATGTTTTAAAAGTCGCTAGTTTGAGGATGACTTTATCTAGCTGTCTTTTTGCATGAGTAATTTTGGAAAATAGCCTAATAATTTTGTTAGCGTGTGTTATAGGCGTGTGCATAACGTTCATGACGAGTAAAGAACGTATGTGTAACCTGCTCCAATCGTATTAGTAGCGAATTAAAGCAGAATTAATGTCTTTTAAACTCCCGCCGCCTCCCGATCCAAGGCTGGACGGATCCAGACTGTCATCCTCCTTCTTCTACTCATAGTTCGGTGCCCAGCATACTGTGCAAGGTTTGAAAGATTTTGCTGGTGTTGCCAAAACAGCTAAGTGTACGCGCTCAGTATCAGCCATGATTGACTAATGACCGTGGTAGAATGATATGAGTCATGTACACAAGTGAGTTAGGCAATTTTCTCACACACGGAATGCAGTTTTATAATAAGCATTGCCCATTGTTCGTTCTTGATGTCTTGGTACGTTGTTTGCCAAACGTTTTATGCGTCATTCAGGCGCAGAGAAACTATAGAGACTATAGCGCAGAGAAAACTTTTCGGGAAAGTTCGAATAACGAATGAATATCGATCGTCTAACGTATACATAACCGATAAATGTACGTTTATCACTTGTTGAAATTTTTGTGCATGCACACATTTTTAGGCCCTCGACGAGCGTACTTTCCACTAACATTAAAACAAACCTCTAACGAGCACGACGACCATCAACCATATCTAACCTAACACATTATTAGGGTACTTGACGCCAGTATAAAACATTTTTAAAAAATCACTTTCAGTTATTCGCTGCTCTAAATACAAATATTCAATGTATGGAAATTGCGAAATTTTGAACAGCATTTTTTAGTTCGTTTTTTTTTCGTGGAAATTGCATAATATGTCTCATCCTGTTTATGGATATACATTGGAAGAAACCGTGTAGTCTGGTTCCCGGACGTGCTCTACAAGAACGTCAGGCAAATCTCAATAATGGCGGCCAGTGGTAATGCACAGGCAATGGTATATATTTATTTTCACTGACAATTTGTGATGTTATGCCTAATTTTAATTGTTTATGTACTAATATTGTAACAGCGGTGAGATATTTTAATGATCGTTGTTATTTGTTGATACATATACTTTCATGAAGTAGCAATAATTTCGGACGTGAGTCTTTATAGTTTCCAAAAAATATTTTGTGATCATCTAAAAAACGGACATCTATGATATTATCAACCCTCACAAGCACTTGATCACTTGATATAAGAAAATACCCATACTTTAGAATGTACAAAGAACGCCGCCATTATTGCGCTTTGCATAGTGTAAGGGGAAGAAACTCCAGACAAGAAACCGTGTCTCAAATGTATGATTAATATCCCCAGTTTCGAAAATTTTGACTTCAAAAATAGTTTAGCCATTCAAAAAGCGCCGAAAATTACTTAATACTCAACAGATCAATTGCAAAAAAATGAGACACGTTCCCTCCAATGCATAATCAACAAACTTCTAACCTTATACCCCAAAATAACGAAAACTGTTTTAAAGTGTTTGCTACTATTGTTTACTGTTAATGATAAACATACTGTCTCTTGTACAAACTGCAATTACTAAGACAGTTTCTACTCTTTTATTATAAAGCTAAAATTTGATATTGTTGACATTGATGACAGGAATGGGTCGATTCATATTTTCCTGATTAAGTTTTTTTTTCAAAATAACGAACGTGCTTTATCGAAAATAACAATTTCATTGTGAAAATTGCATGCGCTTCAAACATAACGTACATGTAGGGCAATATTCTGCCTTCCGTCGTCGATATACGAGTATGTAGTAGCTCGTTCATGTGGACTATTACGTCTGGTGTATTGCTTTGGGAGGCCGTGTGGACGAATTGTTTTATATTCAGTCCTTGTTACTTTCTGCTCTCCTGGTATTCTGGAATTTCAAACTTCGGAAATGGCAGACCATGTCACATCTTCTTGACCATCACTTTCAAGTAATTATTGCTACAAGCAATATGAGCTGTATGTATCATGGGAATGGGTAATTGGTTCACATCATTCTTTGATATGATTCTTTGACGTTATGCCAGTTTATTCTTTATTCTAAACACAAACTTTTTTTCTGCATCTATTAATTGTAGATATTGAGTAATATGGGTATTTCGTAGATGAAAGACAAGAAGAATGAAACAAATTGTAACAACAGTTATAGATAAATACATAGAATAATGCATATTAAAATGTCGAAATCTACAGCTTATGTCTTGGCATTTCCCCATTTCCAGCTTTGACTCTGTGAATCTATACAAGGTTTCAAACCTAAAGTACTGACAGTTAAGGCAGTCAAACACATGTTTGTTTTTGTATGTACTATCTGTCTTCCATCGTATTTCCATTCCGTATTTGGACTTGAATATACTGAGGAAGAGTGTCTCAGATCTACGGTAACCTCGCCATTATTCCATTTGACGTCAACTAAAGTATCCGACATTCCACGTATCTGATTGGTTTCGGTAAAAATAAAATACTGGTTCCGCGAAATTTTATTATGACAAGAATACAGTATAAGCATAGTATTAGACTTTTCCTTAACTACATCCACACAGCTTAAAAACAATTCATTTTGTATTTTTCCTCTGTATTGGACATTTGTTGGAATGTAAACATCAGAAAACGATTTCACTTTATCTATGAAGTATTGGTAAGGTTTACAGCGGTTTAATTCTCGAATTCGATGCCTAGATGTTAAATTTCCTGCAGTGTAATTTTTGTCTCTTAAAAAGTGATTGATATTCTCATTGAAAGGGGGATCGACCCAGACCTGAGTCAGGCGAGCTTTATTCCGGGAGATGAAATCATTTTTGTTTTTGGTAGAGCTCCATGGTGTTTGTCTGCAAAAGATAATGTAAGTCATTATCATGTTATAAAACAAAATGTACATAATAGTAATCAAATGTTGATATTACCAATTGATTGATATTAAGTTTACCAAAATGAGAGAATGTCAAGAATAATACAATTACACGTGTCAATTTGAGCTCAAATTCATTTTTATGAACGTCTAATGATCGTTAGATGATCTTCTGTCAAGGTTTACGATGTCCATGGAGTTAAAATGGCCCCACTTCAGGTGTACCTTGATACCCGTATATTTATACTTATTTAGCGAAAACTTTAAAGTCTTCTAAGCTAGAAGCACATGGCCTAGAGTACAGTACAACCTCTCCAAAGCGGCCCTCTCTTGAGCAACAACCTACAACCAACAAAAGTATGATATTTTCACACTGAACAATATTTCAACTATTAACGTAACCTCTTTAGAGCAATAACTTCTCAACAACAACATAATTTTGGTACTCCTAAAGGGTGTTGCTTTGGAGAGGTTGTACTGTATATATTTTCGTTAAACATTTTGTATTTTCAAGTGAGTCTCTACTAATATTTATCATTTTATAAAGTCCTGGGTCAAAAAAGGTTCTACACATTGAGACATTTGTTTATCGAGTTGTCATTTTATTATCGGTTGATGCAGGTGAGTGATCTTGTTGACATCATTACAGACTGTGCGGCTGGTAAGAAGCTTAAGAAAACATTCAATTAAAATTTAATGTGTTGCTGTCGCATTTCTGTCAAGTGTTAAGTTTACGGCGACAATATTTTGGTGATCTGTGATATTTCGTGTCTGACTGATTTATTTGATGTTTGTAATAAATTATAGCATAGTGGCTCTCATACCCATATTATTTCTTTAATTATCATTGATTGAATAATTAATTAGAGAGACATAAATTTGTATACCAGTCTGTATTTTTAATAATGACAAGAGTATGTTTAACATGTATGTATTGGGAGTAGAACAAGTCTCTTTATACAACTTAAGTCAGCATACCACAGATGTCGTCAATTTACTAATTGGTATTTTGGGATGTTTACATTATACTGTTACTTTGTTAAAAGTTTATAATAATTATTGTAAATTGATAGACGAAAAATGATAACTTTTTGCTACTTTTGGAAGTCTAATTAAAACATGACATTCCAAGTTAGTACTGCATCAGAAAATTAACCTATAATTTCATTTGTCAAAAGACTTGTGGTTTCAAAAACTTCGTTCTTCTTCTTCCAAGTGAAAGTACCAATCTCACCCTGGAGCATACTCGTACATTTTTATTTGCAAGGTGATCGTGAGTGCGCAGTAAAACAAGATTTTTATAATATATAGTCTCATTGTTTGAGATGGAGACTAGACCTGTACTTGCCTGTGACGAATCGTGCTGCTCTACGCTGCACAGCCTCTAACTGTTGGATACTGGTCTAGGTGTGAGGGCCCAAGCTGCCGCTGCATAGTCAAGGACAGGTCTGACTAGTGACTTGTATTACTGCAGCTTTATGTATTTTGGGCAGCTGGAGAGGTTTCTGCGGAGGAAAGCAAGAGAGTTGTTGACAGACTTGGTGCGGCTGTTCATATGTGGTTTCCTGGAAAGATCGCTGGCAAGTGTCACGCCTAGATACTTTCCTGTCTTGACTAAGGCTAACTGGTGCCCGTGGATGCCGTAATATGTTTGTATCGGGGTTCACTTTCTAGTTATCCTCAATACTTCACATTTGGTTGGGTTAAATGACATCTTCCACGTTGTTTCCCATTCTTGAAGGGCCTGTAGAATTTTTGCATCAGCCGGTGACTTGATCTTCCTGTACAGGACAATGTCGTCCGCGAAGAGCCTTGCGATGGACTTTACTTTGGAGGGCAAGCCATTAATGTACACCCAGAAGCCTTGAGGGACGCCGGATGTCACTGGTGTATACCATCGACCTGTATCTGCTGACCTCGGTTAGATAGGAAGCTTCTTATCCAGGTGAGGATGTTTCCACTGATGTCATAGTGCTTCAGCTTCACAGCAAAATGTTTGTGTAGGACCTTGTCGAACGCCTTACTGAAATAAAGTAGGATGGCGTCTTTTTGCTCACTGTTGTCTAGAGCTGACGGAAGGTCCTGTAGTGTCAAAAGTAGCTGTGTCTCAAATGACCTGCGCTTCCTGAACCCATGCTGTTAGTCGGACAATATGTTCAGGTCTTCCATGTGCTGCATAATCTGGCTGTGCATGATGTGCTCCATGATTTTACAGCAAACGGAGGTGAGGGAAATAGACCTGCAGTTAGCAGGGGTGCTTCAGTCGCTCTTCTTGAAGATTGGAGCCACCAGTGCTTGCTTCCAGTTGTCAGGCACGCTGGCTTGTGATAGAGAGGCCTGAAAGATGAGGGTCAACATAGGTGAGAGTTCACTGGCAAATTCTTGTAGAAACCTTGTTGGGATGGCATCAGGTCCTGTAGCCTTGTGTGGGTTCAGAGTCCGCAAGAGTTTGTGTACGCCCTTACTTCCTATGTCGAAGGTTGCCATTGATAGGTATTGTGTTTCACTCATCTTCGGGATGTTACTTAGGTCCTCTTCTGTGAATACACTTGAAAATTGCTGGTTCAAGATTGCAGCCTTTGACTTGGGGCCATTATGCAGGAGGCCTTCACATTTCAGTGGGGCAATACCACTGCTGTCACATCTTCTTGTTTTGATGAAGGAATACAGCTTCTTTGGGTCACGATCTTCACAGACAGTATCGCTGATGTATGTGTTGAATGTCCGTCTGCACTCATATTGGACTGTCTTTTGCAGCTGTTTGTAACGACTGAGGTCTTCAGGTTTCCTTGTGTGTTTGTCTCTCCTGAGTTCTTCCGTCTTGATAGGCGCTTGATCTTTCTGTTGATCCAGGGTTGGCTGTATCGTTTTTTTTTAATACAGAACTGCTTAAATTCTTTCCAAATAACGTTGATGTCAGTATCAGAGTTATGACTGTTGAGAAAGATGTCACAGATTTGGGACTGGCTTGATCTTCTCCACCAGTGATGGCCTGTTTGTTACAAAGAGGTCTAAAAGTTGTTACCTCTTGTAGGAAATCTAACGCACTGTTCTTCCCCGATATCAGAGACTGTATCCAGAAATGTTTGGTTAATCTTGCTGGAGTAAGAATTACTATTGATGGTGTTGGTGTTCCAATCTATATCAGGCAGGTTGGCATCACCAGCAATCCCATGATCATAGTTTGCTTGCCTGGGCATTCAGAAAACGTGCAGCACATAATTCAGTTTGGGTTTTCAGTGCCATGTCAGTTCCAACTATGTTGTCCTTGGCTGCTATCATCACTCCGCCATAGTGGTTGTTGAGTCTGTTACGTCTTGCAACGAAGTGGTAGCCCGCAGGGAGAACTTCTGTCTCATAGAAGCCGTTGTGCAGCCATGTTTCACAGCCAATTACGATGTCCGGGTTTGATTCTTGAAGAAGTAGCCAGAACTCGGATCTTTTGGCTCGCATGCTCTGAAAATTGATCAGCAGGATCCTAAATGATGCTTGTATGTGTGCACTTCGTTTAGTATTCCTGACAGGGGACGAGGAAAATTGTGGGGGTCCCGGTGATGACAGTACAGAACTGAAGCTTGACATCTGAGCATCGAGTGGGCTTGATGGCTGGCTTTGTTGTCTATGTCTCCCTTGAGTGCTGTAGGAGTTGATGGAGTCGGCAGTGTATGAGTTGAATAGTGAAGTTGAGAAGTCTGGTAGGCCACAAGAACAACAGACCCAGCTGGTGTCTTGTATTCTCAGGAGGACAGTAATTGGCATGTTCATGCATTTGGTGTGGAACCAGGTATCACAAGAGTCACAACATACAGCATTCTGGTTGGACTTGCAGGGTTTTTGGCACACCATAGGGAAATTAGGCCTTAGTTAGACAAGGAACAGGAAATAAGAGCATATATGGAGATTCATTCTAAACAGTTTATGTCTTTGTACAGTTCAGTTATACACTCATTTTATCCGAAATATGGTTCACTTTAGACAATAACTTTTTTCAGGTGTTTTGCTCAGCAGAATTATAAAACGGTTCGTAGAACAGATGGTTGGTACTAGTGGAGTTATCTGATGACAAAAGAAATGAGTACCTGACTGAATACCCAAAATAAAACCTTTTACTCCCTGACTGAAATTTTTAAGTTGCACCTCACGATAATCTAAATCATGATCATTGGATAATGATGATAACGCCCACTGCTGTCAATAACAGTTTTAGATTCAATATAACTAATTGTCGTATGTGTGTGAGAGAGAGAGAGACAATAAGGGTTCGAGTTAGAGAGTCAGAGTTGGCCAGAGTTAGAGACAATGGGAGTTAGAGTTAAAGTTCGAATTAGATGTTAGTAGATAGTAAGACCAGAGAGATTAAAATATGAGAGATGAATTAAATTTTACATTTTTGTTACAATGAGAACATTTGAATTTGATTAAAAGTAAACTATACGATCACGAGTTGTTTTCTTTATGTCACTAGTCCCTATGTGACAATATCGACAGTCTCTCAAGCTCACTCGGTGCAAATATCATCGATCGCGGAGTCAAAGATTCGAGGACTTGCTGTTGTTTTGAGTCAAAGATTTGTGCAAAATGTAAAATTAAATGGGAATGCCTCTGATTGATATTTTAATCCTTTAATTACATTTATATACTCATATAGAGATGGTTTTATGGTATTTGTGATAAAGTCACAATCATGAAAATTTCGCTAGATTTAGTTTCCAAACGTACGCATTGATAACAAATAAGATTTATTTGACTATGTATGTTTATCGGGTGCTTATGAACATCTGTCTTTTTTCTTCATTTACTTCGGTAAGGATTTCTTGTAATGGATATCTTTATACCTGTATATGTGTGCTACTGTTAAACACGGAACCAACCCACGACTCCGTCGCACATCCGAATTCTATTTAGATTCTATTATGTTTTTTCAATTTTATTGAAATGTTTAATTTTGACTATATTGCTTTTGATTGGGTATTTTGAATCCATTTCTCCAGTACAAACAACACCATATTTAAGAGTAGACACATGCGATTCTTTTTGAAAAAATAGTTATTTACCTGAACATATGCGCTACTATTGAGCAAGGAACCTTTTCCACGACTCCACCACACATCCAAACCTTTACCGACAACTCAATTTGTTCACTACCCCAAACTTCCATACCGGGATCGAATCCACCAAGTTGTAGAAAGAAATCTTTCCTCATAACCATCATCATTCCTTGGATGGTTCCTGAAGGTATTGGTTCCACGCTGTGATTCCTCTCTGTTCTAAACTCTTCTTTATAGTTGACATGCATTTGTTCGAATGCATTGTGGTCAAAGAATGGGAATGTTTTATCAAATAACTTATCCTCCGGTCTGTTATTTCCAATAACGTATTCAAATGTCTCTCGATCGATTCTACCCATGTATGAATAGAGAAGAGATTTCGGATGTTGAACAAGTCGATGTACAAGCGGCTCAAGCCAACCTGGACCGACTTCTATGTGTCCGTCCATTACAGCGAATAATTCCGACTTCACTGCATGTATCCCTGTCTGTCGCGCCATCATCAATCCAAGCGGAACTTTATTCTGTATAAGTCTGACTTTGTCGAGACTTTGAATGTGTAATTTTACTTTTGTTAACAAGTCTTTGTCCGTTGAACCATCGTCGACAACAATAACTTCGTAGATAAGTTCTGGTGGTGACATTTCAAGAATACTGTAAACTGTTCTTAATAAAATGCTCCACCATTCATCGCGAAAAATGACAACAACAGTAATTGGCGGTAAATTATCCGGGTACACTCGAGTTTTACACTGGATGTTACGCATATCGGGCAACTTTCTATGTAGACTTATCATATCACTGATAAACGTATTGAAACCATGCTTGTTATTTCGTTCCAACAGACCTGGAAAAGAAATGTTAATTCTTGTAAAATTCACCTCCTTCCCTTTTTCTCCTGGGCCATACAATCTGAATTTTTCCAATGTCTGAACGTGATCATTGTCTCGATGTGATATTGAACTATCCATAACAATACTATCTCCACATCCACTGTAAGTTTCTACGTTGTATTGTTTACGCAGTAAGTATATGAACATTATCATTATGACAAAATAGAAGAATATAAACCAAGTAAGTACCCCATGTGTTTTCATTTTGAACGAACTAATTTATTTCCTATTTTACATAACTGGTTGAATTTCGTTTGTGATTGCTTTAAAGTCTGGTCGTTGTCATGTATATCCTACCGGTCCGTAAAATCTCATAACTCACGGACATTACGCAAGTGAGGCATATATAAAGCGTTACATTGAAGAAGTTTTAATAAGTTTATTGAATCTATTGCTGAATCTAAGGAGACAGATGGTGTCCGTATACATTTAGCATATGCTCTTTAGAAAATTCGTTTTATCCGAACTGTAACATGTTAACAGTGCAGCTGCATGCATGCAGAATATATTTCATTTCAATGGGAAAAAGAAGGAAGTGCGCAGATACTAAAGTAACGAGAATTAACAAGAGAGGTGATTATGGTCAATTTCGTCTTGTTGATAATAAGATAGACAAAATTACTGAACAAATACAATTAAAACAGAATTATAGCATGACAAGAGCAGTGATATTTTAGCTCGCATGAGCACAAGTGTTTGTCATCGGTCTTAGATGTCGTCCGTCGTCATGCGTCATCAAATTTTGTCTTGTAAACACAATATAGAGGCCACATTTTTAGTTAATTTTCATTTCAGTTCAGTTCCATTTCTGCAAGGCGGAGCAATACACCCGAAGGCATACTTGATACTAGGTTACTTTTCTTGCATATGACCTCTAATCCTAAATGTGACATTGACCTTGATGTGAGTCATCTGCACGTCGTCTCAATGTGGTCAATATTCGAGTCAAGTTTCTTAAAAAAAACTCTGAAGGGTTTCAGAGTTGTGTCAAGTCTCTTAAACAGGCTTGAATAATTACCCATCAGATACGAAATAAGTCACGTGACACTTGATCTCTAAGTTTGACTTTAACCTTAAAGCGAGCGGTATGAAACAAATGATCTTCATGTCTTCTCGATGTGGTAAAGATTTAAGTCAAGTCTCGTCAAAAACATTAATTTGAGGATTTAAAGAGGTACAGAGCAGACATGAATTTGCTAACGGACGGACGGACGGACGGACAGACAGACAGACAGACAGACAGACAGACAGACAGACAGACAGACAGACAGACAGACAGACAGACAGACAGACAGACAGACAGACAGACAGACAGACAGACAGACAGACAGACAGACAGACAGACAGACAGACAGACAGACAGACAGACAGACAGACAGACAGACAGACAGACAGACAGACAGACAGACAGACAGACAGACAGACAGACAGACAGACAGACAGACAGACAGACAGACAGACAGACAGACAGACAGACAGACAGACAGACAGACAGACAGACAGACAGACAGACAGACAGACAGACAGACAGACAGACAGACAGACAGACAGACAGACAGACAGACAGACAGACAGACAGACAGACAGACAGACAGACAGACAGACAGACAGACAGACAGACAGACAGACAGACAGACAGACAGACAGACAGACAGACAGACAGACAGACAGACAGACAGACAGACGGACGACAGTACCATTACATTATACATGTACCACCTTTCGGGCGTTTAAACATTTACATTATTATGTACAGCACCAGTGCACCACCACCAAAGAAATTCATGGAGTAGTAAGGAGTCGAGGCATAACGTAATTCAAAATATGATTTCTTTATTCATAATTAGTGGTTGTTTTTATTCAATAAATGTTTATTAAGACAAAACATTGTCAAATATGATACAATCAACTAAAACGGTTCGTACTTACACTAGAATAATGTAAAATGGTCTCGTATTTTTTCTTAAAATATTATTTTCGCTGTTACTTTCTACACCAAAATGTTTTAAGGCTTTTTACCATACTCAAAAATAGTATTTTGTGTAAACCCAAGTTTAGTTTGAGTATAAAATTTTGATATTTCAACTGTGTCAATTACTAAAATAATGAAAACAATACATTATCATTAATTTTGACTCAATTGCCCTTTTACATGTTTCGATCGATTTCCTTGTAAATTTCATCAGGTGAGCTTTTAGGATCGATGAATGTCCGTCGTCCGTCCACAATTAGATTGTTTACACTCTAGCATCCACAGCTCTTAACGAATCGTCATCAAACTTGCTCACTTGCTTGTATATGGCCATAATGTCTCAGTTAAGTTTGATTATGGACAAAATCGGACAATAACTTCAAGAGTTATGGGCCCTTGACTTTGAAAATTTGCTATATTTGATTTTATTACACTAAAGCGTCTTCATTTATTCACCAATCTTGATAATATTTTCAGTAAATGTGTATCACCAAACGATCTTGGACAAGTTCGATTATGGGCGGAATCGGAATAGAACTTCAAGAGTTATGGGCCCTTGACTTAGAAAATTTGCTATATTTTAGCTTTTTACACTCTAGCGTCTTCATGTATTCACCAATCTTAATAATATTTTCAGTAAATGTGTATAACCAAAAGATCTTTGACAAGTTCGATTATGGGCGGAATCGGATTAAAACTTCAAGAGTTATGGGCCCTTGACTTAGAAAATTTGCTATACAATTTGTATTTTAGCTTGTTTACACACTAGCGCCTTTATTTATTCACCGATCCTAATCATATTTATAATGAATGTGTATGACCTTATGGTTTTGGACAAATACAGTTATGGGTTGAATCGGACCACAACTTCATGAGTTATGGGCCCTTGGATTAGAAAATTTGCTACGTTGTAGCTTGTTTAACAGTATTATACCTTCATTGTTGGTTTTGAAATCAAAATCTACGTAAAAATGGGTTATACGAGATGGAAACTATATTATCTGGTCATTAATTATAGAGCCTCTGTTCTCAGGTGAGCGATGAAGGGCCATCTTGGCCCTCTTGTTAATATATATCTCTGGTATGATTATTTTAACTGAAATATAGAATATGGCAGAATAAAATTTGCATGTGGAATTAAAAAAAAATGCAGTAACAAAAACTATGTCTTAAAAAACAACATCTGTTTTTCACTATTCTTAAAAGCCGCTGGTTTGGGGATGACTTTATCTAGCTGTCTTTTTGCATGAGTAATTTTGGAAAAACTTCCACGGTAATAATTTAAAAGAAATCTCAGTCGATCCTCTGAAGATCTTCTATAGAGTGAAGTTAAGAAACGTCTTCAACCATGGTCATCTTACAAACACCAGATAACGGAAGTGTGGACAAAGATGAACATGCCCAGATGTAAGGACTTGATTGTGCTTGTAGTAGGTAACAGTCTCTTAATATACTCATGTATGGATCAATATACGTGAAGTTGGCAGCCCAGCAGCCTAGCAGCCTAGCAGCGTGAAGTTGGCAGCGTAGCAGCGTAGCAGCCCAGCAGCCTACAAGCCCAGCAGCGTGAACAGACTCTAATTATTTTATGCATTCTGTAGTATTTAGCTTGATTTGTTGCGAGGTTTATCTGAAGAAATATATATTACGCTGTTACGCTGCTGGGCTGCTAACTTCACGCTGCCAACTTCACGCTGCTAGCAGCGTCTAATTTCACATGAAAAAAGTTTTAAAATTCCTATATTTTCAATTAATTAACGTTCAAACAACAGACTCACATTATTTCGTGCATTCTTAAGTATTTAGCTTGATTTGTTGTGAAGTTTATCTGTAGAAATATATATTACGCTGTTACGCTGCTGGGCTGCTAACTTCACGCTGCCAACTTCACGCTGCTAGCAGCGGCTAATTTCACATGAAAAAAAAGTTTTAAAATTCCTATATTTTCAATTAATTAACGTTCAAACAACAGACTAACATTATTTCGTGCATTCTTAAGTGTTTAGCTTGATTTCTTGTGAAGTTTATTTGTAGAAATATATTAGACTGCTACGCTGCTAACTTCACGCTGCTGGACTGCTACGCTGCTACGCTGCCAACTTCACGCTGCTGGGCTGCTAGGCTGCTGTGCTGCCAACTTCACGCTGCTGGGCTGCTACGCTGCCAACTTCACGCTGCTAGATTTTTGGGCTGCCAACTTCACGGACATGAGACTAACTTAGACGAGACTATTAGTGATTATTGGTCACACATGTGTAGACTAGTATACATGTACATGCATTTGTTGAATTGGAACTCTTTCAAGTACAAATTGACATTTAAACAATCTCAATATTTGACAGTAACACGTTACTTGACGAGAAGATAAAAGAAATTACTAGAACCGTCTATGTTTAATGTTAAAGTGTGAAATGTTATTGGTTGGTTTGACAGTTAGTTTATTGAAATACATGTGTATAAACTGTACCAGATTAACAATAACTTGATATTTTAAAAAGTAAACTATTAACTTAAATTAGTATATGATAGACAATTGGTCTAAACAACTAACATCTGGATGAGGGGCCTGGAAACTGCGACTCAGTTGATAATTCATATATAATTATAGTAATGCATCCACCAGGGTAGGAGGAGTGGTCAGTAGTTGACTAGTAGAAGTCAGAGATAAACTTGTAAACCATTTTTTGAACTTGGGTTGCTTATAATAAATTGTAAAACAACGTGCCGTCTTTGTTATAATTGACTCAAGGACACTTTCAAGTTAACCCATTTACTGACACTATAAGTAATACTATTTAAAAGGGTTTGTCACCTTAAGCTTATAGTGCATTAGGCCAACGAGTGCGGAACGTATTCGATCGTCGGATACAAAGAGAACCCATCTGTCAGACGCACACATACCATTTTCCGAACACGTTTAACGAACGCATAACCTTTGAGTAACGACCGAGAAACTTGTTCATAACTTACGCCTAGCGAATACAGCCTTACATATAATTTTGTTAGCGTGTGTTATATGCGTGTGCATAACGTTCATGACGAGTGAAGAACGTATGTGTAACCTGCTCCAATCGTATTAGTAGCGAATTAAAGCAGAATTGATGTATTTTAAACTCCCGCCGCCTCCCGATCCAAGGCTGGACGGGTCCAGACTGTCATCCTCCTTCTTCTACTCATAGTTCGGTGCCCAACATACTGTGCAAGGTTTGAAAGATTTTGCTGATGTTGCCAAAACAGCTAAGTGTACGCGCTCAGTATCAGCCATGATTGACTAATGACCGTGGTAGAATGATATGAGTCATGTACACAAGTGAGTTAGGCAATTTTCTCACACACGGAATGCAGTTTTATAATAAGCATTGCCCATTGTTCGTTCTTGATGTCTTGGTACGTTGTTTGCCAAACGGTTTATGCGTCATTCAGGCGCAGAGAAACTATAGAGACTATAGCGCAGAGAAAACTTTTCGGGAAAGTTCGAATAACGAATGAATATCGATCGTCTAACGTATACATAACCGATAAATATACGTTTATCACTTGTTGAAATTTTTGTGCATGCACATATTTTTAGGCCCTCGACGAGCGTACTTTCCACTAACATTAAAACAAACCTCTAACGAGCACGACGACCATCAACCATATCTAACCTAACACGTCGAAATGCGTTGGACCAATGGGTTGTAGTGTTACAACATCTTTAACGTGAATTATTAGGGTACTTGACGCCAGGATAAAACATTTTTAAAAATCAATTTCAGTTATTCGCTGCTCTATTACAAATATTCAATGTATGGAAATTGCGAAATTTTGAACAGCACTTTTTAGTTCATTATTTTTCGTGGAAATTGCATAATATGTCTCTTCCTGTTTATGGATATACATTGGAAGAAACCGTGTAGTCTGGTTCCCGGACGTGCTCTACAAGAACGTCAGGCAAAGCTCAATAATGGCGGCCAGTGGTAATGCACAGGCAATGGTATATATTTATTTTCACTGACAGTTTGTGATGTTATGCCTAATTTTAATTGTTTATGTACTAATATTGTAACAGCGGTGAGATATTTTAATGATCGTTGTTATTTGTTGATATATATACTTTCATGAAGTAGCAATAATTTCGGACGTGAGTCTTTATAGTTTCCAAAAAAATATTTTGTGATCATCTAAAAAACGGACATCTATGATATTATCAATCCTCACTCAATAACGAACGTGCTTTATCGAAAATAACAATTTCATTGTGAAAATTGCATGCGCTTCAAACGTAACGTACATGTAGGGCAATATTCTGCCTTCCGTCGTCGATATACGAGTATGTAGTAGCTCGTTCATGTGGACTATTACGGCTGGTGTATTGCTTTGGGAGGCCGTGTGGACGAATTGTTTTATATTCAGTCCTTGTTACTTTCTGCTCTCCTGGTATTCTGGAATTTCAAACTTCGGAGATGGCAGACCATGTCACCTCTTCTTGACCATCATTTTCATGTAAGTATTGCTGCAAGAAATATGAGCTGTATGTATCCTGGGAATAGGTAATTGGTTCACATCATTCTTTGATATGATTCTTTGACGGTATGCCAGTTTATTCTTTATTCTACACACAAACTTTTTTTCTGCATCTATTAATTGTAGATATTGAGTAATATGGGTATTTCGTAAATGAAAGACAAGAAGAATGAAACAAATTGTAACAACAGTTATAGATAAATACATAGAATAAAGCATATTCAAATGTCGAAATCTACAGCTTATGTCTTGGCATCTTCCCATTTCCAGCTTTGACTCCGTGAATCTATACAAGGTTTCAAACCTAAAGTACTGGTAGTTAAAGCAGTCAAACACATGTTTGTTTTTGTATGTACTATCCGTCTTCCATCGTATTTCCATTCCGTATTTGGACTTGAATATACTGGGGAAGAGTGTCTTAGATCTACGGTAACCTCGCCATTATTCCATTTGACGTCAACTAAAGTATCCGACATTCCACGTATCTGATTGGTTTCGGTAAAAATAAAATACTGGTTCCGCGAAATCTTATTATGACAAGAATACAGTATAAGCATAGTATTAGACTTTTCCTTAGCTACATCCACACAGTTTAAAAACAATTCATTTTGTATTTTTCCTCTGTATTGGACATTTGTTGGAATGTAAACATCAGAAAACGATTTCACTTTATCTATGAAGTATTGGTAAGGTTTACAGCGGTTTAATTCTCGAATTCGATGCCTAGATGTTAAATTTCCTGCAGTGTAATTTTTGTCTCTTAAAAAGTGATTGATATTCTCATTGAAAGGGGGATCGACCCAGACCTGAGTCAGGCGAGCTTTATTCCGGGAGATGAAATCACTTTTGTCTTTGGTAGAGCTCCATGGTGTTTGTCTGCAAAAGATAATGTAAGTCATTATCATGTTATAAAACAAAATGTACATGATAGTAATCAAATGTTGTCATTGGTATTACCAATTAATTGATATTAAGTTTACCAAATAAATAATGTAATTATGTCGTTTCGTCGGTCGTCCCGTTTTCGCGAGACGTCTAGTGGTTTAAAATGGATTATGTCTCTGAAACCTCTATACCAATTCCAATCAAGCTCCTACGGAATGGTCCTTGGATGGTCCTTTACCAAGGTTTACATATTATGTCCATTGGGTCAAAATTGGTCCCGCTTCGGGTGTCACATGTATTACGTAAACTCATTGAACAAACTCTTTATATAGTCTTCTAAGCTAGAAGCTCATGGCATAGAAATTACTAGCATATGTTTCGAAATATTTCAAATGTATCTCTACTGATATTGATTATATCATGGACCTGAGTTGCTTATGACCATTCTCAATCCACCCATAAATGTCAAACACCCTTTTTGATCTTGACCTTGTTCAAATGGGCTATTGCTTCACAAGCTTGCCTCTGGGGACATATGCGTTTATTGAACGCAGTGTCTTGTTTTTACGTATATATACATAAGGATTTCTAGTATGGGTTATTTTGATATTTGTACATATGTGCTACTGGAACCATCTCGACTAGCCCACCGAACATCCAAACATTCAGAGTCTGTTTAGACTCTTATTTTGATTTACGATTGGATTAAACTACATTTCTTTTGTATTTAAGTTTGCTGATATTGCTTTTCATTGAGTATTTTGAATCTATTTCTTCATAAATTTTAACACAATTATTTGTATTGAAAACTTATTTTTGAAAGAAAATAGTTATATACCTGAACATATGTGCTACTGTTGAGCATGGAACCATCTCAACGACTCCACCGCACATCCAAACTTTTATCGACAACTCAATTTGTTCACTACCCCAAACTTCCATATCAGGATCGAATCCACCAAGTTGTTGAAAGAAATCTTTTCTCATGACCATCATCATTCCTTGGATGGTTCCGTAAGGTATTGGTTCCACGCTGTGATTCCTCTTTGTCCTGAACTCTTCTTTATACGTGGCAAACATTTGATCGAATACCACGTGGTCAAAGAATGGGAATGTTTTATCAAATAACTTATCCTCTGGTCTGTTTTGTGCAATAACGTATTCAAATGTCTCTCGATCGATTCCACCAATGTGTGAACAGAGAAGAGATTTTGGTTGTTGAACAAGTCGATGTACAAGTGGCTCAAGCCAACCTGGACCGACTTCCATATGTCCGTCCATTACAGCGAATAATTCCGACTTCACTGCATCTATTCCCGCCTGTCGCGCCATCATTAATCCACGCGGAACTTTATTTTGTATGAGTCTGACTTTGTCAAGACTTTGAATGTGTAATTTTACTTTTGTTAACAAGTCTTTGTCCGTTGAACCATCGTCGACAAGAATAACTTCGTAGATAAGTTCTGGCGGTGACATTTCAAGAATACTGTAAACTGTTCTTAATAAAATGCTCCACCATTCATCGCGAAAAATGACAACAACAGTAATTGGCGGTAAATTATCCGGGTACACTCGGGTTTTACATTGGGTGTCACGCATATCGGGCAACTTTCTATGTAGACTTATCATATCACTGATAAACGTATTGAAACCATGCTTGTTATTTCGTTCCAACAGACCTGGAAAAGAAATGTTAATTCCAGAAAACAATACCTCTTCTCCATTTTCTCCTGGTCCATACCTTCTAAATTGTGCATCCGCTGCCTTTTCTGTAGTTGATTCTTGTGTTTGATCAAGTGGAAAGGATATATTCCGTACGATGTCATATTCAAGCGTACTTTCTGTTTCTGCACTGTTTTGTTCGTTGAGTCTGTAAACAAGAGATATCATTGTTATTAAATACAATAATACAACCCATTTGAATGCCTCTCGTATTTTCATTTTAAGTCACTTCAAGGAGCGCGTAAATGCTTATTGTCACCCTTTCCCAATATTGTATTTATCTTTTCTGGCAAATATTTGATGGATATCCTCTTTTACGACACATTCATTGATTGCAAGGGCGCATATGTTGCATTGTGTCTCAGGGGCATTACAGATCAAATTCTATTTTCACATATAGGCTCGTTCTTTTGCATGTATTGAAATACGTTTTTGTCCTTTTTCGAATTCTTGTGGTAAGTTTTTACATTACGTGTTTGCATATCTAATATTTATGTTAAACATATTGTCTTGTAATATACACAATAGGCATGTGAATCGTTATATTATTTTACCCCCAGATATGAAATATATGGGGGCTATATTGGATTCACGCTTATCGGTCGGTCGGTCGGCCGGTCGGTCGGTCCGTGCGTCTGTAGACACAATTTGTCCGGAGAATTTCTCAGCAACTACTTACAGGATTTCAATGAAATTTCACAGAAGTGATCATTAGTAATCATTTTTCGTTCGGATTAATTTTCACTGAGTTATAGCCCTTTGTTGTTTTATACAGTATATACAATAGGCAAATTTTGTCCGTACAATGTCTCAGCAACTACTCATAGGATCTCAACGAAACTTCACAGAAGTGATAAGTATTTAGCCTAGTTGTGCATGCATTAAGCTTGTCTTGGTTGGTTAAATTTTCACTGAGTTGTTTTTTATACAGTGTATATACAATATCCCAGTAACTACTCATAAGAATTCAATGAAACTTCATAGACGTTATAAAAAGTAAGCCAAGTTTTGCATGCAATAACCAGGTTTTGTCTGAATTAATTATGGCCCTTTGTTTTATACAATAAGTAAATTTTCTCCGTACCATTTCTCAGCAACTACATGCAGGAATTCAGTGAAACTTCTTAGAAGTGATAAGTAGTTTGCCAAGTTGTGCATGTCCACAATAGGTTTTGTCCAAGTCAATTTTAATGAGTTATGGCCCTTTGTTATTTTTTATATAATGAATATTTAGAAACTGGTCAGGATATTTCTAAGCAATGTGGGAGTCTAGTACTGGTTCTTCCCAGAAGCGATGGTTAGGAGAACTGTCCATCTCATATGACTCTGACTCTTGAAAAGGGGCGTAAAACTCGAAACAAAAAAAACCCAAAACAAAACAAACAAAAAAAAACTCCAAAAAACAACAACAACAACAACAACAACAACAACAACAAAAAATACCTTTCTCTGTTCTATCGAAACCAGGTACTAATAGGATAATGGGGTGAGTGTAGATTTTGCTTGATGTTGTTGGTACGCTCGAGCTATTTCGTCATTGCGGATTTATACATCAGATGGTGATGATAAAGATATTATCTGCCTAATCTCGTAATCTGAATTGATTGTAATACTTGTCATACGACTTAACGATATATGACTTGCATTCGTAATAAGGTATTATCAGTATTGGGGAAACACTAACATAGATACGTGTTGTTCTATTTGTACGAATACCTGTAACAGATGGCATCCACACAATTGTTATAAAAATATGCTATCTAGATTGATTGCACAAATCGATTATCATATCAATTGTGTTTTTTTTCTCATTACGCCCGGTGCAAAAAGTCTAAAAGATTGAAATGGATAAATATACTAAAGATAAAAGGATGAACTTTACATATGTTTTAGTTGTAATTTGGTTAATCAATATACATTTGTATTTGATAAACGCCATTTATTGTTGATATTCGGTTTTCGAAATTGAATATTTGACAAAATTAACCCTTTTATGGGTTATCTATATAATTTATGTATTCACAGTAGTACGAATAGTAGTCGTACTCATATCAAATCACAAATACAGTGCTTTGATATTGAAATCTTGATAAAGTCAAAATGCAACCAGAATGATATCTCCCGATCGATAAGGTCGTTATCGTCCTTAACAAAGTCTCATTGGGTAGTATTCACGAAATACTTTAGGGATAAAGTTTGGAGTTCTTCCTAAAGTTTCAAGGAATTTTCCTTAAATTTAAAACAAATCTTAAGTGATATTTACGATATTAACGATATTAAGTTTTTCTGTAATACTGGCAACTTTTTCTTAAATTTTAAGGAAGTTCGTAGTTTCCTCAAGTATGTTAAAGACGTCCTTAAACTATCGAAAATATCATAGGTTTGTTGAGAAATCGCATAGAACGACAAATAATTCAGACGTAGTGTATTCACCATTGGTCTTCGTGGAATATAAATATTTCGTATGCAAAACAATGATATCATCGACTGTTAAAGTGAGTTTTACTGCTTCAGTCGAAGTATGCACTCATCTAATGTAGATGCTGTGTATTGTAAAATATATGAGTTTAAGTCATTGAATACCACGAAAAATGACACAAACAGTACAGAACTGATATTGATTGAAATATTGAACTTCTGTTGTGTTTAAGTACCGATTTTTTTAAAAATTGGTAAGAAGGGGTAATTAATTTACACAAATGTCCTAAGAGTATTTCAATGTGATTTTAAATGTATATTAAGTATATTGGTTTAGTAGACCAACATCACACGTGATTAGTATCGGGTATGGCCGCGTTTAGCATCAAGTACGGCCTGGCATCGTTTCTCGCATAGAACCGACAAGTGTGTTGATTTCAGCATGTGAAATGTGGTATTATTTTGAAAGAATGGTGCGGCGTGCCTCACAAGAATCCCATCTCTGTAACGAGCGAGGAATATTCAAATTTCCATCGATCACGACGAGAAGTGTGCAATAATACGCAATACCTGCCCAGATCGTAACGGAACCTACACCACTAAAATATTGTGTTCATGTATACAGCATTGCATAACGTTAATTTCTTCTACGGTACACACCAACCCTGTCGTCACTTCGATGAATGGAAATTCTTGACTCATCGGAGAAAAGAACGTTGCTCCAACGTTGTCTAATCCAGCGGTGGTGTGTACGTTCCCAAGTGACACGATTTACGCGGTGCCGTCGCGTCACTATACACATCCAACGTAAGGACGATGACAACGTAGACCACCCTCGCGCAGGCGTACAGTTTGGTCAGATATTTATTTGTTGTGTTGTCCAGGAGTGTTAGCAGCAGTAGAAGTGGTAGTGGCAGTTTGAAAACGATTGCGTATGTATGTGTTAACAATATAGTCTTGGCCAGGTGATGTGACCAGGTCTCGTCCACTACGTGATAAATCTTCCGTACGCCCTGTTGCTTAAAAACGTTGCCCTAGACTTCCAATGTCGCCTTACCATCAGTGAGCACGCCAATGGCACGTTGACGCGAATATTGTGGAATTCTATGTATAATAATCTTAAAAGAAAACGTAACAAGTTCAAAATTGTCAACGGGTTTTTCGTGTTGACAACACAGTCTATAAGATCAGACAGAAAGATTTGGTATTGTACGTACGGCATATACTGGTCCGTACATGTACGAGTAAATAGCAGTGACGTCGTGTCAATATACATCCAACGTAAAGACGACGACAAATTGGTTTTATTTTACACATAATCGTTTGACCAAACATATGTTGGGCAAGGGATATGTTGATATCTTTTTACAACATTAAAACATCGGAAGTTTTTTTTCAGTATATAAACAAAGCTTTATTGGTAGTTAAGGTATCAAGCCCATGATTATTAATTACATAATTATACACGTGTTCAAAGTAATATGATTAAGACTTTATATTATATTAGTAATACTTAAACCACAAAGATAATTCAAATAACATAATGTTGCAAAATGCGTTTTAATTCAATTAACATGATATTTAATAAAATATTTAATACAATATTTTTACTGTCTTTAATAAGATAAAATTATACTAACAAAGATAATATAACGTGGAGAGAGTATATTATGATTACAAAAATACTTGCTACAATGGAACATATAGTTAGTAATGTACAATATATATGTGGTTTGAAATACAAAAAATGTCCAAAATATATTCTCTTAATTTAATAATTTTAAGTATTTTGATTTGACATAAATAGTGCATGTACAGGGTGTCCCAAAAGAAAGGTAACACTTTCATACATGTTTTATGTCCCTTTAAATTGCAGATTAATACATAATATATACGAAGGATGTAAGTTTTAGTAATTTATGACGTTTTTGATGTGACAACCTTTCATCCTCTTTACTTACCACACACACACGATGAAATCTTTACCACTTTAACACTTCAACAGCATTTCTTTGTTCGATGGCTTAGGACTATGGTCCTTTGAAAAAATATTCCCAAAGAAATATCTTGCATGGATTGAGGTCAAGACTATGCGCGGGTCAAAATATTCGCAATCTTTCACCACCGGATAACGTCTGAATATTACTCAATCACCGAACATATTGTGTAGTAAGTGTAGTACAATATTTGATATGTATATGTGCCGTACTAACTACCTGTATGAACCACATGTTTTGTAAGGTAGGAGACTTCTTTTTTAGCACAAAAACAAACTTGATTTTCAAAAGCGACCTCATTCTTTTGCGGAGAGACCACCACAGTGACAACTTTGCGGTGTGCAATGTCGTGTCATGGTATAATTGGACAATTCATATTTAAAGACACGGTGTATTTCAGTGATTGAAACAAATCAAATGCGAGGTAAAGAAAGTCTGACAAAGACATGTGTATTTAAGTGATAGAAAAATGTCATCGTGTTTGTATGGTAAGTAAGTGGATGGATGAAAAGTCGTCAAATCAAAAACGTTATTTACTGAAACGACGTCAAGGATGAAAAATGCACTTTTTTCAAAATTTTTATTAATTGCAAATTCTGAAGATATTTATACGATTCTCTTACACAAAAAACTTACATCTTTGATCTACATATCTATATAAATATCATGTTTTCATCTTCAATTAAAGGGACTTTACACATGTATGAAAGCCCTACCTTTCTTTTGGGACACCCTGTATTTTGTCTTATTGGAAGGCAAATATTTATAACATGTGCGCTTTAAGCCTTTTGAGTTTGGTCCTATGGATTGAGATTCGTTTCTTGTATATGGTTACTGCTAAATCGGAGACGTAGCTTCCTAAAAGGCGTGTAGGCTGTGGTCTAAACATTTTTATTTCAGGACAATGAAAATACAGGGCAAAAATAATTCTGAGGGGCGAGCCCCTAGACCCCTTAGAATTCAGCCAATACAATATTTAAAACCAAGCAACGTCCCTATTAATACATAAGAATGATCACTTTTAGTGAATGCATGCTTTATATAAACATTTTTATCATGCTCAAATCATTTTATGACTTCCATGAGAAGTTAGGAGTCATTGATTAAAGTATAAGAGGCTCTCTTCTTTGCTTCGCTCATATTTATATTGATTTGGTAACAGTAAAACCAAAAGATTTCCTATTCTTATTTAATGTGTTTTAAATTATCATCTTAATCATTTCAAGAATATTGAACGCGTAAAAATGAGCTTTGAGCTCGGAGGCTAACATCAAGTTTTATATACATATGAGCCCGTGATTAACCATTGAATATGAGTTGAAATATCGAGGAAATATAGAAAAATATGCGATCCCTCAATTAGTGATGGGTATTACGGGAAATCTCGTATCGCGAAATATTGCTACACGCCACACTGTATTGCAATACGTATTAAGATATAGTGGGTGTTTAAAACTCTTGATTTATTAAGTATTCAAGTTTGGGTTTTAATGAAAATATGTAGTTTTATTAATCATTTGCATTATGGTACTTTTTTTAAAAAGCTATTACAAAGAAAGTAATGAAGATTTCAGTGACTAGAATGAAACTTAATGCTATATACATGTAGTATACAACTAGTGTACGTACAAAACTCTCCTTGAGCAAGACAACACATACAGTCCTGATACAGTTACACAAACATATTTCTAACTGTTTTCTGGTCGAATTAGGCTACAAGTTAAAATACTCAATATCAATATACCATAAGAATATCGCGATACGGGATGAAGCCGTACCGGTTCGTATTGCATTTGGAACGTATTGCAATATACCGGTATTCCGGTTTTATCGAGCATCACTATTCTGAATGTAGTTTGACTGTTAACTATCACATTCATGGTACCACGAGGCAGTAGACAATTCCTGTGTGCGAATTTCGTGACATTCTTGTAATTACATGTTTAATTTTTGTTTCTATCTCATATTTTACTTCAGTAAATGTGTTTTAATATATGATGTGCGCATTGTATTCTGTGTTTTATGTTGGCAATGTGAAAAAACACTAAATAAGACAGGCATGGAAGAATGAAAATGAATTAAAAGGTAAGAAATACATGAATAGACCAGAGAAAGCTTTCTTTGACAAAATATGTCCATAAAAGCGCTGACTGTACATGAATCATAAAGGGTTTCACATAAACCATATACAACAATGTACATTGAAGTTCAGTAAGGCATTATCTAATTATTCCAAAGAATATTGTTTTTGGATCATTGATTTACCATCGATAAAAGAGCGTGTATTCGAAGTAACAGCTGTTTACAATGCTGTCAACAACCCAAGTGAAATTGGAGAGGGAGAGTGGGATTTTAAACAGGAAAATGAAAACTTTCGAAATATGTCACCGTATGGTTATTAATTTATTAGCCATTCAGAGGCAAGGTGTTTTATGCAACATTCACAAAATGTACCATAGAATAAGATTTTGCTTGGAAACTGATGTGAAAGCAATTAAGCAGTCCACGTCTATTTCTTATTATCACTGCCCCAGTTCCACATTTGACTTTGCGATCCAATACACGGTTTTATGCCAAGTGTTTCTTGGGTCAATGCAGTAAGACACATGCCTGTTGAAATATGTTCAATTTTATGGTCATTATATCGCCACTTCGATTCCTTAGCAGTCCAAACAGCTGGGGAATGTCTCAAAAATATATTGACTTCTTCCTCTTGTTTGTTGACGTCCAGCACATTGCCACTATTCCCACGAATGTGGTCGGTTTCGGTTAGTATAAAATATTGATTGGAAGCTACTTTTTTGTGACATTGATATAAAATTATTTTAGTTTGACCTTCTTCTTTCGCTATATCAATACAATGTTTAAAGAGTTCGTTTTGAATCATACCATAACGCTTAATATCATTTGGAAAATACACATCCGAAAATGACTGTACTTTATCTAAGAAATATTTATATGGTTTACATCGATTTCTGATGCGAATCTCACGTCTTGATGCCAAATTACCCATTGTGAAGTTCTTATCACTTAAGTAGTTCAAAAGTGGATCGTTGAATGGTGGATCCATCCATACATTGGTCATGCGAGCTTTATTTAGTGCGTGAAAGTCGGCTTCATCTTCTTTAACCGAGCCCCATGGTGTAACCCTGAAATGACAAAGAAACTAGATTATCGAAGACTTAGATAAATGCACCAGTAATTTTATAATAATAACTATGTAAATCGCACATCAGTTGAAAAGAACCAATCAACTAAATTAAAATCGTTTGAGACAGTGCAATTATTCAGACAGCTTGTTTTTCTGTGCCTATTATTAGTTGAAGGTGTTCCATTGACTTTCATAAGCTTTGCAGTTTATATATCGTTCCATAAACAAAAAAATCAGTATTCAAATTTTAGAATGTTACATATATAAACAAAAGGGCCACGATGGCCTTATAATCGCTCACCAGATAAAAACTAATCAATTTACCCCAGGTGCAGAGTCAATTTTGACCCCGGGGCCAGGATGTGAACACATTTGGTCGGAGCCTACTAGACAATGCTTCACACCAAACATCATAGCTCAGTGACTCGTGGTTTCCGGCAAGAAATTTTCCAAAATGAAAATACGCAAAATCGAAAATTGGAGCAAATTTTGACCCTATGGTCATAATTTGAACAAACCATGTCGAGGACATACCAAAATTAATGTCTAAGCTCTAGATATTGTAGTTTCAGACAAGATTGGTTTATAAAATTTTCGATGTAAGCCTATGTAATTTCAAGGTATCCCCGGGGCGCAGCCAACTTAAGACTTAGTTTCTGACAAGAAGATTTTTGAAAATTTTCCTATATAGAAAATAATGATAATTGGTTCAAACGATTTTTGTAATATTAATATCTTGTATAACATTGAGTAAATACATCGGAAAAGTATAGTATAATGATCCAAATTACCTTAATCATAATTGATTTAGTCACTAATGTCTTAATATTGAATAGTATTCAATGAATGAATGTGCATATATTCAGAGTCTTTTATCATAATGTACGAGTTATAGTGTTAATGAATTAGTGTGAACGATATTGGGCAATTAACTACCTGAACATATGTGCTACTGTTGAGCATGGAACCATCTCAACGACTCCACCGCACATCCAAACTTTTACCGACAACTCAATTTGTTCACTGCCCCAAACTTTCATATCAGGATCGAATCCACCAAGTTGTTGAAAAAAATCTTTTCTCATTACCATCATCATTCCTTGGATGGTTCCGTAAGGTATTGGTTCCACGCTGTGATTCCTCTTTGTTCTAAACTCTTCTTTGTACGTGGCAAACATTTGATCTAAGTTAACATGGTCGAAGAATGGAAACTGTTCGTCGTAATGCTTTTCATCGGGTTTATTGTTATTAATTCTTATTTCAAATGTTTGCTGATCGATTCCACCAATGTGTGAACAGAGAAGAGCTTTTGGCTGTTGAACTAATCGGTATATAAGTGGTTCAATCCAACCCGGTCCGACTTCCATATGTCCGTCCATCACAATGAACAAATCCGACTTGACGGCGTCTATACCCGCCTGTCGCGCCATCATTAATCCACGCGGAAACTCATTTTGAATGAATCTAACTTTTTTAAGATTCTCAATATGGATTTTTACCCTTGTGACCAATTCTTTATCTGTGGAGCCATCATCGACCACAATTACTTCGAAGATTAGATTTGGAGGTGACATTTCAAGGATACTATACACTGTTCTTAATAAAACGCTCCACCATTCATCGCGAAATATGGTGACAACCGTGATTGGTGGCAAATCTTCCGGGTACAAAATACTTTTGCAATCAGTTGGTCGGTAATCGGGCATTTTCCTATGTAAGCTGACTGAATCACTTACGAACGTATTGAAATCATGTTTCTTATTCCTTTCAGAGAGTTTCGGAAATGAGATATTCAGACCATTTAAAATCACAGCAGATCCGTTTTCTCCCGGTCCATACCGTTTGTACTCTTCTTTAACGTCATATTTATGTTTGATATCTTTCACGACTGGTGTCGTCTTATGCTGACTTTTAATTTCATTATGAATTAGTATGATATCATCTCCAACTATATCTACATTGTTTTCAATATTATTCTCATGTTCGTGAAGATATATTAACAGAACTATTGTTATAAAATATAATAATGATATCCACAAAACAACATTCCATACGTTTTTATTTTTCATATTTCGTAGCTGCAATGTCTGCTTGCGCGGACAGAATGCTGAAGCCTTGTATTGACAAATGATTTATTAGCATATATTATATGACATTAACAACTGTCACATCTTCATGTCTGTCCTGTTGTTCAAATCACTATTTGAGTAATTCTATCTTCTCGTTCAATACCATATGTTTAACAATACCGTTCACTCAGAATTGTATTGAATAACCTACGTTATCTTCTGGAAATTTTGGACTAAGCTATATAACATCAGAACCTTTTTTTATCATTTTCAACGATATAAAATAAAACAGACAAAGATGTTTTCTGTCTGATAGACATATCTGGACACAATACAGAAAACTGCTTTATTAACAATGGTGATAACTACTCACCAAATTAACAGTATATTCAATAATAATTAATGTAGCGGCTTTGTGTTGTGAGTTGGGTGCAGTTGATTCAGTCTTCAATATTTATACATCAATCGGAGGACAAAACACAGTATCACAGGAGAGAACCGCCCTAATTAGAACATGGGGACCGGTAGATTAGTTTTAAGGACCAATCCTCATACTTCCCCACGTGGAACCAACAAGTACAAAAATAAAAAATACACTATAGCTTGACCATATTTTTGAGCCGTGACGAAATTATTCAGAATAATTCACTAAGTCCGGGGATGCTATAAAAAACATGGTCGAGCAACACAGCAAATTTATAGAGAATACTTTTTGGTGCAGAGGTGGAGACACTGACACCGGTCAGGCTATGAAAACTAAAAGTCATTTTCTGAAGCAAACAGCATAGAATTAATTATTTAATTTGATTTGTACTTGTATAACATCTCATCAATGAGACATGAACACTAATGAAAGATGTCCTATTAATGTCTATTTCACTGCAGTATTGTAATTTCAAAAGAAAACAATTGAAGACAATTGACATAGTGTGACCTTTGCAGGAAAATATTAATGTTAATCATATGATCATATTAAGATGCATCCATACAATATTTTAGACAACATAATTTTGAGATAGAATGAGATAGAATTTGTAAAAATGGGTCCAGATTGGACCTTTTTACTTACACGATCCAGGATGGACCGTTTTAACAATTCAATTGACAAAAGCGAAAATACCAAGGAAGAGAGAAAAAATAAATATGCGTTTTGACTTAAATGCTATAAGAAACACGCGGTGATAACCCTATCTATACAAACTCGGCCGGGTAAGTGAAAAACACCCATGATATATCAGTTTTATGACAAAATCCCGGATGGACCTCTGAACAAAAATCTAAAACATCTTTCGGGCTCAAACGGGCTTATCAACAAGAAATCACACTGAACCATTATGAACTTTACCCATGTAGTTGCTTGACGCACAACTTTGTGTGATTTTTTCAAAAGTGTACATTTAAAAGCGAAAAATAACATTTTAAAAATACCGGTTTTGTTTACTTTTCCGAGTCCATTGAGGACCTTTTTAGCAGGTGCGAGATGACGTAGTATCCTACCATTGTTATGCGGAGATATAGCTAGATAATTTTAAACGTAACATCGGAACATTTTTTTAATAGTCATTGTGTCAAGCTGTAAACATTACTGTTAAATACCAAACTTACAACATTGTGTGTCTTTTTAATTGTGTATATAAAAACAATAAGTAGCTTAATGGGTATTTAAGTTCGTGGCTTAATGTAACATATGGCCAATATGCAAGTTTTATGAATCACTCAAGTCAAGTTAAATACAACAAATGTACCTGTATTATATTGGCTTTTAACTTTTTAGTTTATCGCCAAATACATTAAATTATGCAAAGACGTATTTATGTATATACATTTGTATTCCCGTCTCACTATTTATGGACATACATAAAACATACACCGTAATATGACCAAAAAATGCGCTTGACAATTAATTATAAAATAATCTGATTATCATAAAATCATCATATCACTATAGTACCATAAAATATACTATATGACTATTTATGGACAATATATACATAGGTAAAACTAAGAGCTGGCTGCATGTCCTTAATACGGTAACGCTAAATTATTTATGATTTAAGAAATTGAGATTTGTAAATTGGTTTTAAAAACGCATGTTATTACGTACGTGCATTTCTAGTTTATCTTTGTGGTAATTTAGTAGAACATGGAAATTAATCAACAAGGCACATATCTTCCTCTAACAAACTTCCCTCCGTGTTTGATGAATCCACCTAAGAGATGGATGACGGATTCGGAAGTCGTTGTTTCCGTACTTTCGTCACAAAATATACTTAGATCTCTGTTTTCATGGTCGGATGATAGACATTATGGCCGCATCAAATTATAGTAAATGGATTATTTACTTTAAGTCGGCTTTTAATTAACTAAATGTAAAACAGGCAGACTTTTGACAAACCGGTACACAACAAAGCCAGTGAGTTTGGTTTTTATCTCAATCCGTAGAGAAGCACAAATCATGTTTATATTGACAGGACGTTGTCAGCGAATTCAGTCCACGGGCTTTTAATCGTCATTTAATTTATCGTAACGAATGTCAGCAATCAAATGATGAAAGTAAAAGAGGCCCGTGTAAGGTAAACAAAAATGTTTTTTTTCTCTCCGGAAAATCTGATGCTTTGTAGCAAAAATCAAAGGACTGAAATACTCCTGGAGACTGATCTTAGACAGACTTGCACTGCAACATGGAACGGGAAATAGTTCAACAATTGCATTGCGGGTGCTGAAAAACGTAGTACCTTGGTACGCATCAAATTAATGTGTGCCGAGCGAGGGACGGCTATACGGAAAGACGAACTACCGTTCAGTTTCCAAAAATCACGTCTTTCACAAACTTTCTTTAACCACATTCCTGATAACTATAAAATGTACCTAGTGCTATATGCTGTCATACGAATACCATAGTGCTATATATATATCGCTGAATAAGCAAGTACAATAATTTATAAAAGTTCGCTTAATCCAAAATATTCTGACAGATAAGGCTATCCTCAAAAAAAATATATTGTTCGCGTTACGCAGTCCACTCACCGAAAAGCCCCTTCCCAACTTTTTTAGCCTAATTGGTAAAAATATAAATAAATAATATCATTCTGACATGCATTTTGGGTTCAATATAAAATTTAATTGTAAAATAATATTTCCTACCTCCCTTCCCACTGAAAATTCTCTGAGTAGGGTTACAGCAAACAAACATTTTTAAGCATGGCCTTATTTATGTTACCCTATGAAAAATTAGCCTAAGAAATAAATGGAAAGGTCAATGTGATTGTTTACTTTTGGTATGATAAAATATTGTCTTATCACAGTTCTTAAACATTATGACACACATCAAGTGTCATGTTATTTTATCATTTATGTTCGTTTATCTTTATTACCAACTTTAACAAATTTCATATAATTTAATCTTTGATATTCATTCGTAACATTGCGTCTAACACGATGTAACAGTATGACATTATTTATTTAATTGACCACTGCAATGACACTACCCGACCTCTAAGCCTTAAGTTAAGATCAAACGGTTCTTTGATAAAATATAATAGCATTCACGTGTATAGTATACATGCAGACATACGTCGGTCGTCCAGCTAGAGAAACGTGCTATCTGGACGTAATCTTATTTCGTGACTAACTCACTTAGACCCCTATCTTGTACATATTTGAATCACTCTAGATTGAATTATTTGGGTTCCCAGTGATCGCCGTGTGTGGCTTACACCCCGAGTCAATATAACAAATTTAAGAAACATTCACACAAACACATCAGCGACCATATATACGTAAAAGAGGGCTGATACGAAGTTTTTGTAAAATTACTATATAAACTGGTCACAGCTATAGAATTAGTGAATTTGAGTATGCATATTATGAATATAACAAGATAAAAATAATTGTAGTATTTTCGAAGTGTACTCTCATTTTATTGTTAATTCGGAATGATAAGTAAAACTAACAGAATAAATATAATACCAATACCTTTTACCTCGTACTTGAAAAATGTATTTCAAAACGGTTCTTTGAAATATTTATAATGTTTTGAAACACAATGCACGCACCATAATCAGGGCATGTACGTGTAACCAGCCATTTTATGTTGTGAGATCAATGGACAATACGTGAATCATATGTCTACAATCAATTTGGTGGACAACAGCTTGTGCTGCTATTTCAGATATGTATAAACATATGCTGCGATACATACAATACGTTTTTGTTTTACTAGATCGAGCGTTATTGAGAGAGTCGAGTTTTGTGCAGATTTCAATTTACGCGTTTTGAATAAGGAAAATAAGATATCGGAATCTAGACAGATTACGGAGCAGATGTTCGCTCATTTTTTTTTACAAATGTTGACGTAGCCCGGGACGTGTTCACATTATGTAACATAAGCTTGGACAAATATAAATGTGTTTATTGGTCCCAGATAAAAGAAATGATTGAGTAGTACTATCGTATGACAAGCTTCTATTTACTGCGTGTTCTTTATTCTGTTCACTTTCAATAAAACGTTGAATTCTAACGAAAAATGATGCATGATTAAACAGTTATGGCAATAAATTAAAGTTAAATGAACGCTCTGTATACATATTTTTCTCGTGGACTTACATAAGGGCTGGGGCGAGCAACCGAGTACTCGGGTAATCACGAACGGAATGGAAAAATCAAGTACAAATAATCGTCATGACTGAGATTCGTACGGTGGCATAAAGGGTACATAGGAAATATTTTATTTACCGCGTGCGCACGTAGAAGCTACGGCGTGCGCACGTGATAATTACCACGTGCGTACGTGATAGCTACTGCGTGCGCACGTGATAGCTCCTACGTGCGCACGTAACAGCTACTACAAATTAGCGATTCCCTGTCCGTTATCAAAATGGCAGAACTGACACGTATTCTTATTAGTCAGCTATCGCGTGCGCATGTAGTAGCTATCACGTGCACACGCAGTAGCTTTCACGTGCACACGCAGTAGCTTTCACGTACGCACGCAGTAGATATCACGTACGCACGTGGTAATTATCACGTGCGCACGCAGTAGCTATCGCGTGCGCACGCAGTAGCTTTCACGTACGCACGCAGTAGATACCACGTACGCACGTGGTAATTATCACGTGCGCACGCCTTAATTACTACGTGCGCACGCGGTAAATAAAATATTTCCTATGTCCCCTTTATGCCACCGTAGATTCGTGGTTTGCGATCATGTTTGTATACAAAATGTATATTATTTCGTCTTAGAAAACCCTTCATTCTGACTTTGTATTGCCTCATAAGGGTCTACCCTGTTTGCTAAGAGGTCTAACGGGATTTTTAGAGGATAGGTCTCTGGCTTAAACCAGAAAAATGCTGGTAGATTCAACAACTGAATGGGACTACATATAAATGTAAGCCCAAGACTCATTATACATTGATTTATTTAATTATTCACAGAACTGCAAAGTCTAAGTTTTAGATGGGTTTATAGGTAACAAAATATTCGTGATTCGATTTGCTGATCGTAAGTGTTGAATCGTGGATCGGATCGCCCGTTGTCCGACGATTCACAGCCCTAATTAACACGAATGTAATTCCTAACATACATGTATCTGTATAGGACTGACTGCCATCTATTTTTAATGTTTGTTTGTGAAAAATAAAGAACATAACAGAACAGAACAGTTCTTTATTTTAGACGTGTACATAGAAATGATCAAATATAGACAAATACATGGTACATTACATATACAAATATAAACTTGGCCATTACTTAGCATATAAATATTCAATTGAAAATAACGCACATGTAACTATAAGTTAATGAGATTGGACTTAGCAATAATGATGATACTTGAACATGTAATATATCATCAACGACTGGTAATAAACATGTATATTAGGAGTAAGAAAGAAATGAATTAATTACATTGAACTAGAAAGTTAAGTTGTCGTCTGACATGTTCCTACAGGCAACGAAGATATTCCTCAACAACTATACTGACATACTGATGAGAGCTTTAGTAAACTAAGGGATTTTCGTATTAGTGCTGTATATGCAAGTTTGTAAAATATGTATCAAAGACTAATTCCTAAATACATTATAATATGAAGAAGTCTAAGAAATTATCAGCTTACATCGGTAAACAGATACAAGATTTGATGTATAGTAGATACTGATTTAGTATACTTTCATAAAGTATATATCATGTTGAAATATGATGTCAGAATGTAACATGATTAATGCTTGGCATATTATAAACTGTCAAGCTAGCGATATAACTTCGTAGTTATGTATATCATCAAAGACCATATGTTATATTTAGGGTTCACTATTTCATATCTTCTAAATCATGTCTGCGCCAAACCACAACTACATGTATATCTAAAATTGTGTTAAGAGTGAGTACTGGTTAGTTATTAAATCTAACTTAGTTTCATTATAACCTACATAAATGTGTCTTACATACTATATTAGTCGTCACATTCGAAACGACTAATGCGTCCAAATACTTTCAAGATAGCTGGTCACTATGGTCCGACCTCAACTACAGTATAAGTCCCGTATTTTTAGAGTACAGGAATTGACGGTACTTTAGCATGTCTGTGATCTACTCACACCTGGCTGAGATTGCTTTTGAATGTCATGACTACGCTGGAAGTTTACGGTCAGCCCTTTGTCAACAATTTGCCACCAACACCTCCTATATTCTGAGATAAAAGATAACAGTTTTTCGTCATTTACCCAGTATATAAAGCGATCGCAAACCTTGCTTCATCGCCGAAACTGTTTGTGTCTTCTCTTGTCCGGTTCTTTGATTTTAGTAATTTTCAACATGTATCGCCTGCTTGTATTAAGTGTGGTCTGTGCCTTAGCCTTGGCATCACCAGCCGACAGACAAAAGCGTAAGTGCCTTGTAATACTTTCCTTTTTTGATGCAAAAAAAAACTTATTTGTAATAAAATCTAAAATAATTTACATTTTATAATTTACATGTGGTGTTGTCAGTAGTCAGATGTATAAAGTTGTAAGAATTATTTCTTGTCTTCTAATCATTATGTAGTTTTCATCTTAACAATTCAATACGTAGTAAGCTAATTGTCAAATACTTCAAACAATTTATTTCTTTCGAAACATTTTTATCCAACAATTCGTATTGCTATAACATTTCTGCAACAGCTATCCAAGTTCATGGAATGTGAATCTTTGATCATCTAGTGAAAAAAATATTTGTATACATTATCAATTATGGTTATTTTGCCAACGGTTCGTTTAGCGCGAAATTCTTGAAATGAATCGGCATTACAATGACTTTTGCAAATTCAAAACTTTGTCATAGATTTTTTACTGTAGTAATTATATTCAAATGAGAAGGAAAAATTTAAATACAAAATATATCAAATTTTGATACAAATTCAGTTTTACTTTTCATTACAGTTACACTTAATTCCATTATAAATATGTGTAAATAACAATCCCTTGAATGTATAGTTTCCTGATTAGGACCACATATTTTTTAGAGATAAATGTTTGACCATGCACATAGCCACGTTTACAAACCAAACAAGTGCTCTGTATATCGTTAATGATAAACATTCTAACAAATTAAGTCTCTGTTTACAGTTGTTTATGCTAATCATACAATACAAAGAACATGACTCAGTGATTTGATAAATTTTCCTACGTATTTAGACAAGTTGCAGGACAAAATGATTTTTGTTTTTGTAATTACAGTAATACATTTGTATACATATAACTACAGTTTCTCTAATTAATTGTTTGCTGATTTCTACCACTTTTTTAAAAACAACTGTCTCTTCTATCTGCCTCGTATGCTAGTTTTAAATTAAAACACACAGTAAATACACTCTTGATTAGAGATTTTTTCAGCCTGGTACATTTTGCCCTTCGTCGTTATTAATTTCAATTATTTGCTTCAAAATTAAATTCTTTACTTTTACATCTCTCACAGGTCAAGCCAGCAACTGCATGGGTAAGTTAACTTTGATATTTTTACACAGTGATTAAATCATGGTAGATTTTGAAAGGAAAAGGGAACTTTCTTTCAATGACAAGAAACTTAATTTGAAAGAATAAATCGAGATATTTTGACAAGATTTATGTTTACAGCACCCTAAATCAAGAGTGTCTGTTCCTAACTGAACATTTTGTTGTTTACGATGCTGTTGGAAAGATACACATTAAAAATTTGTATTAATGATTATTTCAAGAGTGGCCTTACATAAGCTTTAAGTGTATTGCTACATGGGAATTCCCACATTGTTTACACGTAGTTTTTGTTTAAAGTATATATTTTCGTTTGAAAATGTTAATTATTTAAGCTGTATTCATACTTAATATGTCGGCGAAAATACATTCAGTTGTAAATTGATTAATTCATAGAAGAATAGTGTTAGTTGTTATTCACTATTTTCATTTGCACCCAATAAAATTCTTTCAGATGCATTCAAAAATGTACCAAACCCATGTGTAAACAACCCAAACAGCCAGGTATACTTCCCCCACCCAAGCGATAACACCAAATTCATCCAGTGTGACAGATATGGCCGTATGTACATCATTCAGTGCCCAGAGAACCTTGAATACAGCGCCACCACCAGCACATGCAGATCTCCAGCCACAACAGTGATTGGAACAACCAAAGCTGCTCCTGTAGCTACCGGTCCATCTAATGTCGCCACACAAGCACCAGTGTCCGCTAACAACCCATGCACACCAGAAGCTCTTGCTGCTGGAAACATCTATTTCTCCGTTGCTGGTATGATATATCGATTTTAACAGTACTGGAATTTGTTATTTTGCTTTTTGTTTGTATTCTGTTCTGTTTGATTGCAATAACGCAATATGCGCAAAATTCATACATTTGATCGGCCGCTTTGCTATTACAGTGACATCTGTCACATTTGTGTAATTTTACATTTCTTTGTGCATAAGATTGTATGGTTGCAGTACAATTTTTTTTGAATTTCAAATAATTATGTTTCTTGGATTGCAATATAATACCGGATGTTCGCCGTTAATTACAAACCACACGTGAAATTGTATACATAAGTCTACCTGTTCGATATATTATTGACATTCATGTAACATCTGCAAAGCCCGTTTCCAAGCAGCTTACTGGTTGACACGTATTAACTTTGTCATATGGAAGACAATTGAGAATATAGAGACAATGTTGAATAAAAAGTTTATTTTATGCGAGTTTATCTCCCTTCATTCAAATCTGAAATGCTTTGTATTGTAAATTAAAAGATTTCTATTAATTTAAGGTGATGATACTAAATTCATCGAATGCGACATGCTTGGACATGCCAACGTACTTCCATGCCCCAGCGGTTTGGTTTGGGATGAATCCAGACTTTCATGCGTATACAAATTCTCTACAGCCGGAAGTGGCACCAGCACTGGAACCGGAACTGGTGAGTGATTTGTTTAATATTCTACGTTATTAAAATACATGCATACATGTTCTAGTTTGTGAATATAAACAAACAAAAACTAGAAAAATCGTCCTTTACAGCCATAGTTAACTGTAAAAATGAAGTTAATCATGAATAAAAATACACATGTATAAGCAGTACTGTAAACTTTAATTTTACATTTAAGGAACTGGAACTTCCACAGGAACTGGAACTTCCACAGGAACCGGAACTGGCACAGGAACTGGTACCGGAACTGGCACCGGAACTGGAACTGGTAACCTTTCCAACCCATGCACACCAGAAACCATTGCTGCCAATAAATTATTCTTCGCCCACCCAGACCCAACTAAGTTCATCCAGTGTGATTTGTGGGGAGATGTTTACGTAGTGAGCTGCCCAGCTGGTCTTGTCTGGAACGAATATTCCGAAACGTGCGCCTCGGCTTTTATACAAGTCAGCGGAACCGGAAAATAGACATTTTGATAAATTAGACCATCAATGTCTCTCAGAAATTGTGATTCTCACGTTGTAAGGAATGTCTTTTATAAATGTATTCCGAGGTATTTATTTTATACTCTCTACATATTGTATACATGTATACACCAATGATGTTAAATAACATGTAGCGTTCGGCAATAAAAAAATCAAATGTCTCATTTCTTGTTTTAACTTGTCTATATAGCTCCAGTATGTGATTGGTATTTTTACTTTTTTAACAGACCGAGCATCTTTTAATGCAGATATGTATAAGTCATATGCGCTTATCACAAACAGCTGTGGGTCGTTTAATTGCATTAACAAGTTTATACACGACACTTCGAATAAACCTGTCTATTCTAATCATACATGTCTTTTTGTATGAGGAATGGTTTTAGAACAAATCTCTTGGTTGACAGTGGAAATAACTCCAATTAGATAAAGGAGTGATCGCTGGTATCTCGTACAATCATAATTTTGACTTGTTATGGTAATGAATAAACAGACATAAACTATTTTAACGAATTGAATTACAATATGTTGTCCAATAGTGTTCATGGTTACATTTCGGTCACTTTGATTAATTTCTTTGTCACAAATTAAATGTTCTGCACGACAATAAAAGTAATACATGGAATGAAAGATGTCATTTTAAATGTTACGTCAAAAAGTTGCGAAACACGGATAATCTCTGTTTCGAATGGTACTGTATTATAAAATGTCTGTCTACAAAAATTAAGTCTTGAATTTAGTCAAAAAGGTATTTGCAAAAATCGGAAACAAGTTATATTTAAACTTTGCACAATGTTTTATACGTTAAGCAATCACATGTTTAGATCAAAAGAAACTCACATACAATGTTTATTTCAACCAGTTATTTTAGCGTCATTACGTCATCAAAATAACACACATACAGTTGACAGAAGGCGATGCTGAACATTCTGACTAGATTTTAAACTAGTGGGAAAAAATAAGAAATACAAAAAATCAGTTGACTTACCTTTCAAGTATCGATCAACATGCAACACAGTGTCAAGAGTATTAAATGAACCTGGTCGCTGTTTTAGTCGTGCAAAGGAATGTGTTATAATTTGGCTTCAGTTTCAGTGGCTTTTACACCGTCTTCCAACGAAATTTCAGATATATTCGGTGATCGATTCACCCAACCAGTTTTCCTTGATTGTATTCTAGCCAGTTCTAACTTACATTTCCACAAGTAGCTAGCAACTTTTCATATAGATGAAAATCGAATTTCTTTCCAATTTTCACAGAAGTGTATGATCTACCACGGCATGGGTTTGAACCCGAATCACTGGGTTACAAGTCCAGCTCATTTAGACACATACTATTGGATCACGACTCGGACTTTATTATGGTTTTATCTTTTCTGTACAATAGATTCATAATACATACATAGTAACATATATAGCACACAAGTGAACTTGGCTCAATGTTTCATGCTGACGGTCAGTGTATTTGAATCCTATTTAAGCACGATAAATATTTAATTAGAAGAGTGGTCAGCAATAATAAGAAAACACTTCATTCTTGTTTGCATGAATTGTAGCAAATTGGTTTTTCTGAAAGCATTCATTGACTAGACAGTGCAACCTCTCCGAAGCAACACCCTTTTTGTGAATTTTAATTCGCTACTAATTGATCATTGCGAAAATGTTGTCGGGGGTCATTCTTCCAAAGCAACATTTTCTGATAACTAACGATTAAGTTAAGTGTTATGACAATAGCATTGGAGAAGATGGTTATTTTTGTATGTATTCCTTTCTAGGAATCCTTTTCTTATCAATAATCACGACGATAGTTTAATATGGGTCGAAGTATTGCATAATTGTTTCAATATTACTGAACAATATGAGAACTCCAAAACAACATTTCCTTACCAGCTATGTTATCAGAAATGCGACAACTTATTGCGTCAGTTTGTCGCCCGTACATGTACAATGTGCAATGAATGTAATTAAGTTGTTAAAACACCAACCTCTAAAAAAACATGTACACTAACCCCCCCCCCCAACCGGACCCCTTCCGGACTGGGCAGTTGTCCGATTCCAGTGAATTCCGGTATTCAGGGAGACCGGATTTTAAGGGTTTTACTGTATATACTTAGATAGCATTAAGTCGACGCACTTCAGACTAAAAACATCGATCTCTATACGACACAACTAGAACCAAATTATGACAAGTCCGTGTTTAATAATGATTATAGTTTTCATTTTTCATGTTATACTATATATTCAAACATTTTTGTAAGAACTCCAACTCAGAGATGGTTTTATACAACTTTATTAATCAGTGGTTATTCATTCAATGATCTTATATACTATCAAAGAGGAAAGTAATGGTTAAGTCAAGTCTCATAGGACGAACTCAATACACAACATATGTAACAGTATAAAAGAACTCACTTAAACTAAATATTACTCGTTGTAACCAAGACATGTATCATCTATTGTATTGTCCAACTTTCAAAGTGTCCCTTAACAAACAACAGAACTGTAAAATTGTTCATATTGTATTCTTGGATGGACAAATTATTATACAATTCGTACACAGAAAAATGTGAAGGTCCATATTTTGGCAACATTTAGAATGTGACAATTTGATCACTTATCTAGTACTTATATAGTCTGGTTCCCGTCGTACTTTAGTATTTTAGTAGTGACAAGGGGCAGGTAATCCAGATTAGTACTTATACTGTATACCTCCATTTTGAAGAGTACTCAAGTTCATGATTTTAACGTACAGTTGACTAATTCCTTGAGGGTCATGGGTTCAAACCCCACTGGGACCATATTTTTTTCTTTTTAGTTTTTGGGTAATGTTTTGTACTGAGAACATGAATTAACACAGTAATATGAAGGAAAATATTTATTCCAAAATATTTTGTTTAGATTATAGGAATTTATACATCGTTAATTAACGAAAATCAAGTAACCATGCATTTCTGACACTCATCTTTTCAAAACCAGATGGTGAAACTTTTTAAAATTTGCTATAGATATTATACACACATAGTAGTTAATTTTGAGAAAATTTCAGGCTTTGCCCCGCTTTAGTTTTTTTCTTAGTGATAATAACTTATGAATTTGTTACTTTTTGGTAATAAGCAAAAATCTTCACTAAATCTTAAATGGGCGGGGTTATATTTTTCATTTTTTCTGCAACATAGTAGTTTCAAACATCACATTTATACTTTGCATTGACTATATATTGGTTTCCCTTAGACGTACACACATATTTGCATTTATTGTGTCATCTGTTATAGAGGTAGATCAATTTTCATACAGGTGTCTTCATTAGAATTTAATGTACTATTTTACGTTGGGGGTAGTGGAACAAAAATGGTCGTAACGGTCTTAACTGATGGTGAAAGTTTTTAAAAATTCACCTGTGAGTGTACTAATGGATGTACAAAAGAATGGCAATACTTAAAATACAATCCTCAACACTTCATATTATACATCTAATACCTTAATTTTCCAACTAAAGATCCACATTTTTCATTCATTATCATACGAGTAATAGATTTTGTTTTCGTTTTTAATATGGTTTATCATCGCACCCGAATCAAAACACCGAGAATGAATATGTCTGCAATTGTTATGCTGATGCAGAAATTAGAGTTTAATTACAGTAAGGTTAAATACAGGGAATTAACTACCTTATTTGTAATCACTTTTGTGCATTGATTAACAAGGTAAGTAAATAACACATCCTTTGCGTTTTTGACAGGCTAGATTACCTCCCTTATCTGTATTTATCTTCAAGACTAATAATGAACACATGAGACATCAGTTCTTTCATTACATTGTAGAGAAATAAGAGACGGTTAATTCAGAGTCAACGATGTTTTCTTAACAGTGTCCAGAATATATAAACTTGTTTAGAGCGTCATGAAGTTAACAAAGAAAGAATCAGACCACTTTGTCTGTGGAAGTATTGGACTGTTGGGCGTACCATGACACTTAATATATAATCTTGTTTCTGCTTACTGGACAAACATGTAAGGTTGCGGAACTTATCTTTTCTGCTTTTTTTAAACATACCTTCATTGGAAGAACGAAGAAAGATTCGTCATCAAATGGTTTCATATTTTGGATTTTGCTGTTAAATTTTTGGATCGACGGAAGAGTTATCACAAGTTTATGCGTATTTGTTGTAAATTGTCAATAATTGAAAGAATCGTCCCTGGTGGTTTTCAAGCTTCGCACGACCTTCATTGTTTGAAACCAAAACCATACAGCAACACGCAATCCTTTTTGAACACCCCTTAGCTAAGGAGCCGAAAATAGTACAGTGTCAGATATGGCAAGTATGGGGTTGTTACTTGTTTTCCGCTAGAAATTAGCTAAGGACCGTGTGTACAGTGCCGTATAGTAGTATGATATGATTCTATGTTTGGTGTTCAATATTATACCTCTGTACATAATTATGCAACACTACTCCAGTATTTCATATCTTGAAGGTCCCGGGTGTCTTCAGGCTGAAGGTTCTTGACACGAGATCGCGTTATAAGTGTTTTGATGCCCCCCCCCCCCTGAACCTTGGCAATGAAAAGGCACCCGAGTGCAAAAAACATGACCCGAAGACACTTTTAATTTGCAGGTAAAAAATTTTCACCACCTTTCCCAAGGGGGAGCGGGCATAAGGATCACATGTCAAGAACCGTCAATAATATGGCGCCAGCTTTTGAAATTAGGTAATTATACGAAACCAAAATTAGATTGAACAAAATACTGTTAATATTTTTTTCTAAATATTGGAGGGAAATATTTTTCTAATATATTAAAATAAGACATGCTGTCGAAAGGGAGAGTTGACTCATCGACCATTACATACAACATTATATACTGAACGCCATTGAAAACGGGTCACTGGTTTTGCACGTAAATAGAAAAAATAATGATTACTTAATGTAATTTTTTCTCAAACAGAGCTTTAAATTGCTAGGGTTTTTAGAAGGTTAGAATTGAAACAAAGTTTGAATGATATTGCAGTTTTGAGAGTTTAACGAAGAAGTAGATACATGTAAATGCATTTCCAACAAGTCATGCAATTCAACAAGATCAGTTTAAAACTTTTAGATTTTTTATTTCATGGAATTGTTTTGGTCTAATTTCATTTTAAAGCGACCGTCAATAACAGACGTTGTTTACCAATGTATCAATATCCGGTGTGACCGCCATTGGCTCTTGTGCATGCAGTAAGTCGACGACCCATGGAGCGTCATAATCGTCGCACCCTGTACAAAGGAATTCATCTCAATTCAACCTGTAATGCATCCGCAAGCTCTTGCCGTCTTTGAACCATTATGTAGGTGACGCAAGACAATGTAATAGTCCTGGTTGGCAGTTGTGAAGCGTCTTTGACAGGGACGTTGACAATCTTTTGTGCTGCCAGTAAACCGAAAACATGTTACCAGCCGATCAATGGTGTAAACGTTAACTCCAAACCTTGCTGCTACTTGCCAGCGCTTTGGCTGTTTTCCACCATGTCTAACGCCTGGTCTCTATCTGCTTGTCGCATTCATGGCATTTTCAATAATCGCTGAATTTTCAACTTATCCGTGTTTTTATTCACAATATCGTATGATAGACATGTAAACATGAAAACTAACTCTATTTTAATTGAAATCACGCAGAAGATTGCCCTCGTGCATTTCTTGCACAGGTTCGAGTCCCATGAAAGGCGCTTTTCATATTAAATCAATTACACTGACATTGTGTAGCCTTGTTCTGGAGGAGCTATAAATTTTGATTATATTACCTGAAATATCAAAAACAGTAAATTTGTAAGATAACAAGAGGGCCATGATGGCCCTATATCGCTCACCAGAAAGAAAGACTTTGAGAGAAAAACATGAGCCTATCTAAAATCAAGTGATCTGGGGGCAGGGCCAGTTTTTTACCTATGCAGGGCCAAAATATCTAAGCTTTAGGCCTTGTGGTTTCTGACAAGATGTTTTGTGGTTTCGGCCAAGGAAGATTTAAAAATAAATTCTATATAAATCAAATGATCCCTAGGGCGGGGCCAATTTTGACAGTAGGGCAATAATTTAAACAAACTTGATAGAGGTCCACAAGACAATGCTACACACCAAATATCTAAGCTCTAGGCATTGTGGTTTCGGACAAGAAGATGTTTTTTAAAAGTTTTTCCTTTTAGTTGCCATGGCAACCAGATTTTCAATGAAATTGAATTTTTTGAACAGCTTTGACAGAGCTTCATGCAAGGAACATCCATGTAAAGGTTCGTTGAAATTGGCAAACTGCTTAAGAAGGAGATGTTGTTTAAAGCAATTGTTGACGCACTGACAGACTGACCGACGGACAACACATGATCACAATAGCTCACCTTGAGCACTTCGTGCTCTGGTGAGCTAGCTAAAAATGTAATGGACTAGTGTATCTATTCATGGTTTCTGGTCCCCCTTAATTCAGTGTATGATGGTGTCACCAGTTTTCGTGGTATTAACGAAACGAGTGTATTTTATGGTAAGTTTTCATTATTCCAGGAAATTTTGCAATTAATGTTCATCATAGAAAAAAAAATATAAAGAAAATCTAGCAGATTTAAAATAAGATTCCCTCCAATTATCAATACATCCATTTGAGCTTTTCAAGTTAACATGCTTATCTTGATAGGTTTGAAAAAGTTCCTTTGGCCAGGAACCAGTCAGTAGCTAGCTCTGCCTTTCTACTGAATAGTCAGTGCATAATGATAAACGATGCCTAGAATAAGAATTCATAGAATAATTTTAAGTGGCCGAACTACATTTGCGTAAAAATGATAAAATTACCTTACAACAACTTGTTGCGTGTATTTGTTTACAAAAATCTGCAAGCTAAAAAAATTGTTAGACAATCTTCGAACAAAATTTCTGGAATTTCGCGCATGCGCAAATGGAAACGATGCGAACATAAACTACTACGAAAACTATTTATACCACGAAAACTGCTAACTTGACCATATATAATATTTAAACAATGTATACAAAGAATTAAGTATTATCTGCTCAAGGCAGGGGTGTCATTGAATACCATCCAACTCAATGTAGCCAGATTTTGAAAGTTTACACTGTAGCTCAAGAGTACAAGACATTCTAAACAAAACCTCTTGGATATAACCGGTGTGAAAATGTGGCATTTACATGCACGCTTATTGATACAGATTGAGAAGTCTGACCCATCAAAACATTGTTTTACAACATTTTCTTGGCATTAACTAAACCTGAAACATGTGAACTAAGGTACACTAATTTAGTTTCTGGAATATATTTATTATCAAACCTGAAGAACTTTGTCAACATAATGCTTATGGTTGTCTGTAAAAGGACATTGCATTCTGCGTAATGCACCGGTTTCTCAACACTATGGCGTATAGTGTCCCAGCCTTGGCATGATTTAAATTTTGTTTGCATTCAGTAGCTCACTAAACATGTTTGCCCTAGATGCTGTATAATATGTGATATCTTATTCTTCCTTTTTAGTACATACACTATATGGAATATACTCGTTTGTTTGTTTCATCATGTTTAACGCCATTTTCAACATTATTTCAGTCACATCGTGGCGGGCAGTTATCCTAACCAGCTTTCCTGGACTTCATTTAGGCCATAACCATTACTTACCACATTCTATCCTTAAGCTTCTGCCAAGCTACCCCACATACTTTTCAGAGATGGAGGACTCGTACTGTTAATACAAATGTATGTTCTTAAAAACTATGCTAGAACATTTACGCTTGAAGTGTACATAACAATATCATCAGGGATGTGAAAATATCATATTATTCTACTCGTCACCAGACAAGTAGACTGGAAAATCTAGGTTGTCTGGAACAAAAATCAACTTGTCCAAATCTTAACTATCAAATTAACAGCTATACTATATAATGTGATATAGATGTACAGCTAGACTATACAGGCCTGAGTTTTAATCACATTTGTTAGATTTTTGTCTTGAAACAAATCTATACAATGTGTTGTGTTGTTTGGTATACAGATAAATCTCTTCCACAAAATTTACAGATGGACTTTTGTTGTGAAATTACCTCCCTTACTGAACAGATTGGGCAACTGCAATTTTATTTATCTACTTGCATGCAGTGAAATCAACTAGCATTTAACAAGTAAATGAGTGCTAAATTTGAGCCCTGATTCTGATTGACGTAATTTAAATGTCTGTTTTACAAAGAACTTGAGAATGCCGGATGTAAAGCCCGATGGTTCTAGACATGATGACACTAATACAAATTCACCTCTCCATTCTACTGAAGACACAGAATGACAACAACAACATACTCCATCCTGCCAATCAAAGCACTAAGAACAAAGGAAAAAAGATTAAACAAGAGGGCCATGATAGGCTAAAATAGGTGATCTTGAAAAAGTCTCTCAAAGTAAACCGGAGATTAAAACAAATAGTAATAAATTAAAAAATTCGGTCAGCAATGTTGATGACAAGTCTCATTTATCTGAAGTAGCGTCCTTATTAAATAAAATGAACGAACAAATTGAAAAAATTGAAAAAGACCAAATCGAAGCTGCAAATTTGCAACAAAATGGTAATTCAAATTCCTTTAGAGGTTATAGGGATTGGCGACATTTTAGAAATAACAACTATAACAGCAGCTCGTACAGAGGAAATAGGGGGTACAGTAAAAGACCCACATATTAAATAAAATATTATTTTCATATGATGGTCTGAAAGTATTTGTACCTTTAATACAAGGTTTTATGTATGCAATGAAACAGGACACATTGCTCGGGAGTGACCTTTAAACGAATAGATACCTTTTCAATGGAGCAGGTATAAGTTAGTGCAAATAAAAATGCAAAATTAAAATGACATTCATCAGCCAATCAGCAATGGGGTTACAAATAAAGAAAGACAACCGATTATTGCAGTTGATTGCAGTAAAAATAAAACTTGCATAAACTGCAACAAATTCATAATTCCTGATGAAACGGTGCCAACTATTAAATGCACATACTGTAACAAGAAACAACAGATTATTTGGCACAATCATTAATAATTAAGATAACTTGCAGTTGGAAAGAATGTATTCTCCAGAAGAACATGTTGAAGAAAGACCTCCACAACATTGACGAAATGGATCCGGATAATATTGAAGACTATCCGCTTCTGCAAGCAGGTGCAGATTTATTCAGCTGGGAACTGGTTGAAATTGTACGTAGATAAAGAATAAAAAAAGTCAAATTTCACTCTGTGACTTTGCTCAAAGACTTTTGCAATCAAAATTGTTTCCTTTTAGTAACTTTACTAAATGTTTGATCCAAAGCATATTTTTTTTTTACAATTGCACTATTTAAATACTCTACTCTGTCTCAAGTTTCATATATTATAATTTAGTAAAATCACTAGAATTTAGTTTTTCGAAACCTTTTGGGATTTTCCAAAAGTATTTCATAGGAGATCGCTCTTAACATACAAAGCACAGAATTATTACTTTTAGTCATTGTGTTAACTCCTGTTCGATCCCAAGTAATAACCAATACAAAACAATACAATTACAAACACTTTGGTTTTCATGTAACTTATTCTTGTTGTTTATACATTTCACTGGATATGATAGTATTTAGGAGGAAATTTAGTAAAATAGTCTAATTAATTCCCTTGAAAATGGTGGAAACTTATTTTCTCAAGTGTTTTAATTTTGGCACCTAAGAAGACAGGACATGGTTTTATTTTGGTGGTTGGATATGAAACCGCCAAATATAGAACCCGCCAATTCATGAACATCTTAAAAATGCCAAATTTTGCACCCGCAGAATTTAAGACATATACAGTATGGCAAGATGCTCCTTTGACATTCCAATGCACATCATGCCACTCACATGCTGTAGGTTCATGGCTTAAAGAGACTGCCAGTTGACAGTCAAGTTGGTATAGACAGATAGGAAACCTGAATTAAGAGAGAACAGCTGCTTTTGAAATATATATACTTAGACATGACACTGTGTACAAATTTCAACAGCCATATACACAAGACCATGTTGGGAATGCTTTTCTGTCAGGGTATCAGCTTCAAATAAAATTGCCATTGAAAGCACAGGGAATGGCGACTGTTTGTTCCAATTCATTTACTCAACTCCTTGTCAGGAAAGAGCTAAGATACTATAGAGTCTAGTAGAGTTAAGATACTGCTGATGCAACAGGTATGTCACCAAAAAAAGACAAACTTTTGCTTAATAGATCATTTATATTTGATTAAACTTGTATGAGCTCTACTCGCAGATATAATTCTTGTTCTATAATAGACATTATAGCAGAGCATGATGAAGGTCAAGGTTGGTGATGCTTACTAGGCAGTAGGCTGCAAACTGTAGTTTCACATACAACTTATTGCATATGAACCAGAAGTTAAGACCACCATACGTCAACCCAGAGAAACTGTCATGTGGAGCAGCATACAACCTCCTGCTAAATTGAGATGGGACCAAACAAGACGTAGTCCCTGGAAACCGAACCACTTGTCTCCACTATTCTCATCATGCAAAGGAATAATCTTCATAAATTAATCAGTAACCAGAGTCTGAAACAAAATGTGGCAGCAGTTCCATCAACCCAGTGTTTGCCAACTCTGCTGAAACAATTGGACAAACATCAAACATTGGAGGGAGGGAATGTGATGACAGGAAACCAGGTTGGCAAGGGGAGGGGGTGCTATGACCCATACCTATGACTCGACTGTGGTATAATGGACAAAGGGTACAACGCCTTGCATTGTTACTGTAATAATAACATAATGTGTATCGGGATGGAAAATGCACATCAGTTATTAACACACAAACAAATTGCAAATAGTCGGGAACCCAGTCTAACACACAACAAGTCATTGAAGTTTTACCATACCTTGAAAGCTTCTACAGAAACTGAAACTTTCAGAAGAACATTTACTTTGGTAAACAAATCTAAAACAGCATTACCAAAAATCTCTACCAATGTTGCTGTCATTGAATATCTAGGTAAATTTCCCGGTAAATGGCACCATGGGCTGGTTAAAGATAAAATCAACAACTCTAAATTTGTTCGGACGAAACCAGATGTGACAAGAGAGATGAAACATCACTTAAAACACAAATCAGGCCTAAATTAAAAATATGTTTGTTTGCCCTTTACCGACCCTGAATTTTAGAAGAGGGTCGGTAGGTAGGAAAAATATTTTATTTTATTTCTACATTTGACCTTTACCTAGCATGAAATTAGACTTCTATCTAGATGCATTCTATATTCATTTAATGTATTCTGCTACCATACAACCATTTATTGTGCGCTTTATTCAACCATAAACATGTACTCAGTGCCTTAACACTCATTATTGTTTTCCTTCATTTCTTCAAATGATACCTACTTTAAATGTTTATTGTAAGCACTGAGTGTATACACCTGTACATGTATATTTTACCAAATATAAAAATGAAGTTCTCCCAGATTTTGCAATAAAATTTTTTAAGTTGGCATGATATTTTAGGGTCGGTTGGTAAAAGGCAAACAAACTTAATTTTAATTTAAGCCTCAGTATAGGAGGTAGAGCGTGATGTGGTTAATGATGACTTCCAAAAACATCAAAGTGATAAGACACATCAAATATGATATATCAAGAGACTGAAGAAAGAAACTAGGACCATCCAACAATTTAGCAGATCATGTCATAATGATGATTGTGTCAAAGAAATGACAAACACACCAATATGCAACATCCACTGGTGACTTTGTACACAGAACAGCAACTTGTTGACATAAAACGATTCTGTTGTACAGCTGACAATAGCTGTACTTAGAAATATAATCTTGGCGAATTTCATGTCACATATTACAAAGATTTGTCAATCATAAGAAGATCTAGTAATGGTCATCCTTTATATTTCAGACCAGAATTAAGTCAACAACCAATGGTTATCAAGCATTTCTTCATGCAATTTCAGACAATCTTAGTAACATTGAAATCAATAACTTAGTTATAAGAAGGGATGAAGATTTGTCCTTGAAGAATGCTATAAAATGCTGTTTTCATGGTTGTACTCATGTCCTGTGCACCAAATGTCTCAGTGATAACAGTAAGTGATACACAGAGAACATCTATAGCAGGATAGGCAAACAAGTGACTAGTACAAATTTTTTAGCAGTATTTACGTCAGCAATGACATAGTGACTGCTGTTCAGCCTGGTAGCACTGAAACAGCCAAACAGCTACAAATTTGAGAAAACATACAGCTAAAATATCTCAGGTAAGTCTTTTCAATAAAAAGTTCAGTTTCTACAACATTTTTATTTAAAATTGCAAACTGAGATAGAACCTAGCTTGCTAGGACGAAAGTGAATGACATACAGTTTGAAGGTAAACCTACACTATACATCAATTAGATGCCTGATTGAAGAAATCAAAGGGAGGTGGTATTAACCTAGCAAGAATGCTTGTAAATGTGCACTATGATGAAAAAACATTGTCCCAGAGCTGTGTATGAGGAACAACAGATAAGGCTGCCCTGGACAACACTGTAACAGAAGCGAATTACAGTGAATTGGGTAAATTACAAAGTCGGTTAAATTAATGCTATAAAGCGAATGCGTAGGTGAAATCGGAAGAATGATACTATAATATATATAATAGGAGTAATTTGCACCTAATCCTAATCGGTAAATAATTAAATATAATTAATGTGAGTAGTCTAAGTTAAAAGTGTGTACTGCATTACAGTTAAAAAAAATAAAGTAGAAGTTTATCATGCTTGATTATAATAATTTAACCTAAAAATGTATAAAATTACAAAATAATCCAATAAGCAAAGTCACCCTTTATCATAAATTTAATGTATTAATTATATTAATCAGGTGTTTCTTAATGTTTGTACATAGAAGTTTGTTCTTTGCAAGCCATTAATTAATTTATTATATTTATCAGATGTTTGTCAATGTTTTTACATAGCAGCTTGTTCTATTCAAGGACGCTAATTATTTTAATGAATTAATTATATTAATCAGAAGTTTATTGAAAGTTTAAATTGTTTTATAGTAGTTTTTTTGAGTGATGGGTGTCGGCAAATGCATATGTATAAAAGACAATGTAAGTCAACATAGACTTCCAACCAACATGGCTGATCAGTTTCCTTGCATTGAATGCAACATTCACATAACATCAAGATCACATGCTGTTAAGTGCTACGGTTGTGGACGTTGGAACGATCGCAAATGTGGTACTGGTAAGTAAAAATTAGACTTGTTTTAAAATAGATATTTATAATATAAGGATAACTTTAGTTGAAAGTGTATAGAATAAATTGTTTATTTTTTATAATCGATTGGATAAAAGCAATGATAAATATTATCAATTTAATTAGAATATTTATGTGTGACTGTCCGACATTTCTAGAAAGCTGATTGGCTGGTGATTTTACTTATGCAAGTTTTAATATCACAATTGCCCCACTCAGATAAGCTGAGACATGCCTTAAGCAAATTCTCTGAATGTCGAGACCTACTTCACAAAACATCATTGCAAAAAAGCTATGATTACTATAATTGACCGACAGTTGGCAGACTTCATAAAAGGAGGAATACAAGAAATCAAAGGAGAACGAAGTCAAAAGAACTGAATCGCAGCTATGATCACTAATTTGAGCTACGAACAGCATTTTGGAGACTTAGACAGCAGTCAGAATCGCGACCAAATGACTCCTTCCATCAACATTATCAGTGTCCAGCTTCTTAAAAGGAACAGAAAACAAAATGTTCAGCTGGTTGAAAGACATGGATACTGATAACTAAGAACAACTGCTAAAATCCACAAGAAAGGGAGGTCGTGACCTACGAATCAGTCACCGGAAAGTCGAACAACAAGTGCAGGTAGATATATAAGCAATGAAATGAATCAAGAAAATACTTGTGACAGTAGATGTAAAAAAATGTAAATATTGATGGCTATGTTATCAAAAAGTTTACCTTTGTTTTTGGTGAGAATGTCATTATTGCATACTAGGATAATTGGTATCCTGGTAATTTTGGACATTTGAAGGACGATGAATGCTAATGTGAAGTTTATAAGTCCCTGTAGGAAATCATGCAGGCTTTTATTAATGACCTAGAAGAGATGACAGACAGCTTGTCAATAGAAATTTCATTTTCTTGATTTTTTTCAAGAGGCAGTTTTATCTTGGTCTTACCCATGACACAATGTCACATGTTGATGAACATTTCTGCCTAGTATTTCAGAAATCCATCCATACAAGACAAAGTTAGTGAGTGGACTCAAAAAAGTGTGACCTTGGAGGTACTGAACAGTACATCAAGACATACACACATCATTATTTTTGAAATTCAGCATACCTAAAATTAACAGTAATTTTGAATTATTTGTGTTGGAGTCCAAGTGCATGTTAGATATTGAAAGTTGAATAAATGAAACATTATTACACTAACACACTTCAATCAGATTCAAAATGGAGGGTTATCACTTATAAATTGTATCACAATACACACAAATTCATTGACTTTATGACTGTTGGCTTAGTGTCAGAACTCAATCTGTTGGAATTACAATAACAAGCATCATGGACTAGTACTACGAAGAAGTGTGATCCCTGCCTCAGGCATTGAAAGTTGGTCTGTTTGAATTTCTAGTAGTAAGTAAAAATTGTCAGTTGTATGTCACACTGAATGTGTGGATATTTAATTGAATACAGTTAATCAAGTAATAATCTGATTATGTGACAGTTTTTATCACAAAGTCCTAATTTCTAGGTTTTAAAGCTCACCAGTTACACGATTTCATACCTTTAAATACATTCTCAAAAACAAAATCAAAACACAAAAGTGATTCAAAGCAATTGTTTCATTTTACTCATCATTTCTTGCACAAGCTAAATTTTGACAAAATTGCCTTAATGGAGTAGTACTGTTAAGCATAAAGATATTCACGCTCCAAGAGAAAAGTTAGACAACATTATATAAACTGCAACATACGGCTAAATATATGCATGCCGATGCAATTTTTTACCTTCAACAATGGCCTTCTCCCAATACACAAATGATCATAATAATCATAGCATAAACTGCACATCGTAGCTTAAAAACTATATACTCCAAAATTTGGGCTCTGGACATAGCCAGTACCCAAATATTTGAATGCATCATTTAAGCCTAGTGTTTTGTTGATATCTATTATTATAGATAGATATTAGTTAACCTTTACAGGTAAATAGAACGCATACTTTTCATTTGGTATTAAAAATGCCATTTTAAACAAGATTACCAGTAATTAAATTTCTCTGTTAATGAACCAGGTACTTACTCCTGTTTTTAGCCAGACTTTGTTCATTTGAGATCTTTGTTAAGTTCTATACTAGCCACTAGGTTTACTGTTTCCAGAATATTTCTATTCAAAAGACCTCTCTTATGAGAAAAGTTTTGTCAGTCTGAACAAGTTTTGATTAGAAAGGTTTTACTGTAAAATGAGAAGATAAGGAACATTTTTTCACCTTTATTTCATTAAGTAATCTGTGCTGTATCCTGCACTGTAGTTAACCATTTAAATAACTCATTTATAACCAAATTCAGTTAAGGTCAAATGAAGGTTTGGGTAAAATTGGTCTGCCATATTGTTTATCAGAAAACTGATTGATAGTTGAACCTTTCACAAATACTACTGATTTTTATAGTGATCGAGCTATTGCCCTCTTCAGATCTACAAGTTTTTAAAGTAAGTCAGCCATGTGGTGATATTCAAGTAGTAAATGTGAACGAAATTACAATTAAATGTGTTCTTCTTCCATGTAAAACTAAGTATGTGGCAATACCACTGCTGCATACATTTAAGTTACATTAACTTTGGAGTAATTTATCTTAATTTTGGTCTTATAACAGTCATCGAAATAAGCATTTTGAAATTACTCGCTATCCAGGACAGTAACTTTACAAAAGTAACTTGCCCGAAACCAAATTTACTAGCCCGATTTACAAAACCCTATGTAGGCATATTATTTCTCTGTTAACCCAAGGACTGTTAGAGATAAACATTTACATCTCTTATCATTAACCATTATGGTTTATTGGGCAAATTTGTTAATCAGAAACCCACTGTAATTAATAAATTTTATAAGCATAAAATAATTTATGACAGAGGGGGGCCGGAGGAATCTGTATAGCCATTCTGTTACAGGCAAACGGTTCCGTGTATTTTTAATACTAACTTGACGCATGCGCAAATGCAAGGACGCTATCTTAACACATGTGCACTAAATCAAACGCCATCTTACTGGATCATAATAAATCCTACGTTAATTTTTGTGCTTATTTTGAGTGTTTATTATTGTTTAGTATCATAAATGGTTTTAAAAGTTCAACTGTTTGGACATTCGTTCGTTAAACGTTTGAAACATTATTTGTTGGAGTCACAGGAGAACAATGTATTCCTGAATTTATCGACAAGAGACTTCGTAATTCAATTCTCAAGCTTCCCGGGTGCCAAAGTGTCAGTGCTAAAACGCAATTTGGAGTGTATTAAAGATTTTAACCCATTCTATTTTTATTTGTGGCACCAACGATTTATACAACGAAAGTAGCAACTGTGCTGCTCATAAAGTGGCTGATTTGGCCGACCATATTCACTTCATCTTGGGTATCAGGAAGGTGGTGGTTATTCAAACCACCTACAGAGTAACCCCATCAGTGCCATCCCGCTATCCGATGGATGTCAACAAGTTTTGTCAAAGAGTGGACCTTTTTAATTTGGAGCTGAGCTCATTATTAAAAACAGATCGTTGTCTTTGAGGCGACTGAAAGGCTTTTGGTCAGAAGAGGCCATTAAAACTGTGTTCTGTGAGGATGGTGTGCATTTGTCACTTGCGGGTAACAGAAAACTGTGTTCAAATCTGAGGGCAGCAATAATCACTTTCGCCAAGACTTTTTAAATGCTTCCAGTTGAGTATAATAGTTATTGTACTTCGGTAGTTAATTTATAGTGTCGCTATTGTTGTACAGCTTGCTTTACAGTTGCATTATGATTCAGTTGTCAGTCACGAGATTTGTATGGCGGTTACTAAGAACTGATCATTATATTCATACTGTGTAGTATGTTATTAACATAAAATCACAGAATATTGTACAATCATGGGAGAAATATACAGTATGTTATTCGAGGGAGAATGAACAGTCATCAAGCAGCCGTATATAGCCAGTGATTTTATATCTGTTCATAGATATATATATAAAAAAAAAAAAAAAAAAAAAAAAAAAAATTTGACAAGCTTGATTAGCATTTAAATTGCCAGGATATGACCTGAATATTTACTAAATTTTATGCCGGGCTTGTACCCAAGAATTATTCCAGGCTAGTCACTGAGATTAGGTTTTGCAGTGTTGGTTATAATAATTAGCCATACTGTATTATATTTTTCCAGGCTAGTTCCTGAGTGATTTCCAGGATGTGTCCTGAGTTTTACTTTGTCATATATTTCTATATTTTCCGGGGCTGTATCCTGAGCTTTTTCCAGGCAAGCTCCTGAGATTTTTCCAGGCCAGTACCCGAGTTATAATAATCAGCTATGCTGCATTATATTATTCCAGGCTAGTTCCTAAGTTATTTTTCAGGATGTGACCTGAGATTCTTTTGGCATATATTGCAATATTTCCGGGTCTGGCTTCTGAGCTTTTCCCAGGCTAGAACCTGAGATTTTTCCAGGCCAGTACCCGAGTTATCAGTTTTTATTTTCATTTTAGTCATGACTTCAATATTATAACTTGTTACAATAACAATATTCAGAAAATGCATTATTATTGTTGGGTCGATTAAGTACATTTTCATTATAAAGTCGTTTATTAATTCCATTCTTATTATTTGTATTTGTAGTCATGCGTGGAAAAAGGAGAATCGTGCCAAGTACGAAAAAATCATGTACAGCAGAATGTTGCAAGGCTGGGGCCTCTGCAGCTAAAATGTCGGCAACAAAATCAGTGTCTGTGCCTAGGGACCAGGAACCGTCAACTTCGGTTTAGTACAATTTAGTATTTTCAAACGTGCAAAACAGTGAAAATTCAGAGTCTGATTCTGACAATGGAACCTGTCATGCGGAAAGAACATTCGTCAAAATTATTAAGAAAGAAGGCCAAGACCAGGAAGGGCCACACACACATGGCAGTTTCATCCAGTGATGATACTGGCAGTGACATTCAATTGGAATCAGTTGGGTCAGGCAGTGATAGCAGCTGGGATGAGCTACTAGCTGACCACGCAAACAAATTTATAGGTAATGTGGGACAGTCATTCTCCCCTTCAGATGCTCCATTATCCACGCAAATTAATAAAAAAATCCAAAAGAAAATATGGAAAAACAAATACCGTATATGCTCGACTATAAGACGCATGCGCTTATAAGACGCACCTATAACATGGACTAGCAACCTGAGGTATTTAGCATTGACCCTTCTATAAGACGCTGTCGAATTTTGAGATCGAGCGAGGATAGTCCAGAGGGAGTTAACAATAAGAGCAAATTATTGCTTTATTTCAAAGCAGAAATTGCATCGCTCCCGACAGTCGTTTAAAACATTCTGACAAGGTTTCATGATCATCCAATCAAAACAGTGACTTCTAGAGTGTTCACAAGGTTTTCCAGCAATTTGCCCTAGTGACCTAATTTTACTACAGAAATTACCCATTTTCAAACTTGACCTACATATTATTAAAATAAACATTCTGACAAAGTTTCATGAAGATAAATTCAAAACAGTGATTTCTAAAGTGTTCACAAGGTTTTCCCTTATTTGGCCCTGGTGACCTAGTTTTTGACCCCAAATGGCCCAATATCGAACTCGTCCGAGATTTTGTTGATATTAACGTTCTGACCCAGTTTCGCTAAAATTGAGCCAAAAATGTGGCCCCTAGTGTGGTCACAACATAAAGTTTGACGACGCACGACGCCGGACGGAGAGTGATCCTAATAGCTCACTTTGTCACTTTGTGACATGTGAGCTAAAAAATGCATTGTCAACTTAGGACTAAACAATTCCAACTACACTTCCCATTGTTTTAGAATAGGTGGTGCTTCTTATGCATCTTTACGCAGTCTGTCTGACTCCCAAATTAGGTACTTGGGACGTTGGAAATCAAATGCATTTCATAGATATATACAGTTACCATCTATTTCAATTTAACATAATGTACTGTCCTACATTACCTATTAACCATTGTTGTTTAAAGGTTATACTTACTTTCATCATACTTTACATCTTTGACTGACTAAGGCAGCAAAGATTGATAAGGTTGATGCTTTTATCATTATATATAGTGTTATATGTAATGTTTTTCATCTTTGACTGACTAAGGCAGCAAAGGTTGATTATTTTTTTTTATACTGACTTCATTATATTGTGTTATATGTAATGTTTTTTCATCTTTGACTGACTAAGGCAGCAAAAGTGGATTATTTTTTTTTATACTGACTTCATTATATTGTGTTATATGTAATGTTTTTTCATCTTTGACTGACTAAGGCAGCAAAGGTTGATTATTTTTTATACTGACATCATTACATAGTGTTTTATGTAATGTTTTTCATCTTTGACTGACTAAGGCAGCAAATGTTGATTATTTTTTATACTGACATCATTATATAGTGTTATATGTAATGTTTTTCATCTTTGACTGACTAAGGCAGCAAAGGTTGATTATTTTTTATACTGACATCATTATATACTGTTATATCTAATGTTTTAAGTCTTTGACCGACTGAGGCAGCGGGGATAGATAACGTTTGATACCGTTATTGTTGTATAAACTATATATATATAGTGTCATATGTCGGGTTTTCATCTTTGACTGTCTGAGGCAGCAAAGATTTATACATTTTGTTACCATTATCATTGCATAGACTACTGTTTTTTGTAATGTTTGACCACCTTTGACTGTATTGTTTGTTATATGATTTTTGTCTGATTGACAGTAACAGCAACTTCTATAATTTCGATATCATTTCGTAGTGTTTGATGTTATGTTTTTTGTTTTCCAATCTTTGACTGACTGAGGCAGCAAAGATCTATAAATGTTGATTAAGATTTCATGATGTAGAGTTATATGTAATGTTGTTCATCTCTGATATACTGAGGCAGCAAATATTCTGATATTAGTGCATTGTGATTTATGTTATGTTATATACTAATGGACTGTCCGAGGCAGCAAGGCCCTTTATTTTTTTTCTTGTTGCTGCTTTTTATCACTTTATAGTGTTCTATAATTGAGGTCATGTTATTTCTGGTTGAGTGCCTGGGCACCTAAGACTTTGTACTATACTAATATCATAATGTTTCTTATTATATTTCTCATCTTGAACTAACTATTCAGGGTTCAGTTCTAACTTTGGCTACTGATATCATTGCATGTTCGATTAAAGTTTTTATCTTTGACTGACTGAGGCAGCATAGATATTTAACTATTGATGCGAATATCATTACATAGTGTTCATATTATATTTTTCTATCTGGGACTGACCAAGTCAGCAGATAGCTCTAATTTTGGATATGACTAGTTGCTGATATTCTATCTGTAGCAAAAACCAATTCCCTTTATTAAAATTTTAAACTTTTACTAATTTAAGTATCAATTTAATGCATTGTGGGTTTTTTGTGAACAAAATTTTAAACAATTAAATTATGCAATTGTAATCCCCTTCTAGGCTTCTTTAGATATTCCCTTAGGTGAAAGAGTTTGCTTGTCTGGGCGTCATAAAGACCAGGAATTCACTTAATGCATCTCACCAATCCCTGGTTCTTTATTTTGTGGCGGAATTTTCCACCCAGATAAAACAAAAAATATGTTTCAGATAATATATATATATATACTTGTTCTTAGTTTCTTGTCATGTCCAGATAATGTATATATACTTGTTTTTAGTTTCTTGCCATGAGTATTTTACTGGCTTTAATAAAGCCCTTTAACGACACATTGTGTTCCTTATTTTATGTTTTACTAGCTTCGCAAACTCTTCCATTTTCCATTTACCACCGATTGTCCATAAAAATAAATTTAAAACGAATTAAACCATTTTTTAATTGAATAAAGTCATATTCTTAATAAAATGCCCTGTAGAACTTTCTTTTAAAAAATGGCCAACAATTACGGGTGCTGGTATTGATAATTTCTTTTAAGCATGCATTAGTTTTAGAAACCTTTTCATATAAAAGTATTACTTTATTAAGTTGAGTGTTCATTAAAGTTGACAAAAAATCAAACAAATATACATTGTTCCAGATCATTGATATTGTACAATAATTGATTTTAAAAGATGCATTTTTTGTATCAAGCATGAAAGTTAAAATGTTCACCCAATCACTTTCAGCAAGAAAAATGAGTGATAAATACCATGTGATATTTTTCGATGTTGAAAGATCATGCATGCAGTGTCAATTACCCCTGATCTTTGGGTTCAAAATAACAAATGTTTGTGGCCACCGTATAAAAGTTTATTTAGGATACAGAAAGCTATGGAGCACAGAGAGGTGCCAGGGGATGAGTGGACAAGTTATCCTTGTCTGGTTTTGTATACTGGTAAGTATATATTATGTATATGTAAAAGCAAAGATGTTTTTTAATGTTGTTTAAAATCCAATGAAATTCAAAGGTTGCTTTGCACATCATGTACAACATCTTTACTGCAATCTTAATAAAAATTGATTCTCACTTCGCATAACTTTCTCAACAACTGCAAACATTAAACTGGTAGTTACTAAACCAGCAATACTATATTTCTCATTCATTGCCTTATTTATTAAGCTGATTTAAACTAAAGGTTTACATATAAATACAGAAATACATAAAAGTACACTAGAAAATTTGAAATAATGAAGTAGAAGTATCATTTTTGCCCCAAGAAATTTTGCATCGCACTTTGATATTGTGTTCAGATTATATAACATGAAGTCTTGGGCATAATAAGTTTGATAAATAATACACATTTTTTGTGAAAGATATTTTATTTGCAGGGTTCATTCAGTGAGGCTCACAAACGGTTGAGGAGGGCTGAAGAAACGTCAGACCTACAATCTTCAGCTGATGAAATGCCTGCTAAATGGAAGAAAGTGTAAGAAAATATATCTTTGTTTGATAATTACAGTAAAATCTGTATTATTTGAGGGCATGGTTTTCACTTGACTGAAAAATAGTCCTCGACCTCATTTATAAGGTCTTTGACACTATTTCTCAACTCACATTGGTAAGTTTCCCAAGTAGGGCTGCATGTAAGGTGCATTGAATTATAGTGATTTTTTTGCAAATGGATGCACTTCAAATATTTTTCGGAGCTATTATCATGGCCTTGAGATTTTCATTGTCTGAAAATATGAAAGTTTGTTATTACTTTGTGAACGATTTTTGGACTTGCAAGCTGTTTTGCAGCCAAACTTTCATGTTACAGTATTTGCAGCCTAGTGTTTTCACATTTGTATTTAATTCAGAAAATACTGAGAATGATACTAAAGCAAAAACATATTTTGAATTCATAGCACACCTCGGAGACTGATGGATGACAGTAGCTCAGAGGATGACGGGTTGGAAAACAATCAACCACTGACAACTCCACCAGTTCGTACACAATCATCAAATCGGACAACTCTTGCTCTCCCACAACCTCCAGCACCACTACAGCTAGATGTCACCTCCAGCACCACTACAGCTAGATGTCATCTCCAGCACCACTACAGATGTCAACTCCTGACAGAAATCAAGGTGATTCCAGCAAATCTCATGCAAATATGAAAGTTCAAGGTGTTGGAACAGGTAAATTTCCATATTTTAATGTAATGTTAGTGCTGATGAAAGGCAAGTGCCTTTTTTTATATTAAAAATTTCAACATTTTAAGTGTAAATTTAACTTAATGGAGATTTTCCAAACTGAAATCTTACTGCAATAAATTAACATTTTGAAATTACTAACATAATAAACAATGTGAAAAGGGAAAAAGTCTTGTGCTCAGTAGACTAATACCAAACTACATCATACATTTCAGCTGCAGTTACAAAAAAATTGACCCTCTTGGAGGTGGTGAGGGAGGAGCAGAGGGAGCTGAAAAAATGCTAACACAGCTTCTCTCAAGGGCACCCTATGAAGAGGAGCAGCCGGCTGATATGTCATTGTCTGAATCTGGCATCCACTTTCCTGTTAGTACGTTAGAAGAGATGACCGCTTTAGACCTTATCCTGAAGGAAGCCAAGCATGCCACAGCTACTGGATATCACTGATTACATGGCCTATTGATGGGATATGGAGGTATTTATCCAGTCACCCTTTTAGAATGTCAGTGTGGGTAATAACAGAAATAAGATAAAGTCAGTTAAGATGAAGTATTTTAAATGTTCTGAGGATTCAGAATTTTAGTTTGTTTACCTGCTTAAATTTTCAGATAATATTTTTTATATAATTTATAACATTATTCAATTTTCATAATGTCAGATTTCTTCTTTGCTAGGATGTGTTCAGAGAAACCCTTCTACCAGACATGCCACGAGAAGAGATGTGGAAGCAGAGGTGACAAAATGGTTGTCAGGCTCCAGAGACAGACATGGGGGGAGAAAAGACAGAGCAAATAAAAAACAAGTTAATCCACTAAGGGACACTGATGATAATGACATAATTTAAATTTTCTTCTAATTGATTCTTCATGATCTCTATAATACGTATTATACATGTATCTGTTTTGTGTTAAATTCTTCAGCCAAAGGAAGGGTAAAAAATGAAACCAATGCAAGACTGCATTGTATGCAGCATTCCAAAGGGAGTCAGGACTGGGTGCAAAAGAAAACAGACTGCTTCTGAATGTCAGCAGTGCAAGAAGCCCATGTGTATGCCGGTCTGTTTTGAGCGCTATCACACAATGAAAGATTACAAGCTCCAACCTGAAGAAAATTAGGAATAAAAATAACGGGAATAAAGAATTATATATATATATAATTCGAGGGTTCAACGCAACAGTGTCGTAACTTATATTGAAATAAGAACAAGTTACGACTGTGTTGCGCTGAGCCCTCGATATATCAGAAAATGAAATTACGATAATTATGATTATATACATTGGATTTATTTGATGAATTTGTCCTGTTTATAAGACTGGTTTTATTTTCACTTAAAGTTGTTGAATCATAAATGTTGTGTTTAGTGTTTGTTAGACTAAGTGTACTTATTACTTACTATTTCATGATGTTTAGTGTAAATAATATTGGAATACTAGTGTGTATCACTCTGGATATATGTAATAGAAACTGTCAGTTACATGTAAGTTTTATATTTTTGTTTATAACCCCTTGGTATTTGGTTCTAATATGAATATTTTAACTCATTATCATACATTGTCTATTGAAGAAATACTTTTAATTTGCATGAAATAATTTTAACATCATGAATATTGCTGAAAATTGAATATTGTCATGATGAATTCATTTTCAGTTGAAACTTATGAAGTCCATTTAACTGATTTCTAAATAAATCACATCAATAAAAAGTATATGTTTTTTTCTGTATTCAACGCACTTTTCAAAAGGTATGGGTTTTGATAAGATTAAAGTTATGCTGATTATAAGCAGATAAACACTACCCCCTCTCCAGGACATCCACTTATCAATACCAGCTAAATTAATTCAGCAGTGGGCAAGGCTTATCAGCAGTTAGGAATGCAGCATGATAAGGATTAAGAAAGTTAAGGGGCATGCGCTCCTCAAAAAGTGGTTTAAGTATGCATGATGAGGATCACAATTACTGTACTGTTCTGTCAGCACTAAAAGAAAAAAAAAGAATGGCATGTACCAAGTGAATACAAATGTAAATGCCAAAGTTTTCAATACTCAACCTTGGCATGCTCAACACTGTGAACATTTGCTTTTCATTCAGACGCCCCTGGGTGTGAGAGGAGGTTTTCTACCCAAAACTCCCTCCTTACAAAAGTAAGGAACAGACTGATTGTAGAGAATCAAAATAAAATTTAACCATTGTCTACTTACAGTTGCCGCATAAATGAGATATCAGCAACAGGACAATTTAAAAAGATTTAAACTTTTTATCAACCAAGAGTGCTAAGAAGTGAAGTTTAAGGATTGTGTAATCAGGTGTAATGATATTTGTGTACTGACTCGTAAAGTAAGGTTATGTGAAATGAATGAAATTAAAAAGTTATGTTTTATAAAAATTAAATTAAAAAATGATAATAAATAAGATAAATTCATACTTGTTTTCTCTTTTTTCAAATTTAATTCATATGAATAACTGTAACCCATTTTTACTCTTGGGTTGATCAAAATTTTCAACATTATTTCAGTCATATTGTGGAGGGCAGTTCTCCTAACCAGCTTTCCTGGACTTTATTTAAGCCTTAACCAGTACTAACTACATTCTATCTGCAAGCTTCTGCCAAGCCACCCCAGTTAGTTGTAAATCCAAAATTTCCTTTCCTAGGAGCTTCCCCAGATGGGTTCGTTTGTTCAGAGGGTAGGACAGGTTCAGTTGAAGTGAAATGCCCGTACTCAGCAAGGAATTATTCTGTACAGGAAGCCATTGGAAACAATGCAGGGGTTTACGGGACGAGTTTTTCGGCGTTAATTAAATACGCATAAATTCGACCAAGGACCCCTAAAAATGTCCAAGTCAAGTCCTGTTTGATCGAACTTTCTGGGAAATGCACTCGTTGTATTTTGAGTAGGGGAGATCACTGCGTAAGGACTGACAAAGCTATTTTCGGTTTTTGCATAACTAGGCTAAAAATAGATTAATAGTTTAATTTTATCGACCAATGGAATGACTGCACATGCCATTCTAATCCAATCGTAATGCAATCTCCAATGCAACGCTGCATTCGGATATTTCGGTTACTTTCGTTACAAACAAGAACAAGAAAAAATGTCTCGTAAACAATCTGAACTAAGCTCATATTTCGGAAAGAACAAACCAGATGACGAACAAGACGCATGATGCAGCAATACATTTAGTAAGCCAGCACCAAAGAAAGCTCGCAAAGTCTTGCTGGAATGGTTAGAAAAATACCCATGGCTACGGTTCGAAAATGAATTGATGTTTTGCGATACGTGCCAGTTGGCAAATTCTAGCTCAAATCCTTTTACCGATGGCTGCTCAAATTTCCAAACTTCTACTCTTATTAGACATAAAGAGTCATACATGCATAATTTAGAGCAACAGAGTATATATATTTAGCTACTGTTCGATCATGATAAAAAAAAACTATTCAGCATGTCTTCTTTTCACTCATTTCATTGAAATAATAAGATACATCAATGTTAATTAATATACTCAGTATAACACAGAATGACAAAGGGACCCCTAAAATCTCACAACAACTTGAGTCCCAAGGACCCAAAGACTTTAAAGTCTGTGTAAGACCCTGCAATGTCAAGGATTTTTGATCCAGAATGGAGAACAAATAGAACTTAATACTAAGCATCCATATTACTTTCAAGTCCAAGGTCAATTACTTGGGACAAGACTGCCATTTTGTGACTTTATTGTGTATTCAAATGAGGAGATATTTGTAAAGAATATAAAGCCTGACACAGACACCATGCTTTCTATCCTTAAGAAGATGACTGATTTCTATGTCCAAGAATTTAAGCCATATGTACAAAGTTTAGCAGCAAGTGAAGTCAATTAACTGAATGGGTACCTTTATTGGCTGTTTCTTTGGAAGTGTCATCACATGTTCCAACAAGTTTGAAGAAACCATTAGGTGTACAGTCACAACACCATCGTGCTCATTCTGTGTATACCTGTAAATCATGTAAATACATGTCTTATAAATGCAATTCAGATTATTCAGCCTTAGTCAGCAAGTACCATAATTTTATACATTTAGTATTAAGCAGTAAAGATTGAATTTTGAGAAAATGAATTGAATAAATATTTATTGGCCTAAGAATATGTTTAACTTTTGAGAAAATACAGATACTGTGACATTGAATAAATTGATGTACATTCTGGAATACATATTTTAATTAATGTAGGTAGCATTTTGAAAGGTAGTCAGTAAACAGATACATAGGTATCCTGTATGTATTTTGTTAACTGTTCATTTAAAATAAAGTACCTGAAGGTGTCAGTTAGTGATGTTCTAACTGTCTTTTTTGGTGGCTCTGAAAGTACACAGGGTTTAGGGGGACGTCTTGCAGGTGTAACCACTTCATAACCACTTGCTGGTTCAGAGTCCTGCTTACCAACTGTTGGTTTGCCATCAATAAAGTGCTGAAGAAAGTGATACCATCTTAGGTTTCAGTACAGATCTTATAAAATAATAGTGCCGCTGCGTAGCGCTCTACTGACACATAGATATTAATAACATGTAATAATGACTAAATGAGCTAAACAATGACAGCATAATTAGCAGATAATGTCTGCTACAGACCCGTCATATTTAGATGCAGGAAGGGCTGATAATGTTTGATGTGACTTGTAACTTATGTCATACCAGTATGTAATGGTCCAATCTTACTGTCTATTAAATTTACTCCTAACATAATATCATATTTGATAACTTTATAGATTAAAGTGAAAGTGTAACACAGTCAGTAAATAATAAAACACAGCCTGTAAATTGTTTTGCCTCGGAACAAAAATATTTGCTTTTCAATCAATCATGTATAATGAATTAATATAGCAGTTACTGGTAAACATACAAGTCTTGACTGTAGTATATCTACCCTGATTTTGATCAATCAGATTGGTTATCAGTACTCTTTATTGTTCAGGCTGTTTACTGAATGTTGATAAATTGTTTTATTATTGGGTCTGCCGCCCTCATAGTCCTACTAATTTGGCTTTTCGGTTGGCCAATTTTTGTGAATGAATTCGGAAAGGTCATCCAGTACCTTTATTTGACAGCTGAAAATTGGGTACCAGTGCTGGTAATATGCATTCTAGTCCAAATATTCAATGAATCAAGTTGCTTATCAGAAGTTGAGTTTTTAAGAATACAGTACGGTTCGGGTGAATTGCCTGAAAATCGCGAATCGCCGCAGAATCAAAATCATGCTAAGCCACAGGTAGATCATAGATGGCTTCAATGTGACAATTTGTATTTTGGCCCTCGCGTTCAGAGCGACACTGATTGACGGTGACCGTCACCACTGAAGGGCAATAATTTGTGGTGGATTGCAGCGACGATCGTCGATTGCTCAACCCGGAGATACGCGATGTAACAGAATATATGTAAATCCATTTTCAGCATTTTCAAGGTTTGAAACTGGCTTAAGAAACGGAAAAAATGGATTACACATTCTTCTAAAATTGTTTACTATTCCCATGTTAAACGTTTTCAATAATAATCAAATCATTATGTATCCGATGTTTCATAGTTGGCACATCCTTAAATTTACATCGATAGAAGGGGAAACAACTCTTGACATGTCAATTTCAACATGGCCGCTTATCGGCAGGATTTTGTAAAAATAAACTATTTTGCCATGTATTTTGAGTTCGTTTTAATAAACAAAGAGGAAATTTAAAGCCACAAACCAGTAAACATTCATTGTTAGCTGTTTTATTTGGATTTTATTACAAACGTTCAGTGCCCAGATAGAACGAGAATCCAGCATACTGCATCAACGGACACTAGGTTTATGGGAAAATGTTGGAATAAAATATGAGGTGTTTTCGAAGCCGAAGGTACATCTACATCTACATAAATACTATCAAAAGTCAATCTCTGACTATACTGATAGGTTGGGGACATATTAAAATATTAAAAGCTATACGGCTATATTACATGATATGTAGATTAAAAACAGATAAAAATATATGTACTGCTCAGCAGAGGGAATTAAGACTGGTAGTGAAGCCTGAAAGACTATCACTTGCCTTAGTGCTGGTAGGGAGGGCGTTCCAGTATCTGATTGTGCGAGGAAAGTAGCTGTTCATGTGATAAAGAGTTCCAGAGTGAGAGATGACATAATTTAGATTGTTGTGACAACTAGGTATGAGATGGTTGTGGTCAACATGGACAAGGTTGTGCTGAATTTTGTATAACATTATGAGAGATGCATGTTTTCGGCGTTGTTCAAGAGTTTGCCATTGGAGTTTTCTTAGTATTTCTGTTACACTACTGTGGTATGAGTAATTGTTTGTGATATATCTGGCTGCAGCTCTTTGAACTCTTTCTAATTCGTAAGTGAGATTTTCCTGCCAGGGGTGCCAAACAGTGCTGCAGTATTCTAACTGTGGTCTGACATAAATTTTATAGGCAGTTTCTTTGATGTTACTATTATTGGTTTGTATGTTTCTTTTGATGAATTTCAGAGTGTTTCTAGCTTTAGATGTTACATTTTCAATATGTTTTTTCCAACTAAAGTCTTCGCTAATAGTTACGCCTAGATATTTTGCATTTTTTGTAGTTTTTAGTTCCATGTTATGTAGTTTGTATGGGAAGATGACATGATTTTTCTTATTCTTTTTAGTTATTCTTATTACTTCACATTTATCAGGATTAAATTCCATAGACCATTTTTGTTCCCAAAGTTCTAGGTTATTAAGATCATTTTGAAGTTTTAGAGCGTCAGTATCAGAAACTATAGTAAGGTAAACAATGGTATCATCAGCAAAGAGTCTTATTCTGCTTTTCAGAGTCAGGGAGGTCATTAATATAACAAAGAAAAAGACAGGGACCTAGAACAGAACCTTGTGGCACGCCCGACATGACTGGTACGTGTAAGCTATTTTAATGATGAACATTTATACCCTGTAGTATATATAACTGTTGACATTGAAATATGTATTTTTCATAACGGCTTATTTTAGGTTTTGTTGATAGATAATATGATACGTTTATCATTTATGTTTTGGGATAGACAAAAATGCAATTATTTTGTTTTTTTAGAGTGCTATCCTGACCCCAAGTGTCTATGTGTAAATTTACAAATATTTAGTTTTGAAAATAAGGCAAAATAATATGTCAGACAGATATATTGTATAGGATTATCATAAGAAAACTGACCTGGTAACCATTTGTTTCCTTTCCGCGACATCCGTGCTCACAGGTCTGTTCTCTGACCACGATTCACAGGTCTGTTCTCTGACCACGATTAGAGTCGAATATATTCAAGCGAATTTAGCTGATAAAAAGCAGATTTATGTCTGCTTTCACAGATTCATCTTCTCTTTACTTAAAATCAGCTTAGAGTAACAATATTGAAGTACTGTCCAACTGGGACTTGAAAAATTTGCAGGAACCGCCATGTTGTCTTGTTAGAGTTACCTGCCCATATTGGAAATGGCTAACAGACGGTACTTTCAGTTATGTCCCGGTGTCCCGGTATTTGTAAACACTGGGTGTTGTCAAGGCTTGGTGTTGTGCAGTGCACCAAATTGACTTTATTTTTTGCAAGATGCATTATTTATGTAAAAATATATCGGGACGTCAATCGTCCGAGTTGATATTACGAATATTACCGCAATTTTATAAAACGCAAACATTTGAATAACATAATTCTATGAATTATCAGGTAGTTGTATTTATAAATATAGTTGTTAATACAACTACCTGGAATTATTAGGACTGAGACCAAGTTACATGAATATATTATGGTCACATCATGCAGAGACATGTTATCTATGTCTCTGGTCACAGATAAGATTTAAATCACTCAAAACAGTGGTGACTGTATTGAATAATTCTTACTATGTAAGATGATACTGCAACTTGTAAAATAAATCAATAAAGGCATATAGACTATGGGGCACCAATACCCCCCTCTCCCCCCCCGGAGGCATTTTTCTACAGTATGTTTTTCTCAAAGTGTATGGAAAGACCTACATAATCCCAGTGTCTACCATCTGGATGTTGGGGCTTTACTCCGTTACCGCCATTTTGGGGCGTTACCATAATTGAAATTTTAAAGTTAACACAATACCGCAAATATTAAGGCTTTGTAATTATGATTATAAGCACAGAGAATGTAAACAAGAGTGTAGACATGTTAAACTCATCATCAAATGTGGTATAATTTACGTTACCAATATTATATCACTGAAATAAGGTCACATATACTCTAAACTATTCGATTATCATCATATACTTACTGTTTCTGGATCAAGCAGAACACTATCTAATGAGTAAATGGTACTCAATTGTATTATATGTTGACAAGGTGAAAAAAGGTCACAATAATGCAGAAAATACGTGTATATTATTAACCGCATGCGTTACCAAAATATAACTATGAACATAAGTGCATGTATTACTAAACCTTGACATTTTTTGCATCAGACATTATAAAATCTAAAGTGGCATTTAGGCTTACATTAAAACAACAACATTTCATTATAAAATTTTCATATCAATCAATAAAATCAAAGCAATCAATTGTCAATAAATAAATAATTTCATTAATCAAATAAATATTTATTTAGTCTATCAATTTCATAGTAATTTATAGATATGTTTCTTTTTTCAATGATTATGCAATTGTAACCTGTGACCTAGCAGTGGACATGAAATCGTACTCATTGGTTTGGCAGTTTCCGGAACAAATTCACTAATGACATATTGAGACCGGGTGTATTTCACTCATGTATGCTCCATCTTCGATACATCTAGGTAAAGTAATGAACGACAGTGGTCTCGCGGAACTTATGATAAATTCCGGAATTGTGCCAGTGGTTCTCTTGACAAAGTGACGTCTGGGAAACACTAAAACCATGCTCTGTGGGAGCACAAGCCCTTATCGAAGGGTCAATCACCCCGGCCAAGATTTGAAGAAACACAACCTTTCACACAGAGTATTTCAGCATAATATAATAACTCAGATACGAGCAGTACGTAACGCATTTGACCTGCATATGCTCCTGTCAGTTCAACATGACATAGACCTGAAGCTTACCTAGTCATTTCTTCTTGGTCGAGTGCCTTATATTGAATCACCAACAGAACCAACAACTAGCCATTCTACAGAAGGCGCATCCTATGTTGTTAATGGTAACGCCTAATTGGGTAACTGCAGAGTCTTATAGCAGTTCCGGACACATTCGAGCAAGTAGCTGAGGCGATTTCTTATCAGTTGCATAAAACGTCTCGTGTAGACTTTATATCAGACATTTACAACAAACAGTCTATTAAATCAGATGAGTGCCGATGACGTTTGGCAGCTCCAACGTTCTTGCTCTCAGGTAAAAAAAACAATAACTCCATGAAATCGGATGGGCTTCATATCTAATGACGACAATAAGACACAGTCAATAAAGCTAATGTTTGAGCAGTCTTATAGAGATGGCGTCACAGTCACACTAACTGAGATTCAAAGCACTGAGATTAAAGTCTGGAGCAAAGTTTATATGTGTTAGACAAAACCATCGTTAAACCATTAAAAGGCCTGTGTTATCATCATTTTGAATTAAAATTTGAATGTCAAGTATGTATAGTCTGTACAGATGTACATCATTTGACCAGTTAACCACAATTACCAAGGAAAAGCTATCATGTGTCAATACGCAATCTCACGAATCTCAGAGACAATATAGTGTTCCAGCGCTACTTTACTGAATGAAACTATTTTCAATATGTAGTAAATTTCGTTACCTCAACAGTTAATGATGAAACGGAGGAAAAGAACAGAATCCTGCATATACCTTAACGTTTATCAAAACTGCAAAGTCTGCAATGTATACTTATACTTTTTTTCAAAGCGGATGAATATGCGTCACGTAATTGTAATTAGAAAAAGTAATGTAAAGCTATAGGAGCTTTGCTCCTATAAATGAAGATTACATGACAATATTAGCCAATTTATCACGCATGTTTGTTCGGATGAACTTTACAGTGCCATTGAGACATTCGTATGTGTGTTGTTTGGTCATTAAAAATACGACATCAATAAACTGAAGTATAACAAGTATCAAAGCCATGGTTGTGTTCTGAACGCTTTAAGTGGTATGGACATGAGCTTACTCACTCCCTGCAGATCCCGTCACGTATGTTCAATGTGTTACGGATAGTTATAAGGTGTATATTTGGACCCATGCAAAGAGGGCAATCTTGATCTTCTAAAAGTGGATGAAAGTGGTTGGAAATTCGGTCCTGACAACATGCTAGAATACAACTGGTACGAGGATAATATTGTGCCAAAGGCTAGCGATACAGAAGACACTGATCATAAAAACGACATTGAGCTCATTAGTATGGTCGATGCTGTCTATGAAACAGAAAAGTGATGAGGATTTGTGAAATTCGTGAACGTTTGCCATCAGAACAACAAAAATACCTTGATGACAATATGTACAGCTAATGAAATCAATCTGACATAACATACAATATTGCACTTAAGTATATATATATATAAATAATCATGTAACAAATGGTAACGTAAATGGCACACACATGTTTATGTGTGTCAATGGCACAATGTTTATTGTACTGTCGCTGTTATTGTAAATTTGATTGTTTCATAGATAAATATTCTTAGAATACAATCGATGATGATTTTATAACAGTTTCATAGAAATGTTGTTACTCGTTTATGAATAATTTCAAACGTAACACGAAAAAAACCATGTAACGTAAAACACAATCAGTGATGAATTAAAAAGTTGGAATGTTAATTTACACGTACGTATTGCCAGTAATCAAGTATAAACATTTTGTATATCAAATCAATGTTTTATGCATTGTAAAGCGTGTTAAGCACTTATCGTGATAAAGGTAACGTTATGTAACGTAAACTAATATTATCCCAGTCAAACTTTACAACATTTGTAACTAGAAATGTTTTCCAGCTATAGGTATTAATGAATGCATCATGATTACCTATCACTGTATACCTATTTGATCATAGCATGTGATCACAGTAATATAAATGATTTCCATGTAACACGTATACTTTTATATGTAACGTATTTTACGTCAAATGAAGACAAAAACGAGCATTCAATGAAAGAAAAACATGAACATGTGGTAGTATTTGCCTAATATGAATAAAAACATTGTTTACGACTGCTTTTGTGTTAATTCAACATATACAACTGTCATTTCTTTGTCATTTTAGGGTAACGCAGGGTAACGTAAAATACAGAGCATATATAATGCAATAAAGTGAAAAACATGCATTTGATCGATAAGTAAAGCCGCTGCTAATTAATTATGGTCAATGGAATTGTTCAAATTGATGAATTATTGAAAATATCTAGAATAAGACTTCTAACAAAATAAAATTATTGTCAAACGTATCTTTCGGTAACGGTAATTAGCACGCTGTAGTTCACAAACGCCCCAACGCCCAGATTGTAGACACTGGAAAAATGACCAGCAGGCATTGGGCTTTCAAAAAAATGGTGTCTACAAAAATGCCTCCGGGGGGGGGGGGGGGGGGAGGGTTTCGCCCAGTAGCCCATAGCCTAATATAATTATTCAATAAATCAATCAAAATAAAATAAATATTTATTTAATGGTATATCGACCGTCCATGGGTATTCGAGTAGACTACACAAAGTGTTAGAACTGTCTGGTGCCAGGCGTTAAATTTACCTGTTCATTATGTCGGGTCTTGGACATCATGCTGTCCCCCAATCGTAACTACTCGGGTATTTCCGTAACTGAGAAATACGCACTTTCTTTAGACAAACGCCGAGGATATCCGATTGACCGTCTAAATTGCAATTGGATATGTTCATGTTGGTAAATGCAATATGTCATCTAACGACAGTCAAACGATGTGTAGGCCTATATCATGTCAGATATCTACCTAATGCTTCGGTCTGTCTGTGTTGAAAAAACCTGATCACGTGATTGTCGAAACTCGTCGAGCGTGCATGTGTTCACGTGCATCCCGTGCTCATGTCTGTCAAACACTGATAGGCCTAATATGTGTTGCATACACATTCATAATACAGAAGTGTACTGAAGCAGTTGCTGAAGTAGATTTCATCCCGCTGACTCAAACATATTTCCTTCCCATTTAGGACGTGCTTCGTGGTATTCACTTTCAAGATTCACCGTAATTCCTTGCGGTCGGTGCATTTTGAGTGCTTTATTTACATTAAAAACATGTAATTTTAATACCCCTTACGCGAGTTTCGGGAGGACGCGGGACTGAGCGGGAAAAATAAACAGGATGCGGGACTCGGATTTGTTCTTACATTTTGGGCAAGGCAAATGTTAAAAGTGAAAGAAAGAAATATTTTCGCAAATATTGGCCTTATAATCACACTTCAGTAATGCGGATACTTGACACACGAATAATTATTTCACTTTGGAACGCATATGTAATACATGAATTCCAATTTGACAAATAAAGATAATTACTTCCCTTTGTTTTGACTTTAGTAAATTTGGCATTAAAAACATCACATGTGTATTTTCGTTGCCTTTAGACTAATGCACTTAATTGTCTCATAAGCCAACTTGGCTCAATAGAGGTGACACTATATAATTATCAAACAAAACCTTTCATACATCGAAAATCGTCAGTATTAAAGTCCGAAGCACTATGAAACAGCCCTAGGTATAATAATGAACACCGCAATAAATCACACTACGGTAACATTTCTGTTCGCTGGAATTCTCCAAGCTGAGCTATAGAAGGCTGGAATTGTATAACATATTTACCGAATTATAATATTAGACTCCGCATATAGAATTATATCATACTACGTAAACATTTCTTCTCCGTCTGAATTCTCCAAGCCGATCTATGAACTGATACATCCCGAGATATGATAATATGAACTCCGAAATTCAACCTTCTTCTTTGTCGGAAATGCATATACCGTGCAACCCGAAGCAACACCCTTTGGGAGTATCAATGTTATGCTGTTATTGTTGTTGAGAGGTTGTTGCTCTAAAGAGGTTATAGATTGATAGTTAAATCGTGGGGTGTGGAAAGCATGATGTTCCTAAGGGAGAGTGTTGCTCAAGAGAGGGTCGCTCTGAATAGATTGTATCGTTGTTCCGACGAAGAACAACAAATGTGGATTTATATAAACTCATAAGTTTACTAACAATATGATTTTAGCGAAAATAAAGCACATTCATTGATTAATATGTACTTTAATTGAATGGTTTATTTGATTAAGCTATCAAAATAGACAGCAATTTGGTTCACTACAATTAAAAAAATCCATTATGAGTGTGTCGTGCATTAATTGCTTGTTTTAATAATGATATCATATCAGAAATAAGAAGTATCTCTTTTTGTGTTATCATTGGTGTTGATGTGCATACCATTGTTGATTTATTCTTTATGTATGTAATTTTAGCTTCTGTACTGTACATGTATTCTAAAGTTCTATGTTATGTACTTCTTCTAAATAAATCTGTTTTAACGCGTTTCGATTTCGTACGCTGATATTGATAGTTACTGATCAATTATAAGTTGTCTTTGAAATTAACAATACTGTTTTCCATTATATTGCTAGCATGCTGAAACATTGCCATATACATCTACATGTATATCGGAATAAGATAATTTGGTTGTTGTTAAGTACATACATTTTATGGTATTACAGTCTTAAGTGTCTACATATTATAAAAGCTACTATCGTACTACAGCGCTACACTGGAACGTTCAGATTTTTATCCATCTTAAAAGTCAACGAAATAAGATTACCTTTTTATTCGCCTTTTAAGTAATTAATCAATTCAAGTGCAAAACGTTACTAAGGCTATTAATACGCGCGTAGAGGATGAATTACGTCTGAATACCATTTACGAATGAAATCGTTATGGATATGTTTAAGGGGCCAAGTAATATTTAAAGTATCAGACTGGAATGTACTTCAAGCATGTCTGTGGTCTTTGTACACCTGGCAGGAGTTCTCTTTGAGATCCGTGACGATGGTGGTAGTTTTAGGTCAACCCTTAGTCATTTATATGCCACCAACACACGTTTTATCGTCTCTTACGGGGTATATAAGAGGATTGAAAACTTAGGTACATCGCAGAAACTGTTATTCGTCTTGCTTGAAGCTGTGATTTCATACCTTCCACCATGTATCGTCTACTCGTTTTAATTGTCGTCTGTGCTTTGGCTTGTGCATTACCAGGCAACAGACAAAAACGTAAGTTTATTTTTTATTATTTTCTATCATTTAATTGTTGCGGGGAAGAAAATTAAACATTTCAATTTCAGTAATTAATTCACGATTTTCCTTAAAGTAATAACAGGAAAAAGCGAAGTAAATCTAATTGGTGAATTGCATGGTGACGAAAAACGAAGATTAACAACTTAAGAATGTGTGTGTTGCTTTGTTAATAAAATGTAAATGGAATACTCGGTGTATGATGTATCCACATAATGTCCATTTTGTGAATTTAATACAAACGTATCCTAATACCTTTTATACCAGTTAAAAATTTCTAACCAGTACCCGTATAAACATGGTTTCTTTGCAAGTTATTTTAAAGATTATAATAGTAATCTTGTAAAAAATAATTTCATGTATAAATAGAATGATATGATTTAGAAATAGAAGAAGCATTCAGTTGCATTAACTGTTCTTACATACTCTGGTAATTAAAGAACAACATTCATTAATTACATAAAATGCTTATAATAACAACAGGAATTAAGTTATCCATAAACTTTTTACATGTATCACTAAAAATCAATAAAATTTACGACCCTCTTTATGACTAGGTGTCAAGTCTACAGACACTTAGCTGACCGTGAAAAGACAGGATGAATCCCATTAGGGGCAATAAAACAATTAAGAGATTAGACCTCATGTGGATTTCAGGGGGGGGGGGGGGTCACTTATATAGTAGCTGTTCAATGTATTTAACATTGATTTCGAAAAGATACCAAACTAAATACACATAATAAATGTACATTTTAATTTAATTTAAAAACGAAACGCTCAAATAATAAGGCTGCCATTTCCAAGTACAAGACACTTTTTGTTTCGTATAACATTTTAGCAATTTAAGACTTAATTCATTGTCGGATTTTCTCTTCAAGGTGAAGCTGGTGATAACCCATGTACACAGGAAGCTTTAGCTGCTGAACAATTCTACTTTGCTGTTGCAGGTATGGTAGTTAGTTTATTCTTCCATTCTGCCGCAATTAGCCGGGCACGAAATGCGATAAAATGATCAAAACAACGAACAATAGAAGCTGTTTATGGACAGTAGTTCAAACCAATATTTCGGATTTCAAATCTTTATCAATTAGACTTCTTGTTAAAGTAAACTGTTCACTACCAGGGAAACTGATACATTTTTTATTTGACGAAATTGTGATTCTCCCTTTTTAAAAGTTCTGCCATTTAATAAAAATGATATTTTCGAAAGTGGTGCTATGATGATTGTATTAAGGGTAATTATTGCAGGAGATGACACTCAATTCATTGAATGTGATTTACTTGGACATGCCAATGTTCTCGCTTGTCCTGACGGTTTGGTGTGGGACGAATCCAGACTTTCATGTGTGTACCAGTTCACCGTCGCCGGAAGTGGTACAAATGGCGGAAACAATGGTGGAAATACGGGCGGAAATACCGGAACAGACAGTGGAACCACAGCAAGTGAGTGATTATTTTATTTTGCATACTTGAAGTCGCATTATAACAAAAAACGATCAAACATATTTTTTGACGAAATTAGATAAGTGGAAAGACAGGCCATTTATAAGATGCTTGTAACATGCCATGTAGAGAATAAGAAATCAGAGACTGCGATGCGCGCGCGTCTTTGGACGACCGTTACCTTTATGTATATCACAGTAAAACTTGAGTGTTTGACGCAACTTGAAAAGCCTATTACAACTTTAGTTTAAATTACTGTTTCAAAAGAAACCCAACCAACCAATTTGTGATATATTGAAAATACTAGTGTTTACTGTATTACAGGTCCTGACACACTAGCCAACCCATGCACACAAGAAGCCATCGCTGCCAATAAATTATTCTTCCCTCACCCAGACCCAACAAAGTTCATCCAGTGCGATTTGTGGGGAGACGCATACTTTCTAGACTGCCCATCCGGTCTTGTTTGGAACAAATCTCTTGAGACATGCGCATCGGCCTTTTTCAACCCAACAACTTCATCCCGAAAATAGACATGTACTAGTATTTAATTAATGCATTTCATTAGATAGTAGCCATAATGTTCACGAACTTGATAATTGCAATTGTTTTATGGGATGTTTGCTTGTCTTTTCTACATATTGAGTGCATGTAAATATACAACCAGATTGCGACAATAAAATCACGTGATATGACATAATATTTACTTTACTTATATATAACCCATGTCAATTTCATTAGTACCTCACCATATTAATGTCACACTATTGTCGAAAGAATTACAAACTTTCAAAACAGCTACAACACCAACAATACATGTTATGTTAATAGTTATATAATTATGGAGCAACACAGTGAATGAAGATAAATTAAACACCTACAAAGTCTTCATTTTTTGTGTCCTTACCTATCTGTGCTGTGTACATTGTATACATGTATACCTGGAAATGTTTTTAAATTCACTTTTGATTGTGTCTTCACAAGGTACATGATCGTTATACGCTTGACGAGAGCAATATATTAACAACTACTATGGAATTATCTATAGAAAAGATTAACTTTCTCAATGTCATTCACACTCCATGTACTTATTTCTACATAGTCTTATTGCTATGTTATCTTGTTGCCACACATTCACATATATATGACGCTATCTACCATTAAGGGATTTAGCTAGTTTGTCAATTGTACAATATCCTACCATAATTATAGCTGAACTCATTTCTGGCATCGGCATGCTAGTAATTCTTTATGTGTACAATCGTATGTGCAGCACTTGTACATGTATAATTACTTTGTATTCAAGTTATCATGTAATTACATGTATTACCATCATATTGTTTTTATATAAACATAAACAGCCTGGTTCACTGTAAATAATGCTTTATATTGTATTCGTACCTCTTGTCACATTACTAACATGCTGAGTGAAACAGTTAACTGCAACTGATTCAAATCACTGGCCATCCAAAGGGCGACAAAACATTTAACAAAACAGAACTTTAACGACAAAAGGAAAATCAAGCACAATCGTGTAACCATTCCGTTATTGGAGGTTCATTGAGTCAATACTAGTATATAACGGTTTATTTTGTATATTATGCAACCTTTTCAGAGCGACCCTCTCTGGGGAGCGACAACCTCCGTCCAACTACATCATGACCTTCTCCACTGTACGATTTAGCTATTAATTCAACCTCTCTAGAGCAACAACCTCTCAACGACAACATATTTTAGCTTCTCCCAAAACGTGTTGCTTTGGAGTGGTTATACTGTATTTGAAATTTCATGGAAAGATTTAACCTTTAAAAATAGTTTAGTCGCTTTATGTTTAAGCTACCTTTCTTGTGACAGTAGAACATAATGATTATTTATGAGGTATGTAAGCCAGAACACTTATATCAAGATATTGTTTAACAGGATTGCATAAAACTTCATGATTATAAACCTGAACTAGAATATAAACTAGTACGTGATCTTGAATATACACATTATAATAGGACTGTGGATCGTTGGGTTACGATTCGACACCTACGAACCACAAATCGAATCCCGAATCTAAATTTAATCTTCTTTTAGGAATAATGCAGTAAATCAATATAAATTGTTCTATGGCTTAAATTTATACGTACTCCCTTCCAATTAATGGATTTACCGGCATCATTTTCTGGTTTGAGCCTGTGACCCAATATTTAAAGATCGGATTGGACCTCTTGGCAAACAAAGTAGTCTATGATGCGACAATATATATCCAGAAAAATGGATTTTTAAAAACAAAGAATACACTTTAGGTTTAAAAACAAGATCGCGAACCACGAATCTCAGTAATGACGATTATTCGTACTCGATTTTTCAATTTGATTCGTGATTACCCGAGTACTCGGCTACTCGCCACAGCCCTCTATTATACATTATCAAAATCTCCCCATCACTACTTGTATGGGATGATGAAGTGTTTTAAGTCACAGACCTACCAATTAAAAAACAAACACTAATGGTTTACCATACCGAGGTGAGTACAAGACTCTGTTCTACTTAATAATTGGATCAACTAAAACTATCAACGTTTAAAGTTTAATAAACACTTATATACACACAAGCTTACACAAAATTGTGATATGCAGTTATGATGTTTTAGTATGTTTAAACAATTTGTATCATAGATCCGCTATATAACACGACTAGAGTGTAGATAAGTTTATATTGTCATACAGATCCGACATTTATCATGTAATTTTAAGGTCATTCAAGCTTTAGACCATAAATCTTAGTGGACGTGTGTTCACCTGTCTTTTCTATTATAGGACGCCCTTGATGCATGTAACTATCGTAGGGCATTGTCGCTAATGTTTCAAAGCCTTGTTTCTCGTAAATTCTTTGAGAAAATTTCGATGTTCCTTCACCTTTGATGACCTTAAACCCCAGCTCCCGGCTCATAGCAACAGCTGCAGCAAGAAGTTTCCCACCGAGTCCCATTCTACGGTACTTACTCTTAACTCCTAGAGTAAAGAAATGTACAGCCTCATCGACACCGTAACGCTCGTACAAATTCACCTCTGCGTCCTTATGCTTAAGAAAAGTAACAACACCTTTCAATGGTTCATCCAAAACTGACAAATCTATTGGCGCATCGGTGGATTTTATGATTCCAGCCACACGTATACCCATGATTTCATTGGTGTCTTTTGATATCATGCATACAGAAACGTTGCACTTAAGATTTCCCAGAGTACTTTGCTCAAACATCTTGTTCCAGCTGACCCCAAATGCTTTACTTAGAGCTTCGTCTGGAACGAAATAGTTCGCCATAATATCGTAGGTCTCTTCATATCGATCAGATGTAATTATAGCCAGGCGACCATTCTCGATTTCATACTCAGCTTTTACTTTGTCTAAAGCCTGAAAGTTAAAACAATTACTTAAAAGAAGATTTTAAACATACATGCAGCTGGACAGAAAGCTATATCTCAATTACACCAAGAATGGAATAGGGCTTTTCAGAAAGTAGGTTATCTCCCTTGGAAAAATCGGTCGCATTCGGATACCTTCGGACAGTGGTTATAAGTATTTCCGATATAGTATCCCGGGACAAAGCAAACCGTTGTTGTTTGTCCGATATCGGAAACGAGTGTTTTTGAAATAATGACTGTCTAATCTTTCATTGATAATGTCACCGGAAGTAAACTGTTTTGAATTTTGGATGTAAGATTTTAAAAGGAAATGACGAAACAATCGGTAGCCTTTGACGTTGCTTTTATGATGATACCATTTCAATGTCAGACTCAAAGCAAAAATAAAGTTGTACGCGTTGCGGACAAAATGGTGATTACTTTGTTATCTTTTCACCGATTTTCTCATGTAAGCTGAACAAGTGTCTATGCGTTACCAAGTAACACTTGTGATACAATGTATGTATACTAACTTCTACTATTTCAAATTCCACTTCGAGGTCAGTTATTTGAGATAACATACATAAATACGAACTGGTAATATTATTCAAGTAGAAATGGTGTTGTTAACATAATAATTGAGTAATCATTCAAAGAATTCAGGGACGAACAAGCTTTTCATAATCAATGAAAGTTTCCTCAATATGATACCTTGCCAGTTCAGTTACTCGGAATGTTTCAAGGACCAGTCAGCTCACTGGTTCAAAAGAAAGATCGTTTCATCCTTTGAAGTGTTTGCATTGCTTTTTGTGCGTCTAATATTAAACAAGCTCAAACGTGTTTATAGATACTGAAATACAATATTCGGCGAGGTTTGTTTGTTCGAGGTGTGAACTGTTTGAGGAAGTTGTAAAGATCTCAAGCGACATGATTTGTAAGACACTCTTCGATGGGTTTTAGATTTTAAAAGTACATTTTCGTTCAATCTGTGCTCCAGACAGAGAGCGTTGTTTCTTTAAATACACAAACCCAAAGGGCACTTCTTTCAGATGACCACGCTTTTCGCTGATCTAGTTTTACGCAATAATAACAGCTACATAGAGCACTTTCATTTAATCATTATCTACATGTTCAAGGTTAAAGTCTCAAGTCCAAGTTTATAACTCGTTAAGCTATTTCATATTGAAATAACCGGTTTATTCCAATGTTTTCTGTAAAAGTTTTCCAAAAAATGAATTTACTTTAGAAATGAAATGTTGTAATTTATTACCTGTACAGCTTTTTCTAAAGTTAGGCTATCCGCAACACTCATCTTGCTTTAAGGTAATCCCGACTGATGTGTTACATATCTATACCAAGGTGAGTACATGTATATCTTAATCATATCATGTCCTGATAAATACTCGTCAAACAGGGGCAATGAAGTTAACACAGAAATCACAAGTACATTTTTGTATATAACTATGTCAGCATTTTTATGTGTTTAAACTGTTTACTTGAAGTATTTAGATCTTTTCACAATTTTGTACTATAAATGATTAATATAAATATAAATCAAGTTTATAAAGCTCGGGTAAATATGTAAATAATAGCAGAAGATATCAAACTGATAACGATAGTGTGGACTTAACGAACACGGGAAATAGAACATTGCATGAAGTTGGATTCCAATCGCTAACCTGAAATGCCATCGGTATTCAGAAGTCCGCAAAATTTGAAAATATTTGGTTAATTCATGGTATGGTTACGTTTAGTAACGATTATGAATCAATCTCTAATCCCAGCATTTTTTTTCAGTCCGAACAAATTCTGATAAAAATGATTAAAGGTTCTACTGTACTTAAGATATACATGTACATGTACTACATAAACAAGTCCACAAGTATAGTAGTTGGACAATCTGAGATATCAGAAGTAGGAATAAACAAGAAACTAGAACCATTTTCATTGGTTCTTTCATATCTTTGAACTTGTGTTATGTAGTGAGATAGACGGTTTGTACACTTGATGACTCAAATAATCAGAGAAATAAAAACTGCATACTGTAATTCAGTTAAGTTTACAGATAACTGACGTCAAACCGGTCGCTCCCCAGGTTTGCATATGACAAATATGCTAATTAGAATATACTGCGATATAATAGAATTTTAATAGGCCATTTACACTTTGCGGTAGCCCTGATTTTTATTGACAGTATTGTTTTCTTTTAAACTAGGTATTCTTCATTAGTTGCTATACTTAATGACCTGGCAAGTCGTACAAGTTCTGAATTGTTAAATCACAAGATTTATGTCGAGGGGTAATAGACACCGTGCGGGAATGAGGTTTGAAACAGAACTACATAGAAAATAAGTACATATGTAGTTTATTTCGTTACCTTAACAGTTCATGTATGCAACTTTTGTGAGGATGAATACATACTTATTATACGTGTTAGCTTTACAGTCTGAATGACCAAAACACTGATATGTGTTTCCCATGCTTTCAAAATCACTAGAATCCAGTAATATATCTCCAACTTGTATCAAAACTGCGAAGTCTGCAATATATACTTATACAACAAGTGGTACTATTTTTCAATGCGTATATGTATGTTAGAGGCGTCACGTAACTGCAAGTAGAAAAAGTCCTGTATAGTTATAGGAGCTTCGCTCCTAAAATCTGTACACGACGTGGCGCACCAACCATGTAACAAAACATTGTGCATTGTATAAAATTGAGTTTTATCAGACTGGAAAAATGTGACAGATTAGAAGTTGGAACAGTTTACGATTTTTATGTCATACAACGTGTTAACAAAGGCCACCCGTGGGAATGACAAAATATGGTCTTTATTGACAGGTGGTCTTTATTTAGACGTCATTTCGTTTAAAAGAATGGTCTTTATTCACAGCGTAGGGGCCACAAACACAGGTTTGATTGTAATTTGAAATTATTGAATGTCTCAAAGCCTTTATTTTGCAGCTCGAGAAAGAAACATCTAATCATTCGATTGGTTCCCACACCTATTACGTAATCGTGTAAATGAAAGCAACACTGATAATATAAAAGTAAGGACCTAAATATAGCATCTATTACTCACGAAGTATGATACATGGTTAAACGTCTGGTATGACTGGACGATAAGAAAATTACGCAACAGAACAAAAAATTACATGTCCGAGTGCATAAAATAGTTCGTTCGTATGTGAGTAATGTTTGATGTCACTAAATATGAACAATTGTCCTTCATAATAAAGGTTATATATCTATATAATGATAGTTCAGCTTTCCATAGCCGTCACTCGCTCGATGAGCATGAATTTTGATGCGGACCGATAACTTTCAGTACTTTGATTCTAATCGGTTTGTCTGTAAGATATATTTTTCTAAAAAATTGAGACTCATAAACTCAAACCGAGGATAACGCATGAATTATTGCAGAACATTTTAAACACTAAATCTAATACACGTGGAAACAAATTTAGCGTTATTACTACATAAATGTAATGTACTGTAATTAAGGCAAGTACGATTTTATTAGTTGAATATGAAATGCTCTATTTCAATGTATTAGAATGGAGATAAAGATTGAATAAAAAATCAGTAGACTTTAAGTACATGTACAAATAAAAAAGTAGTAGAATACAATGTACATGCTTATACAGGGACATAAAAAGTTTAGTCACAATTAATTATTAACTAGTTTAATGGATGATGGGAAACGCTTTATACACCAACCAGCGGGTTTGTAAAATTAATATACATATATATATTAATAAGCATTTTTCTGCAAAACAAATACAGTATATACATGATGGTTTATTATGGCAGAAGATGACACAAACATTTTCTAATATTGATTGTTATGAAAATGCCATCCTCCTTTCTTTTCTTGACGGATTAGTGTTGGACGAAACCAGACTTATCTGCGTGTACAAATTCACCACCACCGGAAGTGGCTCAGTCACCGGAAGTGGCACTAGCACCGATGACACAATAACTGGAGAAACAGGTGAATACTAATTCAAACTGTAATATTCATACTGCTGGTTTCTGTATCGTTCAGGGATATTGACAATACATTGTACTTTCTTTTAGGAAGGCGATCTATCGCATTCCTATGTCGCCGTTTCTATCTGCTTGTGCAAAAGAACAACAAATGCAGACATGTAACAGTATAGTTCGATGACGCTCAAGTAATTCAGACCAATATCCAAATATCCAAAAGTTTGAAGCCTGAAGGAATCAGTCGCATTATCGTAAGACAACACCTTTTGGCATGTGTGTGCTTTTTTGCCATGCACTATTTTTGAGTCAGGTGACAATTACTATTTATGCGGATTGCGCTGTGATTGTGTAGGCGTTTTCTGATATGGTTAATTCATAGCTGCATGTTCAAAAGTGAGAAGGTAAAATTATCGCAAGGGACGCTTCCTTGGAATTTGTTATTTTGAATATTCAGCAAATATTAAAATATAATAAGTCATGTATACATTCGGTATAGGTGATCATTGGCTTATCAATACTGAACAATACCATTTAGTATCTAATGAAACTATATACTGTCTTTTTATTACAGGCACATTTGACTTAGTTATTACATGCACACAAGAAGCCATCGCTGCCTTTTTTCCCTAATCCAGACCCCCAAATGTAATCCAGTATGACTTGAGGGGAGGCGCATTCGTTAACCAGTGTCCCTCCAGTTCAATCTGGAATGCAGCTGTCGTGACATACACTTCTTCTGTTCTGTTAACCCACTTGGTTGAGCTGGAAAAAAACCACATGGATACGTTTCGTTTAGAAATTGTGATAATGTGTCATAAGAATTCATTGATGTATAAGAATATAATTATTTACTATACTATTTGCAACTTTTACATTTGTTAACCACATTATAATAAATATCACATGGCATTGTGGGCAATACTTCTTTTATTCACGTGGCTGGTAATTAAGAACATTACTTGATATTACACACACAAACAGTACAATGAATCAAAGACATATCACTCCACACAATTATGAGTGTTTGAATTCTAAGATACATAATTTATGTACAGTCACACAAGTGAAGAAAGGCCACACATGGGGCAGACAAAATGTGGCCTTAATTGACAGTTAAACTTCATTCGGAGGTCATTTTGTCCTAAAAATCAAAAACAGGATTTGAAAGAATGGCATTTATTCACATGGGGTCTATATTCAGAGGTGGCCGCTGGTATAGGTTTGATTGTATTCTTACCGTTCGTCAATACACGAGCAAATGTTTGAACCAATGTATTATTTCATGTCGTCAATAAAAAAAGTTGTACAAATAACATGTATAGTATAAATCAGCTACAGTTTTTGTATAACATTGCATAAGCTCAACAGTGTTTGCCGTTTGGCGTTTTACATGTGGTGGTTACCATATTCCTTAAGCCAGCAAGAATTGTCATATTTACGGCCACTATACCGATTTTTTGACGCCGATTGTAAGTTTTCTTACAGCAAAATCCAAAGTTCAGAATATTACGAAGGGCATGAATAAAAAAACATTTTTTTAATCTACCTTCTTATTTCTTGGGTCTCGTAACTTTCAGCATCTATCCTTATTGATAATACAGCAGGAGGAAACACAATGAAGTGGTAAAGTGAACTTTTTCTTCCCGTGATTGTCACATACAGTATACAATAGGGATATGTATTACAGTACGCCTCTCAATTATCACTGTACACCGGAAAGTACTTCTCGATTTACGTCTCAACGTTGACATCAACGTTTAGTTCCAACTTTCAACGGCAAAAATGTGCGCTAGTCAGCTGTAGAAGATTTTGCGACATTTAGCGGCGGTTGTGAAATTTAACGGCAAGGTTGCGACATTTAGCGGCGGTTGTGACATTGAACGGCAAGGTTGCGACATTTAGCGGCGGTTGTGACATTGAACGGTCAGGTTGCGACATTTAGCGGCGGTTGTGACATTGAACGGTCAGGTTGCGACATGCCCGTAGTTAATTATGACATATAAATGATACGTAATCAACATTATGGAACTTCTTTTACTACGCGAATGAAAAAGATGTACAAATATCAACGAATCTCATTCGGTTTTAGATCTAAGTGGTTTCTAGAAGTCAATATATCATTATCTAAAAGAAAAGCGGTGAGGCACACAATTACGTAAACGTTTAAAAAAGGAAAATGCATGTAAAATAGCTCCGTTGTAAATGAGTTGCAGTATTTCAGGTCACTCAGTTTATAAACAATGTAACCGCATCCCTGAACATTTCTGGAATGTTTCTTCATTTCCGCATGCATAAAGTTAACTTGAAAGGCAATGTAATAAGTAATCAATCTAATGCATCTAAATTAAACAAAACAAGTGCTAATTACACGGGCTTGAAATAAGTGTGTAAATGCTTTCTTTATGTCTGGTTACCATGGTTTTGTCTGAACAGAACGTTGAGTTCAGTATATTTATATAATTAGTTTTTGCCACGACATGTATTTCCATTATTGCACATCTGGACATTCAAAGAGTCTTGACAAAGCTAGCACTTTTCGATCAACCCTTTGCAAACAATTTCCTCAAACACCTTTTGTATTCAAAGATAAAGATAACAAGTTTTTTGTTATCAAATTATTATATAAGACGTTTTCAGACTGTGTTACCTCGCTGTATGTGTATGTGCCTTCTCTAGTCTGGTTCTCTGATTGTATAACTGTCGTCATGTATCGTTTGCTCGTCATAAGTGTCGTCTGTGTCGTGGCTTTGGCATCAACAGCAAACAGACCAAAACGTAAGTTTTGTAATAAATATTTTATGCAAATAATACTATGTGAAATAAGTGTATTCCATCAAACATATTGCTTTACTCAAAGCAGAAAGTTGTTCTAAAAAGGTATCAAATTTGATTTTAAAAGTTCATTCTTTGACTTTTAAAGGATTCCCTTCCTTTTTTGAAAGATGTTCAAGGATAATAAAAACATAGATCTTTTTCCAAATTTCAAGATGGTTCACATTGAAGGATCTATGTAATCGGCTCCTATTTTTACAATATGATAAGATAATATTATGCTTGGGTTAATGCCATTAAGTGTATTCAAAGACCTATGCTACTCTCGTGTATAGAATACTCCGTTGGTCGTTGGTGTATTTAATAAGCATTTTATTGCTAATAGTTAATATCTTAAGCATATTTAAACTGCACTTAAATATTGAAATTAACGGTTCACACGCATGCACTAAAATGCACGTCTTGTACATTTACTTACTCTATTTACAAGTATAATAATGTTAAATCTTCCTGATACATGGTGCATGGTTACTTTGTTTTCTTCTAGGTGCGGCTGGTGATAATCCATGTACACATGACGCTCTCGCTGCTGGACAATTATACTTTGATGTACCTGGTATGATAATTAAACAGAAGATAAATGCAATAAAATAATCTGTTATATCATACACGCGGAAATATTTCAAAAAAAATTATTGATAAAATAATTATTTGAAAAAAAAGTTCCTAATAACTGCTCAACAAACCTCACATTTTCAATGGAACAGTAATGGAATAGCATCCGCTGGAGGCGGAGCTTTCTATCAAAAGGGAGGGTTGTTAATGGTCTAATTAATGGACCACCAGCTAATGATACTAACGGACCTCAGAAACGTGGTTTGTTCGGCAGTTATAGACAATTAATAGCGGATTAATATTAATTGTTGGGAGAAGATTGAGCGAAAATTGTGTTAACAAGATCTGTTATTGGTGGAATAAATATGATGAACTGTATGATATACATTGGTACATGGACCAAAGATAATTTTTTAATTTTCTGCTTTCCAATGTACCAGTTTAAGTTGAAATACAAGGCGTATTCGTTCATACATACAATAGTTGACTCCTACTACTGAAAGCGATTATAGTTTACAATTACTATGTAATGTTTCCATAAAAGCGTATTTATCATTAACAATACTGCGTGATGTTTCCATAAAAACGTTATTAATTATCAATTTCTTACATGTTCTATGTTATTTTTTGACGATGAACTTAAGTAAAATGGTTGATAATTGTAGGAGATGACACTAAATTCATTGAATGTGATTTACTTGGACATCCCAACGTTCTCGCTTGTCCTGACGGTTTGGTGTGGAACGAAGCCAGACTTTCATGTGTGTACAAATTTACCGTCGACGGAAGTGGCTCGATCACTGGAGGTGGAACAAGCACAGGCGGCACAATAAATGGAGGCACAGGTGAATATTTATTTAAGCTCTATCATTCATACTGCTGGTCTTTGTGTTATATAGGTGTAATTATTTACTGTAAAAACATGTACCCGAGCTTTAATGCAATAACATATTTGTAGTGTTGGTTGTTATTAAAATACATTTACAGAAATATATAAAACGATTTAATTTTACTTTCATTTTATGTTTAGTTAATGAAGTATTGTTAATTTCCTAAATGCATCACATTACGACCAACAGTTTTTCATCTTTCATACAGACATATGACACCTGGTAGTTATTCTTTTAGTTAACATTTTGTAACATCAATCATATCATATAAATGTGTAGTAACTGTTATAGGTCAATATCGAAACAATAAATTTCGATCATTATTTTTATCCTTGCAGGCACCAACAACTTAGTTAATCCATGCACACGGGATGCCATCGCTTCAAATCAATTATTTTTCGCACATCCTGACAAAACAAAGTTTATCCAATGTGATTTGTGGGGAGATGCTTACGTTGTAGAATGTCCTTCCGGTCTTGTGTGGAACACAGCTGCCGAGACATGCGCATCCAGTTTCTTTAATCCAGCCAGCGTTGCCGGAAAATAAACATTTTTATTATCTGCCAATAATTGCAATTCCGATATTGTTTGAATGCTTATCGAGAACAACTCGTCAAGTACTCGTTAGATTGTATTAACATGAACACTTATATCAAGCATTTGAAATAAATTTTATCTGTTGAGTTTGTTCTTCTACTTCTATTTATATGTCATTAGTTATATATCAGAAAGTAAAACACCCGGAATGCCGGGCAATTTCACATGCAAGAACACGCCTCTATACACAGTCTACGATAAACCAGTTTTGCCACTAATGAGCTATTAAAGACGCACTTGAATGGTGTGCACACTAGCTACCGACATCCGTTCATTTTGAGCAAATTGATTTTCACCCTTACAATGTAAGAACCAAAACAGCAAAGCTTTCGCCATCGGATATAGATAGGCCAGTCTGCACACGCATATAGTCTGACCAGGCTCTTTACTGGAAGAATTTTCATTGTGTACGCCCTTTAATGGATACTGGGCAGGTCGACAAGTCTTTCCTTGAAATTCAGCGGGTTAAGGTGTCAGAGCACTTTCAAATTGACGAAAAGTACTGTTCGTAGCTATATTAAATTCCACACTATGCCACAGGTAACTGTATCATGAATATATTGTAAAAATACGAAAAAAAAATATTAATATGTTAACAAGGTATATTTCAACGAAAATTCTCTGGACGATCACTGAGGAGGCTTTTGTTTTTCAATTTCATCAAGGATTCCGGTGAATTCATGCAAATGAATATACTTTTTACGGTCGTAATTGAAAAAAAAATAACATATTCCTTTGAAAGCTTACATTATTTTACCTTCATAACATGTAATTCAACGTTTAAATTTCGATTTTATCTAAATATCAACGTAAAAACTTGATTCTGTCATTGTGACCTCGATGACTCTAGAGAAATCCCAGTGTATTTTGTAACGTTCGTTTTCATTTGCCGGGAACAAATTCTTGTACATACGTCATTTCACCTGAGGAAACACGTTTGGAATCGGCCAATGAAAATCGTTGTCACAAAAAAATTAAAGCCGAAAATTTGTTTATTGCTTAAACATTCACATGTAACGAATTTACCAATTGTCATTGGGGTAAATGTGTCCCAACAGTTGTGTTTTCTAAGTGTAGCTGTTCATTATGTTTATACACAACGGTTAAGTCTAAATATCGTCTATTTTATGTAAATTTAGTGGATGTCAAAATCACCTCAGTGATCGTCCCGAAGCATTGATTTACATTTTGTGGCATAACTCGTGAACTAGACGACGGATTTCTCTGGGATTTTGCATGAATGTTGTTTTAACAATATGTTGTATGAATATAATCGATCACTGGAAATATCTTTAGCCAAAAAAATGTTTGATGCTTAAAAAATCTTGGGATTTTTGTTTAAATATACCTTTTTTTAAATCAGTATTTATTTTTTATTCATTCATTTTTAAGCTATTCATGATACAGTTACCTGTGCACTATGCTGGATATAGATTCAAAACATATAAAGTTTGATAAATTGTGTGGTATGTATGGACCATAGACCATAATGGATCTTTTAGGTGGGTTAAAGTTTTTAAAGGTGGGAAATTATCTGTTGAAGATGATACCCGTTTTGATTGACCTATAGCCTCTGTTACCAAAGCAAAAATCTCTGTTGAGCAGGACGCGCGATTGTCAGTAAAAGACTTAATCATTTGTATTGGGATCATATCAGAAGGAAGTATGCAAACAGTTCCTGAAAAGGGTTTGCACGAAAAAAGGTTTAGGTGCCATGGTTACCTAATTTGCTCGTTGAAGAGCAAAAAGATCAGCGCTGCCCGTGTACTCTTAAAGCTTACGAAGGTTGTGATAGTCAGATCCTTTCGAACTATCTTGCAAGTGATGAAACCTAAACTATCAAACTTATTCACCTGACCTGAGTTCCTGTGACTTCTTTTTATTTCCAAGACTAAAGAACTGCTTAATGGAAAGAAATATAATTCCAGAAATTCTCTTGGCAGTGCCGTTCTCCGTGATCTTCATCATATACCGAAAAGAAAAGACTAATTACTGCTTTTAGAGATTGGGTAAAAAGGTTACAAAAATATGTTTCTGTAAAGATGGATATTTTGACGGTCCATTCGACAGCTATGGTAATAATTTCAGAGCCGTCCCAGAGAGAGAGAGAGATGGGGGGAGAAAGAGAGAAATAGGGGGGGGGGGGGGGGGGGGTACAGGAGCATTGGGCATTTATATCCCTACTCTTTTCAAATAGTTTTTCCTGCTTCTTTATCGAGTCAGGTATAAAGCACTGACTCACGTTTCGCCCATTTTCTACGATTTTCTTAATACAGTGCGCGGCTTGATAGTTGAGATGAGGACACTGCAAAAACATATCTGAAATATTGATAGGCGGAACCGATATTCGAATACATGACCATTCGTTTAGTAGTTCAAGGCATTACCACTCGTCCTTCGATCTCATTTTTTATTTATTTTTGCAAAAACGTAGCATTTAGGAAATCTGGACCCGATGACAGAACTATTGACAGGAACCTCATATTATTCCTGGTAACTAGTGACGTCAGGTCATGAGTTTGAGTATATCACTTATGTTAAAACATCTTTTTAGGCGCACAATCGCTTTTATAATCCACTTTAAGAAGTGATAGTTTAGTTTGGATAGAGCAAACTTTGAGGGGAGTGATAAAACGTAAAGTATCAAGGTAAATCAATACAAATTTTAACTAATAGCAAAGTCAAAGCAACTAATAGGTCGATTGAGTCATTAATGAGAAATGCTTAGCGCTACACATAAGTTATTATCATTTCTGTTAATGTATCACCCTGTTGAAAAAGGCAGACAATAATATGCAAAATAGTCCGATATCTATCTTCACGCATTTTTAAAATTGTTTTTCTCATCTAATCATTTAAACAAAAAGATGACAGAGGAACGAGACTCTCCAACGTACATCTTTTTATCGACTATACACTTAAAACAGGCGTTAAAATCAAGTTATCAGCTTAAAATATCCAGAATTGTCATTCGTTATCTGTAACATTCATCTCTGCTAACGTTGGTTCTTGTAAGACAAGAAATAAAGTCACCAAGTGTATACGCTTAACAACAAGAAAGTTTGAAACAATGTCTTTTGTACAATAATTTGGAGTCAAAAGAAGTGATAAATTTCCTGAAACCAAAGAAAATATTTTATTTATCAAGCGCACAATTTCTAGACGGAAGCTCGGTAATAAAGTTACAAAATGAAATCGCTTATATCATAGAAATAACAAGAACAACTTTAACAAAACGTTATACTTAGACGAATTACAAGAAGCATTGGTTTAAGTTTTTTGTATGAAGTTGCTTTTTTCATAAAGGATATTGACCGTCTACTTTATTAATTCCTCCATTATGGAGAATATAACATATTTACAAGTTATAGATAATACACATATTTTGACAATAATGAGTATTTGAAAAATGAATACATTAATGTATATTGTTCACATGTACATGGTATTACCATACCATACATCAATGGAATAAAGTACACCCTAAATACTACCAAATCCACCATAGTCTGATATGGTACAACCACATTAAACTTACATCTAATGATGTTCCCGATATTATACCACGTTATCATCATAGAACGATACCTACATTACTAACTTACGTTTTAACAACAGAGCAGACGAACAGATTCAGGTAACGCGAATAGCCAGTCCAATGATTGACCAATCAAAAATGACCAAAATCGCCATTAGCCAATCAAATGACCAGGATTAGCCAAACTAGTAATAGACAATACAGTAAGTACTCGCAAACAGATATAATAAACAAATACTCGCAAGTATAATTCGTCTAGAAAACAAAAATCAGAAGTTGAACGTTATCGTGTAAAATTATGACAACAAATACTAATGTATTTGAGTATCAGAAAAAAACGTAATAAAACTTGACAACATGTGTTTGATTATTTTTTAAACGTTGATATGGATTTATGTGAATAATAAGTAACGACAACTCTGGATAGAGATTGGGCGAAATATTCGGCATTTTCGCTTTTTAATCAATTCTTTCTTGACTAGGATTAATTGTTAAGCTTAACTATATATATATATATATATAAGAACATAGATCACGAAAGGCAAACAATGAATCGTATAAACTCAACTATTCGGCGTGATATAATTTATTCCAAATGCGTATCTGAATTCGTTGTGAGAGGGGCGATAGTGAATATATAATTGTCTTCAATGTCCTATCATTACTTGGCAATCACAGCTTTCAATCATGTTATTACATTTTGCCATTACAAATATGATATTGTTTCTTTTGTTCTAGCTAATGCACCTTAAGAAAATCTTGTGATATCCAAAAATACATTCGTAGATTCAGTTTAATATTTCGACATTTAATTGACATATATTGACTTCGTTTCTTTATACACGTGTTGGGTGACTAATCTACACTGATTGAGCAATGAGACATCACCAGTCACACGATGACATACCGACCTAGTAGGGTAAGTTTGTATAGGACAGCGCGTCAACAAAGTCCCTGTCTCAGAAAAAAGTAGAACTATCTGAATCAACACGGAACAAACAATCGTCTTAGCAGTAACAAACAAACAGACAAACACACAGACAGCTCATTACACTACAGACAAGGAGTATATAGAAGGATGAACGTCGGTAGATATTAAAGCATATATATGACGCATGGAGTATATGTTTATATGAATGCTAAACCAAGTTTCCATCTTGAAGTTCGGAAAAACTAAGAAACCTACACAAATGTCTTTTTTGATGGACACAATAAATTCCGGAATTATATACGAGATATGCTAACATTATAAAATTGTAACCAAACAGTTATACCTACCTAATTACGCATGTATTAAACTAACTACCAGCATGTGTGCTTTCTGTACTAATGCCAGTCAGAGTTTTAAAACTAACTTCAACTGAACACCACAATTCACACAAATGAGCCCCCAGTATATTATGTAGGTCAGTTGTATAAAACAAGTGGACTGTTTGTGAGCAGAGGTGTTTGAAGTGAAAAAATACGAACTTTCTGTTTCCGTTCAAAGACAAAACGTGTACCAATTAACACAGTTACTATCACTGTGCTTGTCAACATTGGAATGTTCACTCACTTCTTTTACTTTATCTTCAATTGTATGTACTACTTAAGTATCTAGATACTAATTTATCAATTCTGTAATAAAACAGTACGATTTTCAACTCGTTAGCATTTTGTGAGTTTAATTGCTAAATACCTTCTTCACTTAAGGTCACCACGGCTCGGTCTAAAGGGCCGGGCACTTCTTTTTGTGTAAAGGCTTCGGCTACACTTGACCCCGTTTATAATTATCGCGTACGTAATGGTTTCCTTTTAAGATTCATGACGAAGCTGGAAGTTTCGTTCAACCCTTTGTCATTTATGTGCCACCAACGCCTATGTGCTTAGATAAAGAGGTTAATATGTCACATTTTGGGTTTATATAAGGATTGCTACCTCGGATAAACCGCACAGACTTCAAGTGACTTCTTCTGTCTTATCCAGATTGTGATCAGTACCTTCCATCATGTATCGTCTGCTCGTATTAAGTGTCGTCTGTGCATTGACTTTAGCATCACCAGTCGTCAAACGTAAGTAATAATTTATTTTATAAGCTTGCTAAGAAAAAAACATTGGAATATTTTAAGTTTTCATTTTAACTGTTGTAAATTAAAATTGTGTTACTCGAATTTTATTCAATTGTACGCCAGAGTTTATTCCTACTCGCTTGCTAGTATTATAATTATTATCTAATTTATAAAATAGTTAATGGAATATTAGTAATTAGCATGCATATTAAGAAATTACTCTTTTAGATGTAAAACATGAAAATACATGTTAAGCATCGAAGTAGTTGCGAGTTTTGACATACTTGAAATAGTTGACAGAATTTCAAAAAATGTTCTTCCAGGTGAAGCAGGTGACAATCCATGCACACCGGCTGCTCTTGCTTCAGAAAGCACATACTTTGCTGTCGCTGGTAAGTCACTTACGATATTCAATTATATTCAACCAATCTTTTCATTCAATTAACTATCAACTTTACATAATAGAAAATACCTTCCACATTTATTGAGACATAATTTGTTGTAGAAAATACCTTTTAGATACTTATAAAATTGCGTATGTATAAAGTTAGTACCTGGTGTCCATTATTCATAGTACCGTAAGTCATTTCTCTGTAAACGTATGAAGTAGACTTATTTCCGTAGCTGGTGAGTAACTTAACTTGAAGCTGGTCAAGGATTTAAAATATTATGTTTAAAATTACATACACGTATATAAACATTTTCTCATCTACGACAATATTAAATAAGGACATAGTGCTTTTAGTCACCCGTTCAACTATTTAAGCACCATCGCATTGTTTTTGAAAGATTTAAAAAGTGAAGTAAAACGTTTGATAAGGAATTAATTTAGGCCAAATAATATGATTTGCTGTTTAGGAGATTAAACCAGATTTTGGATGTAAGTATACATGCAATTGTCTATTCAGTTAAATCTACAATATTAAGAAAATACGCTTTATCTCTTCAATTTACACAAATACCATGATAATATTTTATTACAGATAATGATACAACATTCATTGAGTGTGACTTGTTAGGTAATGCTAATGTCATTGCATGCCCAAATGATTTGGTATGGGACCAGTCCAGACTTTCATGTGTGTACAGATTCTCCGTGGCCGGAAGCGGTACTGGAACAAGCACAGGAACCGACAGCGGAACAAGCACCGGAACCGGAAGTGGCACTGACTCTGGTACTGGATCTGGAACCGGTAAGCATGCAATGGAATAAATTTTTTAAGTCTAAACCTACATCTTGTTAACTTGCTTAAATAAAAAAGATGGACCCACCTCCGTGGTCGAGTGGTTAAGGCCGCTTACTTCAAATCGCTGTAACCTCTCATTGATAGAGGGTTGTTGGTTCGACCCCAGTTACCGACCATGTCTCTTTATGTGAGAAAGTAGGCAGTTGCATATGGAGGATGGGAGTCTAGTACTGGTTCTTTCCAGGAACGACCTAATGACTTCTAACCTATTTAAATAAGAATTACGATTACGAGATTGATTAAGTGGTGAAATTGTTGGTACGAAATCACGAAACATTATTCACAGTTTCGTTCCGTCCATAAAGATGTTTTACAATCCCTGCAGTAAAGAGCTTCTACTGTTCTGATACAGATACAAACTGTATTTACAGTCGGTTAACATATAACAAAATAACATTAGCTATGTATAGCTATTGACCGACATGTATATTGCATTATAGACTGTGATGAAACATTTGGAGATTTGACTGATACAAATTTAATGTAACAGCTAGCAATACAAGTATTTGAAAGTAATTGGAACAATCAAATCTAGTTTCCATGACGAACATTTTGATTTCTTTGTTTGCAGACTCCGGTACAGTAACCGACCCTTGCACCAAGGAAAATATCGCTGCTGGTAAACTGTTCTTCGCTGATGTGGATCCTAAAAAGTTCATCCAGTGTGACTTATGGGGAAATAGTTTAGTAGTTAGCTGCCCAGATGGTCTCGTCTGGAACAAATATTCTGATACATGTGCATCAACAGCTATCAGCCTAGGAAAATAAACCCTTAAATAACTTAGTCCGTATTTTTTAAACACGTCTACTAGTATTCCAAATGTTTTAGGTTCGTACTGCAGTCGTTGTATATAGATGTAATAAAATCATCAAACGTTAATAAACTATTTATATCTCTAACAAGTTGTTTTAACTTAATCATTACTGCCCTATTCTGTTTATATAAAATGTTTTGTTTATTAAAGTGGCATCCCTTGGATCCCAAGTTGACTTATGAGACACCTATCTTTAGTGCGCACTGTATACTGTGGAATCATTAATTTTCGTTGAGGATTTAATTTCGTGGATTTCGTGGGTCGGCTCATCCACGAAATCAAATCCCCACGAATTTAAATGCAGAGATAAGGCATTTCTTTTCAAAAATCAAAATCCACGAATTCATGTCCCCACGAAATAGCCATTTTAGTAAAAACCACGAAAATTGAACCCAACGAAAATTAATGATTCCACAGTATCCTAAATCCTTTCTCTTTTTGCCAGACGCCTGGCTGAGGTGAGCCTACGGTAACCATTATTTAACTAGCTGTCGGCTCACCATCCGCGGACTGCATCACTTGTAATACATGCTCCACTAAGGTTCGAATCCTTGACCTCCGACCCCGAACGCGGAAACCCTACCCCCCGGGCATGATTGTGTTCTTGTATTAATTAAACAATAACATGTTGCTTCAAGAGTGAATAGTATAAGTTCTGTCTTTTCTGTGACTGGACTGAACATGCCATGTTTAGAGACATAAACAAGTATTGTTTTACTTCATTTACATAAATTCGCCATAATATGACAGTATGAGTCATGCATCCACCAAACTAGGCAGATATTTGACTTAAGTCTACAGTCGTAAACTTCAAAACATAACATCCTCACACACTGAAACTTTTAAATCCGTTACAACAAAATAAAAACAAATGAGCACAATTATAATTTGATAAAAAGATTTTATGTACTAAGTACGTGATACAGCAAATGTTGTGGTTTCTTTTACACCCAACTTGAAAGCTGACATGGACAACATATCAATACATATAAAACATTTTATTTAAGTTCCATAATGGGTAGAACTTTTGTAAACATATCCAAGGGAGGTAAGTGAAAAGCTACAATGAATATGATGTGGTTCTCCTTCCATGTTGTAATGCACCAAATGCTTTGTAGATACACGTCAACGGGAACCAGTTTACTGGTGGCTCTTCATACTTATTTCAAAGTTGACTGAAAGAGTAGACATCAATTCTCCGTTTCTCGTGCGTATTGGTATAAAAGTACATATTCACATGAGGATGCTCCGTGGTCTAGTGGTGACGCGATGGTCGTCTGGCTTTGATTCTCGGCCACACCATTCCAACTCCCCACAGACGCTTTTCAGTGTCCCCATCCCAACTACCGAGTTAAGCACATGTACTGTGACCAGAAAATCACAGGAAAAAATTCACGAGGCGCGTGTATTGATGCTTTACACCGGCTGTTCCCTCACTCTGGGACTGCACTGAAATGGTCATAGCTGTCGATTGGGTCGTTTAAACAACAGATAAATAAATAAACAAACACATCCTCGTCAGGTGTCAATCTATTTTGCCACGTATATAACATCAACCAGTCATCTAGTATTCGTAATCGAGCAAGACAGAAAACGTGGCAATATGAAGTGTCGTATTGCACGAGGTTAACAAGTTAAAGTTGTATTTCTGGTGCCGAATGAATACTTTGGAACAGGTGGAGAATCAAATAATAGGAATTACTATAGTCATATATATATGTACGAATATAAAAAAATGTTCACAACCTGAGACCAAAAACCTTAGTCATTGAATGTTCTCCTGTGCCTTCTTTGACAGGACGCCCGTGGTACAAGTAGCTATCATAAGGCAAAGTATAAATTGTCTCAAAGCCTTGTTTCTCATAAATTCTCTGAGAAAAATTCGATGTCCCTTCACCTTTGATAACCTTGAACCCTAGCTCCCTGCTCATGGCAACAGCTGCAGCAAGAAGTTTCCCACCGAGTCCCATTCTACGATACTTTTTATTGACCCCTAATGTAAAGAAATGTACAGCTTCATCGACACCGTAACGCTCGAGAAATTTGATATCTTCGTCTTTATGGGTTAAGAAAGTAAACAAACTTCTTAATGGTTCGTAATGGAAAGACGCTAAGTCCATCGGCGGATCGGAGGATTTCATCGTTCCAATCACACGTATACCCATTATTTCATTGGTGTCTTTTGATATCATGCAGATAGAAACGTTACACTTAAGGTTTTGCAGAGTTGCGTCTTCGAATTCTTTGTTCCAGATGACTCCAAACGATCGGCACAACGGTTCATCAGGAGTGAAATGATTTCCCATAATATCGTAGGTCTCTTCGTATCGATCAGTTGTAATTATAGCAAGTCGGCCATTCTCGATTTCATACTTATTTTTTATCTTGTCCAAAGCCTGAATAATGTATAAGAACATGAAGAACGGTTATTAAGTATTACAAGTAGCGTACTACATCCCTATATCACTACAAACTGCATACATGTAGTTTCTAAATAATTAATATCAAAGGTAATCGTTGTGTCCATTTCTTCGTATCGTCGAAGATTTATAATAATTACTCCCCTTCTATTTCATCATACTTTTAACAGCTTTAAAACAGTAATTTAACGGTTCCTAAATTTACTACGGCAAGACACCACTAAAAAGGAAAGTAAAACTACACTAATATAGTGGGACCGTTACGTCATGGCCACGTTAAGATATATGCATAGTATACGTAAGCGTATGACTAAAGAGTTATTTGACGAAACTTTTTAATACAAAACAACCCGACAGTGTACCACGGCTTATAATTATATCATACCAGTTTAAACTAAAATTTAAACCATTATCCAATCGGTTGTCTATATATACTCCAATCATTGCGTCTTGACAAAGGGGTTTGTCACAAAAAAAGTTTTTTTCCATGTAACCCATATATATCTAGAAGGGAAACAACTTAGACAATTCGAATTTTCCAACGCGTGTTATAAACTTCCATGTTATTGCAATGCAGTACAAAATATTTAACTCATATATAGTGCACCGTATGGGCAACTCAACACGCTTACAGAAAATGTATACTTTTACTACCTTTAAAGATATTCTAAACTCGCTATTGAAGATTTTTCACTCGAAAAATGGTCAAATTTTACAAAACGACACACTGTCGTAAAATCGCAGCGTGTATACCGGTATACATGTACAGAGTGGAAATGTTAAATTACTGACACAACTTCTTAGAATGGGCCGTAATTCATAATAAAACACTATAATATACTAACTGCCAATGATTTCGCATCTCGGAAAGCTCTTTTAGCGGAGAATTTGCGTATTTTTTTATTCAATAAGCCGGCCACTCGAAGTTTACTTCCATGACGGGTCACATGACTATGGTGGCTGATTTATGCCATGTCATATTTTCGCTTTTTCGCCACAACAAAGCGAAAATGCGAAAAAGCGAAAATACGACAAAGTCAACTTTGTCGTATCTTTGCATTGTTGCATTTTCGCATTGTCGTGGCGAAAAAGCGAAAATACGACAGATGAAGGGCGACAATACGACACCAAAGATGTGTCGTGTTTTCGCCTAACATATGTCGTATCTTTGCTTTTTCGTGGCGAAAATGCAACAATGCGAAAACACGACAAAGTCGACTTTTTCGCATTGTTACATTTTCGCATTGTTGCATTGTCGCATTTTCGCACAAAGTTGACTTTGTCGTATTTTCGCTTTTTCGCATTTTCGCTTTGTTGTGGCGAAAAAGCGAAAATACGACATGGCATAAATCAGCCACCATACATGACACTCGCCTAACTCGTGATGAAAGCTTAAATCTGATTGCATGAGCGATACTCTGTGTTATTTGTTTACAATTTACTTGTACCCTGTGCACTCTATCCTTTTCACTACGCTATCGGGAACCATACCTAAAAATACCACACAGTATCGCTCATCTTATCAAAATTAAGCTTTCATCACGAGTTAGGCGATTGTCACGTGACCTATCAAGGAATCCGCAAACTGAACAAAAAATGTAAATTCTTCATTAAAAGTGCATCCCGAGATGTGAAATCATTAGCAGTTAGTAAATTATACAATATAGGATATAAATATACTGTTTGGTTATGAATTATGACTCATTCCATGAAGTTTTACCTGTAATTTATCAGTTTCGCTATAGATTTATACACGCTGCGATTTTACGACAGTGTGTCGTTTTGTAAAATTTGACCATTTTTCGAGTGAAAAATCTTCAATAGCGAGTTTAGAATATCTTTAAAGGTAGTAAAAGTATACATTTTCTGTAAACGTGTTGAGTTGCCCATACGTTGCACTATATATGAGTTAAATATTTTGTACTGCATTGCAATAACATGGAAGTTTATAACACGCGTTGGAAAATTCGAATTGTCTAAGTTGTTTCCCTTCTAGATATATATGGGTTACATGGAATTTTTTTTTTGTGACAAACCCCTTTGCGTCTTGATAGTAATATTATAAAGAACACGTGCGTTTTACCTGTCCGGGTTGTCATCATTCAAATCGGAGCTGTATAAAGCAATGGCTAATTACCGAAGAATAGCAATGCTTGCAAACCCACAAACTCTAAAAATTACAAACCTATAGTTTGTATCTTATGATATTACACAATTTTGAAGCGACTCCTGTCCGCAGTGGTGTATAATCTGTTTCTTTGTATTATTCGCTCTAAATCCTTTACTGTACACACAAAATTCTCTTGCGTATCAAATTAACAGTTTAAACAGCATGCGTTATTACGTGCTATAGAACAAACTGCGTAGCAAAGGTGAGCAGTAGAAAGATGTTTGTCAAAACTTGACAACTTCACACTTACAGGGTCTCGACTTAAAATCAAGTTTGGTGGTGTTTGTGTATCAAATCCGTCACCAAGTGACGATGTAGGAAACTGTTATCACAGGGCGATACATACTTGTTTGTTAAAAAGTACTGACAGTATGATGGGGCTTATAGAAGACACATACTAACATCCCATTGACTCATTGTTTATCTAGTATTATCACGTACATACGCATGAACATACTTCTTTAAATTTAACAGTAAAGTAATCAGAAATCTTATTTTGATTTGGGTTCAATGTTTTATAATGTAATCATAGTGCTCGCCCAACTTTCTTTTCAAATTAGTGACGGGGATAATTTCATTTCATTTTTTTTGGCTTTCTTATCGTAATTAACCCGGCGTTTTCGAAGAACGACTTAGTACATACTGCGCATGCGGAACACTAAGACGGTTAGAATGTATGGATGTGTGTTCATCGTAATAAAAAAAGCTACAGCCGCTACCATACCTGTTAATTTTCTTATTTACGATGAACATTCAAATATGCGCCCTAACCTATACATGTAAGATGAATAATCACAAGAACAGAGGAAAATAAGACTAAGTCATAAAAAAGACGAAAGTTCATAATTATGTTTCATATTTGCTTTAGACCACCGCAGAGTTTTAGCATTTTATGCGACTTTAAAGAAATATTAAGAGTTGTTAACAGCGGCTCGGCACCTGTATTTGATACTTTCCTGAATTAAGATATATACATCTCGGAAATATCAAGTGAAGTATGGCAAATGATGACAGCGTGATAATAAACGTATAATTTACGACGACATATGACAACCATACTGGGGTCTTATGGGTGGTGTTCTATTTACTGCTATTTCTCAGTTCTAATGCCTTGGGTTAAACGCAGTTTTCAGTGATATGAGTCAGTCTTCCAGGATTCCTGGATTATATTCTAACCAGTACAAAAAGATCGTCTTTAACTATAATATAATGTAAAAATCTTACCTCAACAGCTTTTTCTAAAGTTAAATTATCCACAACACTCATCTTGCTGTCAGAATGTCGCTACAAAAAGAGAGTTTGATATCTACAAGCGAATACTTCTACTGTGTTAAGTATATTGTTGTGACAACACTGATCACGTACAGTAACAGTAAAATTATTCATTAGATTGAAACATGTGTGTATAGAAATAAAGGTTCAGGTTGCATGTAAGCTTGAATGCTCACACTTGAACGTTGATCACTAGAACGGACGTATGATGAGATCTATGCACGTAAACCAGTAGATTTATTATTTCTAATGATATAAGTAATGAAGAAATTCATTTTACCACCCGACTTATTTATTTCCTGTCATTTACTATCAAATTCATCCAGTTAATACCGTATATAAAACTCATCTCAAACTTCAATATTAATTCCCATTAAACGTGTGAGCATGAATCATATTTAGTGGTACACACAGAAGTATAATTATTGATAGGGTGCAAGTTTAATAATTAATAACTGTAATATTTCTAGTGATTCAACCCTGATTACCAATGTGGCTACGGGGCTAGATGGATTTAAAATTAGAAGAAAACAAAACTATTTTTTGTAGACTTAATCACAGTAAAATGATTATCACTATTGTATAGATACAATTTGTACCACAAGGACATTCACTAAATTTCATAAACGTTTTTTGAATTGGAAATATGAAATACAGGTAACACTCAGCATAAATGTAATATACAATTATTCACTACACTCTAATTAGTTATAAATTCAGATTAATTGATTTATTTTATCGGATTCAACGCCATTTTCAACATTATTTAAGTTATATCGTGGCAGGCAGTTTATTCCAACCAGCTTCCAGTTTTAGGTCAGTTTACTCTTCTTAATAGAATTATCATTATTATTACTGTAGATATTATACGTGCACAGATTTATGAGGAGTAGTATATATCACACACTGGATCTTCTGGAATGTCTACAACACAGGTCAATATACTCTACTATTTTTTCCTGCAGCTCGGGCAAATCTCTATAGAAAAACAAGAAGAAGAACAGCAGAACAATACTTCACTATTATAACAAATATATTCTCCCTAGACGGATGTATCGACCTCATCATTGTCAATAATAATAATAAAGTACAATACACTACTATTGTAGCATGTCCAATATTCTCATACTATTTAATTGGAACTAATCGGCTTTCATTCGCGTGACTGTATCTATTAATTTCCAATTAAATTTACATAATTTGAAGCCCTAATTACGATTCAACCAGGTATCGATTAACATTTTCACTAACTGCGTATTTCAATTTTATTCACTCTTATGCAGTTGCTTGACCTGTGAATTTCACTTTTTCTGCAGCTAGCTGAAGTCACTTCAAATAACACTGAGACAGATTATTTCACTTATAAATACGTACCAGCTGTAAGAAATGTAACAAGTGTTCAACAGTGATGTAAGATTTTAAAATTTCCTTTGATCAAAGTAATGTTTAGTCCTGAACCTAAATACGATAAGATCATTACATGCTCCACATATAGGCTATGTGAGTTAAGACATGGAAACAATGGGTGTCCCAAAGTATTATACCAGTATAGACACCAGTCCTATAAACCTCTCATACTATACAAACATACAGCAAGAAGTTCATTTAACCCATACTAGGCCATTGTTCTCAGCAGATATTTCCGAAGTGCTTGCCTGTATCCAAGTCTTAAAAAAGGTCAAAGTATGCCTTTTTCACGTACATAGAATCGAGCATAGCCATGTAAAAATACAAAATCAGTACGGGTAGCACTCGTGTTTCCTAGTATAACGAGATAGGTAGAATCACATTAATTCTGTAAACTATTGTAATCAGAGATAAGAGCATATTTTTGCTAAAATCTTACCTCTACACAGTCGAATGACTCACGTCCCTAGTTTACGCTACCATTCCACGATACGACCCCAACAATACTAGTGAAGTCTACAGCTGATATTTTAACGTAAACAAATCCTTTGTGCACTAAGCTAACATTCTCCACGCTAACAGACTCAATGCCACTAGAACAGTATACAGATACTACTCTGTGGTTCGTACTATAAGGTGTATCTCTCCTCCATCGATTTTTGTCTGCCTGCGATTTTCCTATAATTTTATTTCGTTCTAAGCAATTTCTCCAGCATTTCATTCTTTCTGGACGTCTTGTGGAAAATGACATTTTTAAAGGAAATGCCGACAGGAAGTCTGTTTGGTTCACTAATATAATTATATTGCGGATGCATTACGTATTCATGAATATAAATATTATGCATAAAAGCCATCAGATCGTATCAATACAACCAAACTTACGATCCTTGTATTAGAATCGTAAATAATAATGGAGAGAAACTGGTAGAATCAACAGTTATAATCATAATATGTATGTAATTGCTATGCGCATACTAGTAAAGCATCTCGCATTTAACACAGTATTTCCGCGCACCAATTCTATTTTAACTATTTTCCTTTACGATTGTTATATTTCCATATGCTACTATACTATCAGATTATCTCACTCGGAGACATAATTATACAGTAAAACGTACACTATGTATAACATCTACACTCGATTACACCACGCTGTAACAACTGTTTGTAAGACGCTGGGCAATTAGTACTGAACGAAAGGTCGAAAGTTCGAATCTTGGCCCCGTCTTCCGATACTTCTGGGTCGCTTTTATAGTGTTCCAACGCAAACTATTGAGCAAACACTGGGTTTAGAAAATCACAGAAAACAGGTTAGGGGTATATTTTGCACAATAAAGAACCAATAAAAAATATGCTCAGTTCGCCTGTATCTTCTCTCGCTTCTTCCTGAGATGGGCATGAAATGACCATACCTGTCGAACAGGCCGCTAAACAACAGATAAACTAAACAATAGTTTTCATTTTTATATTCATATCACTAATTTACCATTGTTCATTAAAATACTCCTATTATTGCATTAATACATTCATGTACATGGTTTGGTTCTAATTAAGGTCCAATAATACTGACATAACCTGAACTGTATACGAGCATTACCTTGTAAATGATGAATCAAATTTATACAATAATGTATGAACGCCATGTCAATATGAAATATACATTTTATTACTTCCAATGCAGGAGAGCTCATTCATTACAATTACGCCACAATAAACACACTATTGTACAAAGAAAATTAGATATATACAATTAACACAAACAAAAAACACATAACACCCTCCCCTTAATTACCATAATCTCAGGCATTCTCCAAAAGCGTCATATATCACTGATACGTGAAACTTTCTCTAAAGGTATAATTGTGTATAATATAAAGAACCGTAAGGTTAAAGTTAAAGATATCACAACATGCAATTTATTACACAGCCACACGTATTTAATCGTAGGCATGTTTTACAACGCATCAACAACAACGAGTATGTTTACTACAAATTCTCCATCTCGGGTGTACAAAAATAAAAGTCGATAATAATTCAGAATAAGATTGTTTTAACTGTAGATAAAACATGTATATCTAATCATAATAATATTATTTAGCATGTTTAAGTTTAACAAAATAGAACGGTTATTTTATTTAGACTTAATCGTTACTGCATGCACATCATCGTAATTATATAAACATATGAATTGCACGCGTGAATTAACATTTAATTGCTGGTATAAAGATAATTTAATTAGCAAATTAATTTTACTTGGCTAACAGATCATTTCAATAGTAAACTATTTTGGTAAGGGAGATAATCTACGGTATCAGTATTAGATGAACTGGTCCCCGTTTAATCTGTACCCGTTGACCCAGTACAACATTTGTAACTGCAGCATGGAACGGAGACCAATTAACAGATTGGAGCGCCTGTGTACTGTCTTTTATATTTCGTGTCAAACAAGGCATTCTATCATTAATTTACGAACTAAACTAAACAGGAGTTCTACACAAACGACGTAAAGCATGTATCACATAAAAAAGACGACATTTTAGATTTTAATGATGATCACTCCAACACGATCGTTATTCATTAATTCTAATGGCTCGCAGATAAATCCTTTGACGTAGTTCATTATGTTATGGCACGCTACTCGTTTGTTCATACCATTAGTTAAATTCATCAGTATATGCATTCATTTTCATTCCATTAAATTGTTCATCGTATGATGGGTTTGGAAAATGTTCATCTTCATTAGTTCCTACTTTTCTACGCCTGAAAGTATACAGTGTTCATATATCAGACTATACTGTATATATACATATCCGTATAATTGAAAAAAAATGTATTCGAATATTTCATTCATACAAAAATAGTCATGCGATTTCTGTATCAAGAAAACATTTCCCGACATTGGCGATATTTTTAATTTCACCAATCAAGTCTTAATAACACGTCTCTGGAAGTTGATTGATGTATTTCTGTCCAGTGATTTTAGATAAGATCAGGAAAGATTATTATTGATCTTGGATTAATGTTTAATCATGTTTGACTTAACTCAGGTCTTATTCAATCATTTGAAATACAATACCTGTTTTTGAGAATAACAAATGCTGCTACCACAATCACTATAACAAGAACAACAGCACCAGACGTTCCTGCAAGTATTGGCCAATGTCCTGCAATCCATGTCTGCAAGATAAAATTACGCGTATAATAAACAGAACTCTACAAATATTCATATGTTTGCTTTTAAGACATGCAAATAGTATGCATTTGTATAATAAACAAGTCGATGAGTATAATACAGACGATGGGCAAACATTGTTAAATCAGTACGTCGATAAGGCAAAATTTTAGATGTCGTCATTCAAGTTCATATTTTCGGAACACCATAATTGATGTCGATTGCGTCGAATCAATTAACCGTCAGTCGAATTTTTATGTCCCGTATAGATAGATCGGGGGTATATTGATTTTTGCCTATTTGTTTGTTGTACCAAACATAAAATCAATATGCTTCCACCTACAATCATCATAACTTCATATGTTGGTTCCTCATGACAGCGTCTACAGGACCTGTGCATTTTCATGTCAGTATGTCAAAGGTCAAAGTCACCTTGACAGGGTATTGTGTTCTTAATACATCTAATTTTATATAAAACACTTCTAACGTTTTTTTATAAAAATATTGATGGAGTGTTCGTTTATTTCAACTTGTACATGTACCTTATTTGTTGTTGACGTTGATGTCGGCCCAGTAGTATTTTCATAAACATGGACCAATGGTGACGGAAACAGATGGTTCGCTGTATCATTTGGTAAATTGTGTAACACTGTAGTGATTTTATCTTTAGTAATTTGTGAATATTTGCACTGGGCTTTAAACTTCAATGTGTTATAACTGCAAATAATATAAAAATAAAGGTGTTTAAACTTATAAATAATACAAACATTTAAGGTCTAACGCCTTATGCTTCGAGACTATATGTATTGTAAATCTTTGACGCTAATTTATTCTTAGATATAATGCATAAATAATCGTATGTATACAGGGTTTGCTACTTCGCTCAGACTTCCGATTACTTGTTATAAATATGCAATATAATCTTGACATATTTTAGACACAATTACAAAAAGAGGCAGCTAGAACAGATAAAAAACATAACAACCTGAATTTCTATCGTGATGAACAAAATTAATTTTATTAAGCACATATATATTCTTAATAGACTGGGAACTTACTACCGAATGATCATCAACATTATGTAGACAAACAAGTGTTTATGTATAAGATTCTATAGGAGCTATTCAAAGTTGAGTTAGAATAAGATTATACCATTTCTCCATACCTTATTGCGACTTGTAAGAACTGAGTTGTGGTATTTCCACATATGTATTTAGATAAGAACAAGTTGGTATACGTGAGGGTAGACTGTACCGTGTCTTGTGAGATATTATGTTGAAAAACGAAGGTGAATATTGAACCTGAAACATAATTAAAATTACTTTGTGTTGGTATTAAACACCCAAAGTTTGAAGGTTTGCAATTGTAATTCTTACGAAATCCCCGATTTGTCGAATGCTATTTAACTAAAAAAAATTCAAATACTTTGTTTAATAACAGCAATTGCAATATACTTCAAGAAATAATATAATTCATACCTTGTAGTGATTTTATCTTTTTAATTTCACAATTCATACCGATCCATCCGGTTTGACACGCGCATTGATAGCTTCCGGGACTATTCTTACACACAGCTTTGTTTTCACATATGTGCGTTATGCATTCATTGACATCTGACTGACAATTACCACCAGTCCATCCCTCTAAGCATCTACAGTAGAATGAACCATCTGTGTTATCACACAGCCCCGAGTGTAAACAAGGTACATCAGTTTCACACTCATTTACATCAACTTCGCACGAGATTCCAGTCCAACCACTAGTACACAAACATCTTGTCTCAGAGTTTCTCACTACACAAGTTCCATTGTTTTTGCAGGTTGCAGATTTACACGTATTTATAAAAGTTGAACAATCAGGACCAGAAAATCCCGGAAAACACGTGCATTTATAACTTCCTACAGAATTAGCACATAGTCCATTTCCGGAACAAGGAATTACCGACGTAGAATCACATTCATTAACATCATCAGTACAGTTGGCTCCTTGCCATCCGTTTTTACATGTACAATTATAAGTCCCTTGAGAATTAGAACATTTCAAGGAATTAACGCCACAGACGTTAGCAGCACATTCATCGATGTCACTTTCACAGTCATTTCCAGTATATCCGGCGTCACAAGAACATGTATATATATCTGGATGTTCTTGGCATTGTCCATGACCACTGCATGTCTGATTCAAACAATAATTTAATTTGGTAGTACAATGAGGCCCAGTGTGGTCTGGATCGCAGTTACACTGATAACTTCCTGGTAAATTTACACAAGTTCCATACTTGCAAAGAATAGATTCAAGGCATTCATTTCTGTCTATAGAGCAATCATCTCCGTCCCAACCTTGTGGACAATCACAGTTATAAGATCCTGGTAGATTTGAACAAAGTCCTCCATTTTTACAAGTATCTGCTTTAACGCATTCATTAACGTCTGTCTGGCAATATATACCAGACCAGGCAGCTGGACAATCACATGTAACTCCTGATTTACCTGATGAGCAGGTACCATTGTTTATACACGTTTGAGAATCACATACAGTATGTAATGGAGTCTCACAATTATCACCAGTAAATCCAGCCGTACATGTACACAAATATATCCCACCACCAACGTCAAGACACGTGCCATTGTTTTGACAGACAACACCATGACAAGCACTTACATCTTTGTTACATAAATGCCCGCCGTATCCAAACGCGCAATCACAGGTGAAGTTTCCAACACTATTATGACAAGTTCCGCCATTCTGACAGGGCGTCTTTGCTTGGCATTCATCGATCACATGATCGCAAGAGTTCCCCATATACCCAGGATGGCATATACAACTGTTAATACCGTTTTCTAAACGGCAATCCCCGTTGAGACATATGACTGATGAGCATTCTACTTTACTGTTACAATTTATACCACTCCAACCAGCATCACACGTACATTTATAATGTTCACGAGTGGTGACGTCAACACTACAAAGACCATGTGCGCATGGGTTAGGATCGCATGCCGGGTCTTTATCATCAGTACAAATGAGTCCAGTCCAGAGTGACGGGCATATGCAGTTGAAGCCACCAATTGTATTCACACATGTACCATTGTTCTGACACACGCCTAATTCACATTCGTTAACATCGAGTTGACATGAAGATCCGGTGAAGCCCGGGTCACACGTGCAGTTGAAGTCATGTTGAGCCAAAACTGTACATACTCCATTATGTTTACAAGGATTTGGACTACATGCGTTCAATTGATGCTCGCAATCGTTGCCATACCAGCCTAGATGTCAGATGAAGAATACTTTATGAAATTTCTTAATTCTATTGAAAGCTTCATATTCGACACAACTCTATTTTGCATGATTAGTTGCATAAACAATGTTTCGTTACTTACTCAAAACGATAATGTTTTATTTATAAAGAGGAATTTCTTTGTTAGAATTCAAACATTAATTGATATCCATATATTGACAGGGAATGTTTCTCCAGTGTTTTTTATTTACAAATGCATTTGTTTGACAGTCAAGTTGGCTTCGTGTAAAGTAAATGGATTGTGCTTGTTGTAATCAATATATATATATAAATAAATAGTTAGAAGTGATCGTTATTAAACTATTGAACTGTTTACCAGATTGGCATTTGTCTGTTCCATTGTCAGCATGACACAATGGTCCCGAGTGTCCAGGAGCACACCAAAATATCAGCCTCAACGTAACACTGAAATTATCATTTAAAGTAGTTTACAAAAAATGTACATAATTATACAATACAAATTTATTGTAAAAGACAGTACATTGAAACCAGCAAGCATGGAATACAATATGATATCAAGTATACGACAGTTATCCAGTATTTAACAGCACGTCGGTTTAAACATCAATGTAGCAACATAAATCATTGAGATTTAAACAGAGTCATTCATTGATGTAAAATATACATTGTAATTATACAATAATGTTGTTAGTATTGATCAGCCAAGATGTTAGAGCATGTTCATGCAATCAAGCAGACTGTTTTAATTAACTTAAAGGGGCATGCCCAGGAACTGCTGTGTCTTTTTTTTCGTACACCAAAAATGCGTTTATCACTTGTAAAAACAATTATTACCGAAAAGTCAAAGAAGAATGTGCCTTCAAAAATGGCCCTATTACGCACGCGTGGGTATTTGTATGTCGGTTTAAATAAAAGGCTTACAAGCCTTTTATTGACGACAACGATATTTCCGATTCGTCTGAGAATATAACTTAGCGTGCGCGCTGCCTTTCAAGCAGCAAAACAATGATATTTACCTATAATTGATCGATAGATAAGCTTTATGTCGCAAACAATGAACATGACATGAGCAATACTTACCATTTCACAGTTTGTTGACATTTTTTCCGCTTTTGACAGATCCCGAAAGGGTCGAGTTATGAAAATGACGAATATTTTCTAAGGCGTAATCGGCAGGTTTGGTAAATCTTGAAATGTGTATTTTTAGTCAAATAGCGGGACATTTCGTAAATATTTTACAGGACTTTCATTAATTGATTTAGGCATTCAAATGATACCAATTTGATTTATATTCGAGACGCTTCAGTTCCAGGGCATGCCCCTTTAAGGTCTTTTATCACTCAATTCTGAAATCATGTATGTCGGACATTGACACAGATAACAATCTCTGTATGTTATAGATTTCTATTGTATTATGAATGAAACATTAAAGCAGAATGAGCGCGTGAGGTTTGTAATCAGACACTATGAGTATTAATCACCGGGTGCCACACTTTAAAAGGATGTCATTTTTGAGTCGAGTAAAGGCATGTGATGTTATTCAGTCATGCCATGAACACTAACGAGAATGTGAGGAAAGAGAGAGACTACCCGATCAATATCAGGACGGCTATCAGCGCGAAGTGTCTCCATTATACGCATCAAGATGATGACAACATCTTATGTAGTCTCACATATTCCCCCAGGGAACTGGTGTTTATTGAGCGGTGTAATGTTTTGTTGGTAATTGAATGTTTTAGGCTTTGATAAATTCTGACATTTATTCCAGAACATTAATTTCAGGTCTGCTGTTAGATGAATATAAATGACAGTGCTCGGTCGTATTGCTTCTTTACAGCATTATGTTTAATACACGGAATCAAACGGCAAACATTGAAATTATGAGTTGAGAGCCATGTAATGCTGACGCCAAGGTACCATTTGACGTTTTTTTTCTGGATTGACCTGTTTTCTATATAATTATTTTAGCCATTTGGGATAAATGAACGGAATATTAAGGCTGACCGTAATGTAATGTACTGATGGTATGGTATCATCTGTGAGAAGAATTATTAACATTGATGTAGAGTAACAGAATGCTAGTATACGCTGGTAATGGATTTCATGTCTACCAGAATCTAACCTTAGATAAGTGTTGGTGTGCTGTAACCCGACCGACTTAATAGCAAAGTTGTTAGTGGCAATTTTGACCATTATTTACATTCATTATTCCAGTCTTTCGTTTTCAGTCCAATTACTTAATGTTTACAAAATCAAAATGCCTACCCACTGTAAAATCGCACAAACTTTTTTATAGATGACCGTATACATTCATTTTAAATATAATAGCTCCAATGCGTGTGTGCAATAGTTTCCAACACATTACAGACACATCCTACCAAACTCTTACATAATTAATATTTACGCAATCTTCAAATTCAACTTAAGCAGAATCCATAATTTACCTCGCAATGTGATTCATGACGACATCCACTGAAGTAGCATTACTTATACTAGATCCTGGTATCACAGTGATGTTCTTCTTTAATAGATCAATGATATCAGCAGATTGTCCATTCAGATCACTGTCCTTTACAACAACTTGTACCGTTGTCATGTTCTGTATGGATGAAAAAATGTACATTCATGGCAATCACTCCAGAGCAACATGTACGCTTTGGGAGAAGCAATATTGTGTTGTTGGTTAGAGGTTATTGCTCTAGAGATGTTAAATTAATAGTTTAATATTGCAGTTGGGAAATCATGATGTTGTTGAAGGGAGGTCGTTGCTCATGAGAGGGGCGCTCTGGAGAGGTTGCACTGTATATAGATATATGCTTACATTTTGTATTATGATTCTGTTGTTATGTCTTGTTGAGGGCTGGTGGCCTGAATCTTGAATAAATAGTTGTTGTTGTTGCTGCATTAAATTAATCACATATTTTGGACTTTCTTACTGTAAAATTTCGGGGATGAATGCAAGAACGGCCTAAGTCAGAAAATTGTTACTTTTTTGCACTATTCGATTCAAATCATGGCTAACTGAAGAGTATTCTACTAATCCAATTAGATGTGTCATCATAATAAATCCAACCAATCAAAGTGTTCACAGTGTTTTCAAATAATCTACGTGTTGTTCGAAAACTAATTTGAGTATATTGTTGTTTATTTGTACAGTATGGTCGCAATATGATAAAATGTGAATATCGCAAATCTGAAGCAAACTCAGATAGTTTTAGGGAAGGAGATACACAACGAATCGGACACGAATGTAACAATACGTACAAATTATCGGATGTATGACAAAGAACGAATATATAACGCAGAAATATCAAAGCAAGCGGACGCGAGGAATTTGAATAACAATTGTATTGAAATGACAATGACAGAGATGTAATGATTAGAAGTATTGTATTCGAGAACGTGAGGATTATGAATTTATTCTACTCAATACACAAATCACTATGACATAATTAAGAGACTGTGCTCTCCAAGACGAATTCCGATATTATCCGATATATTAACCATAGCGAACACAATGCTCGACCAGGGTGCTATAAAATGAAATTGTACATCATCAAATAAGTAAGAAGGAAAGTATGATCTGACAACGACGTTAACAGTATTAGAGAAGACCATGTAGAAGAAACCTGTCGGGTTGAATAAATAATTTAGTAACCAGCTGTGAAGAGAATGATTGTTCAGTCAGACATTGACTTCTGTAGAATAGAATTAAGAGAAAATTACTGTATATGGACTGTGAATTCTGTACAATTACCTTTGTTATTATTCATACTAATCTAATTCTGGCAAGGAGACGAAACTTGTTTTGTAAGCTCTATTATCGGAAATTGTTTAGACGGATGTTCAACTGAATGTTCAAATTCAGAGACTAGAACTATAACACAGTCAAACGTGTGTTAGCAGCCACCTCCGAGTAAAGGCCACAATCTGAGTAAAGGTCATTCTATTAAAAAACATCATATAGTAATAAAATGACCTCCGAATAAAGGCAACCTGTCAATAAGGGCCACATTTTGTATTTCCCATTTTGTATTGCCTTTGTTCATATGTTGGGCTATATGTATGTTTCACATTTTTCATGAGAAAAGTATTACTACTGTAATATTTCCAAAACATTTTTTAAGGCAAATTTAATTTTTAATGTCGTAATTTCACTACGGAAAGTTTGCATGTATTATGGCTAAAATATACTTATACAGTATGTATTGATGTTAATGGCTTTCCATTCTAATCCTGACAAGATAATAATACTTATAGTTTTACTGTCGCCTTTTATCTAATCTGTTCGTCGTGTCCATTTCTCACACCGCACGTGAATCTATTAGGATGCATCTCTTGTCACTTAGACGCGCCCAATACTGCATTCAAGAACTGTGTTCTGATTGGGCAGGACGTGTCAGATACAACTGACATGACAGCAATGTTAGACGCCGCCAGATAAGGACATTGTCAGCAAGTCAAAAAGTTACGTGTGTCCCACTCGGGTATGGAAAGGTCGATTTATTCAGCAAAGTCACGGAGACTGAGCCCGAACGTACATCAGATTGTGAGAACAATTACCATCACCAAGTGTTTATGGAACGTTACAAAATGGCGTGGAGTAACACGGCGGGCGTTATTAAATAGTATTATTTTATTAAACCGATAACAAACACAATTAAATGTACAAATGAGCATTAAGCGTAGATTCAATCTTTATCTGCACCAACTGTTCGATGTTTTGAAGGAGAATGACAGACGCGTTTCAATTTGAAATTAAATATGGCTCTTAAATCTTATTTTATTTTCCTAATATAAATGAAGAAAAAATCGTTTGATCACGATATTATCAAAGATATTGCCAAAAAATTATGTAATCGACAATCATGCAATTTTCAAAATGGCGTCAGCAATTTAATCCATTTTATGGTTGGGTGGGCTAATGTCGATAGAAATCTAAATGCAACTATGTGAGTGATAAATTTTCAATTTCATTCCGCATCAGCTGGTATCAAATTGTACAAGAATGGTTTAATTCAATTAAGTAGTATTAATAGCTGATAGCTGGAATGATTAATCTTCATATATCCAGGATGGTTGAGTGTCAGTGATTCTGTAATATCTTGTCTGACATTTCTTTAAGGAGTTTACTCGCAGCTCATGAAATCTAAAAATCTTGTTAGACATTGCTTTAACGTGTTTACCCGTATGTGGATCTATTTGAAATCAGTTGGCACTGAGGCTCATTTGAGCATACAATTACATACACTGAATTACAAGGATGCGACAAAGTCAATGATGAACATAAACTATATTGATATCAAATGGTAATGCTTAACTTAACAGGGCTGCCTGATCGACCTTTATATCAATTTATAATTGTTTATTAAAACATCTGCCACATAAACAATTCCAAATCCACTGTTGATAGTCAGCCATTCTTATGTGCTCCATTGGTTAGCATTACCAAATAAGGCTCAAGTTTGATGTAATATTCAACTGTAGAATGAAATAAGAATAATACTGCATTTTCAAATGAAGAAACTAAGGTCAGATGTGTTTATATATAATAAATATTTTCTTTGTTTCAGTCTTTTCAAACACCGTTCCATCAGCAGAATAATAAGCGATATCAACAACAACGACGACAACGAAAGTGACAGTGACAACAACACAGCAACGGCCACAACAACAACAAAAACAACAAAAACAACAGCAACTATATTCAAATGGTGTAGGCCATCAGCCTATAACACAGAATATTATACAAGTACAATTCCCCGAATGTTTTACGTCAAGTAGGAATCGACTGGTTAGAAATAAAATTGTGTCTCTGAATTGGACTAAAGTTTCAAATCGAGGGCGGGCAAGTCAACTTTAGATATCATACCTAATACAGGATGGTTACATTTTGATCAACATATTTGTATTGTCACGTGATGTTGTGGCCGCCAGTGATAGTCTGTATCTAACCACACTTGTTTACACAAGTCTTCTATTGCAGATGTTGTGCATGCATATGAATTTGATAAGTCTGGACAATGAACAAAATGGTTGCATTCGATGTAAGATTTTTGTCCAATAATCTAGACAAACTTACAGACTGGTATTGTTTTCTAATTTGTTGTCATAGCAACGTTGAAATACCAGAAATATTCAACCAAATATAATGAAATCGTTGCATTGCTTATCTAGTTAGAATTGTGTATTAAATAGGTTATTATTATGCTATGCTGGATGAACACCAAGCGTTGTCTGAAATGTGTATTATCATTTGGAAATCTTTTCTGGCTGATATTGACGTTATATTTTACGTGTCGTCTGGAAATTATATCTCTGTTTGCTATATGTCTTGTCGGAGTTGAATAACAACAATTTGAATTTCTAAATCGCTGAACATTTTAGCCTCAAAACAGATGAACAAGAACTAAAAAGATTATGTGTCATGTAAGTCGCGTGTCACGTACCTTCTGGCGTCTCTCTGACAGCATCAATGCTTTCACAAGTAGCTACCGTTACAGAGAATAAAATTATGTGATGTAATTAAATTCAGCGTTGTCTGTGAAATCTTATAAAAAATTATCTCAAGCGTCAGAACTGTTTGATATCGTTGTAAATATCTTATTCATATATGCAAAATATTGTAGACACTTTATAGAGTATCAGGTAGTTTACATCATTGTGAGTTCAGCCGAAGCTAATTCGTAGAAAGATGTGGATGTAAAAGGCACACGTCACTATCGTAAATCGAAGACTTTATTTTCAAGAATCTTACGCTGTGACCTAGATCTGTCTCAGCATTACAACCGCTCTATGATATATCCTACAATGGTTGTCCTACTTGCTGACACAAGCGAACAATACGACATGTTATCATCCATTATTACCATACAAGCTGTATATTATATTTCTTTCATTTAACGGCAGAATGACAAGATATTCGATTTCTGCTGAAGCGTATATATTGTACTTAATCTAGCATTAACGCATCGTGTGTTATGTAATATATATACGGTATGAAAAAAAACCCCAATGGAAATCAACAAATTGTCTTCAAAGACATTTAAACACAATTTTAGCGTCTGTAATGGAAAAGTATGAGACATATATTGTTAATGATTTAGACCTGTACTTGATATTAACAATTGATACAGACGGTGAAGTATTGTGAACAGTTATACCTTAGTCAGCCGAAATCCACCGATCATGGGATGTGACGGTTGAGCAACATGGTTGGTAAGATCTAGCAAGGCAGGACCACATGTTGATAAACTGGTACTATTAACGTATGTAGGTGATACAGTCACCGCTCCAATACATACACCATTCAATAATCTAGTCAATAGAAATATCATAGAAACGATGAACAACGTTTTTGAACATGATGACTTTACTGATACATACAATCAAACTTGTCCGTAAATGATTTCTACAGGAGAGTCACACTGCATGGCTGTACTAGAAATGATCTTTCTTCAGACAGCAAAATGTCAACTACTTGCCTTTAAATCTGTTTTTATGTTTCCATAGGTGGTCATAGTACAGGATTTATTGTATTTATTAATTTCTTAAGATTTAGCCGATCGATGTGCTGAGCGACGACGAACCAAGATTCTAAGCAAGGGAGATAATAAAGATATGTCGTGCGATTACAATTGTGAACAGTTACTTCCCTTGTCACAATATAATTCATTGCTAGTGAAAACATTAATGAATTAAGATGAATACCGTTCATTGGTTGGTGTTTCACTACAAGCCTGAGCAAACTATCACATGACGTTTACTAATCCGGATTTGAACAAGAAAAAAAAGAAACGAAAGTACATGTAATACTATATGTCGTATGATTAACTATGCAGAATTGCTGAGAATGAGCATTCAAACTGATTAGATCAATCTCGATCCGACCAAAAACCAGTCTGCTTCATTTACACTTTCCAAACATGTATGGACATCTATACATATTTTAACAATAACTTACTCGCCGATACATATAGACGCTTGTATATCACAGTTATCGTCTGCCAGGTTACAGTTATCTACTCTTGGTACATCACAACATCGTCTGCTACCATTCGTATTGTTACCATTGTAAGAAGTACCGGAAGGATTTTGTATATTCTTTAACTCAACACCGACGTATACGTTAGCAATAATATGCTGTAAATAATAAATTTTAAGAATACTTTGAAACTATGATCGCCTGATTATCACACTCTAACACAACATAATCATAAATATTGCATCGATATTGTATATCCACTTATTCGGTACTAAGGCTGAACATAAACATTAAGTCTAAAACTACTAAAAATGCATAGTTCTACATCTACAATATTTACCTCCCTTGTGCGGCCATCCTGTATGGCAAAATTTAATTTCCTATGCGCTTAAGAGATAAATTCAGAAAACTCAATTTATAAAAGATAACTTAATCAAATAGTTGTTAAGGCCATAAGCACACAAGGTTTAAGAAAATGTGGTGGTCACATATGAATATCCTATATTTAGAATTATCAAAACAAGAATAAATATGAATATCTTCTATCATTACTTATTGAATTTGCCAACCAGGATGGCCGCCAAGGGAGGTAAATATTGTAGATGTAGAACTATGTATACTTTTTGCTTGAACTTTAAACTGTTTTGACTTGTAAGCTATTAGAAATTGACTCGTGTCATATTTAGTATGAATTGACAGATTCTAAACAACAACAAAAAAGTATTATAAGTACCTAACAACAACGAAGACAATATGTAACAAATGATCATGTGTTATAAACAATTCACAATCTTATACTTAACTCCCCATATCCCTGTGTTATTAAAAATCATGATATAATTCTTACCTCCCCATATCCCTGTGTTGTGACGGAAGGACCAGTAATAACATCTGGCGCGAAGAAGTTCTTAAGTTCCTTACTGTTTAACCTTAGTACTGATTCAAACTCTATCGGGGTGACAGATCTACCCCAACACATTCCATTAAAAGACAGAGAGTTGCTAAATGAGAGAAAAAGGAAATGTAAACTGGTTCGTAAATCAAACAAAAGTGTATATTTTTGGAATATCATTTTTCGTAGCAGCTTACACTAGATAGCCTTTGATCCAACTTGTTCCAACTAACACAGTAAACATTGTGGCAGTACCATGATGGGTTCAATATTATTTGTACAATGGGTTACCATAATGTAGGATGACTTTCTACGTAAAACTTAACAATTCTATTTCGTTAATAAAACGAATCATTATAACACGTAAATGATATCAATGGATTACTCACCTGTCGGTATGTAATTTCACATAGGTAATAGTAAAATTGTTATGGCAGACTTTCATGTCAAAGAAACTGTTGATTCCATAGACGAGATCAGGTAACATTGTTTTATTAACTGGTTCCAGAAATCCCAGTAGCATTGTGTCTGAAACATGACAAAATGGAGAGAAAGCTCAATGGATGACACTGGAGTATTATTTAAAAAGCAAAAGCATACACACGCTATATATGGCTACACGTGATTGAAACCCTTCTTCCTGATGGGTTACTTTCATTTTCGGCTCAGAACGTAATATAGCAAAAAGGATGAGAAGAAATACATTTATTGGATGATATCTTAGCACGACCAGAAACGTCTTGAAATTGGTGTTCGCTATCTTCCTACAAATGCCCTACTTTATGTATGGTTCGTATAACTAGATTTTAGACTACCATCTTCCAATCAATTCATAAAGCTGTTTGTGTTTTTGTCTAACTTCAGCTCTTTAGTGCATTTACTCTATATTTTTTGTAAATCGCATTGATTTGGTACTTTGTATTTGTCTCCCATTCTAACAAAGCCTTGTCTTTCATACTTGACCTAACTTTAGGGGTGTGGATGGTAAGATGTTTGGAACCATTACGACATCTCTCTATGTTTACTTTGTAAATAATTCTCGGGAAGTAAAATATACCGTTTATCAGTCATACACCTCCTGCGTGAGGTAATTCCAGCCGAAAACATAGAGAGTTGAAGTCCTAACAAATCACAACAGCATGCAACAACACAAGGACTAAGAAGAAGTCATACGCACACCTATATTTTAAATTTCATATTTTGTGAATTGTTTATGTTAATTGGCTTTAACATCAGAGGTTTCAATTGCTACGTTAGATCAATATCGGTCAAGAGTTTGTCTATAGAAAAAATGATGTAATCAATAAAGATAAAAAATCACCAAACACGACAAACATTTTTTTTTAGACAAAAGGATACAATCCTCCTCATGAAATGGTTCATGTCTGCAGTTTGTTTATTGCTTAATGCTAAGACAGTACCAAATAGCGTTAACCATTAGTCCCCAGTTATATAACAATGATCAAACTTAACAACTTGGTTTAGTTTGAGGTTGGTTAAAGTTTGGGTTAAAGTTTGGTATAGAGATTGTATCTTAACTATAGGTAAATGCCAGAACTTATTTGTACAGGGTGTCCCAAAAGAAAGGTAACACTTTCATACGTGTACAATTTCCCTTTAAATTGCAGATGAATACATGAAATTTTACAGATATGTAGATCAAAGATGTAAGTTTTTTGTGTCAGAAAACCTTATGAATATATTCAGTATTTGCAATTTAATACAAATTTGAGAACAAAGGTGCATTTTTCATCATTGACGTCGTGTTAGTAATTTATGACGTTTTTGATGTGACGACTTTTCATCCTCTTCACTTATCATACACGCACGATGAAATGTTCAATCACTGAAATACATATGTCTTTGTTGGACTTTCTTTACCTTGCATTTGATTTGTTTCAATCACTGAAAGACACCGTATCTTCAAAGATGAACGGTCCAATTATACCATGGCACGACATTGCACACCGCGAGTTTCTCACTGTGTAGTGGTCTCTCCACATAAGAATTATGTCGCTTTTGAAACGCAAGTTTGTTAATGTGTTCAAAAAGAAGTCTCTTACCTTACAAAATATGTGGTTCATACAGGATGGTGGTTCGGTACATAAATATCAAGTATTGTACTATACTTTATACACAATATGTTTGGTGATTGAGTAATATTCAGACGATATCTGGGGGTGAAATATTGCGGAATATCTTGACCCATACATTGTCTTGACCTCAACCCATGCAACTTTTTTCTTTGAGGATATTTTTTAAGTCAAAGGTCTATAGTGCTAAGCCACTAACCAAAGAAATGCTATGAAGTGTTAAAGTGGCATAGATTTCATCGTGTGTGTATGGTAAGTAAAGAGGATCAAAGATTGTCACATCAGAAACGTCATAAATTACTAAAACGACGTCAAGGGTGAAAAATGCACTTTTGTTTTCAAATTTGTATTAAATTGCAAACTATGAAGATATTTACAAGATTCTCTGACACAAAAAACTTACATCTTTGGTCTACATATCTATACAAAAAGTATGTATTCATCTGCAATTTAAAGGGACAATAAACATGCATGGAAGTGTTACCTTTCTTTTGGGACACCCTGTACTTAGATTTAACCCAATTGTCTGATGTTGTTTAGAAAGTCGTTAAGGTCCTCAGATTGTTTGTAAACTCTTGTGAATCGTCGACGCAGTCTAGCGTTTGGTACAACAAATGCAACAATCTTGTTTCTGGTTAACTATTCGTTAACATCTTAACATAATCTAAAAGTTAACCCAGAATGAACAGAATTCAACCAATGTTTATGAATACAATTGGGTGCAGACAAGTCGGAACTGATGAAATCTTGCCAACTAGTTAAAGCCGCATATTGGCATAACTATATACACATCTAAAACAAAATGATTGGTTGAATGCAGCACGTGATTCTTTCTTAAATATTGTTATAGAATATAACTTATGAGCATGAGCATGTCAATGGTATAAATTTTATTCGAATTTGATATAAAATAATTGAGTTTTATTAAACCAATAAAACAATCTTCATCTTCAGTCTGATAAATTGTAAACTATTGTTGACTCCGATTTCACATCACGTGCATATGACTACTGATAAACTGCTCGACATATGGAAATATCTTTGTGTAATTGCTTAAATAATAATACTATTATAACTTAAATTGCTGAAATTTATTTCCCCGATCTGATAACAGGGTGGAGAAAGTTGCAAAAAGCATGCATCAGATGAGATAAATCCAGGTAAAATAATTTGGCGTTCTTGATTAAAAAAAAATTGAAAGATCAAATGAATATCAATCTCGAATGCTCGATTAAGTATTTAATTCGAAAGATAAAAAAGCATATCCTATTATGAAGATCTATTTCAAGGAGTGATATTCTCTCTGCTGGACTGATTTTTTGGAAACTGAACAATAGTACAGCTTTCCATAGCAGTCACTCGTTCGGCGCGTAGAAATTTTGATGCGGACCTAAGTAATACGTTTTTCTACATCTGCTATGCAAACGGTTTAACGTACAAGGATGCAATGCAGGTCCATTTAGGTTATGATTCCATGACTATACTTTCTGTACGTTGTTTAAACCTTAGACCTAAAACAGACTTCTTGTAAACCATACAAACACAATTAACAATGACAATTAACTGGATAAAAAGCTTGTATTAAAACGTACGTTACAAGCGGGAATGTACAAAAGCACCCTGTTACCAGCTAAGTTCAAGTCATGGAATTAGTTCTACGTCTTTCAATATTCGTAGAATAGGGGCTTCAAATAGTATAAGGCTAAAACATTAGTCGTTTATACGATGAAATGATCGAAAAATAGGGAAGATATAGGCCGCAAAACGTTCATATTTTATACAATCTTCCCCCAAAATATTCCCTTTTTAAGTTTACTCTTAGAAACTATAAGGCAGATGCCTTGTATGTACTTCTATGTAGGGTCGGTAACTATAAGGTAGCCATTAACAAGACTTCTTATGGCCTCATGCGGTTTATTCTGCATTTTTTTTCATCTTGTCTGTAAAATGATTTCGAACACTCACGTTACTACATGTATGTGTGATTAATGTAAAGTTTATTAGCTCGAGAATAAACCATTTGTCTTACCCAGAAACGTTATAAATCAATAACGCTCAGCGATTGGTTAATCCAGAGGCTATATTTAGATGGGTATATAACGAACAGATTGGAGCTGGAACAGGCGATTCGTGTTATTGTCGAAATTAATACTTAGTAATCAAGTTTAGTTATTAAGCTTGGTGGAACTATTATACAATGTATATGCATTTTATGCAACGTAGATACAACTAAAAATATGTTTGTTTGTTTTGCAATATGATCATAACATGAAGGCTATCAAAGCCTGGTTACCTGACGGCTGACAGACGAGGTTCCCATCGCTATCACATTGTGTAACAGGATCCAGCCCCGTACAATATGTGCTACATGTTTTCCCGTAATAATCATCTGCACACCATGCTCGCACTGTTAAATTCAGACTGAAAACATAGAACATTTGATCATCAAAAAAGATTTTGAAACAAATGATTCAACAATCTTCACCTTTATTGAAGCCAAGGCGTCTGGACAAACCTAAACCAAATTTCGTATCAATTCTACACGTTAACTGCATGTCCATTATAGTCTAAGGAAAATGCTTGCCAATATCATATAATAAGAACACGTTTGTATGGTATGTTCACAGATGTTTAAATATGGGACACTGTATCACTAGTAATATAGTGTCCATGTTCAAATGCAACAGAGCAATGTGAATTCTTGTCTATGTTTTAAGAAACATTTTCAAGTGTCTATGTAACTAGAATTTTGTACGTACAGGGTATCTCTAAATAATGCTTGAATGTATGGCATCAATTATACGTGACATTTAAAACAACAGCAAATGAACCTACCTTGTCTCACCGACCCAACCAAAATGATGTTCTGTTGCTGCATCTTTTACCGGTGCAGGGTCAAACTTTAACTCGTCAATTAATGTATCTATATGATCACGCCTTCGTGATGCCGGATTACCATTAGAATCATCATCCCGTATATATACAGATATAATAGTACCCTGGTGAAGAGAAATAAGACGAGTTTCATTAAGATATTTAGAAACTATTTTCATGAAGTACACACATGTACTGATAAATGAATTCAGTAGAATTTGGTCAAGTGGATTGTCCGCCATTTTCAGTAATATACGGCGGTCGGTTCACCTAGACCAGGTTCCTGGACAGTATTCTAACCAGTAGTAACTTACCCTTCCTCAAGGAGCCGGCACAGTCTACATATAAAGAGGAAATACATGTAGACAACTTTGTCAAATTTTCATAGAAGGGTATCTATCACCAGCCGCGACCAGGGTTGGTACCCGGATCGCTGAGTTACAAGTCCAGCACACCAACGGCTGGATCCCGGCCCGCATTCAGTAGAAGTCGTTTATGCATACAGACAAATCATATTTAATTAATATTGAATTTACATGGAAAAATATTCCTTAAATATCTTTTTCAAGACACATTGAGAGCTAATAGGACATTGACAGAAGCATGCTTCTTGACAGGAATGGTCCATAATTATTCACTTGACAGCGATATGTGTTTGAGATTATAAAATGAACTATACATGTACTATGATTTAACTTACAGCTTCCCAGATACTAGATTCTGCCACCAACACAGGTACGTTAGATATGATGTTTGTGTTGTTAAATGTTTTAGTTTGAAAGAACGCTCCTTTGCAGCCCCAGTCAGGTTGAATACTGCAATAATAAGAAATAAAAACGTGGTTGCGATAACAATTTGCACCAAAATGCAGGTTGGACAATGCGGTCTTAATGCACAGTTGACTATAGACAAGGTTTCATTATTTTTCGTATATCAATAATTGTTTTCTGAAGAATAATCGCTGTGACAGATGGCGTGTATCATCTACATAGAGTATTAAAAGATTTGACTGTAAATAGGAGTACTTTTAGCTCTAATATTTTGATAATTAATAATAATAATAGATAAACTTTGTATCATAATATTTAAGTAGAAAAATATATGTTCAAAGACTGAGAGATGCTGGTTTATAATACAAAATAAAACTTTAAAAAATCAAGCAAACGAGTCTTAGATAAAAAAAGTTCCACATTGAAGCCTTTATCATTAAAGAGTCGCCAATGCAGATACCATAGAAACATTTAATTAATGATATAAAGACGTTCTAACATCCACTTTTAGTAAACAAAAAAATACCAACATTCCAACGCAGACGTCGAAGTATGTATCACAAGTGTCGCCTGTAGTACAGTTCATTCTCTGTGGACCGTCACAGCACTTCCGGCCAGATCCTGGGTTGTCATTGTAACAGGTTCCATTTGGATTAGAGTAAGACTGTATAGTTAACTCAACCATCACACTTCCTTCACTTACCTAGAAATAACGTTAGATATCAAATATGTGAACTGTACTAATTCACCATTGTGTTCGTTTCATAACTCATAGGTCAGTATAGAATTGTCGTAAAAGTCGCGAAAATGAGTGACTTAATATGAATTATGGCTATTGTGTAGAATTCCCCTTTTTATATGTGTGAATTTAACATCATTTATCATAGCCATACTTATCCAGACAGTAAATATTGTTTGCTGACTTATCATTAGTCTTTTACTGATAAGGTAGCATTGAAATCCTCATCCTCACAGCTTGACTGATGATGTTTTTTCCTGATGGTTTTACGCCGTCTTTCAACAATATTTCAGTCATAAACTGGGGCCGGTTCACCTAACCAGTTTTCCTGGACTGTATTTTAACCAGTGATATCTAACTCTTCCACAAGGAAACGGCAACTTCTCCACATATAGAAGAAAACCGACATTGTTGTCAAATGTTCATAGAAGGGCATGACCTGCCGAGACCGAAATTCGAACCCGGATCGTCAGGTTACTAGTCCGGCACGCTAACCACTGGACCACGGCCTTGGAACTGATGGTTATTACGTCATGTATTTATTTGGTTGTTATAAGTAAGTAATAAACACAATGCACATACATTGTAGCTGGAATATTTAAATTGTCAAATCATTGATATATATGGTCAGAGGCATTATATGCCGATAATACCAATAAACTTAAACTATAAAAGCTTGTAGACTTAGAATGTAGGTGCTGCTGAAAATAACAGGAGTAAACTGAGAGACTGAGCTTTGGGGAACTAGATGAGAATAACTTACCACACATAGCATTGCTGCTAGTAATAATCTAGATATTAAATCCATGAACACAAAAGCTATGTTAGGAGCCACTAATTATGTTTGTTTACACCTAACTTAATCACATGACACGCATGCGCACGAAGGTTTCACGATGATTTTACAATACAATATAATCCACTAAATGATTCCTGTAGATAAAGATGTATCATGAATTACTTTTATTTACAAACTAATATTAAAACATGTCACCATGTTAGTCCACCTAGTGACGTATTGGTACAGACGTTCATGACATATTTATGAATTTCATATCTGGGTAGATAAAGAGTAGATAAATATATGTACACCATTGTACAATCTATGTTATTCATTATCTAACCATGTGAGTTATACCACGTGGCTATTGTTTCTATCCAACCTATACAATCATATCATTTTTATTTATTTAGTTATTATACAATAAATGTGTGACATAAAGATGTTCGTACACTTTATATGTGCTGAATACTTTGTTGTTTCAAATTGTTTATTAAAGTTTACCGCCAGAATTCAACGTTCAGACGTATACAACAAACTACTAAACAAGGACTCTGTAAATTGGTTTGAAAAATACAAATGCCTTTAAAGTAAATGTTAGTAAAGCTATTACAGTTATTATTATATCTTTACGTCACGTGGCTTATTGTTTGATACATCACGCTTTTTGATGAGGCGATATTAGGAACAGTAAGAAGAAAGATCAAATAACGTACTATAGCATCTCCTGTCACAAATATTAGACATTATTTAAACTTACTCTTTTCTCCCCCCCCACCCGCTTAAGATTGTGATCATTTAGCGACGACACAAATTATGTTAGAGCGTAGTTTCATCAAAGTTATTTACAACACTAAAACTTCTCATTTTTATATAATTAGTGTAAAAATCATCCTTTTAAGATTGTGTTTAATCTCTCTTCCAAGCAGACTTAATGCTTTAATGCGTTTTTAAACACCACCCTTTGTATAATAATGCGTAACACGAAAAATGGAGTTAATATACGTTTGTAATTTAAACATCGCCGTATCTGATCATAGATACCTTAACAGGTGCAAAATAAGGTCCCAAACGTCAATTATAAATCACTTAACATATGGTAACTGTCTGAGTACAGGATTCTTACTTCATAATAAAACATGGTGATACAGAAGACATCCAGGGCGATAATATATGAAAAAATGTTTCAGTTGAAGAATCCCAAATTCTAGAATGAATGCAACTATTTGGTCAACTGTAGTTCTTGGTAAATCAATGGAACACTTAATTAGTTATTTTATTTCTGTTTTGATATAGTGAACTTAAAATTCTCGCCGAATTCGATGGTCTAATGGTAACACGCTGGACTACTGAACGAAATGTCGTGCGTTCGAATCGGGGCTCCACAGGGGTGCTTTTCCGGTGTCCCAATCCCAAACTATTGGACCTAAAACTGTGTTTAGTAAATCACAAGAAAACACATGAGGTGTGTATCCTTACTTTACACTGGGCAGGATAAAGAACCAGTAAAAACTAGCTATTGGTTAAAAGTAGGAATATAAATGCCCGGTTCTCATGCCCTTCTCTCCACTCTTGCTGGCTGGCATGGACTCCTTTCTTATTATTACCGATTCTCGAATTCTGAATTCCTTTATCATTCTTTTTCACCTGCATGTGTTTCATTAAATGGTATATTTCAAATGCTGAATTCCATTTTCCTATTTTTAATTTGTTTGTGTGACATTTAAAGGTAAATAAATATTTATATTTAATGTGCTATATTATAAATCATATCTGATTGAAGTTTTCCCAGGAGCTAGTTAAAATGTATAACGTATACATTAGTACAAAACAATGTATGTATCCGTTCCATCAAGACTAACATCTGTAACAGTAGCCGCTTACTTGTGAAGATTTATAGTTATCAATTAGGTTCAATTAGAATTAATGTTCTTATGATGCCCATGAACTACTTGGACGATTTATTCGTTGTGGATATATCCATTTAAATAAATCATCTTACGTTGATCAAGTGAGATATTTAACACATTTCTTCACGTTATTTAGAAAAAAAAAATATTGTGAGATAGTTTTTATCTGATAGGTTGGCTTATATAAATGTTATGGATGATCGATGATCTAGTTCTGTTACGCTGGACTACTAAACGAAAGGTTGTGCGTTCGATTCTTGGCTCTGTCTTTCGAAATTTCTCAGAGCCACTTTTTCAGTGTCCACATCTCAACTACAAAGCCAAGTATAGGGTCTGAAAAATAACAGGAAAATGGTGAGGGACAATAAAGAACCGGGGAAATTATTCGAAATGAGCTCGAGTAGTGATATACATACCCGGTTCTTTTGTATCTTATCTCCACTCTCTGGGGCGGCCCTGACATGACTATAGGCGTCAAATAGACCGTAAAACAACAGCATCCAATTGTATAAATATTGGTTAACTTTAACAACTGGGTTAAATCTGATGTTATGATAAAATTTGAGAAAGTTTGGTAAAGCGATTATAATAAAACTTTGGTGAAATTTAATAAGAAATTATTTACAGTAAGATTTAACCAAAGAGTCTGATATAGTTCAAGAAGCTGTTAAGGTCCTCAGTTTGTCTATTTATTCGTCTGAATTATTGAAGACATCCAGCGTTTGGTACAACAGGAATAGTCATCTTGCCTCTGATTAACTTTTGGTTAACATTTTAACCAATCTTAAAATTTAATACAAATTTATATAATCAGGTAAAGATTGATAGATATATCTCATCCCTGTCTCTGCTGTCAATGAGTGAGATTAATATCAATTGTATGAAAAGGCGTGGTCTATAATATGATTTTTACGAATGATAGCGTCCTGTTTAGCATTGCGTACAAATATTGCGAATATACTTGACTGTAAAAACTTAACTCTAATTAAAATTCAATTACTCAATAATTTATTAATTCTTAACAAGATTGTACGAATATTGAACTAGAAAGATATTAATGCATTCCTAATTAAGTGCCAGGCAGTGCTAATATACATAGACAAATAAAGTATCTATTGTACCATTAAACAACATTCAGAAAGTACAACATGTTTAATCTCTTGTTTAAATGCATGCGATGTTTAAAAAAAGTTTCCCAAGATGGCTAGAACGAGTTAAAATGATGAATAGAGTATTAACTGGTTGTATCTTCAAGAAAATCTGAAATCTTTCAACATCTACACTTTATTTGATTCATTTTAAATGAATTCAAAGAAGATCGTAAATTTTACGGACAATATTTGCTACTTATGAGAAATAATGCGGATCAAATGAATGTAAACTTTTTGTTTGATGTCGTCTTTGTTATTAATTTAGATGAAAATGTGATCCAGGGTCAATTAAGGCTATATTAAGTCTGTTCACGCTACATACAGATCTGTCTAAAATATGAAAAAATCATACGTCGTAAATACCGCTCGAATAGTTCGGAATGAAAATACACTGTTTCAAACGCTGTCAGTAATTATCGAACCGTACTCATTCGTACCAGGAATTGATGTCTTCATTTGTTTTATTTATTACCGTATTTTATGGAAGGATTTATTAAATTCACTTAAGATTTATGTATTAAAGGTGATTTTTATACTATACAGGAGAGAAATTGCACTATTATTAAAAGATAAAACCTCTTACAGATTAGTGAAGCGTACACGTGGTTGGTGTTTCGAAAAATGTAAAAAAGTAACTGATATCAAAGTTGTTCAAATTAACTTGCATTTTGTTAACCAAAACATTTCAATTTTGCATTTGATTTATACATAACTGTCGCGGATTGTATTTATTGCGACGAATTATTTTGTGGTGTGGGTAAACGTTTGTATATTTACAGTAAGTAGTTCCATCATGGCTGTTTGTATTACTACACTTATTTTACACGTCCTTTTTACAATTGAGTTACTGACTAAGAACATTCAAAGTACTAATTAGAAGTGCTCATGGAAACAGAACTTGCAAATACTTACACTGCAACATGGAACAGGAACTAATTTATCAATTGCATGGTGAATGTAGACATACGTAGTAATGATTTGGTCCACACCAAAATTAGTGTGCGCCGAGTGATGGTTGACTATGGAAAGCTGATCGTTCAGTATCCAACAAATACAAAACTGCTACACCAGACGATAGGTTTATTTTGTTGTTTGCAGTTTATGATTATTTAGATACATAATTGTGCCATACAAATCTGGCAAATTGTTCCGAGTTACATTCATATACAGTCATAATACCTGAAACCAAAATATACTTAATCATGCAAAATTATGAAACGTGCATCAACGAATAACTAATAAAAAATCATTGAATTTACAAAGCATGATGTGTCCAATAAGATAAACAATGCTAGCCGAATCACTCGAGAAAAAAACGATATAAATTTAATCTGTTATAGTTATGTTCTGTGCCATGGAATGATATGCGTATTTTTTTATTCTTGAATGAAATGTATACACACAAGTATCTTGATAGTAAATGTATTTCCCGAGATTTTTGTGTTGTTTCATGGTTTAAGACCGCACAAACATTCAGGCTCATTTTGGCGATTTTTCCAGCTTTAACGCCGGAGCAGGACTAAGGTTTGTACATCTGGTTAGAACTACCCACATTCCACATGCTAACAGGACCACTTCCTCACATATGAACTCTAATTGCTCCTGGGTGATATACGAGCTCACAGTAGTGACGAGCTATTGACTACTAGCCAGACACCATGACCACCCGGCTACGTATCCCCCAAGCCAACCCTACCATTGATTAAGGTCCATATATTTTAAATATCCCGATACACGTCTTTTTATGATCAATAGTAAGGACCGGCATTGATTTGACCTCACCTCTGTCTCTGGGTTAAAGATCAATAACGAGACTTTACATCTCACGTGAACTACTTTCATCTGTAAAGTTCAGTCTGAGAGAATTGTCGTTTATTGGGAACCAGAAGTGTGAATGTGGCAAGCTTAAAACATACTCCCTTCAAGCGACGAAACAAAACCAATCTTTGGTATGGTTTAAGTTGATCGAAAACAATTTAAATACCTGGTATTTGTTCTGTTAAAGGAAGTCTGTTTTCAAACAATTAAGATGTTAACATACGTTTCAATTATTTTGTTTTTATTATCAATTATCGAAGGAGCAAAATCTACTGTAATAATGAGAATTTAAAAAGGGTGTTACCAAATTAATATGTTAATGAATTTCTAATTAATCAGAAAACAGATTGGTAATAATGGTTTGAATTTCTTCTGCAATGCATTTTCAGTCTGTTTTCAATATGTCCATAATTGGCAAATCGAACATAAATCAAGTCCGTTTTGATTGTTATTCAATTTTATAATTACGTGTTTTTAAACGAGGACATGGTTTTTGTGTTGTGCGGGACTTTATTCTTTCGACAATTTTTCATAATTGATGTATACATTGCTGAAATAAACCGCTTATTTTAACAAAAATGTGATCAAATGTTAAATAAATGTTTTCGGGTTTCAGCCATATGCTCTTTTTTCGTGTCGCCCATCTTGAAAAGTGTCTAACAATGAGCAATAAAACACACGTTTTTAAATGACACTCTACCATAAGACAGGCTGTTTAAAGACAGGTATCTAACGTAATTATACTATTAATGTCCTTATTTGTGCCTTTGTAGCCGTTTTCTTCAATAATTTGCGTTAGTTTTATGATAAAATGTAAACAGGTGTGTCGATGTAAATCGCTGCAGGAACGTTTTAGACAAGACCGCCATCGGGTCACAAAATTACCTGAAGAAATAACGACGGGTACATTTTTCATTTCAAAAAGGCACGAGAGTCAGAAAATAAAATTTGTCATCCGATAAACGTCTCTAATAAAAGAGTTAGCTGTCATCTTTCATTGCCCTATTATCTTGTTTTAATAGGACTTTAATTTATCGCAATACGCTGATACACGTTGTGGTCGCCGGTGAGAAAATGTTTTGTTTATGCGCTAGGTAGCGCTCGTGCCAATCAATGGTCTTCATGATTTTATTGGTATATAATAAACATGATTGCACTATGACCGCCGTGGTTTAAATCCAAGAGCAGCTGACTTGTAACAAACGTAATAAATGTAGCTAACTGTCAATAAAAAAACACAACATGATACTTAAACATTTGAAAAAAGTGTAAGTTTCCACACTATTCTACTCTTTAAACTGTGTTTGACAATATGACTATACTTCGGTTAACTTTAAATTTCTGATAATGCTGTAATTCTGCATTTTATGAATGCAATTTGTCTTGAGACCGATTGTTTTAGCGGTGAGGTAAATCACAACTTATGTAGCTTGGACCCAGCTTTTACAATATTTCCTCGTTCAATAAAAGTTTGCAAATTTGTGCTTAAATTGTGTTCGATATTCGGATACATATGAATTCAGGACTGTGAGTCAATGTTTTGGGTAAATAATTATCACGCACGTGTTGTCTCGGTACCAACCACGTGACTTCTATATCAGCAGTCACGTGTTTACTAAAAGTGGGCATGTCTAAGACAACAGCTGAATTTGAACTTGTAGATCAGCTTGCATATGTATTCATGGTTAGGTTATTTCATATGTTTAATCCTACAATGTTAACTATCTGATACTATCACAGTGTATTGTTGGCATCTAACACTGCACACTGTCTTCATCTATGACATTAGTAGACCTAATTGAGTACATATGATGACTTCCCTCCGCTTATATATATTTCAAAACAATACACTGTAAGTGATAAGTATACTTGAACTAGTATTATTTATTTAGAAGTTTCATTTGTCGTTTGTTAAGCTTTTATTATTTCAATTGGATATATATCAAGACAGTATAATTCATTTTTTACCGATCTATATTCTCCATGCATGCTGTTGGAAGATGCTAATAGTTTGATAAACATCAATCATCACTTACTGTATTATATGACCAAATATACTCTCTGTCTCCATTATAAGTAAACAGTGACGTCAGTTGGGTGAACTAAAAATGAATCAAGTTTGGCATTTAATCGGACAATAAAAAACAGAAAGTAGAAAGCTAGAAATGTTAAAATGAAAATCAATACGTAAGACTCACGTACGCTGTAGACACAATACGCTTTCGAAGAATATAAACATCGTTTGAACATACAAATAAATTTCTTGGCTGACATTAGAACTGCAGAGATGTCTTAAACTTTGACTGAAATGCATCACGGAGAAAGACGTTAATATCTAACCCGATCAATTAACTAAAGACAAATACGAAGTTATATTTAAACTTCACTTAACGGCTTCTATAAATTTTTTATTACGATTCGGATACAAACACAGAATTTAAGGTATACCAACATGAATTCAATGATTCCGCTAATTCTTCTCTTTTTAAGTAGTTTAATAGCTTTAAAAGTCACTATCAAATAAGCGTAAAGCCAACGTTGAAAGATTAAAGAAAAAATAATAAAGAAATGAATTCTAAATTACGGGCTGAATTAAGTGGTCCCCTATTTTATTAATCAAACATGGTTTGTGAAGTCACGTGAAGCTATCGTACAAAATATCTTACTCATGTGAATCAATTTTAAAAGCTTTTAAGCCACCGTGTTTAGTCGGACATATTCTCATTTCAATAAATTATCTTAACAATATATGTATATAGTTTTTATATAGTTTTAAAGTAAATAATGTTATGTCAGTTACTAGAATGATACTAAAAAGGTATCTAAAAACAAACATGTGAACTTTATGGTCAATTTCCGTTATCAGAAACGTAAATCTTTGACTTGCATTTATAAGAAATGATTTTTGTTATCTTAAAAATATGTCCATGATAATAACCAGGTCTGCGTTCAGCTCTTCACAATTGTTTGACATTGATCTTCGTACTTCAAGGACTTCTATTTAACGATGAATTCCTGGCTGTATCGTTGGTGCTGCAGTTTGCAACTGCCATAGCATTACTCGTATATAACCAGGGAAACCCATCAACGGCTTTTCAATTTTCGATGTCTTGACATAAAATTGATCAAACTGAACTATATGCGTCTGTCACAGCTTAATTTGTTGTTCCTACTTTAGCAGTAGTTAAATACTCCATTGGTACCAAACGGGAACTGTTTCTGAAACATTATTTTCCGGTTCCACGTCTATCACCTCTGCTTTCCTACTACATCTTGTACTTAATGACTGGTAAAATCAAAGACAGACCGATCCTCATAATAAATTATAGCAATCAGAAAGAATTTATCGTAACAATGTATATTTTGAATCAGAATAAACGCGGGAAACAGTTGATTAATAAAGTAGAAATTCATGTTAATTTCGATGTTATCTTTTCCTAGCGGTTTAATGTCAGATTATTGTAACTTTTCTTCACCAACATTATTACCATTGATGACTCGCTTTATAGCTTTTGATTTCCTTGATTTCTCCCCATACGGTGATGTATTAACACCAGCCAATGTACAGTAGTGCCAGGATGATTTTAAAATGTTTAATTACTAATCACGATGACATCATTGAAGATTTGATGGAGGTAAATGTTCTCTTAAAGCGTGTGCTTCATTCGCCCTTCCGCATAAGTGAATTTATAACGACGGCGAGGGTCCGTTTTGAAAGCAATCAACACTTGGCTGCACACAAGACATAGTACTTCCTGTTAACTGAAACAATGTAAACTCACCTTTTAATGCAAATTATAAACTGTTATCGGTATAATCTGTGACAGTAAGGTGTTTTAAATCATATTATAATACCCTAAATATTTAATCGATGAGTACTGAATGGAATAACATAATATAACAATATGATAGAATAAAGAGCATGTAAAAATAGGTAGACTAGTTTTATCTTTATTTCACAATATTTTCTAAGGAAGATGTTTGTGGCAATTTTCTTGATAAAATAATTTTCTTGACAATTATTGTGCTAATGTCGTAATAGGAATAAGGGTGAAACTTGTTTTTATAATATAATTTTCTACATACTATCATTAAACTCTGATTATCGAAAACCTTGTAAAATGTTAAACGTATTAAAGTAGTCATGATGTAATATTTTACTAAACAAAAAGTCATAGCTTTGTTTAACTGATGTTCTTACATTCTTACAATGAGCATTTGTTTAAGATTTCTGCTAGACACTAAATTGTTCATTATTTACATTCTAAACTCTTAAGTATCTTACAAATACAGAAAATGACCTGGACATAAAAATACTGAGAATGACATGTACATTACAAATACAGAAAATGAACTGAACATTACCAATACAGAAAATGAACTGGACATTACCAATACAGAAAATGAACTGAACCTTACAAATACAGAAAATGAAGTGAACCTTACAAATACAGAAAATGAACTAGACATTACCAATACAGAAAATGAACTGAACCTTACAAATACAGAAAATGAACTGAACCATACAAATACAGAAAATAAAGTGAACCTTACAAATACAGAAAATGAACTAGACATTACCAATACAGAAAACGAACTGAACATTACAAATACAGAAAATGAACTGAACATTACCAATACAGAAAATGAACTGGACATTACCAATACAGAAAATGAACTGAACCTTACAAATACAGAAAATGAACTAGACATTACCAATACAAAAAATGAACTGAACGTTACAAATACAGAAAATGAACTGAATATTACCAATACAGAAAATGAACTGGACATTACAAAAACAGAAAATGAACTGAACCTTACAAATGCACAAAATGAACTGAACATTACCAATACAGAAATTGAACTGGACATTACAAATACAGAAAATGAACTGGACATTACCAATACAGAAAATGAACTGGACATTACCAAAACAGAAAATGAACTGGACATTACCAAAATAGAAAATGAACTGGACATTACAAATACACAAAATGAACTGAACCTTACCAATACAGAAAATGAACTGGACATTACCAATACAGAAAATGAACTGGCCATCACCAATACAGAAAATGAACTGAACCTTACAAATACAGAAAATGAACTGGACATTACAAATACAGGAAATGAACTGGACATTACCAATACAGAAAATGAACTGGACATTACCAATACAGAAAATGAACTGGACCTTACAAATACAGAAAATGAACTGGACCTTACAAATACAGAAAATGAACTGGACATTAGCAATACAGAAAATGAACTGGACATTACCAATACAGAAACTGAACTGGACCTTACAAATACAGAAAATGAACTGAATCTTACAAATACAGAAAATGAACTGGACATTACCAATACAGAAAATGAACTGAACCTTACAAATACAGAAAATGAAGTGGACATTACCAAAACAGAAAATGAACTGGACCTTACAAATACAGAAAATGAACTGAATCTTACAAATACAGAAAATGAAGTGGACATTACAAATACAGAAAATGAAGTGGACATTACAAATACAGAAAATGAGCTGGACATCACAAATACTGAAACTGAACTTGACCTTATATATGCAGAAACTGTTCTGGACCTTATGACTGGGGAAACTTAACTGAATCTAACATGTTTGAAAACGGAATATGATCAAGCAAATATAGAAGCATAAATTGACTGTACAATTGCAGAAAATGAACTGACCCTATCAAACACAGCCACCACCAAGTGTTGTAATTAATTGGTGTTGCAACTAACTAACATTATTATACCTTATACATGACTCCCGTTTCCAATGTAAGGTCGCCTGTACCTGAGCGGGCATTAATTCTTAATAACACACTGTAATAACACATGCGCAGAAAAAATGTTTCTTTTTATATTCAGTCTATGAAAACTTCGGTATAATAAAATAAAGATCACATTTCTGAGAGGGCGTTATTAAAACTCGCAAGCCCTCGAAAAAGTAATGTTGACATCGTCGCTGCCTCGGTCAACATTATTTTTCTCGCGCAGTGACAATTTTTAATAACGCCCTTTCAGAAATGTGTTATTTATATATTGACAGGTTCTCTTGAAGGTTAATTGTGACAGATAATCCCTGTGGTAATGGTGAATATCACAACTCAATGTTCTACCGTATCTATGGATTTTATCATACATGTTTTATCTCTTATCTGTAAACAATTTTGTAATTTGTACGACTTCGTTTTCTATAGCTAATTTCGTGGTCACGCCCACTAATTTAATCAGTTCATGCATTTTTTATTACGTTGTACGTATATAAGGTTCATAAATCATGATATATGAAGTCATTGCTCGGTCGCCTATTTGTTTAAATTGACTGCACGGACTTGAGTATAAAAATGATATTAGACATTTTGGAAACTGAACGATAGTGCCGTTACCATTGTTGTTAACGTTGTTGCTATGGTTGGTAAGGCGTGAAATAACAAGTTTTCTAGTTACCTGACCTACCACAGTTTTTCCGCCGACTCTAGACTCTTTTCGGTCTTGGGCAAATTTGTTCCTGACACGATTTTATTTTCATATATAAACTGTATCTTCCAACCCATATAATAAAATTTGAAAAAAGTCCTGCCAACCTATCGAGTCTATATTGTTTTTGAGAGATGATAGTGTTATCATTGTTTTCAATTGTTTGCCTCATGGTGATTTCGCCATCGCTGCTGTTACTGTTGCATTACATCTTCAACAATTAAATATACAATCATTTTACCAAATTGCTTGGGAATTTGGCAATCAAAAGCTAAGGCCGCAGCCGGTAATGTATTAATGTTACCACTTGTAACAGACAAGAGAACTTATAAATACGAGTGATTGTTTTAAATATCTCAATTCGCCTCCTGATAACTCAAGGACGCCTTTTCAGTGTCCCCCAACCCAAACTACTGAAACCTGCAGTTCTGTGTTTAGAAAATCATAGAAAATGAAAGAGTCGTGTATCGTTGATCTACAACAGGCACGACAAAAACAGTACAACTATTGGAAATAAGAGTAAGGATTTACATGCTCGGTTCTTCTGGATCTTCTCTCCCCTCCCCCGTCTATTTGGGGCGGCTCTAAAATGACCATAGCTACAGTCGATAAACAACAGATAAACTTAAATGATCTTAATTATTAAGCATTGATATTTTTTAAAAGCCTTTTACTTCTCAATCTTCTCAAAATTGTAAAATACAAAACCATTTGTTACAGCATGTATTCATGTATTTGTTACATTCTAAATATCGTCCATTAATTGAGGGAAACGATTGAGGTATAAAAACAACATAGGCAGTATTACCAGAAGAAATTAAATGTAAAACACGATAACAGAATTACATTTCAAAATCAGATTGGTATTTAACACGTACGAGTTTAAATTACACAATTAAAATTTTTTATGTCTTTTCCAATCATTTTCTGTCGAGGATATGTCTTTGGCCAATCGCATTTTCCAGATTTTGAACAGTTTAGGATGGCATTGAGGCCAATACTTTAAATTGAGAAGTCACTATAAAATATAAATAATAAATGACGGGCAATTAGACCGCTTCATGCAATTTTCTCAAGGGTTTTAATTCATTATTGTCTTCGTTGTCATTAAAGAAATGTGAAGACTTTGTCCTATTCTGAGAGTTAAGGTCTAAAAACTTAATTGCAAATCTTCAATTTCTTGCCTAGATCCTTAACAGAGTTTTCAGATACTTTTATGCTGTCAATATCTTCGTATGTGGGAATGGCTCCAAGATGATTTCCTTCTGAAACTGTACGATTTAGCTATAAGATTAATTATTTCTCAACTCAATGTAACTGGAAGTCTTATTTAAAACATCTGTCTGCATCTCGAGGAAGTAAAATAATCATTTTCTTTATACTCATCGCGCACGAATAAACCTAATTTGTCCATTTACCAATCATAGCTCTCGCTATGCGTTAAACATTCATGAGCTAAAATAAACCAGTGTAAATGATTTGTATTCTTAACGGCTGCAAAGTTAATTTCCGATTCTAAATGAAAGCTGTTTTCTCATTGGCTCACGGCGATGTTGGGGCGAGCACAGAGACACGTGATGCGTATCATGGCCACGCGCTCTTTTCCAGTTTCGGTAGAAATAAACACTACCATGACAACAGTTTCTAAACCATTTAATACCCGGAATATTTACTGATAACTCTTTTTAAAAGAACTTTTATTTGCATGAGACAGGACGGACCAGAATAATTCATCTCTGTGAGTACATACATGGTGATAATTTTTATGTTATTATTTGTTTATCAACATATAAATGTTTAAAATATTTGCTGAATCAAATCCAATTTTAAAACATTGTAATTAAATATACATTAACTTAATTCGACTAAGGTGTCTAAATCGACTAAGGTTGTCTACAATTCAGCTTATAAAATAATTCGTATGTAAATGTCGTATGAGGAATTACTTTTCGCAAATTCATTCTGACTTAAAATTGATGGGAAAATATAAAGATGTCAATAAAAAGATTATTGCTAAATGAGTACTTATCAAAATATTAAAACATATTAATATGGTAAATGATTCATCAATTCTCGTCGATGTTGTAGATTTATGGTATGATGAATTAGGAATTCGGTTTTTATTGATATTCTATTAATTTTAGTTCATATATGCATCACTTTATAGTGATTTACCATTAAATTTAAGCATTATAATGAAACTAATATAACATATGAATTTTATAAAAAAACTGCATTTCTTTATTAAGATTTTTTTTATATTCATAGGGGTGTAGAATATAGTGATTAGTGTACAATATACATGAATTAAAAAATATATATAAAGAATAAATAAGTAATTTATTTTCTTCATTTCTTTAATTTTACTATATCATATCTCTTTTGAATTATTATATCAGTTCTTATATTTGTCAGTGCGTGTTATATTCGCATAATTTCTTATTGTCATCATACTGTTGTTTAATTTATGGACTTTCTTGCAATTCTTGCTTATTGAGCAACATAAATGTTGTATACATGGATATTTATTTATAACATCATAAGATAATGCTACTTCTTTCTCCCAGTAGTTCTACATAGTCATAAAAAACAAGTTTCATCATTAAACACCACTCCAATTATCATAAAGTGACGCTTGAAATGAAAAACAATTTCTAAAAGACAAACTCTTCCACTTTCTGCAATATTAGTCGTAACTGCATTTTTATTTATTTGATAACCATGACAACAAACAGTTCCCTAGATTGCTTCATTTTCAGCATTAAAATTATTTCATTCTTATCATTGTATGTTTGTAAAATGTATAATCGAAGCTCTTTTATTAATCATATTGAATAATAAGATAAACATCTTATTTTATAAGATATAAGATGCTGTTTATATACATACAAACATGTTATCGAAATAGCTGTTTTATCGAAATACGAAGAAAAATAATTCCTTATTACTATGTCACTAGGCCCTCCATGTTTAAATTTATTCAACTTCTACAAAGTGAAAATGATATATATTTACGTAAAATCTCTCTGTATGTTAAAAATGCATTAGAGCAACCATCCTGTCTAATTAATTATATTTACATGTTTGTCCTCTTTCTATGTACATGTATTTCTTTCTTTCTTTCAATTGTATGTTTACCATGTTATCCATGTATGTAAATATGTTTGTTACTATGTATATGACTATGTACTTTGTACACGTCTTTGAAAATAAAAATATGTTCTGTTCTGTAACAATGAAAATATAAATGGAAGTTAGAGAATGTGTTAAAAGGTATCCGGAAACATTTTTCACGTACTTGTAACGTTATATAAGGCAAGTTTTAAGTTTTTCTCATCAATACTAAATTATATTAATGTACCACGCTTAGTAGATTATTTAATTACTCTTACGTTTATTTCGTTTTCCATGAATATTTAACACATTCAAGTGTAGGGTAAGATCAGTGATGTGCAGTAATATGGTACTAGTCCGTGATAGAATCTAAATTCTGGTATATTCTTGTTACGATAGGTACCATAGAATATTTAAGATAATTATCTCTGGGAGGATATGTAGTGAATCTTGTATATGTGCGCTATTCTGTTCTTTTGCGTACGAAATTCCCATCTAGTCGTACTTTTAAACTGCATAATTTATTTTTCACCTTCAAATATGACTTTTTTTCAAAAACCTTCATAGGTGAATTTTATTTCTGAAAATAATATCCGTTATCTAAGATTTACATACATTTTTAAAACCGTACGAAGTATTATTTTTACTTTAAACATAATGCTAAAGTTCTTCGAGGACTAAATGTCAACTTTAACGCTATATTCACTGTGCATTTTTAAAAATGGCAAGAATTTTGCGAAATAAAAAACAGTTTCGATGGAAACAGTTGCTATGACTATTTGTTAAAAATACGTTTTTACGTGTACACCTATTGAAATCATGATGCATTAAGCGTTCCGCTGCTCTCAATTTGAAAACTAGCAAAATGGATGTCTTAAGGCGACACAATACTTGAGTATTTTTTCGGGAGGTACTTACGTTTCTATCTAAGTTTTGAGGTTTATCTAGTATAGGATAAATTCCTGATTTTCCTTTATCTTCAATAATAAATTTTGATACCATATATAATGACAAAAGATGAGTGTTAATGGTAAACTTTACACAGACTTAGATTTTTTATTAGAATACAAAAAAACACCCATTGTTTCACATTCCCTGTAGTATCAACAATTCAAACTCTACTGACCGGACTTACAATGTATCACTTTTAACGACCACTTCTATGTATAAACTCATCTTTTTATAACATACACTTCATAACAGTTTGTTTTCACCATTATTTTCTATCGTTTTGTTTAATCATGAGATCACTTTAATATTTAGACAGCCAGAACAGAACAGAACAGAATTTTATTTTACGTGTACAAATATACATAGTAATAATTATAATACAGTGATTTTGTACTTTATAGGATATTTAAAAAAAAAATATATAACAAAAGCAATAGTTCGACGATTCTAAGTCTATCGAAGTGTATATACATGTGTACAAATATTACACGCAATTAAGAATAATGTACGAAAACATGAATACTCTGTAATGATTTATTATTCTAATATAATGTAGGCTTACATGGCACGTATGATAACAATAACACAAACCTTGTCATGAAATAAAGTTTTACTTAAAATTTTACATCAATATAAATGAACTAAAACTAGAAAAAGGTTTGTCATACTAGTAATATACAAGGATTTGCGAGTAATGTAAATACACTTATAACAAGAATAATTTTAAAGAAACATTTCGATACATATACATTTTGTACTAGATATCATTCTCTAAATTTCTCTCCATTAATTTGAAATATTCTAAGAGTATATTCATTGATAATTCGTGTTAAGGAGTCGCTGTAAAACTTTCAAGATCTCAAATTAGCTCATATAAATTTTATCTTTCTTGAAAATATTGACAAAATAAAGAGGCAAACAATTAAAGCATAGCTTTTAATACGCATTCGTGAATATATCAGTTATTTTATCATAATTAGTTTGTATAACATATTAATCAGGTATTACTGACATGTGGTTGCATCTAAGACCAAGAATATATTGGCGTCCTGAAATAAAAGCTAGATAAGTTTATCTGGGCATGTTATAAACTATAGTAATGTAACGTTAAGATAAGAGAACGGAATCAATACAATCTACTAATTCAATGTAGTACATGCATGCAGGGATGCCATATTACACTGATGCATGTGAACTAGTTTTAACAATAATGTAGGATATTTAATTCTATCATAACCATTCAATTTTCGGGCATACATTTAGCCTCTAGAAGTTGAAAAAAGCTTTATCATTTCACCATGTAGAGTAATTTAAACACAAATTATCTTAAGACGTTCATTTACGTAAATAGAAGTCGCTTGACTTATAAGTAATATAGAAAATAATTTGCTCGAATTTTGATGTGTCATTTAAGCCTATTTTCGGTGACTCATACGTAAAAAAAATAGTACCATGACGCCTGCGTAGGAAATTCAGTTGTTATATTTAATAGCGCATAATCTTTCAATTTATCGAATTACTGAAAAGAAGCCGTGAGAAAGTATACGGATGAAATGCATGACACGGTTATGCACCGTGAACAACAGAATTTGTGTGAATTCTTGTTTAATTGTGCAGAAACAACGTTGTTACAACCACCATGATAGAACCTAATCTTTTCTTAAATTGACGTTAATCATAAAACTGTAAAACCCCTTTTTGTAAAATTTATTTAACTCTAACTCCTTTTATTGTACCCTACCTAACGATGCATAAAAGGGTCTAACTTTCTTGGAATCCCCATAAATAAAACAATGAAAAAAGGGCCTGTAACGACGAATTAGCAATTTGATTAACTTTTTTACTTCTATGTGTGAGATGAGCTAAAAGAAAAAAGTTAATCTTCAAAGGTTGTGGGTATGTTTGACATGTGACAAATTAGAGTAATTGGTATATTGTTAGTGAATTGCTTTGACATTTTAACTTTGATACAAATTTTAAAAGTTTTAGTTCAAAGAGATGAGGCGACCGGTTGAGTTTTGTATAGACGTCGTGGAAAATAAACACACCGAATGCAGAGTTTGTTTAAAGTCTGCAATTTTACGCATTATGAATATGTTAGTTTGTTTATTGTTTGAGACTAGTACATGGTTGAAAGATAGATATTGATGACTCGGTACACAAATAAAGATCGATGACATACATGTATAAACATAACTAAATATTACACAGTCTCTGTATAATGCATATTAAAATACCTAATAAACATACCTAATAAAAAATTAAAACGAAATGAATAATTGAAAGTAGAAATAAGATCATAAATCACACGCATGGTGCTATCTGAATAAACTTACTTTTGTATTATAACTAATAAAATGCGTAACTACATATTTAACATCGTCGATTGTCATTGATAATTCTCCAAGAACGAACTTGTTCGGATATTGTAGGAATTTAGTGAATAATTGAACGAACCCATTGTTTAGAACATGGTCACGCTCTTCAACTGAAACTAAAACATTCATTCGAATACGGTCTTTTTTGTTTTTCTATGGAAAACGCAAATAATTATAAAATTTTTGTTACATTATTTTTTTCTTAAAACTCGTCTCTTTGTAAAGTTGTTCAATGAGAAAACTGTAACGAACAAATTGTTTGAGTTTATACGGTTTCACTTTACACACACCAATATACACATCATTCTCGCATAGGCCGCGGTTGTGCTGCAGTAGTTTGCGCAGGACTTGTAACCTGCTAATAGGGTTCAAATCCTAGTCGCTGTTCGTCCTTCCCTTCTTTGAAAATTTGAGAACAATGTCGATTTTCCGCCATTTGTGGAGAAGTTTGCGTTTCTTAGTGGAAGATTTGGTTATAGTACTGGTTAGAATATAGTCCAGGAAAACTGGTAAGGTAAACCGGTCGTCGTATTTATAACTGAAGCATCGTTGAAAAACGGCCTTAAAATCCATTGTAAGCATTTTGTTTTTAGATTGACACTTGGTCTACATTTACTTTGTGTAACAGTTATATTCGTACTTCGTTTATGGTGTTTGTCTGTCCTGTGTGTCTTGTTGAATTGTCACGTGTGTATGTTCTGTATGTGTTGGTTTAGATGGTTATTGGCACTTTTAAAAAGAACAGCAAACAGTATTGTTTTCATGTATTTAATGAAAGAAATTGATAAAGCGGATGAAATAAAAAAAAGCAACAGTACCGGAACCAAAGCATACATGAATATTTCTGTCTATTAATGACTGACGTCATAAATTGTGTCTAACGTGCAACAATCATTGAATTGGCCATAAAAAGTTCACAGCTGATTTATCAAATATGTAAAAATGAAAGAAAGAAATTTTGATTTATTATATTCTTTCATAGAGACTTCTAATTCAGCCAAATATTATTTCATCATTCTTTGTTTCGTCATGTTTGTTTATTTCTGTAATGGTTTGGAACGGCGAAGGATTTTATCGGTGAAAATTGACCCCCGTAACTGTATGTGCGTTTTGTATGAAATTCCAATGAAAATCTTCATGTAAAGATATCTGTTGAGGAAAATAAAAATACACATAGCAATATTATCAATTTATATAATGTCATCAAACTAATCGTATATGTATTATCACTGATGCAGTGAATTTGATAAGATTCTGAAGCTGATAGGAGATTATGATATATTTTGTTGATATATGTGATGTATTACTTTCTATATAGATCATTAATTGACTTTAAGATATTACAAAAACCACGAAACTAACCAGCGTAAACGTACAGGGACTTATTACAGTCAAATTTATACAGATGTTAGGTAATTCCAGCTATATTTATGAGCAATATATCAAAACCACCGTGACTTAATCATCCAGTCCATGTTGTGCTTTGGGGTTTATATGATTCAAACGGTCAATAAATTGTGAAAATCATCGCTCGTACAATAATACGCTACATAAATACAAAACTTCTCCAGTCCAACTAGTTTAATAGTGTGTTTTTGACAAACTAATTAGATTTTGTCTACTTATGAAACCATAAAATGATAAAATGAAATGGTTTCTCAGATATAAAATATTTGATAAATGGTTGGTAAGATGGAGAATAGATAAGCAATAGGTTGTTAGTGATATACGCCAAATATCAGAAGATTTTAAATGAAACTTTGTGGTAAATCGGTTTATCCAAGTAACATGAGATAGGTGATAAAAACCAACAATGACAAGTAAATAAACACCAAGTTGTATGCACACATTAGTAAAATTTAACTTCTGGTTAAATTTTAGGTTAGATTATGATGTTAATCAAAAGTTAATCAGAAACAAGATGGCTGTTTTTGTTGTTGTTGTTTTACCAAGTGCTGCTCGACATTTCTATAAAGGCATATATCTGTAAAGCGCACTCACAGGGTCATAGGTCGAACAGAACGACATATGCATTTACATCTTCTATTGAAATTTTAATTCACCTTCATTACCAATAGCATCGGAACCGGTTCACAACAAGTAAAACATGTTATTAGGATGCAAGCTTCCCCCTGAAAACGACCACTACGGAACTAAACTGATCAAGTAATGGGATTTAAAGAAAAGGAAACGAGATAAATATAGTAAAAGTATTCAATTAATTATCCATCTGATTTTTCTTTAATTCATGACAGGTGTTCACGGAGGGCAAATATACAATGTTTGATTTTATGTAACAAAATCATTTTAAGCTAATGATAGGTGGTTAACTGTAACCTCTCACTGACAGAGAGTCGTAGGCTCGAGCCCAACGACTGACCATGCCTCTTGTTGTACGAATGTAGGCAGTTACAGGATGGGAGTCTAGTACAGATTCTTCCCAGGAACGATTGTTAGGTGAACTGTCTGCCTCATATGACTCTGACTGTTGAAAAGGGGCGTAAAACCCAAACAAACACACAAACAAACATTGTATATCGATCTGTGTTTACAGTGCTAATACAATTGTAGCTTGTTATTTCTTGAATATCGTAAACGGTTGGTTCTTAAATATGAAAAAAAAGTCATAAAGCTATTTTATTTCAAAAATCTAATCACGCTTGCATGATATGAACAAATTGAAATGTTCAAGCGCACTATTATTTACGTTCAAACGAATCTAATACCTTATAATATTGAAATAATGTAGCTTATTTACGTATAGGTAATTGAACATATTTACGTATTAAATCATATAATTTTTTTCTCTAATCGCATGCTGATATGTTGTAGCTTAAACGTTCAAAGAAAACTCAGCGTTAATGATTTTACGCTTTCCAACTTACTGGTTTACAATGGCCGTAACCAGTGAAGATTTGCTTAAAATATTTACAACTTTTAACTGATCAATGAGTTTTATTGGTATTTCAGATCTGAAGCGATAAGAGACAATTTAAAGCTGATTAAAAGACTGTGGAATAAGATCAAAAGATGCCGCACACAGGTATGTTAAAGAGACTGGTATCAAGAAAACGACGCAACTGAAAAACAACGAAATGCGATGGGTTTTGTTGTTGTTGTTGTTTTTGTTAACTTAAACAACTTTATTATATTTTACTTTGTCATCATGACTAAGGACGAGCGCTTATTACAATATTTTACTGAAAACGCATTTTTAAGTTGCATGGCTACTTACCTTCCGCAGCCTCGGATGATTTATATTAGGTTTAACAGCTATTTCCAACGTGTCAGGTGACGAGATTTTGTTCTTTTTATTCGAGTGAAATATTTTATGACGTAGTCCGAAAAACGATGTAAAGTAATTTGGTTAGTTATTCACAGAGATTCATTCCAGTGTTATTTCTTTTTAAACTCATTTCTCTAATGGGGCTAAAAGGGAAATAATGCGTTTGGTCGACAAGGCTTTAATTTCTGTTGCTTTTAAATCTATGAAACAATTAATACATTGTATATTTAATTTAAATTTAAAAAATCACCAAGTTCATTTTTTCACTGATCGGTTGTACTGGCGTAGGTTTTGAAATTATGATATTCAAATTTGAAATAAAAAGTAACATAAAAATATTTGTCAATTTGCTGTCAATTAACTTCGCTAAAATGAATTCACCCTGACTGGTACGGAATTATTTGGTATATGTTACAATCTTGTCACGGTGGTGAAAACACGAAAATAACCGAAGTGTATAAAAATTTGATTTCTATATAACTCCACCTAGATCTATAATTTTATTTACGCTTTATGCTTAAAATTTGAACCAAGGAACAGACTGTTACAAAATTAATAACTCCCATTTTTGATGAAGTATTGGTATAAATGTCATTTTTGTCCGTGATTTAATGACACCAGTAATAAGAATGGTATATAAGATAAGTATAATGAACATATCCTTCATGTACAGCTTGATTAGTTATAAAATAATCTTATTGCGCGCGTTTTTTTAGTGTCACCATTAGAATGTTTTAATTGGGAAATCCTTTACCACAGTGAATGATGTCTTGTTAGTTAGTAGTAGTATCAATAAGCTGCATGAAATAGCAACTTGGACAGAAGTTGAAGCAATAGCATTATAAATGTTTGAAAATACACAGTTATGAAACTATATTCTAATCAGTAGAATTATACGTACAGATTTTGTGTCCTCAATTAGACGAATTTTTTGTACTTATAGAAGCAAAATATAAGCAGAATTGATAACACGTGATCTATTAATGAACATAACTTTTTTCTATTGATTAGAACCAAAATGTTTAGATGTAATTTATTCATTTAAGATTTTGTTTTGTATATATTATACTTTCATTATTCAACATTTATATAGCATTTGCATTGTTTTGTTATATATTATACATTGTGTCTTCGTCATATTTCACGTATACTGTAAATGGCCAAGGACTTATATACATACATGGATTCGCAACTTCCGTATTAACAGTATAAAGTAATCAAATCCCGCGATAATAAGACGTGAATCAACGGGAATACAAGCTATTGTTTACAAAAGCGAAAATACGAAAAAATCCGTGATATCCGAATGATAATAACAGCGAAAATATCCGTGGTATTCCGAATGTTTAATCTCAGGATTATAATAGATGTCCGCCATCTTGGAATTTAAAATGTTCGACTGATGCCTTTTTCAATGCTTATACTTAGATTTTGTGGATTATAAATGTATCTCAATATCTTTAAGGAATTTGTTGCATCCTTTACCAATTTCCCGTGCCCAATTGCCAGAGTTTTATTAGTATAATCAAATTCGTAAACACCCAAATACAGTTGTCGGACATTGCCGAGTATACAACAATGCATTGTGGGATCGTCGAACGATATCGTTTGATCTATTTTTAGCAGTTGCGAATCCATGTATGTATATAAGTCCTTGAAATGGCCAAAGGCAAAATATATTGCTGATTTTCCAATAAAGTTGAAAAAAATCACGAAAATAAAGCTGATGTAAAAATGGATTTCATAAAAATAGAATGTAATGATTCATTCTATTTTCTTCAAGTTTCGATAACTAAGTTCAAATTCACTTTACGAATATCATAAACCGGTAACCGTATATTTGATCGACACGGGTACTGATTTAAAATAATTAAATGTTCGGTCTATAACAAGATTTACTGAACTAATGCACCTGGTGACAACAGTCTTTCAGCTCACTTCCAATTTACAAATTTATTTATCTTTGTCATTAAATATATTCTTTTGTATCAATTAAATGTCGACATGTCAAAAATTGTCTCAATTTGTAGAAATGGTCCATTATTTTAAGTGCATATAAAAGATCTGTCGCCATTAACTTTGACATGATATTAAAATATTATACCACGTTAAGTCGATCACGGATTGGAGTTTATAATAAGGATACTATATCCATGAAAACACCATAACGAGACTCTACGAACGTAAATGGCCTGAAGATGTTAATTCCGTCTTCGCTCGCTGTTAGCGATCACGGGCGATAGTACGGGATTCTGGAAGATAGTACCGACCTGCGCAAGATGACGGAGCCATTAACATCGAAATTAATATTTTACTAACCATACCATGGAAATATCTCAAATTTATCTGTACGAGGAGAACCGCTCTGATGATGATTCGGTTTTAATTCATTTTAAATCGATATGAACTATTCTAACAACTATATTTGATTGCCATTGTCCAAAGTTTGATAACGATAGCAGAGATAACCACCGACGTGTCTTTTTTTCCCTTAGGGAGTCTGTTTGGTACACCGGCCATATTGATATTCACGGCACCTACTATATTGAAAGAAACTTAGAACATTCGATTTTGTGCGCATATAACAAATTACATATACGTAAACAATTATTGACAGACAATATTGGACATTGCCATTTTGAAACTATGGTGACATCACATGCCGTCTCCAACTTTAAAATTCTATCGTAGTATAATTTTTTGAAGAAAAAAACTGAAAAATCCATAAATCGATTCAGTCATGTAATAAATAACATTCTAAAAAAGGTGTCACGCTACACTTTAAAGTGGTATACCAATAAAAGGGGCAATGAATGTTTGAGTTTGAATACCAAACGTAGAAGCAATCTTCAACCATAGCCGCCTTTATGCTTTTATCTTTCGGGTGGCCTAAGTGCATGAGCCTGATTTATGACGTAATCAAAGAATCGGATACATTCGGCTATATTTTGTTGTTGCCTCAATGACACGTGACATGCGCACGCACCACGTAGGATAATTTTAATGGAATTACAATTTTACTTGTGTTTGACCAATAAATCGAGTCCACATAACCATTAAGCGATTATACTAAAAAATAGATGTTTATCGATTTATTTTTAATAAAATGAACACGTTTTTACGGCTGATGACAGGAAGCCATTGTGAAATTAAAAGGTAACTAAAAGATGAAGATCGATGTTGTCATACATTCGAGGAATGGAAATACAATGATTCTATCTATGTGATAAAATATAATTAATGCTAATGATCATTATACCCGCATTGGAACCAAGGTGTTAACGTCGAGTTGGCTGACAAAAGTGAATCAAATGGAAGATAGGAGCACGTGAATTACTTCAACAATTGTTTTACAGAAACATTATAACACTAATAGAGAAACGATAGTCTTTGACGCTCATTATGGTAATTCTTGAAAAAATATCTATTTCATCCAATTATCGTCACGGAGTCTCAAGCCAGAGGAGAGGGAACAAGGAATCTTAGATTTCCTGATTTCTTTATTTTCCAGTTTTCAAGAGATTCTGTAATCCGGAATTCTAAAAGAAAAAAAAATATGTAAGAAGAAGATGCTGTTGTGTTTGCCAGATTTGACCCTTGCAATCGTTGATATTTCAAAAGAACTTTCAAATGATATGCCAACAACCCCTATCAAATCGTTGTGCAATTCAAATAAGATTGCAGAGTGTCGTTGTGTACACTGTACAGTAAATTATCCAAGATTCATTGTTTAATGTTTGCAGGACAAACAGGAGTGAACCAGTTGGGTGGAGTGTTCGTGAATGGGCGACCACTACCAGATCATGTTCGACGCCGCATTGTTGAGTTAGCACATATGGGGGTAAGACCGTGTGACATTTCCCGCCAACTGCTGGTTTCTCATGGTTGTGTGAGCAAGATATTAACACGGTACTATGAGACGGGATCCATTAAGCCAGGATCCATCGGTGGCAATAAACCCAAGGTAATGACCGTTATGATTGTGCATAAATATTTGAACTGACATTTTATTGCAATAAAATACGGCTCCATTGCGAAGCTCTAAAACATCTTCATGAAATCGTGGGCAATCATTTCAAGTCGTAATGTTTCTCCATCATTTTCATTGCAGCAAGTAGCCACGCCCCTTGTCGTAAGGAAGATTCTGCAGCTGAAAAAAGAGAACCCGTCAATATTTGCCTGGGAGATACGTGACTACCTTCTCTCTCAGAGAATATGTGATGACCAATCCATACCGAGCATCAGTTCTATAAATAGAATATTACGTAATGCTGGCGCATTTAACAGCGACGGGGTACTTTCCAATGAAATGACCTCTGTGTTTTATCCACCCATGCCAACACCAAGCCTTCAAGCATTATACCAAAGACATAACCCAGCTGCCATGTACCCATTGTCCATTCCTGGACTTTCATATCCCCGGCTGGTCCAGCCATTACAACAAACTTTAGAACCTGGTGAGCTCCCATGTGAGAAATTAAACGGTTTGGATCGAATCTTGCATGGTCAAGATATTGCTGCAATGCCTATAGATAAAAGCGAAAGAACTGAACGAAAGAGACGACTGTCTGAGGATGAAATAAGGACATCAGCCGAAAGCAAGAGATTAAGATGTGACAGTTTAAATTACAGAAGCACAGAGGATGATAAACAAGACCCTGAGATAACAAAAGGTATCGTTTTATTTCCATATTTACAGTCGATAACAGTAATTGCTTGTAAATTATTGATGAAATAAAACGAAATTCGTTGACAATGAATCATTTATTAGACTCTTAACGGCTGTGTTTTGTCCCTTTAATAAATAGGAGGGCAGCATTAAATACTTCAATTACCAGGGATAGAGTCTCAATAATTGAAAGAACTAGTAATTGGAGAGGGGTATTTCCACATGTTTAAGCGATGGGAATTTTCTGTATGGCATGCAGAGGGTTAACGTTTTGATACTAGAGGCTGGTCTTTTGGCTGTCAAGACTTTGTCAAAAGTTGACGACCTTCGTGTTTGTCTTTTATGTGGTAAGTTATTTACGGGGAGGGCTGGAAAATTTACGCTGGATGTTGAGAGTCATAAAATTAAGTGAGGGTTTCATAAGGAGAGAGCCCTACTCTTGTTTCGCTGTGATTACCACAAGAATAGCCCTTCAGGAACGGGTAATTTGCCTTAAGGATGGGGTATACGAATCATGAGAAATTCAATTCAATTCAATAAAAGTCGATCTCGATCAAGAATATATCAAGCTTAAAACGACAATTAGTATTATCAATACCTGATGTACAATGGACAAGTTATCAATGAAAAAATGTGTGGATCATTTTATCTTATGGCGATGGAATGAGCGTCGAAAAATAAAAAAATACATAATTTAAAACGTTTGCCTATTAACGATACCATGCCCTGAATATATGTGTTACATAATTCGGTATACGAGTATTGGGAGCCGGGGGAATTTGACTGATTTATGCGAAAATTTGATTATTTTGTGCATCATTATGTGAATATAATTTTGGGCGTAAAGGGAATTACTAAATTATCTGAATGGTTTAGTTTTGTTAATAACTATTTTCTGTCGTTTAAGTAACTCAAAAATACAAAGTATGTATAGTTGAAACATTTTAAGTGACATAATATTAACTAAATCGTTTCTGTATATCAACTTTTATCGTGATTTATGATCATGTAGTAAATCGAGATACCACACATATCCACGGCTGATAATACATATAGCGTACAATTCTAATCACATGGAAAATAATAAACGCAATTGTTACAAAACACTGTGGTGCATTTCATGTGCTAAACAATTTAATGAATGATAAAATGGGAATTAAATCCAATCTATTTTTCGTATTCCTTTCCTGCGATTTGAATGAAAATTTATGAGCGTGAACGAAAATTACAAATACATGTATACTGTTCACGATTTTTGATAGTATTCAAAATACAACACTATATTATTTTTGACAATTTCAGACAAAACAATAGTATCATATTTAACGCACTTTAGATAATACATGTATTGGACAATACAAACATTCATGTTCATGACGCACTACATATAATATTAGACAATACAAAAATTGTCATTTTTGACGCACTACATATAATATTGGACAATACAAAAATTGTCTTTTTTGACGCACTACATATAATATTGGACAATACAAAAATTGTCATTTTTGACGCACTACATATAATATTAGACAATACAAAAATTGTCATTTTTGACGCACTACATATAATATTGGACAATACAAAAATTGTCATTTTTGACGTACTACATATAATATTGGACAATACAAAAATTGTCATTTTTGACGCACTACATATAATATTGGACAATACAAAAATTGTCATTTTTGACGCTATATATTTTTGTATTGTCTAATATTGTATGTATACATGTACATATAATATTGGATAATACAACATTATCATTTTGATTGAACTTAATCGTATTAATACACAAGTCGTTTCCCTATGCTTTGATTTCTTGGTATTCATTTTATTCAACGGTAAATAAAATAAATGACAATCGTAATATTTTATCTTTATTAGACTCTGAATTTATAGAAATGTCTTTGATCAAAATGTTGCCAGCAGGTGCCCCGTATCTTACGTTCTGAGAATAGTGTAGACGTCACTGTTGTCACCATAAAAATAAGAACTTCATAAATTTCACACAAAAGAGACATACGAGTATTATGCCAGATAATTCAGCCAACCATTAAATGTCACACAAGACTCGGGTTACGTCTAGAGCTGTATTTATCGAATATAATTAAACGACGCAAATGACAATAAAAAGATGATCATTTTGTTATCTATGAAACAGTTACTGTTAAGATATCGTTTAGTGATGCTGGGGTATTTAATCAAACGCTTAAGTCTGACACCTGTTTCTATTCGTTACAAGATACTCGACAATCTATGACACATTCAGGAGATATTCACACTGTATCTGCATTTTGTTAATCCCGGTCACGAAAGCTGGACGTGTTCTCTAGACTTTTCTCAGGCCATTTCCGTGACATTCATATGAATATTTAATTAACTAGTTTAAATCCATTGTCTCCCATGCTGCATTGTTTCCGATAAATGAGATTCTTGTAGTTGATTGCGATGATATTTGGTCTCAGTTTGGTCATTATTCGGGTATAAAAATAAAACGAATAGATTAACTATCATCTTCAAAGCAGTAGTTAGGTTATTAAAACCGCGATTACCTGAATTTAGAGAAAATGATAGAAATAAGCCACTGTTAACATTGCTGTCATCAACCTCTGAAAAAGACTAGAGATTTTTTTAAAGCCGTTTCCTTTTCTTCGAAATAATATTTTCTCAACGTTCATATTTCAAAAGTCCATATTAGGAATCACCGAGGAAAAATTCAACTATAACATTCAAAAATACGTGATACGGAATTATTAAAAACTTTCTTAACGTTATACTCTATTATAATTTTAAACCTTACTAATTTCGTAAATTAGTTATAGATTCTCCGAGTAAGCATGTATACATATCAGTTGAAAAATATTCATAAATTATGAAATAATGAAGTAGAATGCTTGAACAGTAACCGTTTATCGAACATAGTAGTTATCTTTTATATTATAATTTAATCAGCAAAAGTGTGTCATGTATGTTCAAAAGATTATCCTGTCCGACCAAATTCTGCCAGCTTTCTATCATCAACGCACGCCACGAGATCACGAGTCAGTCCTGCGTTCAAACAAATGTCGTTTGATGTTTAATGCATGGATTTTAAATGTCCACCATAGCTCTCAGCTATGTCCATCGTAATTAAAACATCTTATAATTATACCTCGTTCCACCGTCTCCCGTAATCCAATGTTTGATCGTGGTGAAGAATATTGTTATTTCATGATCAGATTAGGTAATCAATGATTTATAAAAGAGCAATAATACGAGACCACCCGAAACAATTTGTTTTAAAAATTTAATTTATTTTGCACGGATAAAAAAATAAAATGGGCGTGTTTATCTTTTACACACGATCATTGAGTTAATGTCTCAATATCTATTTCTGAGTTGAACAGTGCGTTGTAATTATATAATGAAAAAAGAGACATTTTTTATCCTCAGCGCCTTTATCCAATACACAGAAGTTATTATACGCATTAGTTTCTACAATTAGACAAAACACTAATGTAAGAAATAACAGGAACGCTATCTTTTTCTCGCTTTGTAGAAAACGAGGGACGATGAATAATTGCTCACAATCAACCTTCGTCAACGGCACATTTGTATAGAACCAAAGGCCCATCAACACCCAGTTACTTTCCTTCTGTTTATTTTGAGTGCCACCAACCAACAAATGGACATATCACCGTTGTTTTGTCATAAAAAAATTACATCACGATTTTTTTAAACATGACTTTCTTTACTCAATGAGTTTATTTTATTTTTTTCCAGATCAAGATCAACAAAAAGAAGTACGTACTAAAAGATTATCAGAAGAATTAAGGAAAGAACCAGTTACGATAAAACCATTACATTCTATAGACGATATTGTTGGTGAAAAAGACAAATCAGTTTCTAAAAAAGACAACAGATTAGATCTGTTAAGAAATGAAGTTTCAAAAAGTGCGTTCCAGGTTCAGAGTTCAAGAAGTTTCAATGGACTTGACATCTGGAGACATCACCAAATGCTTCTACCTGGAATGTACTCCCTTCCGCTATCGTCTGCTTACGATCATATGTCATCAAGACGAACGTCGTCTGCGTTAACTCTGCGTTGCCAAGGAGACATGCGTTTTTGTTCGAGTTGATAATTGCATGTTGTTTGTTTACTCGATATAAAGTCGTTTTTTTCGTTTTATGCACGGAAATAATACAAAAGAGATACGATCACTGTAACACGTCGTTGCTAAGGTGACACTTGCTTTAGCTACCGGAAGTCACCAGTTTGCGTGACTCCAGTGTATTTCTTTAATTGTTATCTCTGCTAATGAGTGAACCATCTCCGTGACTATGTGACGAACATTTACGGTTGGTCGCAGTGCTGATATCGTATTAATATAAAGAGGTTTTCTGTGTCGTCTCCTCCACAATTAACCTTAATTAGTGTTCACATTCTCAAATTCAAATGAAACTAATTGAACATGAAATACGTTTATTTTTCCGATTTCATTAGAACCGGAAATCGTTATACTGTTTGCGGAGAAGGGAGGAAAGTCGTTATAAAAACATTACATTGCTTTTTGTTTTTTTCCGGATTTTATGCTACCGATAAAATGATGTGTGATTAAACTTATATTAAACCAAATGAAGGTTGACCAAAAGGTAGCGAACATTTCCTATGCTTTGTCGGTGTTTTATATGCTACATCCAACCCTTAATACACTGAATACTTATTATACGGACTGTACTTGGAGGACATAACACTATTTTGATCAGTAGATTGTCAGTTCAAGCCATTTACGAGCAGAAAATTAAATTTACAGTGAAACTAGTGAATGGAAGCCACAAAGTGATAATGTGGTCTAAATACATTACGCTGACTTTCATTCTGAGTTCTTCTTGCATGTTCAGTTCTATATATCAAGAAATATGTACTATCATTCAAATTATAACATTTTATTCACAGGTTGTATTTTTTACTCCGGGGTGACTGTTCTGGTCCTCATTGGCACTGGAATGGTGGTCTTTGACACAGCTATGACTTTATACGCCTAGATATGTTTTATTGTGTTTTTGTGTTATTAATTCGTTTGATTTATTTTACTAGTGCGAAACACTAAATATAATTTATATACTTTATTTCTACGTGAATAAATTATGTCGTTTTATCCGGTTGTGTTTTTATTAAAGTATTCGTTTGATTATTTTACTTATTGGTTTCTAGGTTGGCTGGTTTTGCGCTTAAAGGTAAATCATAATCTACCATTATTATTAATTAGATAATATAACCATGGATTACTCTGAATGTTTGTCTCAAGATAGATGATTACACAAAGATATCCATTGATGTTTTAACATTACTCTAGAGACAACTCTCTTAATGCTTGATAGCAGAAAATAACCGAACAGAGCAGCTCCCGGGCAGAGTTGAACAGAACTCAACTTTATTTCAGACATGGTACATTGTCAAATAAAATATAATATATTATACATAGAACTATTAACATGGGTATCTTAGTATATAAGTATTCTACATTACACATAGAACTATTAACATGGGTATCTTTGTATATAAATATTCTACATTACACATAGAACTATTAACATTGGTATCTTAGTATACAAGTATTCAATTGAAATTAGCATAACTTTAATTGGTGAGAATTCTACATTACACATAGAACTATTAACATGGGTATCTTTGTATATAAATATTCAATTGAAATTAGCATAACTTTAATTGGTGAACATTATACATTACACACTAGAACTATTAACATGGACATCTTAGTAAATAAGTATTCAATTTAAATTAGCAAACCTTTAATTGGTGAGAATTATACATTACACACTAGAACTATTAACATGGACATCTTAGTAAATAAGTATTCAATTTAAATTAGCAAAACTTTAATTGGTGAGAATTATACATTACACATAGAACTATTAACATGGGTATCTTTGTATATAAGTATTCAATTGAAATTAGCATAACTTTAATTGGTGAAAATTATACATTACACACTAGAACTATTAACATGGACATCTTAGTAAATAAGAATTCAATTTAAATTAGCAAAACTTTAATTGGTGAGAATTATACATTACACACTATAGCTATTAACATGGACATCTTAGTAAATAAGAATTCAATTTAAATAAGCATAACTATAATTAGTGAGAATTGGCTTAATAATGAGGATAATTCAACAGCTAACAAAGGGACATTATTTTGTGTCAATGAGCTTTACAGAGTAATGCCTTTCAGTTGGTATTTGTATAGTTTTGGTTTTCATAACAGTGATGGAGTTTTCTACATTTCTGTGGGTGGAATTCCATTCCCCAAGTGAGTTCCCATTTGGCTAATTTGAGTAGATCGTTTTGTAGGATTGTATGGTCGCCTTTTGATGTTATATGACGGTAAACAATGGCATCATCAGCGAATAAGCGTGTATCGGAGGTAAGGTCTTTAGGTTGGTCGTTGATAAACATGAGAAAAAATAAGCGGTTTCAGTAGAGAGTCTTGGGGAACATCACTGACGACCGGTACCCTTTCAGATGATTTTCCCTCGGCAATGATTTGCTGTGATCGGTCTGATGGGGATGATTGGATCAACGTGTGGGTCCAGCCGCATACTCCATAGTGCTGTATCTTGGTGAGTAGTCTTTGATGTGGGACGCGGTCGAAAGCCTTGGAGAAATTATGGACAATCATATCAGTCTGGATACCCCTGTCTAATGCTGATGATAGTTCATGAAGTAAAGTGATGAAATGAGTTTCACGGCTCCGTTTAGCTCTACAATCGTGCTGACAATCAGTTAAGATGTTGTGCTGTTCCAGGTGTTTCATTGTTCGGCTGACAATACAGTACTCTAAGAGAGTGGTTAATGAAATAGGCCTATTGTTGGCTGGATCTTGTCTGGAGTCCATCTTACAAATCGCTGTTACATTTGCATGCCGCCAGTCGTTCGGTACAGTGCCTTCAGCCAGGAATCTGTTGAATATCACTGCAAGGATAGGCGCTATTTCCACAGCACATTTTTTGAGAAAGCGGACTGAAGTATTGTCTGGTTGGGTTGATGTTACTGGGGAGCTTCTCCAGTCCCTCAGTAGATACAGAGATGATAGATCTCTGGCATTGCGCGGTATGGGTTACCTTCAGGACTGGATGTAACATCGCGTTGTTCCTCTTGGTTGAAAACAGACTGGTACTGTCAATGATGTTCGCTTTGTCAGCAGGGGGGTGAACAGTATACCCTTGTCCAATTCAAGAGTTATCTTTATGTAAGGATTTGATGTATGCCCAAAAAACATTTCTTTTGGATGGCCATTCTAGTTCTGGCTCGATAAGATTGTTGATGTAGTTTTGCTATGACTGTTTTTCATGTTTCTGGGTCCATTATTTTGCTTCTCTGTAGGCTTTGATGTCTGATGGTTTTGGAATGATTTCAAATCACAATTTTATCTACGGTGATTATAAGATACCATGAGAAACAATTTAGTCTTAAAGCTCAGGTAGTTTACTATTCCATACATCTGACCAAATCACGCATGATAATGGAATAAACATAAACGAGTTACTTTCAACACGTGTATTCATGTGTTCCATCAAAGTAGTCCAGAAAATGACATTTTCCTACTTTTTTCAATATTGATTGTTTAATGTATCAAGTAAGTTCCATTCAGCATTACACTCGCCGTATACATGAATCATTTAACAATGAATTTGAAATAAACAAATTATGGCTTCACACCGTCAATGCATATACGATATGATACGTACCGCGGTACAGATATTAAAGCTCATACCGCGGTTCACTGTTTCGTTAAAATGAATATTTAATACACTGAATATACGTTATTGGACATGGAAGCTCTGATTAATGTACTCGGACAAAGTAACAGTTTTTGCAGCATGCTTTAAATACAACCTTGCACAAGCTCTGACTTGTCCATTATTTCTATTATAAAATATTTATTTTATCAAATTGGTGATTTCTTTGAATGGGCAATTATACGATATCAGGTACAGCTACGGGGACGCATCGCGCGTTGCATCGGGTCACCGCAACATCCCCAGAACGAACCACATGATAACTATTAAGAAACACACAGGAACGATAGAAACGGTAACATAATTGTATTTTTAAAATCTAAGTCGTCCATACTGCAAATGAAAATTTCTTCAATTGACAGAGCTATAGTAAATGTTCGTGTGGAGCTATACCGACAACTATCCTGTCTTAACAAAAATGCGGTGCTTTACAATTACGTAACAGCCCTTGCATCTAATTAAACTAACACTACTATTTTACAGAATGTCATAGTCAAAAGACGATCTGTTTGAAACACTTAGTAATTCATGTATCCAGTGCGTCACGTGATTAACGCGAGGTGTACTCGCGTATGTAAGGTCGATAAATCTGATATCAAATCGAATGCCTACGACTAGGAGATTTATCTCCCTTGTATGATCTCTCGCGAGATGGACAAACTTGAGGTACGCATAGTTCTTTCGTTCAAAAGCATGAATCGGACTCGATATAAAATGTTTATCAAAACATAGAACAGTCAAACATGTACAAAACAGAGAGCGGAAACGAACTTACTAATAAACAATAAACTACAGGGCCTGTATTCGTAAAGACACATATGATACAAAATGTTGGGATTGAAAGACAAGTAACAACAATGGCTATTTGAAAAGGAGGGATATAAGAGAACTGGCAATGTTTTTCAATTCTCGTTATGCATATATTGATATTATTTTGGTATAGCTCTTTTATCATTCAGACATTAAAATATTGTTGTAAGTCCAGCCTAGAAGTATAAATCACGAAATGTACAAGATTTTGTTTTCACTAGAACTATTCAAACCTTGTCATAATAAACTCTGTATGTTAAGGAAATGCATTATGGCCTTATTTCTATCCAGCCCTGGGTGTTTTTTTATTTACAGATTACACCTTTCAAACTTGACTGTACTAAAACAAGTGGATAATTTGAGATATATATATCATAAAAGCAAGGCTCCCTGAGAAAGTAGTCCTTGTGATTGGATAAAGAAACAAAATTAAAATCCTGAAGTGAAATGAAAAGTTAGGGGAAATAACCATATTACTATTAAAAAGAAGTTCCTGGAAAAATGGAGAGGTACAAAGCCAACAATAAAGGGACACGAGACAAACACGTTAAACTCAGTCAGCTGACAAGGTAGGACCTAGCAGTCACACATTGTAACCAACTCAACACGTATCAACGGTACTGCGTAAGTTCCACTTGATGCGCATCGGGTACATTGGCAAGATGTCACAATACACTGGGGGTGAATCAACATAACATGTAGATAGTTTGACCTTGCTATTCCACGAACTTGGTCGTACAAATTAAGAAAATATTTTCTCATCCAATATGACAACAAATTGTATTCCCTTGAACTCAACACCCAAGGTAAATAAATATATAAATAAAAAATGTACTTCGTCACGCGACATCTAGGACTGACAGGAAGTTTTAGAGCAGATAAATGTGTCTACAATTTGAACTCGCATTTCGACTTTACAATAATAATTCTTAGAAAGTGTATTATTTTCCGCCTTGTAAGATCGTTTTTATGTATTTGTCAGCAGTTTCGAGCTGCACGTTCTTTATAGTTTAACTTGTAAAAATGTTGAAGTAGCAAAAAAGTAAAAATATGATGTAAAATATAATCCGATCAAACCATAGCAATCTTCTTATGGTTAAAGTTGACGCTAAAACAAAGCTTGTACGAATCTCTTTTGTAGTTTGTTTATGACAACCGAAGTTGCCATTTATTTTCATTTATATTAACCATTCCTCGCTTATTAAGTGACACCTACGACATGTGAAGTGTGCGTGTCAGTGAAAGGCGAAAAATGTCTCTAAGTGGCACTAAACTTCACTCAATTACATTGGCTAAACTCAAACACATTTGCGCCATGAAAGATTATACGAAGTTCATTGAAGGTATTTAAACTTTTCAATGATTTTTTTCTGACCCACGATGTATACTGTAATGTCATAATGTTCGAATATACAGTAGAACAATGGTGTGAAGACCACCAAAGGGACAAACATACGGTCTTGATTCTGAATACAGATAAGAAACGGATTCATAGAACGTAAAATAATGACACATTCGTCAGTAATCAGTTGTTATCAAATATGTACCCGTACTGAAAATATCCGGAACTATGCGCAAATAGATATGAATTATAATATCAATATGCATGTACATCAAATAAATTCATACTTAATACGTTTAGCGTGAGAGAATTCTTCTTTGTCTTGAAAACTTGTAAAATTACGATGAAAAGCAACTACAATTCGGCCATTTTATTTTTCCCTTAACATTTCCTTAAAGTTAAGGTACCTTCCGAGGTACCTTGGTATTTAATTAAGGAGAAAATCGACATATTTATCACTTACTAGGAGCTTTATGAACACGCGCCCAGGTGAGTAATCCTTTAAACTGTTTTAATCTTAGAACAGTTACTGCTGTACTGGTATGTTTTGTTATTCTTTCTTCGCTCAAACTCATAGCGGAATAGTTGAATAGATTATTTAACTCGTAGAAGATTTAATTGAACATAAATGAGAAATAATTTGAGAGGTGAACTAAAATAAAGGATGACTTTGGGAAGGTTAACTAAATAAAGGATGACTTTGAGAGGTGAACTATAATAAAGGATGACTTTGGGAAGGTAAACTAAAATAAACGATGACTTTGGGAAGGTAAACTAAAATAAAGGAAGACTTTGAGAGGTGAACTATAATAAAGGATGACTTTGGGAAGGTAAACTAAAATAAAGGATGACTTTGGGAAGGTAAACTAAAATAAAGGATGACTTTGGGAAGGTAAACTAAAATAAAGGATGACTTTGGGAAGGTAAACTAAAATAAAGGATGTCTTTGAGAGATGAACTATAATAAAGGATGACTTTGGGAAGGTAAACTTAAATAAAGGATGACTTTGGGAAGGTAAACTAAAATAAAGGATGACTTTGGGAAGGTAAACTAAAATAAAGGATGACTTTGGGAAGGTAAACTAAAATAAAGGATGTCTTTGAGAGATGAACTATAATAAAGGATGACTTTGGAAAGGTAAACTAAAATAAAGGATGACTTTGGGAAGGTAAACTAAAATAAAGGATGTCTTTGAGAGATGAACTATAATAAAGGATGACTTTGGGGAGGCTAACTAAAATAAAGGATGACTTTGGAAGGTTAATTAAAATAAAGGATGACTTTGGAAGGTTAACGAAAATAAAGGATGACTTTGGAAGGTTAACTAAAATAAAGGATGACTTTTGAAGGTAAGCTAAAATAAAGGATGACTTTGGGAAGTTAACTAAAATAAAGGATGACTTTGGAAGGTTAACTTAAATAAAGGATAATGTTGATAGGTTAACTAAAATAAAGGATGACTTAGATAGGTTAATAACTAAAATAAAGGTTGACTTTAGGAGGTTAACTAAAAAATGGAGGACGATTTAGGAAGTTGAAATAAGATGAAGGGTGACTTTGAACTAGACTGAAGAATGTTTTTTTTAAGAATTGAAACTTGATTGAAGATGGGTTTTAGAGTTAAAATTAAATGAAGATTGGTTTTGGATGTTGCAGATGACTTACGTATTAACATGGAATATCAACATCGAAGTTAAAGACGCTAGTTAGTGTATTTATTTGGTATGTACATAATTGACTGAGAAAAAATTGTCGTGACTTTGAAAATTCAGCAGCTATAGATAAGAATCATGGCGTTTCGCTTCGTTTTCAAAATAGAAATTGGGTATTCAATCTACTGTTAAACCTTATACGGTAAAACAAACCGAGGCAAGCTTTTTATTAAATTGTATAAACACATTCAGTTAATGGAAATGAAACCTAATCGTGTAATAGTAAGTAGAGAACAGCTAATGTTGTTTTGTATTAAAATTTCCTCATCATATGAAACTAGGATTTCCATGAAATGTGAAGTTATATAGTCTCTGCTGTGGACGTCCCGGACAAATACCAGCTTGGAAGCTTGTAGGTCACATCGTGATTTTATAATATATCTAACGTTTATTATAGAACGGAGTGTCTAGTAAGTTATAATAATTATTTTATCTTTAAAACCACAAAATGAACAATATACATCTTAATGTTTGTTCATACGGCATTTTAATTATTTTCATTTATCAGCTATATATTACATGTTGCTTTTTTATTGAATAATATTTCACATTTATCAGTTAATGACAAAATGTTTGTTTCTATTGCTAAACATGGATTGAACGACCAGTTTATACAAGCTTGGAATTCAGGATTATGTAATTCAGACTGAGCTAGATTTTATAAAGATATAAATTTGTTATTTTTGATTTCAACCTTACTTGGAATGTTTTTCAGTTAATAAATTTGTATTCCATTTTCTTTTTTTTCATATTAATATAATGTGTTGCTGTTTCCTTGGTTATTTACGTTAATTTTATATAGGACTACAATGGAAATAAGGATTTACTTCCTTTTTTGTGTTATCCTTGTATTTAACGTTTGTGATGGTATCAATTTTTCCTGATAGTATTTACCTTTAATAATTTTACGATCTCAATTTGTATATTCAGTAACATATTTTTGTTTGAACACAGTAACTTTATATGCCCATTTTGTGTAATATATTTCCTATGTACCATAACTCCTCGTATCAGTAACGTCACGCTATGCTACCATGTACTGATCAAGGGAAGTAACCGCTACGGGGAGTTTGCTATCCTAAGACGCATAACAATCAAATTTGGATTTTTATTCATATACGCGGAGGTTTAAAAGTGGAGAAAAAAGTGGCGTTCGGTTTCATTTTTTTACTCATAAAAGCAAACAAAGATAGACTCACTCAAAGTTATTACATCTTTGTATTTAGCACTGTATATGGATATTTTGCACACTTTCGTAACATTTCAATTTAATTACGTCAAAGTTTATAAGCGGAAAGAAATTGAGTTGCATGACGTCATAATACTAGGCCTACATATTAATATAATTTTACATTGATCAAAAACACAGCTGCAGGTTTTTTTCAAACCATTAACACATGAACAAATCTAGTGCATAACACTGTTATTAAGATACAATGGAAAGATTTTCTTGAAATTTTACGTTGTGATATTCAGTCAGCTTGCCTTATGTACTGCTAAGGAGGGTATTCCAGTTTAGCAGATTGTGTAGCGTTGATTTTCGCGCTGTTAAATAATAACATGAATGACCAGATAAAGACTCGGCACTTTATTGGCATCACTACATGAGCAGTTCATTGTTGTTTTCGTTCCATTTCAGAGGTTAAAATTACACGTAGTTCCTTTCCCAGCATTTAAAGCGCAATGTTACACAGGCTGATGCGAGTATCTCGTGGCGTGGGTGTACACATTGGTCTCAGAGTTTCATCTCATAAATTACAAACAGAAGCCGGTAGATGGGATACACCGGTAAGAATTCTAGTGGAAGATAGAACATGTTTAACGTGTAACAAACTGAAGATGAATACCATTTTCTGTTAGAATGTAGTATTCAATTGTACTTGAGAAATCAGTATACTCTTAGAAAATTTTGGGTTACACCAAGTATGTTAAAATTTATTTAACCAATTTATAACAAAAAAAAAAAAGATCATTATAAATTTAGGAACTTATTTTCATACTGTGTTTTTTAAAGAAATTCTGTATCGGATGTTAATGACTAAATGTAAGAAAGGAGGGTATATCCTATTTTGATGTCATTATATGTGAAACAAAATTTCTCCATATATAAAAAAAATCACATAAAACAATTTGAATCGCGAACTGCGTTCCAACTTTATGCAACCTGTTTATTTTTGCATGTATAAACTATCAAGGTTTATGATAAATAGAATGGTTACAGAAATATCAACTTGAACATCGCGGAATCCAAGAGGATGACAACTACCGTGAGTTCATGGGTTGGATCACGGATGGTGGATTGCGGTATGCTTACGCCAAGTATCACAAACAACCAGATGCGGACATATTATATCAAAAGCCAGTTGATGATAAAGACGCTCGTCATATCATTGTTGTTGGTGCTGGTATGGCTGGACTGTCAGCGGCTTTTGAACTTTCTCAGATTGGTCATAAGGTAACAATTAATTTTGAAATCTGACAAATAAACATCACGTTGACTTTAAGGTTTTAAACCAGTATTCTAATTAGCGATATCGTTCGCTGATACCTGGAAACAGGCTAAATGCATTTATGAAAACCAGGAAGTTATATCAGTCTGAACATTATTTGAAATTATATTTATTCGCTGCAAAACTGGAAAAATTTACTGAGGTGGATGGAGTACAAACGCCTGTCGAAAGCACGGTCATTGTCCTTATATCATGATTTATAATGATTATACATTGTATATATAAAGAAATAATCAAGTGGCACAGTCTACATTATATTCTGTAAAACAAGATGCTTTTAATTTTATCCATCGATATTCTAAAAGAATTCAACACAATATTAATCATACTTCATACCCCCGTCATACTATGGCCGCGTTCGCCCATGAACCTGGTGAACGTAATGAGGACGTAGTAGGAACCGGTTCTAGCGTGGTAAGGGTCTTCGTGGACGTGAAGGACGTGATGGGACTTCTGACACGCCAAAAAAAAACAGTAGCGGGGACGTGGTCAAATTAGGAAGCAGTGCTTATACCCCCATCACACTAGGGCCAGGTTTGCACTACGTCCACCACGTCATGACAGGACGTGACAAGAACCTGATTCACGTTATGAGGACGCAGTAGGAACCGTTTCGAGCGTGGTATGGTCTTCGTGGATGTGAAGGACATGGTGGGACTTTGACATGTCAAAAGATAACGTGGCGGGGACGTGGTCAAATTAGAACGCAGTGCTTACGTAGTAAGAGCGTAACAGGGACGTGACTAAAACCTAGTTGGAACTTCATTGACGCAGAAGAAGCGTGGTGCGGACTTGAAAAGACAACAAGCGGTTTTCATCGCGTTGTCACTGGGTTGTTACTACGCTTTTGTTACGTCAGTGAAGTTCTCACTACGTCTCAACCAGGCGTATGCTAAGACCATAGTTTGCCCACATCACGTTACAGAAGACTGCACTAGGTTGTAGTTTTGCTCCGTCACGTCTTTAATACGTTTGCAACAGGTGACCAGTACGTTTCTGTCAGCTTCTGAGCAATTGGTATACATACTGGATTGATACACCCAGTCTTTCATTTCCAGTCAAATATATGTTAACAAATGAATGCAATTTATTATTGTACCAGGACAACAAGCCATTTTGGATGCTCAAATTGCCATTTCCTAGATACGAAATAAAAGAAAAAGGAACATGAAGCAACCTAGATTATGTTGTGTTGGTGTATGGCTATTAGCAGAAAGAAGACTTCTACTCGGCCATCATGGCCAGTTAAAATAAATGGACACATGGTGCAGCATTCATACGGAGCGAGTGAATGCAATGAGGACGAAGGAGAGCGCAGTTCAGTCTGCATGGACGTGGTTAGCACGTAATTGGGACGTAGTATAAACGCAATAGACCTGGTGACAACGGGAAGCCGCACGTGTAATGAACTTACTGGGAACGTGATAGACGCGGTGAGAACTTTGCAAAGACCTTGTAAGGACGTAGTGAGAACCTAGGTGCATCGGTTCTTTTTCGAGTTTTACCCTGTCCCCGCCACGTACAAAATTTTCAGGACGTGATGGGAATTTTGCTAGCATGGTGCGGACGTGTTTTGGTGTGATGGGAGCATTAGTATAACGTAGGAAGAACGTTATGTACAGGGACGTGACTAAAACCTTGTAGGAACCTCATTGACGCAGAAGCGTGGTGTGGACTTCAATGGGTTGTTACTACTGTCACTGGCTCTTTAGCTTACTTGTTACGTCAATGAAACGTCTCAACCAGGTGTATGCTATGACCATAGTACGTCAACATCACGTTACAGAAGACTGCATTAGATTATAATTTTACTGCGTCACGTCTTTAGTTACAGGTTCCCAGTACGTACCTGTCAGGTTCTGAACAATTGGAATAAATACTGGATTCACACCCCATCATTTCTTTCCAGTCAGGAAATATGTTAACAAATGAATGCCTTAATCAGTTCGCTATTGTACCGGGACAACAAGCTATTTTCGATGCTCAATTTGCCGTTTTGTAAACACGAAATAGAAGAAAAAGGAACATGAAGCTTTCTAAATCCTGTTGTGTTAGTGCATGGCTTTTCAGCAGAATGAAGACTGCTGTTCGGCCATTATGACCAGTTCATCAACATTTTCACATTTTCAGGACGTGATGGGAACTTTGCCTACGAGCGTGTGCAGACGTGATCTGGTATGACAGGGGCATTAGCTAATAGCTTTTTAAGAATAATCTAATGTTTGGTCGAGACCGAGCTAATGTATCTTTATTTAGGTTACAATTCTTGAGGTACAATCGAGAGTTGGCGGTCGTGTGAAAACATTTAGGGACGGGTTCCAAGACGGCTTGCATTGTGAAGGTAGGTTTTGTAACTAGTGGTCATATAGTATTTCCTATGAATTAATTGTTTAAAGGTACAATGCTGAAAAACTAATCTTACAATACTGTTAACGCGTGCTTGCTTAAAACAGGTGAAAATGTTATAAGAGGGAGAACTATGTTGTGAATAGAGATATGAAATAACATGAGTAATTACATGAGAGCATTCAATTCCATGTCAAAGAAACGTTTTTTTCCCTATCTATGTAGGTGGCGCTATGCGACTACCGTATAATCACTACCTGACGAAGCACTATCTAGATCTGTTCAAGGTTGAAAGAAGAAAGTTTCAGAATTACAACAGTAAGGGCTACATGTACATATATGGTAACAAAATACGCATGAAAGGTTAGTATATCGTAAGCAAAAGACATACAACCGTCCGCATTTAATTACAGTACTGTATAATGTTACGACTACAGTAAAACCCCGATTATCCGAAGTTGTCGGGACCGAAAAATTACTTCGGATAATCCGGGGTTTCGGATAATCCAGGGTAAGGGAAATCTAGACATTTGCAAGAAAATAAAGGGAAATCACTCCCATATATATATGGCGTTAACGTATAGATATAATAACAACAAAGTTAATGCGTCATATTTCATAATTTATTTACGAAAAAATACATTTTACGACAAACATGTGTATGTTTAAGGTAAAACAAATGTATGAGTAGTTTGTACCATTATTAATTCGTCAAAGTCATGAGGAATCCAAATTAAAACTACGATTACAAATCAATACCCAAACGGTAGCACATGTCATGTTAAAAGCACATTAATCCATCGATAAACTGATACCGTGAAATGAAATATACACAGGATATAGAAAAAGACACTGTTTAAATGAATTACAAACTGAATTAAAATAAAAATCCATCGCGGAGTTTCATTTTATTGCTACACTCACAAACACTTATGAGCGTCACACAAATCGTTGTCGTCCTAAGAATCGTGTTCGTATTCAGTTTCCGAAAATGGAATGATTTTGCAATCGAGTGCCGGTAATTTATATTGGTCATGTGTATTGTTTGTCAATTTAACAAACTTCGAAAAATAAAATGAACCTTTTTAAATTTTGTTCCCATTACTGCAAACACTGATCCAAACCAACAATCCATTGTTCTCAGTGGTTTGATAATTTGTTGTTTACACCTTTTGACACGTTAAAGAAATCCTACAATGAACTTCTCTGATCGATCAGAGTTAATTGTCGACTTCGGATAATAGGTGCGAAAATACGCGTTCGGATGATTGTGGGGATCTGATTATCACTTCGGATAAGCCATGGTATTCAGATAAGACGATTCGGATAATCGAGGTTTATTTACATTGAAATATATAAAGGGAAATTCGGGACCGAAATTTCACTTCGGATAACACCAGGTTTTCGGATAATCCGAGTTCGGATAATCGAGGTTTTACTGTATTTCAAATCATCAGAACTGCTACAAAACATCTATTCAGGTTAGACAAAAAACTATTCATGTTTACGGTTATCCGATTAACACACCTTAGGCACCCATCCTTAAGTTGCAAACAGCAAAATTAAGCAAAGTATTGAAAGTACTCATGGAAACTGAACGTATGTGGACTTGCACCGCAACATGGCACGGGAACTAGTTGAACAATAACATGGCGGATGTAGAAAAAAATTAGTACATTTTTGTAATAACATTTCATGCGCGCCGAGAGAGTGACGGCAATGGAAAGCTGGACTATCCATCAGTTTCCAAAAAAAATGCGAACATATTTGAAGAATCTTACATCCAAAGTACGGCTGGGAAGTTCAGGAATTTTGTGATCTATCTAACCTTATTTGTGTCAAGTAACCGTAGCCATGACGATATTTTTTCTAGCCTTATATATACAACAAATATGACAATGTCCCTAACGCTAACGTTCACAACCTTCAGTAATAAAGTATAATGTACTTCTTTGTAGTGTTCGATGTTTTTGAGCAGCTTATATCTTTTAGATTGGGAGGACAACAATGGTACATATTGCACCAAATACTGGCCTGGCTGGGATGCCAATCTCACGGAGGACGTAAAGACAAGATTGAACATAAATGGAATTAGTAAGTGACAGAAATACATCAGTACAAAATACATATTTTATGTTTTCTTTATGCTTTATTTAAATACGAATATCAGGATCATCAGTTGTAGAACAGAATCACCTTTGATTTACGCGGACAATTCATGTATAGCAACATCTTTTACGAATTTGCTTTAGGCATGTATAAAACAATTTACTAACATAGCTACCTGTTTTGTTACTTTGTCATAATGATAATTCAATATATCAAATAAGCATTCAATTCTTCTGACTGGTAGCATGAAAGGGTTTCCAATAAATCACGTATCTCTGTTCAGATGACTACATCACTCAAACACTGAAACCAGTTAAGTCAGAGCTCGGAGAAAAGCCAACAGCAGCGAAATGGAAACCATGGATAGAAAAATGGAGCAGGCTGTCCGTAGAGGAATTTCTGCGGAGCACCATTTTCCAGGCTGTTGATTGGGAAAAGTTGAGACCTTGGCCAGAGAGTGCAATTGAAGCTTTTAAGGTTTGAGTTTCCGTCTCCTTCTTGGAATTAAAGAATTACAAAACAAATTTGTGCTTCGGAAATATTAGAAGTCACATTTTTAATCGATTTCAGTTGAAAATATAACAAGAAAGAAAGCATTATCAAAGAAACTGAAAGGGTTGAAGGGAAATTATACATTTTTGAGGGTTAAGTGCAATCCTCATTTTGACTGAATTTCTTTTAAAGGTATCGACATATACACCTACAGTTGGTCAAGATCTGGTATCGTTTCTACGCGAAGAGCTAGGAGAGTGGTGGAAGGATCCAATGTATACGCCCACATATGGCATGGACCAGCTCCCGAAGTCCTTTCCAAATGGAAAAGGGTGGAACAAAGACGTGGAACTTTCAAAGGATATACAATTTGGTGTCAAGGTCAAAGAGGTACAGGAGTTTGGAACCGAAGATTGCAAGAAAACCGTTAAGGTCATAGGTGAGAATGCGGTGACTGGTGAGGAAGTAATTTATGAGGGTGACGCTGTGCTGCTTACTGTTCCACTTCCTATTCTGAGAGAGATTGAGATTCCTCTATCAGTCGAAAAGGCAAAAGCAATTGCATCGGTATCCTATGCAGCTTCAACAAAAATCATGTTACAATGCAAAACTAGATTTTGGCAGAAAGATGTTGGTCAAGGTGGTTTCTCGAAAACCAACCTGCAGTTCGGTCAGCTTCATTACCCAGATTATGACGGATCTGGTATTCAAGACGATGAAAGGGGAATACTCTTGGCATACACTTGGGACCAAAACGCACTCACCTTTGGAGCACAAAATCACCAGCTAGCTATAGCCAATGTTGTGAAAGATGTCAGCAAAATCCATCCTGAAATAATGAAAGAGTTTGAAGTAGGGAATGTACAAGCTTGGTACAGCGACCCAGCAGCTCAAGGGGCGTATGCTTCACTAAAACCATTTGAGTTCTTGGATGATATGGATACCCTAACGACGCCCACGCCAACAATCTATCTTGCCGGAGAGGCATTGTCATGGTCAAATGGTTGGATACAGGGGGCAATATTTTCTGGTTTGACACAAGCATATTGTATTCAGACACATATAGAAGATTGTTTTCTCACATGTAGACCAGTTTATCTGTTTTGACAATTTAGACTTTTGTTAGTCCTGTTGACCTGACACAATATCAGGGCCCGTATTCACAAACGTTCTTTGTTATCCGAGTTAAGAATTTTCTTTATCTTAAATTTTGACTAAGACATGAGAAATGTCTTAGTTTTCATCTTAGATTTATTCTTAGCGTAAACTAAGACGAAATTATTCTTAGTTTGAAAAAGAATACGGAATTCCCATACGCCATTACTTACGCCTGCGTTTGACTTGGCGATGAGTTAAACCTATCATACATTTCCTGCAATTTCTACGGATACGTTTGGTACTTTTTCAGCCACAATTAAAAATCTGTTGCGGTATTGTGAATTGCCAAATTAATGTTTTTGACATTATGTAATTTTATGAAGTATGCAGTAATTCGGTAAAGTTTAAGCAAGAGGAGTATCAAAAATACAAATACGCAACAATAGGCGTCAGAACTGAGGCAACAAATCGTAAAAGAAAACTAATTTTGTTATATGGTACATACGTTGTTAATGCAATTTGTGTATATTAAAGTTTCAAGTCTTATACGACAGCAAGAATACGGTTTTACGGAGACTCCAAATTCAATTTCAATATTGTACACATTACGAGGGGACACATACTAATTATCTAACTTGACTTGTGTTTATCTTTCAAAATCAATTCAATTCAATGTGTTTTTGTGCATACTGATAATGTTATTTTCAAGCAGTAAGTCAGTTACACTAGTACAGCTATGATTATCATCAATTTTATCAAAGTATTCTATTTTAGGTAATCATTTGAATGAGTCACAACTTTCATATATATCAGTAACCACTCAGATTTGCTATATATCGCATAAAACAATATTTTCACTCACACTTCACCAGTAAAAGTATTTCAAATCTGCACATATCTTCCATTTAAAAAAAACACTACCTATTCGATTTCAATTTGAGGTGTGTTATATATATTCAAATGCAAGTAGCATTGATCGTTCATGTATTCGATTGACTCTTACTATGAACTATGTATACATGTTTGTCTTTTATTTAATGTCTGTCTGGTATATTTCTGCTTATCATGTCATTACTCACATGATGTTTTTGACAGCGTGTGATTACTTACAACAACCGAGGCTCAGCATGGCTGTAGAATTTGTCATCTAAAACATTAATGATTAATAACAAAAAAAAAAAAAAAAAAACTGTTTCAGCTGTGCAATATTTATCGTGAGTTCATATAAAAGCAGGTTATAAAGATTACTGATTTCATTTACTTCATTGAGTTCATCAATTGCATGTTAACTGGTAGTTTCCAATAGTTTATAACTGTATTATACTCTATTCAACAATCTGCACAAAAGAATACATAAGTTATAATTCATGGCATACTAAAAGTCACAATGTAGTACTTGCATGGCAGCTGAAACGAACTTAATCACAATGTGCGCATTCAGAACAAAATGTATACAAGGTAATACAGATTTAAGATTAACAGCTGTCTCCTGATTTTATGTTTATATCAAAAATTGATACTGCAAAACAGAAGTTGAATCCATATTAAGAACTGCCTATGTCTTAATTAATTAATGCCATCCTAAATGGATACATGAAATCCTCAAAAGAATCTGTAAACACAAAGTACATCATTTCAATTCATATAATGTCTTCATATTTTATACATGTACTAATACAAGTGCAATATCTAAAAAAATGTAATTTTAGGTAACTCTATTATTTTATAAAGATTAATGATTTAATAGCAATGGTAATACATACTTTCAACGAATTGTAATAAAAGAATACGTTTATGCATTTTTTTTTTAGATTTTTGAACCAATTGTTATAAAACTAAGAATGAAAATGATTATATCTTATAAATTGCTGCATGTTGAGTCGATCAGCATTATCATATTTGATGTCAACCTCAAATGTGTTGTTTCTGCATGTAAGTTATGTTGGAACCTGTTTTTTACATAGCCCAACCCACAAATACTCGCTGGTATACCAGCGAGAGTTACGCCTTTTTAACGACAGAAAACTTAAAAGTTCACAATCCATGAAATTTGCCGATTAGTATCCGTATTCGTCATAAATATATAGAAAAATAAGGAGTTCGACGTAGCATCCATTTTCGTTTTGTTTTTATCTTAGTAAATTTAAAGTTAAGACACCTCGTGCCTTCATTAAACTTTCAGAAAAAAGTCGTCGATCTAAGAATTTTTCTGAGATTGTTTTCACTTTAAGACGAAAGTTAAGAAAAATCTTGCAAAGTAAGTAAACATTGGCTAAATCTAAAATAATTTCGATATTCTTAGATAATTTTTCATCTTTGTTAGTTTGTGAATACGGGCCCAGAATCATGTTTAACTTCTTTGTATGCTGTTCTCTATCACCAAATCTTTGTAATTAGGTTTCCTCTGATGTTCATTTTAATGACACTTTCATATATTTGAGAAGCTGACACTATCTATGAAGTACTTAACCTGTATATTGGAATAAATGATAAAACATAAAAGAAGTCTTAGGCTTCAGCTGAAAAGACAAATAATATACTATTTGCTTTACACGCCATAACGTAATACCAAAGAAGATAATGTATGTGCTGGGGCACAAATTATCGCTAATCAAGAAAAGTTCCACAAAAAATATCTTGTTCACTTCATAAGACAAAGTTTTTAAATACATTTTGTACATACACGATGAGAACATGTACACCTTTCATCACACGTAATTTTACATCAATATGTTGCATTTATAAAGATATATGTCCATTGTGGTGTTAAGTGATCAATTAGTTAGAAAATAAAGTTTCATTCAAGGGTCAGTGTTGAGTACCTGTGTATCTACTCCTCATTAGATCAAAGTTCTTTCAGTACTGTCGGAACATGACTTTTTCCATACGAAGCAAAAGAGAAATGTGTACCCACATTGTTCGTGCCCACGCAAATATTTTAGCATTTACACTTACGGACCGATTTTTCATTCATATTGTAATGCAGGTCAAATGCATGTATGTTTACAAGTCCCTTTGCTAAAATTTTAAAATGAAAAAAAAAGCCTGATATTGGAAGGTTTAATGATTAGCACATTAGTTGAAGACAATTTAATTGCATTAAAAACTCTTTATTGTACACAAACTAATGAACAATACATCAGTAACAGTAAAAACCAACATCGATTCTTCTGATTTTAACACAACAGAACATCGTCGCCGCGAACACAGTCAGGGTCACTCAAATCAAAAAGACCCTGACACAATAGGGTTAACCCGATGTTGCACGAGATTCAGACATGATCATGAAATTCTAAATAATCATGCATAAAAAGAACTCTTTATCTACCATCTTTAAAAGCACATAACTAGTAATTTACGTTCGTATTCAATGACTCGAATTATTATTCGTAAGCCGCAGTTTAAACATTCGACCTCTGCAGTTTACCCGACATGAACTCATTCTATAAAAAGAAGCTAACAATAGTTAATGTAAATATCATGGAAAAACGATTAGATGAAAATTCGCCCTGTAATATTAACTATTAAGATATTGTTAAAAAGGCACACAACACATGCATCGATGGTAGATTTTTGCAAATGCATGCATACGTCCGTAAAGATGTTTCTGAACCATCGAACGATAACCGAAAGTAGAACTACTTTTACCAGTGCCGGTATACCCGCTGCTGTGCACCATCCAAAACGTAAACAAAAAGCCGCCATCTTGGATGAAAAAGGTAATATTTTGTTTATTTCTTCGATTTCGCTTTTCTTTCAAATTTCTGCTATAGCAAAGAACATGCTACACACTTTTCTGGACACGTTGATACCTATAGTATTTACTAGGTACCTCTGGTATAAAAGTTACCTTGGACAAGAAAATCGAATGGAGAGAAAAATTCCGTGGTGCACAGCAGCGCATTTAGTATTTTTCGATCTTTTTGTCCAGAAAATTGACTTGTTCGCATGTCGACGCACATTTTTATCCTTAAGTTGTAAAACAGAAGCTTAAAATTAGACTTTTGGTACATATAGCGACGTATTTTCTAGTATAATGAATTTCTGAGTTATTTGGTGGACAGCAGCGTGGGAATAAGAAGGGTGGACAGCAGCGCAAACGGGTGCACAGCAGGAGCTTTTTTGCGTACTTGAGAATCATAAATCTGTTTCCCTAAAATCAAGACTGCTCCTGTGTAACACTACATGTATCAATAAACACAAAGTATAGCATACACATTTGCAATTATAAGTATCGGATATGTTTCAATAACTATATGTTTTTTATTCAATCAGTAATCACCAGTTCGACACGAGCCAAAGGAAGCGACTTGCTGGGCGATGGAAATACGACCATGTTACGCTTGAGAAGAATGCAGCGCTCAAAGGGTCTTTGGGAGTTTGCTGGGAAAGAGCAAAATGTCCAAGATGCTACCTTGCCAACAGATGGGAATATCCGATGATTGTTATGTTTGACTATGTGACATCAATTGGAGAACAGTATCTAGTGTTTAGAATATTGATAAAACATTGTAATGTACAGTATACGGACTTCATTGCATCAAATTGTCGAATATTGTACATGTAGTTGTTGTATGAAATGTTTTTTTTATATCTTTGTATATTGACTTTATAAGTATTTTAATAAGAAGTACAAAATGTAGTTTACAATACAACTTACGTGATGAGAAATATAGGCAACAAGTTTTTATAGCATATGCATGGCTCTCGGGTTTTTGAAGTAGTTTCAAATGACAATATTTGACCCCTTGGATAGCTGCATATTCCTACTGAGGATAGTTTGTACAGTTACAACATTAATGTTTATGTGCATGATTTGGAAGTGTTTTTACTTTATTATGTTCATGTATCTGTTTATAATTTTACATCATGTCAACCCGTGTAGAAAAGGAAAAATAAAATCATGTACAAATGTATGTTTATTTGCTTTATGCAATAGAATTTGTAAAACAATATTAGAATGCTGAATCATCAAAAACATAGACAACTTGGTCAAATTTCAAAGAATCACATTTATATAAGTATCATTATTACAGTTGACCATCATATTTCAGTAACCATAAAATCATAGACAATTATCATTTAGCACCACATTTCAATAATCAAAATAAAACAACTCAGTCAATAATTATTCAGCACAATGTTTTTAGAACAGCAATAGAACCCAAATACAGTAATAAATAAACATCATTATTTCAAAATAATGACTAAAATCACAGAAATAATAATTGAGTTATCTAACCGAATCTTTTTAATGCTTTTAACAGTTCCATGTGTTTGCGGAGGTGGCATACATAAGCAAATTCTCTGTCGCAAGTATCACACTTGAACTGTTTTTCCTTGTGCAACCGATTTTCACATACTGAGCAAGGTCGTGGTCGTGCCCTGTGCTAAACTAGTTGCATGTTTTACGTCACCATGATGGTTACCTGTCATAAGATTTGTAGTTTTAAAGTTATGTTATATTATTGATACAACGTTGATAATGTAAATTTGTTAAGCATGATAGTTAAAATTGATTATTTATAACTAATAAATGATGTTATTTAAAGTATACTCGTACCATTATTTGATATTTTATGAAAAGACTTAGTTATATGTATGTTTCTTACATAATGTATTGGTCTTACATAACAGATCTATCACAAGAAAAAAATAGAAGATTGAAATTTTTTTTTATTAATACCTGCATCTGCTTGGCTGTGTCCGGTCTCTGAAACCATGGGCGTTCGTGCACCACCGCTATATGTCTAGTCTGCGGCTCCTAAGTGGCCACACGTGTTCATCTTTCTAAAAGTGCACAAAAAAGATCATTTAATTCTTCATCACTAGAAAATGAATTTCATCAACAAATTCCAGAAATTCAGTTCATATAAACGAGTAATTATGAGAGCCTGCATACATCCATTTCACGAAAAGTAAACAAAGTTTTGATGTTGTAAAGAGTTACAAGTATTTAACGAATGGTTATTCAGGAACAGTCTCAAGTACGCAAAAAAGCTCCTGCTGTGCACCCGTTTGCGCTGCTGTCCACCCTTCTTATTCCTACGCTGCTGTCCACCAAATAACTCAGAAATTCGTTATACTAGAAAATACGTCGCTATATGTACCAAAAGTCTAATTTTAAGCTTCTGTTTTACAACTTAAGGATAAAAATGTGCGACGACATGCGAACAAGTCAATTTTCTGGACAAAATGATCGAAAAATACTAAATGCGCTGCTGTGCACCACGGAATTTTTCTCTCCATTCGATTTTATTGTCCAAGGTAACTTTTATACCAGAGGTACCTAGTAAATACTATGGGTATCAACGTGTCCAGAAAATTGTGTAGCATGTTCTTTGCTATAGCAGAAATTTGAAAGAAAAGCGAAATCGAAGAAATAAGCAAAATATTACCTTTTTCATCCAAGATGGCGGCTTTTTGTTTACGTTTTGGATGGTGCACAGCAGCGGGTATACCGGCACTGTTTACGGAAACTCGATATGCAAAAGCGCGATATCTTATTGGACAGTGGATACGCGGTTTTAATTCGACGCATTTCCATTTCTCATGCATTTACCGACAAACACTTGTTTAGATACATTACTCTTTCAATGTAGTTACAATAAAATGATTTGAAATATATTTAGATCCGGCACACTCAATTAAGGAAATATTCCAGATATATCTACACTAGGCCAAACTTATAACTGTGCAGTTGAAATAATGATACCATTTCTTTTTTGCACATTATCTGTATAAATAATTGTTTGTTAATGTGTAATAGTGAAAATTTTATTTTGGCAAATATTTTTTCCGACATATACTCATTCATTCGTCTATCTTTCACGGAGATTTTCGACAATAAATTTTCTGCATTACTTTGAAATGGACTTCATTGCGTTAAGAATAGATTAATTAATATTTATTAAAATAATTATTGTCTCAATATCTTGAGTATTTGTCTTGCCATACCTCTGTTAATATCACTCTCGTTACCCTGTTTTGCCTTATTTGTATGCATTCAAACTAACGCAGTGTAATAAATCCGCAATAAGTTTGTCGATATTTAACACTTTAGGTTGCTAGAAGAATGGACATTCGTAGGAGCAACATTCGACAACATTTCTTTTACAATTATGTCTTGTCAATGAGGACAAGACGTCAAGCTGTAATACGGTCTAATGGGGGTCATACCCGATACTCACTGTGTAGTGCACTAATAAGTATTCAGTGTGAAAAAAATGAAGAAAAACTGTGATTTTTGTTTTGTATTTGATGTTTTAATTTTTTATGTTATTCATGATAATGAAATTCGAGATCAATGAATTAAAATGCACATTGTTCGTACATCTTTCTTTTATCATTCCTGAAAAGTTCAAGGATCTTGCTTTAATAATTCTGGAGATATTGGAATTTATAGAACTGCACAGTTATAAGTTTGGCCTAGTGTATATAATCACACCATTTAGTTGCGTACTATTTCCTTTATGCGGCATTATTTTAACCAAGCTGTTTTGGAGTCCATCGACACTAGCTTGCTCACCGATTGCAAAGGGAGTAGATTTTTATCAAAATCAAGTCCCAAAAATCACACACCTGAATAGTAATTTATTCTGATATCTTACATATCAAAGTTATATCCTGTTTACACTGTAAAAGATGGGATCGGTTCATCACAAACAGAACAGATCCGTGTGTATATGATAACAGCAGACTATATGTGTTACAACTTAACTAGTACCAAACGCTGAGCATGATTTTTCAAAGAGTCAGTATGAAACAGTGTCTGAACATTGAATATTTTTCACAATCACAAAACACGAGTTCAATCTGATTGTGCTTATAATATACAAAATGTACGTAAATGCATTAAAATAGGAAACAGCCCGTTGAATTATAATTTATACCACAGAATCAGTCTTTAAAAATACCAGTTGTTTGTCAACATGAAATAAGACAATTGAGCAAAAATAAAATAAACTGAAATGTAACAAAAAAGTAGATGTGTACAAATATAATGCAATAGAAGAAGTGTTAAGACAAAAAGAAGCTGAGTCAATGTCATTTGATAAACACATGAGATACAGACATAGTAAATTAGACAGACAGTACGTATGCTACAATGTTTCCATGCAAACGGTTGATTTAGTTTTTTAAAGGAAGTAAAACTACATTATGAACATGGATATTTTTATAATTTAGTGTACATAAAGTAGTACAATTTAAATATAAGACAAACGCTTTAAAAAGAAACTGAGTCAAATTTATTTAATAAACACATCAGCTACAGTAGTATACAGGACAAGTTTGTACAAGTACATGTGTTACAATGTTCCAATGCAAACACTAACAGTTGATTAACATTTTAAAAGAAGTAAAAATGATGAACTCATGTATACCTGTACCTGAGTTATAAGCTAAAAATATTCATTCCGATTCATGCACAGGTAAAGAGAGATCAAGTTACAAATCATGTATAAATACAGGTCTAAGTAATGCTGATAGATCCTGATCTTTTGACCAATATGGTAATGCCTAAAGGCAGGTACGTCATGGAAAATTACAAGCTTTGTGGGTAATATTTCGCCTAGAAGCAAATTTCCAAATTTTCTAGAGAGAGAGTCCGGGCTTTTGGTCGTAAGCAATAAGACGTATTTTCCGGAGCTCTCTTCGTTTTAATAATATTTAGAATAATAATGGACTTGAACAATTGTGATATTGTTACCATCCCTTAACCCTTGTAAATATTTAGCTTCATAAATACTCGCCTAGTTCTGTTGTTAATTAATAACCAATTTATCATTCGCTCTCTGCACTATCCTATACTGTTGGTGTTCTGGCATTCTGATTTATCAACTCTTAACCCCTAAACCCCGATAAGCTCCAATTTCGCCGTTTCTTGGGAGTAAATGTGGGAATTTTAGCAAATATTAATGACCATTGTTCTCAGAGCAAGTTTTTGGCCAGACGATCAACATCTAAAAATTTTATAAAGAAATAAAAGTTATATACAAATTTTCAAGTGGTTTGTCCACAGAATTTTCAATTAATGAAATAATTTAATCTGAAGAATTGAAATTTTCATGTATTGCTATAATTAAGTGCATAGCATAAATATTGGATATTCCACACTAAAGGGGATTTTTGAATAGTGATTCAAGGTAATAATTAATAATTTTCTTTCTATTAAGTATATTATTATTCTAGTAAATAATTCTACTAAGTAGTCATAATAGGAATAATATTTGTAATGATTTATTATTGTTTTAATGGACTTTCAGACAGTTTTAAATGTCATTCATTGTTGTTAAATATTGCTTTTGTGAGATTATGTTAATGCATGGTATCTAAATTTGCTTAGTGTTTATACAAGTTCCGTATAATATTGTAGATCCCAAGAGGGGAGGTTTTTTCTTTAACCGACATAAGAAGTCATTTATGAGCATACGAAGTTATAATTGATCACCATAAGAAGTTGTACCTAATCTACGCAACAAATTAGTTTCTATCAACATTAAGAAGTTCGATGGATATATTGTATCAAGACCAGTTTTGATATTGGACATAATTATTTCCAGAATATAGTTCTGGAAGTGTATCAAGTACCAGGACAGTGTTATATTTCTAGAATAACCTTATCATTCAAGAACAGTGTTAAATACATAGATTAATCTACAAGCGTTTTAAATTAACTTTACATCACATGATGAACATTCATGGATATTTCTGTGATTTCTAATAATTTGATTGTTATTAATTGAATTGTTTTCTTTCTTTTATATGCTGGTTTGAAAGTCCCGTTATTTTCATTATTACGTAATCTAGTTATAATTATGTTAAATTCTTTTGATATCTTTTTGTAAATAGATTTTCGAAAACTTTAAATCTTGTTCTGTTACTCAATAAGGCATAGTCCGTAACACAATTTTCTCTGAAACTTGCGAACAGTGAAGGATATTATTAACTTACTTAGTTTTACTGGATGATAAGGATTTTTATTATTACAATTTATCGATGGAACAATATTAATTAATTAATAAACATTAGTTAAACTAGTGAATGGCGTTGTTCTTGATTATTATAATTTGACAGGATCCCGTTTCCCCATGGTGAAATTATGCAGTTATATCAGTCACCTCCGACTGTTATAAGCAGGTATATATGTAACCATTAAGCAAACGGTTATATACGTACAAATTTGACCATCAGAAACAAAACAAATCCAGTTCGGAAGATTTCCGTAAGAAAACTTGAGCAATGTTACAAATTATGAGCACAGGGTTTATACAATACAGATATGTATGTGGTACATATCTTCAAGGACTTATGTATATATGTGTGTATATAAGTCCTTGTTATAATAAGTCCTTGATATCTTGAAATTCATTATCTTGAAATTCATTTTATTTCAGCATATACAACAGGACAGTGTAAAACGCTTGATTTCATTTTGACAAATATCTGTAGCATACACATTTATATAACCATGTTTAGGACAAAATATTTCAACTACACTATATTAATAACATAAACAAAAATCTGGACATAATATGATTTTCGTGCCAAAGATTAACCACAAATTATGCAGCTTGTGCATTGTTAATACAATCACTGAGGATGAATTAAAACCTACAAAGCAATATCACTGGATTCGTGTGAACAAGTTAACACCATTTCTAAACAAAAGAAATACCAGCAATTTCAAAATTTTAGTTGTACAGTTTCAGACTGAGTTTCGTTAATTTCATGCATGACAGTATGGTTACGTTAACCTGTATATTTGCAGAGCTTTCCTTCTTCGGTTATGTGTAATAAGTCACCTTTAATATCAAACGGTGTGCTCCAACAGAAAGCGATATGACCTAAAACTGTGGCTAATAATTAGTGCAAATTCAACATTGTCTTGCCATGTCCAGGAGTGTTATCTTATAGAGATCAAACAATATTAAAACTAATGATGAATTACAACATTCCTACACATCAACATTATGTATTTGCAATTATTTTCTGAATTACTGTTTGTCCGACCTGGTATGGGGAAAATAAGTCACTTTATTTTTTCTGCATGAACAGGAATTAGGATAAACTGTAAATCAGTTATTGTGCATATTTTCAATTTTATGCGAAGCGGAGCGCAGTGATATGTCGCACAAAATTCCATATATGGTACCTAATACCTAAATTCAAAATAAGGAATAGGTCACAAATCAGTACATCATACAATTTAAAACGTGAAACAATTTATCACACATATCTCTGATACACAAAAGGGACTGTACGTTGTAAGTTTTTTCTCCATTTTTGGGGTTAAATCAGGCATGGCCTGGGTGACATTGGCCCAAGTTTAGGAAATCGTTCAATCAATAATTGATGTGGTATCATTTTCTATAACAGTGTAACTGTCATGCTGAATTTAACATAGGAAATATCAGACGTTAGGAGTCACTCTTCTTAGCTAAGGCGGGACATCGCTTTGAAATGAGTATGTGTATCCGTATTAGCACACATTATTCTACTAATTACAAAGTTACTTGAGAAAGAAATCAAGTGTGTTTTCCTTTTCTTTGACTAAATGTTATAGTTAACCAACTGAACACGAATAATGAACTATCACAAAAATCTAATAGGAATTTCCCGAAATGATACACAGTATACATGTTCACACAAATATCTAATCAACCTACAAATTACACATGACATTCAGGAAAATCACAAGTTTGACATTTCAAAATTTATTATTTCATAGAAATCTGATCACTCAAGGACCATTACTTAAGAAGACTAACCGGATGCAACAGTCATTAAATACTTAAAACAGTATCATATAAATCATATAAATGCACGTTGTTTAGCACAATGTAAAAGAAAATCAAGCACTTCAATTTCAAGCAGAAATGAAGTATTTCTCAAAACCATGTTTACAAATCAAGTACTTCAATTTTAAGACAAAATTAAATATTTCTCAAATCTACGGTTTAAAATTGGGAAACATATTAATACATCCGTAACTCTGTAAAAGCTGGAGTTCATTTGGTTAAAAATCATTTCAATACTATTGCATGGTTAAAACTAGATAAGACTTTTTTTAATTTTGATAATGATGTATACTTATGTAATGTGTATATGTGGTCAGACGTCTCGCCTGCTGCAGACATTATTGATGCTGACCTGTTTAATATTGTGGAGCAAGATATCTGTAAATATGAACAACTAGGTGTAGTCTTGTTAGCAGGTGACTGGAATTGTCGTGTGGGCAATAAACCAGATTTTATAGCTTGTGATCGTAATATTTTAGAACTAGACCATGATGATTATAATCCAGATATTTCATGTGACCGGGCCTCTTCTGATGTGCTGTGTAATGCACGAGGTGTTAAGCTTTTAGATATGTGTAAATCAACCGGTTATCGTATAGCCAATGGTAGATTAGGCGATGATCACAATAAAGGGGAATATACTTATTACTCTAGGAATGCAAATACCACCATTGATTATTTGTTATTACAAGAACGCCATTTCAATGCAATAAGTGATTTTCACATTGGTGTATTTGATATATTTAGCGACCATGCCCCATTGTATTTTGTTATAAATGGATTTAAACCTGATTGTGCTCGAAACAACTCAAATACAGAACACGTGTTTTATAAGTGGCGGGACGAACACAAAGAACTATTTAGGCGTGGTATCATTGGCCATTTGCCCGAGTTTAACAATGTAGTAAATAGTACTTCTAATATTGACAATATGGTCAATAAATTTTCTGACTTAATTTGCAAAATAGCGGATCCACTTTTTAAAAACACATTTAAAGGCAATACACGGCGTGATAACAGAGATAACTCTTGGTTTGACACAGAATGCTTTGACGCGAAACGAGAATATAGACGCATGTTACAAAGTTTCAATAGTAATAAAACTGTACAAAATAGGTTAGATTTGCACCGGGCGAAAAAGCAATTTAAGAACATTGTTCGAAAAAAGAAACGTTTATTTAGATTTAAAAAATCTGAAGAACTTACCAAGTTACGTAAAAATTCACCAAAGGACTTTTGGAAGCACTTTAGAAAACGAAGGGAGACAACTGAGTCGGAATTATCGGTTAATAATCTACAATCACATTTTAAAAATATTTTTGATGATATAGGGACTACTTTTATTGACGATGCAGAATATTTCAATGAAAATATAGACTATCAAATTAATAATCCTACTTATGAAGAATTAAATACAGGCATCTCGTGTGATGAAGTTACTGCGGCAATTAAACATCTTAAGATAAATAAATCAGCATGTCCTAGTGATAATTTATTAAACGAATATTTTATTTCATCAGTCGATATACTTGTTGGACATATAACGGACCTATTTAATAAAGTTTTTAATTCGGGATACTTCCCGGAAGTCTGGTCCCAGGGTTTCATCATACCTATACATAAAAAAGGCCCGAAAAATGATCCCAATAATTATAGGGGGATCACTCTATTAAGCAACCTTGGAAAGTTGTTCACTGCTATTTTAACTAGTAGATTGGAGAAGTGGTGTAAAGACAACAACTTGTTATCTGACTCTCAATTCGGATTTCGGAAAGGCAGTAGTACTGTAGATGCCGTCTTTGTTTTATACAATCTAATCGAACAAACACTTACAAAAAATGTGCGGTTGCCATGCGCATTCATTGATCTAAAGAAAGCGTTTGATTCTGTTTACAGAAAAGCTTTGTGGTACAAATTGTTTAAAATTGGACTTGATGGTAAAATATTAAAAATGTTCAAAGCCATGTATGCTATAGTCAAATCTTGTGTTAAACAGTGTAATACTACGTCAGATTTTTTCAATATCTCTGTGGGTCTAAGACAGGGACAAAATAATTCACCAATTATGTTTGCTCTTTTTCTGGAAGATTTAGAGTTATTTTTACAAGATCGATTGAACTGCGGTCTTAATATATCAGAAATTTGTATCATCATTCTGTTGTTCGCGGACGACATGGTCATTGTTGGTCAATCGCAACAAGACTTACAATTAAGTTTAGATAAATTATATGAATATTGCAACTATTGGGGACTAGAAGTTAACACCACAAAAAGTAAAATTGTTGTTTTTAGGAAGCGGGGACCAGTTAGGGAAAATGAAAAATGGTATTACAATAACGAATTATTAGAAGTCGTAAATGATTTTAATTATCTAGGTGTCGTATTTAATTATACTGGATCATTTGTACTACATAATCAATTTGTCATTGGTAAAGGGCTAAAGGCATTAAATGTTTTAAAAAGGAATTTAAATGGGGTGGACCTATCTCCAAGTGTTCAGTTACAATTGTTTGATTCATTTGTTGGATCGATTTTAAATTATGCTTGTCCAGTATGGGGTTTTACTAAGTCTAAAGATATAGAAAGATTGCATCTAAAGTTTTGTAAATATGTTTTAGGGGTGAAACAGAGTGCATGCAATGCAACAATTTATGGTGAATTAGGAAGATATCCTCTTTATGTAAATAGATTTATTCTGATTATAAAATACTGGTTCAAAGTCATTAATACAGACAATATTATATTGAACCATATTTATCAAAACTCCTTAAGTTTATGTTTAAATGGTAACAAAAACTGGACATCTAACGTAAAAAGTCTTTTAGAGGAACATGGGTTTTATGATGTATTTTTGTTTCCCCATAGATATGATGTTAAGTCGTTTATATTTTTACTTAGACAAAGACTTGTCGATTGTTTCAGACAGAAATATTTCACAGATCTTTCTTCCAGTAGTGTTCTTAACCACTTATATATACATATTAAAATATCCTTCTCATTAGAAAAATACCTTAATGTGATAAAATGTAAAAAACTTCGACGTCAAATGACTAGACTTAGAACATCTTCGCATAACCTACGAATTGAAACTGGTAGATATGGAAGAAATAGGATAGATAAACATTTAAGATTATGCCAACTTTGTAATACACATGATGTTGAAGATGAGTTTCACTTTATTCTTATTTGCAGTACTTATAGTGACTTGCGTAATAAATACATTAAACGTCATTATTATGTTAGACCAAATATGATGAAATTTATTGAACTGTTACAGTCTGAAAATATAAACATTATTAGGAATTTAAGTAGATATATTTTTCAGGCAAATCAAAAGAGAAATACTTTATTATATTAAACGTGAACACTCTATAAATTGTTTTAACAGTTTTGATAATTCCAACTGAAAGATTATCATTGTTAATTCAAATATTGTCAATTTATATTTTTCAGTGTCGTAGTAATATTTTATAGATGTCATGATTAATGTTCATTCTCCGTATAATTTAAATGCTTTACTACATGTCATACCATTACTACTATACCATGTGTTATTATGTTGTTTGATACGTATTTGTAATTTACACTTGATGAGATACATGTATATATGTACAAGTCAATAATAAACTTACTTACTTACTACTTACTTACATATTAATGCATGTAAAAATAAGCAAATTTATTATGAAGATCTTAAGCAATCAGGATTGTAAATCATGTCTTCATTGAAAACATGCTATACAATTACATCGCCCACGGGTACTGGGTACTGTGAACAAACTCGTTCACGAGGCTTAGTGCTTGAAATCTGGTCCTTAATTTATTGGCTGCAGGGACAAATTTTGAAAAAGATGTGATAAATCAAACCCAACCTATTACAGTGCACGAGAAAATATTTGATTATGTATTTTATTAATATTTTCAAAGCACGGGGTCGAAAAGTATTTGATCATGCAATATCAAAACTAATGTACATGTACATATTTCATCGTTTCGGTCAATTGATGGATACACATTCAAACCTGTGTTAGCGGTCACCTCCGAATTAAGGCCACCCTGTGTAGAAATGTCAAATTTTAAAAAACAAAATGTGAGTAGAAATATTGAATGATTTCGTTGGAGTTAAACCAAAATGAGGGATGGCTTTGAGAGTTGCAGATGACTTATGTATTAACATGAAATATCAACATTAAGTTAAAGACGACTGTTGGTATATTTATTTGGTGTAAGACCTAAATGTTTGAACAAGAAATTGCCGTGACTGTGTAAGTTAAGTTGCTATGGACATAAATCATGAAGATTTCAAAACAGAGAAATTTAAAATATTGGTTAATTCAGTCAACTTTTAAAGTTTAAACATTCGATCCTGAAATGACAAAACAAACCGAGGCAAGCATTTCATTAAGTTATGCAAAAACATCCAGTTAAAGGAAACGAAACCGGATTTATTGCTAAGTAGAGTATAGCTTTTGTTGTTTTGTATTGCCCTTTAGGAAATGTCCTCATCATGTGAAACTAGGATTTCCATGAAGTGTATAGTTATATTATATAGTCCTCGCTATCGACGTCCCAGACAAATACCAGTTTGGGAGCTAGCAGGCCACATCGTGATTTTAAGATATATCTAAAGTATATAACAGAATGGAGTGTCTAGTAAGTTATGATAAATATTGTATTATGTTACCATAAAATTAACAATATCCATCTTTATGCTTATTAATACGGCATTTTAATTATTTTCATTTTTATTAATATAAAATGTTGCAATTTTCTTTTTATTGAATTGGGGATTTCAGCATTTTCATTCATCGATATTGTTGTAAATGTATCATATTTTCTTCCATATCTTAATAACAGTGATTTAACACTTACAACACTCGACAATATTTATCTACACTCTACTGAAAGAATTGTATTCGCACTAATTACTGTTATCGGTGTACTTAGATATTGTTATTCCTCGATGATTTACTGAAACAAACTTTTTATGTTCAACCAAAATGCAGATATTAAAAGTTTTACGAAGCTTTTTATAATTAACGTAAAAAGTAAAACAGAATTTCAAACATATGGTTCTTAATTCAGACTTTGTTATAAATTCAGTAAACACAGTTCTGAATACAAAAAGGTTATTTTTCATTATATAAATGTTTTATATTTTCTTTTGATTTTCTTTTTTTTTTCATTTAAGATGAAAAATTTGAATTTGCGAAAATGATTTAAAATGAAAATCACTGCAGTTCGCCATTAAAACATTAAATTTTGTTTTTATTTTATTTTGATCTGTTTTTCATATAAGATAAAGCATTGAATCGTGAACTGCAGACTAGAACGCATGAGTTCGCAATTCAAATGGCAAACTGACTCGCGAACTGCATTCCAACGTTTTTGGCTTGAATAGACTATAAAGGTTTATGATATATAAAATGGTTACAGGAAAATCCATTTGAACATCGCGGAATCCAAGAAGATGACAACTACCGTGAGTTCATGGGTTGGATCACGGACGGTGGACTGCGGTATGCTTACGCCAAGTATCACAAACAACCAGATGCGGACACATTGTATCAAAAACCAGTTGATGACAAAGACGTTCGACATATTATTGTTGTTGGTGCTGGTATGTCTGGACTGTCCGCAGCTTTTGAACTTTCTCAGATTGGTCATAAGGTAATCTTTTAGAACTTTGACAATTAAACCTCACGTTTAACATTTCGACTTTTTGAACCAGTATTCTAATTAGCGATATCGCTCATTAACAGTTATTGATATTTAACGTTAAAGTGGCGGGTAAAATGTTTTTTTTTATAAATCCTGGTTCAACAAAATAAACTTACTTCTGAAAATCGGGTAGTTATATCAGTCCGGACATAAAAACATTGTTTCCAAGAACTTCACAATAATTGAGTCAGAATATATATATTCGCTACAAAACTGGAGAAATTTGCTGTGGTGGGTGAGTACAAGCACCTGTCGGGAACACGGTCATTACCATTATATCATTATTTATAACGATTTATATATATAAAGAAATAATTAAGTGGCACATTTATACATTATAAAACAAGATGCTTACAATGTTATCAATCAACATTGTATATACCAAAACGGATTCAACACAATATTAATATCAATCATAGGTAACAAGTTTTGTTAAGAATAATCTGAACATTGGTCGAGATTGAGCTAATATTTTCATATAAGGTAATACGTTTCAAACTAGAATATAAACTACAAATGTAATATAAAAAGCTGTTAAGTATCGTTGGTTTAATTGGTCAGTGTATGCAGATACAATATGTGTAGTTTGAATCGGTTAAGATCGACAGAGATAAATAAGATATATCTTTTATTTAGGTTACAATTCTTGAGGTACAATCGAGAGTTGGCGGTCGTGTGAAAACATTTAGGGATGGGTTCCAAGACGGCTTGCATTGTGAAGGTAGGTTTTGTAACCAGTGGCCGTATACTTGGGAATTTTTTTTCCTATGCATGCATTATTTTTAAAGAGAACAATGCCGAAAAACTAGTCTACTGTTAAGGTGTATTTGATTTAAATGGTGAAAATGTAACTAGAGCGAGAATGTGAGACTGATGCATTAAGCTTCGGAACGGAGATAAGTATTAATGCTTTATATCAGTGCATTTATTTCCATGTATAAGATTCGTTTCTAATCTATGTAGGTGGCGCTATGCGACTTCCGTATAATCACTACCTGACGAAGCACTATCTAGATCTGTTTAAGGTTGAAACAAGAACTTTCCAGAATTACAACAGTAAGGGCTACATGTACATATATGGTGACAAAATACGCATGCAAGGTTAGTATATCGTTAGCAATATTTTGACGCCAACTCTAAAGCTTCTAACAGTAAAGTAAAAAATGCAGAAGTACTAGGGAAAAAATCCTACATCCAAAGTAGAGAAGGTTAGTTTTATAAAATGTTCAGGCTAAGTATGACCGTAACAATGACGATATTTTTCCAACCTTATATATATAACAAGCATGGCAATGTCCTTAACGTTGACGTTCACAATCTTCAGCAATAAAGTACATATACTTCTTTGTAGTGTTCGATTTGTATGTGCAACTTATATCTTTCAGACTGGGAGGACAACAATGGTACATATTGCACTAAATACTGGCCTGGCTGGGATGCCAATCTCACGGAGGACGTAAAGACAAGACTGAAAATTAATGGAGTTAGTGAGTACCTGAAATACATCAGTACTAAATACTACTTTTATGGTTTATATCATGCTTTTGTTTAGCAAAATGCGAATATCGGGATCATCAGTAACTGTTGTAGTACATAATCACCCTTGATTTACAGACAATTAATCTGTAACTATGAGCATCTTTTCCAATTTACTAAGTTAAACATACATATTTGTAGCTACCTGTTTTGTTACTTAATCATAATGATAAATCAATATATTAAGCATTCAATTCTTCCGACTAAGGGCATGATCCAATAGATGATGTGACTAATAATTTCAGATGATTACATCACTCAAACATTGAAACCTGTAGTGTTAGAGCTCGGAGACAAGCCAACAGAAAAAGAATGGAGAGCATGGATAGAAAAATGGAGCAGGCTTTCCGTAGAGGACTTTCTGCGGAGCACCATTTTCCTGGCTGATGATTGGGAAAAGTTGAGACCTTGGCCAGAGAGTGCAATTGAAGCTTTTAAGGTTTGAGTTTCCGTCTCCTTCTTGGAATTAAAGAATTACAAAACAAATTTGTGCTTCGGAAATTTTAGAAGTCACATTTTTAATCGATTTCAATTGAAAATATAACAAGAAAGAAAGAATTATCAGAGAAACTGAAAGGGTTGAAGGGAAATTATACATTTTTGAAATAGATAGCTTTAATAAAGTTTTGAGGGTTAAGTGCAATCCTCATTTTGACTGAATTTCTTTTAAAGGTATCGACATATACACCTACAGTTGGTCAAGATCTGGTATCGTTTCTACGCGAAGAGCTAGGAGAGTGGTGGAAGGACCCAATGTATACGCCCACATATGGCATGGACCAGCTCCCGAAGTCCTTTCCAAACGGAAAAGGGTGGAACAAAGACGTGGAACTTTCAAAGGATATACAATTTGGTGTCAAGGTAAAAAAGGTACAGGAGTTTGGAACCGAAGATTGCAAGAAAACCGTTAAGGTCATAGGTAAGAATGCGGTGACTGGTGAGGAAGTAATTTATGAGGGTGACGCCGTGCTGCTTACTGTTCCACTTCCTATTCTGAGAGAGATGGAGCTTCCTCTATCAATCAAAAAGACAAGAGCAATAGCATCCGTGTCCTACGGAGCTTCAACAAAAATCATGTTGCAATGCAAAACTAGATTTTGGCAGAAAGATGTTGGTCAGGGTGGTTTCTCGAAAACCAACCTGCAGTTCGGTCAGCTTCATTACCCAGATTATGACGGATCTGGTATTCAAGATGATGAAAGGGGAATACTCGTGGCATACACTTGGGACCAAAACGCACTCACCTTTGGAGCACAAAATCACCAGCTAGCTATAGCCAATGTTGTGAAAGATGTCAGCAAAATCCATCCTGAAATAATGAAAGAGTTTGAAGTAGGGAATGTACAAGCTTGGTTCAGCGATCCAGCAGCACAAGGGGCGTATGCATCACTTAAACCATTTGAGTTCTTGGATACAATGGATACCCTAACGAAACCCACGCCAACAATCTATCTTGCCGGAGAGGCATTGTCATGGTCAAATGGTTGGATACAGGGGGCAATATTTTCTGGTTTGACACAAGCATATTGTATTCAGACACACGTAGAAGATTGTTCTGCTACATGTAGACCAGTTTATCTGTTTTGACAATTTAGACTTTTGTTAGTCCTGTTGGCCTGATAAAATATGTTGACCTGATAAAATATCGGAATACGTTTAACTTCTTTTTATATTGTTTGCTATCACAAAGCCCTTGTAATCAGATTTTCTCTTATGTTCAATTGTGATGACATTTCCATATATTTCAGAAGCTATATTATAACACTGTTTATGTAGTACTTGAACTGTATATTGAAATAAACAACATATCATAAAAGAAGACTAAGGCTTTACTAAATAAAAGACAATAACAAAGAATATACTATTTGTTTACACGGTATAACTTAATGCCAAAGAAGATATGTAAGTTCAAGGACACAAAGTATTGTAAATCAAGAATTATTCCTAAAAATCGCAACAAATCGTTCACGTCATAAAACCAAGCGTGCAAATACATCCAGAATAAGTACATACATATTTTTATCACAAATGTACTTGTACATCAATATGTCGCATGTATTAAGTTGTAGCGCTAAGTGATCAATTAGTTAGAAAATAAAGTTGACATTCAAGGGTCAGTTTTGAGTACTTGTGTATCTACTCCTGATCAGAATATCACACAAAAGAATAATTCATTTTGATATCTTACATATCAAAGTTATATTCTGTTTACACTGTAAAAGATGGGGTCGGTTCATCACAAACAGAACAGATCCGTGTGTACATGTCTACAGCAGACTGTATGTATTACAACTTAACTAGTACCAATTAACTTAACTAGTTTTCAAAGAGTCAGTATGAAACAGTGCCTAGACATTGAAAATTATTCACAGTTCAATCTGATTGAGTTTATAATATAGATGCATTAAAAAAGGAAACAGCTCATGATTGAATTATAATTTATTTCATACATTGACATGATACTGGTCTATAGATATCACAGAATTAGTCTTTTAAAAATACCAGTTTGTCAATATAAAACAATAGCATGCAATATATACATAATATAACAGAATGGTACATAAATAAACTAAACAGTAATGTAACAAAAACATACATACAAATGCAGTTTAGAGGAGTGTTAACACAGAAGCTGAGTCAATTCTAGTTGATAAACATCAGCTAATATATAGAACAATACAGTTAAATAGACAAAAGAGTTGTAACAGCATATATGTTAAAATGTCACCATGCAAACAGCTGATTTAGTTTTTAAATCATGAAAATGGAGACTATTATAATAGTGTATATCAAACTGTATTATAAAGAACCTGAGTTAACACTTAAGCTACAGTACATCATACAGGACAGGCTTGTGAAAGAACAATGTCTGTTAAACTTTTGAGTTACAATGTCTCAATGTTTTAACACTGATGACAGTAGGAAGTAAAACCTTATCATGTAAATGATGAACTCATGTATAAACGTATCAATGACCAATAAAAACAAGAATCCAGGTTCATTGGAAAACTTGAGCAATGTTACAAATTATGTTCACTGGTTTCGAACAATACAGATATATGTTATCTACATTGAAATACAATGTACTAGTACACGTGTGTTGTATTTCATCAAGGACTACAGCATAACTGTGTAAAACACTTGATATCATTTTGACAAATATCTATAACATATAAAATGTGGATATAACTATTATTTTGACACCAGCAGAGATTACATGGATATTCAATTTGTTCATTGCTAATACAATTACTGAGGATGAATTAAAAACCTACAAAAAACATGGATTGGTGTGAACTAATAAACAACATTTCTAAATAAAACATTACTAGCAATCTCACAAGTTCTAGTTTCACATGACAGTATGCTTACATAGCTTGTCTCTCACAGAAATTGCTCAGCTCTACTAGACTGGTTATGTGTAATAAGTCACCTTTAACACGGTGTGTGCTCCAACAGAAAGGCGATCTAACATAAAATTGGTGGTTAATAAATAGTCAAAATGTCTTGCTATGTCCTCAAGTGTTAAGTGGATGAACTTTCCTATTTCTCTCAAACATGTAGACATCAAACAATCTATTAGGAGTGCCATCAATAAACTGGTAGTTAATTCAATGATAAACTGATGACAATATTTCTACTTATCATCACAGTGTATTTGTAATTAGATTCTTAACAGTTACTACATTCCAAACAAGGAATAGGTAACAAAATGGTACAGTATACAATTTAATACATGAAAACAATAGATCACACATATCTCTGATACACAAAGGGACTGTACTCTAAATTGTATGATTTTTTCATTCTTGGCGTTAAATCAGGCATGGCCTGGGTGACTTTGGCCCCTAGTTTAGGAAATCGTTCAATCAATAATTGTTCTTCTAAAGGTGAAGGTACAGGTTTCTGATGTTTTTCCTTGGGTTTGTTCACTAGGATATATCGACTGAAATAATGCACAATAAATGATATTAAGTACTCTCAATCACTATACATGTACATGTAATAAACATTGCAATTATACTATAGATCAACATTTGTATACAATTTGGAACTATTCGAAAATTCTGTTATTTACAGATATATGAAGATTGAAAGTTCCCATCATTTACTTTCTTAGAACCCTTCTCCGTAGTTGAGTGGTTAAGGTTGCTGACTTCAAATCACTGTAACCTCTCACTGATGGAGGGTTGTGGGTTTGAGTCCAGCTACCGACCATGTCTCTTTATGTGAGAAAGTAGTGGTTCTTCCCAGGAACAATGGTTAGGTGGATTGTCCATTTCATATGACTCTGACTGTTTAAAAGGGGTGTAAAACTCAAATAAACAGAACAGGTAATGGGTAACTGGACTGTAAGATTCTCTTTCGACCATGAGGATAAAACATTTGTACCAATAAAGCCATAATTATGTATATCTAAAACTACTTACTTGCACTTGCTAGGTATAGATCTACTACTTTTTGGTCTCCAAGCGTCTGGATTACGTGGATCGATCCAATGAGGACTAAAGTCATTGACTGAAGATATAGATTTAGAACTAGGTGGTCTTGATGTGCTTGGACCACTTCTGTTCAGTCTATACCTGAAATAAAGGGATACAAAAATACAAATGTAGTTTGAGACAGCAAGATTTCACTTTTGGTACTATTCATGACAAATTGAATAGTTATAGCCCCATGACTAAGCATCTTAATCATAGTCGATTTCGATTTTGGAAGGTTTTGGGAAAACATTGCAAGAACATTTTTCCTTTTCTAAGAAGAATTCTATCATACACTATTTACATAGTACTTTAAAACAAGATTACCTGTATGCCTTTTCGTTGCTTAAATCACTTTTTGCTGCTTGTTTTTCTAGGACAGGATTTGCTGTCTTAGGTCTCTGTGATTCACCTCTTGATGATGGCGGCGCTGTACCAACACCGTAACCCAGGGAGATAGGTACTGACATTGAAGTATTGGCTCGTTGAACTGTTTGTATACTGGAATCTCTGTCTGTAAATCCACCAACTGTACAAAATATAAATACATAATGTATTTCAGACCTTATAACAACAATTCATTAATATTTATCAGTACAATTTATCAGTACAATTTATCAATGCAGTACAGTACAACCTTTCCAGAGTGTCCCTTTCTTAAGCAAAAACCACCCTTCAACAACAGCATGAGTTTTTCCAAGTAGTTCCAAATCCTAAATTCATAGACTGGTTTATGTTAACTTTTGGTCAATGGATGATACTCTTTCTATTCTTAATTTGCAATAGATAAGAAGCATGAGCAGAACTGTACACAATTGTCTATTACTAACTAGCTGAATCACATCTAGATGTGAACAATTTGGACGATTGTTTATCCTTCTGTATCATCTCATGAGCTTGTCTTCTCTGTGCTGCAGACTGGGCTCGGATCTCTTTCTGCATTCGTAACAGGATATGTCTGAAATTGTTTATAATAAACACTTATATATCTTGTAAACAGGATATCATCAACAAGTAAACAAAATACTTAAGGTCAATAAGTTATGATAACCTTTAAGATTTCATAAAAGAAACTTAAATGTTCAAGGAATTGATGAAATCAAACAATTAATAACCACTTATATGTTACTAATTATAACATTCAACCACAACCAGTAACATGCTGTGATATCATGTTCCACTTCTAAGCTTAATCATTATTGTTTTAGATGTTGATTTGATTGTGTAGGAGCAGTGGAGGACCTGCTCTCTTGTAATAATCTGAAGTCTCCCTGACTAGTTTCGTTCAGCACTTGTGAACTCTTCAGAGGACTTGACTGTTTTGATGTGGGCATGTATAAGTTTGGCTTTGTACAGTGAAATGCTGTATGTTGTATTTATACTCAATGGTGCAAGTTTGGTCATTAATGTCCTCTAGATTAAATATTTTTCTAAAAGCTATAAAACTGATATGGAGAATAGTCTTACCATTAATTGTTCAATGATAAAATTTGAGATTAGACAAAGCTTATCAGATACTATAGTTCTATGATTATTCCCTTTTATAACTATGGATCAGGAAATAACAAGGCTATGGACTCAGCAATGATCCCACTATTGGCCAAATTGAATGAAAACACATTATGACTATCAGGCAATATTAGATCTAATCAGATTAATATACATACCTGAACTAATACAAAATCTACTGTAATACATTCGGCAAAATGAACCAAAATTGTTAATATGATCATCAGGACATATGCATACCTTTCTATAGCTCTTTCTTGCCAATTTTCTTCAAAATTCAATCCATCGTTTTTGTACAAAGTATCAGCTGTCACAGCAGATGGTGTCCTTAAATGAATATATGTACATTAAAAGAAAGAAATGTAAATAACAAGCTTTAAATAAGATCTATGTAAACCTCAATATGTTAATTATCATTAATTATCTGTATGATATCATTATCATACAACAGCATCAGTGGCAGAATTCAGCACTTAAAGTATGCAACTGTATACATATATGATTCAGAGATGGACAAAATATACTTCAAAACATACATTGTATATAAATATGCACTAATTAGTAATAAGTGCTATATTTAGCAGGAAGTCTTTCTTTGTGTCTTCTGTATATTTAAGTCCTTAGCACCCAAAAACAAATAGGGTTTCTTCAAATGACATCCAGCATGTATGATTTTGGTGACTCTTCAAAATGAAGGTAGCATAATTTATGTGAGTCTTCAAAATGAAGATAGAATTAGTATAAATTAGATGACTCTTCAAAATGAAGGTAGTGTAATTTATGTGATGTCACTTCACAATGAAAGTGACAAGTATTTTTTCAAACAACAAGTTTTTATTGGTAGTTTATTGTAAAGAATAATTAAAAATCATTTTTAATGTGTATCTCTACATCAATAAATAAAGAAAAGTCTTAAAAGAAAAAAAAATTGTTCAAAAGACAAAAAACAACACATTGCAATTAAACAGACAATCACTTCGTTATAGAAATTAAGGCAAAAAAAGGAAACTTGACATACCCAGGTAGATTCTGATATTTCCTTAATGCTTCTTCAAATGCTGATTGTAAATCCTACAATGTACAAACATCAATAAATATACTGATATCAGCCTTATTTGAACACAAGTTATTACACATAAATACAATCACTATCATACAATGAAGAAAATAGAAAATTTTAGATCAATTTGTCCATGCCGTCAAACAATTAATACATAGTTTTGTAGTGGTATTTCTGTATACATAAGTTATAAATAATTTGAATTGAAAAGGTAAATTCTCTCTCTATTTTCCCTTAATTGTTATTGATCAATCGTTAAATCTCAGGTTTGTGTAAGAATACTGCAACTATCAGTTTTTCATGATACAAATAGAATAGTTTTAAAATGACTAACATATATATTTAACAAATATGATCAATATTTGGACAAAAGGCTAAGGTTTAAAGTTAACTGTTACAATAATCTGGTACATAGCAAACAAAGTACACTTAGAAGAATAAATCTATCAAAACAATGTAAGAAAAACACTGAACCAATAATAATGGGTTAAAGTCATGCAAACTAGTTACTCTGATCAACTAAAAATTATTTCACTTTTGCCATAAAGAAGCACTATCTGTGTTAATTCTGTTTCTTTTTGGATAGGGCAGGAGGTCAGGTTCAATTAATCTATTCTGACCGTTTACAAATATATTTAATTATTTTGGGTTTAATGCCATTTTCAAAAAATGTTCAGTTATATACGGCTGGCGTTTCAAGTTCTAAAAGTGTTGATGGCAAGTACATTGTTGTAATGGAGTATAATTGTGATGTACATGTATATACACATTTGTACATGATACTTGTGTTTTTGGTCCATGGCCATTTTAGGTCTAAATTTACAACTAACACAATCGCAACAACATACTAGTCCTGTAAGACTAAATACTGTATTAATACAAAGCACCATTTTTTGACCAGCAATATATAATAAATTTAGTAGCATTTTTGTCTTTGACTTTGAGCAGATTAACTTCTTTTTATCCTACGCTAAGTCTTATAAATCATCAGATTATAATAAAATTCTAGTGTAAATCAATAAAATATCAATTAAAGGATTTATACCATATAAGTACAACAAGTAGAGATTCTATGGATATTATGTCAATGTATGAAACATAGAAATATCTAACTTTCAGTTCACCTGATTGCTATTAATTAATTACAATTCTTAATTATTTAAAGATGGTGACAAAAATCACCAATCTCCATTAATTTTCTGAAATTTACAAAAAAATCTTTAAAAATTATTTGACACAAACTTACCTATTCATCAAAGTGACCGTATGTACCCTATCCTTCAGAGAACAAGGTTTTGTTTTGCCAAATTAGGAATCAATTATATGATGATTAATTCAAATCCAGAATTTTGAATGCATACAATTTCATACAGGTGTTTTTTGATTTTTTTTTAGATATCTGAATTTTGTTTTTAAAAGAGTAATACTTAAACATTAAGTCCAAATATGTATATTATGTAGAAATAACTAATATCATTCAATCTAGCCTGATTAGTTACATAACATTACGTCAAAACAAAACACCTATCAGGTAGGAGAGGTCAACACAATACAGCATTTAACAAGGTATCGTTTACATTTCTTCACATCATATTCCCATTTAATTTTACTAAACTTTGGATATAAACCAAGTTCATTGTCTTTATACTCTAATTGATGTTATTCATGACTAAATCATTAATTGATGTAATTAATTCAATACACAGGGGTATTGTTAACAAACTGCACCAGTTTAATGCAGACTGATGTCAGTGGCATGCAGGCATACTGTAGTCGCATTTAATTTCGTTGGTACCAAATTTCGTGGATTTGTCTAAATCGATAACTTCGTGGGTACATAAAATCATGGATTTTCAAGTTTTGATTGATGTTTTTTTTGGACACTTTCGTGGTTTTATGAACATCTTAATTTATAGGGACTTACCCATACCGAAAAAAGTTACAAAAAAGTTATGCCTTTTGAGGCAAAAAAAGTTACAAAAAAAGCATAACTAAGTTATACAAGTTTGGAACCATTTATTTCAACATAGTTACAGAAAAGTTATGCCTATTAAAAGTTACTAACTAATATGTAACTTTTTTGTGCCTATTTACAGAGAAAAGTTACATATTAGTTACAAAAAAGTTACACTATAGTTACAAAAAAGTTACATTCTAATTTCTATGCATGATTAAGACACAGAAAAGTTACAAAAAAATTATAAGTGTATAAAAGTTACAAAAAAGTTACATTTCAGGCATACTTTAGTTACATTCAAAGTTACAAAAAAGTTACATTGTAGGCATTCTATAGTTACATTTAAAGTTACATAAAAGTTACAGAAAAGTTATATTCTAGGCATACTTTAGTTACATTCAAAGTTACATAAAAGTTACATAAAAGTTACAGAAAAGTTATATTCTAGGCATACTTTAGTTACATTCAAAGTTACATAAAAGTTACAAAAAAGTTATATTAAAGTTACAGAAAAGTTACATTAAAGTTACAGAAAAATTACAGAAAAGTTACACTAAAATAACCGAATTTTCACTTTAATCAGACAAGATTTTAAATATCAATATCAAAGCATTTAATTATTTCTTAAATAATACAAAAAGGATGCGAAAACAAAATCAGTTTACAGTGACTTTTTAAGCACATAGATATTTCTTGAATAAAACACTATACAGTCTATATTCCAACATTTTAGATGTATTTATGCTTAATTCACAAGACAATGGTGATTAGAGTTCTCTTCCTCAAGTTTGTTTTCATTTTTCTTTGTTCAAAACTGACCAATAGTGCATTATTCTAGGTTCATCTACAAAACTTAATAATGCAGCTTTCACATCTTTGCCTTTAATAACAGCAGTCTGGAAAAAAAGAAGACAATATACAATAAAATATGATATAATAATTTCAATTGATTATCCAACAGATAATGTGGATTACTTATTGTAGTCAACTTAGAAAGAACATTTGCAAGTGTTTAAATTTCATATGCAGACAACCTTTAAAAGACAGAGAATAATCTTTACAGAAGCTCTTTATAATATTTTTCAGTCAATACTATATAGTACTAGTAGAAAAACAGCCCAGATCTCTAGCTTGAGGAAATAGGATTCAGATTAATCCAGATCATTAATAAGTTACTATTTCTGTTTGAAAGTTTCATTAAGATTTTTGTGTTCAACTTAGCAATATTAGTTGATGTTAAGATTAAGAAATTGAAAAAGTTTGTGTTTTCTATACATGCATATTGATTATGTTCCAATCATAAATATGACTTCAGTTATCAAACAAGAGTGCCAGGTCTCAAATACCCTAAGCCCTATGTCAAGGGCCATAACTCATAGGTGCCTGTGCCAATTGGGCTGGTTATCAAACTTGACAGTTGTGACCTGCTGGACAAGTATCCTGAAAAAATTGTCGAAGTCCTGGCTAGCCCTTATTAATAAATGTTCTTACCAATGGATGCTGCTTCATTGATCACATCTGGAACTGTTTGTTCATCTTGCTCTAAAGAAATAAAATGCAGATATAAGGAAAATAAATTATACATAATGTTTCCTTTCCTACCAGAGAAGGAGAAAAAACTCAGATAAAGGCTCATTAAAATCCCAACTGTTATGTCATTAAAATATGGACATAAAGGGGTTCCATTTAAAATGCAGTTAATCCAAATGTCATTTTAATAAATGCTTTATCTCAAATAAATAATATAAGTACCATTTTCTGACTACCATAATTAAAGTCTTGTGTCATTTTTTCCAATTGCTTTTTCACTTCTGATGTGGAACCTGCAGAATAATATAAAAAAATAATCATAAGTGCAATTTAACCTGTCATTGACTATAAAAAAGCAGGACTAGATATAAAATAACTATGAAGTTTATAATTCATAGCTCTTACAGTTCAAGTGTCATGCTCCTATTCCTAATAAGAATCAAGTATAAACAAATGTAACAAAGGGCAATAACTCCAAAATTATGAAATTCAGAGTGACGGTTCTTGTGCACTGCAGTCATACTCAATGAGACTTATCTAACTATGAATTTTATAATCCATTGCTCTTTCGGTCTAATAGTTATGCCCGGACAAGAATTAAGTATGGAAAAATTAACAAAGGGCAATAACTCCAAAATTATGAAATGCAGAGTAACAGTTCTTGTGCACTGCACTCAACCTCAATGAGATCTATCTGTCAATGAAATTTCAAATTCATAGCTTTTATATAGTATAAGAGTTTTGCACCGGACAAGAATCAAGTAAACAAACAAAGGGCAATAAATCCAAAATTAAGCCATGCAGAGTAATGGTTCTTGTACACTGTACTCATCCTCGATGAGATCTATCTAACTATGAAGTTACAAAGTCATCGCTTTTATAGTCTAAGAGTTATGCTCCAGACAATAATTATGTTTGACAAATTAACAAAGGGCAATAACTCCAAAATTAAGCCATACAGAGTAATGGTTCTTGTACACTGTACTCATCCTCGATGAGATCTGTCTAACTATGAAGTTACAAATTCATCGCTTTTATAGTCTAAGAGTTATGCTCCAGACAATAATTATGTTTGACAAATTAACAAAGGCCAATAACTCCAAAATTAAGAAATACAGAGTAATGGTTCTTGTGCACTGCAGTAATCCTCAATGAGATCTATCAAACTATGAACTTTCAAATTCATAGCTCTTATAGTCTAAGAGTTATGATTCAGACAATAATTATGTATGAACAAATTAACAAAGGGCAATAACTCCAAAATTAATTAATACAGAGTAACAGTTCTTGTGCACTACACTCATCCTCAATGAAGTCTATCTAACCATAAAGTTTCAAATGCATAGCTCATATAGTCTAAGAGTTATGCTCCGGACAATAATTATCTATGAACAAATTAACAAAGGGCAATTACTCCAAAATTAAGAAATACAGAGTAACGGTTCTTGTGCACTACACTCATCCTCAATGAAGTCTATCTAACCATAAAGTTTCAAATGCATAGCTCATATAGTCTAGGAGTTATGCTAAGTATTATGTATGAACACATTAACAAAGGGCAACAACTCAAAAATTAAGAAATACAGAGTAACGGTTCTTGTGCACTACACTCATCCTCAATGAAATCTATCTAACTATAAAGTTTCAAATTCATAGCTCTTATAGTCTAGGAGTTATGCTAAGTATTATGTATGAACACATTAACAAAGGGCAACTACTCCAAAACTATAAATAAATTAATAATAATAAATACTGCCAGTTTCACTCCAGGTGGCGCGCTAGTATTGACCTAGTTGTTAGTAAACAACATGGCCGCCAGAATAAGCGCACACATTAAAAAAAATACTAAAATGGCAATTAGTCAACACTTCCAATTAATCTGATTATTGATAAAGCTATGTAATGTCGAGCAACTCAGTATATATATGTTGTATATAGAATTATTTTTCTATGTAAACAAATAATATCTAAGTAGAAATACCTAAACGTTATATCCCAAGAATCTTGACAGGAACTTGAAGACCATCGTGAAAATTACGATATCACCAACTATGTACGAGTCGAAATCCTTCCTTGAATCTTTTTTTCCCACCAGTGTGACGATTTTAAATAGACTTCCTCCGATCCATTGTACAGGAACGTGTACATGATGGATACAAGCAATATAAATTGAATAAATTTAAAGCTTCAATCTTTCTTCTTCTTGAACTGACGCGGCTTTTTGAAAAAACGATGCCTCCGAGCCAATCAAAATCGTGCGCGAAGTCACGTTTCGAATTTGGCCAATCAGTGTGTAGCGTGACGTCAGCAATGCAATATTACGGAAACAACCGAGTAATTCCGATCTACGTTCTGACTTAAAAAAAAACAAAACTTTTTCTTATTATTTAACTAACGTTTCTCCCTTGAATAAATATTTATCCAGTCTTAGAGATCTGTTAATTTATACAATCACCTACTTCAAATTAGAATCATTAATAGTTAATTAACAATCAGATAAGCTGGGAAGAACGTGTCACACGTACAGTCAAGGTGTCAGCATATTTATGGCATCATTTAAAATATACACAGAAATTTTATTAGTTGACAGTTTGCTTCAAACAACGAGCACCGACATGCGTAGCCTTATATGGCAAATCAATGTGTGATTTATTACGTGGTCAATTAATTAGCGAGTTTGTTTGATCAATTTAAACATTAATTTTTCAGCTGAACGGGAAGTGTTTATTTGTTTTGCTTTATTGTAAAAACCTCATATTTGCATGTTTTGTACATGTACTGAGTGAATAAATGATATGTTCTGTTCTGTTCTAAAATATGTATGATGCAATACTATGTCTTGGATTTTGTCTGGTGACGTACGTAATTTCATCTGTGTAGAAAATTATAATGGATCAGAATGGACGTACCGTCGTAATGATTCATGTAATAAAAAAACGTAGTTATATCATTATTTAGTATTGTTGACTTCATTGTATTCTTTAAATAATCTACAAAAACTAATGAATTTTAGTGAGGTATTTAATGATTGTATGTCAACATCACGTGTTGTGTAAACGAAGTTTATGTACATTATTTGATTTAAAATTGGCATGTATGCATTTAGTTGTATATTTACAAGCAATCCAAGGCATCGATGTATTTAAATGTCTATTTGCGTAAATGAACTGAAATTAAGCATTGCGTGTATAGAAGGATCCGTACAGTACTATTTTAAACAGCGTAACACACATAAATAACACGTCTGACCCGAAGCTGCTAGACTGCTTAACACAGCAGGTGGTATACGACCCCATGCTGTTATTTCCGGTATCAATAAGGATCATGTCACACAGAATACGATTTTGACCACTTGCTTGTTCGCATGTTGGCATAAATAGATTTTTTGTTTAAGTGAATGTTTTTTCTTAGTAATACAAATTTATACACACATGAATGTATGTAAGTCCTTGATACTTAATAGATTGGATTAAATTTTGATTTATTTGCCGGGAATACGAGACGATTTTCCGAAAATCTACAAATCTATCGATTGAATAAACGCCCGTTGTTCGGTCCGTGTTTTCGATATACATGGTCGTTACGTACACGTATATTTCGGAAAATTAGCACAAACTTTTCCCAAAATTATCAGGTGGTGGAAAAGTATTTCGGCCCAGTGGAAACACTGTTTATGAAACGACTTTAAAGGATTTTAAGCTCACCTGAGCATGTGGTAAGATGAGTATTTAAATTACAATCAATGTCGACGTCCGTCGTCCACACCTGGAGGATTTCTTAACAAGTGTCACAGTTTTGATTGCATCTTCATAAAAGTTTTTCAGAAAGTTTGTCTCAGTGATATCATGAACCGGGTCAAACATGGGTCATCTGGGGTAAAAAACTAGGTCACCGGGGTAAAACCACAGGAACTATATTTGATGATAGTGTTGAGGTCATAGCTTTTTTTTTGATTGTATTGTCAGAATATGTTGTCTTAGACAATTTTTAACATACGTCTTTTGGGGTCAAAAACTAGGTCACCGGGTCAAATCTCAGGAAAACCTTTATAACACTGTAATAGTTCATAATTTTGATCGGATCTTCACCAAACTTTGTAAGAATGTTTGTCATGCCGATGTCACGAAAAAATCTGAACGTACGTGTTTTGGGGTCAAAAACTAGGTCACCGGGTTAAATGTCAGGAAAGCCTTCATAACACTGTAGAGATCATGATTTTGATTGGATCTTCACCAAACCTTGTTAAAATGTTTGTCATAATGATGTTATCTTAAAGTTTGAATATACGTCATTTGGGGTCAAAAACTAGGTCACCGGGTCAAAACTCAGGAAAAGCTTCATAATACTGTAAAGATCATGACCTTGATTGGATCTTCACCAAACCTTTTAAGAATGTTTGTCATACTGATGTCATCTTAAAGTTTGAATATACGTCATTTGGGGTCAAAAACTAGGTCACTGGGTCAAATCTCAGGAAAACCTTCATAACACTGTAGAGGTCATATTTTTTATTGGATCTTCACTCAACTTTGTAAGAATGTTTGTCATACTGATGTCATGAAAATTATTGAACATGGGTCATTGGGGGTCAAAAACTAGGTCACCGGGTCAAATCTCAGGAAAACCTTCATAACACTGTAGAGGTCATAATTTTGATTGGATCTTCACTCAACCTTGTAAGAATGTTTGTCATACTGAAAATGATTGAACATGGGTCATTTGGGGTCAAAAACTAGGTCACCGGGTCAAATTACATGAGAAAAAAATGAATAAACTTTTGTCAATTGCAAAAGCTTCAACTGATAAATTGTAGAGTTCTTTTATTTATTGGATGTAAACTGCAGTGTAGATAGCAATTTCATACCAAAGTCCAAGTGCTTGACAGTTTATCAAAATATCATGTAAAAAAAGAATTGCATGTACTTGTAAGATCTATGAGAAAAGAATCAATGATTTATATTTCCTAACTAGTGATTTCTTTGGAATAATATATAAATTCATAATCATATTAGAATAATTATTTAATTGTGCAGGAATCATGACATCAAACCTGAATACACAGAAAATAGAACATTTTGGCCTCATTTTAAGTATTAAAAGTCAAGAAAATAACAGAGTTCTGAATAGTTACTTTTTAGTTACACCAAAAAATGACAAAGTCTAAAAGGCAGAAATATATATACTCTGAAAAAGACAGAGTTAAAAAAAGTTACACTTTAGTTACACCAAAGAATGGCTAAGTCCAAAAAGTTACAATTTAGTTACACTGGAAAAAGACAGAGTTAAAAAAAGTTACACTTTAGTTACACCATGAAATGACTAAGTTCAAAAAGTTACAATTTAGTTACACTTGAAAAAAACAGAGTTAAAAAAGTTACACTTTAGTTACACCATAAAATAGCTAAGTCCAAAAAAGTTACAAATTAGTTATAACTTTTTTGTAACTCAATACCTAGTTACAAAAAAGTTACTCTTTAGTTACAGAAAAGTTATGCCTATGTGTAACTTTTTTCGGTATGGGTAAGTTCATGGATAAACTGACCCACAAAATCCACAAAATTAAATGTTTCATGAAAATTTGTGAAACTACAGTATAACATGTACAGAAACTAATATTAAATGTTTTGCATCAACAGGTCACAAATATGACCTCAGTCAGCTATATAATATAATAGTTGAATTCAATGTACATTGATGAATTGATTTTGTTCACTGGGCTGTCGGAACCAGGTGGCTAGGGGGCTTGGAATAATTTTGGCAATCTGAAATTACTCCTTTATGGGCCCTGCTTTAAGTGTACTTAACTAAAAAGTATACTGATAGTTATAATTATCCTATAATTAATCAATAATAAGAAATTAAAGCTGACACATTGAACATAATACTTGAAAATAATCAAGCAATGATACATGACATAAATCACTAAATAAACATTATATTAGTATTAATTAGTACAATACTATAATTAAACATTTATTACCACAAACATGCATTTGCAGAGGATAAGACATTAACGAAGCACATAATGCTTTACAATTTACAATAAATATACATTTATATACATACAATGACTTTGCTTACATTACAAAGACCACTTCATGAAAAGTGTACACTTATCTTCACACCGGTTTTTCCTCATAATTTCAATTTAATGATACTAAGAACTCAATTCAATAACCACTTATGTATGACTTTGTAAGTTTACTTGGGTTAAACGCTGTTTTTCCACAATTTTTCATATACATGTAGTTAGATGAACGGCAGCCAATTCACTTAACAAATTTTCATGGATGGTATTTTAACCAGTACTTACTAACCCTTCCACAAGGTACTGGCTATTTCTCCAAAAGTGGAGGAAAATTGACTTAATTGTCAAGTTTTCATGGAAGTGTATGAACTTAAAGTGCCACAAACAGGAATCAAACTCTGACCATCAGGTTACAAATCCAACACACTTACACCGGCCTGGACCATAGCTTGTTTAAAGATGACATAGTATAATGACTGTCTTTTTTTTAAATGTACAAAACTTCAATAAATTCATCTGATTTTTTGCATGAAAATGTCAGCAATTTCAAATAAATTTCGAAAAGGAAAAAAAGATCATTAATTTTAATGCTACAGAACAGGTTTAACAGTCAACTTCTATAAAATGCAGTCAGCGTGTATGAACCAATTTATAACAATTAGATTAAGTGAACCTATGAAAATGGAAATACATCGTCAAAATTTTGCACTTATTAAATTAAACTGCATGGTCTCATGTGTAATATGTGATTGAGTCAAAGTTGTGATATCTCATTGAAAGGTTTGTCCATTTCAACTACATGTACTTGTTCAATTAAAGCTCATATTCCTACCAAAGAAGTTTGTCATGTAATTAAAACCTAAAATAGTAATGTCTGGCTTTTTTCCATGTAATCCATAATTATATCAGAAGAGGAGAAATCCAGACATTGATATTTTAGGTTTTAATTATGTGACAAACCACTTCGATTCCTACATGCACTGAATTATAATGAGATAAATTAGGGGGCTTATACATAAGCAAATATTGTCCAGCTAAATGGTGCTACAACATAAAAACAATAGAGATTTGTGCTTATATGAGATAGTTTTACGTGGCAGGATGAAGAGTATTAATGAGTCATCATTAAGACTGTATTTATAGCTCTTCTTGGAGGTAACCTGTGTATCATATTATCTAATCATAGATGAGCCAGTTATGCATCAACTAAATATTATTTTCACAAAGGGCATTTAACGGTCTGCAGACAGTTTTGTGAGGATAAATGTGCCGGATAGCTAACAGTTTATCCTCATTCAAAAATATTTCAACAGATGAGGGTATCATAACACAAGCAATTACAGATATAGAAAAGGAAGTAATTTTGCATGTATTTTAAACTGCATGTATTACATGAATATAAACAAACAAAGCTGATAGTTCATATACAAAGCTTGAAAATACCACATAAAACATAGCCACACATTCTGATTTATACAATATCACTCTCCAAACATCTATCAACATCATGCCCTAATATTAGTTATTGCTTAAAGTATAAAAAAAATCCTTAAAGACTATTATTCAAGGGAGATAATTCAACAAGATAATACATTTGTATCTATGACAAGTTGCATTTATCTCCCTTTAGAAAACACTACCTAATATTTTGAGACATAAAATCAATGTTTGTAAATGGAATTAAAATATGTATTGTAGGCTACAAGTATAAGCTTATAAATCTAAATTATCCAAGCACATCTTAAACAAAGAGAACAAAATCTAATATAAGCCATCTTCAGTGCATGTCTCGATCAGGTTGGCAAAGATAAAAAATAAATAAATAAAGTGAGCGAAGAACAAGAACGATTAAAATGATAATTCATCTTGTGTTGAAAGTTTATGATTCACACACTAGACTTGTACCCACATTTTATTTTAGCATTTATCAAAAAATATTTCCATGGTTACAAAGTTACTACATAAAGTACATGTATCAAGGCATGATGAAGATGCAGACAGACAAGATAAAACAAAAAATGTAAACACCAACTTACATCTAGCCGATCAGGAAGTTCAACTATAAACTCCAGCTGATAAAAACATTATAGTAGCAATATTAAAACAATGTATCTATAAAAGTATTCAATCAGGGTAAGCCATTACTTTTTAAGGATTTTTAGTAGACCATTTAAATATCTATATAACGTAATCATCGATCACTACGTATACATCAACCCTTTTACAAATTTTGTTCTTTTCAGTTTTTTTTATATGAGGACTTAGTCAGTTGTACTAAAATAAAATCTAATCAAATCTATGTAACTACTGGTAACGACTAAATCAAATACATTTAATTATTGAAACTTAAACATATACAAGTACTATATACACACAGGGAAGAACAATTAAGCGATACAGTCAAAACTGTGTTAGCAGTCACCTTTCAGTCAAGGCAACCCTATGAATAAAGGCCTTCCTTAAAAAAAACATCATTAATTTTTAAGGACAATATGACCTATGAAGAAAGGTCACCTGTCAATAAAGGCCACATTTGGTCTTTCCCATGGGTGGCCGACAGTCTGGTTTGACCTTACATATGAACATTCTACTAAAATATTAAGAGTAATGAACTTTGCTTTCAGAGTATGAATAAGAAAAAAGACCAGGTACTGTGATAAGAGTGAACAGTTATCATTTTTTAAAACCAGTTAAAGCCAATGAGAACTGAAATTTCTAAGGGAGATAGGCACCAGTGACATATATAATGAAGTTTTAGTGATTGTACACCTATGTGTAAGTTAACATTATATTTAAATGTCATATCAGTATTAAGTTGTGATTAATCTATTAGATTTTAAGAAGTATGAAACAAAGGGGTTATCTGAGCATATGAAAAATAAATTGATATACAAGATGACCCCTTTTTGTCTGTTTGAACTGTATCGACATAGTGGATTAAATACTAATTCAATTTGAAATATGATACTTTGAAAGTGGAAGTAAATGTTTATATTCTGGTTAGCTTTTATATAGATTATTTATTACTTAATATTATGTCAAGAATTTCTGCGTAATGATTAAGCTCCTAAATTAATCTGTTAAAGCTTTATAATAAATATCTCTACCCTAAATAACATGCACTTAAACTATTGAAATCCCAATTAGGTCACAAACCAGTAAAAGTATTATAATACTACAGTTTACTGTTATCACGAACTTTAATGGTAAGTTATTCAGTTGAAATTAGTTTTGCAAAACAATTAAGCCATCTATTACCTTGAACCTGGATTAAATAAAATGTTGAGAGAAAAATATATGTCAAATATTATATTTTTATAATCAAGACTTCAAAAAAAAAAAAAAAGTTTGATTTTTAATGATTGCTACAGGATTCTATCACTTATATTTTGATAAAGAATTTAATTAAATGTCTAGTTACCGGTAGATCATTTTTCAACAATATATATCTACACATATTACACTACATAACAGTTATTTTGCTATTGTGAAAGTTGTTGGCTAATAGAACAAAAATACATGAACACCTTGGTTACAGATACATCTCTAGTTAGAGAATTATAGGAATATAACATTACATATATGTATATCATAGTTCATGTGCACATTACTAACTTAATTACAACATTGGGTACTAACCTCTAATTCTTCCATCTGTAACAGGTTAGATGTAGAATTTAGATTAGGTGACAAGGAGATCCCTGTCACAGCACAGTATTGATCAAAAGCTACATTTGCATCCATTTTGGTCTGATTATAGATTTACAATTTGTTCACCAAATTAACTGAAGATTACCCAAATAATTCAGTTTCTTAACACTCATGTTTAGCATTTTCATTGTTACAAATTTATTTCACAATTATGCTGAACATGATGAACTGTTCAGGACTAATTTATTTAACAATATAATATTACGTATATATTTCATCATATCACTAACATATCCATAATTGAATTCACAGACACAGCTTAAAAATCCTTGCATTAAACTAAATGTTAACTGACACAAAATTGTGAAAAAATTCAGCATAAATAGTCCTTTCAGAAGTTAAAGTGCTTGTACAAACACCTGTTACGATACAGAAATATTCGTAGAACAAAAACTGCAGAGTCAATGTTCCACGAACGCTTTTAACTAAATCAATACATTCAGCAGAACTAGTTATCTGTACGAATAAAAACCTATTTTCACAGTAAAAAAGCAAACTAAAAATACAGCTAATGGAATAAAAAGCACAAAATAATCCCTCAAAAGTTAAGCTGTTCTTTCTTATCAAGGATTAACTTATTTGAAAACAGATTTGGAGTTCCTTAATACTTTTACATTAAATTTTCACAAATCAAAAATTATCTTCAAACGGGGATAGAATTAACCGCGTAAAAATCTGTGACTTGTTAATAATATCAGTTCCGTGGTTCGAAACATTGTTTGAATATATTTCACAGATAATGACACTTTGATATAAGCCTTTGTGCTAAATTTTAGCTGAAATGAAATAAGATTACATTGACAAAAAGATCAAGGACAGTGATAAAAGTCTGTGTGATTGAATATTTCACAAATGTCTAATACATTAAGTGCCATTTTTGATATTGAAAGGGGCACCTGTTTCAAGGATAAATAATTGACTAAAAAGAGTCCAAATTTCACAGTCAACCCATACATCTTAAGTGTAAATGTAGATTTTTCGTTCAGTAACCCCAAAATATATAATAAACCTGTTTAATTACATTTAGTCAAATAAAACATTCTTTAATCGTAAGTTATTGAGATATTAGTTAATTTGTTATTTAACATATTAGGTGACTTTTATATCAATTTTACTTTTGAATAATCACAATATTAATGATTTATATGAAAATTAATGTCATAAAAGATTCAGATAGTGGTTCACATTTTTTCAGCATAATAATGATATTCATTTTATATACAGAAAAAATTAACGTCAATTACCGAAAAAATTACTTATACATAAAGATGGAAATATTAAATGATTTGGAATATTTTTAATAATACGGTATATTGTCCATTTTCATATACATGTAGTCTAGTTTGTGTTATGCAATTTCATGCACTTACCAGTAAACACAGCCATTGATTTAATATTGTATTACTTATAATTTGAGACATAGTCTTTCATAGCTTCAGCAACATTATGTTATTTTACTTCATTACAGAATTTTAGACAACAGAATGATAAAGTCTTGTAAATATATAATTAAATATGAATTTATACATGATATGGTTCAACTAAACATTATTAACTATGTACAGCAAGGGAAGTAATTCAAGTTAAATAGCTTGTAACAGACATTATAACTGAAGTTGCCTCCCATGTCTGAATTGAAACCTAACTTTACCATCTCTATCCAGAGTTGCCTTATGTTCTCTCTCACATACATCTGTGTCAATGTCTCAGCTTTAACCCAAGAATAATGAATGACAACTCTGGATAGAGATTGATTAACTTTAAGTGTAATCACTGATTCATTAAACATAAAAAGTCATTTATTTCTGCATTTAAAAAAAGTTTTCTGGCAAATCTTCATTTCAATGTTAATAGATATTCTTAAAAAGTTAAACACATGTAATCAGGCAGAATAGTAGACAGTTATCTTTAAAAATTACCATTATAATAAAATTGAAATAGTGTTAACAATAATGTTTTGTTATGTGTACAGAAGAATACATGATTTTACTCAGTGCTTGATTTTAGATAAATTTTCTTTAGATTTATAATAATACATGACATTATTTAAATTATTCATATTTGTATCATAATGGTAACATCTCAAAGTAATAATTGAATCAACAAGAATAAATAAAGTTGTTAAACCAGTACCATACAATTCTAAATAATTCAGCATAATATTTTGGAGTTCACTACATACAATCAGTCAATAAATATTTTTAAAGAAATGAGTAAATCTTTTTAAGAAATCATAGGTATATATTTCATCTGTCTATTGAGAATCTACAGTTTTTTAAACTACAAGTGAAAATACAAGAAAAATCACTATCAAGAAGGGAGGTAACTCTAACACTACTCCAAAAACCAGTAGGGATGGGTTATCACTCTTTACACAATAAAGTCAGAACAATCCAACTTACCTCTGCTTTAAATCTTACATGTGCAGTGTGTGGTCTGTCCGCATTAAGTCTCTCTCCTGAAAGGTAAACAGTGAAATATTCTACAGACAAACAATTTGTTTATAAACAGAATTATAAATATTATCACAACCTTAATCCTGATTTCAATAAAGCAACTTATTGACTGAAATCATGAATAACATTGTAAATGATCAGTATATATATACATCAATTAACCATTGGTTTTGACAGCTCATTTATAGGACTAAACATGTTTTAATACTCTTGCTACCTATATTTGTGATTTAGTATTTGAATCATGCATTATTTATTACATGAACTGAGAATACAATGTGAGTAAAGCAGTTTTAATTCATTTTGCATGAACAATATTTAAAATAAAATTAGAATATTAGTTTTGAAGTACTTTATTTTTATAACAAGCTGAGCTTCAGACTTGATTTCTGACTGAAGAGCAGTCAACAGAGTGTGGAACCAGTCCATATATATTAATTATCAGCCAAGATCAAACTGGTTCTCTGTTCTCTAAACTTTAAATGTTCTCCATCTGGAATTAGGGTATGCCTCCGTGGTCAAATGGTTAAGGTTGCCAACTTCTCACTGACAGAGGGTCGTGGGTTTGAGCCCAACTATGAACCATGTCACTTTATGTGAGAAAGTAGGCATTTGCTTACAGAGGATGGGAGTCTAGTACTGGTTCTTCCTAGGAATAATGGTTAGGGGACCTGTCCACCTCATATGACTCTTAACTGTTGATAAGGGGCGTAAAACTCAAACAAACTAACAAACAAAAACAGGGTACAAGCTAAGCTTATTTATAGGTGATATAACATACCTTCGAGTGTACCACGCCTCAGTCCAGTAAATGATGATGCTGGTCTTCTCATGGCATCTAAAATATCCCTCTCTGACAACAAAGTATCATCATGAGCTGATAAGCCATCAGTAGTTGTTCCTACATTATGGTCGAAGTCTCCTGTTATCTTTACTTTAGGGGTTCTAGGGGTCTGTAACCCTTGAGTAGATATGGAGTCTTCAATACCAGAGTCTGGAGTGCCGCGACCTAAATATACAGTTCAAACTTCTAATTAACCATCATCATTCTAATAATTCAGTAAGAGAAACTTAAATTTAACAACAGGAGCAGATAAAAAGAATTCATGATTTATTTATATACTAGAAGATAAATGCAGAAAACTACAAAAAATAAGCCATCAGTCAACCACAGACCTCCTAGCAGACCTTAGTGATAATAAAAGCTTGATCTAAAAAAAAATCTAGATTATTACCACCCGTATCACTCAACCTCGATTTGACCTTGACCTTTACTGAATAAAGACGGATAGATTATAACAGGTTGTTGGGGTTCACTAGGAGGCCTGTACCCATAAATATATCAGAAAAAAGAATCACAATCAAAATTACTGAACTTTTACTAGACTCAGGTGACAGATATCTGAAACTTTTAGCAAGCATATTGCAGTAAACTGCACTGAAAACAAATTTTAAATTAGACAGATATAAATTCTTGGAGAAAGTAAATCTTCAATATCTATAAAATATCAAAAAGATTTTTCTCTCTTTAAAAGCAACGATGCTCAACAAATCTCTTTGAAGTCAAACAATGTTCAACATCAAGAAATAGCGACTATAATGTATATTTAATCAATAATTAAAATGAACACTAAGTATATTGTACTACTAGTACTGTTACATTTTATACTTCAGTTTTCAAATATACCAACAGACAAATGAACTTAGTGACATACGTGAACCACAGGTGCTTGGCACATTTTTATAATGGGCCCAGCTGTAATATATGTACAATCTAATATATTACAAATTTATGTGGGCTCTGGTCAAATATAGCATTTTTTACTATCCTAGGTCTGTGCCTAGCACCTGTGACATGAACAAATTATAGCTTGTACATTGTATAAAATATTAAATTTTCATAAGTTCACTTAAAAGTTATTGAAGTGTTATACATGGACAAACTTTGACATATTGTAAATATTAGTACAAAAGACTTCTAAGTGTTAACGTTTATTGAAAATTAAACAAACACAAGGCTTTAAATGTGATTATTACTGTTTATAAATTAGATAAACAATTTTAAAAAAAAGGATACTCAAATAAAGGTACCAGGTTAAGTTTTTGCCTATTGAAACAATTATATAATATCATAAATATAACTTAAAGCTAAATATGGAAGCAGTTAAATAGTCACACATAAATGTGGGTAATGAGTGCCTACATCAGAAATGTAACAAAGTATCACTTAGAATGTGCCAAAAACAAAAAAGACTTTTGTAATAAGCAGTTCATTTTTCACTTCGCCATTGACAATGGTTGAAATCCACCCCATTTCACTGTAGCTAACTTTTAATTCACCCAAGGTTTAATGCCTAATTTAAATTTAGGTAAAATGTGTCTTATTTCAACTAAGTGTCAATAAAAAAACTTTCACATGATTTAAAAAAAAAATTGCTAATACAAAACAATTATACATTTATATTTCTAGTATGTACAAACACTTAAATCTGCAATACATGATTGTATATTGATTTTGCAGCATTTGGAATCCATCAACAAGATTTTAATAAAAATGAATTGATTTCCAAACGCAAATACCAGCGTTCGGTACAAAATAATAAATGTAATACCAGCGTTCGGTACAAATCTTTAATGGCACAAAACTATTACAGTCAATAGCAGTGTCAGAAACAAGACATCACCATTAAGTTAAATCCAATTAAGGTATCAGAATGTCAATTATAAACTAACAATAATAACACTGTATGGGGAAATGATTTTAAGAAGCCAAGATTATTACTATCCAGGGTCAATAATACAATCTTGTTAATCACAATGAAAAGCAACATATTAGGGATTAGGGCTGGTATATGTAGCTGACGTTTTGTGGCACCAGGACAAATTGTTATAAGGTAAAGCGTATTGCATATATCTAGTAGTCTACATGAGTGGTGCATAGGATAACATAAACCCTTTGTATTAATGTAATGATCTATATCTAAGTCTAGATTTATAATACAATCTATAAGCCTACATTAGTAATGTAGCTCTGGTGCTTATTAAAAATGCCAATTGCGTATTTAGATTTATTAAGCTTAGCACTGGGTTCTTACTAGATCATGTATACAGCCAAACATATTTACATTTAGCTACCGTTTAAGATATATCAAAAGTATAACATTTTAGGTTGTATTAAAGTGACATGGCATTATCAGAATACAGTATACAGAAGTAACAATTAAGCTCTACCTACATTTATTGTATGAATTAGAAGTATATTCTGAATGGACAAACAATGAATAATTATAAATCAAATTAAGCATGTAGCTCTTTTTGAAGACACTGTTTCCAATACGCTACACTAAAATTAGAGAGTTAGCTGATAAAGTTAATCACTACTTCCTTAAAAACAACATAAAAAGCTGACACAGGATAATTATTAGGTTAAGATTAGGTAAAATCTGTGAAAACAAAATCAACAGAAAATTACGTGAAGATCTGGCACTTGAAATGCTCTCCCTTTCCCGTTCAGCTTGAGGTATGTACACGTTAAGTTTGGATCGCCGAACTGAGACTTTCGGTAATGTGAAAGATTTCCCATTTTTATCATTTTCAAACACTTTATCCGAATCTAGTTTGAGACCGAGACGCTTGGCTCTCTGCATCTGTGTCTCTGGTGTGTTCGCATCAAGGTTTAAAACCTCATTATCTTCATCTTCTGTCCTGTAGTCTGCGTTACCATAGAAATTATTATTATAAATATTTATTTTTCTACTAACTTTACAAAACTGTATCTGAGGATCACATTTCATTATAACAGACATCTAGAAAAAAATGAATCTCCAGCGAGTGATTGAAATCAAATTTAAATATTTCCCACAATGCACATCATCACACACACTGAACTGATCAAACACAGATATCAAAGGAATCATTAAGTGTTCCAGCAAACCTATCACAAGTTCAATATTAATCACCTAAATCTGTATATTCTACACTTAAGTTGGTGAAAGTTTATACAAAATATCCTGAAGAGATTTTCTAATCAAAAAATGAAGAGAGTCCTCTACTTATGAATTAGCTGTAGTGCCTCGATCTTGTCTTACAGTATTTATAAATAAATATCTCAACAACCATAACGGTCTAAAATCCAGTAATCCAGTCTGATCAAAATTCCATTCAAACTCATTTCCACATATCCACTAACTGAAAAACTTCGGTTTCAACATTTTCAATAAATGTAGAACTGTATTTGTTTACTTTTCTAAAATGTCAATTCAAAATCTATAAGTCTCTGCGTTTATTCAATATCAAGTCAAGAAAATAGTAACAAAACTTTCCAATACAAAATTCAATATTTGTTATTTTTATTGTCATTTAATCAATTAACATCAATTTATAATTCATATTTTCCCCAACTGTCATACAGTCAATTTATTATCAACCTAGAAATCCTTTTATCAAAGTTATTATTTTTTGTTTCCTTTATTACACTAATAATTAAATGAAAAATGGGTCAATTTAGTCCAACTGTAATCATTATTTCAGACAATAAATCACTCATAAGTAATCCAGTGACTGAATCTGTAACACTGATTAAACAACACCATTCTACGGTCATACTTTTACTCCGACTTAAAAATCGATTTTTTCTAAATTGAAATATTTTGTTTATTTTTCTCCTGCCAAATGGATCACCAGAGTTTCCCCACAATACCTGATTTTACAGGTATGCCACCATGTCAGTTACTACCAAATAAGCCACATGTCATTTCATGATTAATTCTAGTGTTTTATTAGTTGTCCATACTTTTCAACTTGTCCTATAAGTCTTTAAACTTTCTCTATCAAACAATAGAATCAGTTTGAAAAGATCATAGTCACAGCTTAACTTCGTACCCTCTTAATCCGTACTGCTGCTACTTTCTTAAACAGGATGTTATTTATATCGCAGTATTGAACTCGTAGTCCTAGCACTTAAATTTTCCAATAAAATAACATATTTTTTACCACCTTACTTTTATAAAACCCATCTATTTTTTAAATCTAAATTCATTAATACAGATTTAACAATTTTTTTACTTGCTATAATTAACATGAATATTTCACACTATGTACAATTATAAATCAAAATTTTGTCTTATTTTTACATGGTCTAAAGAAATAACCGATTATAATGAATAATAATGAATAAAATGTTAAATTAAGTGAAAAAAAATTTATAGTCAAACTTTAAATGCTAGGTAAAATTTTTAGTAAGACGGGCCATCTGTTCATATTATATGAAAACTCTGAAGCCAATGCAGCATATTAATTAAGGCCAACTTGCTGTGATGTGAAAAAGGAGAGACAATTATATTGCAACGCCTTCAAATTCTAACCCTCATCTAAAGGCTTATGTGGCCATTATGACTATGAACGTAACACTTCATTTTCAATGGCAGTTGGTGTAATTATGGATAAATGACATAGACTGTATTGTATTTCATATGAATATAATTTGGTTTAGAGATTTGAAAACAAGGATTTATTGATAGGTAGAGTTCAGCACTTAATGATATTTACATTGATTTCGAGGTGTTAAACATGAAAGTTTCGTATACTGGTGATAGTTTTCATTGTAAGGTGATCAAACAATTAAATTTTAAAGTTTGTTCTTAAGCTGTGAAATATACTGTATAAGTTGTATTTCTTATACATACACTGTTATACAGGGGTACCGGTATATCAGATTTTATTTTAAGAAGGCAATTAGCCTTCAAATATCTATAGGACTCCGGTGCAGTATACGGGCACTGCATTAAAAGTCACTGATTATAAATTATTATACTTCATCACCATATATACTTTGTCATCATATACATGCAAAACTTGTATGACCCAAGTTTTTATTAATCTATCCTCCTCTCACTAAATACCTAATGTTATGATTAACATCTTATAACCTACCTCTTACAACTAATTCCCAGATATTTTGCTGAATACAGAATGAATTATATTTTAATTTCGATTTTACCTTTTTTATTTATTGAAAACCAAAATGATTTGGTAATGTGTAGACATTAAACAGATGTAAACGAAATTTAGAGAAAGTTATCAATTGGGCCTATATAGCACCTGATGATCTTTTTACAAATATCTAGTACAAAATTTATTTGACTCGTTCAGTAAAACAGAATATCTGTATACATGACTGTATGATAACTTGTGTTATTTTTAGTAAAAAAAGATTCACATATGTTTGCACAAACTTTCAGAATACATACAATCAGGTAAATTCCCTGTACTGACATTTCACTCAGCATTTGAATATGATATTGAAATGTTAAATGACTTGTTTTTCAAATATTTGTGCAATGAAAGACGTTTCAATAGCTAGAACTGTGAACTAATTAAAAATACACTCAAAACTTTCATACTAACTGGTACACATATAATTATATGAATCTGTGTATTTACACAAAGGTAATAATGTTCAAGAGTTCTAAATTTCATTTTTTTCAAAACGCTCAAGTAGAGTTCAATAATTTGTTAACAAGTTTTCAGTATTTTAGACATATTATGATAAATATTTGAACAAGTGTACATTTTGTCAAAGACTTGAAATAACAATTCAATTGGACCACAATCCGTTTGAAGTGATTTATGTACCTGAAATGCATCTACAAGAAGTACATAGCAACCAGATTTTTTTAACAGACATTTGGAAAGTTATCCATAGTCATTACTCGCTCAGCGCGCATAAATTTTCATGCGGACTGAAGTACTATGTTCTACACCCATCATGCAATTGTTAAATAAGTTCCCATTCAATGTTGCAGTGCAAGTCTATATATTATGTTCAGTTTCCATGAGTACTTTCAGTCCTTTGATTAACCAAAAAATGTATAGTATATAACTTTTATCACATACCCATGCCGTTTTGGCCGTGCCGTAAAAAGGATATGGCACGGCCGTGCATATAATACGTAAATTACGTCATGAAGTAACGTCATGAACTTGATGACATTGATTGGTACATGTTTTTCAAATTTTAACTTCACAGGAGTAATGTTGAATTAATTTCACCATTTGAGTATGCAAAGATACTGTTTACATCGTTAGATATGTTCACACATTTATTATTTATGATGTTTCATAATGTAATTTTTTGTGCTCCTGATTAAAAAGCCTTATTACGCATGTGTCACTCTTTTGTTATTAGTAGCAATGTCAAACAGGTATGTTGGTTTTCGCCGTATTTTCAGGGTATGTGATAAAAAGAATATTAAATTTGTGTAGATTCCATTTTGAATTCATTGAACTCGTTGAATTAAACAGTATTCACCAGAGTCTTGCTTCATACTGTTTTATTCAACTCGTTCAATAAATTCAATACGCAATCCACACTCATTTAATATCCTCTATGTATGTTTTATTGCTGGCATTGCTATCAAATCATAAACTAATACATGTACTAACATTTTTTGTCCTAATTTTTCTGACAATTATCTTCACAGATTACACTTCTAACTATAGTTTAAACAGGGAGTGGTGGACTGAAATATGATGTCCTTCATGTCTGATGTTATCATTGTAAAAGGTGCATGACCACTATCTTACTTCAACTAATTCATAGAAATCATTAAAATCATGAGTATGAAGTAATTAATGGTAACAAATATACACACTTTAAATCAATTATTCTGTCTTAAATGTACAGTAAACGAGTGACAAACTTTTAATAAAACTTAGGAAAATTGTATTTCTTTCATATTTTATCACCTGCAGAAGGGATCCTCAATAATACAGGTTTTTAAATACTAAGTAAATAATGGTATAAATCCCGGTATAAAACTGCAGATTCAAAAATAATAAATGATTGCAATATACCTGGAAGTCGACTTTTTTATGATAAATGACGGTAATTAAATTGATTTATTTATCTATTGATTAGTAATTTATCACTTTTGAATAATAAGACTTAAAATCCTTAACATATATTTTGGTGCCATTAGGGGTCAGCCTCTGTAGCCAGATCATGTGATCATTTAAACCCTTATCATTATTTGAAAATTATTTTCATTTTTTGAGGGGTGTTTAGAAAAGTGTCATCAATTCTAGATTTAATGGTCATAATACTAATATTGAATTCGAATTCATCTTAAAAATCAGACATACATGAATTACAACAAATGAGATAACAATGATTTTCACGTAAGTAAGAAATCAATCAATCATTTGGTAATTTATCTTAGACAAATTCTAGTTTTTAATAACTATGAATTTAAATAAATCTTAAAATGAACAATAATTCAAATACTGACAACAATGTGATTACACTCGGATTTGTTATTTATATATTTTGAGATGAAATGTAAATAGCAATTTTAATTCAAGGAATAAATATTTGCGCACAGACAACATCAGACACAAACGTTACCAACAATAAATTATACACACATGGTGCAACCTCAAACAGATTATCCGTCATTGACAGAAAATAAAGAAGTTCAATGAAAAAGATATTGTAAGAAAAATTGGGATTGTCACTTATTTACAGCTAACAGAACACCGAACATTAAAGCGCTTCAAGCAGTGATCACATTATAGCTCGACTTTTTCTTGAAAAAATACTAGGATTTATATAGACTTGACAATAACTTATAATGTCATCAAATCAAATAGCTATAATGTATTATCAAATGTTCTTAATGTTTTAATTCTGGTGTTTATAATGAACTGTGTATATAAGCAAGTGACAGCCTTGATTTTCAATCTATTGAAACATAAAGATTCTGCATAATTCAACAAAACCAGAAATAACATCAAATCTAATTAAACAATCACACAGGAAATGGAAGTTGTAGTCATATAATAAAAGTACAAGTGTTTTATATATATACAAATAGAACTGATAAATAGATAGATAGATTCATTCATTTAAGTTTTAACAATACATGATAGATGGTGAAATAAATAAAATATAAGAAAACGATCTTTAAAATATAATTTAGAAAATATCATGCCATGTATACCAGCACCAGGTTGAGACAAGAGAAAAGAGAAGATTCTTGTTTTAATTCATTGTGATAGTGTGATAATAATATTCATTTCATGACCGTGAATTTATGGAAACCATCAGTCTGTCATAAGTAACACAATAACTGTCCCCTACTCCATGTTATTTCTTTACTTATGCATTATCCTGGCAAGATTGATAATAGTCCAGTCCTGAATTTGAAGACTCAAGTACGTGACAAGACCTTGTAGACACATTATAACCTAATTTTCACTTATAGATTTTATGAAACATTTAGTATCTACCCCTCTGAATTGAATTCATTAAAACATCAATACTTATTTTTCTTGAACTATTGTTCCTGAATAGTTCATGGAGTATAAGTAACTATTGCTTTCACACTTATTTGACGTTTTTTGTGAGTGCATCATAGACAAATATTATATAATTAATTATGTATTAATACACTCACCTGCTTGATCTACAACCTGTAATTTAAAAGAGATACATTTATATAAGCTCTACATGTCATCTATAATTCATTACAAGATATTAATTGTATAAATATTAATAGAAATATAACTGAGATCAAAGTATCAATCATGTTACCAAAATACACATTTTAGAATTACAGATATGTAGTCTAGGTAACTATCACACGATGTACCTATACGGTTGAACAGTGTTTTATTGATTATTACAACACTATAATAGTTACTTGTAGTTTTCGTTGCTAATTGTTTTTTTTATTTGTAAATTCTACACAAAGTAAACACTATCAAAGTACTCAGAGTATTAAGTCAATCTTGACCTTGACCTTGACCAAAATCCCCAAAAAGTTTAATTAAATCTATTTTTGGTTAAGATATCAAACTTTAGAGTGAATTCCAATAATTAAATTCAACAATAGTGATTTCAATTAATATCTAGTTAGGTCAATAGAGTAGTGTTTTATACAATAACATGCAACTGAAAATATCACTATGTTTATAAATGAAACAATTATCAAAATATATATATTATGTAACCAATACACAGAAGTTAAAAAAGTGCATAGAAAACCATGTTAGCAACAAATATTACAGATGAAAAAAGAATAAACATAATGTATGAGTATCAATTAATAACAAGTAAAGGTTATTGAATATATATTAACGTAAGTATGAAATTAAGTATTAGCAAGAAAATCACTGGCATTTAACACACCACACCACATCAAACATACAGAAAAAGTATTATAATAACAGCACCATAAACAAAAGGCTGGATTAGACTGTTGTTTATTATGTAACCATAGTAACCACAGTTAGGTTAGATAATAAATTCTGACAACTTTTATACCTCTTTCAATTGTTTTGGAATTATCTTTTCCTTTTTCTCATCGATTTTGATTGCTTTTTCCCCATCAGCCAAAGGATGTTCTTTTTCCAGTTCTGCCGTTGGTGACGAACCAACACCTGGAGTTAGTCCTTCCACAGAATTTTTCCTATCATCAAATGCAAATTTATGATCCCGACCTCTTTGCAACCTCTGATCAATTTTGACAGAAGTTCTTGCTCGATTCTTGTCTTTCTGAGGAGGGAGTGTGAGGGTTTGACCATGGATTGCAGCCTCAGTTGCCCACTGCTCCTCTTGCAGAAGGTCAGCGTCCTCATTATCATTATCCATATGTAGATGTGCCATACTGGCATCAGTGGTATCCAGTGTTTTGTGCTGTATGCATGATTGGATTATAGATAAGTTGCATTGTGTGATAAAGTGAAGCTCTAAACAAGTGGGCCTAGATGGCCCTATATCGCTCACATGACAATCACTGTTCACTCATTAAAACATTGTTTTGTACCAGTGACTTAGTTTTTGACCCCAGATGACCCATGTTAGAACTTGTCCTACATATAAATAAGACAAACATTCTGACAAGGTTTGGCCAAGATCCAATTAAAACCATGACATTTAGAGCTTTTACAAGGTTTTTACCTAAGATTTGACCTGATGACCTAGTTTTTACCCCGGTTGACATATATTCAACCTTGACCCACATATCATTGAGGCAAACATTCTGACAAGGTTTGGTGAAGATCCAATCAAAACTGTGACATCTACAGTGTTAACAAAGTTTTCCTAAGATTTGACCTGGTGACCTAGTTATTGACCCAAGATGACTCATATTTTTTCTTAATTGTTATATCATTAAAACAAACAATTTGACAAAGTTTGGTGAAGATCAAATTATAACTGTGAAATCTACAGTGTTAGCATGGTTTTTCATAAGATTTGACCTAGCGACTAGTTTTTGACCCCAGATCACATATGTTCTATCTTGTCCAAGATATTATAAAGACAAACATTCTGACAAGCTTTCGTGATGATCCAATCAAACCAGTGACTTCTAGAGTGTTCACAAGGTTTTTCAGCAATTTGCCCTAGTGACCTAGTTTTTGACCGGAAATGACCTTTATCACACTCAACCTAAATATCATTGAAATAAACATTCTGACAAAGTTTCATGAAGATCCAATTAAAACAGTGATTTCTAAAGTGTTCACAAGGTTTTCCCTTATTTGGCCCTGATGACTTAGTTTTTTACCCCAAATGGCCCAATATCGAACTCGTCAGAGATTTTGTCGATATTAAGATTCTGACCCAGTTTTGCGAAAATTGAGCTAAAAATGTGGCTGCTAGTGTGTTCACAAGTTAAAGTTTGATGAACAATGCACAGACGCAGGATGCCGGACGAAGACTGATCACAAAAGCTGACCCTGTAACTTTGTGACATGTGAGCTAAAAATATACACTTAAGAACAAAAGTCTGTGTGATATCAAGTACCGTATTCCCCCATTTAAACGCTCCCCACCCCTAATAAACGCCCCCCACCCTTTTTTGCCAAAAAAAGTCGTAAGGACTTACCAGCTTTAAGAGTCTGACGTAAAATCTGTTTTTATTAAAGATAAAACACAATTAAATCCACTTTGAATAATTGTATTAATCCGAATTAACACGTGAACAATAACTAAAACTTAGCGAAACCGCGTGGTTCTATCACTTTCGTACAGTAATACAGTAGATCTATGGACCATTAGTGATGTTAATTAATGAGTTTTATTCGGCGATGTTATCCTTACGATACCTAAAGCGAAAGTAGATTTTCTGAAAATGATTACTTAGGTCATCTGGTCGATCTAAAACTACAACGCGCATTTTCATTAATCCGTTATTTACGTGCTTATTTGTACAGATCAACATAAACAAGCACTAACTGTGAAAAATAAGGGTAAGACCAAGTGCAATATATGCCTTGCGGCAATCTCATTTGTTAGAGGTGCGAAGTTGGCGATTCGAATCGCAATCAGGATTAACAATCATATCTGACATGCGACTTCCACAATTGATTTTTGAATGACTTAACGCCATCGACAAAATGTCCGAGGACATATATAAACCAGTCTATTCCACTATTCCGGAGGTTAAAATTGCAATTTAAACACTTTCGCCACTCATATAAAAATCCATCTGTAAAAAAGTTAATGTCCATCACTTTCACAGTGTTTGCCTATTTCTTCCGCAAATTTAACAACTTTAACGTGTAAGATAGTTTACCCCTCGACTCCATGAAAGCTAATTTACTTAATTGACATGTACATAAAAACTTACACATTGGTGAGATTACATCAGAGGAGATTACGTCAGACGCGCGGTAAAGATAAAACGGTTACTCTGCAGCGACAGTGTGTTATTATTGATTTTTGACATGTAGTTTAACTAGTGCAACTGACTACATTATTTATCATAGTAAAGCGCGCCGGCAATGACCGTTGATTAATATTGCATTAACACCGCGATATTTTTCGATGGCAAGTGTTTCAAATTCATTCATTTGACCTCCGGAACATCTTTGGATACGGTATTCCAGATTTTTTTTTTTGTAAAATAGGATCACAATAAACGCCCCCCTTTTGGAAAATGCATCGTCTATTCGGGGGAATACAGTATGTGAAGAATCCATGAGAGGCCAATTGTATTATGAAATAAGTGGCATTAGTATTAAAGGTGATATATTTACAGAACTATAGATTTGTGTGCACATATTAGTTAAAAGATTTAAATGAAAAACATATCACATATACAATGTGACAAGACTGTCATAATAACTGACACATTTAAACATGTAAATCAGTTAAAACTATATTTTTACTCTAGATTGTATGTTTGTACTCTTAAGATACTGGGAAGAATACCAATTTAGCAGTGAGATGAATTCAAGTCATTTATTTAAACATTCCAAGGGATATAACTTTTCAATTCTTACATATACATATATGTAATTGCTTGATATTAGCAACATTTGATGAAAATGTGAAAACATTGTATATCTACTGACTAAATGTAGAGTATATCCGCATAAAGGTATGCCATGGAAGCATTAGGTTTTAAACAAACTTATAAATGATTGATTCTTACTGAATACATTCCAATGAAATAAATAGTTGCAATTAACCTTTTTAAATACTCAAGACACTAAAAGGTAAAATATATTTACAACCTTGAATCAAAATCATAACTGACAACTTAAAAACATCATTTTATCAACATCAAAGTTACTGGACATAAACTGTTTGCATAATTTGCATCCCACTTCAGTGATAATTAACTACATACGAACAAATGTATTACAAGATGCCAATCTGACTGCATAATGTTATAAGATCCTAATTATTCTTTTTAAACTGCTTTATGTTAGTTACGAAGTTTACTTGTAATAATTGATTCTATTTTTCTGCAAATGAGCATAATAAATTTAGCAAATTTCTACAATAATAAGATACTGTAGCCATAGCAACAAAACCACTCATATCATACACATATTTAACTTACAATGTCAGGTCTGTGAATTAAGTTTAATTCCAAACTTTTCCGTTGTTCTGATAAACTACGTTTCCGTGACAACATACTGGGAGGGTTTGGTGGAAGGTTAAGAATCTTGGCCTTGTCTGGTGGTAACTTCCTGTTGTCCATCTGTTGTTTCTTCTTCAAATCTTTCTTTGACCTTTTATCATCCTGTAGACAAAGAAAATGATTCTAGCACACTTATATAAACAATGTTGTCAATATGGAGCCAAATTGAATTCTGCAAATAAATGTGTATGACTGTTCTAGCCGTGACTGTTTTAGAGGATTTCAACCACATGGTTTCCATATATTCAGCTGAGGTTGCATTAAAGAAAATCTTCCAGAGCAGATTAAGTTGGCCATAACTTTGCCATTTCTTGAGATCTTTTCATCAAATAACTTTTATTTTGCTCAGAAATCAAAACTGTTTCAGGACAAATAAATCTGGAATTTTGGATATATCTGGAATATTGTTACCCCTGTATAAAGCTTTATTGATTGTCCATAACTTTATTTACAGTCAGAATTCTAAGTCCATTCTCAATAGATCAATTTGATTAATATATGGAAACTTTCTGGCTCTTTTCCTTAAATATAATGATTGATCAAAACATTGATTGACTTCTAAAACATGAATGACCTTGGCCTTTGTTACTTACTTCTAAACCATGAATGACCTTGGCCTTTGTTACTTACTTCTAAAACATGAATGACCTTGGCCTTTGTTACTTACATGTCCATGGTCATGGTCATGATCGTGTTCATCATGTGCATGATCAGCTGATGACCGACGTGTCAATGATGGTGCCCGGCCCGAGGTTATCCTACGTTTCTTCATCATTTCTCGTACATCTACCTTAATACCTTTCATTCTCCTTGACCCGGTTTCCTGTTCATCCTCTTCTGCATATCCAGCTTTTGGTTGTTCTACTTTTGAAGCAGGGGTACCAGCTATTAAAATAAAGTGTTTCAAATGAGTACAAACCAGAAACAAGTGTCTTACCAGTCATAATTTTTAAGAAATAAATGAAAGTATGAGATAAAAAGACAAAATAGTTCGTAATTATTAATTAAATTGTATGTGTATAATAACAATTTAAAATTACATGAAAGTTTGTGCAATGTATAAAAACACAATGATTCACAATTAAGTAATTTTGTCTTAAATAGCTAACTATAAGGTCACAACATATAAATTTTTATTTATTATCTACATTACCGGTAATTACGATATTCACATAATTATACAGATTACATAAAATCTAGTTAAAATTATATTTTCTCAAGAATACTAAATCTTTATTATTTCTTTAAATTCATCAGAAACCAGTGTCTGCATTTTGTAATTTCTGACAATTTAATGAAAATAAGCAAGTAGAAGCAATTAATTGAAATTAATAATTTCAATTAAATTTCAATTATAACTGAAATTTTATTCTAAAAGTAGATGCTTCAGTAGTAGATAGTTTTTATATACAACAAACAGTTTATTTAAACACCCTACATTAGTAGTAATTACAATGTTCTAAATAATTATAACTGATGTTAAGATATTTTGAACTATATATATGAAGAACATTAAGATAACTAAGATTAATTGGATTTTAACATTCACCTGTTAATTTTAGAATAATTCAGATAACAAGTGAAGGAGTCATTATTTTTAAGTCATCAGTTAACTAAAAAGTTACAGTCAGAGTAATTCTATACATGGCCCATATCAACATGAAACAGAATAAACAATTAAGAAAAAGCATGATTTTAACTGAAATAAGACATTACTTCTTCTACAATTAAAAAGTTTAGAAAACCAGATAGACTTAATACACAACATTAAATTCACCGAGAAAGTAAACTGGAAGATATATAAAGAAAACACACAAACACACATCTAGTAGTAGTGTTAACTTATTGTGAATTGTATTAAAACAACAGACTAATACTACTTGAAGTCATTCATATTAATTCAAGAGAACTCAGCTGTATAAGAAAGTAATGGTTTATCATATGAAATGTTTCTTTTTTAATGTGAGATTCTGTGACATTTATGATAGTGTATGTACTAACAAGTATCTAATGTCGCTCCTACAGGATCTCATGGAAGCTTTTCCCAGTTTTAATGGTGGAGGAAGAACCAGGCATACACCTGAGTAGAGGTACCAACCCTCTGTAAGCTAGTTAGATGGTTCCTGCACATCTGAAATCGTGTGGGCCTAGGTGGGATTCAAACTAACCGCTGTAGTTACTCAGGGTCTAGTGATTACTATAGTCAAAGACCATTACCAAGCATTCATGGGGCCGTATCAAATCTGATGGATATCAATCAAATCAAGTACACATTATTGCCACCGCATGTCATCAGAATTCATACTTATTTATCTTAACTTAATTTCTTAAAACTTTCACACAGTAAGAAACATTCATTTGATAAACCAATCCAGCTAAGTCAGAAACAAAACTAAAGTTTAATATTCTTGTTTTTTACCATAATTCTGTAAGCATATGTAATAAAGTGATTCAATATTAGACATTGCTATATGAAGAATGAACCTATTTTATCAGCACAAAAACAATACTGTCAATGCTAGCTAGGACATTCATTTTGGCCAATGTAGGGCCATAACAAAAGGAATAAATTAGCTCTGCAACTTTAGGTAATATTCTGATACAAAGTCATTTACAGAATAAGTTTATGACCTTAAGTCTCTGATATATCGTTCAATAATTATGACAGTTAATTGGTTGTGCATCCTCTGTATCACCCTGTGTTGAGAAACAAGACATAAATATAGCATCACACATCTGGGTAATATATAACACATACATGTTTATATAACAGAATATACTAAGACATACATAATACATAATTGGTCAACCCATGGACAATAAACATCTCAATGTTACTGCAGAATGAGAGATATTTCAAAGTCTCAAAAACACCCTATAGTTTGTGTCAGAGCTCATTGCTAGAAAATGATATGTATGAGATTTGAAGAAAATCTCACACAAGTAATTTTGAGAAATGGTGATGAGGAGCTAGTGTAATTTGCAAGTGTTCTAAAGACACATTTCCAAAATAATCACTGATAAAATTCATCCAGTTACAATAAAGCATTCCTCAATAAAGAATTCATTGAGATGCTTTAAATCCAATGTAAATTATATCAACATGATACAGATTTCTTTATCAAAAAATATCTTTTCAATCCAAGAATTTAAAAAAGAATATCAGAAACAAAAATTGCTGACTTATAAAAACAGTATCATGCCAATATTGTAGTAAGCAAACAAATAGATCAAAGATATCTAAAGCTGAAAAAAATACAAAAGTTGTGTGACAGGAAGTGAGGATGTGTCATGTGACAGGAAGTGGGTACATCATGTGACAAGTGCTTCGATCACCAGAACAACACACAGTTACCTGTCTGAGGTTCTTCTGCTGGTGATGCATTATTTGCATCCTCTTTATCATTAACACTGGAGGTTTCCGATACGAATTTTGTGACTTTGGCATCTGGATACAGGTTGTTTTCATTTCCCTCATCTTTGTTTGCAAGTTCTTTATCTAGGTGTAAGTCATTTTTAAGGCTATCAGCTTCATTGGTTAAGTCATCATCATCATGTAAGTCATTTTTGAATTCATTTGATTTGCTTGTAAGTTCTTCATCTGGATGTGATGCATTTTTAAGATTATCAGCTGTATTAGCTGAGTCATTGTCAGTTGTTTTTGTACGGCATGTAGCAGCTGATGTAGCTCTTCCAGAGTCGACATTAGACTGGACATCAAACTCACTGACTGATTTTATTTCATCTCTAGTAGTATTTTTTTTAGCAATATGACCTTGTGTACGTTTTTTGTTAGTCTTTTCTGAAACCATTGCTATTGTGTTCCTCTTCAACACAGTGGTAGATTTTGTCTTTCCTGAATTACCATTCCTCACCAAAGAATCAGTAGAAGAATTAGTTTGAGAACTGTCATCAGCAGACTCAGTACTCTTAACTTCTGGAACTTGCAGGTTGGATTTTTCCTCATCACCTTGTTTACCACTGACTACATGTTTACTTAAATCTCCAGCAGTTTCTACAGCTTTGTCAAATAATTTCTGTTTACTTATGGAGTTTATGCTCTCCTCTGATGCGTTTCTGGATAATTTTATAGAATGAGATAAATCTTTATTAGCAAGCAGATAAGCATCCTGTATTTCTATACCTTGTTCCTCCCCTGATACACTCAGTGTACTAGATGTTTCAGATTTGGAGTCAAAAACCAAAGCCTTGTCGGATTCAGCCTCTGATCTTAGATCCAAATCCTCATCTGGAACTGCTATGCTTTCATCTTCATTAACACTTATAGGTTCTATATCTTCTGATTGGTTTTCATCATCTATTCCATCACTTGTTGGAGAGATGTCTATTGTTCTGTTGTTTCCAATGTGAAGGTTTTTTGGAGATCTTGGTGTGTTCTTGGGAAGTTTAGGTTGAGTTGTACAAACTTCTTTTGTCTCTGATGAATTATTTGTTGTATCATGTTTGTCTGTCATACTTAACTTGGTTATGGTTTGTTTAGTGTGGTATTTGACAGGTGTGGGTGTATGTGATTGAGTGGGTGAAGATGGACTGAGTGATTCAGGAACGGATTCTGATCTATGTGATTGCTTGGAACTGATAGAACAATGGTCTGAAGATTCTGATGATAATGCTAAAAGGGAAAGAAACTTTTACATGTAAGTTTATCACAGAACTACAATAAACTAAGCAAATATCTAGAAGTTGTTATTAATTTTCTCTCATTTCATCTCTGTTCTGTAGCTTTTTGCTCAAAGCATTAACACTAAAAATGGAAAAGGCAAAATGTAGAAATTCGGGAATGACATGTTTGAAATACCTAGCAGGTAATGTTCATAAAAACGCAGCATAAAGGGGAGACTTAATTCCCTATTAAACAAATAAAGTGAATTAAGAAAACAGAGGCATCATTTACAGTATATTTGTCGAGTACCAAAAAATATTAAGTTAAAAGGTAGAAAAGAAAGCATTGTTTAATAATAATAAAAAAATGAATATTTGAAAACAATATTCATAAATGTAACTTTTAATACAAAATGCTGAAAAGAAACTATACTATCATTATCTATGGAAGGTTTGAGTCTAATTATGTTAATTAAATGTAACATAAAATGATCTAGTGTTTCCCTAGCATGGAATATACATATCTTGGAATTGCTAAAACATGTATTCACACATGGTACATATTAGCATTATTCATAAAATCTAAGATTAATCAATGTAAGTGGTTAGACAAAGCTAGATAAACTAGATTATACTAGACTTTAAATTGTCAATTGATATTAAGTAAACAACACATACGCCATCCGGTACACAGTTATGGTTCTTTTAATTAGTATCGCTAAATTCATAAACATTGAATTCACAAGACAAGGTTTTTTTATGAAGTTTAACAAATATTTATTAAACACAGCAGTCAACATCAATCATGCATGTTTAATCTTTCAACAAGTCTCTGAAATTCTTAACATCATGCATAACAATCAAGGGAAGTAACTCTATTACAAAAACATTTATTCAAGGGAAGTCACTCTAGCCTACCTTGATCTGGCCTTATAGGAACAAATCCAGAAGGTCGTTTCTGTATTATCTCCTCATCACTCCAGTCCTCATCCTGTTTATCCAGATACAAAATAAACAATCAAATAATAGTTCAAGTACTTCCATGTAAAAAACAAACATTCAAAATGTATTAATGGTAACAATTTGCACGGACCTACAGTATCAAAAAATTATTGTAAGAATATAAATGCCTATCTACTTTGTGGGGCTTACATATCCAACTTCACAACAAGGACCTACCTAATAAATAAGTCATTTAAAATACCCATTATGCCAAAGCAACACTAATGCCTATAAAAGGGCATCTTAATGACTAGCCAGCCCACAATCAGGTCAGTGGCTTCAGATGTGGTATCATGTAAGAAGTCTGCTGTGTGATATTACTGCTTACTTCCCCATTATACCTAACAGTTTCATAGGACATGTCCCCCTCCCCACACCATTCCAACACAACACAAATATTTGGCCAATTTAAGAACTAGCATTTCTGAACAAGGTTATTCACATTTACTGATAGAATGGCTTTAAAATAAACTCAGGGCATTAGAAGATATATCAGCAGCTTCATGGACAGTACTGAAATGTGTGTCATGGACCAAAATGGGACATGTGCCTGTGAGTGTTGTTTTCTGTTCAAGTGAAATTACTTCTGAAGAGATACAAGGTCATAGATTCAACATACATTAAGTATTAACAGCTAAATGACAAGTAACAGAGGTGTAAATATGTTACCTAATATCATAGAATACTCACCTCTTCACCACGATCCCGTCTTGGTGAGGCCTGCCCAGAAGGCGGAGTCATACTGGGGGATCCTCCCGGAGAATCACCAAACATAGGCAAAGAAAACTTCTCCATTTCCATCTCAATTTCTTTGTCTTCCATATCAGACTGTGCTGGTGTTTCTATAGAAACACCCTTATGTCTTTTCCTCCCTATCAGAATAATATAAGAAGTTATACATTCCTGTTAAATTTGTAATGAACGCATTGATCTTTACAGATATTTTTAAGAATTTCTGAAGAGATAGGCATGTAATTTTATTTTCAGTTATCTAAATATAGATACATCCTATGAATTAAAGAGATATAAGTGACAGAATTGAAATATTATACAATATAAATACTGTATACTTAAACATTAAACATTTACAAAATAAACAAAGATTCTGATATCACTTAGAGGAATAGTATACATGTATTATAATGCACCATTCTAAATATTTACCAAATCAAATTCATCAGCAAAATTACTGAAGGAAAATGTTTACAAAATAAGTGCAATATACTGGTACATTTATGTGATTAAAATGTAAGTTAGATATTTAAAATAGATTTTGTGAGTTTTCTACAAAGAAAAAGAGATTCAAAATAATTGTTTGATAATGAAATCAAAATCTAGTTTATACTGTTAGTGAAATAGACCTGAAGTGTGCAATGAAAAGAAATTTATACACAAGTCACAAGAAGCAATAAAGAATGAAAAAGACAAACAACAGTTTTTCACTGTAACATAACATAATAATGTATCTATTAGTAAATAAGAATACCTAGAATGATATCAATATTTACAGCCAAGTATGATCTGACTAAGTTTGAGTTAACTTGAACATGTTATCCTCTGTATCAACCTATTTATATGTGGACAGCTGACAAATTGTTACAATTTTATTCAACCATTATAACCATATCAAAGTTTTCACACAACATATTCTTCAAAACATTTACAGGTTTTGTCCAAACCTGGAAAAAACTGAAGTGAGAGAATCTTGCAGAACCAAAAGGGTAAGTCATGCATCTCTGAAATTTATCTCAATGTCCCTTAGTTAATGTGAGAAAATGTTAGAGCTTAATGGTCTTTAGAATGTTGTCTTGGCAACAGTAATAGACTTAATGTACTACATAATTTATATGTACAAAGATTTTGATTATCAAAGTTCCTCTACATGCACCTACATCAAGGGCAATAACTTGCTACTGGAGAGCAGAGATTTTTATTTACTGAAACACTGTAAAAGGTGAATATTTTTATACAACATCATAACAGATGAGGGCATTATGACAATTTATGTATATAAAAACTTCTGAAATTAAACAATTCCAGACATACCAGGTTTTATAAGCATAGATTACTAAGACTAGCTTTCAGAACTACAGATCTAAATATGCTAGATATGTTAAGATGTTTTAACCAATGAAAACAATAAGGATAAAAGAAAGTAGAAAGTACTTGAAATATAATTTCATGATAGTCTAACATGCTATGTAACATATTTATGTTGAATGTGAAATATGTAAAGTTATGACAATTCATTATGTTGTTATTGAACTGGAAAATAGAACTATTGGGAAGAAAATTAGTTCAAAAAGGTCCTAAAGACTGCTTCAGAAAATACATGCCATATGATGCAAGAATGATCCTTATTTTATTAAAACATTAAACAGTCCGTCTGAGTTGCTTGTAAAATAAAACAATAGAAAGTTAAATAAAACAGAAAACAAATCCGATCATTGATGCAATTTCATCTATCAAACTCATCAAGAAAATAAATAAAAATGGTGTGTTTTTGTATAAATGTTTAACTTACTAGAATTATTACAGAGAAAAGAAGAAAGAAGTAAGCAATCAGGCTATACTATACATACTACATATACAATATCACAGACAGTAGAAATCACAGATGAGGAGGAGAAGGGAAGGCGAATATTGCTATGGGGATTGTGTAAGCTCCAAAATGATATCACCTCTATGTTTCTTTCTATAAACATGTTTGGATGTCTTAGCATTTGCTATCTGGATTTTGCGTAATTTAAGGAAAAGGCGAGCTGGGGGTAAATTCTTCCATTTATCCACTTCATTCGCTGTGTATAAAATATCAATATACAAAATGACATACAAAGTATAAACAATTAATGGTTAGTATGGATTAAAAGACTCATGTTTAGTTATCATGCTTGTATCATAATTTATGTACTCCTTATACCTAGTATAAAATACCCATCAATATACCTTATTTAATAAATCAACATTTATGCCATAATAAATGTACTCCAAGTTAAAATATAATGCAATATCAATAATAACCAGTATTTAGTATTTTTTCAATATGAGACAAAATCTCATGTCTATCTTATTAAGTAATGGTATCAATATCTTACCATTAAAGAAATTAATAATTCAAAAAATAGTCCAAGACTTTATATTATTAAAGACTGTTTAATTGGAATGAATATATGACTCAATTTATGAAACCACTCAAGCTATACATGTAGAAATAATTTCAAAATAATTACAAAAATTGTAAGTTATGAAAATTAGGAAATGCGTTGCAACTTTGAGTGATTGTTTTCTTTTTTCCTATTATAAATTTTAAGACTTTTATGTAGTATAATATATTTCAGACAAAACATGACATTAACTTTACTTTGCTGTACAATGATGTATATGAACCAGTATGTAAAACAGGAAACAATCTTTTATTGTCATGCAATATCACAGCATTCTGGTGTGAAGGATTCTGGGAAACATGCGATATTGTGCATAAGTTCAAAAAGAGTATCTATCAAAGTTAAATCTTAATATTCTAAGAACATTCAATTTGATACACTGTATCATTTGTGTTATGAGATCAAACCTGAATAATTTTAACAAACTTTAATGTTTTCTTTCAATTAAAAACTCATTAACAATTATTATGATGTACTAAGATGATAATTTCACAACCCTCAACCATAAAGCAAACATAACAAATATCTGTATTCTATAAACCTACACCTCACCTCTAGTGCCCATATAATCTAGGGTAGCTTTCATCTGATCACGGAGATCATATTTAGAATAATCAGCCCCTAATGTAAGATCTATCATTGAAAGGGATTCAATACTCTCTGCTGGGGACATGTAAATGGAAGATGGGGCTAAAGATATGTCAGTTTCTGTCTCAGATTCCTGAAAAGAGAGAAAATATCTAAGTTCATAACAGAGCAGTGAGTTCTTTAAATACAACGATAGTAAACTAAATGCTATTTTCCAATAAGTGTCATAATGAGCATTGTTTATACCTTTTCACAAAGGAATTGCATTGCTTTAGATTGGTAATGAAGCATTTGAAAATATTTTTTCAAAACAGATATTCATCAAATCTTAAGAATAGGAACAGACCATTTCGCTGTCATCTAAATACAAAGAAACTTAAAGTGCCCACACCACAATTGCGTAATAGAGAGTTTGTGCACATTTTTATAATTTTAAAACCATGACAAAATTCTATAGCTGGTGCCTTTTTCTCCATGAAGTCAATGGTCCAATAATGATCTTGCATCAATAAGTATGCAATCAACCCTTGATAAATTTAACTATCACAGTTCAATCAGTGTACCATATTGGAGTATAAGAAAACGTACACTACTCTCCATGGCTTCAGCAGCTGTCTTAGGTTGTTCTATCTTTGTCTTCCCTTCCAGGAAATCTTTATCAAATTCTAGATGATCATAAGGTACCTGAAAAATGAATTCAAATTTTGTAATAAAAAATAAAAGTAAATATTCTATTGATAAAAAATCCTATATCTATCAAAAAAACATGAAGCAATGTACCATGTAAATGAGAATAACTATGAGAATAATTTAAAGGTTTTAAATTCAAATCCAAGTCAATAATACAAAAAAATGATATATATTCCAAAAATGATAATCAGTAAAGAGACTACACATGTCCCAAAAAATAACCAAACTGAGAAAAGCAGTACAGGAAAGGTGCCATTCCTATAGACAAGGCATTAAATTGAAAACAAAGAGCATGTTTAGTTTGATGTATTAACAGTAATCTTTAGTGGTGAATTAACAGCAATCTTTATTTATGAGATACTTACAAGATAATTTTCCAGAGTGACAGATTCATCATCTTCTCTCAACATTTCATACAAGACTCTAGGATCTTCATAGACATCAGATTCTGTAACACAATATTACACAAAACTGTAACATTCTAAATACATACAATCATCAAAAGCAGTACTCTATAATGCACACCTGACAATGTGACATTCAGTACATATATACATAAACAAGAAGTGTTTATGAAACATGGATGCCCTCTCATGACCTTGACCTTTGACCTACTGACCACAAAAAGATTAGGGGTCATCTACATGTGATGACCAACCTCCCAACCGAACAGCTTAGGCCAAATCATTTTCTAGTTATTGGTCGGATAATGTTTGGTTACAGACAGACAGACCGACCAACATATGCAAAGCAACATACACCCTTCTCTCTTCGAAAGGAGGCATAATAATTTCAGTCAGTATCATTTATCATATATTTACTTTACTTCACTAAAGAACAAAATACCTCCAAATAAAGGCCACCTGTCAATGGAGGCCATATTTTGTCTTTTGCAAGGGTAGCTTTTGTTCACAGGTTTAACTGTATACTAATTTCAAGTTAAAATCTCTTTCATGGTCTTCTGTCAAGCATAAGTGTCAGTGTGGATTATACTACATGCAATACTAGTCCTGTGGATTCAAAACTGTGACCTGTGGGTTAAATTGCAGAATTACATCAGATTTAATTCAAGCTATGTTTATAGGAATTTAGAATAAAGCAACCAACCTTGATCTGATGTTTCCATCTCAATCTCTGGAGGTTTAAATGTAGGACACACTGAAATAATTAATACATTGTATATATACAAGAGATATTGAGGATTTCTAACAATTCTTATAACTGACAGTGTGTTAAGACTTTGAAATACAAGAATGTACATTATAAAAGTTGTTCCCAACATGATAGGTATTGTATGCCATAGTTTATATCATACTTGTTTGTTAGTGCCATACCAAGCTTTGACCAGGAAATATTAGTTTTATAATAGAAACCCAGAAGCAGTATGATACATGGTAATATGGTGATACATATGTTCAGTCAATCATTGGTTATAACATTACAGACAGGCATATTGTATTTTCATTTATTTTCGTTGGGCTCAATTTTCATGGTATTTACTAAAATGGCTATTTCATGGGGACATAAATTCCTGGATTTTGATTTTTGAAAAGAAATGCCTTATCTGTGCATTTAAATTCATTGGGATTTAATTTAGTAGATGAGCCAACCCACAAAATCCACGTAATTAATCCTCAACTAAAATGAATGATTCCACAGTATTTAAACACAGACTTTGCTTACATTTGGTGTGATCTATGAAAAATATATGATTCTTGAATGCCACAAGCAGGTCACCCATATCATTGAGAAAACAAGCAGAACTAAGAGAATCTTCTAACATCACTTCAGTCAATAAAACTTTATTCTCGTCCCAGACTTTGATTCCACCATCAGAACTGTAGAAAATATATAGAAACATAGGTTATTTAGGTAAGAACATACAGGAACATACAGTTCCTCGTCATACACATTATATACTTTAAAAACAAGAACATCCTAACTACAAAACCATAACACAATTGTATAATATATTTTTCTTGTGGCACTCATTAACAAATCTTTAATCAAGTGGATGACAAATACAGTACAACCTCTTTAGAGCAACACCCTGTGGGAGCTGCAAATATTGGCTGTTGTTTTGAGGTTGTTGTTTTGCAGAGGTTAAATTTATAGTGAATATCAGCTTAGGGAAATTTTGAGGGCAGCTCTGGAGAGGTTGTACTGTAGTGCTAAGCATTGTATAAGCATTTAGTCACATGATCCAACCATAAAATGTTTACACATAAGTTAATGATGATTCTACATTGATATAATTACCTGCATGTAACAAATACTTGTAATGATGTCAGTGAATCCATGGCAACAATAGGACCATGATGCTCAGGTCTTCTTTTCTCGTCAACAACATTCTCATAGGATGGTTGCTCTGTTAAATAAAATCAATCATCACAATCTTCTAATATTTCCCAAAATAACAAACAACCATTCAAACATTGAACTTATTTTACATATAGACAATAAAAAGCACACTACAAAATACCTGAATTTCTATAATGGCATTAACCAAAAGCAATTTTTTCCTGTAAAAATGGTTACTAAATAAAGAATCATATTTTTTTCGTTAAACATCGATACAGAAACGAAACTAGGACATATAATTGACAGTTATTTCAATACTGAACAAAGGGAGATAACTTATGTTAAGGCTCAGCATACAGAATACTTAAGTAGGGGAGATAACTTATGCTAAAGCTCAACATTCAGAATACTAAACTAGGAATGATAACTTATGTTAAAGCTCGTACATACAGAATACTTAAGTAGGGGAGATAACTTATGCTGAAGCTCAGCATACAAAATACTTAAGTAGGGGAGATAACTTATGCTAAAGCTCAACATACAGAATACTTAAGTAGGGTGAATAACTTATGCTAAAGCTCAGCATACAAAATACTTAAGTAGGGGAGATAACTTATGCTAAAGCTCAACATACAGAATACTTAAGTAGGGGAGATAACTTATGCTAAAGCTCAACATACAGAATACTTAAGTAGGGGAGATAACTTATGCTAAAGCTCAACATACAGAATACTAAACTAGGGAAGATAACTTATCTTTAAGCTCAACATACAGAATACTAAACTAGGGGAGATAACTTATGTTAAAGCTCAACATACAGAATACTAAACTAGGGAAGATAACTTATGTTTAAGCTCAACATACAGAATACTAAACTAGGGGAGATAACTTATGTTCAAGTTCAACATACAGAATACTAAACAAGGGAAGATAACATATGTTAAAGCTCAACATACAGAATACTAAACTAGGGAAGACAACTTATGTTTAAGCTCAATATACAGAATACTAAACCAGGGAAGATAACTAATGTTCAAGCTCAACATACAGAATACTAAACAAGGGAAGATAACTTATGTTCAAGTTCAAAATACAGAATACTAAACTAGGGGAGATAAGTTATGTTAAAGCTCAACATACATAATACTAAACTAGGGGAGATAACTTCTGTTAAAGCTCAACATACAGAATACTAAAGTAGGGGAGATAACTTACGTTTTTTTGGTTCGACATACAATATATTTAAGTAGGAGATTAAACTAGGGGAGATAACTTACGTTTGGGTTTGGTGATTCCATAATCTTCTACTGGTTCTAGTGGATGTAAGTTCACCTGACCAGATGTATGTCCAGTAAGTACTGACAGACCCTAAAATATATCAACATATTGAGACTTAACACACTGAAACTATGCTGCCAGTCTGTTCAATAAAACATTGATTCTATATAGATACTAGATAAGTAATAACATGAAGAACATACACATCTGTCAGAAACACATTCATAACCAAATAAATATCAACCAGGAATATATTCTTAGCTGTTGTTAATCAGTTTTATGTCACAGTTACTTCCTCTTCTACCTTGTCCACAGTATTCAAATATACAGTTTTAAACAATTAGAAATACCGACATACAATATGTGACTTAAACCACTAACCTAACATCTAAATTAAAATACAAAGTACGAAAAAGCCATTTTCTACATTAAGTGTAATAGGAAAGCTAGAACTTTGTCACAGAGGTGACTAATAGACCCACCACTGCTTTGACACAAAAAATGTGATAGTACACTATATGGCTAAATTCAAGGGCACATAACTCTGGAATTTCAAGTTTCATTTCAATCGCTTACAGAATGTGGAAGTAGTTCCCTCCACAAATTTGTGATATTGTATGCGGATGGATGGACTGACTGACCGCCCACCAGCCCGACCAACAGAGTGACTATAATATACCCCCATCTCAAACTTCGTTTGCAGGGGTATAATAACAACTTTCAAACAGCCAGTTTCAAAAGTCACAAATGGTACAGATAACATACCACTCTAGCATAGCATGTGACATCAGGACCACAGTAGAATTCATACATAGCATCAAGTTGTGGTAACCCCCATATCTGTATAAGTACCAATGTCTTCAATCTACATAATGTAATCAAACATCGATGTCCAACATCATGACGCATCTCTTGTATCTGAAATTATGTTTAAGGATTTTTCAAATTATCAACTCATCACCATATAGCAGCAATGCAGACAATATGCCTTAAAAACATTCCAGAAGCAACATAACAAAAAAATGTCAATGACAGCCTAAAAAGATTCATGTTACAAAATTGATTAAAAGAAGAAACATTTAATGACCCATCAAATTAAGTAGAGGAGGTGGACAGTATGAGAAACTTACAGCATCTTTGGATGCCTTGAACTCCATGTATTTCTGTCCTTTTATAACAGGATCCATAAACAAAATTCTTCCATCTTCCATACCAAGTAACAGATATGTATGCCTGCAAAATTACATAGTAATTATAATACATAAACAAAAGATTATACGTCATGTAGAGAATAGTTCTATCAAGGTTAAATTAGCTGTAAGATATTAATACAGACAAATCTGAGTAAGTGTCCACCTTCTAATTTAATAAAGGCCACCCTGTGGATAAAGCCATTGTTTTAAAAACCATCAATGATTATTTAGAACAAAATGACCTCTGAATAAAGACCGCCTGTCAATAAAGGCCACATTTTGTATTTCCCAAGCATGGCCTTTGTTCACAGGCTTGACTGTACTACAAAAGGAATGAATCTACATGTATGGTCATTCTTCCATGATGAAAATTATCATTAAAATGTCACTTCTCTCAATGAGTACAGGCACATCTTAGTTGTCCACGTGCTTCCTCAGTGGTTTCCACACACATTATGATAGGAATAATTATTTAGATCTGTATCATAACATTCAAAACAAGGTTTGTTTACTGATTAGGAAAATCAAAATGGTTCAAATGAATGTTCCCAACACTTAATTATACAGCAATTAAATATTTACCTAATTGGACAACATAGACCTTCATCTGTCATCATCATGGCTGTAGAGTTGAGTATACACAGACTACAACAGTTAGATATAATCTCATTCCCATTACCATTCTCTGTAGCTCTATGTGTGGTCACTGATTGACTGGGTGGCTGGATTATAACACTGTAATCATAACAAATACATGGATAATAACAATACATACACTAGCGTAGGGATCTTAAAGGAACTACAAAGTACATGATTGTATAGTCACAAATATAACAAAATAGTCACAAGATCTTGGATCAACAGAGAACTGCGATGTACCTTTTTACATACGTGTTCTAATGAGTGGTAGTTGTAAATATAATAAGGTGACATTTAATTTATAAATTTGACATTTAGCCAGGTTTGACCGTATCGTTCACATTCTGATTATTATGCACAATTTAATAGTCTTGCATAAATGAATAAATAATGTTGAATAAGTACAATTTACTCATCTGTAGCCTTTGTAATGACAGAAAAACACTTCATTAGAAATTGTGTCTTGCAATATTCTATATCCTCACTGAATCCACATTTAAATAATGCAAGATGTCTCCCGATATACGTTCACTTAGTTTCAATTGTAATGCATTTTTTACAAGAACTATAATTTCACAAAGTATGAACATTCAACAATTAGAACCTGAATATATAACATACCCAGGTGGTAGGTTGGATGTATCCCCGCTAATATACGGTAACTGTAGATCATGTATGTCCCATATAGCTATCCTACTAGAAGGATCAGTTCTGTAACATATGACATTCCAGCATGTTTTATACAATACATTAATGTAATACCAACATATTTCATCATAAGACACATAACAATTATACCACAAACATCAATTCAAACATGAATGTATGAAATACAATACAATGTATATATGTGTACTAATGAAAAAAATGTAGAATATTAGGCAAATTTGCCTTTTTCTTGAATAAACTACCGGTATACTATATAACATAAAACTTGTGGAAAAATATAAAAAGAAATGCACTCAATTAAATTAAATGACGTCTTCATGAAAATAAGGTAGAGGATTGAAAAAGTAGCTTCATGAGGTAAAAGATTAAAGGCTGTAAAGTCTTTGTTTTTTCTTTTTCGTTTATGTTTGTGAGCTTTTACAATTAAAACCAACAATAATATTAGAATCAATAAAAGGGTTTGCAAAATTCACGACATTGCTCAAGCATATTACAGACACAAGCTTTTCTCATTGAACTCAATCTGAATGTTTTGAAACACATACCTGGTTGTATAAACCCATATTTCCTTATTTGTAATAAGCAGAAAGGCAGCATTTTTCTCCCTACTATAACATACACTGAGTACTTTCTGTAACGGGGATATATCAGGTGGAGGTAATACTGTTGTTATATTCTTATGATTGCTCCGACAGAAGATTCGTACACTGAAATAAAAGCACATGTACAGTAAAACCTGTGAAGAAAGGACACCCTTGGGAAAGACATATTGTAGCCTTTATTGACAAGTGGTCCAGATCCGAAGGTATCTTTTTAGAAAAACATTTGTGAGTTTTTAAAAGAATGGCCTTTATTCACAAGGTGGCCATTATTCAGAAGCGGCCACTAATACAAAATTGATGGTCCATAGCGTACTTCTATACATAAATTATACATGTGCAGCTATCTACTCTTTGGGGGTCATTCACGGATGTTATTCCAGCAATGAAAAAGGCTATTCACAAAAAGACAAACAGAAAAGCACTGACTCAGACAAATTTTTCAATTCCTTGTGTGTATGTTCTCAAACTAGATGAAATAGGACAGCTCCATCACACTTATTTGGATTAAACTCCATATGAAAGCAATTAATGTATCAAGCTATTACATTTTTGTGAAGTTGTATTAATAGGCAATAAGCACATTTTGTATTATACCTGCTGTCATCTCCAACAGCAAGAATTCTTGTAGTTTTTTCTTCACAGCTAGCTAGTGACAGGTTGGATACCTGATTCCTAGCCAGAGCCCAGAAGCAGTAGAAGTTGTTAAGGTGCCACAGCGTGATGTTCCTACATGTACTTATATAGAGAAGTTTATCATCTGTTAATCCCATCCACATGACACCATCAGCTGATACAACAATCCTGTAACACAATTATACATTTCTGAGTTCATACTAGTGACATGCTGAAACAGGGAAAATCTTTAATTCATGTATGTTTTAGATGTTGAAAACAATAAAATGGATAAATATTTCATAAAGACAATTTCAGTTCAAAATATTACCCCATTTTATTACATTACTGTTAAATGCCTAGAAATGAAATTCATATTTCTGAAATGATAATTTACAAATTGTATATTCAATCTGAAAAAAATGACCATCTAAATTACTTCTTATGATAGACAAACTTACATATACAATAAATCCATTGTCTCCAATGACCACATACGTATTGAACCATCTAGAGAAGATGTTATGAGTATTGATGAGGATTCTGGATGTAAAAGCAAACTGGTTACTGCACGAGAATGTCCACGAAATGTGTGTACCAGTCCACCATTTAAACTCCATACCTTTACTATGAAAGATGAAAAAATTCACTATTTATTGTTAATTCAATTTATCTGTTTAAAGGCTCATTCGACAGCTATGGTCATTTCAGAGCCAGCCCAGATAAAGGGGAGAAGATGCAGGAGAACCAGGCATTTATATCACTATTTATTGTTACTTAAAGGGGCATACCCTACAACTGACAAACATTCTGTGAAAGTGTAAAAATGTGCTAGATGTACATGCATGTATATGTAAAACAATGTATAATGGATAATTGCAAGAAGAACCTGGGTCATAAAATGACTAGTTTAGGTACTAGCCGCAAAAATCATAGCTATGAATAATAAATCACTTCCACCCAAAAATCGTACAACAAATTCCAAAGAGTTTCCGAACTTTATGGAAACTAATATTTTTTGTGATTTTATTTTTAATAGGATGAATTTTTGGCTGAAACTTTCTTTGTCGGCTCTTTTTCTTTACAGGCTTCTTATTTATCATCATTTTGCCTTGATTCTAGATGCACCAAGTTGTAGGGTATGCCCCTTTAATGGCATTTAAAACACAACAAACAAGATAAAGAAAAGTATAAAGCCAAGCCTCAAATCAGATTCACTGATATGATATCAATTGAAATGTTTTAAAAGTAGAATATGGCATAAATTAATCCACAGAAGTTCATTTATGACATTTCCTAACAAACAGCCTTACACAGATATCATTACATGACTCATTGTATGTGACACTGATCTAAACATTCACATGGCAGTAAATTATTTTTTGCAAAACTTATTAGACTACTGCAAACATTTTTAGTGCAATGACATGGTTTACTAACCAGTACCTGTACCTGCATTTCCAGTATAGAAAACAACAACAAAAAACATTGATAATTAATCATTAATAACAATAATCACATGACTAAGATCATGTTATAGTATCATTGATGACCAGTTATTTCGAGATTCAGTCACGTCATAAATTCATCATACTTAAATTGATACAAACCTTCAGAATCCACAGAGGATGTCACTAATACTTTGGCCGAGGGTGAGAAACAAGCTCCAGTGATAGACATAGTGTGAGCTCTGTAAATATAATTCCTTAGGAGAATGAGATATGAATTAAATATGACATGTAAGCAAAGCATATATCCCACCTAAGATTAAGTATTGTATCAGTAGAAAATGAAAGGATAAACATATATAATTTGTCACTTGACATCTCTAAAATTTAATGTAACTTCCAAACAATGGGATAAGATTGATAAATTTTTGATGTCCCATATAATTTGATATACCTTTCAAAATTGTAGAGCAGTTTCCCAGAGAGATCATAAACATGGAGATCTGTATCCGAGCAACAATATAAATGTTGTAAATGATAATCTAACTCTACTTTCTTTACCCAACTTCCACCTACATTAGGTAATGTTTCCCTGAAAGAAATGAATCAAAATAGCTGAAAAAAATTCAAGTGGTTCTAGCCAGAATATCAGAATATTATTAGGCAGGATCGTTTGTTTATATCAAGTTTTACGCCCCTTTTCAACAGTGTGAGTCATATGAGGCAGACAGTTCATCTAACCATTGTTCCTGGGTAGAACCAGTACTAGACTCCTGTCCTCTGTAAGCAACTGCCTATTGTCTCACATAAAGAGTCATGATCAGTAGCGGGGCTCGAACCCACGACCCTCTATCAGTGAGAGGTTACTGTGATTTAAAGTCAGCGACCTTAACCCCTTCACCACAGAGGCGGGTACTATTTGGCATGGTTTACTCAAAATGCAAGTCTTACCTAAGGCAACATTTGATAATTTCAGCAGAGAGGACTTTGATGTACAATTGCAGATATACCATTTAAACATGAGACATCTTGCTATTCTTTAATACAAAACAAGCAATATTTGAATGCCAAGGCAATCAGTATCATTTTGATTGAACACAATTTTTAATGAAGACACTCTTGGAGTTGTGTTTTATTTAGCATAACGTGAGATATTATGACTGCATCTATTCAAAGAACTGCTATAAAAAATGAATTTCTTACAATTTTCAAAGACATGTGGAGAGGTTATCACAGACAAAGACATTTGTATGCTTGTTGCCTATATTTCTAGATGAGCCTTAAATTAAGTAAGATTATCTTTCATGTTTAATCACACATTAGAGTAACAACAACAACACAAATTCTGCATGAAATCTCACTTGAGTCGAAGTTCATAATTTGCCAGGGGCTTTAACTCTGTGAAGACTTTACCAGCCGCTTGTTGAAACAACCAGATCTGTAAACAGATACAGATAGAAAATAAAAATAACAAAAATATGTCATACATTGACTGCTCCAAAACTGGGAGCCGTATTTCAGACTGTTCTACAATAAATAGTTTAATTTCATTCATGTTTCATAATTTCAACCATGTTTTATCCGGATTCAATTTCAGTACACCTCACCATCAATATTTTGTAGTTCCCTAAAACCATATTCCAAAATGTTCTGTAAAATATTCTGTTAAGATCTTCTTTTATAACTTTATTGTCTAGTCTTTCATAACAGTAAAAAATGCAGTAATAATTAAACTTTTAAAAACAGTTGTGTTCAAGAAACAGTCAAACCTGTGAACAATGGCCACCTTTGGGAAAGACAAAATGTAGCCTTTCTGACAGGTGGTCTTTTTTGGAGGAAGGCCTTTTTTCACAGAGTGGCCTTAATTCAGAGGTGGCCACTTACACATGTTTGACTGTATTTAAACATAAATTACCTTAATGCCACCTACACCACCAGTAATGAGTTCATCTTTTACAGGATTAAACAATATATACAATACAGACCTCATGTCTGTGTTCACTGAGCAGGTTTCTTCAAAATCTCTATTTAATACCTGAAATATAGAGAACTTACTTTATGTATACAATTTTTTTTTCAATCTTATAAAACATAGTGCAAAGTGTACAAAAATAAGCAAAATTAAGCAAAAGGGTCAATCCACAAGTTCTAAAACTGAACGACGGCTCTCCCTGTGAGTAAACTTAAATAGGTAAATCTACATTAACAAATAGAAACAATAAATAAATATGAAGTAACTTCCAATATGGATATTTTATCATCATCAGATGTTTGATTCTATGCAAGGTTTCACCTTATTTTATCGAAAAACATTTGTAAAGTTGACCAGGAGTATGGCAATAAGTATAAAGAAAGACAACTCTAGAACCAATTCACAACATAATTATATACATACTATATAGTTATCTCCCTTACCTTGACAGAGAAATCTTTCCCAAGAGCAAAGTAACAGTTATATTTTGGTGCATACACTACATGCATTATCAGTCTGTATTCATACTTTGGGTACTGTAGAGCTCTACGTACTGAAATAATGGGTACATAAAAAATATAAATTCTACAAATAAACCAATTGGAAGAAACACACATTATTTCATAGATTTCTGTTGTATTTTAGTACCTGTATTGTTGAGTAAGGGATCAAATTAATATTGTAGCATTATTTCAAACACAAATATTTTCCATTTTATTCAAATAGTGGTGTTTTAGCATAATATTTAAACCATACATCTAAAATAAACTGTACAAGAAAGAACACACAGAGATAATTGTAACCTTATAAAAAATCATTAGATTTAATTTTCAGGACTTACTCACTAATAAGAAGATAATACTGTTGATCAAGATACATATAAGTGGTAAGTCTTGACAGAAAGTAAATTAATACATTAGATTTTGACAAGAGGAGAAACATATATGAAATGTACTCATTAATACTGGTTACATAAACTGAAAGTGTATGATTTATTACCTAAATGCTAAAACAGAAATATATAAGTATAATATGCATACATTTACATTAATCAATTAATATACAAAAAGGACATGCACATTTTTTTCTATTCAAATTCTTTATTAACTTATTAAGAGAGAAACATTTTACTTTCCAAAAGGCTAAAAAACCCACAAGGATACAAATTTGCATATTATGAGATTGACAAACTGTAATATTTATATGTATCTGCAGAATGTCCAAGCAATTAATAATGTTTTCAATTAAAATGGCACTCAGGCATGAACACATACCATCTAGCTCTAAGAATTATAAAAAAAAATTCAATTGGAGTGTCCAAGGATTGATTAATCATATGTACACTCCAGAGTGCAGATGTATTTATGAAAAAATGTTCTTCTTCTCATTAGACATGTTCCATGTGAGCTTTCATTATATGTTCCAAAGGTTCGATATCAAAGATTTAAAATTTTAACAACTATCTAAGGATAATCATATTACCGGTACTTAACAAACACAATACTGAACATGTTATACTGGGTGTGAATGTGATAAAAATGTGATTATTTAACTCGGAAATAATCCAGTGCAACAATGAATTATCTATCATGTAGTACATTGAGATAATACAAATAACCTTTTTGTCGACCAAGCAAAAAATATATCAATCAAATTCATTGCTTGGTAATATTGAATTGTCTTGTACATTGTTTCAATTATACACAACATTCCGTGGATATAAGGTATCAACTTTTTTTATGTCCCCTTAAAATGAAAAAAAAACATTTATCAAAGTATCCAATTGACAAATACAGTAGATCCTTAATTAGTAACTGCTCAATATAACAACCACTTGTTCTCAGACCTGAGTCTACCTGTAGTTTTCAACTTGATAAATGAGAACACCTGAATATTAAGACCAAATTATTTGGTCTGAAAAGGTGGTCTTAACATTGAAGTTTTACTGTTCTGTCCATATATGGAGTTAACGAATTAGACCAGCTTCTTGCATATTCATATGATTACAAATACTCAATGTACTACATTTCATAACAGTTTAAAAACAATACAACAAATGAAAATATAAAACGTAAGGTGTGATTTTAACCTGTATACCAATTACGCAATCTGTATCACTGAAATAAAATAAATGTAACGTGTAAACTACGAATGTGTTCATAGGACACAAATGTCCCCACCATGTAATATGAAGACACAGAATAGAGTGATATGAATAATGGGGCATTTCTAAACTAAATACTGATAAACTAACAGATCAAACTGGCATTGTGACCTTCACCTTGAAGCTGGTAACATGGTTCATAAACACCCCATTATGGTAATTAATTGTGCCAAATAATCCTGTAACTGATAGTAATGTCACGAACCAGACACAACTAAATTCTATCCTTATGTTCATATAATCAATATGCACATATGTTCAAAGGGTCACTTTGACCTTGACCTTTGAGCATGCAATCGTGATTCATAATGAAGTCACAACATGGCTCATTATCAAGATAATTTGTGCCTGATATTTTCTTAATCTTAACTAGAACTACATTTATACCAGTATCCAATATCTAACCTCTGATTCATTCACCTTTCATAATCATGATTCATAATAACATATTTCATAGAGTCGTCATAGCTACCTACATGTACATAACAAGAGCGCCTTGAGCAGTGCCAACACTCGTCTGCTCACTGACTCAGTGAGATCTATCCACCCATGAAGTTTCAAAATTTTTTTGTTGCTACCTCTTATAGTTGCTGAGTTATGAGTTACATATAAGTTTTTGCATGACGCAGACACTGACACAGATGCCACAGTGATCACAATAACTCGACTCATAAATCTCAGTGCTAAAGAAAAGCTTATTTTTTACCTCCTGTATTACATGACCTTTGAGCATACATGACATTTAGACCATCACCTAAATACACAGAGTTCAGAAAACAGAAAGACCCAAAGCCAATATGCAGCAGATGTGAAAGATTACCAAAGTAACGCTGTAACATTTGAGATGATTTCTTTTTTATCATTTTCTTCATGCCACTATTTCCGCTTGGTGCTAAATATAGTAACATAATGCCAATAGAGACATTCAGCAAAAAATATTAGTCAGTCAATAAAATACAATCTGATTGGCTGACAGTGTCAAACTGACCAATGAAAATATTCATACTAAATGAAATCAATGTACTTGAATAACTGATGGAAAAAGCATCATCCATAAACTAATTAATCATACAAGCATCACATTGTTTTAATAATCACATCTGTTTTATGATAACTCACTACATTGAATAATATTTACCAATACATTAATAAAAGATTTGACATGCATCAAGTTATATATATATTCTAATTGTTTCTTGCTTTCAAAATCTTCCAATAAGAACCATTAGAGAAGTTTACAGCAATATGTGAATATATATAATCAGGTAGGGAAATTCAATACTAGTATTAAGATTGCTTTAAAAGCATGATTAAGCATATGGATGAAATAAGAGACAGGAATTCAAGACTTCAAACTCTAAACTATCAATTCAATACCTTATGATATTCTAAATTATCTTGAAACTAGACATTATAACAATTGTATATGTAACAGAATGGGAATTGAATTATATAGACAATACAGAATATATGAATTTTGAGTATATGGATATTATAATCATAAGGGAATTATGAAGATTATCATTATTATTGATAATTAATTTTTCTGAACTGTTTGTGCTCAAATAGACAATTGAGCCTTAATCAACAGTACCTCTATTTGCATGAAAGATAAATAAACATTGAAAGGTAAAAGAAAAGAACTTGGCACAAACAATTAATGAATTAAGACTATAAACCAAGTGCAGATATTTTGAAAAGATTTTATTGTTAAAATATTATGATATGTCTAATAAACTTTCAGTTAACATTTAAGTCATTGAATTCAAAATTGAAATAAATGACACATATACCCGGTAGGTCTATTAACATACATTTGATCTAAGATTAGATCAAATAAACTCATTCAAGATGCCCTAACTCACAGAAATTGTAAAATCTAAAGTATGTCAAGAAACTACAATACAGTTCAAACTAGCATAAAATTCAGGCTGTTTGCTGGCGATAAACCATTGATACATCAACAGGTGCATATGTACGATACCTTGGTTCAATTTAAATGTTTTTGGTGATAATTCCTTTGTCTGTGTGTGCTTAATATCTGTAAACATGAAGTAAGTAATATAAGCTAATACATGCATTAAAAATACAAGTACTTCATGGTATCTATAGGGAAATTCTATCAACTATCACAAGATCAAATATAAATCAATTAAAATGATTCAAAATAATCTCTCCATAACAAGATTGTCAGTGTGTGTACACATGCATTAGTTTTTGCTAAGCTCACATATCTAGTAATAAAGCATTCACTAAATTCTAACTCTACAAGGATTATGTAGCTGACAATGATTCTAACACCCTAGAAATGTTATTAGATCACTATAGTTTGAATATTCATATCATTGTTGTACAAGATACTAAGTATTAATCAAAGGTTGACTAAGTGTCAGATCTATATATATAATTATATAGTACAATTAAATGCCAATTACATTGTTTGATGTTCACATTCTTACTACTTTTGTACTTCAAAAAAATATTTTTTTTTACTATTTATATAAAAAAAAAATTTAACATGTGACATAAATCAATGCATACCATATGTGACCATAGAGCACAGAAATAGATAGACAATAACTTGTAGATGGAATTTTAGATAAACTTTAAATTGTCTTAATATGACAAATCAATTACTATATATAATGACTCTGTTTGACAACTTGCATAACCATTTAGTCAAATCCAACTAATAATGATGTAATTGCCAAAAAATGATTATTTTAATTAGTAAGTAGTATAAATTGGGTGAGGAAAGAATGCTATTAGCTAATTAGGTCCTTATTGTTATAACTGTAACTGATTGAAAAAAATATTACATGTATGGTATATCTTGAAACAATGATACAACAATGATGATGTAATACTACAGTAGTTGTTGTTGTTGACTTACTACTGCTGATGCTGAAGACAATTAAAATTTAGATGGCAGAGAATGACAGTAATGTTAAAGTCGCAATTGTTAAGTAATAACATTATGAAAACCTATACAGTCAGCTTGAATAGAACAAACTTAACACATAACTGTTTAAAATGAAAAATGATAAAAGATTAGTTAAAAACTGCAGCAAAATGTACCAACAGAAAACATTACAGGGATTTAAGCCATCTTCAAAATACAGACTTCACAAGTTCAATAGACTATTCAGTGAGCTCATTAAAAATTCAAGCAATTCTCTTTTTGGGAATCAGATCACTTAATGACATGAGCTGGTATTGGTATGAAATATGTAGGTGAAAAAAATCTTTTTGTTGAAAATTAAACACTTGAACGTTCAAATAAATTTGCATATCAGTTAATTATATAATCAGTGTTTGCACGAAGTGATCACCATGAATTAATTGTACCACTGATATGTGTATTACATACATTTCAATAAAATGAAAGCAATACATAAAGAGAATAAGTAATAAAATATAACTGAATACATTTTATTATGTTTTTATAATTTATCACCCAGCAGAATGATTACTGTAAATATAGCCGCAATAACAGTATATGTTTAAATATATTTTAATTACTGTTTTCAATTATTTGTTCAAAAGAAATGAGAGATAAAAAATGGATTCAATTACTTGTTCAACGATACTGATTAGGAAAATAGCATAAAATGATTTCTGAAGTTCAACAAGTGTAACAGATTTAAGTACATGTATAACACTGCTAAATCTTAGACATACAGTAAAACCTGTATTAGCAGTCACCTCTGAAAAAAGGTCACCCTGTGAACATCGGCCATTCTTTCAAAAAACTGTCATTGATTATTTGGAACAAAATGATCATCCAATAAAGACCACCTGTCAATAAAGTCCAAATTATGTCTTTCCCCAGGGTGGCCATTGTTCAGAGGTTTGACTGAATGAGAAATCCATGTATATCTGCACAAGTGATGAAAAGTAGTTTATTCCACAAAGTAGGCATGCAATCTTGAGAACTCAAAAGCTACTCTAAGACAGTAATAAGACTCTGTTGATTAATAAAAACAATATGAGCTTTGTTAATCAAACTAGAATTTGTAAAAATAATAAAGTGTTAGTATTCCTTCAAAAACTCTGTTTGTTATATGTTAATCATAAACTGTATGTTCAGATATATTGATACTGTTACATTACCTCTTGGATCAACCATGTCACGCTTCCATGTGGTAATACCTTTGGAGTCCAAAATAACAAACTGTCTCATGCGGCCATTGTAAGCAACTGAAATTATAGACCATACAGTGGTGTAGCCAACATTGAATGAGTGCTGTAAAGCACAAAATATTAACTATTGACTTAAATGCCATTTAATTTGCCTCATAATAGGTTACATGGGGTTGGGACATCCCTATGGCACCCTGCAATAGTGTTAGCATGACTTGTAGACTTTCATACAAAACTAATTGGGGCACCAAAAAAGTAACAAAAAGGTGTACACAATAAACTTAAGTGAAGATGTTAAAATAATAGTGATTATTTTTAATAAGTATTTTATATGCCATTTTGGGCCATATTTGTATTTTCACCTTTTAAATTGATGTTACACAATTAGGAAATATGAAGAAGTTTGTTAGAACATACCTCCCATGATATCAGCATGCTGACCACTATGTTCATAAGTAGCTTTAGGTTGTATACCGTATGCTAAAGATGTGTAATTCTCTGATATTTGTACATGCGGACTATCACTAGAATCACTAATACTACTCAACATGGATGCCACTGACTCAGATCTTTGTTGACTTTTTGATATAGTTTCTTTTATTTTATCAAACACATGATCTCTTTCTAGCATTGATCCATCATCCTCTAAATCATCATCAAATTCATCTTCTTCATCAATGTTACTGAGAGGAGGTTCTGACATGAAGTCTGTGACCTCTGACCTATACCAATAGGGCAAACAATTACTAGTGTTTTTTACAGAAATTTAGATTTGATATACAAATGATTTTAACTTTCAGAATCCTTAAGACTAAACTTAAACAGGAGGTCTTATGGTACAAATAATTAAGTGTCTGCTTGTATCTAAAGAAACATACAAATGGAGAAATATTTTAAGGTCATCATTGCTTGTTTTGGGTAACCTTACCCACTGAATTTCCTGTGGGTAGGTAGGTAGGACATGATTATTTTTTTTTACATTTATTTTTTACATTGGACTCAAAATATCCGTCAAAATGCTGAATGTATATATTGAAAAAAAATACACATTAAGAGACCAAAAAAACATGTGGGTAGGGCTGTTTTTGAAGGTATTGTAACGGCCATAACCCCAAACAAAATATTTTTATAGATGGCCTAAGGTACACAAGAACAGAACAAATTAATGTTGGCTACATATATAAGAAATTGAGAGATGGGCCAATCAATACAAATAAAACCAAATATAGCTTGACTATGTTTTTTTAGCCTTGACGGAAGACAACACTAAATGAACTGGGTATGTACATAGTACTTGAGAATGTTACATTTATCTCATCAATATGCTTAAGTCAGATCTGTTCTGAAAATACATATCCCCTATATTTGACTTAAAGTGAATTATTCTGAATAGTTACATCACGGTCAAGCTATATATATAAGCCTAATTTGTATATGTTTTTCTTTATGAATTGTAAGCAAAAATGAATATGTGATATCAACTTCACTTGTACACAAAACGTCATTTATAAAAGGGACATCCTTATTACACAAATAACAAAAAATGCATGGTTAAAAACCTCAAACATTTTCAGACGTCAGTAGAGATGATGAGTTTATGTTAAGGATAAAACATTGCACTGGACTTCATGATAAATATATATAATTCTAAATGTAAATTTCAATTAAGGAAGTTATTCATTTCTGTAAGGTTATTACAGAAGCACTGACCTTTCATCTTCTATATCAGAATCTCCTAGATGTTCTTCGACTGGTTCAAGATTTCCTGGAGGCAGGCGGATTGGCCCCGGACTCAGGTATGGTGTGGATTGAGTAGAACCAGTCATGGCTGGAAAGAAAATTCTGTAATTAATATGACATATCTTTTGTTACATTGGGTTCTTTTTGCTACCAGTAATATCAGATAAATATGATGCCAATGTCTACTTCAATCAAATACAGATCTATTATGCTGAATTCAATCAATCACCAGTCACTATTACCTAGATCTGGACCAAGCATGAGTTATTTGTACAATCTTTCACCAGTGATTTTTTTTCAAAATTTCTCACTATCCATGCCCATCAAAAGGGGAAATTGAGGGCAACAAATTTCAAAATGGGGATAAATAACTTTTATTTCTGTTGAATATGTGATTCAATTTAGTTGTTTAAATCATAAATTTAAATATTACTACACTGTATTTAGATACAATTGTGTGAAAACTGCTGTATGTTTCCTCTTTTTACATGATCATATAGAAAACACTTAATTCTTGTTAGGGGAAAATTCTGGCCAAATTTTGGGGAAAAAAGAAGGAATTTTTCTCTAGGGAAACTGCCCATATACAGCAGTAAATATAGTGAAAAAAAATCACTGTTCACTCCATAAAATCAGACCCGCTCCAGTCTGGTTTTCTACAAATTCCAGTTTTCAGAGATTACTTATCTTATTAATTATCTTTAAAAAATGAGACTTAAAAAATCATTTGATTTTCTAGGAATTCCAATCTTTTTCTAGTTCAGATTTCAGGGTTTTTACTGTATCTCACAATCAGTCCTTGCACCTGTAACCTCCTGCATCACATGATGATGTGAAACCATTACCAAACCAATAGGCTAGTATCATTATTATTTCTCTTTGGATTCAATGTGTCAAGAACATGATGCAGTCCTTCAAAAATTTCACAGGATAGAATTCTCTAACAGAAACAATATTAATGACTATTAAAACATGAATTGACACCAATTGTTTTAAACGTTCTATCATTACAGTCTTCAAATTGGTGGGTTGCCCCATGCCCAAAAGGACTTTAATTCTCCTTCTTTAAGTCTTTTTGGGGACAACCTAATTTTAGAGAGTTTCCTTCATAAAGTATATAGTCTGACAACCTATCACAAAAAATTAATTCAAAGACTGTCATATTACATTACAGTACGACCTCTCCAGAGCAGCCCTCTGTAGAGCAACAACCTCTAAACAAAAGTCAATATTTGCTGCTCCCACAGGGTGTTGCTCTACAGAGGATGTACAGTTTTTGATTAATATATAAGTACTCCATGCAAATTAAAATTGTAAAAATAAATTAAAATTTAATCCATTTAATTAGATCACTGATAATTTCAGGTCACTTTGAAGTCAGTGAGATAATCACCAAAGTTAACAGTCAATCTAGAAAGATTAACACCTTTTCTAAAGAGATTAAATTGACCATTCACACAGACTGTATAAGAATTAGAGTACTGGATAGTCTCCAAGTACTTTGAAGTAGACGACAATTGTAAGTTATTAATAAAGGCTTTGAAGTATAAATCACCATCCATAATTAACCCTTCATAATAATAACATTGATTTTTGCCAAAAGTTTGTGTTTTCAAAATAGAAGAAAGTTTAAGACGATAAATTTAAATAGGGTTAAATTCATCGTAAGTGCACTTCGTAATTAGATTAAATTGGTGACTTACCTAAATTTTAATCACCTCAGATTGGCTAAAACCATTTATGTGCTACCATGCAAAAGCCAAATAATACGATTTAACACTAAACTGATTAATTTATAGTAACTAATTTCAGCTGTCATTGCATTTATTTATAAAATAAACTTGACAGGTGAGTGTGTCCTCCATTTTGTTTATAGGTAGCAACGATTAAAGAACTACAACTCATGTACGTAAGAATGTGTTAGTCGTGAGAATCACTTTACAATAATAATGGTGCACTCTTAGGCCACAGAAAATAAATGTTTTTTTCTTCATGATTTAAATCAAATCCATTCGTTGGACATTCTGAAGTAATTTCACTAAATGGTGTAGGTGTTATAGTACAATAAATTTCAAACTATGTTTTTATTGTAATATGATTGTGATTTTGTGTATACTTTTCCATGAACTTCTTTCAGACAGGGATGCCATCTTACCATCCCTGATCCAGATCATATAGGCACTCAGCTCCATGAATATTATACCGGTAAAAAATTACGAAAGCGAGTGTCTTTGATCAGGGACATCAGATTAGAATATTTTAAGATATTGTCCATTATCACAGAAAGGAGTTATACTACTAATCTGCTATAGCATCTCAAGTCATACAGACAGGAGAGTCATCTTCCCAATATAGTCTCCAGATATTTGTGTTACTTCTGTTGACAACATGCTTTTCTTTCCTTTGTGGTATGATAGCAGATTTAGACATAGAAATAATTGTGTTTCTGGTTACATGATCTACCCTAATTTTTCCCTGACTTCCCTAATCTTGTATTAGGCCCAAGGAATGGTATATACATTTTCTCACTTTTTTTACCTTTCCACAGTTTTTTCAATAGTCAAAATAAATAAAAAGATATAAAAACCCTATACCTACCTACCTACCAACCCTATTCTAATGAGCACATACATGTACCCAGAAACATACATTTTTAGGCCTTACTGAAGTAACAGGAAAGACTCCAGAGATGATCATTCTTATTTTTCTAAATGAAATAAATGGAAAGATATTCAGATAACAGTGGAATCCTAAAAGACAAAGCCAATTTGAAGATGGCATGAAAACCAACAACATGAAAAGTCCTGATTTATTTATAAAGTGTCCCCTTACTGGCTCTGTCCAAAGAAAATACATTGTGTAAAGATACAAGACTAAACAATTTTAAGCCATTTTACTTAAGTATATTCATTATTAAATAATGGTAACCATGGCATGCAAATTACACAACATTAGAATGAACAGTAATGTGGGGTAAACCAGGAACATTATTTGAAATTGAAATTTATCGTTTTAGTGCATAAAAATCACTTATGTGAGACCACAGCCTCAATATTGTACAAAAATCCACATTGATCTGATAATATATCACAAAACTATGTATATGAATTTTACAAAAAAGTAGGGTTTTCCTTAATAAATACAACAAACAAACAATTTGACTGACTTTTAATCACACAAATACAGATATTAATACAAAAGATGTTATCAAATATGTATAACACCAGTAATCTTGAACACATTACAGAATCTCACAGAAAATGTTCATGTATAATCTTCAGCTTCAGCACAACACCAAATTTTTAAACAAATCAAACAACGCATTCATTCACACATGAATTAGATTCCTAACAAGCTTCAAAATAGTACTCAAAGTAATGTCAATATACAAAATGAAACATCGTTCACACAGTCAACTGGTGACTTCCAAGTTCGTGTCAATAATGACACACATAATCTAGTGATCACTCACAGATATAGTGCGATTTTATAAAACTGTCAAAGCTGCATAATTATATGGTCAATGGTTGAATTTATAATTAGCTTCAGCAGGATTCGGTTACTTTCTTAATCTATACAATAATTTTCATAATGTACAATCATGTATTTAACGATGCGCTACATAATACTATATAAACATGTTGAATGGGACATTCCCTTATAGTAAAATATACGAAAGAAAACTATCGACTGTGGTATGAAGCTATAAATAATCACATTCAGCGACTGTGTAATTATTCAGCTTTGACGGTTTAATAAAATCACACTGTAACAGTAAGACATTAATTACCTATCCCAAAACAATTAAGTATCATTTTTTCTTTGTTGTTATCCATTTAAAGAAATCACATCTTGCTTCAGGATTGGATTTATGTCCCTCTCCTCTAGCACATGTATAGAATTGTTTCCCTTTGTTTGGTCCTGGCTTTTTAACCATTCTAAGTACACAAGGCTCATTATGACCTTTACATAAAGGAGCTGGACCCAAACCTCCTAACAAATTCTTCCATGCACTCGCAGTTTTTGTAGAATTTTCTCTAACTATACTTTGTGAAGCCTTAACTTCATCACCGTCTTTCTCCTTTGTTGAGTCATTACTTACTTCATCTTTCCCATTAAAATATTTACTAGATGTTTCATTGGATCCAAATCTTTCAGCAGAAGTATTCTCTTCCACTTTGATGGAACATCCAGATGGTTTAGACTTTGAGCCCTGGTTGAAAAATGACATAAGACTAGATTGTTTGTTTCCAACAGATGACTTCTTTGGTTCTGTTTTCTGACGTTTCAGTGGCTGAAGAGAGTTAGTAACTTTTTCAGTTCGTTTCAAACTTTTATCATTATCAGCAACACTGTCAGGTTTAGCAGCTTTATTCTCACCATTAACATTCATTGCCTTATTACTTTCTTTATCTTCTACCTCTTGCTTTGTTAACTTAGTAAAAAAACTTGACAATTTTTGTTGCTTACCACTAAATTCTGGCATAAACTTGGTACATAAAGGAGGACAAACTTTAGCAGGTAGACATGTACAGTTTAAATCAACAGTAATAGGACAATGATCAGATCCTTCAAACTCCTGCATGATGCTAGCATCCTTTATACATTTAGTGGCTAGTTCTATATCAGCCATGATATAATCTAATCTCCGACCGTAGTTAGTAGCCCTGGCATTGGTTAATGTACACCAGTTTGTGAAAGCTCCCTCCTGAAAACAAAGAAGTTTTAAGTTAGTTTCACCACAAAGCAGAAACTGAAAAGCTCATCAGTTTCAAAATGGTCATACTCAAAGTAGGTTTCATTATATTCAGTACATTCAAATACCCTTACATAAATTGTTAACTATGTCAAATTGTAATCAAAAAGTGTACAGTCAGTAAAATACTTGAAAATGAGCTGATATAGCAATATTGCAATAAAAGAGATAAAGTCAAACAGTTTATTTAAATGGTTGTTTGGGTTAGGAAGTTCCATTTTCTTTTGGTTTTATTGCTATAAATGCTGACTGTGTAAAAGATAAAAAGAATCTATAATATGTAGTTGTGTAAATGAACTTAAAAGGAGTACTTTTTCAGGGTAGAAGTATCTAAATGTATCCACAAATTTCCCTCCGATAGTATGAGGTGTGGCAGCACTAAATTCAACTTTATTAATATCTTCATCAATGTTAGGGTCTCTATCTTTCTCCCATAACATATGATTCAGCCATCGTCGACTCGGTCTCTTCAGTGATTCCTGAAAAATGTTGCTTCATAGGTTTTAATAATATCCCCGAAACACTTATGTTCCAATAATGTGAGGTCTGCAGTTTGCTTTTTTAAAGAACACTTTTCAACAAAATCAAGCAGTTTTACTCAAATTGTATACATCTATGTAAAAAAGACTGTTGTGTGATATGAAATAAATAACTCTTTATTGAATTTTTTTTTTTTATAAATATGCAACAATCACATATTATTGGTAAAATATTAGGTTTAGAAGAGAAATTCATGTCTTAATCTTGATTAGGAATTTTGTACTTAAATGAACATAAGTTGATTTGTTCCATTCCTTCAAACATGACGTATTGATCGCCATAGCATTCCTTTAACAAAGAGAAATATTTTTGGATGTCAGTTTCCTTCTTTAGATATTCTTACTACTCCTTCATACAAATAGTTACCTGAAGTCTAGCTTTTGAAACTTACTCATATTTTCTCACCAAACATAAACAAAGTCAGCTGTTGGCTTTTTAAAGACCCTAGCTGTTGGCTTTTTAAAGACCCTAGCTGTTGGCTTTTTAAAGACCCTAGCTGTTGAGCCCTACTCCTGAACAATTTTAAATACATGTAGTTCTACATTCAAATTCTTTTTTTCTATCTACAAAGTAAAAAACAAAAATATTTGCATTCTTATTTTTTCTTCATATTACTAAGTAATTTTGTCTTATTTAGTTTGATAACATATTAATACCTCATCCTCAGGATCACAGTGGTCAATGTCTTTATGTGTTGTATTGATGTCACCAAGTATAATAACATGACTGAAATATAACATAAGTATTGATGTCACCTAGAATAATAATATGACTGAAATATAACATAAAGAACATCACTTAAGTATCCTTCTTCAAATCAAATTATATTTATTATAAAAGGTAAAGGTTTTGTTTATTACAGTGTCACCCCTATTGAAAGGGCCAGCCAAGTTGGTTTATGAGACACCTATCCTATATTAGCACAGTACCTCCCGAATCCCTTCTCCTTTTACCAGGTGCCTGGCTGAGATGGGCCTACGGTAACCATTATTTAACTAGCTGGCGGCTCACCAACCGACTGCATCATTTCTAACCCAGTTTTCACTAGGGTTAAAACCTTTGATCTCCTGCTCCGAAGGCGGACACCCTAACCACTCGGCCATGGTTGCAGTTATATTTACACTCTTATCTAACATTTTTTTCTTTTTGAATGATAGCTGCTTGTTTTTTAGAAAAGTTTCATATGAGCTTGAAACAAACACTAGACTTCATAAAGCATAGCTAGAAAAATAGTCATGTTAACTGTTACTCGACCAAATAAATCAGCGTTTGTAGTGTAGGAAGGGAAAAAAATCTTTTACTAAAACACTTATTAGAATCTTGAAGGCAGATTTTCTTCCCCAAATGTTTTCATACTTTGGATTTTACTTTTAGAAACTTTAGGGATGCCACAACAAGGGGCATTCAGCTAAACACAACTATTTTTTTCTGCTCTAAGAAGATTTTTGCCTCAGAGGTGAACATAATTATACATTATATGCATCATACCACAACAATTAAAATGTAACATGTGAGTGAATGTTCAAATACAAAGTCAAGGTAACAGAGTTGTACAACGATACACCATACAACTTAGTGCAGTAATAACTAATAAGTGGTCAAAGATTAATGCATCTCAGTGATACTTAATACAATATACCACACAGATTAAAATGACAGTATAAATAATAATAAATACCATCCAGCTTTAAGTAATGCCTCAGCTCTTGTCTGTAGTAAAGCATAGAATCTCAGCTTAAACAAGTGACGATCTTGTCTATCTGGATCAAATCTTGGACAATATACATTGATGACTACAAGACTTTTCTCAGATCCATCTTCCAGTCTGAAATAATATCTGAGATATAAAGGGTTTTCAGAAACGTTATTGCCAATCAGTTACTAAAAGATGCAAACTTGATTGTTTTCTTTTGAGAGGCAGTTATACGCATGACACATCGTCATTTCTGCCAAATATTTCTGAAATCCATCCATATTATGACCAAGTTACAGAGCTAAAAAATACCTTTAAGTGTGACCTAGATCTTGGAAGTACAGACCAGGATCTTTTGCAAGACATATCCCTATATATTGGAGGACTTTTATACCAAGTATTTCCAAAATCCACCTATAGAGATGAAGTTACTGAGAAGACAAACCAAAGAAAGAAAAAACGTCTTTTAACACTAAGTATGACCTTGACCTTGGAGCTACCGCCATGGGAGTTGCGCACAACTCATTATCAGGTGTAACTAAATCTAATTTTTGTAAGCTGCAATTTAGTTGCATGCCAATAAGCTATTTCTTTTTCAGATGCCTACAGGTTTTTCCATATATACAAATGTATGTTCCTCTAAACTTTAAGTCCCATTAGCTTTTTGCTATAGAAAAAAATATGCAAAAACGTTCAATTGCTGATATTATCCTGAGATAATTATTACTGACGAAACAAGCCCTTTTTCTTCTAAAAACACTCATTTCACAGAGATTTTTGCTTTTGTAAACTTGACATATGTAGAGCGTGTAACGCCACTTTATGACGTGTGCATAACTTGACTGCGGGAAAACAGCAGTTCTATAAATAGTATTTATTTCAATGATATTGAAAAAAATATGATATTGGTTTTGGAAACATTTTTTCTTGCTATAAAGTATGCCCGGGAGGAAAATACACAGGATACCTCTGTTATAGAACAAACAGAAAATATTACGACCAATAAATTTATATGCTTATATGGGACTTTAAAGTAATACCTTATCCGGTGTTGTGTTAGCACTGCTCGCCCCTCAGCATCTAAATCTTTAATTTCATCATCTGTAAAACTTGTATGGTTACCATAGTTACCTATGATACCTGTATCACTGAGAGATAATATACCTGACAGGCCTTCTTCAGCACATTCTGGAGTTACACTGTCCTTACAGAAGTTGGCTGTACCTAGATTATTAATAAAACAGAATGAATTATGTAAAAGAAGTTTCACAATGTTAGGGCTGTAGATTGGCTGGCATGTGGCGATCCAATCCAATCAACAATTCAGCGCCAACGATTCATTACTAACCTGTACTTAATTTGCAAATAACTATGACATTTACATGACATTAAAGATGGTAATTATGTATACCTGCCTGCAGTAAAGAAACTGTAATTTTATAATCATTTTGTGAACAATTTCATTAAAACAACAAATTTGTCGTCCTTTGATAACATAATGGGTATTCCTGTAACTTAATGTTTAACATACCTGAATAGCCACTTCTTTTCTTTGAGTAACTAAAATAAGAATTGTAACCTTCAACAATTGCGGTTGGTTCATCTAACATATCTCCTGGAAGAAGAATAAACAAGATATTATTTCAGGACAGTATCTTTCAAACAGTCTAAAATTTAACACATCAATCAAATGGTTATAAAAAACCTCAAAAACTCATTTTCCTGAACATGAGATGATATGTAGAATAGGATGTTCCAGTTTCCGCAACCCATGTGCATGCAAATTGTTTTTTTGCAGATCCTGGACTGTGGAAAGATGACATTTAAAGTTTTTTTTCACCTTCTATAACAAATTAAAGACTACGCATTACATTGCAAAAATATTTTTTTCATCAATGGTCAACAACTTGAACAAGACGAAATGAAAAAGATCAGTTTAGTTATAGGACATAGAACTAATTAAACCTTTTTTTAAAGACCCCTTCCCAAACGAAAATTTCTTTAAAATCATGCAGTTTTCCCAAAAATCCAAGGTTACAACAGCTTTTTAGTGATAATTCTTCCCAAAATCAACAGACAACGTAAGGCCTCCGGTATCCTAATGCCTAGATCAACTCGTACCATAGTTAACACGTACCGTAGTCAACTTGTACATGAATTTGGTCAACTCGTACAGTAGTCAACTCGTACCGTAGTTAACACGTACCGTAGTTAAATATTATGTGCTTGTATCGGCATAAATTTTGATGAACGTATTTTTTAAAACTTGTTTGTAACATACTTTGGAACAAAGACTCATGTCAGGTTTAATTAATTCAGTAATCTGACTGTAAATAATTTATTGGTAACTAAGTTTGGTCAACTCGTACCTTATATATATTCATGTATGTGAATTGTTGTTTTTCAAGACTTTGTTGCAGGTTAAATGCTTTTCCTCAGGATGAAATCTGTGTTTTTCATATGTAATAATTATTATTTGGGTGTTAAAGTTCATAAAGTGTTTATTTACACGTGCGTTCCATGCTTCTTAGATGTATAATAGGGTGGACAGATTGTGTAATGTTCATTCTAGGTTTTCACTGCTTGAATAGTAAAATAAGTAAGACAGAGTTTATATTACTGAACATGATTATAATGATCATGTAATGTACCTACAAAATGTAATTTGTTTTTGGCATATTTTATCCGATGTTTCAGACTACGAAACATTCGAACAAGAAATATATAGTCGATCTTGATGTGTCTTGAACTTGATGCTGGACGAGAATAAATACAATGGACTGAGTTATAAATTGACCAGAATGTGGTAATAAGAGTAAATCACAAAACAATGATGCATATTGAGATGCTAATGGAATCACATGATTTGATTTCTAAAATCTGAATTTTGACATTATTAGTGCACCTAGGGGGGCGGTACTTGACTATGAATTCGACTGTAGGAGTGATTTAAAGCAATGAACATTATTTATAATGTTAATCATGAAAATAAAATACAAATGAAGTAAATAAAACAATACGATTAATGATTCATCAAAGTTGTTCCTCAGTACGTTCTATTTTGCATTATTAAAAAAAAATAAAAATAAAATTAAAGGAGGGACTTACTTATCACTGGCTAACAATCAAATTATGATAGATTAATTGTCTTTTCATGTGCTCATAATCTAATTATCTGAAGTGTGACAAATACCAAATTAAAGAATCAAAGGGATTAGCAAATGCCGCATCATTTAAAATTGCGACTCATTATGCATCTCGATAATTAGTTGCAGTTTATCCATATATATCAAGTTCAACAAAATACTGATTTAATTAATCATGATTAAAATTCTTTGTTCTGACCACTAAACACAATTAACGCTTTGAACAACACAAACATTCTTTGTTATAGTATCATTAATTTTATTATAAATTGTATTGTAAAGTTTAAAGAATAAGTCGGTATGCTGACAATTAAATTTATCTAACACTTTAACAAAAGATTCCATTAACAAACACATTACAGTTTGTTTCTCAGACAACAGCTATAATTATAACAGTTATTTTAAATTTGAACAAAAACATGTATAATCATGTGCACAATTAACGTTAATCACAATTAATGTTATTGAACTCCTATTATATATTCCATATTCATGTTGTAAAATTTCTTATCAAATGTCTTCTCAAATGCATTTTCCTGTCCAAACCATGATTTCGAGGTCATTCTCATATATCAAGTAATCCTATAACAAATACAATAACATTTACACTAAAGGACGAATTGACTAATGTACAAGTTAACTTGGTAATGTACAAGTTGACCACAGATACGGTACGAGTTGACCAAATTCATGTACGAGTTGACTACAGTACGTGTTGACAACAGTACGAGTTGACCAGATACCCCTCGATCTTCCCCAATGAATAGAGAAAAAAAACTGATTTAGCATAAAATGTGTCCACGACTCAACATATAACTTTATGAATATATGATTATCATTAAGTACCTGAATTATACATGGGTATATTAAAATGAAATAAAATATATATATTTTTGTAGGTCATAGGTCTTCAATTAGGCAATTTAAATCTAACAGACGAAGTAACTGGGTTCGATTTACATTAGGTCCGAATGGACTCATTTTTACTTACTAGTCACTTTTGTTTCCTGTAGACAAACGACATCGCTGTTTAGTGAATCTAGCAATTCCTTCGTATTTGTCTTACTTGCACGGATTCCATTGATGTTCCAAGATAAAATCCTCATGATGAGATTAACTTGTCCAAAGACCGTCTTTGACTTGTCCGAGTTTTATGGGAGAGACTTTTTTCCATAGACGACAGGATAAACACCACTAAATTACAACCCTGATAAAATGTAGTAGTACAGAGTATATTAATTACTTTCATGGTCGTCTATGGCCGCAATAAATTCTTATTGCAGTTGGAATATAAATTAATTTCTAGGGTCGTCTATGGCTACAGTAAATTCCCCTTGAATTTATTAGGTATATAAGTCAATTTCTAGGGTCGTCTATGGCCAAAGTAAATTCCCCTATAAGATGGTATATAAGTTTATTTCTAGGGTCGTCTATGACCACAGTAAATTCCCCTCAAAGTTGGTATATAAGCTACTTCATAGGGTCGTCTATGGCCACAGTAAATTCCCCTTGAAATAGGTATATAAAATACTTCATAGGGTCGTCTATGGCCACAGTAAATTCCCCTATAAGATGGTATATAAGTTTATTTCTAGGGTCGTCTATGGCCACAGTAAATTCTCATTGAAATTGGTGTATAAGTTAATTTCTAGGGTCGTCTATGGCCACAGTAAATTGCCCTTCAAATTGGTATATAAGTTAATTTCTAGGGTCGTCTATGGCCACAGTAAATTCCCTTTGAAATTGGTATATAAGTTAATTTCTAGGGTCGTCTATGGCCACAGTAAATCCCCCTTGAAGTTGGTATATAAGATACTTCATAGGGTCGTCTATGGCCACAGTAAATTCCCCTTGAAATTGGTATATTAGTTACTTCATAGGGTCGTCTATGGCCACAGTAAATTCCCCTTGAAATTGGTATATAAGTTAATTTCTAGGGTCGTCTATGGCCACAGTAAATTCCCCTTGAAGTTTGTATATAAGTTAATTTCTAGGGTCGTCTATGGCCACAGTAAATTCCCCTTGAAGTTGGTATATAAGATACTTCATAGGGTCGTCTATGGCCACAGTAAATTCCCCTTGAAATTGATGTATAAGATACTTCATAGGGTCGTCTATGGCCACAGTAAATTCCCCTTGAAGTTGGTATATAAGATACTTCATAGGGTCGTCTATGGCCACAGTAAATTCCCCTTGAAGTTGGTATATAAGATACTTCATAGGGTCGTCTATGGCCACAGTAAATTCCCCTTGAAATTGGTATATTAGTTACTTCATAGGGTCGTCTATGGCCACAGTAAATTCCCCTTGAAGTTGGTATATTAGTTACTTCATAGGGTCGTCTATGGCCACAGTAAATTCCCCTTGAAGTTGGTATATAAGTTAATTTCTAGGGTCGTCTATGGCCACAGTAAATTCCTCTTGAAATTGGTGTATAAGATACTTCATAGGGTCGTCTATGGCCACAGTAAATTCCCCTTCAAATTGGTATATTAGTTACTTCATAGGGTCGTCTATGGCCACAGTAAATTCCCCTCAAAGTTGGTATATAAGCTACTTCAAAGGGTCGTCTATGGCCACAGTAAATTCCCCTCAAAGTTGGTATATAAGCGACTTCATAGGGTCGTCTATGGCCACAGTAAATTCCCCTCAAAGTTGGTATATAAGCTACTTCATAGGGTCGTCTATGGCCACAGTAAATTCTCCTTGAAATTGGTGTATAAGTTAATTTCTAGGGTCGTCTATGGCTACAGTAAAGTTCTCTTGAAGATGGTCTATGAGTTACAGTAAATTCTTCTTGAAAATGTTGAAGCTTGCATGGAGGGCCGTCCACGTAGTCCACGGTACAGTCTTTATATGTACCAACCAATGGAAAATATGTATTTTTTGAGTTTCAATCAAGAGCCCTTGATTCTAATTGAACTAAAGAATGTGTCAGTTGCTGCTTGCATTTCCAGTGTGTTATCATGGTGTCAATTTTGTTGCTGTGATACATTAAAAAATTGATGTTAGTACCCCCAACATGATCTCAAAATGAAAATTTTAATCCTTAGCAAATAAGTAATTGTTATAATAGAAGATCTTGATAACTATCTCCTAGCTATGTGTTGCTTTACTGATCTGGTAACCTCAGATGATCATATATTTGAATATAACAGTGAAAAAATATCCGCTTTAAAACATTTATTACTCTGCATTTTACTAAACATACATTATATATATTGTAATACAACCAAAAGGAAATTAACATAAATGTAATTATAAGCAATAAGTAGATTAGAGAAATCTTCAGCTAGAAAAAACAGCTACAAAAACTCAAAAAAATTGACAGCATCAATTACATCTTACGTATTACTGTCAAATGGAATTGACAGACAAATCTTGCAAGTGTAAATGTTATGTCCTGCAAATTCGATTAATTGGAATGGTGCATGGTACGTGACTGTACACTATTTTGTAGATGTTTTTTATCTGTATTTGTACATAAGTGGAGGAAAATAATTATCTACCAAATCAGCTAATCCGTCCTTAATGTTACTGTTACTGCCATTTAAATTTCATAATATGAATAATCAGAATACTATGTACTAGCATGTTTTAATCTTTAGTACTACTTCCCTCTTCTAATTGTTATATACTACAGCAAGTGTACAAATAAGTTATGCACATATACTTCAAAAACAAGAAGTGTCCGGACTCCCTTTAATTTTTTCAACAGTGTTTTAATGTTTCAATGTATATCAGGCTTAAATTTTCCTTCAAATTATGCTGATTTATGTAACATTAAACAAATGTATTGTTTGCAGGATGTAGATGAAAGCAGTTACTTGATTGATTCAAAATTGGCCATATCAAAGGTAATTACTGTGTCCAAGATGACATAAATTTTCATTTCATTCAAATGTAACGAATTTAATATATTTTATTGAAAATGATTAGGCCAGGGATGCTATATTACATGTAATATAGCATCCCTGATTAGGCTAACCACTATTTCTTTTTAAAAGCAACCAAACTGATGCATATAATGTCCAACTTGCATGTGGTATGCTTGATATAATTATTATTTTGATTACAGATAACAGAATCCTTCAAGAATTGTTTTAAGGTTTTGTCCTCTACAGTAAAATAAGGCACTTATTGTGAAGATACATTTAATTCAATGTTGAAAATTCTTGCAAAAAACACACAATTGTTTTACTTAAATATCCAGCTAGGTGACATGAATAGATCTGTAAGTTTAAATAATCTTTTTTGTAACAAAACATGATCATATAAATGTCATGATAATAAGTTAGAGATGAAGAAAGAAAGAAGTTGACCATGACAATACTGTGTAAAAGTTAGTTTTACAAGTCAAGCTGGACTAAAATAAAGTTCTAATTTATAATTACTCTTGTGTGCAAAATGTATTAATGAAATTGGAAGTCATATGAGAAGTTTGTACTTGATATTTACTGAATGTGCTTTTTTTCATGATTTAAAGTTGAAATAGTTTTTCATTTGATTCTAATATAATACTAAGACATTAGCTTTACTTACAATAAGACATCAATATTACTTCCTAGTAGATTTTAAAACAACAGTCATATCCATGCCCCAATAACAATAACTGGGCATTTATTTCCTATTAGAACACTCATTATCAAAGCACTCATTCAACATTTTCGTTATGCTTGAATTGAGGATGAGATATTATATTTTGCATGTTAATAGCAACTTGGATTGGATGAAAGGTCATTGTGATTTTGTAAACAACAAAGGACGAACACGTCAAAACTATGGATATGGCTTTGCTGTGTTTATTCAAGAGGTAAAGTATCTGTTATGTAATACTATCCTTTTTCATGTTGGAATACTTATTAATCATGCTGGTATTATAACATGGCATTGTGTTTAAAAATTGTAACTAAGTACAATAGTGTATTTGTACTTAGACATTACAACTCAGAACTGTATTCAATGAATTATAATACTTGTATACAATTACGGAATCATACATTTTGTATGTCATAGTGATATATGCTATTACTATTTTCAGGCCCTCATTACTGTTGAACAACTTATCAGAACTGGGTAAAAGGGTAAATACATAACCTTAATTAAGTGTACTTTTTTCTTAACTCACTGTATGGATTAACTTGAAGGAAATAAATTTGTATGCGACACCATCAGTTACTTGTGTGTACTGCAAAGCTATATACAGGAGCATAATTATGTATGTGACAATGACATTGGTTTATTTAACAAGAATTAGTTCAATTGCATATAGTCTTGTAAAACTAGATTTTGCAATTAATGTTGAGACCAGGTTACTTGCAAATTCATTCTTTTTTCTTGTCTAGAAAATCACAAAGGGTTCAACCTACATTCATCAAACTTTATATGTTGGTTCTTTATGACAACAATGACAGGAACTGTGCATTTGCAGGTCAATGGTCATCCTCAGGGGCATTGTATTTTAAAAAACACATCTTCTTTTAATTTGAAAAAGATATTCTGTTTTATGTCTTTCATCCATAATATAATAATATACTTTGACCACATATCAATCTCTTATGAAGCATACATTATTCAGTTTCATACATGACACTACTATGTGTGAGTACATCAATGTCTTTTGAAATTTTTGTTTTTCAGTATATTTTCTCTGCAGATGGAAGTATCCTCTGTTGCAAATGAAATTTTGAAACAACTGCTTCAAAACAATGAAATGTAAGTAGTTTTGTGATACCTCTGTTATAGACATTTATGTATACAATGTACAACTAAATTTTATAGGTGTGATGAATGTTGGACGTGAAATTGTTGTATAAAATTTTAATTGTATATTGTTCTATATTTATTGTAGAAAAACACAATAATGTCTGGACATATTAAACAACTATACAGACTGTTTTTATGTGTTTATTTCAGCCTTGCTGAGAAGTATTTTAAAAATGTGTTGGTGAAAGAAGCTTTGGCTGCTATAATGAAAGAGGTATAGATACAGTAACTATGTCTGCATTCTGTCACACTTTGGTTCATTTGTCCATTCATAAATGTATGTAGCACAGACATACTGGGCATACATCCTCAAAATTGATCCGCTCATGTCTAAACTATTGTTTCTGTTATTTTCGGAAATAACAGAAACCACTGATTTGTGAGTTACTACTTACAACATTTTGTCAATACTGGTGTCCCATTTGAAGTTTTCATGGTAAGCTAATGTCAATTAATTAATATAAACTTTTTACATGTGTTTTATATTGAACTTAAAGTTTCAAGCAATGTTATATCCTGTTATCATTTTGCAAATTTCTGATTTACTTTTGGATACTATGCTGTTTGAATTTCATTAATAATCCGTTGTATTTGTGAGCTGTGAGAGTTATTATTCCTTTGTCATAGTAAGAATGCCCGCCCGCTAGATTAGTGGTGAGCGTTTGTCTGATGATTGGGAGGTTGTGAGTTCGAATCCCGGGCGAGGCACACACTGTCCATGACAAATTTGACTGAAGATATTACATCCTATGTTAAATTTTCCTCCATCTCTAAATTATGTGGGGTAGCTTGGCAGAAGCTTATGGATAGAATGTGGTTAGTACTGGTTTAAAGACCTGAATGAAGTTCAGAAAAGCTGGTAAGGAGAACTGCCCGCCACGATATGACTGAAATAATGTTGAAAATGGCGAAAAACCTGATGAAATAAACAAACAAACATAGTGAGCATATATTTTTTAAATCTTTCTTTCTCTTAGAACAGCAATTTTGTCCATGTTTGCTGCCAATATATGAGTTGTACAAATATTTCAGATTATTATTTCAGGTGTTTCTTACCCAGAAGTATATGCGACTCTGAATTCTACAGAAACAAGGAAACTTTCAGATAGTATTAAAAGAGGAATAGAAAAGTGTATGTTCATTTTTATCAATGCTGATTTTCTACACATTTCTTAATGTTTAGCCTAATGAACCTAACACAGTTTAAACAGGAAACACTGAAATACTTAAATCATTATAATATAAACTATGACATGACGTCATTTAAAAATGCTTTTTTTTCTTTTGTCAGGTAAAGAAGTAAAACAGATATTTCAGCAAGATTAATATGAAACTTGATATGTGAAATGGCAACAGTGTGGATACTATATATACTATTTATTATACTCCCGCAATGAAGATATTAGTCAACTCACTTACAGCTCTAGTTTTGTTTGTACGAGTAAAAATTGTGTTTGCTATTACTAGTGTCAGCAATAATCATGCATATTCATTGTCTGGACATTCCAAGTCTTAGGATTGCTTCATGCTGTCAAGGCCCAAGTGGCAGGGGACTTATATGTTGCAAGCACCTGTTGTATGAGTATCTGATATGTCAGACTTGTTGAAATCCTTAATCATATTTAATAACCTGCCAAAAAAGAGTTTTACTTTTTGAAATGATTTCATTTTCAAATATTGTTATTGTATCAGTATGAATATACAATGGTATTTAATTGAGCTCAGTTTCATTGATAAACACAACTGTTAACATACTATTGTTTATGTTAGAGTCCATCTCAATAATTTTCCATTTGGTGACATTATCAAAATGTTAATGGTAGTAGAATACAAATAATGATATAGTGTCTGAAATATTTATGTCTCATTGGTTATCTTCTACATATCAATTTTTCAAGTTTCCAATTAACTGGACATCATTTATGTATATTTATAATAATGTTAGCATTTTTTAAAATAATATCAATTATCAAAGGTATCCTAATCACAAAGGTTTTATGTCTTGAACTATTCATATGTTGTATTATGAAGCAGCATTCTGAATTTGATTTATATTCATTATATAATTAAACTGATGATGGCCTAAAACAGGAAGCATTTATGGCTACTTGTTCCAAAACATGTCAGTTATTGAATTCTCACTTGATTGTCATAATGATTAATACTGTTCTTTTTGTTGTTGTTATTATTGTATTTTTTAACAATAAGTAATTCCTAGACAAGTAGAAAATGTTTCAAATGTGTTGTTATAGTGCTAAGGTCAAGGACTTATATACATACATGTATGTATATAAGTCCTTGCTAAGGTTTAGCATTAATTTAATGTTGAAATTACTTCACTTAGATAAAACCAACCTGACTATATATAAGTATTATTGAATGTATATACAGGTACATGTACATGCATACAAATTTACTCTATGTTAAATGCTTGTAAAAATTGTAACAATTACATACTAACATGAACATTAACGTTTTGTCAGTAGACCGTTTCATTTCGAATTTATTTATGATTGTAGGTAATATACATTGCTTATAAAGATGTTAACTCAAACTAACGTGACCACTATATATATGCATTGTTTTTTAATACCCTTGTCTATAATTTGACTTGTACGCATTGTGAATTTGTTACGATTATGTTGAAAATGATATCTTATAATATACCTGTTTTTGAGACTTACGTATAATTTTTATGTTGTAAACAACATACATGTACATTACATTTACACTTGCAAGATTTGTCTGTCAATTCCATTTGACAGTAATACGTAAGATGTAATTGATGCTGTCAATTTTTTTGAGTTTTTGTAGCTGTTTTTTTTTAGCTGAAGATTTCTCTAATCTACTTATTGCTTATAATTACATTTATGTTAATTTCCTTTTGGTTGTATTACAATATATATAATGTATGTTTAGTAAAATGCAGAGTAATAAATGTTTTAAAGCGGTTATTTTTTCACTGTTATATTCAAATATATGATCATCTGAGGTTACCAGATCAGTAAAGCAACACATAGCTAGGAGATAGTTATCAAGATCTTCTATTATAACAATTACTTATTTGCTAAGGATTAAAATTTTCATTTTGAGATCATGTTGGGGGTACTAACATCAATTTTTTAATGTATCACAGCAACAAAATTGACACCATGATAACACACTGGAAATGCAAGCAGCAACTGACACATTCTTTAGTTTAATTAGTATCAAGGGCTCTTGATTGAAACTCAAACAATACATATTTTCCATTGGTTGGTACATATAAAGACTGTACCGTGGACAACGTGGACAGCCCTCCATGCAAGAATTCAACATTTTCAAGAAGAATTTACTGTAACTCATAGACCATCTTCAAGAGAACTTTACTGTAGCCATAGAGAACCCTAGATATTAACTTATACACCAATTTCAAGGAGAATTTACTGTGGCCATAGACGACCCTATGAAGTCGCTTATATACCAACTTTGAGGGGAATTTACTGTTGCCATAGACGACCCTATGAAGTAGCTTATATACCAACTTTGAGGGGAATTTACTGTGGCCATAGACGACCCTATGAAGTAACTAATATACCAATTTGAAGGGGAATTTACTGTGGCCATAGAAGACCCTATGAAGTATCTTATACACCAATTTCAAGAGGAATTTACTGTGGCCATAGACGACCCTAGAAATTAACTTATATACCAACTTCAAGGGGAATTTACTGTGGCCATAGACGACCCTAGAAATTAACTTATATACCAACTTCAAGGGGAATTTACTGTGGCCATAGACGACCCTATGAAGTAACTAATTATACCAAATTCAAGGGGAATTTACTGTAGCCATAGACGACCCTATGAAATAACTAATATACCAATTTGAAGGGGAATTTACTGTGGCCATAGACGACCCTATGAAGTAGCTTATATACCAACTTTGAGGGGGATTTACTGTGGCCATAGACGACCCTATGAAGTAACTAATATACCAATTTGAAGGGGAATTTACTGTGGCCATAGAAGACCCTATGAAGTATCTTATACACCAATTTCAAGAGGAATTTACTGTGGCCATAGACGACCCTAGAAATTAACTTATATACCAACTTCAAGGGGAATTTACTGTGGCCATAGACGACCCTAGAAATTAACTTATATACCAACTTCAAGGGGAATTTACTGTGGCCATAGACGACCCTATGAAGTATCTTATACACCAATTTCAAGAGGAATTTGCTGTGGCCATAGACGACCCTAGAAATTAACTTATATACCAACTTCAAGGGGAATTTACTGTGGCCATAGACGACCCTATGAAGTAACTAATATACCAAATTCAAGGGGAATTTACTGTGGCCATAGACGACCCTATGAAGTAGCTTATATACCAACTTTGAGGGGGATTTACTGTGGCCATAGACGACCCTATGAAGTAACTAATATACCAATTTGAAGGGGAATTTACTGTGGCCATAGAAGACCCTATGAAGTATCTTATACACCAATTTCAAGAGGAATTTACTGTGGCCATAGACGACCCTAGAAATTAACTTATATACCAACTTCAAGGGGAATTTACTGTGGCCATAGACGACCCTAGAAATTAACTTATATACCAACTTCAAGGGGAATTTACTGTGGCCATAGACGACCCTATGAAGTATCTTATACACCAATTTCAAGAGGAATTTGCTGTGGCCATAGACGACCCTAGAAATTAACTTATATACCAACTTCAAGGGGAATTTACTGTGGCCATAGACGACCCTATGAAGTAACTAATATACCAAATTCAAGGGGAATTTACTGTGGCCATAGACGACCCTATGAAGTAACTAATATACCAAATTCAAGGGGAATTTACTGTGGCCATAGACGACCCTATGAAGTATCTTATATACCAACTTCAAGGGGAATTTACTGTGGCCATAGACGACCCTATGAAGTATCGTATATACCAACTTCAAGGGGAATTTACTGTGGCCATAGACGACCCTATGAAGTATCTTATACACCAATTTCAAGGGGAATTTACTGTGGCCATAGACGACCCTATGAAGTAACTTATATACCAACTTCAAGGGGAATTTACTGTGGCCATAGACGACCCTAGAAATTAACTTATATACCAACTTCAAGGGGAATTTACTGTGGCCATAGAGGACCCTAGAAATTAACTTATATACCAATTTGAAGGGCAATTTACTGTGGCCATAGACGACCCTAGAAATTAACTTATACACCAATTTCAATGAGAATTTACTGTGGCCATAGACGACCCTAGAAATAAACTTATATACCATCTTATAGGGGAATTTTCTGTGGCCATAGACGACCCTATAAAGTATTTTATATACCTATTTCAAGGGGAATTTACTGTGGCCATAGACGACCCTATGAAGTAGCTTATATACCAACTTTGAGGGGAATTTACTGTGGTCATAGACGACCCTAGAAATAAACTTATATACCATCTTATAGGGGAATTTACTTTGGCCATAGACGACCCTAGAAATTGACTTATATACCTAATAAATTCAAGGGGAATTTACTGTAGCCATAGACGACCCTAGAAATTAATTTATATTCCAACTGCAATAAGAATTTATTGCGGCCATAGACGACCATGAAAGTAATTAATATACTCTGTACTACTGCATTTTATCAGGGTTGTAATTTAGTGGTGTTTATCATGTCGTCTATGGAAAAAAGTCTCTCCCGAGTTTTATTGTACTTAACTGGTTTCCCTCCATGTGTCATTGGAGTAGTTACGACGGGAACCAGTAAAATATACACATTACAGAGTCGTCTTTCGTTATGTAGTGAAATGAATATGAAAAGCAATCATTAACAAAAGCGCGGGAAACAGCCATGCTTAATTCATAGTTCTGTAAATAGCGGCCATGATATTAAGCAACCACTAACATCGATCGTTGTTATCAAAGACCTTTAATACTATATATACAGTAGCCTAGATATCGATATATATATATATATATATAGTGTTACGTACATCGGTCTTTAAATTGTTGTTATATGGGCAGGTTAGCACGTGGCCCTAGGTGTACACATTGGTTAATCGGGGGCAAAGTGAAAACGCTGACATTGAGCAGCTGACATCTAGAAACAATAACAAAAGCTATTCGTTTTATCAGAGACATAACCCTATATATAGGGTGTTTTTTATACCTTAAACGATTTTTATGAATCACAGTCTGGGTCACTCAAATAGAACAAGAACAGCTATAACAAAACGTTATTTGTAGACGAATTACAAGAAGCATATTGATTTATGTTTTTTTGTATGTAGCTAGTTGCTTTTTTTCATAAAGGATATTTACTGTATATTTTATACAACCCCCCATTAATGAGAGTATAAAATATTTATATGACTATGAGTAATACGTACGCATGCATTATGGTGACAATCATGAGTATATGACAAATGAATAAATTCATGTATATAGTTCACAAGCACATGGTAATATCATACCCTACGTATACGTACATCAATCAAATAGAATCAACCCTAAATGTTAACGAATTCACCATAAATCTGAGCACTACCATACAACCACATTGAACTCCGAATAGCCACACAACAACTTATCTAGGCAATGCCTTCATGATTTACTTACCTGTCAACTCTTAATAGATTCAATCATCACCATTAGCCAATCAAATGACCAGGATTAGCCAAACTTAGTAATAGACACTATATACTCGCAAACAGCTATAATAAACTAATATATAAAATAAGTATAATTCGTCTAGAAGAAATCTGAAACAGTATATGATTAATAAAAGTCAATAATGTTAAATTCAGCTTTCCGTAAGCGTAAACATTGATACATCCAAGAACTCTATATTCAGGGATACTTTATAACATGTACTAGTCAGCGTCTCTGACTGCCGTAAATATTTCAGTCACGGTATGCTAATTAATATCAAGTTTTTGCGCGCGCACAGCGTATATAAATATTTAAACACTTCGGAAAATGAAATACGTACCGGCCTACGAATCTGTTTATGAACATCTGACTTTATCCAATCATATTATGATCATGTTAACTAAGATATTCTAATAGACGCGATACACATGCACCGAGATGCATAGGGCGGGAGATGGAAGGTTAGGTGTCCTCTCCCTATATATATTAGAAGGTGGGGTTTATTTATAGATTCATATCTTCATCAACTTGTATTTTGTGTCTACAATTGAATGATTTCGCCGTGTTTTGTTTCTACGCTACACATTAAAAACTGTCTCGTCATCAAGTATGTTCAGCGGTCCCTAGACCCCACGCGTACGCCCTTTAGATTTTAATGTTTGTACCTCTTTTGAACGAAATTGTTAATCCTCAACACATCCATGGGTGATCTAAGCGAAAACAGCAGCTATATTAATTAACCCTAGTCGTAATGGAATAGAGTTTCCAGATTGATAAAAAAATACTATTTATCTGAGCGGTAAATGTGAAAAAGTCTACATGCAGTGCCCGGTCACAATGAATAGCTTTGATGACTCAGGTACTTAAGCACAATAGTTACCGTACGCCCCATATGTTGCAGTGCAAATCTATGTAAGTTCAGTTCACATGAGTACTGTCAGTACTTTGATTTCAACATATGTTATTCAAAGTTTATTTTGAGAACACGCTGTCACAAAGATTCCCCCCACGTATCTTATGTTAACATACATAACTCGATACGTCAATACTTCGCGGAGAGACACGAATGGTTTTCGAGCTCGGTTTTAATCTAACAACCCGGGCTTATAAAATGCCCAATATTCACTTGACATTATCAAATCTTATCAGCATGATGTATTGTCAATATTGATTACTACAACTATACTTGTAAATTCATCATTAAATGATGGCTCTGTTAATTAATGTATTTATTTATCTGTTGTTTAATGGTCCATTCAACAGCTATGATTAATCCAGGGCCGCCCCAAAGAGAGGCGAGAGAAGATCGATACAGGGTATTCATGGACGTTCTATACGGTATACTTTTGTAACAGCAATATTTAACCTACTACAAGCGATACGATCGTGGAACCTGATGCTCGAGCATGGTGTATAACAAGGGTTCTATTCATTACAATGCAATTAAATGAATGTTTGTTAGATGATGGAATTTAAATTGAACGAATTTTTTTATTACTCCGCAAGTTTCAGCCGAGGCATCTACCTCAGCGTAGCTACGACGCCGCAATGGAAGAGTTTTCATTTTTATCGTCATATTTTTTTTTATTTAATGTATTAAATCTGTACTGATCGATCACTACTTTATTTTTCAAATGATGTGCATGTACTTTTTATTATTCTGAATTAAGTATTTCTTCTATCCATTTTGTATTTGAAAAAAAACACACACATACATGTATCGATAAGCACAACTCATCTGAGAAACACTCCTTACCAATCTTCTAACAACCTGCTGTTGTATTTGACTTTGCACATTTGCAACGCAATCAATCGTGTCCCCTCTTTACTTCCGTGAGACAACGATCGGCAACGAGGTTGCTGCTCTACAGAGGATAAATTTATAGTAAATATCAGTTTAGGGAAATTTTTAAGATGTTTTTATAGAGAGGTTGTTGATCTACAGAGGGTCGCTCTAGAGAGGTTGTACTGTATACTGCAATTTCATTTCCCTTGCAATTCCCCTTCTCATATTGGCATAATATAATTAATTTAGAAGTACATAATGTAGACTGTATTAAGGTTGTCAACACATCAGAACCTCATTTAGATATCACTTGATGTCTCATTATAAATACATGTACCGCTAATTTCTGAATGTTTAGGCTGTAAATGAGTCAGTTTGAAACTCATATTGCTTTATTAGAACAAAACTACCTCAATTTTGTATTACAGTTCACAGTTTTGACTGTACATTGTATGGTGTTTCATTATCCTATGCATGCTAACCAATCAGTGCTTAGTACCTGTAATGCCACAACTGATAAGCACCGCCCACTGTAACTGACCACTTGGATATTGCTATGTTAGAGTCTTATTGAATCCATATTCCCTAGCTATCAGGCAAGTTCCATGTAAAGTGTTATTGATGAACTTAAACTTTGCTCTCTTCTAGTCTTAGACAAGTTCAATATTTATTGTTAATCCACGTTTACGTGTATACTTATAAATTAAGTGACTACCGATATTTCAAACATTAATAATAATCATTTTAAATACTGTGTTTTATTTCATTTAACTACATGTATATGACTATACATATTATAATAAACATATTTTTACCTTAAAAATGAGTACTCTTGACATGCTTTGTGTTATAGACATGATATCAAAAGAAACTGCCAGTCATTTTTTCTAAAATTTTGTATTCATAATGTTTATTACTTGCTATTCATGACTTAAATTTAATGTAACTGAATTTTGGTCAACTCCGATAGACCAGAACTCAATCTGCGCAACAATTTTATACGTAGACCTGAGTACTAACTTAGTTTTCTACATCGGCTGTGGAAATGCTTTTATTTTCCAATATCTATTTTTTTGCCCCCGTATCGATAGATCGGGGGCATATTGTTTTTCATCTCTCTGTTTGTACCAAACTTTAACCTTGCCTATAAAATAAAAACGCTTGCACCTACATTCGGCTTGTCTGGAAATAATAATTCTATTCCAACTGCTAAAAGTCATGACATACAGTTAGAAATTACAAGCTACTGCACATTTTGATAACCCAAACGAATTCAGTGCCTTCAGCGCTTTGATCTGTGTACTGTCAACTGTGTAAAAACATCTGTTATATACTGTCTGTATACTGAATTTTTGACCTTGTGTCATTTTGTAATCTTGCTACTCTCAGAGACTATATAGCTATATAAAGTGTTCCTGAATTACTTTACTGAATGAAACTAGTTTCAATATGCAGTAAATTTTATCATATTACATCAACAGTTTTGAGCGGAAGAATACTTAATTATCATACATGTTAGTTTTACATTTAAATTGCCAAAACCACCCCATGCTTTCGAAACCTACAGAATCCAGCAATATATCTTTTAAATGTATTATGAACTGACGTCAATAAAAACGCTACAATGAAAAACGTGAATAACTTTTCTGTTTCTCAAAGTATTCATAATTATCATGATCGACACACCATATATTTAGCTCATAACGCGTCTATTGAAGCAAAATAAAATACCCTCTCTGGCCCCTATGTTTCCAGGTATACACAACTGGGACGTTCTTGGACGCTGTTTACGTCAGCGTCACCCCAGCCACAAAACGTTCAGCAATTAAAACAAGCTTAACACTAGAAGTGGGCACGTATTACACGTTAAATGTTGCGTAACTTGCGTGGGTCAATAAGACGAAGATTACAAGCAGTCGTCGCAGGACATGGAGGCCATACTCGATACTGACATTTTGGACAGGGCAATGTTTTTGAATCACCATTCTGAGCATCTGAATGGCGATAAAAACAAATGAATTTTTGTATACATGTTTGCAAATCTCTTTATATTGGTATTTGACAAGAGTTGTAACTGTTACTACCATACCGTAGTAAATACAGATGTAGCGTTTCTTTTTGACGTCAGTGTATAAACTGCAAATTCTGCAATGGATACGACAAGTGATACTATTTCCAACCCCGATGAGAGAGGTGTCACGTAACTATAAGTAGAGAAATTATACATAGCTGTAGGAGCTTGCGATACTGCATCTTGTAAAATAAACAAGTTAAACAAAATAAAATCGTTGGGATAGATACATATACTTATTTATAAAGGTACATATTTACTACACTAGGCCGGATGGAAACGTGTTTAGTTAAGGTCTTTATTTGGGTGAAACATGCTGGAATAACTTACACGTACTCTTGTGTATCTGTACCACTAATTTGTCAAGCATTTTATTAGATACGTGACATTAACAGTTGACCGATTTTTATTGCGCAACTTTTTGCGCGAGTTTTTCGAGAGGCACGATTTGCAGGCTTTATTTGTCCTTGAATGATTTACATAACTTGATGTACAATAATTAAAGCACTGGGAGGACTGTTGCATTGCAGTAAAAAATCGTTTGAGCGACTTAAGAATGGTAATGAACACCTATCCGCTTTTGTCTATCAGAATTATTTTCATATATTTTCGTCGAAAACCATTCTGAGCTAGTTTAGTTTACAGTTTCGTTTATTTCCAAAAAAGAGGTACATGCAAAACGATACCTGATTTCACTTTTTGGTCAAAATTTAGGACCTTTTTTGCATAAAACAGACCATTTCCCACCTGATTTAAACTCCCCTCTAGCCACGTATTCTCCCGTTTCAGAGTTAAAAATGGTATTTTGTAAATGCAAGATATTGGTCTAACTCATCATTGGACTTAGGCCATTTCTTGCACAAACTTGACACAACTGATGTTATGAAAACCGTTTGCGTGCGTGCCTTACCAATTTGTGTTTTTTCTCCCAATTTTAGCGATAAATTGGTGATAAATCCAGCTATTATGTATTTATTATGTTTAACTTACATTTTATTAATTGCTTCGGCTAGTTTCGACTACCCAATAGTCTTCATCAGGGATCAAAAGTATGAGATGTATATTACATGATTCTGTTGATTTTGAAAGCATGGGAAATATTTTGGCAATTTAGACTGCAAAACTAGCAAGTATAATAATTAGAAATTCCCCGCACAAAAGTTTTATTCATAAACTGTTGAGGTAACCAATTTTACTACTTAATGAAAATTATTTCATTCAGTTATATAAGTAGTTCTGGAACACTGTATTGTCTCTGAGAGTAGTGAGATAATATCATGGCACAAGGTCAGAAGTTCAGTATACAGAATAACAAATGGTTCATATAGTTTACATACTAACAGTATAAACATCAAAGCTCTGAAGGCACTACATTTGTTTGGGTTTTCAAGTGTATTAGCTTGTTATTTCTCACCGGATGTCATGATTTTATCATTACACGACAAAGTCGACTTTTTCGCATTGTCGCATTGTTGCATTTTCGCGTTCCGGTTGTACAAGCGCATACGCACCAACTTGTATAAGGTTTATGTAAACTACCTGCGCATGCGTAACCGGAACGCAAAGATGCGAAAATGCAACAATGCAACAATGCGAAAATGCAACAATGCGAAAATGTAACAATGCGAAAAAGTCGACATTGTCGTGTTTTAGCATTGTTTTATTTTCGCCACGAAAAAGCAAAAATACGACAGATGTAAGGCGAAAACACAACACATCTTTTGGTGTCGTATTGTCGTCCTTCATCTCGTATTTGCGCATTTTCGCTTTGTTGTGGCGAAAAGGCGAAAATACGACATGGCATAATTCAGCCACCATATTAGGAATATATTTTTTTCCAGGCAAACAGTTAAAATGTGTATCTTTTCCTTGGTAATTATGGTTAATTGACGTAAAGATGTCAAAGTCTGATTAATAATGGTAACAATACAGGCCTTTAATCATTTAAGGATGAATTTATCTAAAATACTTAAACTTCGCTCTTGACAGTACTCACAGTGCTTTGATTTTTAATTAAAGTAAGATTGAAGGTGTATAGAAAGAGTTCTGATGTGTAAGTCTACAGCCAATCGGGACATTTGTATTGACCGGTTGCTAGGTTCTTTAGAACAAATAGTAAGACTTTGTAGGAACTCGAAAATCTCGTGCTTTTGTAAAAATCTATATAAATAGTCCCGTCCCAGTCCTCTCAGTCAATTCCAGTACAGCTCGTGGGCTACCAAAGGTAAATATTTACAAATTGATTTAAATGAATCTTAGCATAAATGTATGTTCATTTGAGGATTGGGTATTTATTTACTGAAAACCAGTTATATTTTAAGACACAGCTGCAATAAATATATGCATGCGCGTTTTTTTTATGTTTCTGTTATTGTGTCATAAATTGTGTCATAATGTAAACTGTATTCTAATTTCATAAACCTCCGTACTTTGATAATTTTTTAGACTTAAGGTGAAACGTCACAGCACAAATTTGTGAAAAAATAGCCACCTAACATTTTTGCTATGCATTCTAAAAAGTGGCGTTGTTCAATAATTACTGAAAGTACATAACTGAAATGAGTTTTTATCAATAGCTAATGATTCAATGTACATTTCTGCATCAGTAAAATAACATTTGATGATTAACAAGTATCTATAACTCTCATCTGAACTTATGCTAATTCCATTTGCCAAAATAATGTATCATAATATCAAAATTAATTTTTAAACTACAATGTCCAACAATAACTTCAATATGTCTTGAGGGTTTCCATATTCTAAATGTTCATTATTAAATGTTTTTCCATGATTAATATCAATTCTTAACAGTCCTCAACTTTCACACAGTGAATTTTCTTCCATGTTTGTTTAGGCTACTGTGTAGTACATAGTGTAAACACATGTTTGGAGGATTTTTGTAAAATGTGAATATTGAGGACTGTGTTTAGAATTGAAAATAAACATGGAAGAACATTCAAAAGTGAAAATTTAAAATATGGAAACCCTCAATGACATATTGAAGTTATTGTTGGACGTTGTAGTTTAAATTAATTTTGATATGATGATACATTATTTTGGCAAATGGAATTGGCATAAGTTCAGGTGAGAATTATAGATACTTGTTAGTCATCAAATATTATTTTACTGGTGCAGAAATGTACATTTAATCATTAGCTATTGATAAAAACTCATTTCAGTTATGTACTTTCAGTAATTATTTTACAATGCCACTTCTTTAGGATGCATTGCTAAATGTCAGACGGCCATTTTGTAGCAACTTCGAATTACCTTAATATAGACATAGTCTTAATGAATTTAGTTCTAACTGTATCTCCACTTTGCATATGCACATACGGTGAAAGCAATGCAGTTTAAATATAATACATTTATTTTCATTCAATTTTTATTGAACAAATCTGTCAATAATATTCGTGCAATGAAAATTTTAGATGTATATAGACCATAGTCAGCTACTGTCGATTTTATCAAATAAAGTAGGCATGATACTTTTTATCATTCTGGGTAGTTGTATTAGAAATCATCCTAGTAACTCAACATAATTTAAAAAAATTAAAAGTTAATGCAAAGTGAGCATTTTTATAACTTAAAAAATCTAAGTAATGGCTTTAAAAAACACCAAAAGGGTCGAAGAAGATATTACATAATTGTTTTCATAATTTACACGGTGAAAGAAATTAAATTTTCCAAACGAATACAATGAGTACTAATTTGTTTCCACATTTTTCCCCAAAAAAGTTATGATGTTGAAAACATCAACATTTCATTGAAAATCTACCAATTTTACGCTTTTTACATTGTATATAGAAATAATCGATACGTGCCTTTTTCAAACGCGAAATGGTCGGAGAAAGCATTAATTTGAAATGATAAAAATATATCAATAGAAAGATGAAAGATTAAATAAACTTTTGTGATGGGTACAAATTTCGTAATTTAAATAGAATGAAATTATGACGATTATAGTGAAAATCCCATTTCTTTGTACCTGTATGTAAAACTATTATCTATTTTTCAAATCAGCATGTCCGCGAAAGTTGGGTATGGTTAGGATACAAATATGGATGCATTGATTGTAAAGGTACGTGCGGTGTGTTTGTTTATATTAACATTTCTTCATTTGTACACGGGTATAGCGCTATTTTATTAACCTGTCAAAGATGAATAATTACACGGTCACAGCATGAACGTGATTATTTTTAGCTTTGTACCACAGTCGATAAGTTTTCGTTTATTTTACCGTTTAAGCATGTTCCATTCAGTATGTTTGTATAGTATTATGTAGCACATCTATAAATACATGATTACTTTCAATAACCGTTATGTTGAAAATTATTGTATAGATTACGAAAGTAATCGAATCCTACCGAAGCCAAAATTAAATGCAACTATTGAAACTCCGTATGTAAGCGCCCTAGGCTGTGATATGAATTAAATCACGTGCATTCCATACAATGTTAATACAAAAACCTGTTTCAATGTGTCATTTTAATAAAAAGAGGGATTAACAAATATTCGATGGGCCAATTGTGTGCGTGCAATTTTGAGTGAAACGTGAAATGATTTTAGCAGGTAGTAGTAGCCTATACGCGGACAACAGGTAAACATTATCTTTTAAAGAATTTTGTAGACTTTCATTTTTCATGTATTTAATATGTATATGTTACTTTTGGTGTTATATATCTTAACTGTAGACTTAACTTCATAACATGAATGTTTTCGGTCTTTGCCAGCATACATTTAGATTGGGGCGAGCGACAACATAATGACGCCATTATTGACGATCAAGTCGGATTTGAGTATTTCTATGCAATTATGCATTTTAGTATGAGGTGAAATTCAAGCCATTTTGTCTAATGTTTCGAAATGTTTATAAAGTGCTTCTGACCATATTCTGCAGTTCTGTTATTTATTATCTGTTGAGTAAAATCAATATTTATTTTTGAATTTCATGTACAGGAATGACCTGTCATGACTGGGAATCGAATTGGGTGTGTCACGTTACTAATCCCCTTTTGATCACATTCTAACTGCCGTTCTGTTTTCTCTTTTGCCAGGTCAACTGATGTGGATACTACAATGGGATGATGGTGATATGTGGATGCCTTTGATATTTAGCACACTAAAAAGATCAGTATATTTCTATCTCATTTTCTCATCCATATATCTATGTGGTTAGTTAAACTTCCAGCATTTAATGTATGTTTCTTTCTGTATAATGAATTAAAATTAAGTAAGTTTGCATAGTGTTATACTTTGATTATTGTAAAGTATATTTACCTTTGTATTCAGGTGTTCATGTATTTTCAAATTTTTCATGCTTGTCAATATTCAATTACATTAATCACAGTCCGGATCTGTCTGCCTGATCGAGGTTTTGTCTGAGAGTCAGCTGTCCATAGGCTTACACTACATATTAGGTTCCTTACACCAAAGTGGATATTTGTTTCATTGTCTTCCTGTGTCCCAGTCAAGTTGAAAGGCCCTCGTACCAGTCCAGTGACTCATGACCCAGTAGGCTTGTTTGGATATGATCGTTATATAGGGGTTACAGTATATGCGGTTGTCATCAGCAGGAATAAAGTAAGGAATCTTTGTCAAACTAGTTGTTTGTGGACGCTTTCACTAAGGATGAAGTTTGAGAGATGGAACCAGTAATTCGGAAAGTGTGGAAAATTCAGATGGTGTCATACTTGATGATAGGTTGAGCATGTTACATAATGCATGATTGAATATATTGACTTCACATAAACTTATACAAAGATGCCTCTACAAATCGAATTGGAGAGTAGGATTTAGCTAACCAGTTTTCCTGGACTGTATTCTAACCAGTACTACCTGACACTTCTCAAGTAAGATGACTTGTAAAACGTGTTGAGTAAAATCAAATTTTATTTTTGAATTTTATGTACAGGAATTACCTGCCATGACTGGGAATCGAACTGGGTGTGTCACGTTACTAATCCCCTTTTGATCACATTCTAACTGCCGTTCTGTTTTCTCTTTTGCCAGGTCAACTGATGTGGATACAATGGGATGATGGTGATACATGTATGTGGATGCCCTTGATATCCAGCACACTAAAAAGATCAGTATATTTCTATCTCATTTTCTCATCCATATATCTATGTGTTTAGTTTAGACTTCCAGCATTTAATGTATGTTTCTTTTCAGGATATTTTTCATTTTATATTGGTTTGGATGCAGTAGAGCATTTCGAACTCCACTTCTTATCAAGTTTATGTTTAGTAGTACTGAGAATTTTGTCATTATGTGATTAAAAAAAACAACAACAAAGAATAACCAAATAAATAATTATTCTGGTAAACACGATATATCACATCAAAGCTAATTTGCAAACAAGGAAAGTAATTTATTAATCACTTCATTTTGTGTATGGCTAAGTTCTGATAGTGATTCTTGGTGCATTTGTTTGATTTTTGTGTTTGTCTGAACACTGGTGCATGTAGGATGATTGTGTTATGTCCAGCAAAAACTTGATTAAAGGCTCAAGGCTACAACATGTCGAACGCCACCGGGCACTTTAAGTGGTGTTTCTGCATCAGGCCTGCATGCCTAATTTAATTTGGACTATATTTAACTGATAACTTTTAGCGCACTGGCATAGCATTTTCTTCCTGCACTAAAATCTAAAAAAAATATGTCTGATAATGCAGAAATTGAATGGAAACAAAGTTTATAATTTCTGCATAATAAATTAAAATTAAGTAAGTTTGCACAGTGTTATACTTTGAATATTGTAAAGTAGGTTGCACTGAGAGTCATCATTTGTATGTAGAAGCAAAAGTAACCAGCATACAAAAACAGTCCGTATTTATTTACCTTTTTATTCAGGTGTTCATGTATTTTCAAATTTTTCATGCTTGTCAATATTCAATTGCATTAATCACAGTCCGGATCTGTTTGCCTGAGGTTTTGTCTGAGAGTCAGCTGTCCATAGGCTTACACTACATATTAGGTTCCTTACACCAAAGTGGATATTTGTTTCATTGTCTTCCTGTGTCCCAGTCAAGTTGAAAGGCCCTCGTACCAGTCCAGTGACTCATGACCCAGTAGGCTTGTTTGGATATGATCGTTATATAGGGGTTACAGTATATGCGGTTGTCATCAGCAGGAATAAAGTAAGGAATCTTTGTCAAACTAGTTGTTTGTGGACGCTTTCACTAAGGATGAAGTTTGAGAGATGGAACCAGTAATTCGGAAAGTGTGGAAACTTCAGATGGTGTCATACTTGATGATAGGCTGAGCATGTTACATAATGCATGATTGAATATATTGACTTCACATAAACTTATACTCTGGATCTGGACAAAGATGCCTCTACAAATCGAATTCAGCTAACCAGTTTTCCTGGACTGTATTCTAACCAGTACTACCTGACACTTCTCAAATAAGATGACTTGTAAGACATGTTGAGTAAAATCAATAGTTATTTTTGAATTTTATGAACAGGAATTACCTGCCATCACTGGGAATCGAACTGGGTGTGTCACGTTACTTATCCCCTTTTGATCACATTCTAACTGCCGTTCTGTTTTCTCTTTTGCCAGGTCAACTGATGTGGATACAATGGGATGATGGTGATATGTGGATGCCTTTGATATTCAGCACACTAGAAAGATCAGTATCTTTCTATCTCATTTTCTCATCCATATATCTATGTGGTTAGTTAAACTTCCAGCATTTAATGTATGTTTCTTTCTGTATAATGAATTAAAATTAAGTAAGTTTGCATAGTGTTATACTTTGATTATTGTAAAGTATATTTACCTTTGTATTCAGGTGTTCATGTATTTTCAAATTTTTCATGCTTGTCAATATTCAATTACATTAATCACAGTCCGGATCTGTCTGCCTGATCGAGGTTTTGTCTGAGAGTCAGCTGTCCATAGGCTTACACTACATATTAGGTTCCTTACACCAAAGTGGATATTTGTTTCATTGTCTTCCTGTGTCCCAGTCAAGTTGAAAGGCCCTCGTACCAGTCCAGTGACTCATGACCCAGTAGGCTTGTTTGGATATGATCGTTATATAGGGGTTACAGTATATGCGGTTGTCATCAGCAGGAATAAAGTAAGGAATCTTTGTCAAACTAGTTGTTTGTGGACGCTTTCACTAAGGATGAAGTTTGAGAGATGGAACCAGTAATTCGGAAAATGTGGAAAATTCAGATGGTGTCATACTTGATGATAGGTTGAGCATGTTACATAATGCATGATTGAATATATTGACTTCACATAAACTTATACAAAGATGCCTCTACAAATCGAATTGGAGAGTAGGATTCAGCTAACCAGTTTTCCTGGACTGTATTCTAACCAGTACTACCTGACACTTCTCAAGTAAGATGACTTGTAAAACGTGTTGAGTAAAATCAAATTTTATTTTTGAATTTTATGTACAGGAATTACCTGCCATGACTGGGAATCGAACTGGGTGTGTCACGTTACTAATCCCCTTTTGATCACATTCTAACTGCCGTTCTGTTTTCTCTTTTGCCAGGTCAACTGATGTGGATACAATGGGATGATGGTGATACATGTATGTGGATGCCCTTGATATCCAGCACACTAAAAAGATCAGTATATTTCTATCTCATTTTCTCATCCATATATCTATGTGTTTAGTTTAGACTTCCAGCATTTAATGTATGTTTCTTTTCAGGATATTTTTCATTTTATATTGGTTTGGATGCAGTAGAGCATTTCGAACTCCACTTCTTATCAAGTTTATGTTTAGTAGTACTGGGAATTTTGTCATTATGTGATTAAAAAAAACAACAACAAAGAATAACCAAATAAATAATTATTCTGGTAAACACGATATATCACATCAAAGCTAATTTGCAAACAAGGAAAGTAATTTATTAATCACTTCATTTTGTGTATGGCTAAGTTCTGATAGTGATTCTTGGTGCATTTGTTTGATTTTTGTGTTTGTCTGAACACTGGTGCATGTAGGATGATTGTGTTATGTCCAGCAAAAACTTGATTAAAGGCTCAAGGCTACAACATGTCGAACGCCACCGGGCACTTTAAGTGGTGTTTCTGCATCAGGCCTGCATGCCTAATTTAATTTGGACTATATTTAACTGATAACTTTTAGCGCACTGGCATAGCATTTTCTTCCTGCACTAAAATCTAAAAAAAATATGTCTGATAATGCAGAAATTGAATGGAAACAAAGTTTATAATTTCTGCATAATAAATTAAAATTAAGTAAGTTTGCACAGTGTTATACTTTGAATATTGTAAAGTAGGTTGCACTGAGAGTCATCATTTGTATGTAGAAGCAAAAGTAACCAGCATACAAAAACAGTCCGTATTTATTTACCTTTTTATTCAGGTGTTCATGTATTTTCAAATTTTTCATGCTTGTCAATATTCAATTGCATTAATCACAGTCCGGATCTGTTTGCCTGAGGTTTTGTCTGAGAGTCAGCTGTCCATAGGCTTACACTACATATTAGGTTCCTTACACCAAAGTGGATATTTGTTTCATTGTCTTCCTGTGTCCCAGTCAAGTTGAAAGGCCCTCGTACCAGTCCAGTGACTCATGACCCAGTAGGCTTGTTTGGATATGATCGTTATATAGGGGTTACAGTATATGCGGTTGTCATCAGCAGGAATAAAGTAAGGAATCTTTGTCAAACTAGTTGTTTGTGGACGCTTTCACTAAGGATGAAGTTTGAGAGATGGAACCAGTAATTCGGAAAGTGTGGAAAATTCAGATGGTGTCATACTTGATGATAGGCTGAGCATGTTACATAATGCATGATTGAATATATTGACTTCACATAAACTTATACTCTGGATCAGGACAAAGATGCCTCTACAAATCGAATTCAGCTAACCAGTTTTCCTGGACTGTATTCTAACCAGTACTACCTGACACTTCTCAAATAAGATGACTTGTAAGACATGTTGAGTAAAATCAATAGTTATTTTTGAATTTTATGAACAGGAATTACCTGCCATCACTGGGAATCGAACTGGGTGTGTCACGTTACTTATCCCCTTTTGATCACATTCTAACTGCCGTTCTGTTTTCTCTTTTGCCAGGTCAACTGATGTGGATACAATGGGATGATGGTGATATGTGGATGCCTTTGATATTCAGCACACTAGAAAGATCAGTATTTTTCTATCTCATTTTCTCATCCATATATCTATGTGGTTAGTTAAACTTCCAGCATTTAATGTATGTTTCTTTCTGTATAATGAATTAAAATTAAGTAAGTTTGCATAGTGTTATACTTTGATTATTGTAAAGTATATTTACCTTTGTATTCAGGTGTTCATGTATTTTCAAATTTTTCATGCTTGTCAATATTCAATTACATTAATCACAGTCCGGATCTGTCTGCCTGATCGAGGTTTTGTCTGAGAGTCAGCTGTCCATAGGCTTACACTACATATTAGGTTCCTTACACCAAAGTGGATATTTGTTTCATTGTCTTCCTGTGTCCCAGTCAAGTTGAAAGGCCCTCGTACCAGTCCAGTGACTCATGACCCAGTAGGCTTGTTTGGATATGATCGTTATATAGGGGTTACAGTATATGCGGTTGTCATCAGCAGGAATAAAGTAAGGAATCTTTGTCAAACTAGTTGTTTGTGGACGCTTTCACTAAGGATGAAGTTTGAGAGATGGAACCAGTAATTCGGAAAGTGTGGAAAATTCAGATGGTGTCATACATGATGATAGGTTGAGCATGTTACATAATGCATGATTGAATATATTGACTTCACATAAACTTATACAAAGATGCCTCTACAAATCGAATTGGAGAGTAGGATTCAGCTAACCAGTTTTCCTGGACTGTATTCTAACCAGTACTACCTGACACTTCTCAAGTAAGATGACTTGTAAAACGTGTTGAGTAAAATCAAATTTTATTTTTGAATTTTATGTACAGGAATTACCTGCCATGACTGGGAATCGAACTGGGTGTGTCACGTTACTTATCCCCTTTTGATCACATTCTAACTGCCGTTCTGTTTTCTCTTTTGCCAGGTCAACTGATGTGGATACAATGGGATGATGGTGATACATGTATGTGGATGCCCTTGATATCCAGCACACTAAAAAGATCAGTATATTTCTATCTCATTTTCTCATCCATATATCTATGTGTTTAGTTTAGACTTCCAGCATTTAATGTATGTTTCTTTTCAGGATATTTTTCATTTTATATTGGTTTGGATGCAGTAGAGCATTTCGAACTCCACTTCTTATCAAGTTTATGTTTAGTAGTACTGAGAATTTTGTCATTATGTGATTAAAAAAAACAACAACAAAGAATAACCAAATAAATAATTATTCTGGTAAACACGATATATCACATCAAAGCTAATTTGCAAACAAGGAAAGTAATTTATTAATCACTTCATTTTGTGTATGGCTAAGTTCTGATAGTGATTCTTGGTGCATTTGTTTGATTTTTGTGTTTGTCTGAACACTGGTGCATGTAGGATGATTGTGTTATGTCCAGCAAAAACTTGATTAAAGGCTCAAGGCTACAACATGTCGAACGCCACCGGGCACTTTAAGTGGTGTTTCTGCATCAGGCCTGCATGCCTAATTTAATTTGGACTATATTTAACTGATAACTTTTAGCGCACTGGCATAGCATTTTCTTCCTGCACTAAAATCTAAAAAAAATATGTCTGATAATGCAGAAATTGAATGGAAACAAAGTTTATGATTTCTGCATAATAAATTAAAATTAAGTAATGTTGCACAGTGTTATACTTTGAATATTGTAAAGTAGGTTGCACTGAGAGTCATCATTTGTATGTAGAAGCAAAAGTAACCAGCATACAAAAACAGTCCGTATTTATTTACCTTTTTATTCAGGTGTTCATGTATTTTCAAATTTTTCATGCTTGTCAATATTCAATTGCATTAATCACAGTCCGGATCTGTTTGCCTGAGGTTTTGTCTGAGAGTCAGCTGTCCATAGGCTTACACTACATGTTAGGTTCCTTACACCAAAGTGGATATTTGTTTCATTGTCTTCCTGTGTCCCAGTCAAGTTGAAAGGCCCTCGTACCAGTCCAGTGACTCATGACCCAGTAGGCTTGTTTGGATATGATCGTTATATAGGGGTTACAGTATATGCGGTTGTCATCAGCAGGAATAAAGTAAGGAATCTTTGTCAAACTAGTTGTTTGTGGACGCTTTCACTAAGGATGAAGTTTGAGAGATGGAACCAGTAATTCGGAAAGTGTGGAAACTTCAGATGGTGTCATACTTGATGATAGGCTGAGCATGTTACATAATGCATGATTGAATATATTGACTTCACATAAACTTATACTCTGGATCTGGACAAAGATGCCTCTACAAATCGAATTCAGCTAACCAGTTTTCCTGGACTGTATTCTAACCAGTACTACCTGACACTTCTCAAATAAGATGACTTGTAAGACATGTTGAGTAAAATCAATATTTATTTTTGAATTTTATGAACAGGAATTACCTGCCATCACTGGGAATCGAACTGGTTGTGTCACGTTACTTATCCTCTTTTGATCACATTCTAACTGCCGTTCTGTTTTCTCTTTTGCCAGGTCAACTGATGTGGATACAATGGGATGATGGTGATATGTGGATGCCTTTGATATTCAGCACACTAGAAAGATCAGTATTTTTCTATCTCATTTTCTCATCCATATATCTATGTGGTTAGTTAAACTTCCAGCATTTAATGTATGTTTCTTTCTGTATAATGAATTAAAATTAAGTAAGTTTGCATAGTGTTATACTTTGATTATTGTAAAGTTATTTACCTTTGTATTCAGGTGTTCATGTATTTTCAAATTTTTCATGCTTGTCAATATTCAATTACATTAATCACAGTCCGGATCTGTCTGCCTGATCGAGGTTTTGTCTGAGAGTCAGCTGTCCATAGGCTTACACTACATATTAGGTTCCTTACACCAAAGTGGATATTTGTTTCATTGTCTTCCTGTGTCCCAGTCAAGTTGAAAGGCCCTCGTACCAGTCCAGTGACTCATGACCCAGTAGGCTTGTTTGGATATGATCGTTATATAGGGGTTACAGTATATGCGGTTGTCATCAGCAGGAATAAAGTAAGGAATCTTTGTCAAACTAGTTGTTTGTGGACGCTTTCACTAAGGATGAAGTTTGAGAGATGGAACCAGTAATTCGGAAAGTGTGGAAAATTCAGATGGTGTCATACTTGATGATAGGTTGAGCATGTTACATAATGCATGATTGAATATATTGACTTCACATAAACTTATACAAAGATGCCTCTACAAATCGAATTGGAGAGTAGGATTCAGCTAACCAGTTTTCCTGGACTGTATTCTAACCAGTACTACCTGACACTTCTCAAGTAAGATGACTTGTAAAACGTGTTGAGTAAAATCAAATTTTATTTTTGAATTTTATGTACAGGAATTACCTGCCATGACTGGGAATCGAACTCGGTGTGTCACGTTACTAATCCCCTTTTGATCACATTCTAACTGCCGTTCTGTTTTCTCTTTTGCCAGGTCAACTGATGTGGATACAATGGGATGATGGTGATACATGTATGTGGATGCCCTTGATATCCAGCACACTAAAAAGATCAGTATATTTCTATCTCATTTTCTCATCCATATATCTATGTGTTTAGTTTAGACTTCCAGCATTTAATGTATGTTTCTTTTCAGGATATTTTTCATTTTATATTGGTTTGGATGCAGTAGAGCATTTCGAACTCCACTTCTTATCAAGTTTATGTTTAGTAGCACTGAGAATTTTGTCATTATGTGATTAAAAAAAACAACAACAAAGAATAACCAAATAAATAATTATTCTGGTAAACACGATATATCACATCAAAGCTAATTTGCAAACAAGGAAAGTAATTTATTAATCACTTCATTTTGTGTATGGCTAAGTTCTGATAGTGATTCTTGGTGCATTTGTTTGATTTTCGTGTTTGTCTGAACACTGGTGCATGTAGGATGATTGTGTTATGTCCAGCAAAAACTTGATTAAAGGCTCAAGGCTACAACATGTCGAACGCCACCGGGCACTTTAAGTGGTGTTTCTGCATCAGGCCTGCATGCCTAATTTAATTTGGACTATATTTAACTGATAACTTTTAGCGCACTGGCATAGCATTTTCTTCCTGCACTAAAATCTAAAAAAAATATGTCTGATAATGCAGAAATTGAATGGAAACAAAGTTTATGATTTCTGCATAATAAATTAAAATTAAGTAAGTTTGCACAGTGTTATACTTTGAATATTGTAAAGTAGGTTGCACTGAGAGTCATCATTTGTATGTAGAAGCAAAAGTAACCAGCATACAAAAACAGTCCGTATTTATTTACCTTTTTATTCAGGTGTTCATGTATTTTCAAATTTTTCATGCTTGTCAATATTCAATTGCATTAATCACAGTCCGGATCTGTTTGCCTGAGGTTTTGTCTGAGAGTCAGCTGTCCATAGGCTTACACTACATGTTAGGTTCCTTACACCAAAGTGGATATTTGTTTCATTGTCTTCCTGTGTCCCAGTCAAGTTGAAAGGCCCTCGTACCAGTCCAGTGACTCATGACCCAGTAGGCTTGTTTGGATATGATCGTTATATAGGGGTTACAGTATATGCGGTTGTCATCAGCAGGAATAAAGTAAGGAATCTTTGTCAAACTAGTTGTTTGTGGACGCTTTCACTAAGGATGAAGTTTGAGAGATGGAACCAGTAATTCGGAAAGTGTGGAAACTTCAGATGGTGTCATACTTGATGATAGGCTGAGCATGTTACATAATGCATGATTGAATATATTGACTTCACATAAACTTATACTCTGGATCTGGACAAAGATGCCTCTACAAATCGAATTCAGCTAACCAGTTTTCCTGGACTGTATTCTAACCAGTACTACCTGACACTTCTCAAATAAGATGACTTGTAAGACATGTTGAGTAAAATCAATATTTATTTTTGAATTTTATGAACAGGAATTACCTGCCATCACTGGGAATCGAACTGGTTGTGTCACGTTACTTATCCTCTTTTGATCACATTCTAACTGCCGTTCTGTTTTCTCTTTTGCCAGGTCAACTGATGTGGATACAATGGGATGATGGTGATATGTGGATGCCTTTGATATTCAGCACACTAGAAAGATCAGTATTTTTCTATCTCATTTTCTCATCCATATATCTATGTGGTTAGTTAAACTTCCAGCATTTAATGTATGTTTCTTTCTGTATAATGAATTAAAATTAAGTAAGTTTGCATAGTGTTATACTTTGATTATTGTAAAGTTATTTACCTTTGTATTCAGGTGTTCATGTATTTTCAAATTTTTCATGCTTGTCAATATTCAATTACATTAATCACAGTCCGGATCTGTCTGCCTGATCGAGGTTTTGTCTGAGAGTCAGCTGTCCATAGGCTTACACTACATATTAGGTTCCTTACACCAAAGTGGATATTTGTTTCATTGTCTTCCTGTGTCCCAGTCAAGTTGAAAGGCCCTCGTACCAGTCCAGTGACTCATGACCCAGTAGGCTTGTTTGGATATGATCGTTATATAGGGGTTACAGTATATGCGGTTGTCATCAGCAGGAATAAAGTAAGGAATCTTTGTCAAACTAGTTGTTTGTGGACGCTTTCACTAAGGATGAAGTTTGAGAGATGGAACCAGTAATTCGGAAAGTGTGGAAAATTCAGATGGTGTCATACTTGATGATAGGTTGAGCATGTTACATAATGCATGATTGAATATATTGACTTCACATAAACTTATACAAAGATGCCTCTACAAATCGAATTGGAGAGTAGGATTCAGCTAACCAGTTTTCCTGGACTGTATTCTAACCAGTACTACCTGACACTTCTCAAGTAAGATGACTTGTAAAACGTGTTGAGTAAAATCAAATTTTATTTTTGAATTTTATGTACAGGAATTACCTGCCATGACTGGGAATCGAACTGGGTGTGTCACGTTACTAATCCCCTTTTGATCACATTCTAACTGCCGTTCTGTTTTCTCTTTTGCCAGGTCAACTGATGTGGATACAATGGGATGATGGTGATACATGTATGTGGATGCCCTTGATATCCAGCACACTAAAAAGATCAGTATATTTCTATCTCATTTTCTCATCCATATATCTATGTGTTTAGTTTAGACTTCCAGCATTTAATGTATGTTTCTTTTCAGGATATTTTTCATTTTATATTGGTTTGGATGCAGTAGAGCATTTCGAACTCCACTTCTTATCAAGTTTATGTTTAGTAGTACTGAGAATTTTGTCATTATGTGATTAAAAAAAAAAAAAAAAAGAATAACCAAATAAATAATTATTCTGGTAAACACGATATATCACATCAAAGCTAATTTGCAAACAAGGAAAGTAATTTATTAATCACTTCATTTTGTGTATGGCTAAGTTCTGATAGTGATTCTTGGTGCATTTGTTTGATTTTTGTGTTTGTCTGAACACTGGTGCATGTAGGATGATTGTGTTATGTCCAGCAAAAACTTGATTAAAGGCTCAAGGCTACAACATGTCGAACGCCACCGGGCACTTTAAGTGGTGTTTCTGCATCAGGCCTGCATGCCTAATTTAATTTGGACTATATTTAACTGATAACTTTTAGCGCACTGGCATAGCATTTTCTTCCTGCACTAAAATCTAAAAAAAATATGTCTGATAATGCAGAAATTGAATGGAAACAAAGTTTATGATTTCTGCATAATAAATTAAAATTAAGTAAGTTTGCACAGTGTTATACTTTGAATATTGTAAAGTAGGTTGCACTGAGAGTCATCATTTGTATGTAGAAGCAAAAGTAACCAGCATACAAAAACAGTCCGTATTTATTTACCTTTTTATTCAGGTGTTCATGTATTTTCAAATTTTTCATGCTTGTCAATATTCAGTTGCGTTAATCACAGTCCGGATCTGTTTGCCTGAGGTTTTGTCTGAGAGTCAGCTGTCCATAGGCTTACACTACATATTAGGTTCCTTACACCAAAGTGGATATTTGTTTCATTGTCTTCCTGTGTCCCAGTCAAGTTGAAAGGCCCTCGTACCAGTCCAGTGACTCATGACTCAGTAGGCTTGTTTGGATATGATCGTTATATAGGGGTTACAGTATATGGGGTTGTCATCAGCAGGAATAAAGTAAGGAATCTTTGTCAAACTAGTTGTTTGTGGACGCTTTCACTAAGGATGAAGTTTGAGAGATGGAACCAGTAATTCGGAAAGTGGAAAATTCAGATGGTGTCATACTTGATGATAGGTTGAGCATGTTACATAATGCATGATTGAATATATTGACTTCACATAAACTTATACTCTGGATCTGTACAAAGATGCCTCTACAAATCGAATTGGAGAGTAGGATTCAGCTAACCAGTTTTCCTGGACTATATTCTAACCAGTACTACCTAGTAAGATGACTTGTAAAACGTGTTGAGTAAAATCAAATTTTATTTTGAATTTTATGTACAGGAATTACCTGCCATGACTGGGAATCGAACTGGGTGTGTCACGTTACTAATCCTCTTTTGATCACATTCTAACTGCCGTTCTATTTTCTCTTTTGCCAGGTCAACTGATGTGGATACAATGGGATGATGGTGATATGTGGATGCCCTTGATATTCAGCACACTAAGAAGATCATTATTTTTCTACCTCATTTTCTCATCCATATATGTATGTGGATGTCTTAGCCTTCTAGCATTTAATATATGTTTCTTTTCAAAAATATTCATCTATCTTGGAGGAAAATCAACATATTTTGTCATATTTTCTTGCGAGGATATGACTTGCCGCGACTGGGAATCGAACACTAATTGTTTACACCTGATGTCACCAAATTTTTCTTGCATCCAAGAATGTGTGTTTTTGCCGTGCGGCACTGTGTGCATTGTGGCACTTTGTGGCATTCACAATTCACAATGTGTGCATGATGTTGGAATACATAGTGTGTACTGCCAGGAGTAAGGACTCCCAACATAATCCTGTCAGTTAGCATTGACAGTTTTTCCCTATAAATGTTGGAACCCGATTTGCCAGGCTACATGTCCCTACTCGATTTGTAAGTTTGTTTTATTTTTCTCATACTTAAATTTTAATTTTAAAATTTTCAAAATATTTTATCTTGGTATGGCTTATTTGCAAACAGGGAAAGTAATCTCCCAGTCAGTTTATTTTGTGTATGGCTAAGTTCTCATCTTGCTAGCTTGTGGATGCTCATGTATAGCGATTCTTAGAGCATTTCTTTTTTACTTTTATTTTTGTCTGAACACTGGTGCATTTAGGATGATTGTGTTATGTCCAGCAAATACTTGATTAAAGGTTCACGGCTAGATGTTGAAGCCACCCGGGCACCAGTAGCTTTCTTACTGGGGTGGTGTTCTGCATCAGGTCTGCATGCCTACTTTAATTTTGGATTAGACTTGTATTTATTTAATAACTGTTAGCATACTGGCATAGCACTTTCTTCCTACCAAAAGATAAATGTGAATTGGTCTGATTACGCAGAAAATGATTGAAAACAAAATTTGTGACTTCTGCGTAATGAATTATTTTAAGTCAAGTTTGCACAGTGTTATGATATATAGGGTAGGCTGCATCAGTGAAAGCGGTGTGGGATATATGAACTGATGCCACTATGAATTGAATTGGAGAGTAGGAAAGGCAGGTGCCGTTACTTTTTATCCTTTGTTTGTGGATGATCTACTTTATTCTTGAAGATGTGGTAGTAATACAATATGTAGGTGTACATTATCTAGGTTTCATAACTGAATTAAATCTGTTCTCGAATAAAAGTCATATAGTTGTTTCCCGAATTGGTGTATTACTATATTTATCAACTTTAGAACTTTAGTTTGTTCTTTCTTAGCTTTATATTCTTTTAGTTTTTTAATTAGAATTTTCAAATATTTGTTTCCTGTATTTCTAAATGCTCTATGCTTTTTGTTTATATTTTTGACCAACTTCTTGTCTGTTTTGTCCATTGTATTGTTATCATTTTTCATTTTTTTTTTTTTATATATGCACACGATTTTTTAGACAATTTTCATGAAGTACTCTTATGTTAAAATATAAAACAATTTCGGTTGTTATATGTAGCTTTTTATAATAATGATGATGATACTGTCGAACTTTTAATTTTGCATTTGTAAAGAGTGTGGCCCAATATGCTCTGCAATCTTAAACTTGACGTGGGGTACAGGTTTCCAGTGATTTTTTCCCCTACACGGTTTTGATCTCTGGTTTTTCCTGGGCCATTCAGTTTGCACACTAGAATTTTGAATGATTTGGCAGTCAATTTATGTTTTTGTAATTATGAATGAATGTTAATCTAATTGCATTTTTATCATTTTAAATCAATCTTATGTAAGTTATGTTTTTGTTATTGTAAACAAATTTGTTATAATTGTAAATAAATGTCATTTTTGTTATTGTAAATGTAAATCAATGTAAATTACGTTTTTGTTATTGTAAATAAATGTTATGTAAATTATGTTTTTGTTATTGTAAATAAATGTTATGTAAATTATGTTTTTGTTTGTATTATTTTGACATTAATAGAATGTGCAATCATGTGAATTGATATCATGTTTTGGAGTAATGATTAGTTATGTCCGAACTAAACAGTTTTGATAGGTTACCGCCTATATTTTTTCGTTATTATTACTTATCTCTGGGAGGTTCATTTTAGTTCCTTTTTTCGCAGATATCCAAATAAAGGTAGAAACCAGTCCTGAGTTTGAAAAAAAGTTGAATTTTAATTATCAGCAAATATTTAGTTTAATATCAATGATAATCACAAATTCACTTATGACAAGTTATAATACTGAAAAATACTGGTGGTATTAACTAAGCAATTTTGTTAAGTGCATCTTGATACACAATACAATCCTGTGAACTCATTGGCAACAAGCAAATATTCAAACAAAGAAATTTAACCACATTAAAATTTAGCTGTCACATGGCTAAAAATAGAATGTTATCAAAACTAATGATAATACATGTCGGTGCGTTCTATACATAGCGTGACGTCACTACGTTTGTCTAGCCTCTATACATAAAACTGATTACTATCTACATTTAGATAGTTATACATACGCTGAAAGTATAGTTCCGCGGAAGGATTAAAAATGTCAAAACAACCATATCGGTTGTATGTTATTAACAAATTTGTTTAGTTATGTAAAATGAATACGTAGTACCATTTCTATTCTCATGCTTTCGTCAATAACACTCATTATTCAATGAAACGCAATGTTGAAGTACGCTTGGCTCCAATGTGTACCATACGGTGACGTCACGCTATGTTATTGTTTATAATTTCCATTTTGTAAGTAGTTCCTGCAAATACCCATAATGCCCCGAGCAGAATAACACAGGTCAGTGCATAGCGCTACCGTAGTGTACACATTGCATGTCGGTGTATATTTATTACCATCGGGCGTAATGTATTGACAATTTGAGAAAATTGTAACACAGCCTAAATGATATTAATTGAGCCTCCGAAGTTGAGTGGTTATGGAGTTGGAGTCCCACACATGACCGAACAAAACTTCACATTTGTGAAAACAGTTAATCTACTGTATGGTTATGAATAAAGTTCCCAGTTTTGTCAAGAACTTAATCAAATTTTACGTGCAAGATTCTTTCTTAACACAACCAAAGACCTATACATACATGTATGTATAGGTCTTTGACACAACATAGAAAGAAGTCCAGATATTAGCATTTTTGTGTCCGTCAATATACAAATGTAACTTCAGAAAATTAAATAAAAATATAGATCTAACTTACAAGTATAAAAATAAATACATATGTATTCTCCACAATTATTTGATTTTTTTCTATCATGTGACATGTGGACTACTGATTTAATATTCTAAGGTGTAGATATTGACTCGACCTTCAATCAAGGCAGAAATTATAAAATTTTAACATGAAAAGCTGCAACTCTAAATAATAAATCTAACCACTATACTTATCATCATGAGCCACAAAGATACATGTAGAAGCATGTCTCACAGTCTAGTACCTTAAAGGAATTGTGAGGGTATGTCTTAACATGATTGTGTCATTAATTTGTTGCGCTTTTTTTATCATCAATTTGACAAGTTTTGGAAACGTGTTGTTTCCATAATATTCCCGTAACCAGCTAGCATGGCTTTAGAGATAAAATCAGTGTGCACAAATAATGTATAAGTAGCTTAGATGTTAGTGTCAGATCGTGAAACGACCTTTTTACAGTTTAATACAATGAAACTCCTTATTCAAACATTATTTATTATTTTTTGTTATTTTTTTTCAATTTGTAACTAAAGATCATTAATCTTAATTTAGATATATTTTGTTCATTTTGTGATTTTAAAAAACATAATTCCTGGGACCAATATACCGTGACATATATATGTAGATAATTTTTAACAAAACAAAGTGCGAAAAGATAAGCAAGATAAACAATCAATGGAAAATTGTGAAAATATAATACCCAGATAATAGAAGTCATAATGAGATTTAATTGTCCATTGTTTATATTTTTCTGCTTATACATTTGTATAATGCATTTCAAACACAGAGTGCATGTTTTTTCTGTTTATTGAAAGTAAAGTATAGGTATTTGTTGAAAGCGTTCGATTGTGTGTTCTTTACCAAATTGTCCCTTATTGTCCTACTTATTCGGTAGAATAGAGTAATCCGTGTTTTACTAACTAATGTCATATTTTACATACAAGTTATAGTATAGCTCAAGAATATTATTTATTTGTAATTAAGTTATAGAAACATAATGAACGGCTTTAAATTAGCTGTTGAGCACAACCCTGTCATCAAAATAATAAATTATGTTTCCATACACTAAGGCGGATCAGCATTTATAGATGAATGCAGATTACATCGCCAATTAACGTGATTATCAATATACATGTGTATAATGGTTCTAGTTAATACAGACCGTTAGTGCAATAAATATAATTAGTTCACTGAACCACGACCTATTGGATTTTATTACTACATGCTATTTAAATTGGTAAAATATTAACGCGAATTAGGTACATGTATTATATCGTAGACAGGTAATATTTTACTATGATAATTAACATCGAACTTATTTTAAAGCCCCATTAGCTTTTTGGATGTTAAAATTAAAGTAGGTCTCACTATACCAAGAAAGATGTCTAATCAGTGAAACTGACTTTTATTTGCAATAAAACATTCCGAAATTTTCGTTATTTTTAATCAGACTTATAGAAATGTAGCACAGTCTTTTCAATGATATTGCAAACAAATAAGAAAAACATCTGACAACATTTTTACGAGATGTGTCTTAAGAAAGGCATTTTTAGAGCAAACGTATTTCTTATATTTTACTCTCATTCTATCTGTTGCTCTGTATTACTAAATTCCCCCCAAAAAACTAATGGGCCTTTTAACGAATTCGAAATAATTGGTTGTTAGACTTAATAGTTTAATCTGAGACTTTTTACAGTTTATTTATCAAAAAGGAATTTTAAATATATCTGAATTTATACTCTGAAACTATAAACTAGTTATTTCCCCTAAAGAAATGAAAAATCATTCAATGAAATAGCCTACTATCCTAGATACGCCCCCTGAAATCTTGGATCTGCCGCTGTTGAAAGTAACCGATTTCGATAAAATTCAGAATAAATAAAACTGAAGTGATTTTACAATCTGATTATCTGCATGATGACAAAATTAGAATTAACTAAATTTTCACCTTTTCAAAGAAAACTTGTTAGTAGCAGAATAAATATAATAAAGCGTACATTAATGGTTATTTTATTATAAAACATGTTTAGCTTGGTGGTAACTAACGTTAAATAATACAAGTATAATACGTACACAGTTCTTCGTGGTATCACTTTCTTTCATTGTTTTACTCGATGAACCACTGATGTAAAACGGATAACGATCATGCCTGCAGGCGTAATGCTAGTCTTGCTTAATGATTTCAGTGCTATCTAGGAATATCTAGGGTCCTTGTCTAAGGGACATAATCTAAATTTGATCCCAAGTTTTAGGATACTACTCCTACATTTTTCATTGGATTTTGACGAAACTTTCACAGACTTGTTGTTACCAAGAACCCACGCACATATATTCCGGGTTTTGTGATTCGATCTTTTTATGGAATTATGGCCCTTTGTTTAGTTTGTGCATTTTCAAGTTAAAGGGCACCCGGAGCGGGCATTGCGGTTTTGAAATACACCTTGTGTCGGTCATAAATACAAACAAATACAAGCATTAAGTTCGATTCACATGAGTACTTTCAGAATTTTGATTCTGTGTTTATGTATCATATAAGTCTCTATTATATTAGATAACTGTATGGACGAAAACATGTAGTTATTTGACCTCTTGTGTTCATTTATATGTATTTATTTTTAATACAGTTTAATATACTATAACAAAAATGTATAACTTATTTCTGTGTGCAAAAATACAATTATAGTGCTTCCACAAATCACCAGGGACCCTACACTCCCCCAGGGACACTCCCCCCCAGGGACAATTCCCATGGACCCTCCCCCAGGGACCCTCCCCCTTGGGATCCTCCCCATGGACACTCCCCATAGGGACCCTCCCCCATAGGGACTCACTCCCAGAAACCCTCATCCAAGGACCATTACCAAGGGACCCTCCCGCCTGTCTACTCCATAGTTAATTTAAAGATGAAAAGAGACAAAAAGTAACATAGAAGCGGAACTAAGCAGAACTATGAGGATAATTACGTGGACATGGATCCATGGGCGATAATTCAAAGGTGCCAACAGACATATGTCAATATACAATAATAATAATGAAGATGCCAACAGACAATAATTATAAGGGAAAATCCTTAAAGGAGCATACATACAGGGGAGCATTGCATGACCGTGCGACCACATACACGCATCATGCGGGTTTTCCATCCCTCGACACCGAGTGTCTTTAATTGAAAAACAAATTGTCACAGATTCGACCCCGTTCAGTTGATATATATAATTTAAGTGCAGGGCGTGCAACTCCACGTTTCCGTGAAGACGAACGAATTCTTTAAAACAAAGTTTTTATAGCGGCTACAGATATATATATATATATTTGCACAAAATGAGAAGTCAGTTGTTCTTTTTTATTTTTCAATCACTACGACCTATGACGGACTGACACTCTTGCATTAATTAGTATGTGAAATTAAGCCACTTTGGGGTGGCCGCATTCATTCCTACTTTTAGAGGTTCTTGTTCGGTGTCTCTGGAACCTACCGGGCTAGGAACTTAGTTTTGGTATTTGAATCGGTTAAAGCAATAGTCAATAAATAGCAAGATATAATAACATCACTAATTATTTCTGAAATATGTTGATTTTCTTCAAGATGGCTAAATGAAATGACGACTATAGATACTTGCGTACGTGTCTACACTACAGCATATGAATCTCTTGCACGAAGAAAATTTATCATACGACAACAAACGTAACACTAAGACATTTCCAGTTAAAAATTCAGTGCTATTTTTGGCAACTGAATTATAGTTCAGCCATCACTTTGATGCGGACCGAAGTACTACGTTTTTCTACATCCGCCATGTATAGTTGTTAAACTAGTCCCGGTTCTATGTTGCAGTACAAGTCCACATGTAAGTTCAGTTTTCATGAGTACACAGGGGCGTTACATAGCTAGCCCTTAAGTAATGTGTAGGCAATTTTCTAGGCGGTCCGGGGCTTGCCGCCAAATATTTTCTATAAATTGCAGGGAACGCATTCTGGAGTATTTATTTTCCGGCATGCTTAGTGTAAAACTATTTATGAAGTTCTTGCAGTTTTTCACTGCTAGATTTTGAGTTTTCCATTTATCAAATAAATTTTCGCAGTTGCAGAAGTGTAATAGTAAGTATTATATGTAGGTTGACATTAATAGAGGCCACAATTGAACTTCATATTAACTACTAGTAATCTATTATTCGACCTTTACAATGCGATTACTACCATATGAAATACATTCTATGACTTGCGATTTATTTTAAGTTACAATGTAAGATAAAACCAGGTAGTTGTATCAACTACCTGATAAAACTTAGTGTTTTGCTTTTAAGCAATGTGAATGTTAATTGAAATAAAGAAATGATGCATAACAACATACGTTGTGTTAGTAAACACTTGACAGATCATTTACTTAGTACTTGGATTTTCTATTCTTTCCAGCCCCTATCCCCTTCATTTTAATGCATTTTTGTCAGAAAATAGTTTAGGCACGTGCCTACAGTGCCTAAAACAGCTACGCCAGTGGTACTTACAGTATTTCGCCTTACATGTTTAAACGTCATATAAACAATAAACTTCTGTTTTATTTTTAGTGCTAGAAACTAATTGATGCATTGTAGATTTACGTTTTGTACAACATCATGAAACCAGTTATAACATCAGCCATGTTTATTTTGTAACAGAAGGTACACTACTATTCATATGTAATTCAGTGTTACGTTGTGCTCCATTGTAATCATTTCTGACTGCATTTATTATTTATCATTGATAACTCATAAAACATGAGGTATTTAGTTCTTAAACCGTGATTCTTTCATTTAATATTAATGTGAAGAAAGGTGAAAGTTATCTTAAGTTGTATTGTTAATATTTAGTTGTTTGTTTATTTATTCTCATTCACAAAATGACATATTGCTAAGATAAAAGATAAAGAAGCTTTTACGGTTGATTTTGTTATAAAGTTATTGCTATCAGAACGGAAAGATAGATGCAATTATTCAACTTTAAATACAGATGTTACAGTAGGATCGAATCCGAAGTATCCGAAAGTCACCGTTCGGATTCGATTGAAACTGAACCGAAGAAATTTGGCTTTGTTGAAATTTACCTATCTTTTAAGAAATAGTCTGCGTGAATGATACATTTCCAATTGCTGTGCAAACGAATTTTTCATTAATGTATAATAATATTATATGTTCGAAGAACCAGTTAGAACACAGTCGCATCTATTCACTTCAAATCCAACATGAACATTAGATTACAATGCTAATACAAACGAAAATCCAGGATGCTTCAAAGATTTAAATACAACTGTATGATATATGAACAGTCAAGAAATCAATGGAACATAAACTTGGAGCGAGATTTCATTGCAGAACAATAAAAAGCAAAAGAGTGAGGTTAATAAAGTGCAAAACTAACCGTGACAGAGAGCGGAAAGCGTTCAATTAGCGGACTAGTATATAAGTATCTTTTTAATTTGACTATTATATTGATCTAATCCCTCAAGATCGAGTCATTGATGAATTTTAGTGTGTTTACGTTTTACATTTTACCTTTAAGTAATTTACAACCAACAAAATTAGATAACTAAATCATATCAAGGGAAAACGAACTCGTGCAAGTATGAAATATGACTTGGCTTACCAGAGTCATAAATGTGAATCATCTAAATGCATACAATGGGTGGAATATAATATACATTGTAGTAACAACTGCAGTTATGTACTGACTATATATTGCTTTTGATTTGGAAATCATGCTGATCAATATGGCAGTATGTTATGTGTAATAATTATGTTTTCAGTAATTTAATTAGCACTTTGAGTACAGATCATTAATAATTCGGTTTGAGACATTGGTGGAGACATCCGTAGCGCGTAGTATGAGTGGCTTGCAGTGCTGATTGTATTTGTGATGACAGGTGAGTGAACATAAATAGGTCACTCTGTTTTTGCGCTTATCTCCATTTATTATTTCCATTGTAAGTAAAGGCTCGTGTATTAAATCTGTGCTTATGGGATACCGAGCAGTAAAATTTATTTGGAGCTTAGATAACACTCCAATCGTATTTTTAATTTTGATGTCATATTTACGACTCATCGGTCAAGAAGTTCAATAATAAACTATTGATTGAGATAAGCAGTAAATCAAACTAGGTATCTAGCAAGTGTATGATTAGGATAAAAATATCACTGTGCGTAACTGTTTATATGTGCTCTCCAATGTATGAAACGTTGTGTTCTCACTGTTAATGATACACGTATTGTAAGATTATAAAAGGAAATATTGTTGAATCAATTATATTGAAAAGGCTGAATACAATATGTTCATTCCTTATTACCATTGCAACTGTTTTAGTTCATAACAGGAGTTTGCAAAATATGTTTGAATAAACGTTGAAACTAGTCTCAAATACCAGGAAATTGATAGTAAAGAAAACTGTGTTACTTTAACAATTTCCACTTTAATCAGGTTTTGGCGTCTCCTGTGTAATATTTGTTTTAGGTAAAATGAATTTTAAATTAATCACTTCAAACATGATGATATACTCATAAAATCTGTATATCCCAGTGAAACGTTGACAGAAAGCATGTCGCAATATTTACAAAGATAGAAAAACAAATAATTACGTCTTCAAAACAAAGTTCAATTTTACCTATCACAAATAACATTTTCAAAACGGTATACCATACTTTTATCTTAGTATACGAGTAGTTACGTAATTGCTGACTTAATGATCGCCGATCATATTGTTTTCGGATGTTGTGATAACACGTTTATATACAGTGGTGTTGCTAAGATAAACCATATACTTCTATCAATGCTTTGGCTTTGGACGTTCAAATTGATTAATTCAATATTTTAAAGTTACTTAGATAGATTGAAACGTTGTGTTTTAGACATAAATTGAACATGAATGGTGGGAAAGTAGAACCTCATATAATGGAACCAGTCGATCAAATGGTATGTACTTTTTGTAAATTTGTGGAATTTTGGAATATTGTTATCTTTTTATTTTTAGTAAAGCATAACACATATAATATGAGTATATGCATGTACAAACTACAAAGAGTGTCAAGAAGATATGGTCCGAACAAAATAGTGTATACATGCAATATACTGTAGTACTATTTAATTGAAACATTGTAAGAAACAGAAAAGAAAGTCAATATCATTAGAATAGGTGATTATAATTATTGCCATTAAAAAGAATTTGGACAAGACAGCAAGAAGTATTAAATATTTTAATTATCATATCCAGTCTTTGTAAATAAATTATATATGCAAATAAAATCTACCAGTCCTGTATCAGCTCAGGTGTTGCCAGGGGAAACCATTTTTTCTATCTCATGAGTGATGGTTGTTCTTCTGCCATTATACTGTAAATGAAATAAGATGTTTTAATTTTTACGATGTTAGGATTAGTTAGGGTCACTTCACATTTTATGTTTTCTATATTTCGCAAATAAGATGATTTAAGTTTAAGTTTGTTGAGAATGCATTATTGCCAAACAAGATACGAATTTAGCGCAATTTGTTTCAATGTTACAATGTTTATTTTTAATCCAGTCTTTTACATTTTCCCAAACTATTTGTGTTGAGGGACGTCGACATTCATAAAAAAAGTGTTGGATTGTTTCAGGGGAGTTTTTACAGACAGAACAAAGATTATCAGTCGTTTGACTCATTTTATGTAAGAGATAGTTTGTTCCTAAAATTCTATTGTTTATTTTGAACTTAAACCATTGCAAATTTAAATTTTTGGTGGATTTAAAAGAAGAGAAAGTTTGTAGATATTTTGCCATTCTAGTACATTTGTATTTGTATCTCATTCCCATTTAATTGTTGAGTGAGAGATATTCCTTATTAAGATGTCATAAACATCATTTTTATTGCAATGTAATAATTTAGTAAATAATGGTTGGTTTGGCAATAATTCATTTGTTCCTTTATGTTCTATTCTAATAGCATTTATGAATATTCTCATAGAGTGTACATGGATTAATTATTTTTATATTCTAAGACATTGGTACAACTGACCAATTTTACCCCCCCCCCCCCACCCCCCTCCCAAAGATAAAAGTCCGCGTATATCATTGAGATGGTATTTTCACGAAGCGTGTTTTGTTTCATTAAATAAACTTATTACATACCGTTTATTGGTGCGTGCAATATTATTAACACGGTGATATCTTTTGGTTCTTTACGTTGTTATTCATTTTTAAAGTAGCCTATGACGAAAAATGTTATATTTTTTGCAGACACCAAGCTCCAACTTCAATTTCAACACATATGCCACAAAGAAAACCCTTGCTAAGGGTTTGCTGGACATCAGTCTGATAATGGCAAACGCATCCCAGATGAAGTCTCTAATTAGTCTCGGACCGAGCACAGATTATTACTACGCGAACATGGTGCTGATTTCCCTCTCCGTAATTCTGCAGGTTGTATGTGGCATCGTGTTGCTTGTACTAGGTAGTATGCGAGGTGAAACTGAAGCCGAGAAACAAAAAGCCAACAAGCTTAATAATGTCACAGTGGGTATAGTGTTTGCTATAACTGTTATCAACGTGTTCATCGGAGCATTTGGAATCAAACTAAGTGAATGATTGTCTGTGTGTGATTTGTGAACATTAGACCTTAAGGACATCTTAAGAATGTTAGTTTGATATTAATTGTATCTCAGAAACGTTCAATTAGATTCTCGTACGTTCTTTAATTTTGTTTCATTAATACAAATGATTATACTGAGCCAATCGAATATTTGTATTTTGAGTGCATGTCATGGGCATTATATGTCGAGTAACTTTGTTTTATTGAATGTGTCTTGTGACAAAGTGAAATACATGCACATAATTGTGATATTTTGTATGAAATAAGTGTGCCGTTGTGTATGTCATAATTGTTATATCGTGCACGATATAATTGTGATATTGTGTATGAAAATTGTGATATTGTGTATGATATAGTTGTGTTATTGTATATGATATAATTGTAATATTGTGTATGATATAATTGTGATAATGTGTATGATATAATTATGATAATTTGTATGATATAATTGTGATATGATGTATGATATACTTGTGATATTATGTATGATATAATTGTGATAGTGTGTATGATATAATTGTGATATTGTGTATAATATAATTGTGTTATTGTATATGATATAATTGTGATATCGTGTATGATATAATTGTGATATTGTGTATGATATAATTGTGATATCGTGTTTGATATAACTGTGACATTATGTATGATATAAATGTGGCATTGTGCGTGTCATGTGGTCATTGTATAATTATATATGTGATGTATAGGTAGTATATATCACAATCATCTCACATTGTTTTTTATCAAGATGTATATACCGCGACCATGGCCAAGTGGTTAGGGTGTCCGCTCCGAGCGGGTAATTGAAGATTCGAACCCCAGTAGAGATTGGGTAAGAACTGATGCGTTCGGTTGGTGAACCGCTAGCTAGTTAAATAATGGTTACCGTAGGCACATCTCGGCCAGGCGCCCGGCAATTTACAAGGGACCTGTGCGAACAATGGATATATAGGTGTCTCATAAGCCAACTTGGCTAGCCCTTTCAATAGGGCGTGACACTATTATAAACAAAAGCTTTACATTATATAGATAAATGGTAACTTTCTGTACAGCATGTTAAATTATGATTGCCATGATCATTCCATGTTATGTACAATTATAGTTTATTGTAATACTGGGAGCATGTATGCATTTTCAATTGTGTATACCGTCATTGGGAGTTGACAGTTTAGAAATTCTTTGACCCCTCCTAGCTCTCTCTCTCTCTCTCTCTCTCTCTCTTTAGGACTTATTAAAGTAGCACTATATCTATATAAACATTATCGTCGTTTAAAACTGAAATCATTTCTTTACAAAAAAAATCAAATTATTGTTTCCTGCGTACAATATAGGCAGTAGCGACGAACCTGTAATTGTAAAATTGTAATAAATTCTAAAAACAGTATACTTTAACCCTAAATTACATTAGATAAGTAAAGAATTGTCGCATAATACAGAATTGTCAGTTACTACTGCTTATGGCATACATACGTAACTGATTTAGTATCAATTAAATAAACCACAAACACAGGTACAATCCATATTAAAATAATGCGCAGTTCGTCTAATTAATCTTTTTTCTAATTTACATGATATGATAAAATGTGTTACGGTATTTATTAATTTAACAGCTGACATCAGATTTTGATAAGTTTAAAAATACCATCGATGATTTGTCCTAATTTCGTTAACAAAGTGTCCCATGTTTTTAGAATTAGTTTCGTCAAAAGATATGGTAACCTTTGATGTCCCATGACAGATAGCTGGTATAAATATAGCATAAGTTTTAGATAAGTGGAATGTAAACGAGTGTACATCAAATCGGGTATCAACATGATAAGTAAAACAATATAGGTAACTACGTTCTTTTGAGTCATTGATCAACAATACACATTGGGGCATTCTCAAGTGTAATCAATATAAAGGGTACACATTAATGAACTGTCTATTTTTCCTTTTATTTCAATTACGACTGACCAGACACAAAGTAACGGCACATTGTTACAAAAACCACATTCATTAGAAATGAAATAAAAGATTTTTATTAATCTCGTAATACATGTACTTGAATAAATTCAATAAAATAATAAAGAATCATGAATATTTATCCAAAAATACTAAACACACTATATATTTACAATACAGCTTGTAAATACATGTACATGTATGTATGAAGATATTTGCATACCATCAATCAGTCGAAGTCCCTAACTTTATTTCAATGTAAATTAACAAATAACCATCGATCAATATGAGAAATCACAATCTTATTTCAATCACATCTTATTGATTTTTATTATTAAAACTATGTTAAGTAAACATTTTATCATATTTTGTTCTTACGAACAGATAACATTACACTTGTAAATATCCTTGACTATCAGTCAGATAATATTTTAAAGCACAATACTTCATAAAGTTTATCTAATTGTTGAAACTTCTTTCGTATGATAGTAATTATGTAGAACTAAACTTGCATCATACACTGTTGAAGTCCGTCAATAATTTCGTAGCCTTATTACCCAAGTTATAATGTCTACCATAATCATAAAAAGAAATTATGTGGCAAGATATTTAGTGTTAACTAACACAATTATATGACAGCGTAGTTACGTGACGCGCAATACTTATATATATATTGCACATTTTCAAATATTATATAAGAGTATTGTAATGTATATATAGCATCATAATTTTGTGAATTTCGCTTTGATTTCAATGGTTTTGTATCATTTGTTTTCTGTTTAAATACACTTTTATCGTTTGTGATAGTTTTGCGATAGATCGACGTTATATAATTTGGTATAATTACTTAGTATGACGTGCATTGTCATTTATACGTACACGTGCACATAAAGCTTTGCGAAGCAGTTAATTGTTGTTCTTTTTTGTCATCATCACTGTCATTGTTTATCTTTTATATTTGAAGTTCACACGGAGCGATTGGTGTGTTCGTCAATAGCATTTCTACCGATCTAAAGACAAATTTGCACATACGACCCAAGTGGATTGAATGTGTCGTAGGGGAGATAATCGTTTAAAAGTTGGCGATGAAACACTAGACGAGTTATATACCTATCTTATTACCATATCACAAGGCATGAAGATTATAATTTTGTCTTAATAAAGCGTATTCTGAAAACTACTGATTACATACCAGTTTTCAGTTTAATTACCTTCAAATGAAGCACGTTGGTGCTTAATTGATAATTATGGCTTAAAGACACAAAAGAAACGTATGTTCGCATTAACCTACCCTTTCCACATCCGTAGCTGGCAATTTCTACACATATGAATGAAAAGCCGACATTATTATCATTTATTATATGCAACTATCATAGAAAATAATAAATAGCAGTAATAAAAAAAATGCCTCAAAAGATTACACTCCCTGTTCACTACATACAGCAACATTTGCACACAGACAAACGTTTCAACTTTTGTCTTCTGTTGTTCATTCTTCGGATGTGAAATTTAGCGGCATTATTTCTAGATCTTATAGCGAGTGATTGTGTATAATAATCTTCCGCATCATCAAAACGTTGCTCCAGTTCCATACATTGTCCCAGTAAGTTGTATGTCGTTTCACGGTTGCCAAGATTGGACTCTGAAGTCACAGCTCTTGTGAGGTTTGCTAGAGCCATTTCACAGTACCATGGCCTCTGGAGCTTTTTATTGATTTTGTATTTTAGAAAGTGTAATAATATTACAGAATAAACCACAGCATAATCCATCCAAGTATCCTCGTATATCGTCTGCTCCAGACCTACGTAACTCGTGACGTAATTCATCGGGAATGACGTGTTTCTCACGCGGTAAAAATCGTACACAAAACGTCACAGTTGTTTTGATGAAATCCTCGTTGTCTTCAAATGCAAGTGTTTTGCATTTTGAGTTAAGCTGAGGTCTAGGGTAATCATAGCAACCACAAGCTGGTTCCACAAGCTCGTCATCATAGTGTTGCTCTAAATCATCAATGATATCCAAAGACAGTTGTATAATACCAGCTTTATAATAAACCGAAGCTAGTTTCAGCTTTCCAGACATTGTATCGGAATTCTCTCCTAAATAAAGCAGGTCAAGTGCTTCCTTGGATAAAGTCTTGTGTTTTCTAATGTCTGACGACGCAAGTATAGACCCTACAGTGCTTTGTACTAAAGGAACAATGAGGTTGCATCCAATTCTTTCAAGTTTGAAACTTTCACCACAATGTTCATTGATAGTAGTCAACAAATGATTTAAGTCTTTTCGTGGTTTTTTAGTATTCATGTGTTCAAGTATTACTTTATGACTTTTACTGACAACAATAGCCAGATTCATTAGAATATATGCACAGTCATGTTCAATGAGAAGTTCTGTTTCTGCTATATCAAGGCTGGTAAGTCCATATATTCTAGCGCTGATAATTTGTTATACAGCCTGTCACCGAATTGATCATACATTATCTGAAGTAGAAACCTGCCTTCACTATCCATGAGGTCCTGTATTACTTGCACTAAAACAGGTTTCATTTTATCAGTTATCTTACCTCTCATTATGTTGTTTTCAGGTATTGTAAAATGTTGACAAGTTTTATTTTGTACACAGTATCGCAAATTAAGTAGACACATTGATGCATAAAAAGGTATTGTGCTCCTGCCAGAAGTCAGGGTGTGTGTTCCGGCAACAGTGTAACAATATGGTCTTACACATAAAGCTCGTCAGAATTTTACCAGTTTCTGGATCTTCTGGTATAAACGTTTTCAGTATCATCTTCATCAATACATAACATCGTATCTGTGTAATGTTTAAACTAAACATTAGAAATCTCTCAGCCATAGAGGTTTATATCCTCCATTCAGCTTCGTCGTTCTCACTTATTTTTCCACCGACTGGTACTACAAAACTTACCGAATTCTCAACCAATTCTTTTACATGTTTACTAGGCCAATATCCCGCGCCTTTGTGACTGTCCCACGACTTGCATGCGTTAAGCCATTCTTTACACGGAAATGCTATAACTACATCTTCATCCAAATATCCTGGTCGCCCAGACCGTGTCTGCGAAGGTCCCTCCATATGTCGATTTTCAACAAGGCTGTTTTTCAGACACGTTGGCTTCATAAATACTTCTCCGTTATTACCGAGAGTGTAACCTTCATCCTGTGGGTCTTCATCCCACTGATATGGCAGAGGTTCATCATCTCTTAACAATTGTAACATGCAATACCCAGGCGTTGTATTCTCGTTCTGTACCATGAGGACATTTATTTTGTCAATCTCCCATTTATCCCAGCTCTGAATAACATTAAAGTCTTCCTGACTGTATAGACTGTCAATGTCTGAGTTCAAATTGTTTGTACTTGTTCCTTCAGTCTGACTTCCAAACGTATACCAAGTCTTATTGATGTGCCTGTAGAATCTAGTTACGACCGTTGCCATGGATTCCCGAAATAAAAAGACTCTTCTCCTCTTGAAAACCATGTGTACATTGACACCTATCTCATCAAAGACTTCGGACAGTCTATGTGAGACTATGTTACTGTAAGCAGGTATCCTCGACATTATAAACCAAACTATTTAGCTGAAATGTAGAACATTAATATATAATTAACGTTCATTATTTTATTGATTAGTATTATTAATATTCTTTATCAGTGTACTATGGTAGCTGATTTATGCCATGTCGTATTTTCGCTTTTTCGCCACAACAAAGCGAAAATACGAAAAAGCGAAAATACGACAAAGTCAACTTTGTCGTATCTTTGCATTGTTGCATTTTCGCATTGTCGTGGCGAAAAAGCGAAAATACGACAGATGAAGGGCAACATAACGACGCAAAAAAATGGGTCGTATTGTCGCCTTACATCTGTCGTATCTTTGCTTTTTCGTGGGGAAAATGTAACAATGCAAAAATACGACAAAGTCGACTTTTTCGCATTGTTGCATTTTCGCGTTCTGGTTGTACAAGCGCATGTACACCAACTTGTATAAGGTTTATGTAAACTACCTGCACATGCGTAACCGGAACGCAAAGATACGAAAATGTAACAATGCGAAAAAGTCGATTTTGTCGTGTTTTCGCATTGTTGCATTTTCGCCACGAAAAAGCAAAGATACGACAGATGTAAGGCGAAAACACGACACATTTTTGGTGTCGTGTTGTCGCCCTTCATCTGACGTATTTTCAATTTTTCGCATTTTCGCTTTGTTGTGGCGAAAAAGCGGAAATACGACATGGCATAAATCAGCCACTATAGTGTACACTTAAATACACTACCGTTAATGCATTCAAAGAGCTCTTATTTTCTAGACGAATGATACTTACGTTACGAGTATTTGTTTATTATAGCTGTTTGTGAGTACTTACTGTAGTGTCTATTACTAGTTTGGCTAATCCTGGCCATTTGATTGGCTAATGGTGATGACTGAATCAATTAATAGTTGACAGGTAAGTAAATCATGAAGGCATTGCCTGGATAAGTTGTTGTGTGGCTATTTGAAGTTAAAAAATGTGGTTGTATGATAGTGCTCAGATTTATGGTGAATTCGTTAACATTTAGGGTTGATTCTATTTGATTGATGTAGGGTATGATATAACCATGTGCTTGTGAACTATATACATGAATTTATTCATTTGTCAAATACTCATGATTGTCATTATACTGTGTATTACTCATATCATGTAAATATTTATACGCTTGGATTTAATTAAATATACAGACAATACCTTTATGAAAAAAGCAACTTCATACAAAAAAACATAAACCAATATGCTTCTTGAAATTCGTCTACCTATAAATTTTTGTTATAGTTTTTCTTGTTCTAAATGCAATGCACAAATAGGAGGCGAGCCAGTTGCTAGGGATGGTATAATATGTTACCTATCTTTGGACACCAATAATCGGAAATTTGAGTTTTTTTATAAAATTACGTAGTGTTACATTTGAATATGAAGAGTACCTTTATTTATTACCATTTGAATTAAGAAATTTTTTAGTAAAAATAAGAGTGTCTGCACATTCATTAAGGATTCAAACTGCTAGATATGGTGTTAATAGATTACCTAGAAATGAACGCATATGTATATTTTGTGATTTAAATGATGAATTTCATTTTATATGTACATGTCCGTGTTTTAATTATATTCGTAAATTATACATTGATAAATAGTTTTATGTTAGACACATAAGCATGAACTTATTGAACTGTTAAATTGTAGAGTTAAGGAAATTATTCTTAAATTTTGTAAATTTTGTAAACTTGCATTCAACCGCAGATTTGTTCTGATAAATAAATTTAAAAAATCATCCTCTTAAGTAATAAATTATGAAATTGCTTGTTATATGTACATTGTATGTTTAAACTGTATTTGTGACCATGTTTGTATGTGATGTATATATGTTATGTATGTAAACGATGTACAAATTGTACAAGTTTAATAAAGTTTCTGTTCTGTTCTGTTACACTAACTTGGTGCGGAAAACGCCATTTCGGAAGTTTAACGCTTGTATATGCATGTATACACATGTATGATAAATGTGTTATTTGTCCGTGTTACCAAGGCTTAATAACCATTATATACTATCCCTGAAGCATGCTAGCCCCCTATACTATGAATGCAAAGCTAAGGAAGTCAAACACTTCCCTAGCTCGCTTGCATTTTGCAAGTTTTTGTAATATATATTTTGTCTTTTTAAACACAAAAATACTTGAATAATCATAATATTGGTGAATAACTGAATATGTATGAAACTTCTATTATATTATATTCAATCTAGATATCTACTTAAAATGCGTTCATAGAGGATCCTTTTTCCGATATATAAATATAAATGTACCACATGTGTTATAATGTACTCATAAAATGATTGATGATTAAAAATCTGTTTTATCAACAACAAAAAAGCTTACCTTATACTTATTTCCACATCTATTAACAGTGATAAATACATAGTACATGTATATTCTCTAAACTCTATATGTTTCCCTGTACGTTTTTGTACAGTGTGGTATATTTTAGCTGTAACTCAGTCTTGAAAGTGGTTGTAAAATACATGTATGTACATAAACTATGCTTAACAGCGTTATGTTAAATACTGTGCGAATCATTGCGTGAGTATGCCAATGAATTTTGTATGTGAACACAAGAAGCAAGAGATCATTTATCATATGATATGTATGTGATTGTTGAATACACTCGAGAACTATATATAGAAGGGCTTGTAGATTATTTTTCTCTAAAAGTTAATGGGAAACAACTTGTGGAACATTCAAGTTTTACACAGTCATGTACCTTTGTTTCACAACTAAAGGGAAGACAAAAAACGTTGAAGCATAAGCAATAATACATGAGACTCAAAATTACTTATCCCTGCATCAACCAACACACAAACAGTAATGAATTATACTAAATACGTGAATATTACATAGAAAATGATTCGAGTTTAACTTATTTTACAGAGATAAGATAGCGAAACGATGAATAAATGCACAACATAGCTTAACAACATAGTATAAGTCCTTGCCCTTGACTACTTTTAGAATAATGTGCAGCAAATAATTACATAAACAATGTAATGAAACCAAGTAATACTATACAGATTGTATTGAGTACAAATGATGACTTCTTGTTTATGAACGTGTTAAAGTGTGGTTGTTTATGTTCATTAACTTAGCTGTAATATGATCAAGTGACTGACTTTATTCTGTCAATCCTTCTATTGCCTTAATGGTAGTCAATTATGCACAAGGTTGTAATATTTATTTGTGATCATTTTGAATAACACAGAATGTGTTTTATATTTCCCGTTCTGGTATGCCAGGCTTACTAGAAAAGTGAATGGTAGGCATGCATCAAGTGCTTCACACACGTTAGATCATACATAGTTTGACGTTATTCAGCAACTTGTATCATATTCTTGAACCATGTTTCTCATATTTTCTAACAAAAATGTTCGGGGGATATATAAAAGGGCTGGTTATAAGTAACACTGACACATACTATTTATTTAATGCCCATGATTCACTCCGACTTAAATAATTTATCAATGTCACACAGAGATACCTAAGGTCAGTATTTTGAAGGTCAAAAAGTGAAAGATATCAATTTAAAGAAAAGGTAGACTATAACATTGTGCATCTAGGTTAAGGAAAGCCTTCAATTTCAGGCACACTTCAGTTACTGCAGAATTACAAAACTGAGTACCATTCAAGAATCATAGACTATCACTCAAAGGAAAATAACAACAATAAAATTGTATACATTATTTAATTCATAATTTCAATAAATTATTGCACATTAATAGCATAACAATTCAAACAATATGCGATCATTCGATGTTAGTTATAACAGGGATGCTATATTACATGTAATATAGCATCCCTGGTTATAATGATCTACAGTGATCTACATGGAAGACTATTAAACATTTAATCAAAGTAGAAAACTTCTCACAGTAATAGTCTTGAAGTTAACAATTGTTCGTAACAAAAGAAACTAGGACAGTTAACGACAGAATCAGTCTACAAATGTCTGAAGCCACAGGTCACACACATATAAATTCAGGTGGATAGAACAATGGCATCAAGGTCAGAAACAATACATACCAGTACATGTAAATATTTCTACTTTGACATCTAAAAATAAAAACAATGGCTGTGCATAGTAGTGATACTATATGACCAACACAAAAGTTTACCATTACAAAATTCTAATGGTTAAAAACAAATTTCAACTCTTTTACATATTTTCTTAAAGAGTACATACAGTAAGTCAATAATCAATTCTTATCCATACAGAAAGCAAAAATGTACACTTCATTCAGACCATGTAAATACACTAATCAAAGCACTGAAAGTACTCACGGAAACTGAACTTACATAGACTTGCACTGCAACATGGAACGGTAACTAGTTGAACAATTATATGGTGGATGTACAAAAAGGAGTACTCTGGACCGCATAAAAATTCAAGCTATCATTCAGTTTCCATTAAATAGATAAGACAATACAAATGTTGTTAGACATGACAAAAACTGAGTCAGTATGATAAAGACATACATGTTTAATCTAAGCCTAAGATATCACAGAGAACAACACAATGTTAAAATGGTCCTAAACATTCAAACACAAACTTAACAAACAAGTCTTTGAGGTATCCTGAATCAATGTTTTAACCGATAACAATCTCCTTCATGAAGAAGATGCCAGACTATCCATCATGGAACTAGCTTGTTTTAATTCTGAAAATAAATACCATTACAAATATATTTTAAAGGCAAATAAGCCAACTCAACTCCAGTCATTAGTTATAATAAATTCAGATAAGTAACAAATCTTCATTTTACACACATCAGTTTTGTATCAACAGTGGTATTCGACAGCTAAGTTAAAATGCTCTTCAAACAATGGAAAACAAGAGAATTAACTATTTACGTTGAAAGATAAACTTAATACTTGTAACTTTTGTATTTATACAAGTGTGGTTGAGCCAAGGATTAAATAACTTGCTAAGACAGCAATTTTTCAACTTTGAAATCTAGACAACCCCTTGTTTGTAAAGAAAAATACTTTATATCTAATTTTAGTCCACTGGTTAGTGTGCTGGACTTTAAGTTTTATAAAGTAATGAAATTCTTACCATTAAGGAAGACTCTAAGTTTATCAGAAGATGCAGTAAATGATACAGGTTCAACAAGACCATCTTCAGCTGATCTCACATTCATCTTAAGCTGTACTGATGGTTCATTGATATCCTGATAAATAATAACTCTAAATTAAACATTCTAACATAATAATGTACATTTTATGTCAACTCTTAATCTAACCATTAAAAACTAAAGTTAAAATGACCACATTGGGTATTGTATGAAAACAGAATAACACATCTGTGTCTAAATTAAACAAAATTTCGAGGGCTCAGTGCAACACTATCGTAACTTGTTCTAATTTCAAAATGAGTTACGACACTCTTGCACTGAACCCTCGAAATACACAAAACCACTATTCTAACAGTACAGTACAACCTATCCAGAGGGGCCTTCTCTTGAGCAACAACCTCTCTGTATATAGTAACAGCATATAGAACAGATATCTCCACAAATAATACTGTTAAAGCATGTTCGTATACACACAAATAACATAGAAAATATCAACTTGTAAGAGAGGCCAAAACGCTGTAAACATATCATTCAACAGTGGAATAAAATGTTAGGGAACATTTTCCTGCTAACTTGTAACAGTCATGTATGTTAAATTACAGACTGCTTGTTGAGAAAACATTAAGGTTATAAAAAAAATGTGATTTACACTATTGAAATTTATTTAGCATTTCTTGTCAGATATAACCTTACACTCTTTAAATAGTGAAATCTGAGAAATTTCAAATATCCAGAGGACATCACTTACAACTAGAAATAGATTTCTATAATTTTGCACAATCAGGTAACTTTTGTTTTAAATCAATGCGTAAATAGCAAAAGAATATCTAGAATGAGAAATAGTTTTTAGTAGTTTATAAAGTTGTTACCTTTAAATGACTTGAACTAATGATGTAATCCACTCTCCATTCAACACTTTCTAACTGTGATACTGTAATAAAAACAATGCAAAATCAAGATATTTGCAGGGTACTCACTAGAGGGCAAAAGTTAAGGGTAAAAATGGCCCTTAGCTGCTAATAATTTGAACAGTCAACACAATTTCCTACTCTTTAATTATAGTAAATCTGACCCTTTGGTATGTATTCTCAATTCGGTAATTTCAAGAGTCGAAATGCCATTTTGTCAAACGAAATCCTTGTATTAGGTAGGTGAGCATATGCAAAACCTAGAAATAAATATCTTGTTTATTTAAACTTGAAATGATGTATAATACAGGCAAAATATTATAAAAAATTCTTTAAAAACCAACTTAACATATTCTTGCAAAAAGTCTAATTCACACAAATATCTTTTCAGAACAGATTTTTTTCATTAAAAAGCACCTTTTATCATTACAAGCAATAGAAATGATCAACAAATAAAGTAGAAATGACTTTAATTGCTATTTCAATACTAAGTAATCAAAAATACTACAAGAACACTCTTTCAAGTCAGCATCATGATTCATTACATGGATTTACTTACATTTAAGGCTATCTTTTCTAAACTGTTCCTGCAAATTAACAAGGTTGTCTCCGTAGGACTTAGCTAATGATGTAGTATGTTCTGTAATTCAAATAATTCAACAGTAATAAATACAAATGTAGTAAATATCACACATAGTTATTCTGGTTTTTATTCACTTTGGTCAAATGTTGCATCAGAAACCAGCATTAATATTCAACTTTTCCAGCTTTTACAATGGAGAAAGACCACTTGTATACAACTGGGTAAAAGTAAAAACCAACTGTAAGCTAGCTCAATATCTTTCCGGCAGTATTAGACTTCCTTATATGTGAAATTAGTAAAATGACCAAAAAGTAAGATATGTTTAGGTAAATAAATTTTGTATTCAGATATAATTCATAACAACAAGATGATATCTGTCAGTACTGAGATTTCTAATTTTACCTTTTGGCAAGCCAAGCTGTTGAAGTTCGTTTGATAATGAGTCACCATCTACATTGTACTTTGCAGCACTGGCGATAATAAAATGTAGAGCAGCTATGCTGGCTTTCACATCCCCTTCCTCTGTAACATAAATACACATTGTATACATATAGTTTTGTAAGAGAAAATTTCCTGGTATAAAAGGTCCACTGAGGCATTATCTTTAACAAATAATTCTTAAATATGATGAAATACTGAAAAATATATGTATGGCTTGAAAAGACAGAATTATTTCATCATTTGAGGCGAGTCATAATTTTTCATTTGTTTATTTTATTTTATGTGGGGAGGCAATAATTAGAGAAAGGTCATCTTTTAAGGAACATTCAATACTCACCAGGTATAGTATATCTGAGTGCAATGTAGTCTTATTATACATATTTTACAATAAGCACACATTGCAGAAAGTTTTAAGTCTGAGTATAGTACTAGATATGTACTGAAATACATGTATTCACAGAGCATTGATTGACACTTAAGACACTGGTTTATATATTTTTGTACATTTTTCTGAAGTACATGTACTCAAATGTAAAAATAATTTAAATGTAGTCTAAAACTATTCTACAAGTAATTACTCAGTCTTTGAATTAATTTTTTGTGACAGGTTGCCCGACTATATACTTTCTATATACTAAGGAAACTCTCTAAAACTAGGTTGTCCGTCAAAAGACTTAAAGAAGGGAAAAAATCCTTTCGGGCAGGGGGAAACCCACTAATTCAAAGACTGATTACTATTTAGCACAGTAAGGGTGGTTTGAAGGAATTATCAAGCTTTATAAAGAAACAACCTGAATTGGGGCCAAAATAAGTAAGTTTGAAAGAAATTTATGTTTTCAAAAATGTTTAGCCAATCGGCCAATGATCAGAAATTTTTGTTGCTTCATTGAATACAAACAAATGGCGTTCTAAAAATAGTTAAATTGTACAGATACCAGTACCAGAAAATTTTTCAGGCATTAATGATTTATCATCATTAGTTCAACATATATATAAGTAGAACAGGCTTACCCCCACCCCTATACCACCTGTAAATTTTTCTCGAGAGATTTACAAGTTTGTCAAGAATGACTCCCACAATAATCCAATCAGAAGAAAATAACACCATTACATATAAATCAAGATGATAAATTAAATATAAGAATAAGTCTTTTTACAAACCAAATTTTGCATCAGCTGTTAACTTGTAAACTTTCCCATACTGAAAAAAAAAACACCATAACACCACCATAATATCATACTTAAATTCAAAACAGCCCACAAAATAAGAGCGAAAGGCACTATGATTAAATTTGTTTATTTATCTGTGGTTTAATGGCCCATTTAGTAGCTATTGTCATTTCAGAGCCACCCCAGAGTGAGGAAGATACAGGAGGAGCACTAATACACACTTCATTCATGTCATGTGATTTTCTTAACACAGTATCGGCTCAGTAGATTGGACATGTATATATCTATATAGGGATATTGAAAACTGAAAAGGCATCTCTGAAATATTCATTATTGACAGTCGTAGCTGAGATTCGAACACACAACCTTTCCTTTAGTAAGCAAGCGTGTTACCAATCAACCAGTGATCACCCCCATATGATTAAAATACATATGTAGCGCCATTATTTTTGGTAGAAAATATTGTGACAAAGATATTTCATGTTACTTTCTAATTTCAGTATCAATTCAATATGCATGCAATTATGTTGACATATTTTTTGTTTTTTACTTTAAAAATTCAAATTATTCTAACTAGTTATGCCAGAAATCAAATACATTGAATGGCAAATTTAAAATGAGGACTGCAGGCACTCAATATAATTTTTTGTTTACTTACATCAATTCCTTGACAAAGCATGTCTTTTATCACCTGCACACAAAGCAGCTTCATTTTCACAGATGTCTAAAAGGCAATGTACAGAGAACATGAAGCATTATACAATTGTTGTTAAGAAATTAAATCAGATCATTATTTACATTCTGATCACTTGGATTGAACGATGATTGAATGAAATTGAAACTTTTTTCAAATTGGAAGTATCAAATTGCAATCTCATGATTTTGTAAGTACTTGAAAACAAACATAAAACATGTCTAGGTAAACTTTTATTATCATGATGATGAAGTCAAAGTATTAAATCAGATACAGAATAAGGGTAAATGGGTTACAACATTGTTGTCAGCAAACATGTCTGAAATCATAACCAATTTATTATTTATACTTCATAACCAAGTTGACAGTTAATACAAAGTGAAATATATTGGACATGACTTCAAAAAAATATAACAGCTTTAATACAATAGATCACAGAAGAAATATATTATAAAAAATCACAAGAATCTAATGGCTGGATGACTTACAATTCTAGATAGTGTACTTATTTCAGCCAATACCCAGTCCGGGCAATCCAAATCGCCACAGAATCGAAACCTCTGAAATAAACTATCACTTTTATAATGGAAAACACATTTGGAACTTGTTGTAATAAATGTTTGTTTTTAGTAATGAGGTTATCTTAAACAGAAAATGTCTTATTCAGAAAAATGAGACATGTGCGCTTATCCAAATATGTATATAAGTCCTTGTCAAAAGACATTTTAAGTTAATATCCGAAATATGGGAAGCAAGTTAAAACGCCCCCAAATCAGAACGCCCCCCAGTCAAAACGCCCCCATTTTGGTCAAAACTCCCCCATCGAAAAGTTAAAACGCCCCCATTTGGTCAAAACGCCCCCATTATGTATGCGTATATTTAAATATTACTGTGTTATTTATTAATTTCCATTGAAGTATTGGGGTGTTATGACCAAACTTGATCTGATGGAAAATGAAAGATAAGAAAGATGTAAAAGTTTAAATTTCAAATTTAATTCATAGATAATTGCAACAAATAACGGAGACAGTATGTCATAATAAACAAAACATGTACGCATAACGGAAATTAATACAAGTACAATGAAGAACACAAACACAAATAAATTAAATACAAATATACTACTGACAAACGAAAAACACAAAAGACACTAATGATCGACATACACATGCAGCGTTCACATAATTCACAATCACATAAAAACACATAATACATTTCTGCGTTCACATTCACTATTTTCACATACAATACATTTCTGAATAACACATCACGTCGATCATTCTTCATCAACAGTGTGATCACGCAGCACTCTATGCCCGTGTATACAGGAAACTTTCTTCAGGAGTCCAGATGTTGTGAGATCTCCTGAAGAATACAGATCTCATGCCAGGAATAATCGTGCCTGCATGGATCTGTACGATTTCCGTTGTAGTCGTCTCAATGACAATTCAGACACAAGGTGTACGTGATAAGAGAACTGATTCTTACCAGGAACGATCGTTTGGTATGAAATTACGTTGAGATTTTCTTGAAATTGTAAAACTCGAATAACAAACAAACAACAAAATTTAATGAATGTAATTATAATATTAATTTTTACTATTTAGTAAAAATAAGAGTGTCTGCACATTTATACAAGATATAGGAGATAGAACTGATACACGGAAAAACCCGTGCAATCCAGTCACAATACAATATAGTGCGATACAATGGAGCAGTCAGATATATCACATAAATTTTAGCACGATACAGTGATATAGCCTACTTAGCTATTTATTTGACAAAATACTTGTATCATATATGATATATAAAAAGAATACATAATTAGTTTTCATTTAAATAACATTACGCCTATGCAATATAATTGCAATTCATGTTATAAGTAATTCTAAAATAATAATAATCTAGAGAGTCACTTGCGTTATTCGTTTTAAAAGCCCAACTATTTGGATTGTAAATTTGAAAAGTACACAGCTCATCATAGATTTTTCAAATGATTTTTGCCAAAATTTTACAGATGTTTCCACAGCTTTTATATAATAATGGAAATCTTTTTTCTGGTTACCATTCTTTGAGAATTATTTTGTATGCTAGTATGTAAAATGAATATTGCGTCATTAGTTGATCTTTTGTTGAGAACATTGATCAAAATTAAATCATTATTAGGCGTTACTCGTATAAGAATAAATGTTATTATTAAAAGTTAATAAAAATGATCAGACACGTATATAAGCAACAATAAGCAAAATTTCACGTACTACAGTCATGGATGCAGATGCTATATACATATTTAATATGGAATTGTCCATTTTCAAAATATTGAAAAAAAAAATTTACCTGTACCACAAGTACGGTACTGCCAACCCTCACAGCGTTCACACTGAATGGCATGCTGTCTTTCACATTTACATATTTACATACCTTTATTTCTCTCAATACATGCAATATACATAGTATAAACATGTAAACATGAGGTATTACATTCATGCAAAAGGGTACGAGGCGTAAAAATACATACATATATATACATACATGTTCACTAAAGCAATTTCATTTAGGTAGGTGTAACCAAATTCTGTTAAATTCACTTTATATTTAAACTGATATAAAAAAAAAATGTTAAGAATGTTTCTTTTAAAATGATTTCTTTCTTTATTCCTTTTTATTATTATTATTTTGCCGGAGAGTCGCCTGATTCTAAATGTGGTTAGATTTTAAGAGCAAAACAAATTTTAATGACCATTACTAGGTACAAGGAGGCATACTAGTAGAAGAAACACAGACGGACGGACAAGAAAAATATCATACATGTACGTACATAGTTGTATATACTGTACGTATATACTCACATATATAATTAATAATAAAACATAATTGAACATACATATTACAAACATGTTAATTTCTTATTCCTGACAGAATACATTTAATGAATTTACATAACTTAATATTTTCTATTTGACTACTGGTCGACATAAGTTGTTCAAATTTGTACATGTTAGGCCTTCTTAAAAAGTATGGTTTGATAAATCGTTTTCTTTCATTTGTATATTTGGTACATTCAAAAAGGTAATGAAATTCGTCGCCTATTTTATCAGGACAATGGGAACAATATCTTAGATTACTTGGGATTCTATGCCAGTTTCCAATTTCTACAGGTAAACGATGATTTCTTGTCCTAAATCGAATCATATATATAAGTAAGTTTGGTGGAGTTGTCTTCAAGTAGTTTTCGAAGCCAAATGATTTCTTAAATATTTTATATACTTTACTCTTGTTAGAATTTTCTACAAGAGAGTACCATTCCGATAAAAAATAAATCTTTGAGTTTTTGTTTAACAGTTGCTTTCAGCCAATTGACATTTACAAAATTATCATTATTCCACATGTTCATTAGTCCACATTTGATAAGTATTTGTCTAATTTGATAAAACCACGGAAATTTCTTTTTTAAGTAAACAGTATTTATATGTCTAGCTAACTCATACAAATTTCTATAAATAATTGTAGACAATTTCACAGGAAAATCTTCATTTTGAACGTGCTTACTGCACACAGATAAGGTCCACTCATGACTATAACACTCACTTACACTCAATGTATTAATTAAGTCAATTGTTGGATTATTAATTAACATACCATCTACATGATTACTCGTATAAGCGTTCATTGGGAGGCAAACCTTTATTTAATTATCACACTATTTATGTCCGTAAATCATTGATTGAAATATGTGTTCGATTATCAATGCATTAAAATACTTAAAGGCGATAATTACCATTAGTTAGGTAAATAATCGTACATGCGTTAATTGAGTGCTAATATATACTATTGTACGTATATCACAATTTAAGTAAGTGCATTATCAACTAAATTATGTGTTGAATTATCAATCAAATACTTTATTTAAATAAAAAATATCAAATATATTTAAAATTTATAAAAATAATCTTATATACTATACGCTACAATTGATTATTGGTATACGCTAGTTTAGGTCAACAAAGAGTAATACTCACTCACACACACACACACCAAAATACAAGTCTATTAGCTATACACGTTTATTCAAAACAACAATATAATTCCATCAAAGTATTTATTGCATATATACATTTAAAGGGAATATTCTGCAAGTATTTGAACGTCAAAAAGTCAATTTTAAAACGCCCCCATCCATCAATAAAACCATATTTGGTTCACAAAATATGCAATTTATGTTCAGTTTAATCTAAAAATACACAAATAAAACAAACAATAAAAAATATATTTTCAAATTAATGGGGGTGTTTTATGGGGGTGTTTTGACCATTGATGGGGGTGTTTTGACCAAAATGGTGGTGTTTTGACTTGGGGGAGTTTTAACTTGGGGGCGTTTTGACATGAAATCCGAAATATGTCACTGATCTGACTTCTATGTCACTTACTTTACATCAAATATAACACATTCAGTTCATTCAAATGACTGCATTCCAGCATCCAATAAATGATATTACTGTTTCTAAACGATGTTTGACGTTGATACAAACAAATACAAAGTTTTTACTTCACAATGTTGAGAAAAATAAAAAAATATACTCCTACCATTTTGAAGAGTAAACTGGTTCCCGTTGACTTGTGTGTACAAAGCCAACAGGTACGGCCTAAAATTTCCAGGACACTGATTGGTCAATTTCGATCGGAATCCGGGCAGAATTCTGCCCGGGGGATCTCGCGAGACTTTGCATTATCGATGCACATTTCGCGCGTAATTTAAATAATAGATAAAGATTAGGGAACTGGATAGTTATTTTCTGATCTTGGTCGTTGGAACACTTAATTAAGTAGCATTTAAATACACACAACGTATACTTAAATGTATTTTGAAATAGAATACCGACCCTTAAAAAAATATTTTTAAAATCGAGTACTCGATCACGGTGGGTGTGGTAATTTTTTTTCACTTATGTAGATTTTTATAATTTTTATTATTATTCGTTGAACTGTCAAAAAACATTAATCACCGGACACAATTGCAACTTTTTGAGTGTTACAACCTGATCTTATATATTCTTATAAAATTCATATAAATATGGGATGCCAATAATAAATTTAAAAGTCGTGCCCAATCTGATTCTGGACTACGTGTTTTAAAATTAATTAATGCAAACAGTATAGTTGCTCATCAATTGACCAGTACATATCATTGTCTCAATTTCAATACATGCATTGATAAAATCAAGATAAGTAGCCAATTAAGAAGTTGTTATGCAATATTACGTAACACGACCGCCTCACTTCCTGGACCCTTATAAGGGAGAAATATTTTATGGATCATTTCACCGAAGGGGGTCAATATATTCTTTGGCATTTGTGCCTGATACCATGTTAAATTTACAATATACAGCATAGATCATAATCTTAATTACTCCTAATTTAGTTCTGTGAAGTCAGATGTTAACGAAAAGAAATTAAGTAACAAAAGAATTACTTAAAACGACACTTGACATATATACTGATAAACATTTTGTATATAAGATATATATTTTAATTGTAAATAAAGAAAAATATGTTTTAAAGGAATTAATACATATTAGACCGAACTATGCATATTATATATTTATACATATGCTTTTTAAAAAAAAGAAAATCATTTAAACAATAAAAAAATAAATCAAGGCATTAATTGATATTTTCAAGATATGTATCTTTGATATGTTATTTGACTATACTGTAACGAATATTCACATAATAACTTCTAGTATCTATATTTTGTATTCAAACATTAGCACTAACATCTCCGCGTACATTATCAGATGTACGGAAACCCCCGATATTTCACGAATGAACAGCAACCAATGAAATAGCTAAAACGGATTGACCAATCAAAACGCTGGAAAATTTAGACCGTACCTGTTCCTTTGGTGCACTGCATCATGGAACGGGAACCAGTTTATTTGAAGAGTTGATGTTGCAACAAACCCTAAGTAGTAGATGTATCGCAAAGAGCACTTCGGCAGCCATATCTTTTGAGTGTAACGACGAGACTAGAAATGGAGAAATTGAAGACTGTTATTAGTATGACATTTATTAGAGCTATGGTATCAGCAAGGTTTTTGCAAATTAAGCGATTTTTTCACGCTATCATGAAAAATATGTGTTTACAAGACAGTAAAATCCGTCTAAAGAAATGAAAAGGTATCGTGATTTCTTGACTTAGAATACTGTTTAATACTGTTTAAAATGACACAAGAACCAAACCTACAGAACTTGATGAAATAGGTGTATTTAGCGAGGGTAGTTTTGACAACTCCATATTTCATTCAATTTCATAACATACTCAGTGTACTGACTCAAATTCGACTGACCCTTGGCCTTCTTCGAACCACATTATATGCAAGGGCTATTGTGAAATATGTTCAAGATAAGAAGACGCATATGTCCATCCCCTCTTATAGTCTAGACTTCGTTTTGATGGAGGACATCATGATTGTAATGAATTAGTAAAACGATGGTTCGTGATAGTAAAGCATAATATTTTAAAGGCGACCAAAAGTTGAAAAAGACGCTTGACTGCCTCAGTGTTTGGGAGTTCAATAAATCAGGTATTGTTCTAATGTTCTTAGACATCTGCCTATTTGTATGTGCATGTTTATAACTATGGATAGCAAAAGCACTACAAGGGAATTTAATACAATATATTATTAACCATCATGTTGTTGCAATATTTGCAACCAACCTTTCATGATTTAGTTTCTTATTTATCAATGTTTTAGCTCATGATCTATGTATATAGCTTCGGTATCTGGTCAACTCGTACTGTTGTCAACACGTACTGTAGTCAACTCGTACATGAATTTGGTCAACTCGTACCGTATCTGTGGTCAACTCGTACATTACCAAGTTAACTCGTACATTAGTCAATTCGTCCTTTAGTATAAATGTTATAGGATTACTTTATATATGAAGAATGACCTCGAAATCATGGTTTGGACAGGAAAATGCATTTGAGAAGACATCTGATAAGAAATTTTACAACATGAATATGGAATAAATAATTGGAGTTCAATAGCATTAATTGTGATTAACGTTAATTGTGCACATGATTATACATTGGTCAAATTTAAAATAACTGTTATAATTATAGCTGTAGTCCGAGTGTGTTTGTTAATGGAATCTTTTATTAAAGTGTTAAATAATTTTAATTGTCAGCATACCGACTTATTCTATAAACTTTACAATACAATTTATGATAAAAGTAATGATACTATAACATAAAGAATGTTTGTGTTGTTCAAAGCGTTAATTGTGTTTAGTGGTCAGAATAAAGAATTTTAATCATGATTAATTAAATCAGTATTTTGTTGAACTTGATAATATAAGGATAAACTGCAACTAATTATCGAGATGCATAATGAGTCGAAATTTTAAATGATGCGGCATTTGCTAATCCCTTTGATTCTTTAATTTGGTATTTGTCACACATCACATAATTGCATTATGAGCAAATGAAAAGGCAATTAATCTATCATAATTTGATTGTTAGCCAATGATAAGTAAGTCCCTCCATTAATTTTTTTTATATTTTTTTTTAATAATGCAAAATAGAACGTTCTGAGGAACAACTTTGATGAATTATTAATCGTATTGTTTTATTTACTACATTTGTATTTTATTTTAATGATTAATATTACAAATAATGTTCATTGCTTTAAATCACTCCTACAGTCGAATTCATAGTCAAGTTCCGCCCGCCTAGGCGAACTAATAATGTCAAAATTCAGATTTTAGAAATCAAATCATGTGATTTCATTAGCATCTCAATATTCATCATTGTTTTGTGATTTACTCTCATTACCACATTCTGTTCAATTTCTCTGGATTATATGTACGTCTAGAATTTATAACTCAGTCCATTGTATTTATTCTCGTCCAGCAAACAAACAAATATATCCTTCCTAAAGTGCATACTAGGGTAAGTTATGTTAAATGACATTACTATCGCAATGAGTTACATGTTCTTTAATATTGTTATACTTATACACTAGTTTCGTTTATATTTATATTACAACAGTCTAATTATCTTGACAGAGTTATTCTCCCTCATCAAAAATATATTCATCTAATTCATTTCTTTTCCTCATACTGTACGTATGTTACATATCTGAGAGAATAAAGTTATGTTCTGTTCTAATAAAATTTATCTGTAAAGATGTGCCGTGATTTACTCGATTTATTTTTTTGCAAATAATTGGTCAGCTGAAAGTGACATAAAAGATATAATTAATCCTGTACTTAAAGATATTTTTATAAGTGAAAATAGAACTGGTATAGCAAAATAACACGACGTTGTTGTTTTGAATCTTTCTAATTCGCTTTGCTCAGACGAAAATAAATTATCTACCGATCACTTTAAGTTATCCAACTTATGGAATTAAAAAATATCAAACTCTAAAACTTGGTTCTTAGGACAATGGTTTTGCATAGCTTGTACATGTCATACATAACAACTCAAAATTCAAATTTCCGTTCAATATCTTCATGTTTAATCAAGTCAGGGATGCAGCATCCCTGATCAAGTTCAAGACACATCAAGATCGACTGTATTTCTTGTTTGAATGTTTCGTAGTCTGAAACATCGGATATAATATGCCAAAAACAAATTACATTTTGTAGGTACATTCCCAGCAAACACAGTAACGTTGTGACAACGTTGCGACAACGTTTTGCATAACGTTGTGACAACGTTTGGAATAACGTTGCGACAACGTTAAAGTGTGGAGTCGTGTAAACGTTGCGACAACGTTGTGGCACAACGTTGTGAAACAACCAAACCACAACCAAACCAAAACCTGTTAAAAGCTCAGTGGTAAGTTGGTTGCACTTCGGTGCCAGCAATGCGACTGCGATTCACAGTCGTCACAGTTGCTGACATTCAGTGCTGGGTGATATCCTAACTTGGTTTTGTTCACAGCAGTATTAGCTTCGACTGGGTGCATTGGAGCTAATGAACCCTGCCATATGCTCAGTTGGAAATCTTTCCATCCACTCCAGGTATCGGCTTTTTTAGATTACTGTAAATTACTTAATATCTGTGAGGTCTTATTTTCGTGAATTTTTATCACAACTTTCGCGAGATCTTGAATTTGCAATGAAGCTTATTTAAACTTTAAGTAAGTAATGCTGTTTATATTTTACCAATTTTTTTATTCGAGACATTAGCCATTCACGAAAATAAAACCCACAGGTATATTTGTCAATTTACAGTATCTAAACAAATAAACATTTACCTTTGAAAACACTTGGTTTAAAAATTTAAGCAAATCAAAGTAATATTACTAATACAAATATTTAATTCAATGTCAAATCATATAGTTACAAAATGGAAGGCAAACAAAAGAACATTGAACTGAATTTTATGATGGCAAGTGTTCCGAGTTTCAAACAAAAACTTGATTAATAATTCAAGCAAAACAATAATCATGTACCCTACTTTCTCTACTGAGTCATCTTAATATGGTAAACGAGTAATCCATGTTTCAAAACAATAGTTTTAATCGATACTTTAAGAAAACAATAGCACCACAAGCAGTACCCACTCTTGTTTGTTAAGGGCAATAAGTGCTGCCATTCCTTTCGTTCATTTAAAGATTTTCTTCAGGTCTAAATCAATTTTGAAGTAAATTTTCAGAAAAAGATAAACAAGAGGGCCAAGATGGCCCTTTATCGCTCACATGTCAATCACTGCTCACTCATTAAAACATTGTTTTGAACCGGTGACCTAGTTTTTGACCCCAGATGACCCATGTTAGAACTTGTCTTACATATGAATAAGACAAACATTCTGACAAAATTCATTGAAGATCCAATCAAAACCATGAAAACTACAGCATAGACAAGGTTTTCCTAAGATTTGACCTTGTGACCTCGTTTTTGACCCAGATGCCCTTTGTTCGAATTCGTCTTGCATATCATTAAGACAAACATTCTGACAAGGTTTGGCGGAGATACAATCAAAATTTGACATCTACAGTGTTAACAAGATTTTCCTAAGATTTGACCTAGTTTTTACCCTAGGTGACCCATATTTGAACTTGTCCTTCATATCATTAAGACAAACAATCTGACAAGGTTTGGCCAAGATCCAATTATAGGCATGACATTTAGAGCTTTTATAAGATTTTTACCTAAGATTCGACCTGATGACCCAGTTATTGACCCCGGCTGACCCATGTTCCACCTTGACCCTCAAATCATTGAGGTAAACATTCTGACAAGGTTTGGTGAAGACCCAATCAAAACTGTGACATCTACAGTGTTAACAAAGTTTGCCTAACCTGGTAACCTAGTTATTGACCCGAGATGACCCATATTTGTACTTGACCGTTATATCATTAAAACAAACAATTTGACAAAGTTTTGTGAAGATTCAATTATAACTGTGAAATCTATAGTGTTAACATGGTTTTTCATAAGATTTGACCTAGCGACATAGTTTTTGACCCAAGATGACCCATGTTCAAACTAGTTTAAGATATTATGAAGACAAACATTCTGACAAGGTTTCATGATGATCCAATCAAACCAGTGACTTCTAGAGTGATCAAAAGGTTTCTTTCAATCACAATGACATTTTTTTCATGTGTAATTCACTAATTGTAGACAGTAAACAGCACATTCAACTGTTTGTTGCTCTATATTTAATGGATAAAGTAGACCTGTGTTCTGTACATACATCAGGAACATAAAGTACATGTTGTATTCGTTTTTTCATATATGCATGTTATACATATAATGATATTCATACATGTATGCCATATCTTCAGACTGTCAATAAAGTTGAGATTTGCTTCAGAAGCGTCATTCTTAAGTGAGATTTAGGTTAAAATAAGTTTTTTTTGCATGCGAGATGGCGCTTTATGCATGAAAAAATGCCTCTATTTACACCCATGAATAAATGCATCCTATGATGTATATCAAATAAAATAAAGTCAAAGTAGGTTAAATAGAATTTATTTATCAATGCACATCGTACTCTTTAGCAGCAAATAACATGTTATATTCAAAGTATCCTCACAATCACATTGAAAAACGCAGCATCAAGTCATCTGCAGCACATTATAATTCATATATGCTTAGATATCATGATATTGTCTATATAATATTAATTATGATATATAACACTCATTGAATATTCTTACTAGTTCTACTAATTACTGGCACTTCAAGCTGCTTTCAAAATTGCATTGTTTTGCAGATACATGAACCGGTCAAACTCCTTCAATCCTTGATAATATCATAGCATCATTTTCCTTTGGTGTCATAACACAGATTTACCCAGTGATCAGTTTGTATTTTCCTTAATGGACGAAAGCTCTCTCTATCAGTCTACGGCAAAATTTGGGATATAGTTATTGCCGTAAGAGCAACTTTATTGATATGTTCATGTTGTAGTTAACCACTGGACTGGGCAGAGTTTGTTCTAAATCGGATGTATCAACCCAGAAACAGGCTCGGTTTCTCTGAAAAATTCGAAGCTCTTCATTGGTCACAATTTGGTGAAAGAAAGTTTTCTTCTGCTTCTTCATAATTTCCTTGTTGTTGACCTCTGGTGCCAACTTCTACTCCAGGTTAAAAACTGAAACAAGATATACAATATTTAAATTTCAGCATGACAATGAAGTAAACATCTATAAGATACTGAAACCGGTCTTTGAATTAGTAATTTATGACAGGTTGCCCTCCAATATACTTTATGAAGAAAACTTATCTTAACCTGTCCAGGACAACCAATTTTTTATTCGGACAACCAAAATTTTGGTTTCATTAATAAATCAAAACAAAAGCAGCTAAAATTGTTGTTTGAGACAACCACATTTCAAACCTTAATTTCACAGACTGCTCAATGTAACTGTTAATAAATAATATTATTTTACGGTTTACCCCACCCACTGCACTGGTCATCTAAATTTAATCTGACCATTCAGAAATCATTCAACAAACAGATTATATCACCCAATCAATAAATATGATTATTAAAGAGAACTTACCGTGGTTACAAACAATAATATCTTCATGTATTTATGTATAGATCACTGAAAAGTGGATGATAATTTCTGTAGTCAATCTCCTAGCAGAGTTGTCGTTCGTTATCTCTCAAAAGCTATTTTCATTGCGATAGGTTCGAATGATATTTTTCCGTAATTATTTCGTTGATTTCAAATTAAGTTGTTTAACGTACTATACCATCATTAGAATTTAATATTTTAGTATGTTTAGGTACGATGTATCTTCTTTTTACTTTAAAAGAAACGTTAATTCGAATATACCGATCCTGATTCTTGAAATTAACCGTTGGAAATTAACGGGTACGCGCGCGCGCCGAATTGGTCAAACATTGGAAACAACATTAGTTTTAAAGCTTTTGGTGGATTTGAGTGATAAATGGAATCATATCTGCCAGTGTCTGGTGTTTTACATTAAAATCGTGGCCATTACGCACAAGGTAAGTATTTTTTTATTGTTTTGGCCACAAAATCTTGGTTTTAAAGAATGTCGGACGAAGCGTACCACTACCGGAACGTAACAGGGTTAAGCGTACCAGTTCATTAGTTTTGATAGGCAAAGCATACCACATATGTATTATAGAAATATGAAACATGTAATTAAAAATGTATTAAATCAAGATGCGTTTTATATAATGTCTGTCATTGTCTGACGAATAAACAATATAAATATTTTTTATAAAATCATAATGAGGCCTAAATTAAAAGATTGTTTGTTTGCCGCTGCCGGCCGACCCAACAAAAATCCGCCGGTCCAAAGAATTTTTTTACTAAAAAAATAATGCATTTTTTTCATTACTTATGCGTAATATTTCTTTCGTGAAGTCAAATGCCATTTGGTTTCTTCGACACACGTGCTTACAGTTGTAAATTTGACATCCTTTATTCCGTCGACAACCCATAAGCACGTGATTGGCGATGTCGCGAGAATTAAGTAAATCTTAACATGATACTAATTCAGTAATCTTTTTACAATTTAACTTGCTCGAGTCCTAGGACTCGCAGGACTAAAAATCTTTGCGTCCCAATGTTTGAAGTGTGAGTCCCAAATTTTGTGATTTAAATGGATGTAAATATTGCCCATCCAACGAAGGATGACAACAATATTGTTCAGTACGATGATTTGTCTGCAAATTGCTTTCTCCAACGATTGCAATTCCAAATAAACACAGAGCCGCCCTTTTCTCGAGGACGATGTCACATATCTCATTGTTATCAGAAAAATATCTTTTATCGCATAGATTAGAAACTTAGTCAAGTTTTTCGGTCTGAGACTGACAGAAACCTGGGCATCCAATTAATTTGTCAAGATGGAAATCCCAATCATGAAATAAAAAGCTGGCGAATGTTATCAAACAAATGAATCATTGTCGCAGTTAAAACACATTTGTACACTGGTAGCGGAGTTTTATATATGCCGGGTACAGGGCGAAAACATATATCTATTTATAGTCATTGCTTAGACTGTGTCGCTTCATTCATTTTAGCTACGTATCTCGGCACTCTAATCAATAAACCAGTCCACAATTTACATGTAATATTATTTCGCAATGTGGAAATTTAGAAACTTCGATAATGAACAAAAGCAGAGAGATTTAAGGCTCGTCACTCAGAAATTATATGCGTCCTGCGGATGCACATACAAATGAAAACATGCATCCATGGTAATATTTTTGCATCCTGGATGCAGGATGCAGAGGTAAAAAAATCACTGCTAATTTCTCGCCAATAACAGCGTTATTCACACATCATTTAATTGCGCTGTTGTGAAAAAATTATTACCTGATAAGTGTGAAAAATTAGCGTTGACACAAATTATAATCAACAAGTGTTAATTGAGAACTTAATAGTGCGGAGTTGATGAGCTTTAATTAATCTGTCAGCTTTCGTATATTATTGCGCGAAATAATATTACATGTAAACAGTGGACTGGTTTTATTGATAGAGCACCGAACTACATAGGTAAAATGAGAAACTGCGACTCGGTCTAAATTCTGGCCCCGGTACTCGATATATAAAACACTAAAAATAGACATATTAATCTCGCCCTGTACGTAACGCTGCATATGTAAAACATGGCTACACAGTTTACAAAATCGCTTAGCAATTCACCGGTTTTCTACATATTTACTTCAAGAATGGGATTTCCTACTTCACAAAATACAATCAAATGCCTGGATTTCTGTCCGTCTTGGCCGACGGATATTGTAAGTGTTAACTTATCATGTGACTGTTTTCGGAAAATGAACGGTCAACAAAAAGCGAAAGTAGAAGAAACATTCTCAATAAATATCATTTTAGCTATTCGAGAGTCGGCTTCAGACGTTCGCGAATCACCATGACCCTTAGCGAAGTCCTAAAACGCGATGAATAGCGACATTGCCAATTACCAAGGACTTATATACATACATACGTATGTGTATAAGTCCTTGCAATTACGAACGCGGTTTTTGGACAAATCACCCTATGTGGGGATCGTCTTGTAGGCGATTATATAGTATAGTATAGTATATATATAAAAAAGAAAAGATTTTACCTACCTACCGACCCAACCCAAAAAGTATGGGTCGGAAGTGGCAAACAAACAATTAATTAAGGGTGGCCTAAGTGAGTGTTTAACAGTTTAAATAAGATAATCATAGACACAAACAAATGTTGTTGTAACTAACTAATAATATCATTCTCTATTTATTATTACAGTACAACATATGTGGTATGCTTTCACTTATTTTCAATAAGTCGATCCCATTAGACAGTAGACTAATAAAAAATGCATTAATTGTAATAAATTTTAATCAGACAGCTGATAACTTATGTTAAATTTGCCAAGGGCAAGGGGGGATTCAATACGGAAACAAAATCCTTGGGTAAGGTCAGTTCTGGAAGAAAACCGTATTTTATATGAAAAATAATGTTAGTGAGAGAATGGCGCTTTGTAACAGCGCCGACTATAGGACTAACAGGTTAAAAAAGCCTTGCCACAAAGACTTTTAAGTTATAAGTTGCCATTTCTATGACAGGTTTTCTAATCGAATCGGGTTTTTTCACAGGTAGGGGAAGGGGCTTTTTTCCTTAAATTTGGGGAAAATAACTCATAATTTTTGCAAAAGGGGAAGAGAACATTTTGATTTTAAAGAATTTAATGGCCCCTGCTATAGAAGGAAAAAAAGCCCTGAGAATAGTCAAAATATTCTTTTTGTAATGGATCTATGCTGATAAAACTAGAATATTTTTCATTATAGACAAGAAAATCGGAATATCGGAAACAATGAAGGAAACTATCCACTTTGGAAAAAAAAGTAAAAAGGCAGAAAAAAGCAAAATGCTGCTGTGTCGCTCTTCGTGTCGTGATCAGTCAAGCACATCTTCAGAGTCGCCAACATCAAATAGAAAAATATACCAAGTAAACAGTAAGTGATGGTGCTTCAGATTGACTAATATAATGAAGATACACTTATTACATCATTTTTAATAACATACATATACTTTATAGTAAGCGACATGTAATTCAAGTCTGAAAGCTGTTTCTTGATTTTTATTTTTATTTATCAATCATCCGACCTATTTCCATTGAGAGGTGGCTTATACCTTCATATATCCTCGTACCAAGTAGGACAGGAGAGGTGGTACACATGCATATGGATAATAGATACCTAGACTTGCATGACAAAACTTAGTTTGTCAAACAGTGTTAACTGATTTAACTAACCAAGTCCGAAAGCTATTGAATCATGCTTTTTTGTCAATCTTCTCTCGTGTATTAATCATAATGAAACCAACTCATGTGGAATATGATTGCTTTAGAACATGTTAGACCTACATTTTTACCATTGTTTTAACAATCATTTTGTTTCCCTTTTACAAATTACAGCATGAATAATATAGTACATTAGATGTCAAAGATGTTGACACCACATGTCGTTTAGTGATGAGCTTCACAGGGTTTGGTCAGTAAAGGAAAGAAAGGGATTCTCAGGGAAGAAGAGGTTGGAAGAACTGGCTATATGCAAATCAATATTAAGTAAGTTGTCCTTTATACTGAAGTAAGTTTCTTGTTTGTTTGTTGTTGTTAAGAAAAAATGGTAGGTAATTTGGTAATTGAAAAAAAAAACATTTTCAAAATTAATATTGATTATTTAAATCAGCATGACTGATTTAAGTATTTTTTAAAGAAAATTAATATAAGAAAAATTGGCCGTATATTCTCGATCCATTTTTTCAGTCTCATAATTTGTAGTTTTATCTAAAACATTATCAAGCTAAAATTCAGATTCAGAATCTATTTCAAATAGCTGTTTCGGATAGTTCTTAATCCTGTTTGTGGTTTAATTAGTAGAATTTAAAGTTTTGAAGAAACAAGTGTACGAATCAGGAACATCCACACATGTGCACAAAGCATACCTAAACTAAAACTAACATGGGGACAAATTTTTGCACATTCAAATTTTCTTTTTAAATACAAACATACCATCAATTCTTTTTTGCAGATGCACTCATGAAAACTCACAAGACAGTCAAAAGGAAGCTTTTTGAAACATGTGACCTTCAACAAAGGTGGATTGAAATTTAAGGTATATTTACTATTCTTTTCTTTTCTGGGCTAAAGTCAGGAAAAATGGTTAGTGTTACTGCTTATGGAAAAATAAAACTTATTTACAACATTAAACAGTTCTTGTTTGAAGATCAAACTGACTGTGGTTACTAGTTCATTTAAAAATATCAATTTTCTTTAAGCTTTTATAATCTTTTGCTTTACCTCTTTGTTCTTTGTAGTGCACTAAAATGTTCAGCATAATTTGATTCTATTCAGATTTGCAGCGGGATTCAGGATGGTTCAAGTGTTGTAAAAATAATCAATTAGTGCTAGTCTTAGAATCATTGTGTCATTGAAATACTTAAAATGAATTATATTAAAATAATTTCAGAAGAGTTTGACAGAATCTGTAGTCCAGGAGGATTTGGAGGTCCGGGAGGAATTGAAGACATAAAGGAATCTTAAACTGAATTTCACCCTTTACAAAAGGCGAATTGTGCCACAAATGTTTGGATTGTTTAAAATAATTAAAAACTGTCACTTGTGTATAATTTGTTATATACTTACTGCATACTAAAATAAGTCACTTAAAAAAGACAAAAAGTGAAAAAAGTCAAGGTCGGTGTCATTCGTTTCTGGAGGAGGGATAATATAGAATATATTGTCTATGTGAATACATGTAATTTTTGACATTGTATTATATTTTTAAGCTCACATGTCACAAAGTGACAGGGTGAGCTTTTAGGATCAGTCTCTGTCCGGCGTCATGCATCGTCAAACTTTGTGTTGTGAACACACTAGAGGTCACATTTTTAGCAAAAATGGGTCAGAACGTTAATATGGACAAAATCTCGGATGAGATCGATATTGGGCCATTTGGGGTCCAAAACTAGGTAACTAGGGCAAATTGCTGGAAAACCTTGTGATCACTCTAGAAGTCACTGGTTTGATTGGATCATCATGAAACCTTGTCAGAATGTTTGTCTTCATAATATCTTAAACTAGTTTGAACATGGGTCATCTTGGGTCAAAAACTATGTCGCTAGGTCAAATCATGTGAAAAACCATGTTAACACTATAGATTTCACAGTTATAATTGGATCTTCGCAAAACTTTGTCAAATTGTTTGTTTTAATGATATAACGGTCAAGTACAAATATGGGTCATCTCGGGTCAATAACTAGGTTACCAGGTTAGGCAAACTTTGTTAACACTGTAGATGTCACAGTTTTGATTGGGTCTTCACCAAACCTTGTCAGAATGTTTACCTCAATGATTTGTGGGTCAAGGTGGAATATGGGTCAGCCGGGGTCAATAACTGGGTCACCAGGTCAAATCTTAGGTAAAAATCTTATAAAAGCTCTAAATGTCATGGCTATAATTGGATCTTGGCCAGACCTTGTCAGATTGTTTGTCTTAATGATATTAAGGACAAGTTCAAATATGGGTCACCTAGGGTAAAAAAACTAGGTCAAATCTTAGGAAAACCTTATTAACACTGCAGATGTCAAGTTTTGATTGTATCTTCACCAAACCTTGTCAGAATGTTTGTCTTAATGATATGCAAGACAAATTCGAACAAAGGGCATCTTGGGTCAAAAACGAGGCCACAAGGTCAAATCTTAGGAAAACCTTGTCTATGCTGTAGTTTTCATGGTTTTGATTGGATCTTCACTAAATTTTGTCAGAATGTTTGTCTTATTCACATGTAAGACAAGTTCTAACATGGGTCATCTGGGGTCAAAAACTAGGTCACCGGTTCAAAACAATGTTTTAATGAGTGAGCAGTGATTGACATGTGAGCGATATAGGGCCATCTTGGCCCTCTTGTTTATCTTTTTCTGAACATTTACTTCAAAATTGATTTAGACCTGAAGAAAATCTTTAAATGAATGAAAGAAATGGCAGCACTTATTGCCCTTAACAAACAAGAGTTGGTACTGCTTGTGGTGCTATTGTTTTCTTAAAGTATCGATTAAAAACTATTGTTTTGAAACATGGATTACTGGTTTACCATATTAAGATGACTCAGTAGGGAAAGTAGGGTACATAACTATTGTTTTGCCTGAAATATTAATCAAGTTTTTGTTTGAAACTCGGAACACTTACCATCATAAAATTCAGTTCAATGTTCTATTGTTTGCCTTGCATTTTGTCTCAATTATGGATTTTGTAAAATGCATATTTCTTGGTTTAGGTAACTATATGATTTGACATTGAATTAAATATTTGTATTAGTAATATTACTTTGATTTGCTTAAATTTTTAAACCAAGTGTTTTCAAAGGTAAATGTTTATTTGTTTAGATACTGTAAATTGACAAATATACCTGTGGGTTCTATTTTCGTGAATGGCTAATGTCTCGAATAAAAAATTTGGTAAAATATAAACAGCATTACTTATTAAAGTTTAAATAAGCTTCATTGCAAATTCAAGATCTCACGAAAGTTGTGATAAAAATTCACGAAAATAAGATCTCACAGATATTAAGTAATTTACAGTAATCTAAAAAAGCCGATAACTGGAGTGGATGGAAAGATTTCCAACTGAGCATATGGCAGGGTTCATTAGCTCCAATGCACCCAGTCGAAGCTAATACTGCTGTGAACAAAACCAAGTTAGGATATCACCCAGCACTGAATGTCAGCAACTGTGATGACTGTGAATCGAACTCGCATTGCTGGCACCGAAGTGCAACCAACTTACCACTGAGCTTTTAACAGAAGGTTTTGTTTTGGTTGTGGTTTGGTTGTTTCACAACGTTGTGCCACAACGTTGTCGCAACGTTTACACGACTCCACACTTTAACGTTGTCGCAACGTTATTCCAAACGTTGTCACAACGTTATGCAAAACGTTGTCGCAACGTTGTCACAACGTTACTGTGTTTGCTGGGATACTATTTACTGATATCTCAAGGACGCTTTGCACGGGATTTCGATAAATAGGGTCAGTGCGATAGTAAAACCACATATTTCATGCACTTACCTATATAAAGTTGAAGACATGGCATGTGCCTACGACAAAAAGTAAATAAATGAGAGCATAATATTTTGGCATTAATACTTACTTTGATCTGCGTACTGATTACTCATTATCCCAATTTTGGTCTCCTTATTTTGTTTACTTTTCGAAATTTATAGCGGAATTGCTTCACAACTGAAAACGGAAATGTCTTCGATCGGAAACATAGTCCAATATTTAATTATTTTTTCCCCTAAGCGAATAAAACTTCTAATCTTTACACGGATATAAGTATATTTTCTAATGTTGGTAAATAAACGATATTCTTTCAAAAATCCTTGTCATTTAATAAAAAAAAGCACGTGCGGCCACCACCTGTTTAGTATAATTCGTGTAACCGTTCCTTTCGCGGACGAATTATTTTCAGTGAATCGGTTAGAAGCCGTGGGAGAATGAAAGTTGTCGTAAACATTCTACAATTAACCATATTTCAAATAGAAAGAACCAGAAATCAAAGAAGTGTTTTAGACTTACGGTCTTAATGGAGAATCCCATATGTCTTAGGTACATAGTCCAATATTTAATTATTTGAAATAATATTTTATTATGTTTACCATCATTCCAATAATTATATTAGTTGCCTGAGGAAGTACATAACGAAACGCCTTACTAATTAGGTACATTATGCATTACTTACCATGTGTTGCCACAGCTTCGCACAGATATTTGTTTTGTTTACATTTTAACGAATGGGAAAATGGCGTCCTGTCGAAATTTATGTAACATGTGGAATATGTTTGTTTGGTCGTTTCAGTAAACGCGATTATGTCAACCAAAAAATGGATTCGTACAACGTTCAGTGTTACTTCGTATTGTTTAAGAACTAATTTGGTTCACGAACTGTTCGTTACATTTTGAGTTTGAATGTACTTTCATAAACCGTTTTTAACGGTGTTGTTTTCTTGATTAATCAGTGGTAGCTGGTCTATTTCCTTCAAATAGTGAATATAACATGTCTACACTAATGTTTTAACAACTTACCAATACTTCTGTATAGACTCCCCAAGTAATTATTTCAATTGGCCATGTGACTATTTTCTATGTATTATTTTGAAAGTTGAGAATTGTGTCCCCTTAAAATATAAGTTAACACGTGCGTCATGAAAAGTGCCATTGAAATGAGAAGTTTGACCGTATAAGATTAAATTTGTTAAGATCTGTTGTTATAGATATGTCGTAGGTATTCGTAATTGATGTATACAGTACATGTACATGTATGTATACTACATGCACATAAGCCTTTATTAAACCTGGGATGCTATAGTAGTTAATATAGCCTCCCTGATTAAATCAACAGGTATTTTCCAAAATCATGTATACTTGTTTAACTAGCTACATATTTCTGACTGTTTCTTATAGTGAACTGATAGGGGACTAGCACGATGTAGGGATATTATATAATATGGTTATTAAGGCCTAAGATGAGTATATCCCAGCAAACACACAACGTTATTACAACGTTGTGTTTTAGTTGTGTATTGGTTGTATTTTTTTACAACGTTGTCACAACGTTGTTGCAACGTTGACAACTATTTAACACAGTGTTTTGGAATGTGTAGGAGAAAGTATCATAAAAGCAATGCATTTGTGTATTGAACAGACACTGTAAAAATGCATACAGCATTGTTATCTAAAACTGGAAATTTTTACAACGTTGGTACAACGTTGTGTAAACGTTGGGCTGCAACGTTGTGTAACAACCGTGCTGTAACGTTGTGAAAACGTTAGTAAGCAACGTTATCACAACGTTGTACTAATGTTTTAGTCGCAACGTTGTTAGAGTAACGTTATATCAACGTTTTGACAACGTTGCCAATTTCAGTGCAAACTAGTGTAGAACATAATGAAAGTACATGTATATTCAAAATGGTTATGAATTTACTTTGCATCGTTTTTATTGCTGCAAAAACAAGATCCAATCCCTTTTGCTTAAGTGCTGCCAAATTTCAATCACAATGACATTTTTTCATGTGTAATTCACTAATTATAGACAGTAAACAACACATTCAACTGTTTGTTGCTCTATATTTAATGGATAAAGTAGACCTGTGTTCTGTACATACATCAGGACTATAAAGTACATGTTGTATTCGTTTTTTCATATATGTATGTTATACATATAATGATATTCATACATGTATGCCATATCTTCAGACTGTCAATAAAGTTGAGATTTGCTTCAGAAGCGTCATTCTTAAGTGAGATTTAGGTTAAAATAAGTTTTTTTTGTGTGCGAGATGGCGCTTTATGCATGAAAAAATGCCTCTATTTACACCCATGAATAAATGCATCCTATGATGTATATCAAATAAAATAAAGTCGAAGTACGTTAAATAGAATTTATTTATCAATGCACATCGTACTCTTTAGCAGCAAATAACATGTTATATTCAAAGTATCCTCACAATCACATTGAAAAACGCAGCATCAAGTCATCTGCAGCACATTATAATTCATATATGCTTAGATGATCATGATATTGTCTATATAATATTAATTATGATATATAACACTCATTGAATATTCTTACTAGTCCTACTAATTGCTGGCACTTCAAGCTGCTTTCAAAATTACATTGTTTTGCAGATACATGAAACGGTCAAACTCCTTCAATCCTTGATAATATCATAGCATCATTTTCCTTTGGTGTCATTACACAGATTTACCCAGTGATCAGTTTGTATTTTCCTTAACGGACGAAAGCTCTCTCTATCAGTCTATGGCAAAATTTGGGATATAGTTATTGCCGTAAGAGCAACTTTATTGGTATGTTCATGTTGTAGTTAACCACTGGACTGGGCAGAGTTTGTTCTAAATCGGATGTATCAACCCAGAAACAGGCTCGGTTTCTCTGAAAAATTCGAAGCTCTTCATTGGTCACAATTTGGTGAAAGAAGGTTTTCTTCTGCTTCTTCATAATTTCCTTGTTGTTGACCTTTGGTGCCAACTTCTACGCCAGGTTAAAAACTGAAACAAGATATACAATATTTAAATTTCAGCATGACAATGAAGTAAACATCTATAAGATACTGAAACCGGTCTTTGAATTAGTAATTTGTGACAGGTTGCCCTCCAATATACTTTATGAAGAAAACTTATCTTAACCTGTCCAGGACAACCAATTTTTTATTCGGACAACCAAACTTTTGGTTTCATTAATAAATCAAAACAAAAGCAGCTAAAATTTCTGTTTGGGACAACCACATTTCAAACCTTAATTTCACAGACTGCTCAATGTAACTGTTAATAAATAATATTATTTTACGGTTTACCCCACCCACTGCACTGGTCATCTAAATTTAATCTGACCATTCAGAAATCATTCAACAAACAGATTATATCACCCAATCAATAAATATGATTATTAAAGAGAACTTACCGTGGTTACAAACAATAATATCTTCATGTATTTATGTATAGATCACGGAAAAGTGGATGATAATTTCTAAAGATTTGTTGTTGTAGTCAATCTCCTAGCAGAGTTGTCGTTCGTTATCTCTCAAAAGCTATTTTCATTGCGATAGATTCGAATGATATTTTTCCGTAATTATTTCGTTGATTTCAAATTAAGTTGTTTAACGTACTATACCATCATTAGAATTTAATACTTTAGTATGTTTAGGTACGATGTATCTTCTTTTTACTTTAAAAGAAACGTTAATTCGAATATACCGATCCTGATTCTTGAAATTAACCGTTGGAAATTAACGGGTACGCGCGCGCGCCGAATTAGTCAAACATTGGAAACAACATTTTTAGTTTTAAAGCTTTTGGTGGATTTCGAGTGATAAATGGAATCATGTCTGCCAGTGTCTGGTGTTTTACATTAAAATCGTGGCCATTACGCACAAGGTAAGTATTTTTTTATTGTTTTGGCCACAAAATCTTGGTTTTAAAGAATGTCGGACGAAGCGTACCACTGCCGGAACGTAACAGGGCTAAGCGTACCAGTTCATTAGTTTTGATAGGCTAAGCATACCACATATGTATTATAGAAATATGAAACATCTAATTAAAAATGTATCAAATCAAGATGCTTTTTATATAATGTCTGTCATTGTCTGACAAATAAACAATATAAATATTTTTTTTTATAAAATCATAATAAGTGAGTGTTTAACAGTTTAAATAAGCTAATCATTCTCTCTATATTATTACAGTACAACATATGTGGTATGCTTTCACTAATTTTCAATAAGTCGATCCCATTAGACTAATAAAAATGCATTAATTGTAATAAATTTTAATCAGACAGCTGTTAACTTATGTTAAATTTGCCAAGGGCAAGGAGGGATTCAATACGGAAACAAAATCCTTGTGTAAGGTCAGTTCTGGAAGAAAACCGTATTTTATATGAAAATAAATGTTAGTGAGAGAATGGCGCTTTGTAACAGCGCTGACTGTAGGACTAGCGGGTTAAAAAAGCCTTGCCACAAAGACTTAAGTTAGTCTGTAAGTTGCCATTTCTATGACAGATTTTTTAATCGAATCGGCTTTTTTTCACAGGTAGGGGAAGGGGCTTTTTCCTTAAATTTGGGGAAAATAACGCATAATTTTTGCAAAAGGGAAGAGAACACTTTGATTTTAAAGAATTTAATGGCCCCTGCTACAGAAGGGAAAAAAGCCCAGAGAATAGTAAAAATATTCTTTTTGTAATGGATCTATGCTGATAAAACTAGGATATTTTTCATTATAGACAAGAAAAAAGGACATATCGGAAACAATGAAGGAAACTATCCACTTTGGAAAAAAGGCAGAAAAAAGCAACATGCTGCTGTGTCGCTCTTCGTGTCCTGATCAGTCAAGCACATCTTTAGAGTCACCAACATCAAATAGAAAAATATACCAAGTAAACAGTAAGTGATGGTGCTTCATATTGACTAATATAATGAAGATACACTTATTACATCACTTTTAATAACATACATATACATGTATAGTAAGCAACATGTAATTCAAGTCTGAAAGCTGTTTCTTGATTTTTAATTTTTTTTTATCAATCATCCGACCTATTTCCATTGAGAGGTGGCTTATACCTTAATATATCCTCATACCAAGTAGGACAGGAGAGATGGTACAAATGCATATAGATAATAGATACCTAGACTTGCATGTCAAAACTTAGTTTGTCAAACATAGTTAACTGATTTAACTAACAAGTTTGAAAGCTAATGAATCATGCTTTTTTGTCAATCTTCAGATCTGTTTACAAGAAAGGGTGGCAATACCTCATCTGGTATGATTCTCTTGCCAAGAAGTTCTTGATGGCTTCTTCCTGGGTTCTGACCAGTACTTACTCCGAAAGAAGTTTGCCACTGACGGGATTCGAACCCATAACCTCCGGGGTAGCAGTCCGCCACTCTACCCCTACACCACTGCCCCTCCCTGCATAATTATTTTGTAATTCAAGTCTTAAAGAAATCTCATGTATTTGTCAATTCTCAGACCTGTTTACATGGAGAGGTGGCAAATACCTTAAATGGTAAGATCCTCATGCCAAGTAGGACAGGAGAGGTGGAACAAATATTTGTAGATACCTTGTCTGGCCTTCAAAGTAAACATTCAATTACTCAAGAAAATAAAAGGCGCCTTATGATACGGATGTTATTAAACACATTCAGTGATAACTCATGATTTAATGACTGAAAGGAATTAATTAAAAGCAGTCCTGAATAAAAAGTAATTCATTTCAATGAATATGACAAAATAGGCACCGTCTTCTCTCGTGTAATAATGAAACCAACTCATGTGGAATATGATTGCTTTAGAACATGTTTGACCTACATTTTTACCATTGTTTTAACAATCATTTTGTTTCCCTTTTACAAATTACAGCATGAATAATATAGTACATTAGATGTCAAAGATGTTGACACCACATGTCGTTTAGTGATGAGCTTCACAGGGTTTGGTCAGTAAAGGAAAGAAAGGGATTCTCAGGGAAGAAGAGATTGGAAGAACTGGCTATATGCAAATCAATATTAAGTAAGTTGTCCTTTATACTGAAGTAAGTTTCTTGTTTGTTTGTTGTTAAGAAAAAATGGTAGGTAATTTGGTAATTGAAAAAAAAACATTTTCAAAATTAATATTGATTATTTAAATCAGCATGACTGATTTAAGTATTTTTTAAAGAAAATGAAGATAAGAAAAATTGGCCATATATTCTCAATCCATTTTTACAGTCTCATAATTTGTAGTTTTATCTAAAACATTATCAAGCTAAAATTCAGATTCAGAATAATAAAAAATAGCTGTTTCGGATAGTTCTTAATCCTGTTTGTGGTTTCATTAGTAGAATTTAAAGTTTTGAAGAAACAAGTGTACAAATCGGGAACATCCACACATGTGCACAAAGCATACCTAAACCAAAACTAACATGGGGACAAATTTTTGCACATTCAAATTTTCTTTTTAAATACAAACATACCATCAATTCTTTTTTGCAGATGCACTCATGAAAACTCACAAGACAGCCAAAAGGAAGCTTTTTGAAACATGTGACCTTCAACAAAGGTGGATTTAAATTTAAGGTATGTTTACTATTCTTTTGCTTTTCTTTTCTGGGCTAAAGTCAGGAAAAATGGTTAGTGTTACTGCTTTTGGAAAAATAAAATCTTAATTTACAACATTAAACAGCTCTTGTTTGAAGGTCAAACTGACTGTGGTTACTAGTTCAAAAAAATATCAATTTTCTTTAAGCTTTCATAATCTTTTGCTTTACCTCTTTGTTCTTTGTAGTGCACTAAAAAGTTCAGCATAATTTGATTCTATTCAGATTTGCAGCAGGATTCAGGATGGTTCAAGTGTTGTAAAAATAATCAATTAGTGCTAGTCCTAGAATCATTGTATCATTGAAATACTTAAAATGAATTATATTAAAATAATTTCAGAAGAGTTTGACAGAATCTGTAGTCCAGGAGGATTTGGAGGTCCGGGAGGAATTGAAGACATAAAGGAATCCTAAACAGAGTTATACCAACTTTACAAAAGGGGAAGTGGACCACAAATGTTTGGATTGTTTAAAATAATTAAATACTGTCACTTGTGTATAATTTGTTATATACTTACTGCATACTAAAATAAGTCACTTAAAAAAGACAAAAAGTGAAAAAAGTCAAGGTCGGTGTCATTCGTTTCTGGAGGAGGGATAATATAGAATATATTGTCTATGTGAATACATGTAATTTTTGACATTGTATTATATTTTTAGCTCCCATGTCACAAAGTGACAGGGTGAGCTTTTAGGATCAGTCTCTGTTCGGCGTCATGCATCGTCAAACTTTATGTTGTGAACACACTAGAGGTCACATTTTTAGCAAAGATGGGTCAGAACGTTAATATGGACAAAATCTCGGATGAGATCGATATTGGGCCATTTGGGGTCCAAAACCAGGTAACTAGGGCAAATTGCTGGAAAACCTTTTGATCACTCTAGAAGTCTCTGGTTTGATTGGATCATCATGAAACCTTGTCAGAATGTTTGTCTTCATTATATCTTAAACTAGTTTGAACATGGGTCATCTTGGGTCAAAAACTATGTCACTAGGTCAAATCTTATGAAAAACCATGTTAACACTATAGATTTCACAGTTATAATTGGATCTTCACAAAACTTTGTCAAATTGTTTGTTTTAATGATATAACGGTCAATTACAAATATGGGTCATCTCGGGTCAATAACTAGGTTACCAGGTTAGGCAAACTTTGTTAACACTGTTGATGTCATAGTTTTGATTGGGTCTTCACCAAACCTTGTCAGAATGTTTACCTCAATGATTTGAGGGTCAAGGTGGAACATGGGTCAGCCGGGGTCAATAACTGGGTCATCAGGTCGAATCTTAGGTAAAAATCTTATAAAAGCTCTAAATGTCATGCCTATAATTGGATCTTGGCCAAACCTTGTCAGATTGTTTGTCTTAATGATATGAAGGACAAGTTCAAATATGGGTCACCTAGGGTAAAAACTAGGTCAAATCTTAGGAAAATCTTGTTAACACTGTAGATGTCAAATTTTGATTGTATCTCAACCAAACCTTGTCAGAATGTTTGTCTTAATGATATGCAAGACGAATTCGAACAAAGGGCATCTGGGGTCAAAAACGAGGTCACAAGGTCAAATCTTAGGAAAACCTTGTCTATGCTGTAGTTTTCATGGTTTTGATTGGATCTTCAATGAATTTTGTCAGAATGTTTGTCTTATTCATATGTAAGACAAGTTCTAACATGGGTCATCTGGGGTCAAAAACTAGGTCACCGGTTCAAAACAATGTTTTAATGAGTGAGCAGTGATTGACATGTGAGCGATATAGGGCCATCTTGGCCCTCTTGTTTATCTTTTTCTGAAAATTTACTTCAAAACTGATTTAGACCTGAAGAAAATCTTTAAATGAACGAAAGGAATGGCAGCACTTATTGCCCTTAACAAACAAGAGTTGGTACTGCTTGTGGTGCTATTGTTTTCTTAAAGTATAGATTAAAACTATTGTTTTGAAACATGGATTACTGGTTTACCATTTTAAGATGACTCAGTAGAGAAAGTAGGGTACATGACTATTGTTTTGCTTGAATTATTAATCAAGTTTTTGTTTGAAACTCGGAACACTTGCCATCATAAAATTCAGTTCAATGTTCTTTTGTTTGCCTTCCATTTTGTAACTATATGATTTGACATTGAATTAAATATTTGTATTAGAAATATTACTTTGATTTGCTTAAATTTTTAAACCAAGTGTTTTCAAAGGTAAATGTTTATTTGTTTAGATACTGTAAATTGACAAATATACCTGTGGGTTTTATTTTCGTGAATGGCTAATGTCTCGAATAAAAAAATTGGTAAAATATAAACAGCATTACTTACTTAAAGTTTAAATAAGCTTCATTGCAAATTCAAGATCTCGCGAAAGTTGTGATAAAAATTCACGAAAATAAGACCTCACAGATATTAAGTAATTTACAGTAATCTAAAAAAGCCGATACCTGGAGTGGATGGAAAGATTTCCAACTGAGCATATGGCAGGGTTCATTAGCTCCAATGCACCCAGTCGAAGCTAATACTGCTGTGAACAAAACCAGCACTGAATGTCAGCAACTGTGACGACTGTGAATCGAAGTCGCATTGCTGGCACCGAAGTGCAACCAACTTACCACTGAGCAGGTTTTGGTTTGGTTGTGGTTTGGTTGTTTCACAACGTTGTGCCACAACGTTGTCGCAACGTTTACACGACTCCACACTTTAACGTTGTCGCAACGTTATTCCAAACGTTGTCACAACGTTATGCAAAACGTTGTCGCAACGTTGTCACAACGTTACTGTGTTTGCCGGGTATAGTATATATACATGTATATGATAAACGTATTTTTTGGTCCGTGTTGCCATTTTAGGCCTTAATAACCATTATATACTATCTCTGCAACATGCTAGCCCCCTGTGACCGTCCCAGCAAACACAGTAACGTTGTGACATCTACAGTGTTAATAAGGTTTTCCTAAGATTTGACCTAGTTTTTTACCCTAGGTGACCCATATTTGAACTTGTCCTTAATATCATTAAGACAAACAATCTGACAAGGTTTGGCCAAGATCCAATTAAAGCCATGACATTTAGAGCTTTAACAAGATGTGTACCTAAGATTTGACCTGATGACCCAGTTTTTGACCCCGGCTGACCCATGTTCAACATTGACCCACAAATCATTGAGGTAAACATTCTGACAAGGTTTGGTGAAGACCTATTCAAAACTGTGACATCTACAGTGTTAACAAAGTTTGCCTAACCTGGTGACCTAGTTATTGACCCGAGATGACCCATATTTGTACTTGACCATTATATCATTAAAACAAACAATTTGACAAAGTTTTGTGAAGATCCAACTATAACTGTGAAAGCTATAGTGTTAACATGTTTTTTCGTAAGATTTGACCTAGCGACATAGTTTTTGACCCAAGATGACCCATGTTCAAACAAGTTTAAGATATTATGAAGACAAACATTCTGACAAGGTTTCATGATGATCCAATCAAAACAGTGACTTCTAGAGTGATCACAGGGTTTTCCAGCAATTTGCCCTAGTGACCTAGTTTTGGACCCCAAATGGCCCAATATCGATCTCATCCGAGATTTTGTCCATATTAACGTTCTGGCCCATTTTTGCTAAAAATGTGACCTCTAGTGTGTTCACAACATAAAGTTTGACGATGCATGACGGCGGACAGAGACTGATCCTAAAAGCTCACCCTGTCACTTTGTGACATGTGAGCTTAAAAATATAATACAATGTCAAAAATTATATGTATTCACATAGACAATATATTCTATATTATTCCTCCTCCAGAAACGAATGACACCGACCTTGCCTTTTTTCACTTTTTGTCTTTTTTAGTGACTATTTTAGTATGTAGTAAGTATATAACAAATTATACACATGTGACAGTATTTGATTATTTTGAACAATCCAAACATTTGTGGCCCACTTCGCCTTTTGTAAAGTTGGTGAAACTCAGTTAAGGATTCCTTTATGTCTTCAATTCCTCCCGGACCTCCAAATCCTCCTGGACTACAGATTCTGTCACACTCTTCTGAAATTATTTTAATATAATTCATTTTAAGTATTTCAATGATACCATGATTCTAGGACTAGCACTAATTGATTATTTTTACAACACTTCAATCATCCTTAATCCTGCAGCAAATCTGAATAGAATCAAATTATGCTGAACTTTTTAGTGCACTACAAAGAACAAAGAGGTAAAGCAAAAGATTATAAAAGCTTAAAGAAAATTGATATTTTTAAATGAACTAGTAACCACAGTCAGTTTGACCTTCAAACAAGAGCTGTTTAATGTTGTAAATTAAGATTTTATTTTTCCAAAAGCAGTAACACTAACCATTTTTCCTGACTTTAGCCCAGAAAAGAAAAGCAAAAGAATAGTAAATATACCTTAAATTTCAATCCACCTTTGTTGAATGTCACATGTTTCAAAAAGCTTCCTTTTGGCTGTCTAGTGAGTTTTCATGAGTGCATCTGCAAAAAAGAATTGATGGTATGTTTGTATTTAAAAAGAAAATTTGAATGTGCAAAAATTTGTCCCCATGTTAGTTTTAGTTTAGGTATGCTTTGTGCACATGTGTGGATGTTCCCGATTTGTACACTTGTTTCTTCAAAACTTTAAATTCTACTAATGAAACCACAAACAGGATTAAGAACTATCCGAAACAGCTATTTGAAATAGATTTTGAATCTGAATTTTAGCTTGATAATGTTTTAGATAAAACTACAAATTATGAGACTGAACAAATGGATTGAGAATATATGGCCAATTTTTCTTATCTTCATTTTCTTAAAAAATACTTAAATCAGTCATGCTGATTTAAATAATCAATATTAATTTTGAAAATGTTTTTTTTTCAATTTCCAAATTACCTACCATTTTTTCTTAACAACAACAAACAAACAAGAAACTTACTTCATACTTAAACAGTATAAAGGACAACTTACTTAATATTGATTTGCATATAGCCAGTTCTTCCAATCTCTTCTTCCCTGAGAATCCCTTTCTTTCCTTTACTGACCAAACCCTGTGAAGCTCATCACTAAACGACATGTGGTGTCAACATCTTTGACATCTAATGTACTATATTATTCATGCTGTAATTTGTAAAAGGGAAACAAAATGATTGTTAAAACAATGGTAAAAATGTAGGTCAAACATGTTCTAAAGCAATCATATTCCACATGAGTTGGTTTCATTATTACACGAGAGAAGACGGTGCCTATTTTGTCATATTCATTGAAATGAATTACTTTTTATTCAGGACTGCTTTTAATTAATTCCTTTCAGTCATTAAATCATGAGTTATCACTGAATGTGTTTAATAACATCCGTATCATAAGGCGCCTTTTATTTTAGTAATTGAATGTTACTTTGAAGGCCAGACAAGGTATCTACAAATATTTGTTCCACCTCTCCTGTCCTACTTGGCATGAGGATCGTACCATTTAAGGTATTTGCCACCTCTCCATGTAAACAGGTCTGAGAATTGACAAATACATAAGATTTCTTTAAGACTTGAATTACAAAATAATTATGCAGGGAGGGGCAGTGGTGTAGGGGTAGAGTGGTGGACTGCTACCCCGGAGGTTATGGGTTCAAATCCCGTCAGTGGCAAACTTCTTTCGGAGTAAGTACTGGTCAGAACCCAGGCAGAAGCCATCAAGAACTTCTTGGCAAGAGAATCATACCAGATGAGGTATTTACCACCTCTCCTTGTAAACAGATCTGAAGATTGACAAAAAAGCATGATTCAATAGCTTTCAAACTTGTTAGTTAAATCAGTTATTTATGTTTGACAAACTAAGTTTTGACATGCAAGTCTAGGTATCTATTATCTATATGCATTTGTACCACCTCTCCTGTCCTACTTGGTATGAGGATATATTAAGGTATAAGCCACCTCTCAATGGAAATAGGTCGGATGATTGATAAAAAAAAATTAAAAATCAAGAAACAGCTTTCAGACTTGAATTACATGTTGCTTACTATACATGTATATGTATTTTATTAAAGGTGATGTAATAAGTGTATCTTCATTATATTAGTCAATATGAAGCACCATCACTTACTGTTTTCTTGGTATATTTTTCTATTTGATGTTGGTGACTCTGAAGATGTGCTCGACTGATCAGGACACGAAGAGCAACACAGCAGCATGTTGCTTTTTTCTGCCTTTTTACTTTTTTTCCAAAGTGGATAGTTTCCTTCATTGTTTCCGATATGTCCTTTTTTCTTGTCTATAATGAAAAATATCCTAGTTTTATCAGCATAGATCCATTACAAAAAGAATATTTTTACTATTCTCTGGGCTTTTTTCCCTTCTGTAGCAGGGGCCATTAAATTCTTTAAAATCAAAGTGTTTTCTTCCCTTTTGCAAAAATTATGCGTCATTTTCCCCAAATTTAAGAAAACCCCCCTTCCCCTACCTTTGAAAAAAAAGCCGATTCGATTAAAAAAGAAATGGCAACTTACAGACTAACTTAAGTCTTTGTGGCAAGGCTTTTTTAACCCGCTAGCCCTACAGTCAGCGATGTTACAAAGCGCCATTCTCTCACTAACATTTATTTTCATATAAAATACGGTTTTCTTCCAGAACTGACCTTACCCAAGGATTTTGTTTCCGTATTGAATCCCTCCTTGCCCTTGGCAAATTTAACATAAGTTAACAGCTGTCTGATTAAAATTTATTACAATTAATGCATTTTTATTAGTCTAATGGGATCGACTTATTGAAAATTAGTGAAAGCATACCACATATGTTGTACTGTAATAATATAGAGAGAATGATATTATTAGTTAGTTACAACAACATTTGTTTTTTTCTATGATTATCTTAATATTTAAACTGTTAAACACTCACTTATTATGATTTTATAAAAAAAATATTTATATTGTTTATTTGCCAGACAATGACAGACATTATATAAAACGCATCTTGATTTAATACATTTTTAATTAGATGTTTCATATTTCTATAATACATATGTGGTATGCTTTGCCTATCAAAACTAATGAACTGGTACGCTTAGCCCTGTTACGTTCCGGTAGTGATACGCTTCGTTCGACATTCTCTAAAACCAAGATTTTGTGGCCAAAACAATAAAAAAATACTTACCTTGTGCGTAATGGCCACGATTTTAATGTAAAACACCAGACACTGGCAGACATGATTCCATTTATCACTCGAAATCCACCAAAAGCTTTAAAACTAAATGTTGTTTCCAATGTTTGACCAATTCGGCGCGCGCGCGTACCCGTTAATTTCCAACGGTTAATTTCAAGAATCAGGATCGGTATATTCGAATTAACGTTTCTTTTAAAGTAAAAAGAAGATACATCGTACCTAAACATACTAAAGTATTAAATTCTAATGATGGTATAGTACGTTAAACAACTTAATTTGAAATCAACGAAATAATTACGGAAAAATATCATTCGAATCTATCGCAATGAAAATAGCTTTTGAGAGATAACGAACGACAACTCTGCTAGGAGATTGACTACAACAACAAATCTTCAGAAATTATCATCCACTTTTCAGTGATCTATACATAAATACATGAAGATATTATTGTTTGTAACCACGGTAAGTTCTCTTTAATAATCATATTTATTGATTGGGTGATATAATCTGTTTGTTGAATGATTTCTGAATGGTCAGATTAAATTTAGATGACCAGTGCAGTGGGTGGGGTAAACCGTAAAATAATATTATTTATTAACAGTTACATTGAGCAGTCTGTGAAATTAAGGTTTGAAATGTGGTTATCCCAAACAGAAATTTTAGCTGCTTTTGTTTTGATTTATTAATGAAACCAAAATTTTGGTTGTCCGAATAAAAAATTGGTTGTCCTGGACAGGTTAAGATAAGTTTTCTTCATAAAGTATATTGGAGGGCAACAAATTACTAATTCAAAGACCGGTTTCAGTATCTTATAGATGTTTACTTCATTGTCATGCTGAAATTTAAATATTGTATATCTTGTTTCAGTTTTTAACCAGGCGTAGAAGTTGGCACCAGAGGTCAACAACAAGGAAATTATGAAGAAGCAGAAGAAAACCTTCTTTCACGAAATTGTGACCAATGAAGAGCTTCGAATTTTTCAGAGAAACCGAGCCTGTTTCTGGGTTGATACATCCGATTTAGAACAAACTCTGCCCAGTCCAGTGGTTAACTACAACATGAACATATCAATAAAGTTGCTCTTACGGCAATAACTATATCCCAAATTTTGCCATAGACTGATAGAGAGAGCTTTCGTCCATTAAGGAAAATACAAACTGATCACTGGGTAAATCTGTGTAATGACACCAAAGGAAAATGATGCTATGATATTATCAAGGATTGAAGGAGTTTGACCGTTTCATGTATCTGCAAAACAATGCAATTTTGAAAGCAGCTTGAAGTGCCAGTAATTAGTAGGACTAGTAAGAATATTCAATGAGTGTTATATATCATAATTAATATTATATTGACAATATCATGATCATCTAAGCATATATGAATTATAATGTGCTGCAGATGACTTGATGCTGCGTTTTTCAATGTGATTGTGAGGATACTTTGAATATAACATGTTATTTGCTGCTAAAGAGTACGATGTGCATTGATAAATAAATTCTATTTAACGTACTTCGACTTTATTTTATTTGATATACATCATAGGATGCATTTATTCATGGGTGTAAATAGAGGCATTTTTTCATGCATAAAGCGCCATCTCGCACGCAAAAAACTTATTTTAACCTAAATCTCACTTAAGAATGACGCTTCTGAAGCAAATCTCAACTTTATTGACAGTCTGAGGATATGGCATACATGTATGAATATCATTATATGTATAACATACATATATGAAAAAAACGAATACAACATGTACTTTATAGTCCTGATGTATGTACAGAACACAGGTCTACTATATCCATTAAATATAGAGCAACAAACAGTTGAATGTGCTGTTTACTGTCTATAATTAGTGAATTACACATGAAAAAATGTCATTGTGATTGAAATTTGGCAGCACTTAAGCAAAAGGGATTGGATCTTGTTTTTGCAGCAATATAAAACGATGCAGAGTAAATTCATAACCATTTTGAATATACATGTACTTTCATTATGTTCTACACTAGTTTGCACTGAAATTGGCAACGTTGTCAAAACGTTGATATAACGTTACTCTAACAACGTTGCGACTAAAACATTAGTACAACGTTGTGATAACGTTGCTTACTAACGTTTTCACAACGTTACAGCACGGTTGTTACACAACGTTGCAGCCCAACGTTTACACAACGTTGTACCAACGTTGTAAAAATTTCCAGTTTTAGATAACAATGCTGTATGCATTTTTACAGTGTCTGTTCAATACATAAATGCATTGCTTTTATGATACTTTCTCCTACACATTCCAAAACACTGTGTTAAATAGTTGTCAACGTTGCAACAACGCTGTGACAACGTTGTAAAAAAATACAACCAATACACAACTAAAACACAACGTTGTCATAACGTTGTGTGTTTGCTGGGGTAATAATTATCTACACAATTGTACTACATTAAAACAACTTAGATAAATGAATATGATCTTATTCCATGGGCAATCAATACTTACTTTTGTAATACAAATACAAAATAATTATCATACATACTTCCCCGTCATGTGTTGCATGCGGGTCTCATAGCAACTATCTATCTACAACAGAGCTAGCGAAGTATGGGTAAAATATTTTATACATAATACATAAACGTTTGCTGATATCTTTTAAATATTTGTAAATTCAATTTGTTTTATCCTGGTATATCTTGTTTTTTCTGGCTTACATCCGATTTATTATACAGGTTTGACGTAATCTGTGCCGTGCTCGAAGCAGGTAATATAACAGAATTGATATTCCTGATAGACTTATAAGTACAACGTATATATTTATATATACATGTATACATTTTGTATTGCGCACAATAATGTAAACGCTCAGTTGATTCATGAGATGTCGTTTAAATTAATCTTAATTTGCTTTAACAAGAAAAATAAAAAATGTTTTGGATAAATACTCGTATTTTGTGCTTTTTTCGTAGACAAATGTTGTCCATCTTAATATGTGTGCTTTTACAGGCTTCAACTCATGTGTGTAAGTTATTTAATATTACAATTATAGTAAGTCATTTGATTTAATAACATTATGAATACTTTTGTTAAGACAATTTTGAACGATACGACCGTCCAATGTCCGTACACTAGCTATCTTACAGTTTATTTCATTTTAGTTTCACAGTTTATTTTATTTGGATACAACTAAATTAACGTACATGTATTATTAAGATTTACGGGTATTTCATCTATCATTCCATACAGCTGGAATAAACTTTTACTGTCAGTTTTCATAGATAGATAGCAGGTGCTATATTGGTCCGGAGTTCATTTTCATGGACGTTAATGCCCGTGCTCATAGGGCCACTGACACCAATTAGTATCTTGAAAGGGAAACTATAGCTCGAATGGGCTCGATCTCTTGACCTAAATCCTATCGAACGCGTATGGGATATGCTGCAGACAGTAAGATTTTGACAACTTTGGGGCTGTTAAGTAATGTTAGTCACAGTTTCACACTGGAATGAAGTCTTTTCAGTCGGGACATTGAATGGTACTATTATTTTTAACAGAAACACACTTCATTTTCTTGCTCACTTAAGTAAAGTGTTGACATGTATACATTGCAGACATACTTAATGTTACATTATGCATTATCTGTTTATCATCTCAGATTCTGTTTTTCTCAAACTAGTTTTCACAGTCTTAATGTTTCATTATAAATAATACGAATACATCGTAACATTCTTTGGTAGGACATAAATCCGAATTTACTGCTGTACAGTTGTAAAGCAGTCGGGGCAGTTGGTTATTGATTATATGGAGAGATTTGTCATTGATGTCGACATCCACACTACACGTCTGGAATAACAATTCGTTAACTAATTCAGGAAATAGGTTACATTGGTTTAGACTGGTTAAATACTTACTACAAACCGAGAATTTGATTAATGCTGTTTACAAAATTGCATATGCTCGTTCTATTCTATACTATCAGGATATGAATGTTTCTTAGGAAAACTAGGGATCATCAAAGTCCACAGATACAAAGAACATACAGTACTTGATGGAACATTCAATTAATTAGGAAATTGATGTTATGACACTAGTTTATATACCGTAACAATTATCTACGCAATTGTACTACATTAAAACAACTTAGATAAATGAAAATGATCTTATTCTATGAGGACTCGAGCAACACTTACTTTTGTAATACAAATACAGAATAATTATCACACATACTTCACCGTCTTGTTTTGCATGAGGGTCTCCTAGCAACTATCTACAAGTATGATGAACATAATATAAACGTTTGCTGATATCTTTTAAATAAATTAAATTCGGTTGGTTTTATCCTGGTATGTCTTGTTTTTCCGGGTTTATAATACAGGTTTGACGTAATTAATGTGCAGTATTCAACGCTGGTTAGATAACAGAATGACTCTTCCTGGTAGACTTAAATATATGGAGCACGATGAAGTAAAAGCTCAGTTGATACGTGAGATGATGTTTAATGTTAATTTGCTTTACCAAGAAAAATGAAAAATATTTTGGATGAATACTCGTATTTTGTGCTTTTTTAATAGACAAATGTTGTTATCCATCTTATTCGTACTTTTACAGGCTTCGACTCATGTGTGTAAGTTATTATTTATTACAATTATAGCAAGTCATTTGATATAATAACATCATGAATACTTTTGTTAAGACAATTGAAAAGTGGATTGAAGCAAAACAAACTGTGAACGATACGATACACTATCTTGTAAACACATTTTACAATTTTTAGTTTTACAGTTATTTGTATACAACTAAATTAATATATAATTAAAATTAACAAGTATTTCATCTTTCAAACCAACGTTCTAAAACTTTTAAAACAAACAATTTGCTGTCAGTATACAATTATTCATCCGTACGCTTCTAATAAAACATTCACTGCCTGTATTTCCAGAGTACATACTTTTATATCAAGTTGAGATAAATATATCATTTCCAAAGAGACACTAAACGTATTGAATGATTTCTTTTTATTAACAAACTTTATAGCTTTTCCAGCTTCCGCAGCCATAACACAAAGTAAAGCATTGGGCGTGTATAAATTATTCATTGATATTGACAATAGCTGTAAAGCAAGAGAACTAAGGTCGTACATGTAGTTTCAAAATCATTAATAGGAATAAAACAATGTCGGCATTTATCTTAAATTTCCGTTAAACGCATAATTAAGATTTTTCTTGTAGTTGACATACTATTTCCTGATTTGGTTCAGGTTTGAAGATGGTTAAATGATACATGTATATTACATACTTTTACTATATTTATAGCCAGATATGAAGTTTCCTACTATACCCTACACACACTTGTTGCAATAATTACTTGTTTACTACAAATGTAACCAATAGGATGCATAATGTAAGGCACGAGTGTAAACATATTTATTATAAATATAAGCATGTTCACTTGCATGTAAAATAATTATTCGAATAAAAACTGACATTAAAGTATTCTAAGGCGGATAGATAAGATGTCGAATGTTCCTCTGGCAAGGAACTTTAAATATTAAACAACATAAGAACTCGCACGCACCGAACACAGTCAATTGCAACTCTGCTCGCTTCTGTTCATGGTCACAACACGTAAATGGAGAATTAAAAACGCGGCGATTCAAGAAATTATTTACCAATAAAAACTTGCTAAAAGGCTCTAAATATTCGTTACTATTTTTCACAGAATTCCACGGTATAAAATACAAGAGTATTTTGTAATAGTGTTATAATACGTCTCATATATACATATATAAATGGATTGTCATGTAAAAATTGTAAGAGATAACAGCTGGTTCTGATACAACAAACTATGAAATTAAATTTAAATGATTGGCACTCATTGACTTCCATAGCAAAAATGTGTTGTTTTACTGTTAGGATGTATGTAAGACTTATTCGCAGTTGTATATTTCTAATCTTTAGATGGTTGGTGTATGCCTTTTTCGTATGACGATTGGCACTCATGGGAACCTTGTACTCAGTCGTGTGGTGGCGGTGTGCGCCAGCGAGTTAAATATGCATGCGTAACAAATAATACAAAACATCAACAGGAAAACTGTAATGAATTTTGTTATAATGGAGGAACGTTTATAAATGGACATTGTACTTGTAAACACTGGAGAAGTGGAAGGTGTTGCACAGGTAATATTTGAATACATTTATATCTAAAGGAATGCAAGAAGAACATTAATATGTCATAAAGCAAATGATATACGGTGTTCATACATTTTCTTACACTGTCTATATTCAATTAAGGGCAAGTTCCTTCGCTATATATATGGACACAGTAAGATGTTAGACATATAAGCTATGTATCACCGTGATCTTTTGTGATAATGCTTTCAGTTTATCTTATAACGCTAATTCGTTACGAGACAGAATATTCCATCGGCTTATTTCCACAAACCCGTATGTCATCTTTCCCATTTTGAGAAAATCGCATTTGAAGTTTGGCGTAAATATTGCTTGTCACGAGTTTGTGTAATTTGGGTTAACCCTATTGAGGGGATCTAGAATCATGTACGTTTGTTCATTATAAATTATAAAGATTTCATCAAGACGAAAATCAAATCACTGAGAATACTGTCAGAAACGAAGTTTAAATATATTAGATAAACCATCCTTTAAATTAAAGGTCTGTGTTATCATCATTCAGAATTAGAATTTGATGGTCAAGTGTATAAGTATTGACACCATGTACATCTATTTGAAAACCCAAACAAATTCAGTGCCTTCAGCGCTTTGATCTGTATACAGCGAACTGCATAACCATCTGTTATCCTGTTATAACTGTATACTGCACTTCTGATCATGTTTTATTATAAAAATTGTGTGCGGATGAATACTTAATAATTATACTTGTTAGTTTTACAGTTTAAATTGCCAAAATATTTCCCATGCTTTCAAAATCACCAGAATCCTACGATATATCTCCAGCTGTTATCAAAACTGCAAAGTCTGCAATGTATACTTATACAACAAGTGGTGCCATTTTTCAACGCGGATGTAAGAGGCGTCACTGTATTGTAAGTAGAAAAAGTGGTGTATAGCCATAGGAACTTCTTTCCTAACTTGAAATGATACCAAAATCACAATATCGCCAAACATTTAGTTACGGGGTTGTGGAGATAAGCCGACGATTCGTTGTTTAAAGGGAAATACAAATGTAAGTTATTTTATTTAACTTTGTATACAACTGAAACGTAAGAAATATCTTTTTTTTGCATAAGGTACATGTATTTGGATAAAAAATAACTTAGATATAGATAATGTAGATTTTTTAAAAATCGTATGATCGTATTTTTATTGATTTTGTAGAATGTAGTCATATTTACATCGCTCGTTGTAAAAGAGGTAAGCAGTCGTGTGGTGGAAGTCCTGATAGCATCCGGTGCACCGACTGTCATCTGCCTTATACACCGGCTGGTTATGGTAAAGGTTGCAGTAAGTAAGCAACATGTTCATGACAAGATACCCAATCGTTCCAACACAAACTACATGTATAGTCCAATCAGTCGTAATATGCTTAAAATTTTATTTACAACCTTCTTGAAATTTAATTAGATCTCCGAGCCAAGTACTGTGCCTAGAAAATCACAGGAGAAGGGCAATGTGTGTATCGGTGCTTTCCTCTCTCTGCAGGGCGGCTCTGAAATTACCCTAACTGTCGAATAGGTCGTTAAACAACAGATAAAAGTAGAGGTTTCATTTATTCATAAAAAGCATGCATGTATACAAAAAGTCAGTCTTACAATAAGTAAGTCTGTAATACACCACTTACACTTTTCATATTGTAGAGTTTTGTGTATTTACATAAAATTTATTATCATTGTAGGACGATTGTCTTGTAGTGAAAACAATGGAGCTTGTGAACATACGTGTCTGACAGTTAGAGGATCTCCTACATGCAACTGTAAAACTGGATACAATTTGTCTTCAGATGATATCTCTTGTTTAGGTATATAATTACTTTTGATTATTTGTGATACAATTAATGTACGTCACATTTTCTACATACGATAAACACATTACTGATCAAAGGATTTCTGAACTTCGAATAATAAAATCATGCAATTTTCTTATCCATTTTTACTTTATTTATTAAAGTATGAATTGATTGAATACGGCTTCACAAGTTTTCCAGCAAACAGTAAAATCCGTCTGGGAATAAAACTGGCATATTTTCGTTAGATGTTTTCTGCTAGATTCACCGGTTACTTCTTCTAAATGAAGGCCTGTCCAATATTTTAGATATAGACGAATGTTCGACTGGTGCAGCAAAATGTAGTCAGACATGTAAAAACACAATGGGTTCATTTACATGCTCGTGTCGTCCTGGTTACCACCTTGACAGTGACGGATATACTTGTTCGGGTAGGTTGTTGTCAATGTGGATTGAATGTTGAAATAAACTATATATTTGTAATAGGGGGTGGGTGTATGGGTGTGTAAATATACTCATCTAGCCAACCTCACAAGTATAAACAACGACACGGTATTTCGATATCAATCTATTTTATATCTAATGTTTAATGTAGACCCTAAAATATAAAACAAGCATTGTAGATAATAATAAAACAACAAATACTAAATACAATACATAGCACAAAACATCACAATACAAACAATGATTCCAGTGGCCAATATCAATACCTTCAAAGCATTACATACATATACTTTACATATGCACAATTAAGTTACTTACAAGAACAAATACAATCACATAGTACAAAATACATGAACCACATAACACATCACATATATATATACAAACTCACCGTTTGTGGAACGGGATCCACTAAACAACTCTCTCAACTTCTCTCAATGGTAACAATAATCTAAAACTCTGAAATGTGAGAATTTATTAGTGATAAAAGGGTGTGCAAGATATTACAGTATGGACAGAATAATAGACTGGTAAATGGTTACAAACAAGGGAAAGTCAGCATACTGCCATTTATTACAACAAAGCAATAGATCTTATTACAATAATTAATTACTTGAATTAATTACTAGAAAACTATACTTATGATAACTCATCATACTTAAATTAGAGAAGCAATATTAAAGTTACCAAACACTCTACAACTCATAAAACAGGATATTTCAGTCTGTAGCATACAAAAGCAATCCTGACCATTCAACTTCTAATGTGCAACTGATCATTACACATAACTTAGGGGATTAACAAAATCAACTGAAATCTATTCAGTCATGCAAGACTGACCACTGAACCATCAAGGGGAACAACTTACCACTGACCATAAGATCATTAAAGGGAGATAATTGAACACACATATATAGATATAAAAGAACACAATAAAACTCAAACTCAAGAGAAACCAAATTCTGACCCCGTCACATACCTCCCCAGCCTGTGAAATGACGACCCGTCATTTCCCGTCCAGTCATTCTCCGTCACCTGTCAAACTAGTAAACTAACAAGAATACTAATATATAATACATAATTACTACATAACACTAACTACGTCTACTGATACCAGCAAATACAACATCACTACATTAAGAATGATGGTATCAACCATTAGCACAAAACATATCAGGGTCATACAACAGTATCAAAAAAATAAAACTCAATTCTTCCCTCCCCTCTTTTCAGAATTGCGTTCACACAATACTTAATACACATACACAATCTTACTATAGATAAAATCACACAACATAAATTTACAGTTTGTCCTAATTTCTCGTCCAATGAAATGTCCGCATTTCATTTGAAATTTGAAAAATATATCGCATAAAATGTGCCTTGAACCTGATATGGAGAAAATACGTCACTTATTACGCTGTCTGTACAGAAATTAAGACAAACTGTAAATCAGTTATCGTTCATATTTTGAATTTTATGCGACATATCACTGCGCTCCGCTCCGCGTCGCTTGTGATATATCCCATAAAATTCAAAATATGAACGATAACTAATACATACATAATTTATTTACTTGCAATATAATATGACAGTTTTAAAAACAGTACACAATGACAAAAGACTTTATAGCAGTTTTCCACTCATTTTATGACACTTTCTAAAATCTTTCCTGCTGTGCTACTGTCCAAAGAGGTTAAAACACCAGATCTGACAAGTGCTGTAATAGCATGGACCCTATGATCTACTGGACCTAACTGAGCTCCATACATAACGAAATCTCCAAATCGATCTGGCTCTTTTCATCTTCTGTTAGATCTGCGTGGCACTGGTATTGGTGCAGAATTCTCTTGTTGTTCTTCAGATACCTGCTCTTCATCATTGTCCTCAACAATAACACTTGTATTCAACCTTCCATGGGTTCTCTCTGTACCTGTAATAGTGGACAAATCAGTTATTTCATGTTCATTAATATTCATAATATTACCTGTTTCAGGGTTACTATTTCTATCCTCACTGGCTGCCTCCTCATGTTCAACCTGGACGGTAGAATCATTTTCAAGGTCAACTTCAGTATCAAATAATACATCTGCAGTATTATTATTTCTCTCCACTACATAATTCTTATCATACTTTTATCATACACTATTCAGAATATCTAATATCCGAGCATGGTTCACGGTGTCCGGATCACCCTTGTTACGCAATTCCACATAACTAACCATCTCATCTTCACTTTCACTACTGTCACTGGTGTCGTCACCTGTCTCTACTGTTTTCATCTCTTCAATATTCTTCTTCTCCTCTTCTGCTGTTTCTCCTTCCTCTTTCTCAGCCAGTCCCTTGCTGTCCACTGCATGAACTTCGTCATCTTCCTCTGCCTCATCCCAATGTGTAACTGGATATAAATGGTTCCTATGCAGTGTTCTTTCTATTCCTGTGTTGTTACCTTTTAACCTGAAAACTGGTATTCCTTGATTAGGCTGGTCTATCACTTTGTACAACTCTTCTTCAAACTTGTCTGCTATCTTGTGCTTTCCTTCATAAGCTAATATCTTCACCATTACGTTATATCCAATGTTCACTTTTGCTGCTTTGGCTCTTACAGCATAATTTCTCTTCTGCTTCTTTTTAGATTCTTCTGTGTGTTGTTTCACTATGTCTTGCGTAGATTTTATTCTTTCTTTAATGTCATCTATATAATCTCTTGCTGATCAGTTGGTTGTTGTCTCCTCAGCTTCAAATCTGGTATCTATAGGCAGTTTTGGTTTTCTTCCGAACATAATCTCAAATGGGGCTATTGTAGTACTTTCATGAGGTGTGCAGTTATACGCGTACACTAATGGATTAATGTATCTCTTCCAATCACACTTCTGGTCGTTTTCTAAAGTTCCTAACCTGTTTAGTAGAGTCCTGTTCATCCTCTCTGGTCCTGCATTGCCTTGTGGGTGATATATAGTTGTATGGCTCTTCTTCATGTTTGTTAGCACACATAATTCTTTGATGATATCACTTTCAAAGTTTGCACCTTGGTCTGAGTGTAGTCTAGTTGGTATTCCATAATTAACGATGAAGTGGTTGAATAAAGCATCTGCTGTTGTTTTCGCTGTTTGGTTTCTGGTTGGAACTGCTACTGCATATTTAGTGAAATGATCTGTCATTACTAAAATGTTGCCAAATCCTCCTTTTGATGTTTCCAAAGTCAAAAAGTCAATACAAACAAAATGGATATGTGGTGTTCACTGATATCAATGGAGCTTTACTGTTAGTTGTTGTTTTTCTTCTTTGACATCTTTCACATCTCTTAACATGGTTTTCTGCATCCGTTGATATTCCTGGCCAATAAAACATTTCCTTTAAGAGCCTTAGAAGTCTTTCTCTACCTGGATGGCCAACATCATTATGCAGTCCCTTTAATACATCCTTCCTGTAACATGTTGGTAACACCAGCTGTTGTATTTCCTCATCATTTTCTTGAATCATTCTGTATAAAATTCCTCTTTTGATTTTCAGATGTTCAAATTGTCTCTTCATGGTTAAATCTTTCTTGCCAAATAACTTCTTTGGAATGCATCTATCTATCACTGCTATCCTCCATCAGTCAATGAGGCTGTCTTGTCTTTGTTGTTTTCTGATCACTCTAAGTTCAACTTGAGCCAATTCGGATCCAGGTTGTTCTGTCGCTTCAATGATGTTGATGTTATGTACCGGTAATGTTTCAAAGTAGGGTACCGTTGTATGGCAGCAAATAGTTTTCACTGTCTTGTTGTCCACCTTGTCCATGTCTTTACATTCCACTTTAATCTTTCATGTGGGTACCTACTCATGCCGTCTGCGTCCGAGTTCTTAAGTCCCGCTCTGTAGAAAATGCTAAAATTGTATTCATCTAGCCCATCGTTGTCCTGTAGCATTCAACTTCGCGCTTGTGAGTATATACGTCAAAGGGTTGCTATCTGTCAACACTGTAAATGGTTTTCCTATTAAATACCTCGAAAATTTCTCAGTTACTGCCCATTTAAGTGCAAGGAATTCTAATCTGTAAGCTGAGTAGTTTTTCTCTGAACCTGCTAGTGATCTGCTAGCATATGCAATAACTCTTCTCTGGCCATCTTGATCCTGATACAGCACAGCTCCAAGTCCGTCGTATGACGCGTCTGTATGTAGCTCAAACGGTTGTTGAAAGTCAGGATAGCCTAATACTGGTGGTGTGGTCAATATCTTCTTAAGTTCATTGAAAACTCTTTGGTGTTCATCTGTCCATGTCCATTTGTTGTCAATTTACTTCTTATTCATTTTCTTTGTTGGTGTTGTTGCTGTCATCAAATCCGAAAGAGGTCTTGTAATTTTACTAAAGTATTTAATAAATCTTCTATAATAACCTGCGAAACCTAAAAATGATCTAATCTCATTGGCATTTATTGGTGTAGGCCATTGTCTTATCCTTTCTATCTTGTCTGGGTCTGTTTCTATTCCTTTGCTGCTTACAACATGTCCAAGAAAGTTCACTTTGGTCTGGAAGAAATGACATTTCTCTGCTGCTATCTTAAGGTTGCATTCTCTTAATCTGTTGAAAACTTTGTCTATATTCTGTAGATGTTCTTCAAATGTTTTGCTGTAAATAATCAAGTCGTCTATATAAATGACACATATTTTCATATTGAGGTCCCCTAAGCACTCTTCCATCAAACGTTGCTTCGTAGCTGGGCTGTTTGTCAAACCAAATGCCATTTTTGTAAATTCATAAAATCCTAATGCACCAACTGTAAATCCTGTTCTTTCTTTATGTTGTTCTTCAATTTCAATTTCATGGTATCCGCTTTTAATGTCAATCGTTAAAAAAACATTTAGCTCCATGAAAGCAATCAAAAACTTCTTCTATTCTTGGTAATGCATATGAGTCCTTTACTGTCTGTCTGTTGAGTTGTCTGTAATCCACACATAGTCTAAGCTTTCCATTTTTCTTTCTGACTAAAACCACTGGCGAAGCCCAAGGTGATTTTGACGGTCGTATTACTCCACTTGCTAGTAACTGTTCTAAATGTTGTCTCACTTCATCAACCATGTTTGGAGGTATTCTTCTATGTCTCTGTTTAATTGGTGTGTTGTTTTCTAAGTTTATCCTATGTTTCACTCGGTTACATCTTCCTAAATCCAAGTCTCCTGTCGAAAATAGGTCTTTATGTGCCATCAATAAATGTTTCAACTTCAATTTCTGGTCATCATTTAGCATATTGCTTTCATCTACATTTAATTCTTCAACTACTTCTGTCCTTTTTCTATCCATAATTTCTTCTTTTAGTGCTAATTCTTTTTCCTCTATGGTGACTGGTTGCAGTTCTCCAATGAATGCCTTTGGTGATATAGAAATGGTATTTGTTGTCACATTTGATAATGTTGTTGTAAATTTATTCTTATTTCCATAATCATATTGGACGACTGCAGGCGTTATGTCTACTGAATCATAGTATGCCGACGCTTGGGTTTCCTGAACTATAGCTGATGTTCTCGGATATTTTATCTCTTTATCTGATGTAACTGGAATGTTGATGGTTTCATTAGGTTTCAAACTAATTATGTTGGGTGCAGCGCTTCTCAATATTGCTAATCTATTCTTGTTTCTCTCTAATTCTTTGTTCATCAACACCATGCTTCTAAAGCTCAAGTACCATGGTGTATGTAAACCTGCATTCTGTAGAAATTGTTCCCCACGTTGCTTCTACATTCATGAAGAAGTTCCTGAAGAATGTTGGTTCCAATGAAGACTGGTGTCAGGACTCACTAATAAAAGACATGAATGTTTTTCTGATCTCGGTAACCCATCAATGATCTCTAAGTCTGCTGTAATATATCCTAAATAAGGTAATTGTTGTCCATCTGCACATTTTATGTTCAATATATCTTCTAAAGGCTTGAGTTCTGTATCACCTAAGTTGTTGTTCCTGTATGAATCTGAAACTATACTTACCACGCTTCCAGTGTCTAATAGTGCTCTTGTTGAATTACCATCTATTACTATATTAACTTCATTAGTATCTCCTACAAGTTTGGGACCTTCCATGTCACATGCTGTGTTGGCACCCAAGTTCGATCCCTCAACTTGAGTGGCTAACAGTTTGGGCAATCTCTAGCAACATGACCTGGTTGGTTGCAGCTGTAACATACTGGTGTTGATGCCTTTGGGCAATGTCTTGCAATGTGTCATTTCTCTTCACAGATGTAACATGTTGGTGTGAAAGTTCCTCGTCCAAATGGTCGTCTAGGTCTGTACTGTCCTCTCCCTCTTCCGTAACTAATGTTGCCTCTATTAACTTGTTTTCCTCTTAAATATGAAATGGTTGTACTCTCCTGTGTTGTATTTTCACTCTTGTGTTGTTCTAGCCTGTCTATCCTCTCATTTAGTTTCAGTAAAAGTTCTTTCATCTCTGTCAGCTCTGATTTCTGGTTGCTTTCTGGCTTAGTCGCAATATTACATGGTCCCCTTTCTTCTCAGTGCTATCATCTTTAAATTCAGCCTCAATCTTTCTTAATTCTAGTTTGAATTTATCATAGTCATTGACCGTGTTGAACTGGTATATTGACATATTCTTCAAATCCTTATTCAATCCTTGAATTGCTTCAATATCTCTTCCTCTGTTCTTTCCATAGACTTCAATTCACAAGCTCTTGCAAATAGTTCTTCAAGTCTGGCAGCATATTTCTCTACTGATCCTCCTGGATTCTGTTGTTGTGAATAAAATTTTCTGAGAACAGTTTCTTTCGTCTCAATGTTGCCATATGCACTTTCTAATTTAGTCATCATTTGATCAACTGTGACCCCAGTTCCAAGTCTTCTTATGATGTCTCCGGCACTACCCTTCAAAGCTCTTCATATTCCCAAAAGAACTTGTTCCTGTGTAAAAATATCCTCCGCCATTACACTATTAACTTCAAATTTAAATGTATCCCATGACACATCACCTTTTCCTTCCTCACCATAAAACACTGACAGTTTAGGAAAATGATAAGTTGCTGATCTTGGTGCTGGTGTTGGTTTGTAGGATGACATTGGTTCATGTTCTTCACTAAAAGCATTCTTAATGTTCAACAAGTCTGTTGGTGTTTCTAATTTAGGCTTTATCCCTAGTACATGTAATGCCTCTAACAACTTCACTTCGTCTGTTGATATTCCTCCAACTGCCGTTCCATATTTACAAGTTTCTGATTCATCTTCCTGTTCAAGTTCCATATGCTTACTTTTCATATCATCCATCTTGATGATTTAGTCAATCAATCCAATCAAGTATCCACAAAATTAATCACTATGAATACAATATACACTGAATATTACCTGTAATAAGCACACATCAAACACCAATGACAATACAGTGTATAACAACACCAAGTAGAACAGGTAAAGTTTTCTTCACAGCCAATGAACCATTTCTTTGGCTATGTGAAAAATTACAAATACCAAAACCTTATAAGTTAAAATATCAAAGTGATTTGAAACATGTAAGCAAATGAGCATCACTCAATAAGCTCAAATCCATCAACTACTGACACAACCTATATTGTATCTGTATACTTCCAACTGGTTAGGTTCATCTAACTGGCTAGATTCAACTCACAACTCTCAAGTTCGAAAGTGACAGAATCGCCTACAAGTCTTTCTACTCAATTGCACCAATGATACTAATTATAAATTACATCTAAAATATCAAACTGTTGCAAAATGTTGCAATAAACATCAACTATGAACAAGACCCTCTGTGTATATAATAAACATCAGTAAATTACTGATTATATTAGGCTAATATAACTTTAAGTCAAGTCTTGTGATCTATTTTCACTTTCAATGCTTCACCTAATAAATTCACTTTCACTTTCAATAAGCAGTGTAAACACCTAGTTTCACAAAGGCCACGTGTGTTTATACAACAATACACAACATTCAATTACATGTATAAATACAAGTGTCACTTTCAAAACACATGCATTACAATCAATACATAAACTTCAACTTTCCACTGTGATAATATATCAATAATCACTGAACTGTATCATACACCTGGTTTACCCATATAGTATTTCTTTAAACTAACATCACAATTATAAACACAGTAGTACAATTATTATATCAATTAAGCATACACAATACAAGGATTAACTCATCAATATAAAGTCAGGTAAATGCACTACTGTTACGTTCAAAGTTCAGCAAACACAAATTTAAATTTCAATCATCAGGAGTCTGGTTAGGCTTATATTAAATGTATACCTATAAAAGGGAAATATCAATATCGGACCCAGTCTGTTATGTACATACGTACATATATATTTTTTTTTTCATATAATACAATTCACTGGTACTGTATAAGAAGCATGTATGGCTAAATGTGGTTTTCTATCTTAATCAAACATCAATACCATGTGACTGTTTAATATCAACTATATATTAATATCTGCTTTCTGCATGAAATCTTCACTTATCTTCAAGCATACGCGGATTCCATCAAACAATTCCGTGTTTACATAAGCAGTACAACAGTTGTTTTAAATTACAACAAAGTGTTTTAATACTGTGTACTATAACACTTTCTGCATGCTCACATACCATGCAAATCAATGTATATTAATCCATCAATTAGCATGAGGTAAAATCAATAGAATTGAACTATCCAAATAAGGAAATGTTTGTATGACCTCTGTGAATTCAGAACTAATGCACTACACTATAATGTATCTAATTTACAAAATATCTACTAACATAAAGTTGCTATAGTAATGTCAATGATGTCATACGTCAATATCCAATGAGAACATTTGCTGTCCTGGGCTCATTTGCATAAAGTGTTGATGGGTCAACCACATACAAAACATCTAGGCCAAGGGCCCATAATCGAAACCCTCCCCCCCCTAGCGGGATTTTTATACACCTATATATTTTTGAAGCTTAGGGTATATGTTAACAAATTCCGGTTGTTGGACGATTAAGGGATGCTGGATAAGCAAACGGCCGGGCTGTTTCCATGGCAACCAGCAATATTTCTAAGATTTAGCTTTGTCGTAATAAATACGCAAAAATGTCGTTTATTTCAGTTATAAAACATACAAAATAGCTTTAAAATATGACCAATATAATTATTATATCCCAGGCATAGTTAGTTATTGATTTGCTCATTTGCATATTCGTGAATATTATTGGGAATCTAAAAAATGGGCTTAAATTTTTAAAATATGACCTTATATGGCAAATGTGTATCATTTGTTCTTTCATTTTTATTTGAAAAGGTTTTAAATGACTAATATATATTCGGAGATTGTTTATGTATTCATTTGCTATTCAATACACTCATGGTATTACTTTAGTATAGCTAGAAAGTGGGTGGGGTAAATTGACCCCAAAATATAAAAACACCATTGTTTGATAAATAAATGGTTTTATGACGAATGACAAAGTAAATTCGCACATACTTATTACAACAACATACTTTATGTACAAAATTGTTTGTTTGAAAGCAAAATACTACTGTGTCTGCTTTATAACCCCCCCCCCCCCCCCCCCCCCGAAAATGGGATATTATATATATCACCAAGACACAGCGGAAATATCGAAAGGATCATGATAAACTAAACAGTTACTACATTTGTCGCAATGTTATAAGTTCTTTATCAACAATCTTATATTACATTTGTTTGCGCAGAAGCAAACACGTGCATGTTAATGTCTCATTCTGAATAGCACTATCATATACTCTCATGGAATCACAAGCAGGTTTTAGGGTCGGAATGGCTACGATTGGCCACATATTTGTACTGCATAGATTAATTAGATTTAATTATTAATAATGCACTTTTAGCGATTGTTCTAAAGCTTTCGATTATTTTGTTTGCCGAAATATATGATATACACTTTATAATTCAGGGCAAAGAGGAAGGTGATATAAGGTCATTAAGTCCATGGATGTATTATCAAATTACAACCAGAGTAAAATGTAATAATGAGATCGGCAAATTATTCTATGGTCATCTTGGAGTAAGACTGGGGGAAAGCTTGTCGCCTTATCTATTTTCCATGTACCTTAATGATCTGGATGACCAACTTTTAAACGGAGCAAAAGGCATTGATTTACAGGTTTTATTAATGTAAGCCGAGGTCATCGTGGTATTTGCTAACTCATCAGAACTACACAGTAATCTTAACATATTGGATGTATACTGTGACCGTTGGAAATTTACTGTTAACAAAGACAATTAATATATTCAGAAAAGGAGGGCGTTTGCCAACAGTTACCAAAGTTGTGAATAGGAAATCGTTAACAAATTTATGTATCTTGGAATAGTTTTTTCATCTGGAGGGTCCTTTGAAGAAACGCATAAAACTTTAGCTGACCAAGCTCAAAAATCTATCTTTACATTAAGAAAATGTCTGTGTAGATTTCATAACATAACAATAAGGCACTCTTTAGAATTGTTCGATTAGCAATTGAAAAATTTCACACTTAGTATTGAAAATCTTTATTATGAGTAAAAAGTAGCACACAAAAATGTGTGTATTTTATACATGGAGAATTAGGTCGATTAGACCTTCTCACTAAGAATTATGCAAGATATAAACTTTTGGTTGAAAGTTACCAATAAAAGCGAAAGGAAACAGATAAACATAATACATGTATACCAAATCATGTTTAAAGATATTGAAAAGAAACCGTACATCACTAATTGGGCAAATAATGTTAACGATACATTAAATGAATTAGTATTCTCTGAAGCGTTGTACTCACAGGGTGTATGTAATGCTAAACTATTTCTGTTATTGTTAAAACAAAAAGTTGAAGACATTGTCAATCAAGAATGGAATAATCGAGTACAAACGTCATCTTATTCCAGGGTTTTTAGGGTTTCTGCAAATCTTGACAACGGCATGTATCTAGTTAATGTAAATGTTAAAAAATTGCTCATAGCCATGACAAGATTTAGGCTTTCTTCTCATCCTTTAAGAATTGAAACAGGACATGGTTTATTTATCAAGTTTCAGGCCATGTTTTCATGATTTTTGCCATTGTCTTTTGAAAAATACGTACATTGTACATGCAATGTTTATCCACTTCCTTTCTTATAAACGACAACTTTTACTTTGAACAGCTGAAAAGACTTTTTAAAACTCCGAAATCCAACTCAATTTTTAGGGCTTCCATAATAACGGGCAAAATGTTAGCTGGGACCATTATACACGCATGAATAATGGTCCCAGATATCAGGGAGACTATCTCACCCTAGTCTCCCTCTAAGCCAATCCCTGCATAACCATCAAATAGACTACAATTTTCCTTGCTGTTTGCCATCTCTACCTTAAAGGGGCATACCCTACAACTTGGTGCATTTAGAATTAAAGCAAAATGATGATAAATTAGAAGCTTGTAAAGAAAAAAGCCGACGAAGAAAGGTTCATCCAGCCAAAAATGCATCGAATTAAAAATAAAATCATAAAAATTATGTATTTATGAAACATACATTTAGTCATGGAAATTTTTGGGTGGAAGTGATTTATTATTCATAGCTATGTTTTTTGCGGCTCGTACCTAAACTAGTCATTTTATGACCCAAGTTCTTCTTGCAATTATCCATTATATATTGTTTTACATATACATCTAGCACATTTTTACACTTTCACAGAATGTTTGTAAGAAATCAAGCTATAGTGTTCTTTCAATCGTAGCCTATACAACCCTCTCAGATCCCAGAAAATACACTAATCTTTAATCAGGTTCAAGTCTGTATACGTGACAGCAATAGATTCACATGAAAAGTACCATGTATTATAATGCTTGAGAAGCCTCCTTCTTCATTTCTACACATACCCTTTCTCTCTCTTGATTTATACAGTAATATTATTTTCCCATTGTGTTACTGTCTAAGTGTTTTCTTTTTGTTTTCTAATTTATTTTTACTTTTTGATCACAAGACCCATATCCCTGATGAATGTCCGGTGTCTTCACCAATCCTAATAAAGGTCTTTGATGAGATTGATTATGGGCGAAATTTAATTGGTACATGCAGTTATGGGCCCTTATATAAGATGAAAATTATATTACCTGGTCATTAATTAAATTGTCTTTGTTCTCATGTAAGCGATCTAGGGCAATCTTGGCCCATTTGTTTCAGATATTATCTAGTAAATAATTATATCCAGTGCTTTCTGCAAATTGTTGCCCTATATACATGAATAACTGAAAAAATAGTTTTTACTCTTTTTTACAGTTAAAAGGGACATAATTCTTGTTATTTTTAGTTCAGAGTTATCTTTTCCTTTTCAAATATATATATTAATATAAAATATAATAATCTTAAGCAATGTGGGTTGAGAACTTGGTCATTTTGGACTCCATAATCTCTTGTATACAAAAATTAAAAAAAATGAAATTTCGAAATCAGGGGGAGATAATCAATTGCATACTGTAGGCTTAATCAGCACCTATATTTCGTCCAACAAGTGACATTCGATGGGGGATATATTAAGCTTTAAAATGATATATGTGTCATAAAATCCCGCTAGGGGGGGACCTAAGGTACAGGTAGCCCATACTCTAATCCAATCAGATACAAGAATAACAAAAGTCAGATTTCAAATCAACCAATCAAAACCATATACCATATCACATTAAATGAATGGAATGCTCAGATTATAGCCAAAAAAGTAGTTCCACGACTTAATTTAAACGAAGCAAAACAATGGATGAATATCCGCCAATTCTTGCAAAGAATAATATCAATTCACTCCAAAGCAGGGTAAACAGATATAATGATGAGTTATCTTAAAGACATTGAACCAGGAATGCGAGGCATGTGACTAAGACCCAGCAGTCCTGTATATTCCACAGTAGGGGGGCCAATAAAACAGACAGGGTCATTGATAGACTAGCTTCTAATTACATAATCAGTTACTATATATGGATAATATATAGCTACTGTATAGATACTTAAATTGATTCAATGTTTAATCAATAATATAAATGATCTTTTTTTAAACAAGAAGTATGTTTATAATATTAAATGCAAAATATTAAGAATAATATTATTAAAGAAATTAATTACTCAAATAAATGCTCTTTGCTGCAAACCGATGATTTTGATAAATAAATAAAACAGTCCATTTTGTGAAATTAATATAAACATATTTTAACACTTTTACCTGTTAAATTAAATATTTTTAACCAGTATATTTTCTCAAGCAGTACAGGTATAAACATATATATAGTTCCTTTGCAAGTTATTTTAAAAAATCTTGTAAAAAATAATTCCATGTAGAAATAGAATGATATAATTTAGAAATAGAAGAAGCGTTCAGTTGCATTTTTAATGTATAAGAAGAAAACATAGGCAGGAATAAAATAGTGGTGACAGTATATTATAACTGTTATATTCTAGTATATATCTAAATCTGATTTTACATAATCTGGTAATATTAAAGGATAACATTCATTAATTACATAAAATGCTTATAAAAACAACAGGAAGTTATCCATAAACTAATTATCACTAAAGATCAATAAAATGTATGACCCATTTATACGCATGACTAGGTGTCAAGTCTACAGACATTTAGCTGACCGTGAAAAGACAGGATTAATCCCATTAGGGGCAATAAAACAATTAAGAGATTAGACCTCATGTGGATTTTTTTGGGGGGGGGGGTCACTTATATAGTAGCTGTTCAATGTCTTTAAGCAATCTTATTACCACAAATGTACACAGTAAGCCATACTTAATATGGCAGTATCCTGGACAGTTAGTTAGGTTTATGAAAATAACATCTGAAATAGAAGTGGTTATGCAGAAATTATATATATGCAAAGTGACTGCCTCTTTCACGCTACAATATACTTTCAGGCTCGATATAACAATTTAGTACTGGTCGCATCAATCAATACAATACATATATTATAGAATATTTACAATCTGGTGATTACAATGAATACAATAAGAATGGCCACCAGAACACTGGAAAGTCCTAATAAAATAACACAAGTCACTGCACTGCACTATGATTAATGTTCCAAAGTCAATCCAATCAAGCTGATCCTTCCTCTTCTGTACTAACATTCCAACACGTTGGGCGCCATTTGTAATAGGGGGTGGGTGTATGGGTGTGTAAATATACTCAGCTAGCCAACCTTACAAGTATAAACAACGACACGGTATTTCGACATCAATCTATTTTATATAAAATGTCTAATATCTAATGTAGACCCTAAAATATAAAACAAGCATTATAGACAATAATAAAACAACAAATACTAAATACAATACATAGCACAAAACATCACAATACAAACAATGATTCCAGTGGCCAATATCATTACCTTCAAAGCATTACATACATATACTTTACATATGTACAATTAAGTTACTTACAAGAACAAATACAATCACATAGTACAAAATACATGAACCACATAACACATCACATATATATACAAACTCACCGTTTGTGGAACGGGATCCACTAAACAACTCTCTCAACTTCTCTCAGTGGTAACAATAATCTAAAACTCTGAAATGTGAAAATTCATTAGTGAAAAAAGAGTGTGCAAGATATTACAGTATGGACAGAATAAAAGACTAGTAAATGGTTACAAACAAGTGAAAGTCAGCATACTGCCATTTATTACAACAAAGCAATATATCTTATTACAATAATTAATTACTTGAATTAATTACTAGAAAACTATACTTATGATAACTCATCATACTTAAATTAGAGAAGCAATATTAAAGTTACCAAACACTCTACAACTCAAAGAACATGATATTTCAGTCTGTAGCATACAAAATCAGTCCTGTCCATTCAACTTCTAATGTGCAACTGATCATTACACATAACTTAGAGGATTAATAAAATCAACTGAAATCTATTCAGTCATGCAAGACTGACCACTGAACCATCAAGGGGAACAACTTACCACTGACCGTAAGATCATTAAAGGGAGATAATTGAACACACATATATAGATATAAAAGAACACAATAAAACTCAAACTCAAGAGAAACCAAATTCTGACCCCGTCACATACATTGTATATAAGGTTGTATTGTGTTGGTTTGTATCATAACATTTACTATAAATATTCACGTACGAGTTCTTGTTTCATTCCATGTGATGGCGTTACTGTCTCTTATACACCGAAAGCAATCTTAATTGTTACGACAAATCATATAAACATTCATTTGTAGATAAAATAATACATCTACTTGCGAGATAAATTCCATTTTCATGACACTCTAAGATTTCAATGTCGATTCGGCCAGGCTTGTCACGATGTGTTTGTAAAAAACATGCCTGATATCATACCACAAATCAAAAATAAACATACAGCAGCGTATGTGATGTTTTATCGTAACACTCTTGTCATAAATACTGTTCAAACTTTTGATACCACAGTGCTAGGTATGTATCCAGTCAGGTCAGTCGAATCATGTTTTCAAACGGAACAAACACGTGAAGCATGTGATTTTACGTCAGTGCTCATAATACCTAGTATCATAAATAATGTCATGCGTTTTAATTGGAATCGCCTGATTAAGTAATTTATCATTTTAGATTAGTGATCATTGTTTCGTGCTTGTATTTTATTCTTCTACCATAGACGAGGAACTCACGCTAAATGAATCAATGGAATCTGCAGCCGTTCCAATGCCTTCATCAGAAACATTAACTACTAAGCAAACATCTGACACTGTGAAAATCACCACTAAAGGTAAAAACGAATTTTATAATTATGGACAAAACATGTTCGACTGAATTTAGCACATATAAAAGGACATACTAATAAATAACAAGTAAAGTGGCATTAGGAAAGCACCGCCGTTCAGAAAACGTGCATTAATTCCATTATGATGGCATAGGACCCGATCGTAGCATATAAATTCATTTTTGTTCGTGTATTTCATCTGATCATTTCATGTGATCCTTGTTGACAAGTAACCATTTTGTGTTTTGCAGATGCAGACTTAATACTGGTTATATCACGGAGTGTTTCGTTAAGTTTGTTAGCAGTTACAACATTAGTTGCGACTGTTGTTATTTGGCGATCAATTGCAAGGTATGTAACAGTTCTGCTTCATACTCTCGTCATGTACGCCTGGTTTTTGACTTACATAATTCATTTTATATTTTAGTATTGGTTTTTGGCACATTTTATAAAGTAAGCAATGCCGTAAGTTAACATATTTATTTATCATCTCTACATTCTATTTCCTTTTTTCGTTTGTTTCTATTTATCCTTTTTCAGACGACGTGCACGAAAGGAGAACAGAATCTGATGTGAGAGTCGAGCAAGTATGTCCAGTGTGATAACATCAAACATGGTGAGACCAGAGGTCCGAAACCCAGTTTTATAAATTAGTGATCTACAGTAAAAAAATGAATAACCTGATTTCGGATTTTAGTTATGTGTAGTTGTAGCTTAGTCTAACGTAATCAGAAAAATATTTGATTTTAGAACTCTGATATAACTGTTGATAAAACATGTTCCGTTTCGTAACCAGGACAATCAATGGTGTTTTTGTAATCATTTTTATACTCGGAATAATTTTATATTCAGCTTTGGTGTTCGTAAATTACTGTTCTTGTTTTGTCTTTTACATTGTGTCGTTCATTTGTATTGCCTACCTGTCGTTGTAGTTTGATATTGTAACTAATTGATTTCCATATTATGTTTGTAAATACAATATTGCTTAATTATAGATCTGTACAATTACATGCATTTCTTGTGTTTGGTGTAGGTTTTATTTTATTAGTAAGTCATATTTGTGTGTGTATGTTGTCAAGTATATTTAAAGCTTCCCTGAGAGACCAGAACATAAATCCTACATGATGACATAAGTCTACAGTACTATTGAATGTTTGAAAGTTATCAAATGTATTCAGTGCTTATCTGAATGACCAAAATATAAATACATCTATAATTATAGTACTGTTGGATGTTTGCCTACATATTGGTTTAAATTTCAAAGTGATGTTGTAACTTGTTGCTGTATGTTCATTGAAATACTTGAATATGCGCTATTTCTGTGTTTAATAAATATGTAGGTAGCCTTTTTTAATACATTCAGTAATTTTAATGTATTCAAATATGGTTGGACAATAATTCTTATTTTTACTACTACTTTTTCTTTGTTTTCAACATACCACATGTTTGTATTGAAATACTTTGACATTATACTTTATCTTTTTAGCGTATCATTTGTTTGTTTTTCTTTCATGAACTTACATACATAATTATATAAGTTTCAACACAAAAATGCAAAGGTAGTTACTATTGTTAATAACATACAACATGGACTATGTTTATACCATTGTACATTGTACTAAAATACGTGATGACCATTGTATAACAAACTCCAATATTTGAGAGCAGACTTACTTATGGTACAAAGTAACAGTATGAAGCTCACACACAGTCCCTCTACCACCCAGGAATTCTTTTTACACACTGAAAACACCGTCAAGTAGTATGTTTATAACATGTTTTATAACAACAAAATATTTATTTCATATAAAAACTACTATTCAATATTTGACGATTCAGTCTCTCCGCGGCCGGTGAAACAGCTGACTTCTTAAGGTAAAGGTTGCCGGTGGCCTGTGCATAGTCAGACGTGGCACATCAGCATACATAACAAGTAACAACAGGAGTGATTAGTAAAGTATGTATACACAAAAACTATCCATGTAGTTTTAAAGTAGATGATCCTGATTAAATGTACATTATATATACAGATAAATACGCTAATAACTTAGCTAGTGAAGCATGTTGAAAACATTTTATACATTAGATATAAATATCTATAAAAACAACTCACTCATGCATGTATTTGTGTATTTGTTGTATAATAAAACATTCTGTGATTTTGATCGAAACTTTCAAAGAACAATATGTATTGTTGGGTCTTCTGTTTTCAAGTATAGAGTTGTATCAAGGTCAGATTGATCAACACGTTGTTTACATCGATATATGTAATATACTCTACATATGGTTCCTACAGAAACACTGTCAACTCGTAAAAAAATGGTCACACTAGTATTAATATACAAGTATGAACTTTGAGGCCTTATTTAGAAAAGTATTTGTTCTGTAGTATACCAATTAATGATTACTAATTAATTTGACATTATGCGCCCATGATCATATACAGAGGGTAGACTGTAGTTGTACTTATTTGTACATCATTATACGTACTACGATACAATCATGAATGTACGTGTATTGATGCTCAAAATGCGCCCATGATCATATACAGAGGGTAGACTGTAGTTGTACTTATTTGTACATCTCTATACGTACTACGATACAATCATGAATGTACGTGTATTGATGCTCAAAATGCGCCCATGATCATATACAGAGGGTAGACTGTAGTTGTACTTATTTGTACATCTCTATACGTACTACGATACAATCATGGATGTACGTGTATTGATGCTCAAAATGAGCTCATGATTATATTAGAATAATTAAACACATAAGTTTATAAAATTAAACATTTAATTTTTGTTTTATATCAACATACCTTTGGTATTTATGACGTTTCTAGTTCATCATAAAATAGTCAACTTAAGGTGAGTTTTGAGGATTTTAAACTAAATATGGGACCTTGAATTTACTTAACCGAAACATTCAAGTATACAGTTAGGTATATAAATGTTTTCTCTACAACCCGTCTGTTGCACACAAGTTACAAAAGTTCTAAACCATTGGAGCAAAACATAACGAGAGTCTGGGTGTAACCATCTAGATGTTCTCATCCGTGTTATATCTCTATCAATTACCCAGTGAACCATTAAACCATGCAAATATTACATCTACCACAGGGATATGTTAGAATAAGTCACAAATTGTTATATAAATTAACAACGACCTAACTCAGTTTTGTCATCACAGTTCTTGTCCCTGTGGAATTAATTTGTACGTCAAAAGAAATAAAATTCATCAACAGACTTTGCTAAAATTGTTCGCAAAGTGATCGAGACGTATGATTTACATAGTTTGAACAGTGCAAGCAAAATATGTAAATATTTCGAAAATATATAAATAATATTGTGGGTGTTTATTTAAAATCGTCAACAAATAGAGGAACAAGATGGATCCTTTATTTTGTTATCATGTTGTCTTGATGATTTTATCAACAATAACATTTATATTTCTGTGGATTGGATTTTCGACTCCTGGCTGGTTGGCTGTAACTTTCCAGGAGACTGAGGCAGCTTCAGAGTACACTGTGTCGTCTCTGAATCGGTAAGTGTTGTGTCTTGTCATAGAACGTTAAACTATTGTTTTTGTTATAGTACAACAGAGTTTTGTGTCTGGCAGCGATAGTTTAATAACAATAAATAAATGTTCATATCATTATTTTGCGACAGTTAGCATTGGTCTTTTAATAAATGAAACTGTGTATTGTGAAAATCGGGATATGTAAAATTTTAAGAGCCCCAGTCGTGCCTCTCATTGAATAGATTTAAAATACTGTTAAATATATTAACAACAGTCTAAAAGACAAAGAACGAGTGTTTATTCGGATAGAAAATCGTATTTTAACCGAGAATTCACCAAGTAATCTTGATCTACGGATGTTTTGATTTCGACCGATTCTGGTCAATGACGGTATCAATGTAGACTAATTGTTTTTCTATATATTTCATACTACTGAGTGGGGCACGATGAATCCAGATTATTTCGGTTCTGATCCAGTCGAATCCAAATGGTGAATCTCGAATATTTCGGATCGGATCCTATTGCAACATTAGTATTAGGTGTTGGTTGAATAATTGTATTTCATCTCATCGCTTTATGACAACACTATAACAAATTCAACTGTACAAACTTCTTGATATTAAAACTTAGATTTTTTTTGTTAATTAGAATAAATAAGCAAAATACTAAATATGTTAAAAGATAACTTTAACCCTTATTCACATTAATATTAAATGAATCACAGTTGAAACAATAAATACCTTAAGTGTTATGAGTTGTAAATGATAAATAAATTACAACAATCAGATAAAATAATAGTACACAACAGAAGACTGTATTGTGTGAGTAGTAATTTATGTATCGTCTGTTACAAGATAAACAACTGGTAGTATGCTGTAGCACAAAGTGTAAATCTATAATACATCAATTAGTTTCCAGCTCTTTAAAATAAAATGGAAGTTTGTAGTTTATATGTTTAAGTGTAAGGATACAAATACAAAAAATAGTACTGTATAATAAACACATATTTTCATCAGAGACTGATATAACGTTGACATCCTTAATCATCCTTGATGAGCTGAGGTAGTTCAAGGAGCTTCACACTTGGCCTTATCTGTGGTGTGCTAGAGTTTAACAGTAGTCAGCTTCTGCAATTAGGTTCCAGAAAGATTATTTGGTATAACATTATTTAACATAATTTAACAATCTTCGTTTCAATTTTAAGATTAATCAATGACAGACATTTAAAATTACCAGTTGTTTCTTAAGAAATATGTAGATTCAACATCAAAATAATATTATAACAATCATTATCAATTTGTGAACAATCAAACAGCATTTGGTTTTATACAAAGCGAGACAGTACAGTTGATTTCTGTTAATACTGATAACGAAAAATATGTGAGAGTTTAACCTATCAAATTTTCGAGTAAAACCCAAAATATAACCTCACTGCATTTCGATTGCGATCTCAACGGAACATCATCTTTTGCTGACTTTTCAGAGAAATCGTAAAATAACTGTCAATAGTGAAAACAAACGACAAGGAATGGATGACTGTGTCCCTGATAATGACAATAAGAGCGATCCATGTGCAGACGAAAACAAAACCCATCTATGAAACGAGCGAAAGTCGTTAAAGTGGGAAAAAACATATTTCAACCACGAGTTAGCTTGTATCCCAACCGGAAATGATGTTACATAATTTGGATCCGTACCCGCGAATCTAAAGATGGATTCGAATATTTCCGACATTTCGGTTAACGGTTGTGCACAGTCCTATCGGATAGGAGACTTAACCCCTAAGAGATCAACCTTGTTCTGTTATGATGCCGATATATACCTGAAATATGTATGTACTAAGATTAGATATTACAATCTTACCAATGCCAAGTTGACATATTTTCCAGGTCCTTGTTCTATGATGTGTTGTGTCCACAAGAGTTAGAGACTTGTAAGACATGCCGCGCTGGAGATGATTCTAAAGAGTGTGTGGCAGAGATGGCTTATCCCAGTAAGATTTAAAGTCTAGTCATTAGAAAGTATATACGCTCGTTGATTTTACTCTAAACTACTAAAACTGATAAATGATATTTTAATTACTGCTCTGTTTACCGCACAACCTCTCCAAAGCAACACCCTTTTGGGAGTAGCAAAATTATATTGTTCAGAAGTTGTTGCTCTAGAGAGGTTAAATTGATAGTTGAAACGTGCAGTAGGAAAAACGATGCTGTTGTTGAAGGGAGGTTGTTGCCCAAGAGAGGGCCACCGCTCAAGGGAGGTTACATTGTACTAGCATTATATGTTATCTGTATACATGCAGAGTACAGCGGTCATTATAACTGGATAGAAAATCTGACGGCAGACACGGAGGAATGGGTCGCTTGGAGAATCATCATGGTGATTGTTGTACTCCTCTGTACCCTGGGTTTTATTCTTGTCCTGTGTCTCGTCTGCTGCATCTTCAAAACCTGGGTCTACCGAACTGTTGCTACTACAGCGTTTATTGCCTGGCTTCTCGCAGGTTAGTATCGATTTATTTAGTTAATATCGGTCTACAACATAAATAAACATCAGAGCAGTTAGAACTGTATGTATTTCATAAGGAACACTCCTTGTCATTCACAAGCTTATTTATGCTAAACTTCATTATGACCCTGTGGAGTATCCGGATGGATACAATATTATAAGAACTTCTCAGTATAATCTCCTTTTATTTACGTTTCGGCTATTGCCTTTATCAAAAACGAATATCCGTTTTTGATAAAGGCAATAGCCGAAACGTAAATTAAGTATATTACGCAGCTCGATTTAAATAATGTCGTAGAAATATAATGAATGATTGAACAACTTTTATTGTACTTATAATCTCAGGCATACTGGTATGGGTACCTGTTGGTATGGTATCACACATGCACCTAGATATAGATGACGACATAGAAGCTGACCATAAGTTACCACTTCTAGCATCCCACGATGCGAGTCTTCACGTACCTTACTCCGTGGTTCTATGTGCCATTGGTGGCTTCCTGGCCCTTGTTGTGGCGCTTATGCTTCTGTGGCTTACAGGTAGGTGGGGATACTTCCTCGTGTCTATTTGTACAACAATTATTTATACAACTTTACTAAATAATTTGAAGTAATGCTTTTCAGAACTTAGCTGTGTTCCGCTAAATTGAAAAATTAGTGAAAAAAAAAAGTTTGACTTGCTTAATCATGCGTTATTTCCGGACGTTGTTGCTTCTAATACTTCAGGTGTATGTGGAAGTCCTACCGACCGGTCCAGTAGCCGTTCTGACACCGAAGTGTTCTCGGACACCAAGATGAGAACAGTCTTTGCTCCGGCTCACCAATATGTGTACGGACCCCAACCATACTATCCGACCGAACGTCCAGTCTACTATCGGTATGTTAGTTTTATTCATAAACTCTCTAAGAACAATACTCGTAATTCTCAGATTCAGCATTTAGATAAATTTAGCACTTCAATATCAACTTTTAACTTGTGTGGATATTTTTGTACGTGAATTGCTGTATGTAATATTTTCGGTCCATGTCCTTTGGTTAAAGTTTTTATTATCATTATTTTGAGTGACGAGTCCAACACTCAGATAGACATGGGTACTATAATTACTAATACATGTACATAGTAGATTCACACCCAGACTTGAAGAAATTGGACCTGTAATATTATTAATATATTCGTTAACAGTAAGTATATCACTGGCCAGGGAAAATAAAATCCACATTTGCATCATATACCCAAACATTCGGACTCCTAATTTTGAATCTTTGAGAGCAGGGTTTTTATAGATGACTATTTGAGTGTTGTTAATGATTTCGATTGATCAGAACCTTTCATATGTGTTCTAAAAATTTCTCTGTTGTGTTAGGTAGCTATTGTAATATTATCTGTATATTTGTAGAATGTGGTACTTTTATTCCATATAGTTTATAAACCTATTCACTAATGGTTGGTGCAATGTACCTCTTCACAAATTTGATTAAACATTAAGTATACAATACACCATGTTCGTGTTAAGGAATGGTGAGATTTTAAGGATTGTTAAGTTCAGTTCAGTTTATTTACAGATGACCTGTATTATTTAAACATTTCAGTGAGGAACCGACTGTACTCTCAGCGGCCCCAGTAGATAACGTTGTGCCAGTTGATGAATACCCATATTACAAAGGGACTCCCAGCAACTATGGGCCCAACCCTTGGTACGACAACAGGGTGTACTAGTATTACATACACTTGATAAAAACAGCACATGTATAAATATATGCATTATATAATCTATGTATATCAATACAATACATAAAGTACATAATTATGAACAGTTGTTGAAATTTGATTTACCTACAAACTGATTTTATGAATATTTAAAAAAATCATATAATGAATTATTTATTTTAAGAGAACATTCAAAAGTTACCATTTATAAAATCGCGCAGTTTAATTATGATGATGATGATGACGACGAAATGTTGAAAATTGAAGTATTTCTCTTATACAAATTGTTAATTATCCAGATCTTTCAACAAAGGGAATTAAATCCAGAATATTACATTGAGAAGTGTTTGTAGTGATTATTTTCCTTTCATTATAAACTAGAGATATTGATACTAATCGTATTATAGTTTCATTTGTTTGCTTTGAGCTGTTATGTTTCGTGGTCAGTTAACCAGCACATGGTTCAATTAGTGACCCGTTCTTCGTCAATACATAAAGAGTGGATACATACTGGCTATTTGTATCATCAAATTATACTTTATGGCTGGGCTTCGAATCCGAGACCCTTACATCAGCGGTCTTAGAAGTTTTATAATGTGCTCACCAAGTGTTTTTGACAGCTAAGTCGTGATGCGCGCTGAGCGAGTGACCGCTATTGATAGCTGAACTATCGTGCAGTTTTGAAAAATAATAAGATATACCGTGACAGGTATACATATTTTTAGGAGTTGATCGGTGATTCTGTGGTAACGTGCTGGAATACTAATAGAAAAGTCGTGGTATCGAATCTCGGCTTCGCTTTCAGATTTATCAGGGACGCTTAATTTTACAGTGTCACCATCACAACTTTCAGATATTTCAGGGACCTTTTACAGTGTCACCATCACAACTTTCAGATATATCAGGGACGCTTTTACAGTGTCACCATCACAACTTTCAGATATTTCAGGGACGCTTTTACAGTGTCACCGTCACAACTTTCAGATATATCTGGGACGCTTTTACAGTGTCACCATCACAACTTTCAGATATTTCAGGGACGCTTTTACAGTGTCACCATCACAATTTTCAGATGTTTCAGGGACGCCTTTACAGTGTCACCATCACAACTTTCAGATATTTCAGGGACGCTTTTACAGTGTCACCATCACAACTTTCAGATATTTCAGGGACGCGTTTATAGTGTCACCATCACAACTTTCAGATATTTCAGGGACGCTTTTACAGTGTCACCATCACAACTACCGAACCATGTATCGAGTTTAGAAAATCACAGGTAAGATGTTTAGTGTGTATCGGTGCTTATCACCGGGCACGATAAAGAACCAGGAAAATCATTCGTAATAAAAATTAATAGAGTTCTAAATGCCCAGTACTTCTCCCTACTCTATTTTCTGACTGAACTGACCTAACAGATAAATGATAAACACATTCATGATATTGTTTTATTACACGGTCATCACAATATATAATTTATTAAAGCATGTCTGTGACAATACGTTTTAGATCCGTGTGTTTCATGAAAAACGAGCAATATTGCATTGAATAAATGTGATGTTTTTGTGAATACTATACAGTGTACTTAATACCATTTAGAAGATGAACTGAATTGTATCAAATCAAACATGACATTGGATTGTCTATAAAGTAATGAACACTACAATTACATGACTGCACGAAATAACACCAATGATTGTATGTTTAACTATTATATAACATATTACTCAATAATTTCCAAAATTATTGAATAAATTTCTTAGTCATATAAACTATTTGTATTAGGTATGGTAATTGAATACTTTCACTGTTTTAATTCTTCAAATTAATGTATAATGCAGACACGTTAAACTTTATTTTTCCATAACTGAAAATGCCTACACCATTTTGCATGGGGTATCTTATCAGTAGGTTAACACATCCAATCGTGAACAAAATGTCTAAAAACTGCATACCCAGGGGCATAAAAGATAATTTGCCGACTTGCGCTTTGCAACTCTGTATCTTCTTGAGCACTTTAGCCACAAGAATAACATTGGGTACAAACACACCAAATACTGAACCCCAATTATATGTGAATGCGTCCACACATGCAGCAGACTTGTAAGCCCAAAAACTAAAGTAAAAATGTGTGTTCAAAGGCAAAACAATCTACAACTAAAATATGCTGAACGATGGTGCACACACCTGTATTATCTTTTAACCATTTAACCCTTTATATATGTAGATAATGCCAGAAATTGTCCGAGTCAAATAAATAAATAATGAAAATTCATTAACATTCCAAAGGCATGATACACACACACACACATACATACTTACATATACATACACACATATAACACATATACATATATCTTAGTACTCTATACACAGCACACAGTTCTCTCCATGAGGATCGTTACACAGCACACAGTTCTCTCCATGAGGATCGAACACTCTCCTCTGACATCCAAACACCATGGGAAACCCCATTTAAAATATCGACTTCATAGCCCGTAAAATATGCTTAGCTGAAGCATCACTGTAAACAATCTTAAAGCAAACCCCTGTGGAATGGAGACACCTAACTACTGCATACTAGAATGAGACAATTTGATTATAATAAATCCAGTTATTGGCTTGTAATGCACCAATGCTTAGATATCTAATCATAATCTGTGAAACAGGACTGATCTCAATATTCATACTAGAATTAACCTGACCAATAAAACTCGCTAATGTCCAGACCTGAACCCATGATTTATGTTTAATCTGACTTAAATTTAATAAGGCATTATCTGTCCCGACCTGAGTGGTAAAATAACATGTAGTAAATTTCTTCTTGTTAAGGTAAGCACCTAGCCATTCAAGTTCTTGCACAGGAACCTAAATTGTTTATCAATTTCAGGGATAAGTCAGAATGAATCCAACAAATCTTGTTCGATTTCGTTCTATACATACTCTTATTATTACAGGAACATGCAATCCCAAAACATAAATCTAAAAACAAGCGTTGTTTTTTTTAACAGTTTATACTTATGGATACTGATGACTGATTAACCACCATGAGTAGAAGTAAACATTTTAGTTGTATCTAAATAAATTGACTTTCTTATTCCAAATTTCTGGTAATCTATTTTACAATGGTGTCTTCCAGACCTGTTCGTAAACAAAATAGTTATCAGTAAATCTATCATTATCGAAATTGTCATTTCTAAAATAAGAATAATCTAAATACTCATCTCTAAAAGTCATCTGGATAATCTGTGTGTATTCCACTTGGAACTGGGACGTTCTCACTTCTTTACAGGTATATCAGGTTTACTGTCTCTGTTTAAATAATGTCGCATCTAAGGTGTTTCGTCTGTCCATAGGCGTAGGGGTTCAACCTCGTGTGTTTCCCAACTTCTGTATTCTCCCGCTATACATGTTTCCAGTTCCAATGACCACGTCTTGACACGACCATGAGCTTCTTTTTCTTACGGGCTCTACAATGAGCCTTCGATATACGAAACTCGTGTCATATTCGGTTTTCGGCAAACGCCCATTTAATGTCTTTCTTTTCCGTTTTTCTAATTCACCGCATGTGTCCATTATCAATGTTGTGTAAATCTAAGTCGTCCACGTGTGACACTATACTACATGACTGTGAACTAGTACATGTAATAACCGGTTTGTCAAATTTAAACGTCTTTACCAGTCAGTTACCCTAGGCTGAATGGATTTATACCTTGACTATAAACGCACGAAATTTTCTGAATTTCAACACTAGCGACACCTATCGGAGCTTTATGAACCATGGGAAATCAATTTCCGTCTAATTCGTAAATCAAACGACAGAAATTATATAAATAAAGTTAATCACTTCTATATTGAATGGAAAACACATTTGGAACTTATTGTAATAAATGTTTGTTTTTAGTAATGAGATTATCTTATACAGAAAATGTCGTACTCAGAAAAATGAGACAAGTGCGCTTATCCAAATATGTATATAAGTCCTTGTCCAAAGACATTTTAAGTTAATATCCGAAATATGTCACTTATCTGACTTATGTCACTTACTATACATCAAATATAACACATTTAGTTCATTCAAATGACTGCATTCCAGCATCCAATAAATGATATTATTGTTTCTAGACGATGTCTGACGTTGATACAAACAAATATAAAGTTTTTACTTCACAATGTTGAGAAAAATAAAAAAAAATATACTCCTACCATTTTGAACAGTTGATGTTACAACAAACCCTAAGTAGTAAATGTATCGGAAAGAGCACCTTGTCAGCCATATCTTTTCAGTAGTCACTAAAAATACCCTGGATAGTGAAACACACCAATAACTCTCAAATCACCCAAATACAACTCAATAATAATAAAATTCAACTTTATATTTGATGAAACTATATACATTTTGTATATATAAAAACAAATGCAGATTCTAAAAGTATTTTACGCAAGATAAGATGTGAAATAAAATTGTTAAGTTTGAGATGTTATATGAATGCGTGCATACAGAAATTCAGTATCAACCATCAATTAATTTTTATATCAAATACTCATAAATACAAAATGAATGTAAACAAATAGACGAAGGATGTGTACTGAACGTTTAGAATGATTATTTGGTTGAAAATAAAACATTGAAATAGGTATTTTGTGTGTAATGGGTTAAGAGTTATTGGGGTGTATTGAGTTTGGTGGTCACTGGTGTTTTTAGAGTTATTTGGGTGTATTGGGGTGTTTTAAGAGTTATTGGGGTGTGTATGATAACTGAACAAAAATCAACGTTTTTGTAATCAGTATCATTTTATGTTCTTAAATCTTGATCACTAGTTTAGAAAAAAATGGAAAATTCTCAAAGATAAGGAAAATATGGTTACTATTGGTGAACTTTTGTTCATATTCACGAATATGGGGCATACAGTAATTAAGCCACAAATATCAAACTTATAAATCTTAATTCATATTTTTCTTGCATAAAATAGGATTACGTTTGTTTTTAGATACATTATTTCATTCTATAAAAGTTTAATTTGATTATTATTGAGTTGTATTTGTGTGATTTAAGAGTTATTGGGGTGTATTTGGGTGTTTCAGCGTTATTGGGGTGTATTGGGGTGTTTCAACGGACCGAACTTTAGAATAAAAGATGCCTGTGGCTTTTTCTGGAGGCTACTATATAGGTCTGTTATAAATGAAGTAGCTGAACAGCCCCATTAAATTCTGTATCATTCATGTGCTTTTGTCAGTAACGATAGTTCTCAGCGCCATAGGCAGATTTTATATAACAGATAGGCCTATACGATTCCGGATATTACCAACTGTCTTAAAAGAATACGCAGTGATACGACAAAGACGTATACTAGGCCTTTACATGTATAGTAAATGCACAGGAGCCTGTTATTCAATCCAAAAAAAATTATACTCAATAAAGAATTACCTATAATTTTTTCTATACGTAGGTAATTTTTTATTAAGTATATTTTTTTTTGATTGAATAACAGGCTCCTGTGGTATATGTCTGGACATAAAAGAACACCACCTAATATATTCCTAGCCGAATTGAAGTGACAGTAGCTAGATCATGAAACATAATGTGCAGCTATGCATATCTTATAATTGTGTTCTGCTCTCGTTATGACACATGCCAGCTAACATGTAGCAGTGTTGGGAATCCACGTGACCTAGTGACGTCATAATGTTATCGTTACAAGAGCGTTTTCTGTCAATTAAACTATAGGAAAACATCACGTTAGTGCATTATTTTTCGTTTTCTTCTAAAGCCACGTAACTATTGCAACTCCTTACATAAAGGGCTACCTCAGGTTCAGATTTATGTCAATGTAGGCCCTCTACTTTTTGCTTTTCTTGTCCAAACCGTTTGACAGTGTTATGAAAATGAACGTTATTTTCACAAGAAAATTTTAGAAAACGGTAGGGGGCCTTTAGGGACAAAATTCTAAACCGGAGGTAGCCCTTTATGTAAGGAGTTGCAACAGTTATGTGGCTTTAGAAGAAAACGTGACAATGTTTTATCAAAACAGCTAACTGAAATGCTGAATGATGTTATAACTAAGTGGCCATTTCTTCAACCAATTTTAAGAGGAGACCAACCGTGTACATTGTGGTCATTATCAAGACATAATCCCCGGTTATCTCCCGTATGTCTTAAAATTATGTCGCTGATTGTGCGCTTCGTTTCGAAGAACTTTATATGCATATTTAAAAAGTGCGATTGTGCAACTGAAAGTATTATTGTACACTTGATCAGTTTCTGCGAGAAAAATGTGTCAATACGAGAGCAAGTGTGGGATAAGCTCATTTGTGAATTCGGGTATAGGGCATATATGGAGTTTATTGTGCTGTCCCCTTTCAAACAATCCGAGCATTTGTTAAAGCTAGCTACTGTTATTGATGGAGATACCTTTAAATGGTTCCCGTTAACATCACTGTCAATAAAATTATTGTAATGATCGAAGTCAATGATACAGCAGGCACACATATCGTTCAGTTGTTTATACACGTGTTTATTATATCTATTGAAATACAAGTGTTTGTAATATGTATGGCATTATGGTATGCTGTGAAATGTATTAAACCTATACGTATTGTGTGATTTGCATGTTAATATGTATATTGTATGTGACAGTTGTATATTATATACTTATGTGTTTCTTCGTTGGATAATTAATATCAGTTTCATGTATTATTTTACTCTTATCGGTAAGTGATAAGTACAGTACAATCTCTCCATAGTGGCCCTTCATAGAGCAACATCCTGTCTTAAGCGACATAATCATTAATCATTTCACTTCAGAAATGGCCATTTGCTTCAAGTTCTACTTTTACAGAGCAAAACCTCTGTACAATAGCTAGAATTTGTGCTTTCCGTGGGTTGTTGCTCTAGAGAGGTTGTACTGTATTATTAATTACATACATGTATTAGCAACTTCCATCCTTGATTATCTAGCTATTTTGTTTCGTTGTCTAGGTAACTTTCTGATGGTGGAAATTGCTATGTAGATATGAGTAAACATGAATTGATGTACGTGTGTAAGTTTGTGTGTACGGTTTGGATGTATATGTGGATGGGTGTAAATAATGCTTATGCATGAATGTGTTTAGATGTGTGTGCATGTATGCTTGCTTGTGTGGTTGTCTAATTATATTTAGACGTGAATCCTTGCGTAATTGTCTATTAAGATTATTATGCCATTCTATTTGTCATTTGTTTTCATATGCTTTATTGTGTTTCCTTGTATATTGTTGTATACTTGCATATAACTCTTCAGAAAATGGAGGAATAAAAGTAAAAGAGAAAAAGAGTAAGACGAGAAGAGAAAAGGAGAAACTGAAGACTGTAATTAGTATGACATTTATTAGAGCTATATGGTAGCTGCAAGGTCTTTGCAAATTCTATGCGATCTAAGCAATCATGCAACATATGTGTAAGACAGTAAAATCCGTTTAAAGAAATGAAAAGGTATCGTGATTTTTTGACTTAGAATACTGAAATAGACTTAAGATGACACAAGAATTTAATACAATATATTAACCATCATGTTGTTGCAATATTTGCAATCAACCTTACATGATTTAGTTACTTATTTATCAAATCTTTCGCTCATGATCTGTGTATATAGCTTCTATATCTATATTTCGTTTTTCAAATTATGTTAATTATGATTTTCATCCAATACAGGCAGAAGGAAGAAACAAGTTAAGGCTGATGATCGCTCAATTGTGGCCCAAAGAGGAATCAGTGAAAAGGCTAACACATACTAGCAGGACAAAAGGCAAACTTGTAAATAATAATACTTCATCAATCTATATATTACCAAGGACTTAAATACATACATATAAGTCCTTGATGTTATTAAGCAAAAGTTAACACGTGCGTCATGAAAAGTACCATTGAAGTGAGAAGTATGACCGTATAAGATTAAATTTGTTAAGATATGTTGTTAGATATGTCGTAGGTATTCGTAATTGATATATACAGTATATGTACATGTATGTATACTACAGGCACATAAGCCTTTATTAAACCTGAGATGCTATAGTAATTAATATAGCATCCCTGATTAAACCAACAGGTATTTTCCAAAATCATGTCTACTTGTTTAACTAGCCACATATTTCTAACTGTTTCTTACTGTTAACTGATAGGGGACAAGCACGATGCATGGATAGTACATAATGGTAATTAAGGCCTAAGATGAGTATATAGTATATATACATGTATATAATAAACGTATTTTTGGTCCGTGTTGCCATTTTAGGCCTTAAGAACCATTATATACTATCCCTGCAACATGCTAGCTCCCTGTGACCGTAATAATTATCTACACAATTGTACTACATTAAAACAACTTAGATAAATGAATATGATCTTATTCCATGGGCAATCAACACTTACTTTTGTAATACAATTACCAAATAATTATCATACATACTTCACCGTCATGTTTTGCATGCGGGTCTCATAGCAACTATCTTTCAACAACAGAGCTAGCGAAGTATGTGTAAAATATTTTATACATAAAACATAAACGTTTGCTGATATCTTTTAAATACAGTCGAAACGCAATAGTTCGAAATGCCTCGGGAACGTCCGAAAATTTCGAACTATCGCACTTTTCGTACTATCGCATCTTCTTGTTTATCTTACTGTTTTAGTCCAGAAGGTAACAATCTGATATGACACCGTCCGGTTTAGCGTGATTTCTGCACGTTTGTGATGTTTATGTAATAATACGAATGTATACTTGTCATACTAATTGAAATAAAACTACTCATGTTTTTTGTTCTTTTTATTTTATTGATATATATAATTATACAGTTAACAATGATAATATGATACAAAAGAACACACATGATATATTTACAACAAGCAGAACAATATTGAAGTTAAGCATATACAAACATAAACACACAATTTATGTAGACATACACGTGTATACACAAGCACTATTCACATTAACACAAAGATACTTGTAGCACTTTCACATTCACTAAATAGTTCTTTATTACAATGATCATATCTATTCACAGATCACACTAGGGAAGAAATCCATCACTGAACGTTGTTTGTAATTGTTCATGTTTTGTACTCTGTCACGGGTAGCGTGTTTTATTAATGAATACAAAGCATTCATTTCGTTGTCAGTATCTTCTTTTGATTGGAAATAGACCATAGCGTTGTTAAGATAGTCAATTGTCTGGTCGATCGTTGGGACTGGAACAATCTCCGCATTCAAACATTTATCATCATCGTCGTCGTCAGCATCAGTACCAACTTCAGAAGCTTTTTCTTTAACTTCTGTAATAATGTCATCATCAGTCATTGCTGTTGATGTTTGTATGGATTCATTAAAATCAATAAAGTCACCTAACATGACTTTATTTCCTACCACTGCTAATTTAGCCAGTGGTATGTTGTCCAATTCGTCTTCTTCATCATCTGACGAATGACTAATTTGATCAAGTCTGAAACCTGCGTGGGAATAACAATTCCTGATGGTGTTGGGAGTGACACATTCCAACGATTGACGCAATAAATGCATCGCATCAAGTAAGGTCAGTACAAATTCCTTTTTATTGTCAATAGCCCTTACTTGACGCAAGACTATTCTCTTCCTGTAATGAACCTTAAGGTTGTTAATCAACCCTTGGTCCATTGGTTGTGTTTTACTGGTAGTGTTTGGGGGTAAAAACACTAGATCAGTATTCTCTAACCCGTTCACATGCGGGCAAGCAGGACAATTGTCAACTATCATCACTATCTTTCTACCCTGATGCTTCATTTTTCTGTCATCTTTACATATCCATGATGTAAAGATTGACGAGGTCATCCATGCCTTCTTGTTATAATCATAACAAGTTGGCAATGTGTTCACATTTTTAAAGCATCTGGGTTTGCCAGCTTTTCCAATGATCAAAAGAGGCAATTTGTCAGTACCACTCATGTTTGCACATACCAGTGCAGTTATTCGCTCTTTTGAGCGTTTGCCACTGTGACAATCAAAATTTTTAAACTCTAAAGTTTTGTCTGGTAACATTTTATAGAAAATGCCTGTTTCATCGGCATTGTAAATATCATCAGGATGGTACTGTTTCATTATAACCTGTAATTTACAGAACCATCCTGTCATGGCATCTGAGTTATCATTTACAGCTTTTGATTCACCACAAATGTTTTTAAACAGAATACCATGCCTGTCTTTAAAGCGAGTCAACCACCCACTTTTCGCACTGAAGTCTGTGATGTCTAATTTAGCAGAAAACTCATCTGCCTTAGACATCAATGTTGATCCAGAGACCACAGCACCTTGTTCACGAGCGTTAGTGAACCATTTCAAGAGAGCTACCTCTAGTTCTTCCCATTTTCCAGTTTTCAAGGTTTTACGTTTTGGACCTTGAGTTTCATAGCCTTGTTTGATTGATGTTGAGTTTTTCAACCATGTTGAAAGTGTACTGTTACTGATAGCCAAATCTTTGGCAATTTGTGATTTTGATTTTACACCCTTCTCAACTTCTAATAAGGCTAAATACTTAAATTCTACAGTTTTGTAGTCCATTTTTCTTTTTATTCCTTTCTTCCCAGTAGCTGATGAATCCGATCTAGCTATCCCCCCAGTAAAACTGGGTCCTTCACTAGATTTCTCGGACATTTTTCTTCTTATCTTCTTTTCCTATCTAGTTATCCTCCCTAATTAATATAGGGCCCTTCACTAGATTACTAGGAAATACTTGGTTGATTTCGGATAGAAACACAATGAGCGGTAGGTAGTGAACAATAAATGATGTTGATTTACAATAGCAAAGAATTATGAAGACAATCTTACATGCTTACAAGTTTTATAGCCAAAATTTTAAACGCTTGTCGTTATTTTTTGCACTCAGTGTCAATTAATATCAAACAAAGTATTATCGATTACATCAATTACAATGTTCTTCACAGTTTTATGGCTAAACGATTTCTTTTTAACAATGACACATGTCAAAATGCTAGACAGGTAAAATCAAGTATTTCAAACTATCGAATGAATTGAATAGGCGTGAAAAACAGCGTGCAGTCAATTCGAACTATCGCATCTTATTACAGTACGAAAACGTATCTGGGGACTTCAATTTTATTTCGAACTTTCGCATTTTTCGTACTATCGCATTTCGTATTATCGCATCAAATCTATAATGAAAATAGAAGGAAATTCGCCGGGACCGACGAACGATTTCGAACTAACGCATTTTTCGAACTATCGCATTTCGGACTATCGCGTTTCGACTGTATATGAATTCAATTGGTTTAATCCTGGTATATTCTGGCTAACATCCGATTTATAAGTACAACGTATATATTTATATATACATGTATACATTTTGTATTGCGCACAATAATGTAAACGCTCAGTTGATTCATGAGATGTCGTTTAAATTAATGTTAATTTGCTTTAACAAGAAAAATGAAAAATGTTTTGGATAAATTCTCGTATTTTGTGCTTTTTTCGTAGACAAATGTTGTCCATCTTAATATGTGTGCTTTTACAGGCTCCGCTCATGTGTGTAAGTTATTTAATATTACAATTATAGTAAGTCATTGATTTAATAACATTATGAATACTTTTGTTAAGACAATTTTGAACGATACGACCGTCCAATGTCCGTACACTAGCTATCTTACAGATTATTTCATTTTAGTTTCACAGTTTATTTTATTTGGATACAACTAAATTAACGTACATGTATTATTAAGATTTACAGGTATTTCATCTATCATTCCAAACAGTTGGAATAAACTTTTACTGTCAGTTTTCATAGATAGATAGCAGGTGCTATTGGTCCGGAGCTCATTTTCATGGACGTTAATGCCCGTGTTCATAGGGCCACTTACACCAGTCAGTACCTTGAAAGGGAAACTATTGCTCGAATGGGCTCGATCTCCTGACCTAAATCCCATCGAACGCGTATGGGATATGCTGCAGAGAGCGTTGTCCCAGAATACATATTTTCATATCAAGTTGAGATAAATATATCATTTCCCCTGCTCTGGTTTCAAAATGATATCACACAAATATTACTCCGTTGACCATCTACCAAATTCCTTGAAATAATTTCGGATTGAAAATGCATGACTGGTACAGGGTGGGGCTAGTTTTCCATATATCGCAATATGGAGAATTCAAAATTGCTGACCCGATTCCAAAATGAATATCACAGTAATAGCCTCTATCAATAAGCATTAAACTGGAACACAACCTGTAAACATTGTCAAGGTGAGCGATACATGGCCATCATGGCCCTCTAGTTTACATTTCATTATATAAAGGTACATGTATCTTTCTAAGATGAAGGTCTTTTTAATATATATATATAATCATTATGTGTGATTAAGAACACTACTAGAAGAGAAATCGACATGTCTTTGTCTCAGTAAAGATATGAACGGCTTAACATCATATCTATGGAAAACAAAAATACACCATGAAACACATGTTCCTCTGAAGGCCTTTTACTTTTGAGGTATACTGCTTTCTTGCAGTTGCTTATTTTCTATTTAGATGGTTGGTCTTTCCCTAACATGTATGGCGATTGGCACTCGTGGGAACCATGTACTCAGTCGTGTGGCGGCGGTGTGCGCCAGCGAGTTAAATATTCATGCAATGGAAAATATACAAAATATGATCACGAAGCATGTAATGAATTTTGCTATAATGGAGGAACGTTCATAAATGGACATTGTACTTGTAAACCCTGGAGAAGGTGTTGCTCAAGTAATATTTTACATTTACATGTTTATATCTAACACTTTTTATATTTAATGAAGGACAATTTCTTTCGCGATATTTTGGATCCCTAGCGATAATGCTTTCAGTTGGTCTTTATACCCTAATTTGTTACGAGGTAGAATATTCGTTGTTTAAAGGGAAGTAAATTATAAAAGCATTTTTTTATAGATTTTGTAGAATGTCGTCATATTTACATCGCACATTGTAAAAGTGGTAAGCAGTCGTGTGATGGAAGTCCTGATAACATCCGATGTACCGACTGTCATCTGCCTTATACACCGGCTGGTTATGGTAAAGGTTGCAGTAAGTATAAAGCAACATGTTCATGACAAGATACCCAATCGTTCCAACACAAACTACATGTATAGTCCAATCAGTCGTAATATGCTTAAAATTTTATTTACAACCTTCTTGAAATTTAATTAGATCTCCGAGCCAAGTACTGTGCCTAGAAAAACACAGGAGAGGGGCAATGTGTGTATCGGTGCTTTTATTTATATCGGGCACGATAAAGAACCAGAAAAAAACTATTCGGAAAGAGTAGGGATATAAATGACCGGTTCTCCTGTATCTATCTCTCATCTCTCTGGGGCGGGTTTGAAATGACACTAGCTGTCGAATAGGACGTTAAACAAAAGACGAAAAGAGAGTTAGATCTTTTAAGGTATCATTCATTCATAAAATCTAAATCTGGATATCAATCGAAATGAAAGAAATGATATATCTTAATACCCTTCGTGTTGAAGTTTCGTGTATTTGCATAAAATTTATTTTATAGGACGATTGTCTTGTAGTGAAAATAATGGAGCTTGTGAACATACGTGTCTGACAGTTAGAGGATCTCAAACATGCAATTGTAAATCTGGATATAAATTGTCCTCAGATGAATTCTCTTGTTTAGGTATTGAATAAGCTTAGATTATATGTAACACAACTAATGTACGTCACATTTTTACATAAAAAACAGATTACTTATCAAACGGTTTCTGAAATTCCAGTGATAAAATTATGCAATTTTATTATCCATTTTCATTTTATTAATAGAGCACGAATTTATTAAATACGGCTTCACAAGTTTTCCTCAAAACTTATTTATACGATATAATCAAATTCTTACTAGTATCTAAATTTATTTTGTAATTAGAGTACATCAGAGTACATTAATCTACTGTGAAGTAAAATTCGGTTAGAACCGGCATATTTTCTTTATATGTTTTTCTAGTATATTATGTGAAATAGAATTACCGGTTACTTCTTCTAAATGAAGACCTGTCCAAAATTTTAGATATAAACGAATGTTCGACTGGTGCAGCAAAATGTAGTCAGACTTGTCGAAATACAATGGGCTCGTTTACATGCTCGTGTCGCCATGGTTACCAGCTTGACAGTGACGGATATACTTGTTCGGGTAGGTTGTTGCCAATTTGGATTACTTGTATTAAAATAAACTACCTACATTGTATATAAGTTTGTATTGTGTTGGAGAGTGTATGCATTTTTTCAGTCGTATAAAGGACATATCTGACAGTTTCCAGTTTTTTTGCACATAAACATAATTATAGGCAGAACGAAAACGTATAGACAGATTTTTAAACTTAGCATAATCACAGCATATGATTATAGAAACATTTTAAGCGGAACAATGGCGGTCGCGGTGCTCGTTTTTGAGTTATCTGCCCTTGAATGGGATTTTTTTTGGCTTATTTTAGATCATTTCAGGGACAGATCACTCAAACATAAATCATAAATACCATATTCTTACTTTTGGTTCATATTTTTCATTTTATTCTTGGTCAAACTACAAAATTTCATGCAGTTCTATTAAACATTTTTATTATCTTTTTTTTCAGTTGAAGTTAAGAGGCTGAAAATTCGTCAAAATTAGGCCATTTTTTAAGGAAACTGTCATTGGTCTAGGCAAAGAAGAAGAAAAAATAAATAAACCACTCTTGACCAATTTTTGAAATTTTGCACAATGACATGAAAAGAAGTCGGCTACATAAAAAGGAAAATAAATAAGGCATTGTTTTCCTTCATTGTGAATGATCTGCCAATTGAGATGACCTAAAATAAGCCAAAAAATCACATTCAAGGACAAATAACTCAAAAACGAACGAGCACCGTTCATTGTTCAAATCGTATTCTATCCTTTCTATCAGTTAATCCTATTAATATACCGATTACATTCCAAATCGCCCGACATTAATCTCTTCTATCTATCTTACATCATTTCATTAATTTCACCTCCAGTCCATTTTGATAACATTCTAATCTGCCCGATTTTAAACATTTCTATCTATCTAAAAATTGTTCATTAATTTCATCTCAAGTCCATTTAATGGTATCATTTTCCAATCATATTTGCTGTTTTCGAATGCTATTATTTCAAATAAGGGTATTAAATAAAAAATATTTATAAAATAATTCCTGAAACTCATACAATGGTTTAATTTCACCTTCTGTACGGCTTAGTCTAGTAGAAGAAGTATTTGAACAGTATCAGGACAGATATGAAGATGAAGTCGTGGCTTTAATAGATCAACAAAACTTTACCGAAGAAGAGGTCGAGATAGAATATTTAACTTATTGAAAAATACATATATCGTAAAGGGCTAACTAATGTTTTCACGGAAAATGTCCTTTGGATCAATGCTCTCATAAATACTCCAGTTTTTCATTCTATCAAAAAGACGACCCACCGTGTTATACAAACGAAGGACCTTGACAGTGAGGAAGTGTGGAAATATGCTATCAATAAAAGAAAATTTCTCTTTGTAGCAGTGATTGACGGGTATAACCACCGGAACTATGTAGTAAATAACATTGACACTTTTAAAAATGGTTAAACAGTGTATTTTGTATTTTTGCAATTATATAATGTAGCAATAAATTGAAAAAAAAAGTTATGTCTTGTTTTACATAAATATTAACACAATTAAAAAACAGAACATTCAAACAAATACTCGCATTCTATGAAACAAAAACCGTTGATGGATGTTAGTAATTAACTGGTAGACATCTTTTGCAAAATCAAGAAGAATTAGGTCATTTTCTTTGCGAATTGCTGTTGTTAATTGGCAATGGGTGTAAAATATGTGTCACTCATGATGAGAAAAATGAGCAGTTACTCTTTGTTACTCTCTAACATGAGCAATTACTGTTTTTTACTCGTTTCAAATAAACATTTGCTTTTTCGTTTATCTATAGAGTGAATGGGTGTCCCTTTCAAAATGTTTACGCATTTTACTTAGATAAGTATGCCCTGGAACACTCTCAGCACATAGAAGCAACACCTCTAGAAGACATTTAGTCAAACATGACCGGTTAAGCGACGAATAGCCAGTCCAATGACTGACCGATCAAAATGACCGACATCACCATTAGCCAATCAAATGGCCAGTTTGACCCAAACTAGTAATAGACTATTACCATGTACTCGCAATTAAAACTAGAATAAACTCATACCCATGACTAAAAGTTGTCTAGATAATGCAAATGTTTACAACGGTTCTCATTTGACATTAAATCGAATGTATAGAAGATAAGATATTTATCTATGTTTTGTCATCATGCATTTATGTACTTTGTATTTGATGTAAAGCATGTAGAATGCATTAAAATTTAGTAGTTTGTTACATAAATTGTAGTTTGTAGCTTTTTATAGTAGTGAAAAGAAAGCACACAGTGTAACACAGCACTAAAACAAACAGTGAATGAAGTAAACACATCCATACAGAAGAGCAAGGGGTACAACGAATAGAAACTGCCTATGTACTCATTGGTGTCGAAATTCGTTTACTAATACTGGAAATAGTTTATCTTGGTTTAGGCAGATTAAAATTTCTACAAACCGAAAACTCATACCTGCCTTCAGTAATCATAGATTTTCAACATAAGTATTTGATCTTGATAGCTCAATTGCAAATACTCGATCTATTGTGTACTTTAAGGGCATGAAAGTTTTTATGGAAACTAGGGATCATCAAAGTACACTGATACAAAGAACATTGTGCCTGTACTTGATGGAACATTCAATTGATTATGAAATTGATGTTATGACACTAGTTTATATACCGTACCAAATATCTCCCACGCAATTATACTTCATTAAAACAAGTTCGTTAAATGGAAATTATCTTGTTCTTTGAGCACTCGATCAACACTTACAAATACAAAATAATTATCATACATACATCCTCATCCTTTGCATGAGGGTCACATAACAACTATCTACAGCAGAGCTAGCGACAGTATGATAAAAATAATATAAACGTTTGCTGATATATTTTAAATAATTGTAAATTAAGTTGGTTTTATTCTGATATATTTATTTTTCCGGGTTGTACGAGTCCATCCGATTTATAATACAGGTTTGACGTAATCTTTGCCGTATTCAAAGCAGGTTAGATAACAGAATTGATATTCCCGATAGACTTATAAGTATATATATGTTGCACAATGAAGTAAAAGCTCAGTTGATTCGTGAGATGTCGTTTAATGTTAATTTGTTTTACCAAGAAAAATGAAAAAATATTTTGGATAAATAATCGTGTTTTGTGCCATTTTAGTAGACAAATGTTGTTGTCCATCTTATTCGTGCTTTTACAGGCTTCGACACACGTGTGTAAGTTATTAAATATTGCATTGTAAGTCTTTTGATTTAATAACATCATGAATACTTTTGCTAAGACAATTGAAATGTGGCATGAAGCAAAACAATACATTTTGAAATAAACGGCCGTCCATACACTATCTCACATATTCAGTTATAATTTTAGTTATACAGTTATTTTATTTGGATACAACTAATATATAATTAAAATGTACAGGTATTTCATCTATCATACAAACGTTCGAAAACTTTTAAAACAAACATTTACGCTCAGTTTGAAATTTTTCATTCGTACGCTTTTAAATGGAACATTCATTGTCTTGTTTTTTTTTCAGAATGCATATTTTCATATGTTGATATAAATATATAATTTCCACAGAAACACGAAACATATTGAATGATTTCTTTTTGTTGCCGAAATGCTTTTCCAGCTTCCGTAAACATAACACAAAGAAAAGACTTTGGATGTTTATAAATTATTCATTAATAATGACAATAGTCGTAATATAAGGGAACGAATGTCGTAGTTTCAAAATTAATAATTTAGGAATAAAAAATGCCGGTATTTAATTTAAATTTCCATTAAACCAATAATTAAGACCTATCTGATAATTGACATACTATTTACGTATTGGGTCATCTTACAATAGTATATATAGATATGTATATTACATAGTTTTATTGCAATTAAAGCCAAATATGGAGTTTTCCACTATCATCTCCAAACACTTGTTGCCATAATTTGTTACGCTATATTGTTTGTTAAGAAGGTTACCTATTGGATGCATGACTGTTTTCTACTTTCCAGACGCCTCTTATTCAGTACATTTGTATTGAATGATTGTAGTTACGTACCGGTTGTATAATCTACCGATTGCTGTTTTGGTACAAGTTGCATATCTCAGGAGTCTGCTAATTTTGAATTATTACATTGTTTAGGCAATTCAAACTGAAAAATATCAAGTTTTATAATTCAGTATTTATCCGCACTAGAGTTTCATTCATAAGGGCGATCCACAATGATATGTACCAAACGTGCAAAAGGGATTAAATCTATTTATTCACACATACGCACGCACGCATCTCCCCACCATAGGCACTCGATTTCGTGATTTTTATACGTTTACAGACGTTATTTTTCAATTTCACCCATCAAACAACACAAACCTGTCGAAAGAAAAATCTTCATTTTTTCCCTTTTTGAGTGTACAAAATACTCCTAGGTAGTGAACTCGCCATCTTTTCGATTGACGGTAGTGACGAAAATAAGCGTGGTCCTGGCTTTCCTTCTAATCTGCACGTGCTTTCCGGGAACCTTGCTTTCGTTGTAGTGTTCCCCAACTTTAAACGTTTTGACAGCTTTTACAAGGAAAGCCGGGACCCACGCTTATTTTCGTCACTACCGTCAATCGAAAAGATGGCGAGTTCACTACCTTGGAGTATTTTATACACTCAAGAAGGGAAAAAATGAAGATTTTTCTTTCGACAGGTTTGTGTTGTTTGATGGGTGAAATTGAAAAATAACGTCTCTAAACGTATAAAAATAACGAAATCGTGTGCCTACCCAGCAAACACAGTAACGTTGTGACAACGTTGCGACAACGTTTTGCATAACGTTGTGACAACGTTTGGAATAACGTTGCGACAACGTTAAAGTGTGGAGTTGTGTAAACGTTGCGACAACGTTGTGGCACAACGTTGTGAAACAACCAAACCACAACCAAAACAAAACCTTCTGTTAAAAGCTCAGTGGTAAGTTGGTTGCACTTCGGTGCCAGCAATGCGAGTTCGATTCACAGTCGTCACAGTTGCTGACATTCAGTGCTGGGTGATATCCTAACTTGGTTTTGTTCACAGCAGTATTAGCTTCGACTGGGTGCATTGGAGCTAATGAACCCTGCCATATGCTCGGTTGGAAATCTTTCCATCCACTCCAGTTATCGGCTTTTTTAGATTACTGTAAATTACTTAATATCTGAGAGATCTTATTTTCGTGATTTTTCTATCACAACTTTCGCGAGATCTTGAATTTGCAATGAAGCTTATTTAAACTTTAATAAGTAATGCTGTTTATATTTTACCAAATTTTTTATTCGAGACATTAGCCATTCACGAAAATAGAACCCACAGGTATATTTGTCAATTTACAGTATCTAAACAAATAAACATTTACCTTTGAAAACACTTGGTTTAAAAATTTAAGCAAATCAAAGTAATATTACTAATACAAATATTTAATTCAATGTCAAATCATATAGTTACCTAAACCAAGAAATATGCATTTTACAAAAAAGCCATAATTGAGACAAAATGCAAGGCAAACAATAGAACATTGAACTGAATTTTATGATGGCAAGTGTTCCGAGTTTCAAACAAAAACTTGATTAATATTTCAAGCAAAACAATAGTTATGTACCCTACTTTCCCTACTGAGTCATCTTAATATGGTAAACCAGTAATCCATGTTTCAAAACAATAGTTTTTAATCGATACTTTAAGAAAACAATAGCACCACAAGCAGTACCAACTCTTGTTTGTTAAGGGCAATAAGTGCTGCCATTTCTTTCGTTCATTTAAATATTTTCTTCAGGTCTAAATCAATTTTGAAGTAAATTTTCAGAAAAAGATAAACAAGAGGGCCAAGATGGCCCTATATCGCTCACATGTCAATCACTGCTCACTCATTAAAACATTGTTTTGAACCGGTGACCTAGTTTTTGACCCCAGATGACCCATGTTAGAACTTGTTTTACATGTGAATAAGACAAACATTCTGACAAAATTTAGTGAAGATCCAATCAAAACCATGAAAACTACAGCATAGACAAGGTTTTCCTAAGATTTGACCTTGTGGCCTCGTTTTTGACCCAAGATGCCCTTTGTTCGAATTTGTCTTGCATATCATTAAGACAAACATTCTGACAAGGTTTGGTGAAGATACAATCAAAACTTGACATCTGCAGTGTTAATAAGGTTTTCCTAAGATTTGACCTAGTTTTTTTACCCTAGGTGACCAATATTTTGACTTGTCCTTAATATCATTAAGACAAACAATTTGACAAGGTCTGGCCAAGATCCAATTATAGCCATGACATTTAGAGCTTTTATAAGATTTTTACCTAAGATTTGACCTGATGACCCAGTTATTGACCCCGGCTGACCCATGTTCCACCTTGACCCACAAATCATTGAGGTAAACATTCTGACAAGGTTTGGTGAAGACCCAATCAAAACTGTGACATCTACAGTGTTAACAAAGTTCGCCTAACCTGGTAACCTAGTTATTGACCCGAGATGACCCATATTTGTACTTGACCGTTATATCATTAAAACAAACAATTTGACAAAGTTTTGCGAAGATCCAATTATAACTGTGAAATCTATAGTGTTAACATGGTTTTTCACATGATTTGACCTAGCGACATAGTTTTTGACCCAAGATGACCCATGTTCAAACTAGTTTAAGATATTATGAAGACAAACATTCTGACAAGGTTTCATGATGATCCAATCAAACCAGTGACTTCTAGAGTGATCACAAGGTTTTCCAGCAATTTGCCCTAGTTACCTAGTTTTGGACCCCAAATGGCCCAATATCGATCTTATCCGAGATTTTGTCCATATTAACGTTCTGACCCATTTTTGCTAAAAATGTGACCTCTAGTGTGTTCACAACACAAAGTTTGACGATGCATGACGCCAGACAGAGACTGATCCTAAAAGCTCACCCTGTCACTTTGTGACATGTGAGCTAAAAAATATAATACAATGTCAAAAATTACATGTATTCACATAGACAATATATTCTATATTATCCCTCCTCCAGAAACGAATGACACCGACCTTGACTTTTTTCACTTTTTGTCTTTTTTAAGTGACTTATTTTAGTATGCAGTAAGTATATAACAAATTATACACAAGTGACAGTTTTTAATTATTTTAAACAATCCAAACATTTGTGGCACAATTCGCCTTTTGTAAAGGGTGAAATTCAGTTTAAGATTCCTTTATGTCTTCAATTCCTCCCGGACCTCCAAATCCTCCTGGACTACAGATTCTGTCAAACTCTTCTGAAATTATTTTAATATAATTCATTTTAAGTATTTCAATGATACAATGATTCTAAGACTAGCACTAATTGATTATTTTTACAACACTTGAACCATCCTGAATCCCGCTGCAAATCTGAATAGAATCAAATTATGCTGAACTTTTTAGTGCACTACAAAGAACAAAGAGGTAAAGCAAAAGATTATAAAAGCTTAAAGAAAATTGATATTTTTAAATGAACTAGTAACCACAGTCAGTTTGATCTTCAAACAAGAACTGTTTAATGTTGTAAATAAGATTTTATTTTTCCATAAGCAGTAACACTAACCATTTTTCCTGACTTTAGCCCAGAAAAGAAAAGCAAAAGAATAGTAAATATACCTTAAATTTCAATCCACCTTTGTTGAAGGTCACATGTTTCAAAAAGCTTCCTTTTGACTGTCTTGTGAGTTTTCATGAGTGCATCTGCAAAAAAGAATTGATGGTATGTTTGTATTTAAAAAGAAAATTTGAATGTGCAAAAATTTGTCCCCATGTTAGTTTTAGTTTAGGTATGCTTTGTGCACATGTGTGGATGTTCCTGATTCGTACACTTGTTTCTTCAAAACTTTAAATTCTACTAATTAAACCACAAACAGGATTAAGAACTATCCGAAACAGCTATTTGAAATAGATTCTGAATCTGAATTTTAGCTTGATAATGTTTTAGATAAAACTACAAATTATGAGACTGAAAAAATGGATCGAGAATATACGGCCAATTTTTCTTATCTTAATTTTCTTTAAAAAATACTTAAATCAGTCATGCTGATTTAAATAATCAATATTAATTTTGAAAATGTTTTTTCTTCAATTACCAAATTACCTACCATTTTTTCTTAACAACAACAAACAAACAAGAAACTTACTTCATACTTAAACAGTATAAAGGACAACTTACTTAATATTGATTTGCATATAGCCAGTTCTTCCAACCTCTTCTTCCCTGAGAATCCCTTTCTTTCCTTTACTGACCAAACCCTGTGAAGCTCATCACTAAACGACATGTGGTGTCAACATCTTTGACATCTAATGTACTATATTATTCATGCTGTAATTTGTAAAAGGGAAACAAAATGATTGTTAAAACAATGGTAAAAATGTAGGTCTAACATGTTCTAAAGCAATCATATTCCACATGAGTTGGTTTCATTATGATTAATACACGAGAGAAGATTGACAAAAAAGCATGATTCAATAGCTTTCGGACTTGGTTAGTTAAATCAGTTAACACTGTTTGACAAACTAAGTTTTGTCATGCAAGTCTAGGTATCTATTATCCATATGCATTTGTACCACCTCTCCTGTCCTACTTGGTACGAGGATATATGAAGGTATAAGCCACCTCTCAATGGAAATAGGTCGGATGATTGATAAATAAAAATAAAAATCAAGAAACAGCTTTCAGACTTGAATTACATGTCGCTTACTATACATGTATATGTATGTTATTAAAAATGATGTAATAAGTGTATCTTCATTATATTAGTCAATCTGAAGCACCATCACTTACTGTTTCCAAAGTGGATAGTTTCCTTCATTGTTTCCGATATTCCGATTTTCTTGTCTATAATGAAAAATATTCTAGTTTTATCAGCATAGATCCATTACAAAAAGAATATTTTGACTATTCTCAGGGCTTTTTTTCCTTCTATAGCAGGGGCCATTAAATTCTTTAAAATCAAAGTGTTCTCTTCCCCTTTTGCAAAAATTATGAGTTATTTTCCCCAAATTTAAGGAAAAAAGCCCCTTCCCCTACCTGTGAAAAAAAGCCGATTCGATTAGAAAACCTGTCATAGAAATGGCAACTTATGACTTAAAAGTCTTTGTGGCAAGGCTTTTTTAACCTGCTAGTCCTATAGTCGGCGCTGTTACAAAGCGCCATTCTCTCACTAACATTTTTTTTCATATAAAATACGGTTTTCTTCCAGAACTGACCTTACCCAAGGATTTTGTTTCCGTATTGAATCCCCCCTTGCCCTTGGCAAATTTAACATAAGTTATCAGCTGTCTGATTAAAATTTATTACAATTAATGCATTTTTTATTAGTCTACTGTCTAATGGGATCGACTTATTGAAAATAAGTGAAAGCATACCACATATGTTGTACTGTAATAATAAATAGAGAATGATATTATTAGTTAGTTACAACAACATTTGTTTGTGTCTATGATTATCTTATTTAAACTGTTAAACACTCACTTAGGCCACCCTTAATTAATTGTTTGTTTGCCACTTCCGACCCATACTTTTTGGGTTGGGTCGGTAGGTAGGTAAAATCTTTTCTTTTTTATATATATACTATACTATACTATATAATCGCCTACAAGACGATCCCCACATAGGGTGATTTGTCCAAAAACCGCGTTCGTAATTGCAAGGACTTATACACATACGTATGTATGTATATAAGTCCTTGGTAATTGGCAATGTCGCTATTCATCGCGTTTTAGGACTTCGCTAAGGGTCATGGGGATTCGCGAACGTCTGAAGCCGACTCTCGAATAGCTAAAATGATATTTATTGAGAATGTTTCTTCTACTTTCGCTTTTTGTTGACCGTTCATTTTCCGAAAACAGTCACATGATAAGTTAACACTTACAATATCCGTCGGCCAAGACGGACAGAAATCCAGGCATTTGATTGTATTTTGTGAAGTAGGAAATCCCATTCTTGAAGTAAATATGTAGAAAACCGGTGAATTGCTAAGCGATTTTGTAAACTGTGTAGCCATGTTTTACATATGCAGCGTTACGTACAGGGCGAGATTAATATGTCTATTTTTAGTGTTTTATATATCGAGTACCGGGGCCAGAATTTAGACCGAGTCGCAGTTTCTCATTTTACCTATGTAGTTCGGTGCTCTATCAATAAAACCAGTCCACTGTTTACATGTAATATTATTTTGCGCAATAATAAACGAAAGCTGACAGATTAATTAAAGCTCATCAACTCCGCACTATTAAGTTCTCAATTAACACTTGTTGATTATAATTTGTGTCAACGCTAATTTTTCACACTTATCAGGTAATAATTTTTTCACAACAGCGCAATTAAATGATGTGTGAATAACGCTGTTATTGGCGAGAAATTAGTATCATGTTAAGATTTACTTAATTCTCGCGACATCGCCAATCACGTGCTTATCAAGCCTTATGGGTTGTCGACGGAATAAAGGATGTCAAATATACAACTGTAAGCACGTGTGTCGAAGAAACCAAATGGCATTTGACTTCACGAAAGAAATATTACGCATAAGTAATGAAAAAAATGCATTATTTTTTCAGTAAAAAAATTCTTTGGACCGGCGGATTTTTGTCGGGTCGGCCGGCAGCGGCAAACAAACAATCTTTTAATTTAGGCCTTATTATGATTTTATAAAAAATATTTATATTGTTTATTCGTCAGACAATGACAGACATTATATAAAACGCATCTTGATTTAATACATTTTTAATTACATGTTTCATATTTCTATAATACATATGTGGTATGCTTTGCCTATCAAAACTAATGAACTGGTACGCTTAACCCTGTTACGTTCCGGTAGTGGTACGCTTCGTCCGACATTCTTTAAAACCAAGATTTTGTGGCCAAAACAATAAAAAAATACTTACCTTGTGCGTAATTGCCACGATTTTAATGTAAAACACCAGACACTGGCAGATATGATTCCATTTATCACTCGAAATCCACCAAAAGCTTTAAAACTAATGTTGTTTCCAATGTTTGACCAATTCGGCGCGCGCGCGTACCCGTTAATTTCCAACGGTTAATTTCAAGAATCAGGATCGGTATATTCGAATTAACGTTTCTTTTAAAGTAAAAAGAAGATACATCGTACCTAAACATACTAAAATATTAAATTCTAATGATGGTATAGTACGTTAAACAACTTAATTTGAAATCAACGAAATAATTACGGAAAAATATCATTCGAACCTATCGCAATGAAAATAGCTTTTGAGAGATAACGAACGACAACTCTGCTATGAGATTGACTGCAGAAATTATCATCCACTTTTCAGTGATCTATACATAAATACATGAAGATATTATTGTTTGTAACCACGGTAAGTTCTCTTTAATAATCATATTTATTGATTGGCTGATATAATCTGTTTGTTGAATGATTTCTGAATGGTCAGATTAAATTAAGATGACCAGTGCAGTGGGTGGGGTAAACCGTAAAATAATATTATTTATTAACAGTTACATTGAGCAGTCTGTGAAATTAAGGTTTGAAATGTGGTTGTCTCAAACAAAAATTTTAGCTGCTTTTGTTTTGATTTATTAATGAAACCAAAATTTTGGTTGTCCGAATAAAAAATTGGTTGTCCTGGACAGGTTAAGATAAGTTTTCTTCATAAAGTATATTGGAGGGCAACCTGTCACAAATTACTAATTCAAAGACCGGTTTCAGTATCTTATAGATGTTTACTTCATTGTCATGCTGAAATTTAAATATTGTATATCTTGTTTCAGTTTTTAACCTGGCGTAGAAGTTGGCACCAGAGGTCAACAACAAGGAAATTATGAAGAAGCAGAAGAAAACTTTCTTTTACCAAATTGTGACCAATGAAGAGCTTCGAATTTTTCAGAGAAACCGAGCCTGTTTCTGGGTTGATACATCCGATTTAGAACAAACTCTGCCCAGTCCAGTGGTTAACTACAACATGAACATATCAATAAAGTTGCTCTTACGGCAATAACTATATCCCAAATTTTGCCGTAGACTGATAGAGAGAGCTTTCGTCCATTAAGGAAAATACAAACTGATCACTGGGTAAATCTGTGTTATGACACCAAAGGAAAATGATGCTATGATATTATCAAGGATTGAAGGAGTTTGACCGTTTCATGTATCTGCAAAACAATGCAATTTTGAAAGCAGCTTGAAGTGCCAGTAATTAGTAGGACTAGTAAGAATATTCAATGAGTGTTATATATCATAATTAATATTATATAGACAATATCATGATATCTAAGCATATATGAATTATAATGTGCTGCAGATGACTTGATGCTGCGTTTTTCAATGTGATTGTGAGGATACTTTGAATATAACATGTTATTTGCTGCTAAAGAGTACGATGTGCATTGATAAATAAATTCTATTTAACCTACTTTGACTTTATTTTATTTGATATACATCATAGGATGCATTTATTCATGGGTGTAAATAGAGGCATTTTTTCATGCATAAAGCGCCATCTCGCATGCAGAAAAAAACTTACTTTAACCTAAATCTCACTTAAGAATGACGCTTCTGAAGCAAATCTCAACTTTATTGACAGTCTGAAGATATGGCATACATGTATGAATATCATTATATGTATAACATGCATATATGAAAAAACGAATACAACATGTACTTTATGTTCCTGATGTATGTACAGAACACAGGTCTACTTTATCCATTAAATATAGAGCAACAAACAGTTGAATGTGCTGTTTACTGTCTACAATTAGTGAATTACACATGAAAAAAATGTCATTGTGATTGAAATTTGGCAGCACTTAAGCAAAAGGGATTGGATCTTGTTTTTGCAGCAATAAAAACGATACAGAGTAAATTCATAACCATTTATATATACATGTACTTTCATTATGTTCTAAACTAGTTTGCACTGAAATTGGCAACGTTGTCAAAACGTTGATATAACGTTACTCTAACAACGTTGCGACTAAAACATTAGTACAACGTTGTGATAACGTTGCTTACTAACGTTTTCACAACGTTACAGCACGGTTGTTACACAACGTTGCAGCCCAACGTTTACACAACGTTGTACCAACGTTGTAAATATTTCCAGTTTCAGATAACAATGCTGTATGCATTTTTACAGTGTCTGTTCAATACATAAATGCATTGCTTTTATGATACTTTCTCCTACACATTCCAAAACACTGTGTTAAATAGTTGTCAACGTTGCAACAACGTTGTGACAACGTTGTAAAAAAATACAACCAATACACAACTAAAACACAACGTTGTCATAACGTTGTGTGTTTGCTGGGTATGCTCCCCACACACAACACTGTTCTCTTTTCTTCGTGATCACAACACGTAAATAGAGAATTATAAACGCGGTGATTTAAGAAATCATTTAACAATGAATACTTGCGAATGCTTTAAATATCTTTTAAATTACAAGTTCGCACCGTCCTTCACTGTATAGATACAACGGTGTTCTGTTATGATGTTGTAATTTAACCACATATCATACCTCTCATATATACACGTATATAATATGGGTTAATTGTCATGTTATAATTATACATATTAAAGATAACAGTTGGTTCTGATATTTATTGCAGTTGTACTTTTTTAATCTTTAGATGGTTGGTGTACGCCTTTTACGTATGGCGATTGGCACTCATGGGAACCATGTACTCAGTCTTGTGGTGGCGGTGTGCGCCAACGAGTTAAATATTCATGCGTAAAGAATAATGCAAAATATGATCACGGTACATGTAATGAATTTTGTTATAATGGAGGAACGTTTATAAATGAACGTTGTACTTGTAAACCCTGGCGAAATGGGAGGTGTTGTTCAGGTAATATTTGAATTAATTTACACGTTAAGGAATTCAAGAAGAACACTAATATGGCATAAAGCAAATGATAATGATAAAAATATCTATACATTCTCCAATACTTATAATATTTAAAGAAGAGCAATTTCTTTCGCAATATTTTGGGCACCGTGAAATGTTAGACACATGCGTAACTTATTTCTGTGATCTACTATGATAATGATTACCGCTAGTTTTTACAGGACAAATAGTTGTTTATTTATAGATAGGTATATACGAGTAATTTAAGGTTCAATGAGTCGTATATAACTTAAAAGTGAGAAATATCATTTTTTGCCCAAAGTACATTCATTGAAATATAAAGTACATGTAGCTTAGATAAAAATAATGTAGATTTTTTTGAAAATCCGATGATGGTCGTTTTATTTATGTTGTAGAATGTCGTCATATTTACATAGCACATTGTAAAAGTGATAAGCAGTCGTGTGGTGGAAGTCCTGATAATATCCGGTGCACCGATTGTCATCTGCCTTATACACCGGCTGGTTATGGTAAAGGTTGCAGTAAGTAAGCAACAATATCATCACAAAATATGCAGTCGTTCCAACACAAACTGTTTCAATCAGCCGAAATTGCTTAAATTTTATTTACAACCTGTTTTAACATTAGAGTTAGATCTCCGAGCCAAGAACTGTGCCTTGAAAATCACAGGAAGAGGGCGAGGCGTGTATCGGTGCTTTACATCGGGCACGATAATGAACAGGAAAATCTATTTTAAAAAGTAGGGATCCTATGTTCGGGCCCTTCTCTCGGAGACCACAGCTGTCGAATGGACCGTTAAACCACAGATAAATCAATACGACTTATCGTATCATTTATTTGTGAAAGCTAAATCTGAATATCATGCATGTATACAAAAAGAAAGGTAATTCTTACGATACCATCTTAAACACTTATCTTATTGTAGAGGTTTGTGTAAAACTGGATACAACTTGTCTTCAGATAAAATTTCTTGTTTAGGTATTGCACTAGCTTAGAGTATGTGTTATATGCTTAATGTACATCACATTTACAGAATAAAAACACACATCTGATCAAACTGTTTCTGAACTTTCAATAATAAAATGGTGCACTTTTCTAACCCATTTTCAATTTATTAAATAGATAGAGCATGTGGTTGAATATGACTACAAGTTTTCCAGCAAACTTTTAACGATATATATAGTCAGATGCTTACTAGCATCTTTTATTTTGTAGAGTACATTAATCTATTGTGAAGTAAAATTCCGTCAGGGAATAAAACTGGCATATTTTCTTTATATGTTTTTCTAATACATTATGTGAAATAGATTCACCGGTTACTTCTTCTAAATGAATGTCTATCCAATATTTTAGATATAAACGAATGTTCGACTGGTGCAGCAAAATGTAGTCAGACTTGTCAAAACACAATGGGTTCGTTTACATGTTCGTGTCGCCATGGTTACCAGCTTGACAGTGACGGATATACTTGTTCGGGTAGGTTGTTGCCAATCCGGATTACTTGATAAAATAAACTACCTACATTGTATATAAGTTTGTATTGTGTTGGAGAGTGTATGCATTTTTTCAGTCGTATAAAGGACATATCTAACAGTTTCCAGTTTTTTTGCACATAGACATACTTATAGGCAGAACGAAAACGTATAGACAGATTTTGTAGTGTTGGTTTATATAATAACATTTACTTTAAATATGCATGTATACTAGTATTTGTTTCATTCCATGTTATAGACATATTTAATGGCGTCACTGTCTCTTATACGCCGAAAGTAATTTTGTTACGACGAATCATACGAATATTCATTTGTAGATAAATACATCTACTTGTGAGATAAATTCTGTTTTCATGACACCCTAAGCTAGATTAGATTTCAATGTATGTTCAAACTTTTGATAAAACATATTTCTTTGTTTATAGATATGGATGAATGTGTCACAGGCGACGCTAAATGTGAACAACTGTGTATTAATACAATAAGTTCATTCAAATGTTCTTGTAAACCTGGTTATAAGCTGCAAATGGACGGGAAAACATGTGCAGGTATGTATTACGGCCATCGATCATCATCAACATCAATACTATATCACCACCGAAATCCATATTATTAACAGTATTCTCCTCACTATCCTCAACTATTATTTTCATTATCACCATCGTCATCTTTGTCTCCATCATCACCGCCATTATAAATCAGCATATACAGAAAGTTCATTATCATCTCCATCACTGCAACCACTAAACTATTATAAGCATCGGCATTGTAACCTTCATTCCCACCATATTCATCGTAATAATCATCCTTACCAACAAAGCAATCACAATAACACTAGTGGGGACGATGTCACGATAAGAGTGTTGTTGTCAATGATTCATGAATACTCGCTGATCGTCACATACATAGCTGTAGAACATGGGTATAGTGAATTCTAGGGAACCTGAATAATGACTTCCTTATTTATATCCATATTTCACTATTTCCATAACTATGAAATAAAGAATTGCATATTGGAAGCAAAATAAATTCTACATTGTATCCAAGTTCACAGTAACTGTGTAATATCTAATACTGTTGGAAAATGTTTCAGACATCGATGAATGTGTAAGCGACAATGGAGGTTGTTCTGGTAGTTGCGTCAATGAACCAGGCTCGTATCACTGCTTATGCCATGATGGGTATATATTGGACTCAGATGGACATACATGCGAGGGTAATGCCACTTTTCGTGCGTTATTTGTTGTATTAGTGACTATAAAAATTAATATCATTCTTATCAACTGTGGTAGTTTAATAGTTGTCTTCATGAAGATCTTTCTATTCGAATCATATCCTATCCTTTCTATCATTTTATCCTATTAGTTGCATAGCCATTCTGATGACATTCCAATTCGCCCGACTTCAATCCCTTCTATATATCTTGCACCATTTCCTTAATTTCACCTCCAGTCCATTTTGATAACATTCCAATCCGCCCGATTTTTAACATTTCTATCTATCTCTAACTTTTTCATTAATTTCATCTCCAGTCTATTTAATAGCATCACTTTCCAATCATATTTGCTGTTTGCGAATCCTGTCATTTCAAATAAGGGTATTGAAATAAAAACAAGATAATTATTAATTTTTTACTTCCTGAAACTCATACAATGCTTTCAATTACTGTACGGCTTAGTTTAATCGTTATAAAAAGCGATATTTTCTTTAAGAGTTACAATAGAAGTAATTGAAATAGCTAAAGATTTTGACTTCTCCGTGGGTGGCCTATAATTTATGACATCGCCAAACTTAGTATATCCTACTGATACTTGTAGCGTTCTGAAGCGTCATTGCAAATGAATCACTACACTGGTATGTGCATTTCCTGTTTCAGACATCAATGAGTGTGCAGAAAATACTAACAGATGTAATCAAAGATGCATCAACACAAACGGCAGTTATTCTTGTATGTGTAATGTTGGTTATAAACTCCAAGATGACGGATATGCATGCAAGGGTATTGCCTTAGGCTTTTAAAGTATTAACAGTTATGTTGACAGCTCGTTTTGAAACTGCGAATTACACAAATTGAATCTAAATATGGAATGCATTCATGCGACAAACTCGCTGTTTCTCTGTCTGATAATATTATACAATGTGCACTTGTTAAGTGCATTCATTAACTAGAGGTCATTATGACTGACTTATAAGTACAAATTAACGAATATATAAGCATCATGAAATAACGTATATATCCATACATCGATTCAAATACAAATGTACTAATTTTAAATTATCAGCCGTCCAAAATGATTTCTTCAGTTCACTTGCACATGACTCAATTAGTAGATGTATTATTTTTGCAACTTAGCTTTTCGTCTTTAAGTCTATTGCTTTATCTTTCATCTGAGTACAAATTTCATTGTTACTGATTTACATATTTAAAACGAATGTTATTAAACTTAAATATGAATGACACTTCAGATGTTGATGATTGTATTGGAGTTCATTGCCTTCATGGAGGTTCATGTATAGATCATCTGAATTCCTACACTTGTGATTGTAGAGATGGCTTCTTAGGTCGCCATTGTGACAACGGTAGTATTGCATAATTAATCTAATATTAGTGAAAAGTAAATGTGCTATTTATTCGGCCGAATGAAGACAAAGTCATGGGTTACATACATAAAACACAAAAAGAATTTTCATACGTACAGAGTACAATAATCTTTGCCCAACGTATAACTGTTGGAATATCCAGCTCGCGGTTCAATTGTTCTGATGGGATGAATACATTTATTGGCGAATATATTAAACGAAGACCCTAACTTAGCTAAGTATGACATATTTTGAAAGCAAAAAATTGATAAAAAGACAACCCAACGAGCGCATCTGAAAAAGATGAAATGATAACATGTAAAAGATTGATCCATCAGTAATATGGCATATATTATCTATTTTATTCTTCTTAAGACATTGATGAATGTGCTGACTTCCTACAAGGTGGATGTGAAGACATCTGTACCAACACAATAGGTTCTTATGACTGTTCATGTAGCGGAAACAAAACTCTTAAAGATGATGGCCGAAGATGTTCTGGTATATTGCAGTATTATATTGTATTTTATTCACATCTTTGTTACCTTATATGTACAATTATGGAGTCATTTTGAGAAAATTGCTCATTTACAGCTGATGAAACTTGTGCCATATTTTGACTTAACAATATAAAATATTGTTTAATTAATAAATCTACCTTTTGTATACGCAAATACATTGAAATGTGAAATTTATCTATTCGGTACTTGAAGTAAGTGTAAGCTGTTGATAGAAGAAAATGATGAATTTAATCATTAGCACTTTTCAATGACTAAACAATGCATCTATGTTACACTAGGCGATGGGAACTCTATAGATGTGTTTTCACGTTATGGTATCGTAAGGCGCCTGTTACCTCGTGGTTGTTCAACTATTCTCCTCACCAGATGTACAGAAGGAAATACTGTTGATATATCGATGTCATCTACGTCACCATGGTATCGTCTAAACACAAACAGCAGTATCATCTACACGTTTGGCATTGCTTTCGTAGAACTGAATGCACTGTCTTTGCCCATTTCATTGACCGGTATTAAAATTGCCCGAAATAATGGTGATTTTTCAGTCATGTCCGGAAGCATCGCTTTCACTGTTGATGAAGGCACCAAAATCAGCCATGAAAGGAAAGACAAATGTTTATCATTCACCATAACACCCCGTGACGTGAACGATTTTATGCGGTCTGGATCATTCCTTAAGTCGTTCTTTCACAATCTGATAGAACATTTACCTGACTGGTTATCTTTCTCCCCACGTGGTTCAGAGGTATTAGAAATGAACGACTTTCAGTCTAAACTTCTACGTGGGAGAGATGTATCCTCCATATCAGCCTGTAAGGGGGCACCAGTTATCGACGATCGTTTATATACTGTCCTGAAATTTGGCAGTAGTTTCTCATTCGGCATTTACGGAAATGACGTTGTTTTGCCAAAACCAATCAATGACAAAGCATTTTGTTTTATACTTGATATCTGTCAAGATTACGGCGGGTCTATGTTCTTAATGATACCTGAAGAATCAAGAGAATTCATTGATAAGCTTTCGCCATTTGATGACCTGAAATCTAAATATGGGCTTCAATTTCGCCCAATTGGTCTTGGCTTATCACTATATAAACACATTGATGTGCTTCAAGACTCAAGCAATGTTCAGCTATGGAATGGAAATGAATTATTTAGATATCCGTAAGTACACAAGCAGAGTTAACATCGTCATTGCTCATTCTTATCGTACGAAATGTTGTAAGGTTATCTTAACTTGGTTTTTATCAGTTCATCAGGAAGTTATAAAATGCATGATTGTTAGAAAATAAAGACCTGATCAAATGATATACACGGGTAAGGTTTAGTATTACGAACTTGTGTCAATTTGATTTTGTCTACACGTGTCAGGAAGTTTTGATACACTCGATTGATGAATATCGGGATCAGTCGCTAATACAGTGATATACATTAAAAAGCTTACTTTTAGCATTTTGTCAATACGTTCGTATTCTAACGTAATCCGTAAACGATAAATGATTTTTTTGGTCAAACTTAGGTTACCCAAACTGAACAAAGTTTGTACTCTGTTGACATTTTATATTTTCCGATATGATCTCAAGCTAAGCCATCAACACTTGGCTAAGAGTAATCATGGTCCCACCTTCCCGGGTGCGAAGCATTGACCTTTAACAAATGTGATCAGTGTATAATTTGCTAAAACTAATGAGGACTTAGGTTGAGGTTTGTGTCAATTGTGTTACGAGACTGAACTAAAGTAACTTATCAGAAACTGGTCAGTGGGTGAGAATGAAAATCAATTCGATCAATGGTACTCTTCTTTTGTTCCATAGAAAGTTCCACCCATTTATCTTTCAGTCTTTATGGAGTCTTCCACCAACATTAAACAGTCAGATGGCATTTAATAAATATCACAATGTAGCTTTTTAAGAAAAGTATTGAAATTAGTAAATGCGTTATGTTTATTTTCAGTTCCATTCGTGAAGCCAATCTTTGGTTGGCTGGAGACACTATAATGGCATTGGGTGAACATTTTGTATTCAAGATGAATGCCCACTCCAGTTTTTACGCATCAGTTCCATCCCCTACAAATGTAAGCTTACGTATCTATAGTTTGACTAATGATTTAACAATGCCTTCTGTTCTTTTTGAAAATTATAGTTTCCATGTAATTTTTAGATATACGAGTGACCGTTTTGGGCAGATTGAGGAAGCAATTTAGGTATGAGTGGATAATCAGCATGTAGTTCAAGAATGGAAACTGACGTATTTTCAATACGAATATCTTTTCAATTACAAGTATTTTGAAATTTAGAATATTAATAATACAGTTACTTTAAAAGGCTGGTAGCCATATGTTATGCATTAAAATTGTGAAACATGAAAAAGTATCTCAGTGAAAAGTATCGCCCATGTACATCGTTGTGCTATCATATGATTATACATTACTTGCAGATATTGAAAAGCATCTTTTTGGACGAGTGGAACATTTTAATGAAGATGAATGTATTAGGATCAATTGTGTTACAATTCAAACTATCGAGCAAAGATTACTACATAAATCTATTGAATGTTGGTACTAGCGAGCTAGACGCGTATGCATCTGTGGGTGGTAAGTTTTCATATTTTTATATCAACAAAATTAGATGTCTAATAAACCGCTTCAGCTTATCGACATAAGTTAGAAAAAATACGATTTGCTTTTGGATCCTATCGCCAGGAAAATGCTTCATATTAGTATAAATTTATTTCAGGAAGTACGACAAGAAACTGGTGCGGAGAAAATGCCAATCCGCCTGGATTTTATTTGTCATTAATGGTAGACGTTAATCCATTCATGGACGTACCTATCCTCAAAGACATTGTCTTGGACTTTAACAGCAGAATGTATGCCTTCCTGGCCACTGATCCGTCTAAAGAAAGTGGTTTAGAAAATGAGATTGATATTTTGGACGATATTCTTAACTTAAAAGGAACAGTCGAATTGTTCATTAACACAACGATAAAGAGTGTTTTCCGATACGGCAGTCCACTGACGAACGAATCTTTGATTATACTATCTGATTTGCGGGAGTCTGCCATCGAATTCGGAAGCGCTGTATCGGCATTAGCGACTAGTAAAAAGAATTTCTTTGAAAATATAGCCATTTTCATTGACAAAGTATCCGAGCTTTGGACTATAGGTTGGAAAAGATTAGAAAATGAATCCTTTGCATTTAAAGACTCGGTCAAAAGCACAACAGAAATTGTGAAGCATAACTTCACACATATTATCGATGAAGCCATTGATAACATAAAAGTCAAGATTATTTATACCTTAAATAAAGTTAAAGATCAGCTTATGTCTGTTTATAGAAATATGGAAGGATTTGGTTTGCGATTCAAGGGCACATTAAAAGTATTTCACCTAAAAATAATAGGACTCGAAATGGAATTTGTGTATTCAGTCGACAATCTTGGTTCGTGCAGTCCCTTTGCTCATGTTTTTGAACTACTTCAAGGTGAAAAAGCTGCGCGAATATATGGAGTCTTGTCAACAGGTTTGATAAAAATAGCTCCTTTCCTTCGTCTCGACTCTGGTGGAGGAATCGGGGTCGCAATCAGCATCGACACTCCGGGAAAAGTCGTTGTCCAGATGCATGTAGAAACATCCCTACTTGGTATAAAAGAGCAAGTTAACATATTTGTTACAAGCACTGGCTGTCATTATTCAACTGAACATTCGGTTTGGAACACGTTTAAAGCTAGACTAGATGTATCATTGATATATGACGACGAGAGAAACGATCATGGGATACACATCCTCGGGGTTTTCTTGGCAAATTCTGATGATGGTACGACGTTTCAGGACAGCTACTTGGATTCCTTACAAAAGCTGACAACAAAGGTCGCTGATGCTGCTGATAACAGAATTAGTCAGGTCCAAAGCGGTCTTACGATGGCACAAAATGCCTTCTCAAACTCTCAGGACTGGTTAGAAGGAAAGAAAAATGCGGTCAGGAGCGCGAATTCAGCTTTTGACGACGCGATAAATGCACTAGAACATGCTAAGGAGAAACTTGAGGAAGCTAAGCGACCATTCCAAAATGCAATGAGTTCACTTAATGCAGCGCAAAGAAAAGTGGATAGGCTATGTAGCATTAGGCACTGTAGGCAAATTTGTGTCCCTGGCATTAAATGCGAGATTCGTTGGAAGCGCGTATGGTTCGTTAAGATTCCATACCCAAGTTGCCACTGGACGAGTTGCATGTTTTCATTCCCAGATCCTACATGTGTGGCGTTTAATCTAGGATGTAGGGCTATTCGTGGTATTGCATATCTCGCTTTAGAGGCTGCAAAATTTGCAGTTCGTATTCCGATGCTGGCACTCGATGCTGCTAAGGTTGTTTTGTCAGGTGCTCAGTTTATTGTCGACAAGTCAAGGGTCACATTGGACATAGCAGTCGCAGCACTTGATCTCGCACAACTAGGTCTGGAAGGTGCTAAAGGTGTTCTTGAAGCTGCAAAAGTAACGTTAGAAGGAATTAAAAAAGTTGTTGGCTGGGGATTTAAAGCTTTCAACTTCATTGTCGAATATGGCATAAAAAGTATCATTGATGTGAGAAATTGTGGTTTTGAGATAACTACTGCTGTAGAATCGACTGTCTTCCAGGTGCAGTGTGAAATCAACTTCTTCAGAACAGGCTTTAGAAAAATAAATATCGGCGTCAATTTTGGAAACCCTGTTCAAAGTATTTGGCAAGCATCGAAAAATTCAATCGATTCTATTATTGAAGAATCGAAAAGATCTGATAGACGAAAAAGGGAAATTAAGACTATAATAAACAGTGCTGTCAACAGGATTATAAGAGAATCCCGCAACGCAGACGTAGAATCCGATAGTTTTGACGCTTTTATTAATGATACACTTGATGTTATTTCTGTTACATCTGGATTTAAAAACAATGCTACACCCAGTGATTACGATGACAGAGTTAAACATTTCAAGGAAAAATGCAATTCTTTTCGAAATATCCATTCCTTTTTTTCTGAGGCTACACAAGTGCTATTTGAAATGTCAAATGAAACAGGAGGTGTTCTGAATGATGCTGCAGGATTGGACGATGATCTGTCGAGTTTCAATATGAACGAAATTATGGGCAACTTCACTGCTGAAAATATTGGCATCGATCCGTCAGTTGCAGCGAGTGAATTTAATATAAGCAATGATGCTATTAATGATGTAATGAATGTAGCGCGAGGGAATCTGTCAAGCGATCCGCTGTTGGCTGGTATCGATACTGTATCCGCTGATGCTAAATCATTGCTTCGAAATCAAACAGCTAATGTTAACAATATGAATATTGTTAGTCATTGGCTTCTTGCCATGGATAATGTTACGATTGAGTATTTTAAAAATGACGTTTGTATATCATTCATGGACTGTGCTCATTACGCAGTCAGTGAGTTATATGGTCTGTTCGACGCTGAAACCTTACCAAATACGGATAAAGCCATAGACACCATATCAAACTTCGAAAACATTTTCTTAGATCTGACTTCAAATCGCTCTCACACGATCGTTGATATCCAAAATATGACAGATTTGTCACTTAGAGATCTACAGACTATGGAAGACCTCGATTTGTTTTGCTCTGAAGCTCCACGTGTTGTTCTTAAGATGTCAAACCAGACTGTGTATGAAGGTAGTACCATTAATCTGGCATGCGGAATGACTGGGAACCCTTCACCTAAAGGTTACAATTCATTCATTCTTAAAGATAAAAAATAAAGTTTTCGGAAATTTATATGTTAACAAAAAATACTGATATAACATAAAATGATAAATAAGTGCATGTTATCAATTACTAGTAAGAAAATATAGTCTTATACCCCCATCACACTAGGGCCAGGTTTGCACTACGTCCACCACGTCCTGGCAGGACGTGGCAAGAACCTGATTAACGTGATGAGGACGCAGTAGGAACCGGTTCAAGCGTGGTATGGTCTTCGTGGACGTGATGGACGTGGTGGGACTTTTGGCATGTCAAAAAATAACGTGGCGGGGACGTGGTCAAATTAGAGTAGTAAGAACGTTACATGGACGTGACTAAAACCTAGTTGGAACTTCATTGACGCAGAAGAAGTGTGGTGCGGACATGAAAAGACAGCAAGCGATTTTCACCGCGTTCTCACTGGGTTGTTACTACGCTTTTGTCTCAACCAGGTGTATGCTAAGACCATAGTACGTCCACATCACGTTACCGAAGACGGCACTAGGTTGTTACTTTGCTCCGTCACGTATTTGGTACGTTTGCAACAGGTGACCAGTACGTTCTTGTCAGGTTCTGAGCAATTGGTATAAATACTGGATTTATACACCATTCTTTCATTTCCAGTCAAATGTATGTTAACAAATAAATGCATTTTGTTATTGTACCAGGACAACAAGCCATTTTGGATGCTGAAATTGCCATTTTCTAAATAAGAAAAAGAAGAAAAAGGAACATGAAGCAACTTAGATTATGTTGTGTTAGTACATGGCTATACGCAGAAAGAAGACTTCTGTTCGTCCATCATGACCAGTTAAAATAAATGGACACATGGTACAGTATACATACGGAGCTAGCGAATGCAATGAGGACGTTATCTGGACCTCAGTCTGCATGGACGTGGTGAGCACTTAATTGTGACGTAGTATAAACGCAATAGACCTGGTGACAACGGGAAGCTGCACGTCTAATGAACTTACTACGAACGTGATAGACGCAGGGAGAACGTCCATCAAAATTTTCAGGACGTGATGGGAACTTTGCGAGCGTGATGCGGACGTGCTCTGGTGTGATGGGGGCATAATAAATTACGTGGGAACATTTTTATCAATAAACTACATATCTAGGTATATCTTTTCTCCATGGTATTATAATTATCAAACCAAAATGTAATTAACCATGATACATTGAAATGATATGGTGAAAGGCGTTTAATTTATTTTCAACAATACAGTCTATACATGTATAGTATCGCATTGACTGTTCATTTCGCAGTATGGTGGTTCCGAGATGAGGAGTTTCTACCAGAACATACAGAACAAGTGCTCAATATTCATAATATATCAAGAAATGAGAGTCACAATTACTACTGTATAGCTGGAAATATTGTTGCCAACCTAACCTCAGACAAAGCGGAAATAACAGTGTTAGGTATGTATCCAGTCAGTCGAATCATGTTTGCAAACGGAACAAACACGTGAAGCATGTGATTTTACACCAGTGCTCGTAATACCTAGTATCATAAATAATGCCATGTGTTTTTAACTGGAATCGTCTGATTATTCTGTTTATCATTTTAGATAAGTGATCATGTGTTTCGTGCTTGTATTTTTATTCTTCTACCATAGACGAAGAACTCACGCTAGATGAATCAATGGAATCTGCAGCTGTTCCAATGCCTTCATCAGTAACATTAACTACAAAGCAAACATCTGACGCCGTCAAAATCGCCACCACTAAAGGTAAAAACGAACTTTATAAGTATGGACGAAACATATTCGACTGATTTTAGCACCTATGAAGAGACATACAAATAATTTGCAAGTAAAGTGGCACTAGAAAAGCATCGCCGTTTAGAAAACGTGCATTAATTTAATCATTATGGCATAGGACCCGATTGTAGCATATAAATTCATTATTTGTTCGTGTATTGCATCTTATCAATTCATGTGATCCTTTTTGACAAGTAACCATTTTGTGTTTTGCAGATTCAGACTTAACACTGGTTATATCACTGAGTGTTTCGTTAAGTTTGTTAGCAGCTACGACATTAGTTGCGGCTGTTGTTATTTGGCGATCAATCACAAGGTATGTAAGAGGTCTGCTTCAATCTCTTGTCATGTACGCCTGGTTTTGACTAATTAATTATATATTTAGTATTGGTTTTGGCACATGTTATAACGTAAAAACAATGCTGTTAGTAAACATATTCATTTATCATTTCTACATACTATTTCCCATTTCTCATTTGTTTCTTTTTATCCTTAAAACATTTTTCAGACGACGTGCACGAAAGGAGAACAGATGTGAGAGTCGAGCTAGTATGTCCAGTGCGATAACATCAAACATGGTGAGACCAGAGGTCCGAAACCCAGTTTTACAAATTAGTGATCTACAGTAACAAAATGAATAACCTGATTTCGGATTTTAGATATGTGTAGTTGTAGCTTAATCTTACGTAATCAGAAAAACGTTGCTTTTAGAACTCTGATATAACTGTTGATCAAACATGTTCCGTTTCGTAACCAGGACAATCAATGGTGTTTTTGTAATCATTTTTATACTCGGAATAATTTTATATTCAGCTTTGGTGTTCGTGAATTACTGTTCTTGTTTTGTCTTTTACATTGTGTCGTTCATTTGTATTGCCTACCTGTCGTTGTAGTTTGATATTGTAACTAATTGATTTCAATATTATGTTTGTAAATACAATATTGCTTAATTATAGATCTGTACAATTACATGCATTTTTTGTGTTCGGTGTAGGGGTTTTATTTCATTTGTAAGTCATATGTGTGTGTGTATGTTGTCAAGTATATTTAAAGCTTCCCTGAGAGACCAGAACATAAATCCTACATGCTGATATAGTCTACTGTACTATTGAATGTTTGCAAGTTATCAAATGTATTCAGTGCTTATCTGAATGACCAAAATATAAATACATCTATAGTACTGTTGGATGTTTGCCTGCAGATTGGTTTAAATTTCAAGTTAATGTTATAACTTGTTGCTGTCTGTCCATTTTGAAATACGTGTACTTGAATATGCGCTATTTCTGTGTTTAATAAATATGCAGGCAGCTTTTTTAATATATTCAGTAACTTTAATGTATTCAAATATGGTTGGACAATAATTCTTATTTTTACTACTACTTTTTCTTTGTTTTCAACATACCACATGCTTGTATTGAAATACTTTGACATTATACTTTATCTTTTTAGCGTATCACTTGTTTGTTTTTCTTTCATGAACTTACATACATAATTTTATAAGTTTCAAAATATACAACACAAAAATGCAAAGGTAGTTACTATTGTTGTTAGTAACATATATCATGGACTATGTTTATACCATTGTACATTGTACTAAAATGCGCGATGGCCGTTGTATAACAAACTCCAATATTTGACAGCCGACTTACTTATGGTACAAAGTCATAGTATGAAGCCCACCCACAGTCCCTCTACCACACAGGAATTCTTTTTACACACTGAAAACACCGTCAAGAAGTATGTTTATAACATGTTTTATAACAACAGAATATTTATTTCATATAAAAACTACTATTCAATATTTGACGATTCAGTTTCTCCGCGCGGCCGGTGAAACAGCTGACTTCTAAAGGTGAAGGTTGCCGGTAGCCTGTGCATAGTCAGACGTGGCACATCAGCATACATAACAAGTAACAACAGGAGTGATTAGTAAAGTATGTATACACAAAAACTATTCATGTAGTTTTAAAGTAGATGATCCTGATTAAATGTACATTATATATACAGATAAATACGCTAATGACTTAGCTAGTGAAGCATGTTGAAAACAGTTTATACATTAGATATAAATATCTATAAAACAACTCACTCATGCATGTGTTAATTTCTTTGTTGTATAATAAAACATTCTGTGGTTTTGATCGGAACTTTCAAAGAACAATATGTATTGTTGGGTCTTCTGTTTTCAAGTATAGTGTTGTATCAAGGTCAGATTGATCAACACGTTGTTTACATCGATATATATTATGTAATATACATAGGCACTCGATTTCGTGATTTTTATACGTTTACAGACGTTATTTTTCAATTTCACCCATCAAACAACGCAAATCTGTCGAAAGAAAAATCTTCAATCTGCACATGCTTTCCGGGAACCTTGCTTTCGTTGTAGTGTTCCCCAATTTTAAACGTTTTGACAGCTTTTACAAGGAAAGCCGGGACCCACATTTATTTGTCACTTCCGTCAAACAAAAAATGACGAGTTCACTACCTTGGAGTATTTTATACACTCAATAAGGGAAAAAATGAGGATTTTTCTTTCGACAGATTTGCATTGTTTGATGGGTGAAATTGCAAAAGAACGTCTGTAAACGTATAAAAAGCACGGAATCGAGTGCCTATGGTAATATACTCTACATATGGTTCCTACAGAAACATTGTCAAACCCATAAAAGAATGGTCACAATAGTATTAATATACAAGTATGAACTTTGAGGCCTTATTTAGAAAAGTATTTGTTCTGTAGTATACCAATAAATGATTATTAATTAATGTGACATTATTTGCCGATGATCATTTACAGAGGGTAGACTGTAGTTGTACTTATTTGTACATCTCTATACGTACTACGATACAATCATGAATGTACGTGTATTGAGGCTCAAAATGAGCTCATGCTTATATTAGAATAATGAAACACATAAGTTTATAAAATTAAACATTTACGTTTTGTTTTATATCAACATACCTTTGGTATTTATGGAGCTTCCAGTTCATCATAAATTAATCAACTTAAGGTGAGTTTTGATGATTTTAAACTAAATATGGGACCTTCAATTTACTTAACCGAAACATTCAGGTATACAGTTATGTATATAAATGTTTTCTCTACAACCCGTCTGTTGCACACACGTTACTAAAGTTCTAAACCATTGGAGCGAAACATAACGAGAGTCTGGGTGTAACCATCTAGATGTTCTCATCCGTGTTATATCTCTATCAATTACCCAGTGAACCATTAAACCATGTAAATATTACATCTACCACAGGGATATGTTAGAATAAGTCACAAATTGTTATATAATTTAACAACCACCAACTCAGTTTTGTCATCACAGTTCTTGTCCCTGTGGAATTAATTTGTACGTCAAAAGAAATAAAATTCATCAACAGACTTTGCTAAAATTGTTCGCAAAGTGATATCGAGACGTATGATTTACATAGTTTGAACAGTGCAAGCAAAATATGTAAATATTTCGAAAATATATAAATAATATTGTGGGTGTTTATTTAAAATCGTCAACAAATATAGGAACAAGATGGATCCTTTATTTTGTTATCATGTTGTCTTGATGATTTTATCAACAATAACATTTATATTTCTGTGGATTGGATTTTCGACTCCTGGCTGGTTGGCTGTAACTTTCCAGGAGACCGAGGCAGCTTCAGAGTATACTGTGTCGTCCCTGAATCGGTAAGTGTTGTGTCTGTCATAGAACGTTAAACTATTGTTTTTGTTATAGTACAACAGGGTTTTATGTCTGGCAGCGATAGTTTTAATAACAATAAGTAAATGTTCATATCATTATTTTGCGACAGTTAGCATTGGTCTTTTAATAAATGAAACAGTGTGTATTGTGAAAATCGGGATATGTAAAATTTTAAGAGCCCCAGTCGTGCCTCTCATTGAATAGATTTAAAATACTGTTAAATATATTAACAACAGTCTCAAAGACAAAGAACGAGTGTTTATTCGGATAGAAAATCGTATTTTAACCGAGAATTCACCAAGTAATCTTGATCTAAGGATGTTTCGATTTTGACCGATTCTGGTCAATGACGGTATCAATGTAGACTACTTGTTTTTCTATATATTTCAAACAACAGAGTAGGGCACGACGAATCCAGATTACTTCGGTTCTGATCCAGTCGAATCCAAATGGTGAATCTCGAATACTTCGGATCGGTTCCTATTGCAACATTAGTATTTGGTGTTGGTTGAATGATTGTATTTCATCTCTTCGCTTTATGACAACACTATAACAAATTCAACTGTACAAACTTCTTGATATTAAAACTTAGAATATTTTTTTTGTTAATTAGAATAAATAAGCAAAATACTAAATATGTTAAAAGATAACTTTAACCCTTATTCACATTAATATTAAATGAATCACAGTTGAAACAATAAATACCTTAAGTGTTATGAGTTGTAAATGATAAATAAATTACAACAATCAGATAAAATAATAGTACACAACAGAAGACTGTATTGTGTGAGTAGTAATTTATGTATCGTCTGTTACAAGATAAACAACTGGTAGTATGCTGTAGCACAAAGTATAAATCTATAATACATCAATTAGTTTCCAGCTCTTAAAAATAAAATGGAAGTTTGTAGTTTATATGTTTAAGTGTAAGGATACAAATACAAAAAGTAGTACTGTATAATAAACACATATTTTTATCAGAGGCTGATATAACTTTGACATCCTTAATCATCCTTGATGAGCTGAGGCAGTTCAAGGAGCTTCACACTTGGCCTTATCTCTGGTGTGCTAGAGTTTAACAGTAGTCAGCTTCTGCAATTAGGTTCCAGAAAGATTATTTGGTGTAACATTATTTAACATAATTTAACAATCTTCGTTTCAATTTTCAGATTAATAAATGACAGACATTTAAAATTACCAGATTCAACATCAAAATAATATTATAACAATCTTTATCAATTTGTGAACAATCAAACAGCATTTGGTTTTATACAAAGCGAGACTGATAACGAAAAATATGTGAGAGTTTAACCTATCAAATTTTCGAGTAAAACCCAAAATATAACCTCACTGCATGTCGATTGCGATCTCAACGGAACATCATCTTTTGCTGACTTTTCAGAGAAATCGTAAAATAACTGTCAATAGTGAAAACAGACGACATGGAATGGATGACTGTGTCCCTGATAATGACAATAAGAGCGATCCATGTGCAAACAAAAACAAAACCCTTCTATGAAACGAGCGAAAGTCGTTAAAATGGGAAAAAGCATATTTCAACCACGAGTTAGCTTGTATCCCATCCGGAAATGAAATTACATAATTTGGATCCGTACCCGCGAATCTAAAGATAGATTCGAATATTTCCGACATTTCGGTTAACGGTTGTGCACAGTCCTATTGGATAGGAGACTTAACCCCTAAGAGATCAACCTTGTTCTGTTATGATGCTGATATACATAAGTGAAATATCTGTGTTCTAAGATTAGATATTACAATCTTACCAATGCCAAGTTGACATATTTTCCAGGTCCTTGTTTTATGATGTGTTGTGTCCACAAGAGTTAGAGACTTGTAAGACATGCCGCGCTGGAGATGATTCTAAAGAGTGTGTGGCAGAGATGGCTTATCCCAGTAAGATTTAAATTCTAGTCATTAGAAAGTATATACGCTCGTTGATTTAACTCTAATCTACTAAAACTGACAAATGATATTTCGAGGGTTCAGCGCAACAGTGTCGTAACTCATATTGAAATAAGAACGAGTTACGACAGTGTTGTGCTGAGCCCTCGAATTCAGTTACTGCTTTGTATACCGTGCAACCTCTTCAAAGCAACAACCTTTGGGAGTAGCAAAATTATGTTGTTGTTCAGAAGTCGTTGCTCTACAGAGGTAAAATTGAAAGTTGAAACGTGCAGTAGGAAAAACAATGCTGTTGTTGAAAGAAGGGTGTTGCCCAAGAGAGGGCCACCGCTCTAGGGAGGTTACATTGTACTAGCATTATATGTTATCTGTATGCAGAGTACAGCGGTCATTATAACTGGATAGAAAATCTGACGGCAGACACGGAGGAATGGGTCGCTTGGAGAATCATCATGGTGATTGTTGTACTCCTCTGTACCCTGGGTTTTATTCTTGTCCTGTGTCTCGTCTGCTGCATCTTCAAAACCTGGGTCTACCGAACTGTTGCTACTACAGCGTTTATTGCCTGGCTTCTCGCAGGTTAGTATCGACTTATTTAGTTAATTACGGTCTACAACATAAATAAATATAAAAGCAGTTAGAACTGTATGTCCTAACAATTTTCATAAGGAACACTCCTTGTCATTCACAAGCTTATTTATGCTGAACTTGAATTACTTCATTAAGACTCCGTGGAGTATCCGGATGGATACAATATTATAAGAACTTCTCAGTATAGTACTCCTTTTATTTACGTTTCGACTATAATTGCCTTTATCAAAAACGAATATCCGTTTTTGATAAAGGCAATAGCCGAAACGTAAATTAAGTATATTACGCAGCTCGATTTAAATAATGTCGTAGAAATGAATGACTGAACAATATTTATGGTACTTATAATCTCAGGCATTTTGGTATGGGTACCTGTTGGTATGGTATCACACATGCACCTAGATATAGATGACGACATCGAAGCTGACCATAAGTTACCACTTCTAGCATCCCACGATGCAAGTCTTCACGTACCTTACTCCGTGGTTCTATGTGCCATTGGTGGCTTCCTGGCCCTTGTTGTGGCGCTTATGCTTCTGTGGCTTACAGGTAGGTGGGGATACTTCCTCGTGTCTATTTGTACAACAATTATTTATACAACTTTACTAAATAAGTTCAAGTAATGCTTTTCAGAACTTAGCTGTGTTCCGCTAAATTGAAAAATTAGTAAAAAAATAAAGTTTCGAGCTCGAGGACAAATTATCAAAGCATATTGATATTGATTTTTACTACTTGAGACAAAAACATCATTACTCTCAGTAGATTACTTCATTGTGTACGGAATGGTTCACCGTACTTTGTTTGTTACCAAGGTAATCAACAATGACTTGCTTAATCATGCGTTATTTCCGGACGTTGTTGCTTCTAATACTTCAGGTGTATGTGGAAGTCCTACCGACCGGTCCAGTAGCCGTTCTGACACCGAAGTGTTCTCGGACACCAAGATGAGAACAGTATTTGCCCCGGCTCACCAATATGTGTACGGACCCCAACCATACTATCCGACCGAACGTCCAGTCTACTATCGGTATGTTAGTTTTATGCATAAACTCTCTAAGAACAATACTCGTAATTCTCAGATTCAGCATTTAGATTTAGCACTTCAATATCAACTTTTAACTTGTGTGGATATTTTTGTACGTGAATTGCTGTATGTAATATTTCCGGCCCATATCCTTTGGTTACAGTTTTTATTATCATTATTTTGAGTGACGAGTCCAACACTCAGATAGACATGGGTACTACAATTACTAATACATGTACATAGTAGATTCACACCCAGACTTGAAGAAATTGGACCTGTAATACTATTTATATATTCGTTAACAGTAAGTATATCACTGGCCAGGAAAAATAAAATCCACATTTGCATCATATACCCAAACATTCGGACTCCTAATTTTGAATCTTTGAGAGCAGGGTTTTTATAGATGACTATTTGAGTGTTGTTAATGATTTCGATTGATCAGAACCTTTCATATGTGTTCTAAAAATTTCTCTGTTGTGCTAGGTAGCTATTGTAATATTATCTGTATATTTGTAGAATGTGGTACTTTTATTCCATATAGTTTATAAACCTATTCACTAATGGTTGGTGCAATGTACCTCTTCACAAATTTGATTAAACATTAAGTATACAATACACCATGTTCGTGTTAAGGAATGGTGAGATTTTAAGGATTGTTAAGTTCAGTTCAGTTTATTTACAGATGACCTGTATTATTTAAATATTTCAGTGAGGAACCGACTGTACTCTCAGCGGCCCCAGTAGATAACGTTGTGCCAGTTGATGAATACCCATATTACAAAGGGACTCCCAGCAACTATGGGCCCAACCCTTGGTACGACAACATGGTGTACTAGTGCTGCATACACTTGATAAAAACAGCACATGTATAAATATATGCATTATATAATCTATATATATATCAATACAATACATAAAGTACATACTTATGAACAGTTGTTGAAATTTGATTTACCTGCAAACTGATTTTATGAATATTTAAAAAATCAAATAATGAATTATTTATTTTAAGAGAACATTCAAAAGTTACCATTTATAAAATCGCGCAGTTTAACTATGATGATGATGATGATGATGACGACGAAATGTTGAAAATTGATGTATTTCTCTTATATTATCCAGGTCTTTCAACAAAGGGAATTAAATCCAAAATATTACGTTGAGAAGTGTTTGTAGTGATTATTTCCCTTTCATTATAAACACTAATCGTATTATAGTTTCGTTTGTTTGCTTTGAGCTGTTATGTTTCGTGGTCAGTTAACCAGCACAGAGCTCAATTAATGACCCGTTCTTCTTCAATATATAAAGAGTGGATACATTCTGGCTATTTTTATCACTGAATTATACTTTATGGCTGGGCTTCGAATCCGAGACCCTTACATCTTAGAAGTTTTATAATGTGCTCACCAAGTGTTTTAGACACCCAAATCGTGAAGCGCGCTGAGCGAGTGACGGCTATGGATAGCTGAACTATCGTACAGTTTTGAAAAATAATAAGATATACCGTGACATGTATACATATTTTTAAGAGTTGATCGGTGATTCGGTGGTAACGTGCTGGAATACTAATAGATAAGTCGTCGGTTCGAATCTCGGCTCCGCTTTCAGATATTTCAGGGACGCTTAATTTTACAGTGTCACCATCACAACTTTCAGATATATCAGGGACGCTTTTACAGTGTCACCATCACAACTTTCAGATATATCAGGGACGCGTTTATAGTGTCACCATCACAACTTTCAGATATTTCAGGGACGCTTTTACAGTGTCACCATCACAACTTTCAGATATTTCAGGGACGCTTTTACAGTGTCACCATCACAACTACCGAACCATGTATCGAGTTTAGAAAATCACAGGTAAGATGTTTAGTGTGTATCGGTGCTTATCACCGGGCACGATAAAGAACCAGGAAAATCATTCGTAATAAAAATTAATAGAGTTCTAAATGCCCAGTACTTCTGTATCTTCCCTCCCTACTCTATTTTCTGACTGAACTGACCTAACAGATAAATAATAAACACATTCATGATATTGTTTTATTACACGGTCATCACAATATATAATTTATTAAAGCATGTGTGTGACAATACGTTTTAGATCCGTGTGTTTCATGAAAAACGAGCAATATTGCATTGAATAAATGTGATGTTTTTGTGAATACTATACAGTGTACTTAATATCATTTAGAAGATGAACTGAATTGTATCAAATCAAACATGACATTGGATTGTCTATAAAATAATGAACACTACAATTACATGACTGCACGAAATAACACCAATGATTGTATGTTTAACTATTATATAACATATTACTGAATAATTTCCAAAATTATTGAATAAATTTCTTAGTCATATAAAATATTTGCATTGGGTATGGTAATTGAATACTTTCACTGTTTTAATTTTTCAAATTAATGTATAATGCAGACACGTTAAACTTTATTTTTCCATAACTGAAAATGCCTACACCATTTTGCACGGGGTATCTTATCAGTAGGTTAACACATCCAATCGTGAACAAAATGTCTAAAAACTGCATACCCAGGGGCATAAAAGATAATTTGCCGACTTGCGCTTTGCAACTCTGTATCTTCTTGAGCACTTTAGCCACAATAATAACATTGGGAACAAACACACCAAATACTGAACCCCAATTATATGTGAATGCGTCTACACATGCAGCAGACTTGTAAGCCCAAAAACTAACGTAAAAATGTGTGTTCAAAGGCAAAACAATCTACAACTAAACTATGTTGAACGATGATGCACACACCTGTATAATCTGTTAACCATTTAACCCTTTATATATGTAGATAATGTTAGAAATTGTCCGAGTCAAATAAATAAACAATGAAAATTCATTAACATTCCAAAGGCATGATGCACACACACACATACATACTTACATATACATACACACATATAACACATATTCATATATCTTAATACTCTATACACAGCACACAGTTCTCTCCATGAGGATCGTTACACAGCACACAGTTCTCTCCATGAGGATCGAACACTCTCCTCTGACATCCAAACACCATGGGAAACCCCATTTAAAATATCGACTTCATAGCCCGTAAAATATGCTTAGCTGAAGCATCACTGTAAACAATCTTAAAGCAAACCCCTGTGGAATGGAGACACCTAACTACTGCATACTAGAATGAGACAATTTGATTATAATAAATCTAGTTATTGGCTTGTAATGCACCAATGCTTAGATATCTAGTCATAATCTGTGAAACAGGACTGATCACAATACTCGTACTAGAATTAACCTGACCAATAAAACTCGCTAATATCCAGACCTGAACCCATGATTTATGTGTAATCTGACTTAAATTTAATAAGGCATTATCTGTCCCGACCTGAGTGGTAAAATAACATGTAGTAAATTTCTTCTTGTTAAGGTAAGCACCTAGCCATTCAAGTTCTTGCACAGGGACCGTCGAAACACCCCAATACACCCCAATAACACTGAAACACCCCAATACACCCCAATAACTCTAAAATCACACAAATACAACTCAATAATAATCAAATTATACTTTTATAGAATGAAATAATGTATCTAAAAACAAACGTAATCCTATTTTATGCAAGAAAAATATGAATTAAGATTTATAAGTTTGATATTTGTGGCTTAATTACTGTATGCCCCATATTCGTGAATATGAACAAAAGTTCACCAATAGTAACCATATTTTCCTTATTTTTGAGAATTTTCCATTTTTTTCTAAACTAGTGATCAAGATTTAAGAACATAAAATGATACTGTTTACAAAAACGTTGATTTTTGTTCAGTTATCATATACACCCCAATAACTCTTAAAGCACCCTAATACACCACAATAACTCTAAAAACACCAGTGACCACCAAACTCAATACACCCCAATAACTCTTAACCCAGTACACACAAAATACCTATTTCAATGTTTTATTTTCAACCTAATAATCATTCTAAACGTTCAGTACACATCCTTCGTCTATTTGTTTACATTCATTGTGTATTTATGAGTATTTGATATAAAAATTAATTGATGGTTGATACTGAATTTCTGTATGCACGCATTCATATAACATCTCAAACTTAACAATTTTATTTCACATCTTATCTTGCGTAAAATATTTTTAGAATCTGCATTTGTTTTTATATATACAAAATGTATATAGTTTCATCAAATATAAAGTGGAATTTTATTATTATTGAGTTGTATTTGGGTGATTTGAGAATTATTGGGGTGTTTCACTATCCAGGGTATTTTTAGTGACTACTGAAAAGATATGGCTGCCAAGGTGCTCTTTCCGATAAATTTACTACTTAGGGTTTGTTGTAACATCAACTCTTCAAAATGGTAGGAGTATATCTTTTTATTTTTCTCAACATTGTGAAGTAAAAACTTTGTATTTGTTTGTATCAACGTCAAACATCGTCTAGAAACAGTAATATCATTTATTGGATGCTGGAATGCAGTCATTTGAACGAACTAAATGTGTTATATTTGATGTATAGTAAGTGACATAAGTCAGATAAGTGACATATTTCGGATATTAACTTAAAATGTCGTTGGACAAGGACTTATATACATATTTGGATAAGCGCACTTGTCTCATTTTTCTGAGTACGACATTTTCTGTATAAGATAATCTCATTACTAAAAACAAACATTTATTACAATAAGTTCCAAATGTGTTTTCCATTCAAGTGATTAACTTTATTTATATAATTTCTGTCGTTTGAGTTTACGAATTAGACGGAAATTGATTTCCCTTGGTTCATAAAGCTCCGATAGGTGTCGCTAGTGTTGAAATTCAGAAAATTTCGTGCGTTTATAGTCAAGGTATAAATCCATTCAGCCTAGGGTAACTGACTGGTAAAGACGTTTAAATTTGACAAACCGGTTATTACATGTACTAGTTCACAGTCATGTAGTATAGTGTTAGATTTAGACTTAGATTTACACAACATTGATAATGGACACATGCGGTGAATTAGAAAAACGGAAAAGAAAGACATTAAATGGGAGTTTGCGGAAAACCGAATATGACACGAGTTTCGTATATCGAAGGCTGATTGTAGAGCCCGTAAGAAAAAGAAGCTCATGGTCGTGTCGTGTCAAGACGTGGTCATTGGAACTGGAAACATGTATAGCGGGAGAATACAGAAGTTGGGAAACACACGAGGTTGAACCCCTACGCCTATGGACAGGCGAAACACCTTAGATGCGACATTATTTAAACAGAGACAGTAAACCTGATATACCTGTAAAGAAGTGAGAACGTCCCAGTTCCAAGGGGAATACACACAGATTATCCAGATGACTTTTAGAGATGAGTATTTAGATTATTCTTATTTTAGAAATGACAATTTCGATAATGATAGATTTACTGATAACTATTTTGTTTACGAACGGGTCTGGAAGACACCACTGTAAAATAGATTACCAGAAACTTGGAATAAGAAAGTCAATTTATTTAGATACAACTAAAATGTTTACTTCTACTCATGGTGGTTAATCAGTCATCAGTATCCATAAGTATAAACTGTTAAAAAAAACGCTTGTTTTTAGATTTATGTTTTGGGATTGCATGTTCCTGTAATGATAAGAGTATGTATAGAACGAAATCGAACAAGATTTGTTGGATTCATTCTGATTTATCCCTGAAATTAATAAACAATTAAGGTCCCTGTGCAAGAACTTGAATGGCTAGGTGCTTACCTTAACAAGAAGAACTTTACTACATGTTATTTTACCACTCAGGTCGGGACAGATAATGCCTTATTAAATTTAAGTCAGATTACACATAAATCATGGGTTCAGGTCTGGACATTAGCGAGTTTTATTGGTCAGGTTAATTCTAGTATGAGTATTGTGATCAGTCCTGTTTCACATATTATGACTAGATATCTAAGCATTGGTGCATTACAAGCCAATAACTAGATTTATTATAATCAAATTGTCTCATTCTAGTATGCAGTAGTTAGGTGTCTCCATTCCACAGGGGTTTGCTTTAAGATTGTTTTCTGCCGTAACTTGCCTCTTACGGACTCCCTTCCGAGATCTATAAAAAATCAAGAAGTCAGTGTCCTTTCCTCGTATTTTATTTTACAAAGGTATATTCACATGTAAAGTCAGCATAAGAGTGACTTTACCGAGGAAAGACACGATTTTTAACAAACGACCAAAAAGGGGTCCTGACCAATGGACATCGTCATTACAAAATTTTAGCGGAAGGCGCAGCCAATGAAATTTGAGCAACTTCTGTCCGAGTATGAGACGCTGGAAGCTTGGACCGAAAAAGGTGCTAAAAGGGCTTTTGTTCGAAACCATCAAAATATGTCTTAAGCCGGTATGTTTGTGTACACTACAATCAACAGGAATTAACAGTTTTATCTAAATACTGATTTGTTATCAAAGGAACTATTTATTTAACTAAATCTGGAATGCTTTCCTTTGTCTGTGAAAAAGTTGCATTTGACACAACAAATTTATAATAATAATTTCTTTAATTTCAGTGAAAAATGTTCATGTTAAAAAATCTTAATTTTTGGTGCATAAAACCTTCCCCTCCTCTATTTTACTTTATTCCTATAAAGTACATAAATGAACAACAAAATATTTACATAATTATGATGTACTGTAGGTGACAAAAATAATGTCCCTATTTCATGTTAAAAAATCTTAATTTTTGGTGCAGTCATTTAAGACTCATAAAATGTACTTAAACAGATTAAGTAATCTGGAACATACAGTGGTTTTTACCTAATAGTTTAATTACACCTGTTCACAGACTATAACTAGAATAATTTGTACATTTATAGTTTGTCTTTTACAGACCACAATTAATACAATGACTTATCTTTTCACTATATAAAAAAAATACATGGTTATTAACAATAATAAAACAATACAATCATATATGTATGCATGTATACAATCATAATTTCAAGCAGGTGCAAACTTTTAGATTTTGCAAAGCAGTGGTCAGTTTTGAGATCCTAAAGGTATTAGCAGGTTTGCATGTTTTACATAGAAATGCACAGAATATGGCTTTTTCATAACTTGACGGAGCCGTCTGGACATCAGAGTACCTACTTTCAGGCTTGATGAAACATGTACTGAGTTTTCATTGAGAATTTTAGCGGAAGGCGCAGCCAATGAAATTTGAGCAACTTCTGTCCGAGTATGAGACGCTGGAAGCTTGGACCGAAAAAGGTGCTAAAAGGGCTTTTGTTCGAAACCATCAAAATATGTCTTAAGCCGGTATGTTTGTGTACACTACAATCAACAGGAATTAACAGTTTTATCTAAATACTGATTTGTTATCAAAGGAACTATTTATTTAACTAAATCTGGAATGCTTTCCTTTGTCTGTGAAAAAGTTGCATTTGACACAACAAATTTATAATAGTAATTTCTTTAATTTCAGTGAAAAATGTTCATGTTAAAAAATCTTAATTTTTGGTGCATAAAAATTGTTTACAGTGATGCTTCAGCTAAGCATATTTTACGGGCTATGAAGTCGATATTTTAAATGGGGTTTCCCATGGTGTTTGGATGTCAGAGGAGAGTGTTCGATCCTCATGGAGTGAACTGTGTGCTGTGTAACGATCCTCATGGAGAGAACTGTGTGATGTGTATAGAGTACTAAGATATATGTATATGTGTTATATGTGTGTATGTATATGTAAGTATGTATGTGTGTGTGTGTATCATGCCTTTGAAATGTTAATGAATTTTCATAATTTATTTATTTGACTCGGACAATTTCTAACATTGTCTACATATATAAAGGGTTAAATGGTTAACAGATAATACAGGTGTGTGCACCATCGTTCAACATATTTTAGTTGTAGATTGTTTTGCCTTTGAACACACATTTGTACGTTAGTTTTTGGGCTTACAAGTCTGCTGCATGTGTAGACGCATTCACATATAATTGGGGTTCAGTATTTGGTGTGTTTGTACCCAATGTTATTCTTGTGGCTAAAGTGCTCAAGAAGATACAGAGTTGCAAAGCGCAAGTCGGCAAATTATCTTTTATGCCCCTGGGTATGCAGTTTTTAGACATTTTGTTCACGATTAGATGTGTTAACCTACTGATAAGATACCCCGTGCAAAATGGTGTAGGCATTTTCAGTTATGGAAAAATAAAGTTTAACGTGTCTGCATTATACATTAATTTGAAGAATTAAAACAGTGAAAGTATTCAATTACCATACCCAATGCAAATATTTTATATGACTAAGAAATTTATTCAATAATTTTGGAAATTATTCAGTAATATGTTATACAATAGTTAAACATACAATCATTGGTGTTATTTCGTGCAGTCATGTAATTGTAGTGTTCATTATTTTATAGACAATCCAATGTCATGTTTGATTTGATACAATTCAGGTCATCTTCTAAATGATATTAAGTACACTGTATAGTATTCACAAAAACATCACATTTATTCAATGCAATATTGCTCGTTTTTCATGAAACACACGGATCTAAAACGTATTGTCACACACATGCTTTAATAAATTATATATTGTGATGACCGTGTAATAAAACAATATCATGAATGTGTTTATTATTTATCTGTTAGGTCAGTTCAGTCAGAAAATAGAGTAGGGAGGGAAGATACAGAAGTACTGGGCATTTAGAACTCTATTAATTTTTATTACGAATGATTTTCCTGGTTCTTTATCGTGCCCGGTGATAAGCACCGATACACACTAAACATCTTACCTGTGATTTTCTAAACTCGATACATGGTTCGGTAGTTGTGATGGTGACACTGTAAAAGCGTCCCTGATATATCTGAAAGTTGTGATGGTGACACTGTAAAAGCGTCCCTGAAATATCTGAAAGTTGTGATGGTGACACTATAAACGCGTCCCTGAAATATCTGAAAGTTGTGATGGTGACACTGTAAAAGCGTCCCTGAAATATCTGAAAGTTGTGATAGTGACACTGTAAAAGCGTCCCTGAAATATCTGAAAGTTGTGATGGTGACACTGTAAAAGCGTCCCTGAAATATCTGAAAGTTGTGATGGTGACACTGTAAAAGTGTCCCTGAAATATCTGAAAGTTGTGATGGTGACACTATAAACGCGTCCCTGATATATCTGAAAGTTGTGATGGTGACACTGTAAAAGCGTCCCTGATATATCTGAAAGTTGTGATAGTGACACTGTAAACGCGTCCCTGATATATCTGAAAGTTGTGATGGTGACACTGTAAAAGCGTCCCTGAAATATCTGAAAGCGGAGCCGAGATTCGAACCGACGACTTATCTATTAGTATTCCAGCACGTTACCACCGAATCATCGATCAACTCTTAAAAATATGTATACATGTCACGGTATATCTTATTATTTTTCAAAACTGTACGATAGTTCAGCTATCCATAGCCGTCACTCGCTCAGCGCGCATCACGATTTGGGTGTCTAAAACACTTGGTGAGCACATTATAAAACTTCTAAGATGTAAGGGTCTCGGATTCGAAGCCCAGTCATAAAGTATAATTCAGTGATAAAAATAGCCAGAATGTATCCACTCTTTATATATTGAAGAAGAACGGGTCACTAATTGAGCTCTGTGCTGGTTAACTGACCACGAAACATAACAGCTCAAAGCAAACAAACGAAACTATAATACGATTAGTGTTTGTAATGAAATTATACTCAATAAAAAATAACCTACGTACAATTTTTTCTATACGTAGGTAATTTTTTATTAAGTATATTTTTTTTGATTGAATAACAGGCTCCTGTGGTATATGTCTGGACATAAAAGAACACAATCTAATATATTCCTAGCCGAATTGAAGTGACAGTAGCTGGATCATGAAACATAATGTGCAGCTATGCATATCTTATAATTGTGTTCTGCTCTCGTTATGACACATGCCAGCTAACATGTAGCAGTGTTGGGAATCCACGTGACCTAGTGACGTCATAATGTTATCGTTACAGGAGCGTTTTCTGTCAATTAAACTATAGGAAAACATCACGTTAGTGCATTATTTTTCGTTTTCTTCTAAAGCCCGTAACTGTTGCAACTCCTTACATAAAGGGCTACCTCAGGTTCAGATTTATGTCAATGTAGGCCCTCTACTTTTTGCTTTTCTTGTCCAAACCGTTTGACAGTGTTATGAAAATGAATGTTATTTTCACAAGAAAATTTTAGAAAACGGTTTGGACAAGAAAAGTAAAAAAGTAGGGGGCCTTTAGGGACAAAATTCTAAACCGGAGGTAGCCCTTTATGTAAGGAGTTGCAACAGTTATGTGGCTTTAGAAGAAAACGTGACAATGTTTTATCAAAACAGCGAACTGAAATGCTGAATGATGTTATAACTAAGTCGCCATTACTTCAACCAATTTTAAGAGGAGACCAACCGTGTACATTGTGGTCATTATCAAGACATAATCCCCGGTTATCTCCCGTATGTCTTAAAATTATGTCGCTGATTGTGCGCTTCGTTTCGAAGAACTTTATATGCATATTTAAAAAGTGCGATTGTGCAACTGAAAGTATTATTGTACACTTGATCAGTTTCTGCGAGGAAAATGTGTCAATACGTGAGCAAGTGTGGGATAAGCTCATTTGTGAATTCGGGTATAGGGCATCTATGAAGTTTATTGTGCTGTCCCCTTTCAAACAATCCGAGCATTTGTTAAAGCTAGCTACTGTTATTGATGGAGATACCTTTAAATGGTTCCCGTTAACATCACTGTTAATAAAATTATTGTAATGATCGAAGTCAATGATACAGCAGGCACACATATCGTTCAGTTGTTTATACACGTGTTTATTATATCTATTGAAATACTAGTGTTTGTAATATGTATGGCATTCTGGTATGCTGTAAAATGTATTAAACCTATACATATTGTGTGATTTGCATGTTAATATGTATATTGTATGAGACAGTTGTATATTATATACTTATGTGTTTCTTCGTTGGATAATTAATATCAGTTTCATGTATTATTTTACTCTTATCGGTAAGTGATAAGTACAGTGCAATCTCTCCATAGTGGCCCTTCATAGAGCAACATCCTGTCTTAAGCGACATAATCATTAATCATTTCACTTCAGAAATGGCCATTTGCTTCAAGTTCTACTTTTACAGAGCAAAACCTCTGTACAATAGCTAGAATTTGTGCTTTCCGTGGGTTGTTGCTCTAGAGAGGTTGTACTGTATTATTAATTACATACATGTATTAGCAACTTCCATCCTTGATTATCTAGCTATTTTGCTTCGTTGTCTAGGTAACTTTCTGATGGTGGAAATTGCTATGTAGATATGAGTAAACATGAATTTATGTACGTGTGTAAGTTTGTGTGTACGGTTTGGATGTATATGTGGATGGGTGTAAATAATGCTTATGCATGAATGTGTTTAGATGTGTGTGCATGTATGCTTGCTTGTGTGGTTGTCTAATTATATTTAGACGTGAATCCTTGCGTAATTGTCTATTAAGATTATTATGCCATTCTATTTGTCATTTGTTTTCATATGCTTTATTGTGTTTCCTTGTATATTGTTGTATACTTGCATATAACTCTTCAGAAAATGGAGGAATAAAAGTAAAAGAGAAAAAGAGTAAGACGAGAAGAGAAAAGGAGAAACTGAAGACTGTAATTAATATGACATTTATTAGAGCTATATGGTAGCTGCAAGGTCTTTGCAAATTCTATGCGATCTAAGCTATCATGCAACATATGTGTAAGACAGTAAAATCCGTTTAAAGAAATGAAAAGGTATCGTGATTTCTTGACTTAGAATACTGAAATAGACTTAAGATGACACAAGAACCAAATCTATAGAACTTGATGAAATAGATGTATTTAGCGAAAGTAGCTGAGTTTTGACAATTCCATATTTTATTCACTTTCATAACATACTCAGTGTACTGACTCAAATTCGACTGACCATTTGCCTTCTTCGAACCACATATATGCAAGGGCTATTGTGTGATATATTCAAGATAAGAAGACGCATGCCCATCACCCTTTAAAGACTGGACTTTGTTTTGATGGAGGACATCATGATTGTAATGAATTAGTAAAACGATGGTTCGTGATAGTAATTAAAGCATAATGTTTTAATTTAAACAAGGATCTTAATAAGACGCTTGACTGTCTCAGTGTTTGGGAGTTTAAGAAATCGGGTATTGTCCTGATCTACTTAGACATCAGCCTATTTGTTTGTCTATGTTTCTAACTATGGATAGCAAAAGGAAATTCAATACAATATATTAACCATCATGTTGTTGCAATATTTGCAATCAACCTTACATGATTTAGTTACTTATTTATCAAATCTTTCGCTCATGATCTGTGTATATAGCTTCTATATCTATATTTCGTTTTTCAAATTATGTTAATTATGTTTTTCATCCAATACAGGCAGAAGGAAGAAACAAGTTAATGCTGATGATCGCTCAATGTTGGCCCAAAGAGGAATCAGTGAAAAGGCTAACACATACTAGCAGGACAAAAGGCAAACTTGTAAATAATAATACTTCATCAATCTATATATTACCAAGGACTTAAATACATACATATAAGTCCTTGATGTTATTAAGCAAAAGTTAACACGTGCGTCATGAAAAGTGCCATTGAAGTGAGAAGTATGACCGTATAAGATTAAATTTGTTAAGATCTGTTGTTATAGATATGTCTTAGGTATTCGTAATTGATATATACAGTATATGTACATGTATGTATACTACAGGCACATAAGCCTTTATTAAACCTGAGATGCTATAGTAATTAATATAGCATCCCTGATTAAACCAACAGGTATTTTCCAAAATCATGTCTACTTGTTTAACTAGCTACATATTTCTAACTGTTTCTTACTGTTAACTGATAGGGGACTAGTACGATGCAGGGATAGTATATAATGGCTATTAAGGCCTAGGATGAGTATATAGTATATATATACATGTATGATAAACGTATTTTTGGTCCGTGTTGAGCACCATTACCATATACTATCCCTGCATCGTGCTAGCCCCCTGTGACCGTAATAATTATCTACACAATTGTACTACATTAAAACAACTTAGATAAATTACTTTGATCTTATTCCATGGACAATCAATACTTACTTTTGTAATACAATTACAAAATAATTATCATACATACTGACTTCACCGCCATGTTTTGCATGCGGGTCTCATAGCAACTATATATCTACAGCAGAGCTAGCGAAGTATGTGTAAAATATTTTATACATAAAACATAAACGTTTGCTGATATATTTTAAATATTTGTAAATTCAATTGGTTTTATCCTGGTATATCTTGTTTTTTTCTGGCTTACATCCGATTTATTATACAGGTTTGACGTAATCTGTGCCGTGCTCGAAGCAGGTAAGATAACAGAATTGATATTCCTGATAGATTTATAAGTACTATGTATATATATATATACGTATACATTTTGTAATGCACACAATAATGTAAACGCTCAGTTGATTCATGAGTTGTCGTTTAAATTAATGTTAATTTGTTTTAACAAGAAAAATGAAAAATATTTTGGATTAATTCTCGTATTTTGTGTTTTTTTCGTAGACAAATGTTGTTGTCCATCATATTTGTACTTTTACAGGCTTCGACTCATGTGTGTAAGTTATTTAGTATTACAATTATAGTTAGTCATTTGATCTAATAACATTATGAATACTTTTGTTAAGACAATTTTGAACGATACGACTGTCCAGTGTCCGTACACTAGCTATCTTACAGATTATTTCATTTTAGTTTTACAGTTTATTTTATTTGAATACAACTAAATTAACGTACATGTATTATTAAGATTTACAGGTATTTCATCTATCATTCCAAACAGCTGGAATAAACTTTTACTGTCAGTTTTCATAGATAGATAGCAGGTTTTATTGGTCCAGAGTTCATTTTCATGGACGTTAATGCCCGTGCTCATAGGGCCACTGACACCAATCAGTACCTTGAAAGGGAAGCTATTGCTCGAATGGGCTCGATCTCCTGACCTAAATCCCATCGAACGCGTCTGGGATATGCTGCAGAGAGCGTTTTCCCAGAATACATATTTTCATATCAAGTTGAGATAAATATATCATTTCCCCTGCTCTAGTTTCAAAATGATATCACACAAATATTACTCCGTTGACCATCTACCAAATTCCTTGAAATAATTTCGGTTTTAAAAATGCATGACTGGTACAGGGTGGGGCTAGTTTTCCATATATCGCAATATGGAGAATTCAAAATTGCTGACCCGATTCCAAAATGAATATCACAGTAATAGCCTCTATCAATAAGCATTAAACTGGAACACAACCAGTAAACATTGTCAAGGTGAGCGATACATGACCATCATGGCCCTCTTGTTTACATTTCATTATATAAAGGTACATGTATCTTTCCTTTATAAGGAGAAGGTCTTTTTACTATATTATATAATTATTATGTGTGATTAAGAACACTACTAGAAGAGAAATTGACATGTCTTTGTCTCAGTAAAAATATGAACGGCTTAACATCATATCTATGAGAAACAAAAAATACACCATGTTCCTCTTAAGGCCTTTTACTTTTGAGGTATACTGCTTTCTTGCAGTTGTTTATTTTCTATTTAGATGGTTGGTCTTTCCCTAACATGTATGGCGATTGGCACTCGTGGAAACCATGTACTCAGTCGTGTGGCGGCGGTGTGCGCCAGCGAGTTAAATATTCATGCGATGGAAATTATACAAAATATGATCACGAAGCATGTAATGAATTTTGCTATAATGGAGGAACGTTCATAAATGGACATTGTATTTGTAAACACTGGAGAAGTGGAAGGTGTTGCTCAGGTAATATTTTGATATATTTACATGTTTATATCTAACACTTTTTTATATAATGAAGGGCAATTTCTTTCGCGATGTTTTGGATCCCTAGCGATAATGCTTACAGTTGGTCTTTATATCATAATTTGTTACGAGGTAGAATATTCGTTGTTTAAAGGGAAGTAAATTATAAAAGCATTTTTTATAGATTTTGTAGAATGTCGTCATATTTACATCGCACATTGTAAAAGAGGTAAGCAGTCGTGTGGTGTAAGTCCTGATAACATCCGATGTATCGACTGTCATCTGCCTTATACACCGGCTGGTTATGGTAAAGGTTGCAGTAAGTATAAAGCAACATATTCATGCCAAGATACCCCGTCGTTCCAACACAAACTACATGTATATTCCAATCAGTCGTAATATGCTTAAAATTTTATCTACAACCGACTTGAATTTTAAATCTCCGAGCCAAGTACTGTGCCTAGAAAATCACAGGAGAAGGGCAAGGTGTGTATCGGTGCTTTTATTTATATCGGGCACGATAAAGAACCAGAAAACAACTATTCGGAAAGAGTAGGGATATAAATGACCGGTTCTCCTGTATCTATCTCTCATCTCTCTGGGGCGGGTTTGAAATGACACTAGCTGTCGAATAGGACGTTAAACAAAAGACGAAATAGAGTTAGATCTTTTAAGGTATCATTCATTCATAAAAGCTAAATCTGGATATCAATCGAAATGAAAGAAATGATACATCTTAATACCCTTCGTGTTGCAGTTTCGTGTATTTGCATAATATTTATTTTATAGGACGATTGTCTTGTAGTGAAAATAACGGAGCTTGTGAACAAACGTGTCTGACAGTCAGAGCATCTCAAACATGCAACTGTAAATCTGGATATAAATTGTCTACAGATAAATTCTCTTGTTTAGGTATTGAATAAGCTTAGATAATATGTAATACAACTAATGCACGTTACATTTTTTACATAAAAAAACAGTCTACTCATCAAACTGTTACTGAACTTCCAGTGATAAAATTATGCAATTTTCTTATCCATTTTCAGTTTATTAATAGAGCACGAACTTATTAAATACGGCTTCACAAGTTTTCCTCAAAACTTATTTATACGATATAATCAAATTCGTACTAGTGTCTAAATTTATTTTGTAATTAGAGTACATCAGAGTACATTAATCTATTGTGAAGTAAAATTCGGTTAGAACCGGCATATTTTCTTTATATGTTTTTCTAGTACATTATGTGAAATAGAATTACCGGTTACTTCTCCTAAATGAAGACCTGTCCAATATTTTAGATATAAACGAATGTTCGACTGGAGCAGCAAAATGTAGTCAGATTTGTAAAAACACAATGGGTTCGTTTACATGTTCGTGTCGCCATGGTTACCAGCTTGACAGTGACGGATATACTTGTTCGGGTAGGTTGTTGCCAATCTGAATTACTTGTATTAAAATAAACTCCTTACATTGTATATAAGTATGTATTGTGTTGGAGAGTGTATGCATTTTTTCAGTCGTATAAAGGACATATCTGACAGTTTTCAGTTTTTTTACACATAGACATATAGGCAGAACGAAAACGTATAGACAGATTTTTTTAAACTTAGCATAATCACAGCATATGATAATAGAAACATTTTAAGCGGAACAATGGGTGTCGCGGTACTCGTTTTTGAGTTATCTGCAATTGAATGGGATTTTTTGGCTTATTTTAGATCATTTCAGGGACAGATCACTCAAACATAAATCATAAATACCGTATTCTTACTTTTGGTTCATGTTTTTCATTTTGTTTTTGGTCAAACTACAAAATTTCATGCAGTTCTATTAAACATTTTTATTATCTCTTTTTCAGTTGAAGTTAAGAGGCTGAAAATTCGTCAAAATTAGGCCATTTTTTAAGGAAACTGGCATTGGTCTACGCAAAGAAGAAGAAAAAATAAACAAACCACTCTTGACCAACTTTTGAAATTTTGCACAATGACATGAAAAGAAGTCGGCTACATAAAAAGGCAAATAAAAAAGGCATTGTTTTCCTTCATTGTGAATGATCTGCCAAATGAGATGACATAAAATAAGCCAAAAAATCACATTCAAGGACAGATAACTCAAAAACGAACGAGCACCGTTCATTTTCAAATCGTATTCTATCCTTTCTATCAGTTAATCCTATCAATATACCGATTACATTCCAAACCGCCCGACATTAATCTCTTCTATCTATCTTACATCATTTCATTAATTTCACCTCCAGTCCATTTTGATAACATTCTAATCCACCCGATTTTAAACATTTCTATCTATCTAAAAAATGTTCATTAATTTCATCTCAAGTCCATTTAATGGTATCATTTTCCTATCACATTTGCTGTTTTCGAATGCCATTATTTCAAATAAGGGTATTAAAGGGGCATGCCCTGGAACTGAAGCGTCTCAAATAACAATCAAATTGGTATCATTTTAATGCCTAAATCAATTAATGAAAGCCCTGTAAAATATTTACAAAACATCCCGCTAGTATACTCAAAATACACATTTCAAGATTGACAAAACCTGCCGATTTCGGCCTCAGAAATTTTTCGTCATTTTCACAACTCGATCCTTTTGGTATCTGTCAAAACCGAAAATATCGCGGAAAAAATGTCAACAAACTGAAATGGTAAGTATTTCTCATGTTATGTTCACTTGAAAGGCAGCGCACATGCTTAGTTAAACTCTCAGACGTATCGGAAATATCGTTATCGTCAATAAAAGGCTGTAAGCCTTTTATTCAAACCGACATACAAATACCGATGTGCGCGTTATAGGGTCATTTTTGAGCGGACACTCTTCTTTGACTTTTCGGTAATAATTGGTTTTACAAATGACAAACGCATTTTTGGTGTACGAAAAAAAGACACAGCAGTTTCTGGGCATGCCCCTTTAAATAAAAAATATCTATAAAATAATTATTAATGACCTTTTACTTCCTGAAACTCATACAATGTTTTAATTTTACCTTCTGTACGGCTTAATTAGTCTAGTAGAAGAAGTATTTGAACAGTATCAGGACAGATATGAAGATGAAGTCATGGCTTTAATATATCAACAAAACTTTACCGAAGAAGAGGTCGAGATCGAACATTTAACTTATTGAAAAATACATATCGTAAAGGGCTAACTAATGTTTTCACGGAAAATGTACTTTGGATCAATGCTCTTGTCACCGGTGCTCTTTGTTGGGCATGGTGGGTAATTACAACAACGAGTTATATGGTGTGTGTATAATAATGCCAAATCTCAAATCTGCAAGCATTCAAATATACAATTATATCGAATAAACATAATTAAACAATATAATATGGCAATGGCTATGAACAATATTAAACAAGTATACAAACAATAATTTTACCAAAATAAAGTCACCAAATGAATTATTATATTATTTATATAATTTGCATATATTAAAGCTTTTCAAATGATGAAACAAAGACGAAATAGGAAATTACAATAATAAGGTTAAATTCAGTTTACCTGCAGGTTTTCTAGCAAAACCTACAAAAGCGTCCGCATCTAACGAATATGAATACTGACTGGTGAGTGGCGGCAAAAAAACTCGTGCGGAACTAGTCACGCGTTTGTGAAATTTATGATGTCGTGAAGATGACTTGTGAAGGTTACTTGGAATAAAAGTGATATTTTAGAAAAGGGTTATTGTTCTTGATTAGTATGATTGATGAATGATTTATAACTATTGTACTACTATAATTACTACACACCTATGACATACACCCCTCCTTCGTAAAAATGTCGTCGCGACATTATAAACATAATAATGTACAAAACAATATACAAATTATAATATCTATATATGTACAATACATATATTAAGGTAAACAGCTATGAAACTGTACAACTTGTACAAGTAAGGTGTAAATAGTTACACATACGCACATGCAAGTCGGCAAAATCAGTAAGATTACCGAAACATGATAACCTCTCATAATATGATTCATATACAAAAAGAGTTAAACTAAGCAGTAAATACTAAACAAGCAAAACCACTTAAGAGTTAAATAACATATCATTTAGGATGATAAATACATATGTTAACACTTAACTAAGTTGTACAGAACATGTACACGTATGATAATGGAACAATTATCATAACTCGTTTATTAAAAAAATATATAACTCAGATATAACAAAGTAAAGTTTAAGTATTTTAATGAACATAAACTTGTACATAAAATACCACGTAAATACAAATAAATCCACAAACATTTCAGGCAAACATACGCGAAAATTTCAACATGAAGAACAATCATAACAATAACTATTTCATAACCCATTCGCCTGATTGTTGCCATCTGGGTTGTCTAACTAATCTCTTTGGTCATTGTTGACTGAATCAGAGTTGGACGTTCCCGTTCTACGTTGCGGTATTACGTATCTGTCTTTCTCATGATTCGTTCCGGAAGTGTTCAAAGGTAGCAATAAGTTACGATACAAGCGTCTTATACGTTTCGCATTCACGGTGTTTTTACGGACATCAAACACAGGTTGGTCTGTGTAAGGCTGAGCAATAATAATATAAGGTTCTTGCTCCCATTTATCGGCCAACTTTGCGATACGTTTCGCACAAGTACAAAATCTCCGGGACGCAACAGCGACGCGTTTGCGGTCTTGTCGTATTCAGTCTTACTACTTAATGCAGCTTTAGTAGCAGACTCTTTAGCCTTTTCATAGGCTGTCGCTAACCGTTCTTTAAGTTTCCTAACATATTCATTCTTGGATCTATTATTTACATTGTCAAAATTCAATCCAAGAAGAGCGTCAATGGCTAGTTTTGGTTGACGTCCAAACATGAGAAAATAATGAGAATAACCTGTGGAGGGATGGGGTGTTACATTGTAAGCATGAACAAGAGGACCAACGTGGGATTTCCAATCATGTTTCTGTTCATGTTCAAGAGTACCAAGCATTTTAAGAAGCGTTTGGTTAAATCTCTCGACCATTCCATTACCCATCGCATGATAAGGAGTGGTTCGAGACTTAATCACACCCGCTAACTGACATAGTTCTTTTATCAAAGAGGATTCAAAGTTGGCTCCTTGGTCGCTGTGTATTCGTGCCGGAAACCCGTAATGAACAAAATATTTCTCAAAGAGAACCTTAGCTGTTGTTTTCGCAGTTTGATTGGTCGTAGGGAAAGCCTGAGCATATCTCGTGAAATGGTCAGTTATCACAAGAATATTCTCATGTCCCCCCTTTGACCTCTCAAGACTGAGAAAATCAATACAAACTAAATCCATAGGTGAACTCGACTGTATACTCGTCAAATTGTCCTTAGACGGTTGTGATTTCCTTCGAATACATCGCGGACAAGAAGCAACCTTATCACCAACAAACGTGTCCATTCCAGGCCAGTAAAATCTCTGTTTCATAAGAGTTAAAGTTCTATCACGACCTTGATGACCTAAGTCACAATGTAGAGCAATGAAAACATCATCTCTAAGTTTCTCAGGTAGTACTAACTGTTTGTACTCTTGACGATTTACAGTACCGTGGCGAAATAATACACCATCGTGCAACTCCAATTTATCCCAATCACGTACATATTTTAATACAGAAGAAGATACTCCCGAGTTCTGCTTAGCAGAGGGTCTCGTTCCTTCTTTCAGGTAAGTATGTAACTGAGAAATGGTACAGTCTTCTAACTGAGCAAGTTTCCAGTCTTTAGAACTGAGAGAAAAACTTCTCAAGATATCTTGTAGAACCTCTTCATTAATAGATGAGTCAACAATAGACAATGAATGTGGGTTAACAACACTATACGCCAACAGCAACTCTTGTACAGAGGCCGTAGCTACAGTAGCCAAAGCTGATACAACGGTACTATCAGGAGTGTTGATATTTGAAGAAATTCGTGACATACCATCGGAATCGGAACTTAGCCTGCCCGCTCTGCACTTCGGCTCGAAATCATAGTTCGCCAACGCGGCGATCCATCGTTGACCCGTTGCGTCAAGTTTTGCAGAGGTAGTTACATACGTCAACGGATTGTTGTCTGTGATGACTTCAAACTTAGTGCCGTACAAGTAATCATGAAACTTTTCTGTCACTGCCCATTTGAGAGCTAAGAACTCTAATTTGTGGGCTGGATAGTTCTTTTACGATGGTTTGAGTGATCTACTGGCATAGGCTATCACTCGATTTACGCCTTCTTGCTTTTGATATAACACACGGCCTAGACCGAATCCAGAAGCATCAACATGCAGAGTGAAAGGTAAGCTATAGTCAGCATAATCCCCAATGAAATGGTACTCTCTTCTGTTGGTTCTTTTGTTTTCGTTTCTTTGAAGTATTCGTGGGATGTCCAACAAGTAAATCATTGAGAGGTCGAGCGATGTTTGCAAATCCTTTTAGGAATCGTCTATAGTATCCAACAAATCCTAAAAATGTCCTAGTTTCTTTAACAGTTTTTGGAGTCGGCCAATTCAAAACGGCTTCAATTTTCTGGGGATCTGCTTGTATTCCTTCAGATGACACTACATGGCCCAGGTATGTAATTTTTGACTGAAAGAATTCACATTTCTTTAGGTTTAATTTCAAATTATATGATGAGAGCCGTTCAAAAACTTTATCTAGTCTGTCTATATGTGAATCTATGTCTTTTGAGAAGATGATGATATCGTCCAAGTAAATCAAACAATACTGTAAGTTAAGATCTCCCATACAACGTTCCATAAGTCTTTGAAAGGTGGCGGGTGCGTTGCACAATCCAAACGGCATTCTGTTGCATTCAAAAAATCCAACTCCTCCAACCTGAAATGCAGTTTTCTCTTTGTCCGCTTCGACTACCTCTACTTGCCAATACCCTGACTTCAAGTCCAACTTCGAAAAGTACTTTGCTCCACATAAAGCATGAAGTGTATCATCTATCCTTGGAATTGCGTATGCATCCTTCTTTGTTCTTGAATTAAGCTTCCTAAAATCCATGCATAATCTCATTGATCCATCTTTCTTTCTGGCAACAACAACATTTGAGCTCCATGGACTTTTCGACTCTCTTATAGCACCAATATCCAACATCTCTTGAATATGTTCTTTCACTTCACCATAAATAGCAGGTGGAATTCTTCTGGCAGGATCTTTAAATGGTTCTTCATTGGTGAGTCTGATACTATGTGTAATCTTGTCTGTGAATCCTAAATCTTTAGATGATGTGGGAAATACGTTGCTCCATTTATCTAAGATATTTTTAGTTTGTACAGTTGTTCCGGTGTAAAGTCTGCTTTATCAAAATTTATCTGAGCTGGTTTGTTATGCGGCTTTTCCTCTGGTTGTTTAGGTGGAACTATATCAGCTTCTCTAATAACATTAACTTCCTGGAGTTGACATAATTGTTGTCTGGCTTTAATTCTGATTGGTCTCGCTGTAATATTGCATATCTTCACTGGAATCCTTGCATTCTTTCCAGATGATTTTACTTCTATAAGTCTTGGACATACTATCGCACTGTGTCTTGATTCTTCTAATGGCTCCGTTAAAGCAGCATCAACTGTTTTCTTTTTTCTTTTCCTGAGGAATCCAGTTACAGTTCTCGATTCACCCGGACGTAATGTTATATCTTGTGTTGCTGTGACTTTGCCAATATCAGATGCCATCTGTAACAATGCAGCTTGCCAAACATCCGGAACGTCGTCTTTCATCTGATTCAATTCACGAATAACATTGGTGCCAATTATCATTGGTACATGTTCGTGGTATTTCTCAATTGATGTTACAAGGATCCAGGTAGGTATAACTCTGTTGGAAAATTCAAGTTCAATTTCAGCTTCAATGTATCCTATATATGGAATAGTTCCTCCGTCTGCGCCCTTGACTTCAATTCCAAAGTTGTCCAATGACTTCAATTCTGGTCTATATTTCAAATTCCAATAAAAATCTTCATTGATGGTGGTGACCTGAGATCCGCTGTCCATCAAAGCTAAACAATCCATGCCATTTAACTTGATGTTCGAAACATTAGCAGGCCCAATTAATCTGTCCTTAATAGTATCATTATGATTGAGGCGTTTGTTTTCATATTTGCTCTCATCAGCCTCTTCGATCAGAGCTGTTGGTCGTTTAAATGTTGCTCATCTTGTCTTTCATCCGCATTTCTTTGATAACGATTGTTCCCTCTTCCGTTAAATCTTCCTCGCCAACCTGTTCCTCTGCTTCTCCCTCTATAATTTGGCTGCCAATGTGTGGTTTCATTTATATCTCTTCTTTCAAGTGTGTTTAGTCTGTCGTTTATTGTCTTCAATTGTTCTGACAGATCATTCAATAATTTCAGTTGCGGGTCTACTTGTTGCGTGTTCACGTGACTTGTTGTCCTTTCTTTCTCTTTACAGTTGGTCATTTCTTGTTCCTCCTGTCTTACTCTTTTCCTTAATTCTTCAAAGTTGTCAGCTGGTTCATAACATATTATTGTTGCATTCCTTAAATCATCATTGTATAAGTATCGCCAAAATCTACTTCTCAGCATATGCTCTCTCTGACTCCTTAAAAGTTGACCTTTCTCTATAGCTGTTTGAATAAGTCCTTCTAATCTTATTCCCCATTCAGATATGTTTTCACCTTTCTTTTGTGACGACTGGTAGAATTCCGATATAACAGATTCTCCAGATCTAACGTTGCCGTATATATTTTCCAGTTTATCCAGTATTTCCCTTGTTGTTGCTTGAGGATTCATCGTCAATAAAATTTTCCTTGTATTTCCGGTTAATGAGTTCCTAACAAATTGTTTCAAAATTTCTTCATTATAATTGTCCGAGTTGATTATTGTCTCTATTTCAAGTTTCCACTCTTCAAAAGTACTTTCAGAAAATTTTGGAATGCTAGGTTTTGTCAAATGTGGATGATGAATCTGTTTGGTAGTGTTCATATTCAGTTCATGTTCGTAGTCCTTACCACTAAATTGTTCATCTAAAATACTAAGTATATATTCTCTCTCTAACGAACTGTGTTGCAATTCATCCTTTTCTTTCTTCAGTTTTCTCATTTTATCCTCTTTTAAATGTTTCTTCCTCATCCGCTTCATTTCCGTTTCCCTTTGTTGCTTTTGAAGACTGTTATATGTTTCCTTTTCCTTAATCTGTTTCATAAGCTGACTCTCTCTTCTCCTCATTTCCTTAATTTGCTGCCTCATCAATTTATCTTTTTCTGTTTCTTCATCGCTGTCACTTGATTCATCAGTGAAAGTTTCGACTTTCTCTCTATCCCCCTTTCTGAGAATTCTGTCCTCTGAATTTATATGTTCATCCAATTAATATTGGTGTAACTTTTGGTCTATCCATTCCAAATCTCTCTCAATGTCAACTGGTACAGTAGTACTAGATTTTCTCCTGCCAACTTCCTTAGGTTTTCTATTCCTTACTAAAGCATCCCTTTGTTTGTTCAATTCTTCAAGTTGTCTTTCAAGAATATCATTTCCTCTATTCCTTGATTTCTGTATATCATCTCTATCAACACCATCTGTCTTCATACCTTCATTATGCACTTCCGCTTCCACTCTATGTTTATCTCTAACAAGAGATCTAAGTTGTCTTTCAGACAAATATTCAGCCATTTCATATAACACAATGTAACTGAATGTATATCACTATCACTATTAAACTGTATAATTCACTGTCACTGTAATGTACTATTTACTTACAATATCACCTTACATATAATTCACACTATTCACACTATAATCACTATTTTACAAAAACACCACCAAAATGACAACACAACTGGCCATCAATTATGTCGAATATAATCACTTCACTCAAAATTCACAAAAATATACAACCAAATGATATTAAAACCAACGATTGACATCCACATACATAAGTCAATCACAAATCAAACAAACACAAAACCATCTCACTTTAAATCAAACAAATCACATGAAAGTAAACAAAAAAATCACTGAATTGTCAACTATTATATATCAACCTTTTATATAACTAATATATATTTATTTATTTCAATGCGTTTTTAAATTACTACTAGTATCTCACTTTATGAAACCTATATCAATATATTTATAAAGTTTAATAAGATTTATGTAATATGTTTTATCTTTAATGTTTAATTCTTAACAGAATTAATAAATTATTAAGTGAAATATTATCTATGATTATTCAATGTACGAGTATAACTATACAGTAGTTAAATGTGTAAATTAAATTATTTAGTCAAATTAGTTATAATAAATAAATTTACAAATAGCAAAGAACAGTTTATTTAGTTATCAATTTTTAATAAAAAAATGTTTAAAATATTTTATAACTAATAATAGGAGTTCAATTTATATATTAATACTACGTTTTATTATAAGTATTGAATTAACTATTATTTATTTAAGTATCCAATCCTAAGTATTTAGATGCAGTATTAAGTAATTAAACTATCAGATTATTCTTTAATTAATCAATTTATCAATTTAACTGAGTTTATTTAATTATTATATAAGTCAATATTAAAGTTTGTTTAATTAATTAATTATATTTAATTAAGGTAACCTATTTGTTTATGTAAACAAAATTTTAAAAAAACTGACACAATTTCAAGTGAGACTCAAACCAACAACCCGTGAGTAAAACAACGAACTTTCACTTCCGCCTGTTTTATCACTGCGCAATACGAACTTCCGTTTAATATCAAAGTTGTACTATTATCAATAATAATACATGTAAAAATAGACCGATACCCGCGATGAAAGAATTAATTTTCCACCATAAATTTATCGACAAATCGCAAATTTATGACGTTCCGTTAAATCAGTTGTGTAAACTTTACCAGTATTTTGTCGCTAGTAAACTTTTACAAAGCCGCTTAAACGTAGTCTGCGCGCCACGTGTTTCAGAAATTCAATGTAGTACCTTTGTATTACACTGAGTTATTGCATGTATCAAACCAACCAAGTAAGTTTTAAGAAACTTATTTGTATGTATGAGATTAATTCTGTTATAACATTACGATAATTCACAAAGGAACAACATGTACATAAACAATGATAGAGTAGATCTAAATTGCGAACATAAGCATTTAGAATCCAACAATCTATAACTTACCCTGTAAAATTAACAAACACAAATTTAAACATATATCTAAATGAAACGCTTGCTAAGTACACTGTGTGGTAGCACTGTACGCAAAAAATCAACGGTGTTTACAAGATGGCGGACGGATAAATGTTGTGAGGTAGGTGTCGTTTGTTTTTGGTTCTAACTTTTTAAATACGACGTTCTCTACACAACAGTATACATCAAATGAAAGAACTTTAAAACGGCAATCGGCGGCTAATAATCGTTTTTTATCAAACCACGCCGTTTTCACAAAATCAGTGTCTGAACATCTCGTGTTGAGTTTTTTGAAAATCGAAGCGAGGAAACTGAACAAAACCGACGATTATTCTGTTAAAATGAATGAATCGACAAAAATACTTGTCCACGTGTATGGAGAATGTAAAGCTCCTCACGTATATCCATTATTTCCTCATCAAAATCCCTTGTAGTAGATGTTTTAAAGCTTTTAAATTTTACATACTGTACGCCACGGTGCTAAGTGTAAACATTGTACTGTACGCAACGGAGAAAACAATTTCTGTACGCAACGGAGCAACAATTTTAGTCAAATATCTGTACGCAACGGAGCAGTCAATGAATAGCTTGTTTCTGTGTGGCAATTGCTATGAACAATATTAAACAAGTATACAAACAATAATTTTACCAAAATAAAGTCACCAAATGAATCATTATATTATTTATATAATTTGCATATATTAAAGCTTTTCAAATGATGAAACAAAGACGAAATAGGGAAATTACAATAATAAGGTTAAATTCAGTTTACCTGCAGGTTTTCTAGCAAAACCTACAAAAGCATCCGCATCTAACGAATATGAATACTGACTGGTGAATGGCGGCAAAAAAACTCGTGCGGAACTAGTCACGCGTTTGTGAAATTTATGATGTCGTGAAGATGACTTGTGAAGGTTACTTGGAATAAAAGTGATATTTTGGAAAAGGGTTATTGTTCTTGATTAGTTTGATTGATGAATGATTTATAACTATTGTACTACTATAATTACTACACACCTATGACACTCTCATAAATTCTCCATTTTTTTCATTCTATCAAAAAGACGACCACCGTGTTATACAAACTGAGGACCTTAACAGTGAGGAAGTGTGGAAATATGCAATCAATAAAAGAAAATTTCTATTTGAAGCAGTGATTGACGGGTATAACCACCGGAACTATGTAGTAAATAACATTGACACTTTAAAAAATGATTAAACAGTGTATTTTGTATTTTTGCCATTATATAATGTAGCAATAAATTGGAAAAAAAACGTTATGTATTATTTTACATACATATTAACACAGTTAAAAAACAGAATATTCAAACAAATACTCGCGCTCTATGAAACAAAAAACGTTAATGGATGTTAGTAATTAACTGGTAGACATCCAATCTTTTGCAAAATCTAGAAGAATTAGATCATTTTCTTTTCGAAATGCTGTTGTTAATTGGCAATGCGTGTTAAATACGTGTCACTCATGATGAGAAAAATCAGCAGTTACTCTTTGTTACTCTCTAACATGAGCAATTACTGTTTTTTACTCATTTCAAATAAACACTTGCTTTTTCGTTTATCTATAGAGTGAAAGGGTGTCCCTTTCAAAATGTTCAAGGAGACATTTAGTCAAACATAACCGGTTAAGCGACGAATAGACAGTCCAATGACTGACCAATCAAAATGACCGACATCACCATTAGCCAAACAAATGGCCAGTTTGACTCAAACTAGTAATAGACTATTACCATGTACTCGCAAACAACTAGAATAAACTCATACCCATGACTAAAATTTGTCTAGATAATGCAAATGTTTACAACGGTTCCCATTTAACATTAAATCGACTGTATAGAAGATAAGACTATGCGTCTACATATGTTTTTATCGCTGGACAGCGTCAATGTGTTGTAGTGTGACAGCACCTTAAATGAACGCTATGCGTATTTTAAAGGTATTGCTTCTCAATGTTTAAGTACTGTATGTATATACACATACCTTTTTCAAATGACATATATTTTATTTTGATGATTTCACATGTAATGATTGTGCTCTTCGAGCAAACGATATTTACCTGTTTTGTCATCATGCATTTATGTACTTTGTATTTGATGTAAAGCATGTAGAATGCATTAAAATTTTGTAGTTTGTTACATAAATTGTAGTTTGTAACTTGATATTTGAACACGCATTTCATGGTAGTGAAAAGAAAGCACACAGTGTTACATAAGTTTAAGTTTTCATATGTTTATTACCATATACAGTAGGCACATATGCCCTTTAGTACACTTTGAACAAACATACATAATTGTATGTATATACATAAACATTTAGTAGCAATAGAATGTTTTAAATAATGATATGTACCACATATGTAAAATAATGTTGTTTTTTTTGCTCAGTGTCAGATACAAAAGAAATAACATGAAGCTCTACATTCACACACACGCACACTGATTCAAGGCACAGTTTAACATTAAGAAGAAAGCATAAGCCTTTAGGATAGATACAGTGGTTTGTAATATCATTCAAAGTATAGTGCATTTCTAATCTCCAAAGATTTATTGATATATACATTGACAAATTTCTTAATTTAATTGAATTTTCTGAAGTAATTAATTCAATGAAATTTGGTATATTTATATACACATCACTAAAACAGACAGTGAATGAAGTAAACACATCCATACAGGACAAGGGGTACAACTAACAGATACTGCCTATGTACTCCAAGTGAAAGAAATTGCTGCTTATTTCAAATATGGCGGATTTATGAGATATTTTTGAAGATTTCGACAACTTTGTTGCTGGTAAGTAATGTTAGTCACAGTTTCATACTGGAATGAAGTTTCTTCAGTTGGGATATTAAATGGTATTATTATTTTTAACAGAAACACACTTCGTTTTTTTGCTCACTTATGGAAAGTGTTGACATGTATACATTTCAAACACTTAATGTTACATTATGCATTACCTGTTTATCGTCTCATATTCTGTTTTTCTCAAACTAGTATCCACAGTCTTGATGTTTCATTATAAGTAATACGAGTACATCGTAACATTCTTTGGTATGACATAAATCCGAATTTATTGCTGTACAGTTGTCAAGCAGTCGGGGCAGTTGGTTATTGATTATATGGAGAGATGTATCATTGATGCCGACATCCATACTACACATCTGAAATAAATTCGTTAACTAATATAGGAAATAGGTTACATTGGTTTAGACTGGTTAAATACTTACTCAGTACTTACTGAGAATTTGATTATTGCTGTTTACAAAATTTGCTTATGCTCGTTCTATTCTATACTATCAGGATACGAATGTTTCTTAGGAAAACTAGGGGTCATCAATGTCCATAGATACAAAGAACATACAGTACTTGATGGAACATTCAATTAATTAGGAAATTGATGTTATGACACTAGTTTATATACCGTAACAATTATCTACGCAATTGTTCTACATTAAAACAACTTAGGTACATAAATATGATCTTATTCCATGGGCAATCAACACTTACTTTAATTTGTAATACAATTACAAAATAATTATCATACATACTTAACCGTCTTGTTTTGCATGATGGTCTCATAGCAACTATCTACAAGTATGATGAAAATAATATAAACGCTTGTTGATATCTTTTAAGTAATTGTAAATTCAGTTGGTTTTCTTCTGATATATCTCATTTTTCCGGGTTGTACAAGTCCATTCGATATATTGTACAAGTTTGACGTAATCTTTTCCGTACTCAAAGCAGGTTAGATAACAGAATAACTCTTCCTGATAGACTTACAAGTATATTTATGGAGCACAAAGAAATAAAAGCTCAGTTGATTCGTGAGATGTCGTTTCGTGTTAATTGTCATTACTAAAGAAAAATGATAAATAATTAGGATAAATTCTCGTGTTTTGTGCTTTTTCGTAGACAAATGTTGCTGTCCATCTTATTCGTGCTTTTACAGGCTTCGACACACGTTTGTAAGTTATCAAATATTACATTCATAATAAAGTCATTTGATATCTTAATGATATCATGAAAACTTTTGCTGGGACAATTTTGAACGTTACGGCTCTCCAGTGTCTGTACACTATCTTAAAGATTATTTAATTTTAGTGTTACTATTATTTTATTTGGATACAACTAATGCATTGTTAAAATACAGGTATTTCATCTACCATTCCAACAGTTGGAGCAAACTTTTACTTTCAGAATAGTTATTCATTTGTACACTTTTAAAGGAACATCCACTGTCCTGTTTTTTTTCCAGAATGCATAATTTTCATAACATGTTGATATAAATAATATATCATTTCCAAAGAGACACTAAACATCTTTAATGCAAAGCTTCTTTAGCTCCCATTGACACAGAGAAAATACTTGAAACGTCTATAAATTATTCATTGATATTTGCATTTAAGTTTCCGTGAATTATATAATTAAGACATTTTTTATAGCTGATATACTATTTACCTATTGGGTACAATTTTCCAGATGGTAAAAATGTATGTACCCTCGAGTAACCAGTTTCCGTGAGGTTAAGGAAACATCGAGCGCGCTCAAGAAAAATATTGTTTCCCACAACATTTAAAAACAACGAATCAATAACACAACTTAACACGTATAATCTGTTTTATATGTTTTAAAAATATTCTTCACTTGCTAACTCATTGACGCATCCATTTTCTTACATGTAGGAAGTGAGACTTCCGTTAAGTATGGTAGAACAGTTTTCGTGAGGTTTAAGCGAAATGGCTGAATTAAACGAAATTGGCCATATATAGAACAAGAGATATCATTTAACATGCAGTTTTATGTATTTAAAGGTTTATTTTAGATCCGTTTTTTTTAATTTTATAGTTTATTTTATCTTTTATTTCGGCATCAACGGTTATAACCTATCTCATAGACCTTCGTTAGAATTGTTGGCGAATATTGCCTATCTGCATGTTGCTGGATGCAGGCTAGTACTATATATTTCTAAATTTGTATGCCAGATTTAGGTTTAATGTGGCTCGCACATTCTTTTGATGTGTATGTGGGGGGGAGATATATATTTTTTATTGATAATTTATTGTATTTGGGACAATATACTACATGGTGACTGTTTTAACAAGTGACAAAACATTAAATTTATGTGTCACCAACCATATAAGGAGGTAACATTTCCTTCCATTTCGTAATTTAAATATCTGCCACGGAACCAGTCATCCAAGGTCATGACGTAGCTGTAAATGGTGTAAACAATCGGCTGCTAAACAGATTTTAGGATAAAGATCGTTATATTTTGAAAAATGAATGTAAGATGTAGGTTTACTAACTGCATTATCTTTTTTACATGGTTTTATCATAGTAAACGAAGGGAAACTATTTTCTTTTGCTTCCAATAGCTATTCGAAGCTTTTTTCATTGCCGACAGCGGTTTGTCGTCTCTGCAGTTGGCTTCCAGGGTATGACGTCATTCAACAAAATATATAGCGCGAGCTTTTTGAAATATTTCCGGTATAAGGAAAACGAAGGTATCATGATTTAGGGTTACTCGACGGTATATTACATAATTTTACTGTATTCATAGCTAAATATGAAATTTTCTGTTCTCCTCTCTACACACTTGTTGCAATGATTTGTTTGTAATGAATGTAACCAATACGATATTTATCACATAACCTGCGGTCCAGGAGTGCCGTAAATATCGTTCGGCACTGCCAAACCGTGCAATAAACATTCAAATTAGCCAAATCACACATTTGCATATTTTGTATTACTACGCTACTACGATATTTGTAAACATGGCCGACTTTCGATTCGTACCAGGCAATTTCGTCAATATTGATGGGCGAGGCAAAGGTGTAGTTAATGAACGTGTGTATCGAGGGTTTGGGACTTTTTATATTGTTACTCTGTGACAGTGATTGTGAATTCGAAATTGAAAGCACAAGGTTGCTAACATTCATTGAAACCCCCGCTACACAGCAGACGAACCGATTCTTCTCCAGTTCAGCCTGCGAGGAAAAGACTCCGTATCCTGGCCTCTGACAGTGACTCCCATGCAATGATTCTATAAATCCAATTTACACGTTTCTAAACGGTCACAATACACAGATTAATAACTAAGAGAAATATGGTGTGTATATTTAAATATTGACACTCGTGAACATTTCAGTATACATATTTCTATGACAAGGTCACGGACGAATAGCGGATTTATGTTAAATGTTGTTTAGTTTGTTTTATAAATGATTTCAATATTCATGATATTAATAAAATGATGTTTGTGTAAATGAAATAACGATTTGATGTCTTTTATCTTTCATTTTATTGCCAAATGATTAATTAATAGAAACATGCACTACGTTTTTGCGGTAGCGATCAATAGTGAACAGTCTACACTAGACGTCTTGTATATAGGTCATCCTATAGTCTGTTTCATTTTCTGTGATCGTTTTTACGGTTATGTGATAAATAGAATCTTACATTCGTGCGCATTCTTTACCATTTTTATTAAACTCGTTGACAAAAACAATATGACACTCGACAGAGCCTCGTTTCATATTGTTTAGTCAACTCGTTTAATAAAAATGGTAAGGAATGAGCACTCATTCAAGATCCTCTATATAACTGTAAGGCACGGATGAAAACGGTTTTATTATAAGTATGTGTACAAGCATGCTAGGCATGTAGCTTAAATGAAAATTGTACATTACTTGAATTGATATTGTTTGAAAGGAGTAGCTCTATCAGAGTATATCCGTTATCACAAGTGGTTCAACGCTTGTGGACTTACGATTGATTGAAGATCATAAAACTTCTCAACAGTCTCCAAGCTCAAATCTCAGTTATATGCTCCAAAAGTAGTCTATTTGAAAAGACACCTTACTTGCCGAAGTTCAAATAAATATTCAGATCATGTTGGCCAATTAAATAAAATAAACTGATATCTTTTTTTATCTATTTTTTTACCATAACTAACTTTGAAATAATGAAATAATAATAACTTGGAAACCGATCTTCAGCTTTTTAACGTTAAACTCAGGTCTTAAGACAGTAATATATATGTGCTCACATACATACTAGCATCTACTTTATTTAACATCAAGTATGCAGTTTTCTACTATCCCCTTCACAGTACTGTACGGCCTACTGAAAACAGTTGAATGAACCATTTAAGGTGGTTAAGCTTCACGTAGCAGAGTCTCTCACTTTGTTGTTAAAACAAACACTTTATATGTCAATTATGTAGGTACAATGATAATAACGTCAATATAAGGGTTCTTAAGTTTTAATTTAGTAGTGAATTTGACGATTAACACATATCACAGACTTAAAATATACTAAATGTTGTACCAATCAGTAGTACGATCTCCTGATAAGTATAACTAGGAGTATAAACGTGTTCGTATAAAGTAACATTATATGCGCAGATAGATGTTTCCTTCTTGTCAATGATCTGGATTACTTAATTATGTTTTAGAATCGCAAAAATGCTTATCTTCATGATCGTAACATTAACGGAGAGTCTTTAAACGCGACACATCAAAAAATAATTAACCAATAAAAAGTCTGAATAATGTTTTGATTAATATTTGCAAGTTTCTACGAAACTCCACGGTATATGACGAAACAAAATTCTGTATAATCTATGTATACATCATACATATACATTGTGCATGCATTACTGGTTAGTTTTTTTGCAATGTAATAATTACACAGTGTCAGCCGATTCGGATAACGGTATGGTATGAAATTAAATTTAATTGATCAACACTCATTGGTTTCCAAAGCAAAACGTTGTAAAGCATAACATAATTTCTGACATTCGTAATTTCTTACACTAGACGGACGGTGTTGGTGGCATAGCGATTGGCACCCCTGGACACCATGTACACAATCGTGTGGCGGCGGAGTACGCGAGCGAGTTAGAAAGTATTGTGAAGCACTCAAGGAACAAGGTACATGTAATGAATTTTGCTATAATGGAGGAAGGTTCAGTAATGGACATTGTAATTGTCAACCCTGGAGAAGTGGAAGGTGTTGCAAAGGTAACATTTAGATAAAATTATGTTGTCATGTTTCCAATGAAAAATATAAATACATTTGAAGAATCTAATTTGTCATGAAGCCAATGATTAATTAAGATTTATATGTACTGAACAGAACTTATAAACTGCCATAATAAAGAAAGTGATCTATATTCGAGTGCACCATGTTGTTATTACCCTAGTTGTGTTTTTGTTAAATCTAGTTGGAAATTAATGAAATTTCATAAATTGTATTGGCATCATATGTCTGCAATCATTTGTTATTTTGCAAAAAAAGTATGACCATGATTGCTCAGAATATATACGGTGCGGATATAAGTTAACTAATAAATAACTATTCTGTGTGACCCACTGACTACAGATGATAATGTTTCCAGTAAGACTTCGTCCGCTAGTTTTCACAAAAAAGAATTTTGTTGTTTAATGGAAATCAGTAAATAATATTTTAAAACTTCGAAACTGGATATGTCAATGGGACTTTGCATATTGCTAATATGCGAGAAGAAGTGTCATTTAACACATAGTATATTGGAGCAAAATTTAGATCAAATAAAATAGATATAATATATTCTTTTTATAAATTATGTGATCTATGTGATTTATATCTATTTGTAGAATGTCGTCATATTTACATCGCACATTGTAAAAGTGGTAAGCAGTCGTGTGGTGGAAGTCCTGATAACATCCGATGTACCGATTGTCATCTGCCTTATACACCGGCTGGTTATGGTAAAGGTTGCAGTAAGTAACAATAAAATCATTACAAATAGTTATGCCGTCGTTCTAAATCAAAATATTCCAATCAATCGCTAAACCTTAAAATTTGATTTAAATTTGATTAACAACCTTCATGAGCTTTTTAACATCAGAGTTATTTTTAATGTATGATTACATTCATACAAGCAATCACTTGGAGTTTTTAAATAGCATGTACATGTATGTATACGAAATGATAAGTTTGTTATGCCCCCCTGCGAAGAAGATGGGGTATATTGTTTTGCTAGCCTGTCGGTCTGTCTGTCTGTCGGTTGGTCGGTTAGTTTCCGATCGATAACTCGTCAACGGATTGACTGATGGGCCTGATACTTTGCAGGTGCATTGGCCTTGGGCAGTAGATGACCCCTATTGAAACTGGAGTCACTGGGTCAAGGTCACTGTGACATGGAGTGTGAAAATCGTTTGAGCGATAGCCCTGTTTGGGGGGCATGTGTCTCCAACCGCGGAGCTCTTGTTTTACGATATATCTTTTATACCTTTCATATTGTAGAATTCTATGAAAACTTATTTTGTAGGACGATTGTCTTGTAGTGAAAATAACGGAGCTTGTGAACATACGTGTCTGACAGTCAGAGGATCTCCTACATGCAACTGTAAAACTGGATACAATTTGTCTTCAGATGAATTCTCTTGTTTAGGTATTTAATTACTTAAGATTATTTGTGATACAACTAAAGTACGTCAAACTTAAAGAAAAAAAGATACACTACTGATCTGCGCGGTTCAAACGGTTTCTAACATTTGAATAACAAACGGATCAATATTCTTATCCATTTCCATTTCCCTTAAAGAGCTCGCATTTTTTAAATATTATTTAGCAAGTTTTCTACAAATAATATAGCTACGTAATCAAATACTCTAACAATTAGTACACGCATGTTTGCAATTTAATTCGTGACCCTAAACAACATTGTACATTAGTATGCATGTTGTTGTAACCTGTCAGGTATGAAAACCTAGTGTTTTCTAATAGATAATGAGAATTAGTAGTATTCACTGGTAACTTCTAAATGTATCCAATCTTTTAGATATAAATGAATGTTCGACTGGTGTATCAAAATGTAGTCAGACTTGTACAAACATGATGGGTTCATTTACATGCTCGTGTCGTCATGGTTACCACCTTGACAGTGACGGATATACTTGTTCGGGTAGGTTGTTGCAAATCTGGATTCAATATTGATATAAACTACATACATTGTATATAAGGTTGTTGGAAATTGTATGCATTTCTTCAGTCAAAAGTGTGGTTGTAGTGCTGGTTTGTATCACAACATTTAATATAAATATATAATTATGTATACTTGTTTCATTCCATGTTATAGACATGTTTGATGGCGCTATTGTCTCTTATACACCGAAAGCAATCTTAATTGTTACGACGAATCACATAAACATTTATTTGTAGATAAATAAATCTACTTGTGAGATAAATTATATTTTCATGACACTAAGATTTCAATGTAATTGAGGCACTTGAAACCGTTTTGAAAATTTATCTCAAATATGTCGATTCGACCAGGCTTGTCACGATGACTCGATGTTTCTAAAAACAAATGCCTGGTATCTAACCACAAATCAAAAATGAACATCCAGCAGCATATGTTGTGTTTTATCGTAGAAATTTTGTCATAAATACTGTTCAAACTTTTGATAAAACATATTTCTTTGTTTATAGATATCGATGAATGTGTCACAGGGGACGCTAAATGTGAACAACTGTGTGTTAATACAATAAGTTCATTCAAATGTTCTTGTAAACCTGGTTATAAGCTGCAAGTTGACGGGCAAACATGTGCAGGTATGTATTACGAAATCATCCAAATCATTATTAACTTCACCAACAGCAGTACTATCACCACCGAAATCATCATAATTATTATTATTCTCATCATCATCGTCATCTTAGTCTCCGTCATCACCGCCATAATCACTGTAATAATCAGTTTTAACAACAATTTCATTACCATCACCTTCTCTGCAACCACTAATAATATTAACAGTGTTGTCAGGATAAGAGTGTTGTCAATGACAGCTGTAGAACATGGTTTTTGGTGAAATCCGAGCATCCTGAATAATGACTTCCTAATTAATATCCATATTTCACTATTTCCTTGACTATGAAATAGAGAAGTACATGCTTGAAGGAAAATAAATTCTACATTGTATCCAAGTTCACAATACCTGTGTTGTGTTCTATACTGTTGAATGTTTCAGACATAGATGAATGTGTAAGCGATAATGGAGGTTGTTCTAGTAGCTGTGTCAATGAACCAGGATCGTATCACTGTTTATGTCATGATGGGTATATATTGGACTCAGATGGACATACATGCAAGGGTAATGCCACTTTTCGTGCGTTATTTGTTGTATTAGTGACTATAAAAACTAATATCATTCTTATCAACTGTGATATTTTAATAAATGTCTTAATGAAAACCTGTTCTATTCGAATCGTATCCCATCCTTTCTATCATTTCTTCCAATTAATTTCATCGCCATTCTGATTATATTCCAATTCGCCCGACTTCAATATATTCTATATATCTTACACCATTTCCTTAAATTCACCTCAAGTGCATTTTAATAACATTCCAATCTGCCCGATTTAAACCTTTATACCTATCTCTCACCATTTTATTAATTTCATCTCCAGTCCAGTTCATTTTAAATAAAATAAAATATTTATGAAATAATAAGGAATGCTACTTTACTTTCTGAAACTCACACAGTACTTTGACTTACTGTACGGCTTAGTTTAATCGTTATAAAAAGCGATGTTTTTTTAGAGTTACCATAGATGTAATTGAAATGAGTTTAAGTTTTTGACTGTATCTTACTGATACTTGTAGAGTTGCAAATGAATCATAACACTGTGTGAATTACCTGTTTCAGATATCAATGAGTGTGCAGAAAATACTGACAGATGTAATCAAAGATGCATCAACACAAACGGCAGTTATTCTTGTATGTGTAATGTTGGTTATAAACTCCAAGATGACGGATATGCATGCAAGGGTATTGCCTTAGGCTCTTAAATTCTTAACAGTTCGGTTGGCAGCTCGTTTTGAAACCGCGATTACACAAATTGAATCTAAATATGGAATGCATTCATGCGACAAACTCGCTGTTTCACTGTCTGATAATATTATACAATGTACACGTGTTTTTATCTTGGAAAGTCCATTCATTAACTAGAGGTCATTATGACTGACTATCAGTACAAATTAGCGAATATATAAGCATAATGAAATAACGTATATCTTCGTACATCGATTCACATACTAATTTTAAATTATCAGCCGTCCAAAATAATTTCTTCAGTTCACTTGCACATGACTCAAATAATAGATGTATTATATACTTAGGTTTTCGTCTTTATTTCATCAGAGTCCTGTTACTGATTTACATATTTAAAACGAATGTTATCAAACTTATTCATATGAATGACATTTCAGATATTGATGATTGTATTGGAGTTAATTGCCTTCATGGAGGTTCATGTATAGATCATCTGAATTCTTACACTTGTGATTGTAGAGATGGGTTCTTAGGTCGCCATTGTGACAACGGTAGTGTGACATTTATATTAATCCAAGATTAGGGAGAAGTAAACGTACTATTAATTCGGCCGAATGAAGACAAATTCATGGGTTACATACTTAAAAACAAAAAAAGAATTGTCATACGTACAGAATACAATAATATATGCCCAACGTAAAACTGTTGGATTATCCAGCTCGCGGTTCAATTGTTCTGAAGGAATGACTACATTTATTGGCGAATATATTAAAACAAAGACGATAACATAACTTAGTATCACATATTTTGAAAGCAAAATTATTGATAAAAAGACAACCCAACGAGCGCATCTGAAAAAGATGAAATGATAACATGTAAAAGATTGATCCATCAGCAATATGGCTTATATTATCTATTTTATTTTTCTTAAGACATTGATGAGTGTGCTGACTTCTTACAAGGTGGATGTGAAGACATCTGTACCAACACAATAGGTTCTTATGACTGTTCATGTAGCGGAAACAAAACTCTTAAAGATGATGGCCGAAGATGTTCTGGTACATGTATATTGCAGTATTATATTGTATTTTATTCACATCTTTGATACCTTATACAAGTATTTACAATTATGGAGTCATTTTTAGAAAATTTCTCATTTACAGCTGATGAAACTTGTGCCATATTTTGACTTAACAATGCATATATTGTTTAATTAACAAATCTACATTTTGTATAAGTATACGCAAATACAATGAAATGTGAAATTTATCTATTTGGTACTTGGAGTAATTGTAAACTGTTGATAGAAGTAAATGATGAATTTAATCATTAGCACTTTTCAATGACTAAACGATGCATCTATTTTACACTAGGCGGTGAGAACTCTATAGATGTGTTTTCACGTTATGGTATCGTAAGACGCCTGTTACCTCGTGGTTGTTCAACTATTCTCCTCACCAGATGTACAGAAGGAAATACTGTTGATATATCGATGTCATCTACGTCACCATGGTACCGTCTAAACACAAACAGCAGTATCATCTACACGTTTGGCATTGCTTTCGTAGAACTGAATGCACTGTCTTTGCCCATTTCATTGACCGGTATTAAAATTGCCCGAAATAATGGCGATTTTTCAGTCATGTCCGGAAGCATCGCTTTTACTGTTGATGAAGGCACCAAAATCAGCCATGAAAGGAAAGACAAATGTTTATCATTCACCATAACACCCCGTGACGTGAACGATTTTATGCGGTCTGGATCATTCCTTAAGTCGTTCTTTCACAATCTGATAGAACATTTACCTGACTGGTTATCTTTCTCCCCACATGGTTCAGAGGTATTAGAAATGAAAGACTTTCAGTCTAAACTTCTACGTGGGAGAGATATATCCTCAATATCAGCCTGCAAGGGAGCACCAGTTATCGACGATCGTTTATACACTGTACTGAAATTTGGCAGTAGTTTCTCATTCGGCATTTACGGAAATGACGTTGTTTTGCCAAAACCAATCAATGACAAAGCGTTTTGTTTTATACTTGATATTTGTCAAGATTATGGTGGATCTATGTTCTTGATGATCCCAGAAGAGTCAAGAGGATTTATCGATAAGCTTCCACCTTTTGATGATCTGAAATCTAAATATGGGCTTCAATTTCGCCCAGTTGGTCTTGGCTTATCACTGTATAAACACATCAATGTGCTTTACGACTCAAGTAATGTTCAACTTTGGAATGGAAACGAATTATTTAGATATCCGTAAGTACGCACACAGAATATTTTATAAATAATTCATCGGTTCAAATTATCATCGTGATTGATCATTCTTATCGCACGGAATATTGAGAGGTTATTTCAATTTGGTATATAAGAGTTTATCAGAAATTTAATCAGGAAGTTGTAAAATACATAACTGATAGGTATTTAAGACCGGGGCAAATAATATACAAGGGTGGGTTTTAGTATTATAAACTTATTTCAGTTTGATTTGTCCACACATAGCAGGAAGTTTTGAAACAACACTCGATTGGTGAATGACTGGATCATTTGCTAATACAGTGATACTCATTCAAAAGCTTACTGTTCGCATTCTGTCAATACGTTCGTATTCTAACGTAATCCATGACCGATACAATTTAATGATTTTTTTGTTAAACTTGAAAAATGAACAAAGTTTGTACTCTGTAAATGTTGACATTTTATATTTTCCGATTTGAACTCAAGCTATGCTATCTATACAGATCAATCATGGTCCCACGTTCCCGGGTGCGAAGCATTGACCTTTAACAACTGTGATCAGTGTATACTTTGCTAAAATTAATGGGAACTTACGTTGAGGTTTGTGTCAATTGTGTTAGGAGACTGAACTAATGTAACTTATCAGAAACTGGTCAGTGGGTGAGAATGAAAATCAATTCGATCAATCGTACTCTTCTTTTTTCCATAGAAAGTTTCACCCATTCATTTATCAGTCTTTATGGAGTCTTCCACCAACATTATACTGTCAGATGCCATTTAATAAATAACACAATTTAGCTTACACGGAAATATCTCAAGAATAGTATTGAAATTATAGTAAAAGCGTTATGTTTATTTGCAGATCCATTCGTGAAGCCAATCTTTGGTTGGCTGGAGACACTATAATGACATTGGGTGAACATTTTGTATTCAAAATGAATGCCCAATCCAGTTTATACGCATCAGTCCCAACCCCTTCAAATGTAAGCTTTCGCATTTTTATAGTTTGATTAATTCTAACCATATCATTCTGTGCTATTTGAAAAGTAAAGTTTGAAGTAACCGTTTTGAGCAGATTGAGTATTTTGGAATTTAGAATAACACTTACTACTAAAACGCAGGTAGCGATATGTTATGAATTTATAAGTGAAACAAGTAGTCTCAGTGACAAATATATTTGTACATTGTATCGCCTTTGTCCATCATTGTCTATCGCATGATTATACATACTTTGTAGATATTGAAAAGCATCTTTTTGGACGAATGGAACGTTTTAATGAAGATGAATGTATTAGGATCAATTGGATTACAATTCAGACTATCAAGGAAAGATTACTACATAAATATATTGAATGTTGGTACAAGCGAGCTAGACGCATATGCATCTGTGGGTGGTAAGTTTTCATATTTTTTACATAACAATATTAGATATTCCAATAAATCGCTTCAGCTAATCGACATAAGTTAGAAAAATGATTTACTTACTTATATTTACATTAACATTGCAACATATCGCCAGTAAAATGCTTCACAAGTTTTATACTAGTATATACCTATTTCAGGAAGTACGACGAGAAGCTGGTGCGGAGAAAATGCCAATCCACCAGGATTTTATTTGTCATTAATGGTAGATGTTAATCCATTCATGGACGTACCGATCCTCAAAGACATTGTCTTGGACTTTAACAGCAGAATGTATGCTTTCCTGGCCAGTGATCCGTCTAAGGAAAGTGGTTCAGAAAATGAGATTGATATTTTGGACGATATTCTTAACTTAAAAGGAACTGTCGAATGGTTCATTAACACAACAATAAAGAGTGTTTTCCGATACGGCAGTCTACTTACGAACGAATCTTTGATTATGCTATCTGATTTGCGGGAGTCTGCCATCGAATTCGGAAGCGCTGTATCGACATTAGCGACTAGTAATGCTAATTTCTTTGAAAATATAGCCTTTTTCATTGACAAAGTGTCCGAGCTTTGGACTTTAGGTTGGAAAAGATTAGAAAATGACGCCTTTGTATTTAAGGACTCGGTCAAAAGCACAACAGAAATTGTGAAGCATAACTTCTCACATATTATCGATGAAGCCATTGATAACATAAAAGTCAAGATTATTTATACCTTAAATAAAGTTAAAGATCAGCTTATGTCTGTTTATAGAAATATGGAAGGATTTGGTTTGCGATTCAAGGGCACATTAAAAGTATTTCACCTAAAAATAATAGGACTCGAAATGGAATTTGTGTATTCAGTCGACAATCTTGGTTCGTGCAGTCGCTTTGCTCATGTTTATGAACTACTTCAAGGTGAAAAAGCTGCGAGAATATATGGCGTCTTGTCAACAGGTTTGATAAAAATAGCTCCTTTCCTTCGTCTCGATGCTGGTGGAGGAATCGGAGTCGCAATCAGCATCGACACACCAGAAAAATTCGTTGTCCAGATGCACTTAGAAGCATCCCTACTTGGTATAAAAGCACAAGTTAACACATTTCTTACAAGCACTGGCTATCAATTTTCAATTGAAGGTTCGGTTTGGAACACGTTTAAAGCTAGACTAGATGTATCACTGATATATGACGACAAGAGAAACGATCATGGTATTCACATCCTCGGGGTTTTCTTGGCAAATTCTGATGATGGTACGACGTTTCAGAACAGCTACTTGGATTCCTTACAAAAGTTGACAACGAAGGTCGCTGATGCTGCTGATTACAGAATAAGTCAGGTCCAAAGCGGCCTTACGATGGCACAAAATGCCTTCTCAAAAGCACAGGACTGGTTAGAAGAAAAGAAAAATGCAGTCAGGGGCGCGAATTCAGCTTTTGACGACGCGATAAATGCACTTGAACATGCTAAGGAGAAACTTGAGGAAGCAAAGCGACCATTCCAAAATGCAATGAGTTCACTTAATGCAGCACAAAGAAAAGTGGATAGGCTATGTAGCATTAGGCACTGCAGGCAAGTTTGTGTCCCTGGACTTAAATGCAGGATTCGTTGGAAGCGCGTATGGTTCGTTAAGATTCCATACCCAAGTTGCCACTGGACGAGTTGCATGTTTTCATTTCCAGATCCTATATGTGTGGCGTTTAATCTAGGGTGTAGGGCTATTCGTGGTATTGCATATCTCGCTTTAGAGGTTGCTAAATTCGCAGTTCGTATTCCGATGCTGGCACTCGATGCTGCTAAGGTTATTTTGTCAGGTGCTCAGTTTATTGTAGACAAGTCAAGGGTCGTATTAGACATAGCAGTCGCAGCACTTGATCTCGCACAACTAGGTCTGGAAGGTGCTAAAGGTGTTCTTGAAGCTGCAAAATTAACGTTAGCAGGAATTAAAAAAGTTATTGGTTGGGGATTTAAAGCTTTCAATTTCATTATCGAATACGGCATAAAAAGTATCATTGACGTGAGAAATTGTGGTTTTGAGATAACTACTGCTGTAGAATCGACTGTCTTCCAGGTGCAGTGTGAAATCAACCTCTTTAGAACAGGCTTTAGGAAAATAAAGATCGGCGTCAATTTTGGAAACCCTGTTCAAAGTATTTGGCAGGCATCGAAAAATTCAATCGATTCTATTATTGAAGAATCGAAAAGATCTGATAGACGAAAAAGGGAAATTAGGACTATTGTAAACAGTGCTGTTAACAGGATTATAAGAGAATCCCGCAATGCAGACGTAGAATCCGATAGTTTCGATGCTTTTATAAATGATACGCTTGACGTTATTTCTGTTACACCTGGATTTAAAAACAATGCTACACCCAGTGATTACGATGATAGAGTTGAACATTTTAAGGAGAAATGCAATTCCTTTCGAAATATTCATTCCTTTTTTTCTGAGGCTACACAAGTGCTTTTTGAAATGTCAAATGAAACTGGAGGGGTTCTGAATGATGCTGCGGGATTGGACGATGATCTGTCGAGTTTCAATATGAACGAAATTATGGGCAACTTCACTGCTGAAAATATTGGCATCGATGGCGCTTAATTTATTTTCAACAATACAGTTTATACAGTACTACATTGGTTATTTATTTCACAGTATGGTGGTTCCGAGATGAGGAGTTTCTACCTGAACATACAGAACAAGTGCTCAATATTCATAATATATCAAGAAATGAGAGTCACAATTACTACTGTATAGCTGGAAATATTGTTGCCAACCTAACCTCAGACAAAGCGGAAATAACAGTACTAGGTATGTATCCAGTCAGGTCAGTCGAATCATGTTTTCAAACGGAACAAACACGTGAAGCATGTGATTTTACATCAGTGCTCGTAATACCTAGTATCATAAATAATACCATGCGTTTTAATTGGAATCGCCTGATTAATTAGTTTATCATTTTAGATTAGTGATCATTGTTTTAGTGCTTGTATTTTTATTCTTTTACCATAGATGAAGAACTCACGCTAGATGAATCAATGGAATCTGCAGCTGTTCCAATGCCTTCATCAGTAACATTAACTGCTAAGCAAACATCTGAGGCTGTGAAAATCGCCACCACTAAAGGTAAAAACGAACTTTATAATTATGGATAAAACATGTTCGACTGAATTTAGCACATATAAAGAGACATACTTATAAATAACAAGTAAAGTGACATTAGAAAAGCACCGCCGTTTAGAAAACGTGCATTAATTCAATCATGATGGCATAGGACCCCATCGTAGCATAGAAATTCATTTTTGTTCGTGTATTTCATCTGATCATTTCATGTGATCCTTGTTGACAAGTAACCATTTTGTGTTTTGCAGATTCAGACTTAACACTGGTTATATCACTGAGTGTTTCGTTAAGTTTGTTAGCAGTTACAACATTAGTTGCGGCTGTTGTTATTTGGCGATCAATTACAAGGTATGTAACAGTTCTGCTTCATACTCTTGTCATATACGCCTGGTTTTTGACTTACATAATTCATTTTATATTTTAGTATTGGTTTTTGGCACATTTTATAAAGTAAGCAATGCTGTAAGTTAACATATTCATTTATCATCTCCACATTATATTTCCTTTTTTCGTTTGTTTCTATTTATCCTTAAAACAACATTTTTCAGACGACGTGCACGAAAGGAGAACGGGTGTGAGAGTCGAGCAAGTATGTCCAGTGTGATAACATCAAACATGGTGAGACCAGAGGTCCGAAAACCAGTTTTTCAAATTAGTGATCTACAGTAAAAAAAAATGAATAACCTGATTTCGGATTTTAGATGTGTAGTTGTAGCTTAGTCTAACATAATCAGAAAAATGTTTGATTGTTGTACTCTGATATAACTGTTGATATAGAGACATGTTTTTCGTTTCATAATCAGGACAATCAATGGTGGTTTTTTAATCATTTTTATACTCGGAATAATTTAAGATTCAGCTTTGGTGTTCGTGAATTACTGTTCTTGTTTTGTCTTTTACATTGTGTCGTTCCTTTGTATTGCCTACCTGTCGTTGAAGTTTGATATTGTAACTAATTGATTTCCATATTATGTTTGTAAATACAATATTGCTTAATTATAGATCTGCACAATTACATGCATTTCTTGTGTTTGGTGTAGGTTTTATTTTATTAGTAAGTCATATTTGTGTGTGTATGTTGTCAAGTATATTTAAAGCTTCCCTACTGTACTATTGAACGTTTGCAAGTTATCAAATGTATTCAGTGCTTATCTGAATGACCAAAATATAAATACATCTATAGTACTGTTGGATGTTTGCCTGCAGATTGATTTAAATTTCAAGTTAATGTTATAACTTGTTGCTGTGTGTCCATTTTGAAATACATTGTACTTAAATATGCGCTATTTCTGTGTTTAATAAATATGTAGGTAGCCTTTATTAATACATTCAGTAATTTTAATGTATTCAAATATGGTTGGACAATAATTATTATTTTTACTACTACTTTTTCTTTGTTTTCAACATCATATATATATACCACATGCTTGTATTGAAAAACTTTGACATTATACTTTATCTTTTTAGCGTATCACTTGTTTGTTTTTCTTTCATGAACTTAGATACATAATTATATAAGTTTCAACACAAAAATGCAAGGGTAGTGACTATTGTTGTTAGTAACATATAACATGGACTATGTTTATACCATTGTACATTGTACTAAAATACGCGATGACCGTTGTATAACATACTCCAATATTTGACAGCAGATTTACTTATGGTACAAAGTCACAGTATGAAGCCCACGCACAGTCCCTCTACCACCCAGGAATTCTTTTTACACACTGAAAACACCGTCAAGTTAGTATGTTTATAACATGTTTTATAACAACAAAATATTTATTTCATATAAAAACTACTATTCAATATTTGACGATTCAGTCTCTCCGCGGCCGGTGAAACAGCTGACTTCTTAAGGTGAAGGTTGCCGGTAGCCTGTGCATAGTCAGACGTGGCACATCAGCATACATAATAAGTAACAACAGGAGTGATTAGTAAAGTATGTATACACAAAAACTATCCATGTAGTTTTAAAGTAGATGATCCTGATTAAATGTACATTATATATACAGGTAAATACGCTAATGACTTAGCTAGTGAAGCATGTTGAAAACAGTTTATACGTTAGATATAAATATCTATAAAAACAACTCACTCATGCATGTATTTGTGTATTTGTTGTATAATAAAACATTCTGTGATTTTGATCGAAACTTTCAAAGAACAATATCTATTGTTGGGTCTTCTGTTTTCAAGTTTTCAAGTATAAAGTTGTATCAAGGTCAGATTGATCAACACGTTGTTTACATCGATATATGTAATATACTCTACATATGGTTCCTACAGAAACACTGTCAACTCGTAAAAAAATGGTCACACTAGTATTAATATACAAGTATGAACTTTGAGGCCTTATTTAGAAAAGTATTTGTTCTGTAGTATACCAATTAATGATTACTAATTAATTTGACATTATGCACCCATGATCATTTACAGAGGGTAGACTGTAGTTGTACTTATTTGTACATCTCTATACGTACTACGATACAATCATGAATGTACGTGTATTGATGCTCAAAATGAGCTCATGCTTATATTAGAATAATTAAACACATAAGTTTATAAAATTAAACATTAATTTTTGTTTTATATCAACATACCTTTTGTATTTATGGCGCTTCCAGTTCATCATAAAATAATCAACTTAAGGTGGGCTTTGGTGATTTTAAACTAAATATGGGACCTTGAATTTACTTAACCGAAACATTCAAGTATACAGTTAGGTATATAAATGTTTTCTCTACAACCCGTCTGTTGCACACAAGTTACTAAAGTTCTAAACCATTGGAGCAAATCATAACGAGAGTCTGGGTGTAACCATCTAGATGTTCTCATCCGTGTTATATGTCTATCAATTACCCAGTGAACCATTAAACCATGCAAATATTACATCTACCACAGGGATATGTTAGAATAAGTCACAAATTGTTATATAAATTAACAACGACCTAACTCAGTTTTGTCATCACAGTTCTTGTCCCTGTGGAATTAATTTGTACGTCAAAAGAAATAAAATTCATCAACAGACTTTTTGCTAAAATTGTTCGCAAAGTGATCGAGACGTATGATTTACATAGTTTGAACAGTGCAAGCAAAATATGTAAATATTTCGAAAATATATAAATAATATTGTGAGTGTTTATTTAAAATCGTCAACAAATAGAGGAACAAGATGGATCCTTTATTTTGTTATCATGTTGTCTTGATGATTTTATCAACAATAACATTTATATTTCTGTGGATTGGATTTTCGACTCCTGGCTGGTTGGCTGTAACTTTCCAGGAGACTGAGGCAGCTTCAGAGTACACTGTGTCGTCCCTGAATCGGTAAGTGTTGTGTCTGTCATAGAACGTTAAACTATTGTTTTTGTTATAGTACAACCGAGTTTTGTGTCTGGCAGCGATAGTTTAATAACAATAATTAAATGTTCATATCATTATTTTGCGACAGTTAGCATTTGTCTTTTAATAAATGAAACTGTGTATTGTGAAAATCGGGATATGTAAAATTTTAAGAGCCCCAGTCGTGCCTCTCATTGAATAGATTTAAATTACTGTTAAATATATTAACAACAGTCTAAAAGACAAAGAACGAGTGTTTATTAGGATAGAAAATCGTATTTTTAACCGACAATTATCCTAGTAATCTTGGTCTACGGGATTTTTTTTATTATTATTATACCATATTTATATAGCCCTTTTTTCATGTAATTACACGTTCAAAAGTGCTGCACAGTCACGATTAAGTCATGGTTAAACAATATGTAATGAATACAAACATGTTAGTCAAAAATGATATGGGTAAAATATACACAACTATGGACAATTAAATTTATAAGTCAAAATATCCAACATTTATGCAAAAAAGTAGAGTACACAATAATTCTAAAATGTTTTAAGTCCGGTTGGCTTGGTAAGCTGTTTGGTCAGTCCACACGTGCATTACTCCACCAGCCGGTGTTCACTGTTCACTACGCAACCTCACTGAATGTTTACTAAAGGTACATTTAAAATAGTGTTACAAGAACAGCATCAAGCCACCACTGCCACGAGAAAACATCTCCAAAGGTATAAGGATACTACCTTTAAAGAGACCCCTATAATTTAAAGAAATGAAATACAGTTGATGTTTCGATATTGACCAATTCTGGTCACAGACGGTATCAATGTACTTGGTACTAGTTTTTCTATATATTTCAAACAACAGAGTGGGGCACGATGAATCCATATTATTTCGGTTCTGATCCAGTCGAATCCAAATGGTGAATCTTGAATATTTCGGATCGAATCCTATTGCAACATTAGTATTAGGTGTTGGTTGAATGATTGTATTTCATCTCATCGCTTTATGACAACACTATAACAAATTCAACTGTACAAACTTCTTGATATTAAAACTTAGATTTTTTTTGTTAATTAGAATAAATAAGCAAAATACTAAATATGTTAAAAGATAACTTTAACCCTTATTCACATTAATATTAAATGAATCACAATTGAAATAATAAATACCTTAAGTGTTATGAGTTGTAAATGATAAATAAATTATAACAATCAGATAAAATAATAGTACACAACAGAAGACTGTATTGTGTGAGTAGTAATTTATGTATCGCCTGTTACAAGATAAACAACCGGTAGTATGCTGTAGCACAAAGTGTAAATCTATAATACATCAATTAGTTCCAGCTCTTAAAAATAAAATGGAAGTTTGTAGTTTATATGTTTAAGTGTAAGGATACAAATACAAAAAAATAGTTCTGTATAATAAACACATATTTTTATCAGAGGCTGATATAACTTTGCCATCGTTAATCATCCTTGATGAGCTGAGGTAGTTCGAGGAGCTTCACACCTGGCCTTATCTGATGTGGGCTAGAGTTTCACAGTAGTCAGCTTCTACAATAAGTTCCAGAAAGATTATTTGGTGTAATATTATTTAACATATTTAACAATCTTCGTTTCAATTTTAAGATTAATAAAGTACAGACATTTAAAATTAACAGTTGTTTCTTAAGAAATATGTAGATTCAACAATCAATATAATATTATAACTATCATTATCAATTTGTGAACAATCAAACAGCATTTGGTTTTGTACACAGCGAGACAGTACAGTTGATTTCTGTTAATACTGATAACGAAAAATATGTGAGAGTTTAACCTATTAAATTTTCGAGTAAAACCCAAAATATAACCTCACTGTCGATTGCGATCTCAGCGGAATATCAACTTTTGCTGACTTTTCAGAGAAATCGTAAAATAACTGTCAATAGTGAAAACAGACGACAAGGAATGGATGACTGTGTCCCTGATAATGACAATAAGAGCGATCCATGTGCAGACGAAAACAAAACCATTCTACGAAACGAGCGAACGCCGTTAAAATGGGAAAAAGCATATTTCAACCACGAGTTAGCTTGTATCCCAACAGGAAATGAAATTACATAATTTGGATCCGTACCCGCGAATCTAAAGATGGATTCGAATATTTCCGACATTTCGGCTAACGGTTGTGCACAGTCCTATCGGATAGGAGACTTAACCCCTAAGAGATCAACCTTGTTCTGTTATAATGCCGATATATACCTGAAATATGTATGTACTAAGATTAGATATTACAATCTTACCAATGCCAAGTTGACATATTTTCCAGGTCCTTGTTCTATGATGTGTTGTGTCCACAAGAGTTAGAGACTTGTAAGACATGCCGCGCTGGAGATGATTCTAAAGAGTGTGTGGCAGAGATGGCTTATCCCAGTAAGATTTAAATTCTAGTCATTAGAAAGTATATACGCTCGTTGATTTTACTCTAATCTACTAAAACTGAAAATGATATTTCGAGGGTTCAGCGCAACAGTGTCGTAACTCATACTGAAATAAGAACAAGTTACGACAGTGTTGTGCTGAGCCCTTTATTTCAGTTACTGCTTTGTATACCGTGCAACCTCTTCAAAGCAACAACCTTTGGGAGTAGCAAAAGTATGTTGTTGTTCAGAAGTTGTTGCTCTAGAGAGGTTAAATTGATAGTTGAAACGTGCAGTAGGAAAAACCATGCTGTTGTTGAAAGAAGGTTGTTGTCCAAGAGAGGGCCACCGCTCTAGGGAGGTTGCATTGTACTAGCATTATATGTTGTCTGTATGCAGAGTACAGCGGTCATTATAACTGGATAGAAAATCTGACGGCAGACACGGAGGAATGGGTCGCTTGGAGAATCATCATGGTGATTGTTGTACTCCTCTGTACCCTGGGTTTTATTCTTGTCCTGTGTCTCGTCTGCTGCATCTTCAAAACGTGGGTCTACCGAACTGTTGCTACTACAGCGTTTATTGGCTGGCTTCTCGCAGGTTAGTATCGATTTATTTAGTTAATATCGGTCTACAACATAAATAAACATCAGAGTAGTTAGAACTGTATGTATTTCATAAGGAACACTCCTTGTCATTCACAAGCTTATTTATGCTAAACTTCATTATGACCCTGTGGAGTATCCGGATGGATACAATATTATAAGAACTTCTCAGTATAATCTCCTTTTATTTACGTTTCGGCTATTGCCTTTATCAAAAACGAATATCCGTTTTTGATAAAGGCAATAGCCGAAACGTAAATTAAGTATATTACGCAGCTCGATTTAAATAATGTCGTAGAAATATAATGAATGATTGAACAACTTTTATTGTACTTATAATCTCAGGCATACTGGTATGGGTACCTGTTGGTATGGTATCACACATGCACCTAGATATAGATGACGACATAGAAGCTGACCATAAGTTACCACTTCTAGCATCCCACGATGCGAGTCTTCACGTACCTTACTCCGTGGTTCTATGTGCCATTGGTGGCTTCCTGGCCCTTGTTGTGGCGCTTATGCTTCTGTGGCTTACAGGTAGGTGGGGATACTTCCTCGTGTCTATTTGTACAACAATTATTTATACAACTTTACTAAATAAATGAAGTAATGCTTTTCAGAACTTAGCTGTGTTCCGCTAAATTGAAAAATTAGTGAAAAAAAAAGTTTGACTTGCTTAATCATGCGTTATTTCCGGACGTTGTTGCTTCTAATACTTCAGGTGTATGTGGAAGTCCTACCGACCGGTCCAGTAGCCGTTCTGACACCGAAGTGTTCTCGGACACCAAGATGAGAACAGTCTTTGCTCCGGCTCACCAATATGTGTACGGACCCCAACCATACTATCCGACCGAACGTCCAGTCTACTATCGGTATGTTAGTTTTATTCATAAACTCTCTAAGAACAATACTCGTAATTCTCAGATTCAGCATTTAGATAAATTTAGCACTTCAATATCAACTTTTAACTTGTGTGGATATTTTTGTACGTGAATTGCTGTATGTAATATTTTCGGTCCATGTCCTTTGGTTAAAGTTTTTATTATCATTATTTTGAGTGACGAGTCCAACACTCAGATAGACATGGGTACTATAATTACTAATACATGTACATAGTAGATTCACACCCAGACTTGAAGAAATTGGACCTGTAATATTATTAATATATTCGTTAACAGTAAGTATATCACTGGCCAGGGAAAATAAAATCCACATTTGCATCATATACCCAAACATTCGGACTCCTAATTTTGAATCTTTGAGAGCAGGGTTTTTATAGATGACTATTTGAGTGTTGTTAATGATTTCGATTGATCAGAACCTTTCATATGTGTTCTAAAAATTTCTCTGTTGTGTTAGGTAGCTATTGTAATATTATCTGTATATTTGTAGAATGTGGTACTTTTATTCCATATAGTTTATAAACCTATTCACTAATGGTTGGTGCAATGTACCTCTTCACAAATTTGATTAAACATTAAGTATACAATACACCATGTTCGTGTTAAGGAATGGTGAGATTTTAAGGATTGTTAAGTTCAGTTCAGTTTATTTACAGATGACCTGTGTTATTTAAATATTTCAGTGAGGAACCGACTGTACTCTCAGCGGCCCCAGTAGATAACGTTGTGCCAGTTGATGAATACCCATATTACAAAGGGACTCCCAGCAACTATGGGCCCAACCCTTGGTACGACAACAGGGTGTACTAGTATTACATACACTTGATAAAAACAGCACATGTATAAATATATGCATTATATAATCTATATATATCAATACAATACATAAAGTACATAATTATGAACAGTTGTTGAAATTTGATTTACCTACAAACTGATTTTATGAATATTTAAAAAAATCAAATAATGAATTATTTATTTTAAGAGAACATTCAAAAGTTACCATTTATAAAATCGCGCAGTTTAACTATGATGATGATGATGACGACGAAATGTTGAAAATTGAAGTATTTCTCTTATACAAAATTGTAAATTATCCAGATCTTTCAACAAAGGGAATTAAATCCAGAATATTACATTGAGAAGTGTTTGTAGTGATTATTTCCCTTTCATTATAAACTAGAGATATTGATACTAATCGTATTATATTTTGGTTTGTTTGCTTTGAGCTGTTATGTTTCGTGGTCAGTTAACCAGCACATGGTTCAATTAGTGACCCGTTCTTCGTCAATACATAAAGAGTGGATACATACTGGCTATTTGTATCATCAAATTATACTTTATGGCTTGGCTTCGAATCCGAGACCCTTACATCAGCGGTCTTAGAAGTTTTATAATGTGCTCACCAAGTGTTTTTGACAGCCAAGTCGTGATGCGCGCTGAGCGAGTGACCGCTATGGATAGCTGAACTATCGTGCAGTTTTGAAAGATAATAAGATATACCGTGACAGGTATACATATTTTTAGGAGTTGATCGGTGATTCGGTGGTAACGTGCTGGAATACTAATAGAAAAGTCGTGGTATCGAATCTCGGCTTCGCTTTCAGATATATCAGGGACGCTTAATTTGACAGTGTCACCATCACAACTATCAGATATTCAAAAGTTACCATTTATAAAATCGCGCAGTTTAACTATGATGATGATGATGACGACGAAATGTTGAAAATTGAAGTATTTCTCTTATACAAAATTGTTAATTATCCAGATCTTTCAACAAAGGGAATTAAATCCAGAATATTACATTGAGAAGTGTTTGTAGTGATTATTTCCCTTTCATTATAAACTAGAGATATTGATACTAATCGTATTATAGTTTCGTTTGTTTGCTTTGAGCTGTTATGTTTCGTGGTCAGTTAACCAGCACATGGTTCAATTAGTGACCCGTTCTTCGTCAATACATAAAGAGTGGATACATACTGGCTATTTGTATCATCAAATTATACTTTATGGCTGGGCTTCGAATCCGAGACCCTTACATCAGCGGTCTTAGAAGTTTTATAATGTGCTCACCAAGTGTTTTTGACAGCCAAGTCGTGATGCGCGCTGAGCGAGTGACCGCTATGGATAGCTGAACTATCGTGCAGTTTTGAAAAATAATAAGATATACCGTGACAGGTATACATATTTTTAGGAGTTGATCGGTGATTCTGTGGTAACGTGCTGGAATACTAATAGAAAAGTCGTAGCATCGAATCTCGGCTTCGCTTTCAGATATATCAGGGACGCTTAATTTTACAGTGTCACCATCACAACTTTCAGATATTTCAGGGACGCTTTTACAGTGTCACCGTCACAACTTTCAGATATATCAGGGACGCTTTTACAGTGTCACCATCACAACTTTCAGATATTTCAGGGACGCTTTTACAGTGTCACCGTCACAACTTTCAGATATATCAGGGACGCTTTTACAGTGTCACCATCACAACTTTCAGATATTTCAGGGACGCTTTTACAGTGTCACCATCACAACTTTCAGATATTTCAGGGACGCTTTTACAGTGTCACCATCACAACTTTCAGATATTTCAGGGACGCGTTTATAGTGTCACCATCACAACTTTCAGATATTTCAGGGACGCTTTTACAGTGTCACCATCACAACTACCGAACCATGTATCGAGTTTAGAAAATCACAGGTAAGATGTTTAGAGTGTATCGGTGCTTATCACCTGGCACGATAAAGAACCAGGAAAATCATTCGTAATAAAAATTAATAGAGTTCTAAATGCCCAGTACTTCTGTATCTTCCCTCCCTACTCTATTTTCTGACTGAACTGACCTAACAGATAAATGATAAACACATTCATGATATTGTTTTATTACACGGTCATCACAATATATAATTTATTAAAGCATGTCTGTGACAATACGTTTTAGATCCGTGAGTTTCATGAAAAACGAGCAATATTGCATTGAATAAATGTGATGTTTTTGTGAATACTATACAGTGTACTTAATACCATTTAGAAGATGAACTGAATTGTATCAAATCAAACATGACATTGGATTGCCTATAAAGTAATGAACACTACAATTACATGACTGCACGAAATAACACCAATGATTGTATGTTTAACTATTATATAACATATTACTCAATAATTTCCAAAATTATTGAATAAATTTCTTAGTCATATAAAATATTTGTATTGGGTATGGTAATTGAATACTTTCACTGTTTTAATTCTTCAAATTAATGTATAATGCAGACACGTTAAACTTTATTTTTCCATAACTGAAAATGCCTACACCATTTTGCATGGGGTATCTTATCAGTAGGTTAACACATCCAATCGTGAACAAAATGTCTAAAAACTGCATACCCAGGGGCATAAAAGATAATTTGCCGACTTGCGCTTTGCAACTCTGTATCTTCTTGAGCACTTTAGCCACAAGAATAACATTGGGTACAAACACACCAAATACTGAACCCCAATTATATGTGAATGCGTCCACACATGCAGCAGACTTGTAAGCCCAAAAACTAAAGTAAAAATGTGTGTTCAAAGGCAAAACAATCTACAACTAAAATATGTTGAACGATGGTGCACACACCTGTATTATCTGTTAACCATTTAACCCTTTATATATGTAGATAATGCCAGAAATTGTCCGAGTCAAATAAATAAATAATGAAAATTCATTAACATTCCAAAGGCATGATACACACACACACACATACATACTTACATATACATACACACATATAACACATATACATATATCTTAGTACTCTATACACAGCACACAGTTCTCTCCATGAGGATCGTTACACAGCACACAGTTCTCTCCATGAGGATCGAACACTCTCCTCTGACATCCAAACACCATGGGAAACCCCATTTAAAATATCGACTTCATAGCCCGTAAAATATGCTTAGCTGAAGCATCACTGTAAACAATCTTAAAGCAAACCCCTGTTGAATGGAGACACCTAACTACTGCATACTAGAATGAGACAATTTGATTATAATAAATCCAGTTATTGGCTTGTAATGCACCAATGCTTAGATATCTAATCATAATCTGTGAAACAGGACTGATCACAATATTCATACTAGAATTAACCTGACCAATAAAACTCGCTAATGTCCAGACCTGAACCCATGATTTATGTTTAATCTGACTTACATTTAATAAGGCATTATCTGTCCCGACCTGAGTGGTAAAATAACATGTAGTAAATTTCTTCTTGTTAAGGTAAGCACCTAGCCATTCAAGTTCTTGCACAGGAACCTAAATTGTTTATCAATTTCAGGGATAAGTCAGAATGAATCCAACAAATCTTGTTCGATTTCGTTCTATACATACTCTTATTATTACAGGAACATGCAATCCCAAAACATAAATCTAAAAACAAGCGTTGTTTTTTTAACAGTTTATACTTATGGATACTGATGACTGATTAACCACCATGAGTAGAAGTAAACATTTTAGTTGTATCTAAATAAATTGACTTTCTTATTCCAAATTTCTGGTAATCTATTTTACAATGGTGTCTTCCAGACCTGTTCGTAAACAAAATAGTTATCAGTAAATCTATCATTATCGAAATTGTCATTTCTAAAATAAGAATAATCTAAATACTCATCTCTAAAAGTCATCTGGATAATCTGTGTGTATTCCACTTGGAACTGGGACGTTCTCACTTCTTTACAGGTATATCAGGTTTACTGTCTCTGTTTAAATAATGTCGCATCTAAGGTGTTTCGTCTGTCCATAGGCGTAGGGGTTCAACCTCGTGTGTTTCCCAACTTCTGTATTCTCCCGCTATACATGTTTCCAGTTCCAATGACCACGTCTTGACACGACCATGAGCTTCTTTTTCTTACGGGCTCTACAAAAGCCTTCGATATACGAAACTCGTGTCATATTCGGTTTTCCGCAAACGCCCATTTAATGTCTTTCTTTTCCGTTTTTCTAATTCCCGCATGTGTCCATTATCAATGTTGTGTAAATCTAAGTCGTCCACGTGTGACACTATACTACATGACTGTGAACTAGTACATGTAATAACCGGTTTGTCAAATTTAAACGTCTTTACCAGTCAGTTACCCTAGGCTGAATGGATTTATACCTTGACTATAAACGCACGAAATTTTCTGAATTTCAACACTAGCGACACCTATCGGAGCTTTATGAACCATGGGAAATCAATTTCCGTCTAATTCGTAAACTCAAACGACAGAAATTATATAAATAAAGTTAATCACTTCTATATTGAATGGAAAACACATTTGGAACTTATTGTAATAAATGTTTGTTTTTAGTAATGTGATTATCTTATACAGAAAATGTCGTACTCAGAAAAATGAGACAAGTGCGCTTATCCAAATATGTATATAAGTCCTTGTCCAAAGACATTTTAAGTTAATATCCGAAATATGTCACTTATCTGACTTATGTCACTTACTATACATCAAATATAACACATTTAGTTCATTCAAATGACTGCATTCCAGCATCCAATAAATGATATTATTGTTTCTAGACGATGTTTGACGTTGATACAAACAAATATAAAGTTTTTACTTCACAATGTTGAGAAAAATATAAAAAAATATACTCCTACCATTTTGAACAGTTGATGTTACAACAAACCCTAAGTAGTAAATGTATCGGAAAGAGCACCTTGTCAGCCATATCTTTTCAGTAGTCACTAAAAATACCCTGGATAGTGAAACACCCCAATAACTCTCAAATCACCCAAATACAACTCAATAATAATAAAATTCAACTTTATATTTGATGAAACTATATACAGTTTGTATATATAAAAACAAATGCAGATTCTAAAAATATTTTACGCAAGATAAGATGTGAAATAAAATTGTTAAGTTTGAGATGTTATATGAATGCGTGCATACAGAAATTCAGTATCAACCATCAATTAATTTTTATATCAAATACTCATAAATACAAAATGAATGTAAACAAATAGACGAAGGATGTGTACTGAACGTTTAGAATGATTATTTGGTTGAAAATAAAACATTGAAATAGGTATTTTGTGTGTAATGGGTTAAGTGTTATCGGGGTGTATTGAGTTTGGTGGTCACTGGTGTTTTTAGAGTTATTGTGGTGTATTGGGGTGTTTTAAGAGTTATTGGGGTGTATATGATAACTGAACAAAAATCAACGTTTTTGTAATCAGTATCATTTTATGTTCTTAAATCTTGATCACTAGTTTAGAAAAAAATGGAAAATTCTCAAAGATAAGGAAAATATGGTTACTATTGGTGAACGTTTGTTCATATTCACGAATATGGGGCATACAGTAATTAAGCCACAAATATCAAACTTATAAATCTTAATTCATATTTTTCTTGCATAAAATAGGATTACGTTTGTTTTTAGATACATTATTTCATTCTATAAAAGTTTAATTTGATTATTATTGAGTTGTATTTGTGTGATTTAAGAGTTATTGGGGTGTATTTGGGTGTTTCAGCGTTATTGGGGTGTATTGGGGTGTTTCAACGGACCGAACTTTAGAATAAAAGATGCCCGTGGCTTTTTCTGGAGGCTACTATATAGGTCTGTTATAAATGAAGTAGCTGAACAGCCCCATTAAATTCTATATCATTCATGTGCTTTTGTCAGTAACGATAGTTCTCAGCGCCATTGGCAGATTTTATATAACAGATAGGCCTATACGATTCCGGATATTACCAACTGTCTTAAAAGAATACGCAGTGATACGACAAAGACGTATACTAGGCCTTTACATGTATAGTAAATGCACAGGAGCCTGTTATTCATTCCAAAAAAAATTATACTCAATAAAGAATTACCTATAATTTTTTCTATACGTAGGTAATTTTTTATTAAGTATATTTTTTTTTGATTGAATAACAGGCTCCTGTGGTATATGTCTGGACATAAAAGAACACCACCTAATATATTCCTAGCCGAATTGAAGTGACAGTAGCTAGATCATGAAACATAATGTGCAGCTATGCATATCTTATAATTGTGTTCTGCTCTCGTTATGACACATGCCAGCTAACATGTAGCAGTGTTGGGAATCCACGTGACCTAGTGACGTCATAATGTTATCGTTACAAGAGCGTTTTCTGTCAATTAAACTATAGGAAAACATCACGTTAGTGCATTATTTTTCGTTTTCTTCTAAAGCCACGTAACTATTGCAACTCCTTACATAAAGGGCTACCTCAGGTTCAGATTTATGTCAATGTAGGCCCTCTACTTTTTGCTTTTCTTGTCCAAACCGTTTGTCAGTGTTATGAAAATGAACGTTATTTTCACAAGAAAATTTTAGAAAACGGTAGGGGGCCTTTAGGGACAAAATTCTAAACCGGAGGTAGCCCTTTATGTAAGGAGTTGCAACAGTTATGTGGCTTTAGAAGAAAACGTGACAATGTTTTATCAAAACAGCTAACTGAAATGCTGAATGATGTTATAACTAAGTGGCCATTTCTTCAACCAATTCTAAGAGGAGACCAACCGTGTACATTGTGGTCATTATCAAGACATAATCCCCGGTTATCTCCCGTATGTCTTAAAATTATGTCGCTGATTGTGCGCTTCGTTTCGAAGAACTTTATATGCATATTTAAAAAGTGCGATTGTGCAACTGAAAGTATTATTGTACACTTGATCAGTTTCTGCGAGAAAAATGTGTCAATACGAGAGCAAGTGTGGGATAAGCTCATTTGTGAATTCGGGTATAGGGCATATATGGAGTTTATTGTGCTGTCCCCTTTCAAACAATCCGAGCATTTGTTAAAGCTAGCTACTGTTATTGATGGAGATACCTTTAAATGGTTCCCGTTAACATCACTGTCAATAAAATTATTGTAATGATCGAAGTCAATGATACAGCAGGCACACATATCGTTCAGTTGTTTATACACGTGTTTATTATATCTATTGAAATACTAGTGTTTGTAATATGTATGGCATTATGGTATGCTGTGAAATGTATTAAACCTATACATATTGTGTGATTTGCATGTTAATATGTATATTGTATGTGACAGTTGTATATTATATACTTATGTGTTTCTTCGTTGGATAATTAATATCAGTTTCATGTATTATTTTACTCTTATCGGTAAGTGATAAGTACAGTACAATCTCTCCATAGTGGCCCTTCATAGAGCAACATCCTGTCTTAAGCGACATAATCATTAATCATTTCACTTCAGAAATGGCCATTTGCTTCAAGTTCTACTTTTACAGAGCAAAACCTCTGTACAATAGCTAGAATTTGTGCTTTCCGTGGGTTGTTGCTCTAGAGAGGTTGTACTGTATTATTAATTACATACATGTATTAGCAACTTCCATCCTTGATTATCTAGCTATTTTGTTTCGTTGTCTAGGTAACTTTCTGATGGTGGAAATTGCTATGTAGATATGAGTAAACATGAATTTATGTACGTGTGTAAGTTTGTGTGTACGATTTGGATGTATATGTGGATGGGTGTAAATAATGCTTATGCATGAATGTGTTTAGATGTGTGTGCATGTATGCTTGCTTGTGTGGTTGTCTAATTATATTTAGACGTGAATCCTTGCGTAATTGTCTATTAAGATTATTATGCCATTCTATTTGTCATTTGTTTTCATATGCTTTATTGTGTTTCCTTGTATATTGTTGTATACTTGCATATAACTCTTCAGAAAATGGAGGAATAAAAGTAAAAGAGAAAAAGAGTAAGACGAGAAGAGAAAAGGAGAAACTGAAGACTGTAATTAATATGACATTTATTAGAGCTATATGGTAGCTGCAAGGTCTTTGCAAATTCTATGCGATCTAAGCAATCATGCAACATATGTGTAAGACAGTAAAATCCGTTTAAAGAAATGAAAAGGTATCGTGATTTTTTGACTTAGAATACTGAAATAGACTTAAGATGACACAAGAATTTAATACAATATATTAACCATCATGTTGTTGCAATATTTGCAATCAACCTTACATGATTTAGTTACTTATTTATCAAATCTTTCGCTCATGATCTGTGTATATAGCTTCTATATCTATATTTCGTTTTTCAAATTATGTTAATTATGTTTTTCATCCAATACAGGCAGAAGGAAGAAACAAGTTAAGGCTGATGATCGCTCAATTGTGGCCCAAAGAGGAATCAGTGAAAAGGCTAACACATACTAGCAGGACAAAAGGCAAACTTGTAAATAATAGTACTTCATCAATCTATATATTACCAAGGACTTAAATACATACATATAAGTCCTTGATGTTATTAAGCAAAAGTTAACACGTGCGTCATGAAAAGTGCCATTGAAGTGAGAAGTATGACCGTATAAGATTAAATTTGTTAAGATCTGTTGTTAGATATGTCGTAGGTATTCGTAATTGATATATACAGTATATGTACATGTATGTATACTACAGGCACATAAGCCTTTATTAAACCTGAGATGCTATAGTAATTAATATAGCATCCCTGATTAAACCAACAGGTATTTTCCAAAATCATGTCTACTTGTTTAACTAGCTACATATGTCTAACTGTTTCTTACTGTTAACTGATAGGGGACTAGTACGATGCAGGGATAGTATATAATGGCTATTAAGGCCTAGGATGAGTATAAAGTATATATATACATGTATGATAAACGTATTTTTGGTCCGTGTTGAGCACCATTACCATTATATACTATCCCTGCATCGTGCTAGCCCCCTGTGACCGTAATAATTATCTACACAATTGTACTACATTAAAACAACTTAGATAAATTACTTTGATCTTATTCCATGGGCAATCAATACTTACTTTTGTAATACAATTACAAAATAATTATCATACATACTGACTTCACCGCCATGTTTTGCATGCGGGTCTCATAGCAACTATCTATCTACAACAGAGCTAGCGAAGTATGGGTAAAATATTTTATACATAAAACATAAACGTTTGCTGATATATTTTAAATATTTGTAAATTCAATTGGTTTTATACTTGTATATCTTGTTTTTTTTCTGGCTTACATCCGATTTATTATACAGGTTTGACGTAATCTGTAACGTGCTCGAAGCAGGTAAGATAACAGAATTGATATTCCTGATAGACTTATAAGTACTATGTATATATATATATATATATATATATACATGTATACATTTTGTAATGCACACAATAATGTAAACGCTCAGTTGATTCATGAGATGTCGTTTAAATTAATCTTAATTTGCTTTAGCAATAAAAATGAAAAATGTTTTGGGTAAATTCTCGTATTTTGTGCTTTTTTCGTAGACAAATGTTGTTGTCCATCATATTTGTACTTTTACAGGCTTCGACTCATGTGTGTTAGTTATTTAGTATTACAATTATAGTAAGTCATTTGATTTAATAACATTATGAATACTTTTGTTAAGACAATTTTGAACGATACGACTGTCCAGTGTCCGTACACTAGCTATCTTACAGATCATTTCATTTTAGTTTTACAATTTATTTCATTTGAATACAACTAAATTAACGTACATGTATTATTAAGATTTACAGATATTTCATCTATCATTCCAAACAGCTGGAATAAACTTTTACTGTCAGTTTTCATAGATAGATAGCAGGTTCTATTGGTCCAGAGTTCATTTTCATGGACGTTAATGCCCGTGCTCATAGGGCCACTGACACCAATCAGTACCTTGAAAGGGAAGCTATTGCTCGAATGGGCTCGATCTCCTGACCTAAATCCCACCGAACGCGTCTGGGATATGCTGCAGGGAGCGTTTTCCCAGAATACATATTTTCATATCAAGTTGAGATAAATATATCATTTCCACAGCTCTGGTTTCAAAATGATATCACACAAATATTACTCCGTTGACCATCTACCAAATTCCTTGAAATAATTTCGGTTTGAAAATGCATGACTGGTACAGGGTGGGGCTAGTTTTCCATATATCGCAATATGGAGAATTTAAAATTGCTGACCCGATTCCAAAATGAATATCACAGTTACTGCAACTGTAATAGCCTCTACCAATAAGCATTAAACTGGAACACAACCTGTAAACATTGTCCAGGTGAGCGATACATGACCATCATGGCCCTCTTGTTTACATTTTATTATATAAAGGTACATGTATCTTTCCTTTAAAAGGAGAAGGTCTTTTTACTATATATATAATCATTATGTGTGATTAAGAACACTACTAGAAGAGAAATTGACATGTCTTTGTCTCAGTAAAAATATGAACGGCTTAACATCATATCTATGAGAAACAAAAAATACACCATGTTCCTCTTAAGGCCTTTTACTTTTGAGGTATACTGCTTTTTTGTAGTTGTTTATTTTCTATTTCGATGGTTGGTCTTTCCCTAACATGTATGGCGATTGGCACTCGTTGGAACCATGTACTCAATCGTGTGGCGGCGGTGTGCGCCAGCGAGTTAAATATTCATGGTTTGGAAATTATACAAAATATGATCACGAAGCATGTAATGAATTTTGCTATAATGGAGGAACGTTCATAAATGGACATTGTATTTGTAAACACTGGAAAAGTGGAAGGTGTTGCTCAGGTAATATTTTGATATATTTACATGTTTATATCATTTTATATAATGAAGGGCAATTTCTTTCGCGATGTTTTGGATCCCTAGCGATAATGCTTACAGTTGGTCTTTATATCATAATTTGTTACGAGGTAGAATATTCGTTGTTTAAAGGGAAGTAAATTATAAAAGTATTTTTTATAGATTTTGTAGAATGTCGTCATATTTACATTGCACATTGTAAAAGTGGTAAGCAGTCGTGTGGTGGAAGTCCTGATAATATCCGGTGTACCGATTGTCATCTGCCTTATACACCGGCTGGTTATGGTAAAGGTTGCAGTAAGTATAAAGCAACATATTCATGACAAGATACCCCGTCGTTCCAACACAAACTACATGTATATTCCAATCAGTCGTAATATGCTTAAAATTTTATCTACAACCGACTTGAATTTTAAATCTCCGAGCCAAGTACTGTGCCTAGAAAATCACAGGAGAAGGGCAAGATGTGTATCGGTGCTTTTATTTATATCGGGCACGATAAAACTATTCGGAAAAAGTAGGGATATAAATGACCGGTTCTCCTGTATCTATCTCTCATCTCTCTGGGGCGGGTTTGAAATGACACTAGCTGTCGAATAGGATGTTAAACAAAAGACGAAAATAGAGTTAGATCTTTTAAGGTATCATTCATTCATAAAAGCTAAATCTGGATATCAATCGAAATGAAAGAAATGATACATCTTAATACCCTTCGTGTTGCAGTTTCGTGTATTTGCATAATATTTATTTTATAGAACGATTGTCTTGTAGTGAAAATAACGGAGCTTGTGAACATACGTGTCTGACAGTCAGAGCATCTCAAACATGCAACTGTAAATCTGGATATAAATTGTCTACAGATAAATTCTCTTGTTTAGGTATTGAATAAGCTTAGATTATATGTAATACAACTAATGTACGTCACATTTTTTACATAAAAAACAGTCTACTCATCAAACTGTTACTGAACTTCCAGTGATAAAATTATGCAATTTTCTTATCCATTTTCATTTTATTAATAGAGCACGAACTTGTTAAATACGGCTTCACAAGTTTTCCTCAAAACTTATTTATACGATATAATCAAATTCGTACTAGTGTCTACATTTATTTTGTAATTAGAGTACATCAGATTACATTAATCTATTGTGAAGTAAAATTCGGTTAGAACCGGCATATTTGCTTTATATGTTTTTCTAGTACATTATGTGAAATAGAATTACCGGTTACTTCTCCTAAATGAAGACCTGTCCAATATTTTAGACATAAACGAATGTTCGACTGGTGCAGCAAAATGTAGTCAGATTTGTAAAAACACAATGGGTTCGTTTACATGTTCGTGTCGCCATGGTTACCAGCTTGACAGTGACGGATATACGTTTTCGGGTAGGTTGTTGCCAATCTGAATTACTTGTATTAAAATAAACTACCTACATTGTATATAAGTTTGTATTGTGTTGGAGAGTGTATGCATTTTTTCCAGTCGTATAAAGGACATAATTATCTGACAGTTTTCAGTTTTTTTGCACATAGACATATAGGCAGAACGAAAACGTATAGACAGATTTTTTTAAACTTAGCATTATCACAGCATATGATAATAGAAACATTTTAAGCGGAACAATGGGTGTCGCGGTACTCGTTTTTGAGTTATCTGCCCTTGAATTGGATTTTTTGGCTTATTTTAGATCATTTCAGGGACAGATCACTCAAACATAAATGATAAATACCATATTCTTACTTTTGGTTCATGTTTTTCATTTTATTTTTGGCCAAACTACAAAATGTCATGCAGTTCTATTAAACATTTTTATTATCTCTTTTTCAGTTGAAGTTAAAAGGCTGAAAATTCGTCAAAATTAGGCCATTTTTTAAGGAAACTGGCGTTGGTCTAGGCAAAGAAGAAGAAAAAATAAACAAACCACTCTTGACCAACTTTTGAAATTTTGCACAATGACATGAAAAGAAGTCGGCTACATAAAAAGGAAAATAAATAAGGCATTGTTTTCCTTCATTGTGAATGATCTGCCAAATGAGATGACCTAAAATAAGCCAAAAAATCACATTCAAGGACAGATAACTCAAAAACGAACGAGCACCGTTCATTTTCAAATCGTATTCTATCCTTTCTATGAGTTAATCCTATCAATATACCGATAACATTCCAAACCGCCCGACATTAATCTCTTCTATCTATCTTACATCATTTCATTAATTTCACCTCCAGTCCATTTTGATAACATTCTAATCCGCCCGATTTTAAACATTTCTATCTATCTAAAAAATGTTCATTAATTTCATCTCAAGTCCATTTAATGGTATCATTTTCCTATCACATTTGCTGTTTTCGAATGCCATTATTTCAAATAAGGGTATTAAAGGGGCATGCCCTGGAACTGAAGCGTCTCAAATAACAATCAAATTGGTATCATTTTAATGCCTAAATCAATTAATGAAAGCCCTGTAAAATATTTACAAAACATCCCGCTAGTTTACTCAAAATACACATTTCAAGATTGACAAAACCTGCCGATTTCGGCCTCAGAAATTATTCGTCATTTTCACAACTCGACCCTTTCGGTGTCTGTCAAAACCGAATATATCGCGGAAAAAATGTCAACAAACTGAAATGGTAAGTATTTCTCATGTAATGTTCACTTGAAAGGCAGCGCACATGCTCAGTTAAACTCTCAGACGTATCGGATATATCGTTATCGTCAATAAAAGACTGCCTTTTATTCAAACCGACATACAAATACCGATGTGCGCGTTATAGGGTCATTTTTGAGCGACACTCTTCTTTGACTTTTCGGTAATAATTGGTTTTACAAATGACAAACGCATTTTTGGTGAACAAAAAAAGACACAGCAGTTCCTGGGCATGCCCCTTTAAATAAAAAATATTTATAAAATAATTATGAATGACCTTTTACTTCCTGAAACTCATAAAATGCTTTAATTTCACCTTCTGTACGGCTTAGTCTAGTAGAAGAAGTATTTGATCAGTATCAGGACAGATATGAAGTCATGGCTTTAATAAATCAACAAAACTTTACCGAAGAAGAGGTCGAGATCGAACATTTAACTTATTGAAAAATACATATCGTACAGGGCTTACTTATGTTTTCACGGAAAACGTCCTTTTGATCAATGCTCTCATAAACTCTCCAGCTTTTCATTCTATCAAAAAAACGACCCATCGTGTTATACAAACGGAGGACTTTAACAGTAAGAATGTGTGGAAATATGCTATCAATAAAAGAAAATTTCTATTTGAAGCAGTGATTGACGGGTATAACCACAGGAACTATGTAGTAAATAACATTGTCACTTTTAAAAATGGTTAAACTGTGTATTTTGTATTTTTGCAATTATATAATGTAGCAATAAATTGAAAAAAAACGTTATGTCTACTTTTACATAAATATTAACACAGTTAAAAAACAGAACATTCAAACAAATACTCGCATTCTATGAAACAAAAACCGTTAATGGATGTTAGTAATTAACTGGTAGACATCCAATCTTTTGCAAAATCAAGAAGAATTAGGTCATTTTCTTTGCGAAATGCTGTTGTTAATTGGCAATGGGTTTAAAATATGTGTCACTCATGATGAGAAAAATTAGCAGTTACTCTTTGTTACATGAGCAATTACTGTTTTTTGCTCATTTCAAATAAACACTTGCTTTTTCGTTTATCTATAGAGTGAAAGGGTGTCCCTTTCAAAATGTTTACGCATTTTACTTAGATAAGTATGCCCTGGAACACTCTCAGCACATAGAAGCAACACCTCTAGAAGACATTTAGTCAAACATGACCGGTTAAGCGACGAATAGCCAGTCCAATGACTGGCCGATCAAAATGACCGACATCACCTGATTAGCCAATCAAATGGCCGTATGTTTTTATCGCTGGACAGCGTATTCTAACATGTCGGCATACGCTGTGTCAATGTGTTGTAGTTTGGCAGCGCCTTAAATGAACGCTATGAGAATTTTAAAGGTATTGCTATTCAATGTTTAAGTATTGTATGTATATACACATACCTTTTTCAAATGACATATATTTTATTTAATGATTTCACATGTAATGAGTGTGCTCTTCGAGCAAACGATATTTATCTATGTTTTGTCATCATGCATTTATGTTCTTTGTATTTGATGTAAAGCATGTAGAATGCATTAGAATTTAGTAGTTTGTTACATAAATTGTAGTTTGTAGCTTTTTATAGTAGTGAAAAGAAAGCACACAGTGTAACACAACACTAAAACAAACAGTGAATGAAGTAAACACATTCGTACAGAAGAGCAAGGGGTACAACGAACAGAAAGTGCCTATGTACTCATTGGTGTCGAATTTCGTTTACTAATGCTGGAAATAGTTTATCTTGGTTTAGGCAGATTAAAATTTCTACAAACCGAAAACTCATACCTGCCTTCGGTAAACATAGATTTTCAACATAAGTATTTGATCTTGATAGCTCAATTGCAAATACTCGATCTATTGTGTACTTTAAGGGCATGAAAGTTTTTATGGAAACTAAGGATCATCAAAGTACACTGATACAAAGAACATTGTGCCTGTACTTGATGTAACATTCAATTGATTATGAAATTGATGTTATGACACTAGTTTATATACCGTACCAATTATCTCCCACGCAATTATACTTCATTAAAACAGGTTCGTTAAATGGAAATTATCTTGTTCTTTGAGCACTCGATCAACACTTACAAATACAAAATAATTATCATACATACATCCTCATCCTTTGTATGAGGGTCTCACAGCAACTATCTACAGCAGAGCTAGCGACAGTATGATGAAAATAATATAAACGTTTGCTGATATCTTTTAAGTAATTGTAAATTCAGTTGGTTTTATTCTGATATATCATATTTTTCCGGGTTGTACGAGTCTATCCGATTTATAATACAGGTTTGACGTAATCTTTGCCGTATTCAACGCTGGTTAGATAACAGAATGACTCTTCCTGGTAGACTTATAGGTATATATATGGAGCACAATGAAGTAAAAGCTCAGTTGATTCGTGAGATGTCGTTTAATGTTAATTTGTTTTATCAAGAAAAATGAAAAAATATTTTGGATAAATAATCGTGTTTCGTGCCTTTTTAGTAGACAAATGTTGTTGTCCATCTTATTCGTGCTTTTACAGGCTTCGACACACGTGTGTAAGTTATTAAATATTACATTTATAGTAAGACTTTTGATTTAATAACATCATGAATACTTTTGCTAAGACAATTGAAATGTGGCATGAAGCAAAACATTACATTTTGAAATAAACGGCCGTCCATACACTATCTCACATATTCAGTTATAATTTTTGTTATACAGTTTTTTTATTTGGATACAACTAATATATAATTAAAATGTACAGGTATTTCATCTATCATACCAACGTTCGAAAACTTTTAAAACAAACATTTACGCTCAGTTTGTAATTTTTCATTCATATGCTTTTAAATGGAACATTCACTGGGTTTTTTTTCAGAATGCATATTTTCATATGTTGATATAAATATATAATTTCCACAGAAACACGAAACATATTGAATGATTTCTTTTTGTTGCCGAAATGCTTTTCCTGCTTCCGTAAACATAACACAAAGAAAAGACTTCGGATGTTTATAAATTATTCATTAATAATGACAATAGTCGTAATATAAGGGAACGAATGTCGTAGTTTCAAAATTAATAATTTAGAAATAAAAAATGCCGGTATTTAATTTAAATTTCCATTAATAAAGCAATAATTAAGACCTATTTGATAGTTGACATACTATTTCCGTATTGGGTCATCTTACAATATAGTATATATAGATATGTATATTACATAGTTTTATTGCAGTTAAAGCCAAATATGGAGTTTTCTACTATCATCTCCAAACACTTGTTGCTATAATTTGTTACGCTATATTGTTTGTTAAGAAGGTTACCTATTGGATGCATGACTGTTTTCTACTTTCCTGACGCCTCTTATTCATTACATTTGTATTGAATGATTGTACTACGTAGTGGTTGTATAATCTACCGATTGCAGTTTTGGTACAAGTTGCGTATCTCAGGATTCTGCTGATTTTGAATTATTACATTATTTAGGCAATTCAAACTGAAAAATATCAAGTTTTATAATTCAGTATTTATCCGCACTAGAGTTTCATTCATAAGGGCGATCCACGATGATATGTACCAAACGTGCAAAAGGGATTGGATCTATTTATTCACACTTACGCACGCACACATCTCCCCACACACAACACTGTTATCTTTTCTTCGTTGTCACAACACGTAAATAGAGAATTATAAACGCGGTGATTCAAGAAATCATTTAACAATAAATAAGTGAATGCTTTAAATATCTTTTAAATTACTAGTTGGCACCGTCCTTCACTTTATAGATACAACGGTGTTCTATTATGATGTTATAATTTAACCACTAGTCATACCTCTAATATATACACGTATATAATATGGGTTAATTGTCATGTTATAATTATACATATTAAAGATAACAGTTGGTTCTGATCTTTATTGCAGTTGTACTTTTTTAATCTTTAGATGGTTGGTGTTATCCTTTTCCGTTTGGCGATTGGCACTCATGGGAACCGTGTACTCAGTCCTGTGGTGGCGGTGTGCGCCAACGAGTTAAATATTCATGCATAAATTATGATAAAAAATATGATCACGGAACATGTAATAAATTTTGTTATAATGGAGGAACGTTCATAAATGAACGTTGTACTTGTAAACCCTGGCGAAATGGGAGGTGTTGTTCAGGTAATATTTTAATTAATTTACACGTTCAGGAATTCAAGAAGAACACTAATATGGCATAAAGCAAATAATAATGATAAAAATACTTATAATATTTAAAGAAGAGCAATTTCTTTCGTAATATTTTTGGCACCGTGAGATGTTAGACACATGCGTAACTTATTTCTGTGATCTACTATGATAATGGTTACCGCTAGTTTTTACAGGACAAATAGTTGTTTATTCATAGATATGTATATACGAGTAATTTAAGGTTCAATGGGTCGTATATAACTTAAAAGTGAGAAATATCATTTTTTGCCCAAAGTATATTCATTGAAATATTTATGAAGTACATGTAGCTTAGATACAAATAATGTAGATTTTTTGAAAATCCGAAGATGGTCGTTTTATTTATGTTGTAGAATGTCGTCATATTTACATCGCACATTGTAAAAGTGGTAAGCAGTCGTGTGGTGGAAGTCCTGATAATATCCGGTGTACCGATTGTCATCTGCCTTATACACCGGCTGGTTATGGTAAAGGTTGCAGTAAGTATAAAGCAACATATTCATGACAAGATACTCCGTCGTACCAACACAAACTACATGTATATTCCAATCAGTCGTAATATGCTTAAAATTCTATCTACAACCTACTTGAACTTTCGATCTCCAAGCCAAGTACTGTGCCTAGAATATCACAGGAAAAGGGATAGACGTGTATCGGTGCTTTTATTTATATCGGGCACGATAATGAACCAGAAAAATTATTTAAAAAGTAAGGATCCTATGTTCGGACTCTTCTCTCGGAGACCACAGCTGTCGAATGGACCGTTAAACAACAAATAAATCAATACGACTTATCGTATCATTTATTTGTGAAATCTGAATATCATGCATGTATACAAAAAGAAATGTAATTCTTAAGATACCATCTTAAACACTTATCTTATTGTAGAGGTTTGTGTATTTGCATAACATTTATTTTGTAGGACGATTGTCTTGTAGTGAAAATAATGGAGCTTGTGAACATACGTGTCTGACAGTAAGAGGATCTCCTACATGCAACTGTAAAACTGGATACAACTTGTCTTCAGATGGATTCTCTTGTTTAGGTATTGCACTAGCTTAGAGTATGTGTGATATAATTAATGTACATCACACTTACAGAATAAAAACACACATATGATCAAACTGTTTCTGAACTTCCAATGATAAAATGGTGCAGTTTTCTAACCCATTTTCAATTTACTAAATAGATAGAGCATGTGGTTGAATATGACTACAATTTTCCAGCAAACTTTTAACGATATATATAGTCAGATGCTTACTAGTTTCTTTTATATTGTAGAGTACATTAATCTATTGTGAAGTAAAATTCCGTCAGGGAATAAAACTGGCATATTTTATTTATATGTTTTTCTAGTACATTATGTGAAATAGAATTACCGGTTACTTCTTTAAATGAAGGCCTGTCCAATATTTTAGATATAAACGAATGTTCGACTGGTGCAGCAAAATGTGGTCAGACTTGTCAAAACACAATGGGTTCGTTTACATGTTCGTGTCGCCACGGTTACCAGCTTGACAGTGACGGATATACTTGTTCGGGTAGGTTGTTGCCAATTTGGATTACTTGTAATAAAATAAACTACATACATTGTATATACGTTTGTATTGTGTTGGAGAGTGTATGCATTTTTTCAGTCGTATAAAGGACATATGTGACAGTTTCCAGTTTTTTTGCACATAGACATATAGGCAGAACGAAAACGTATAGACAGATTTTGTAGTGTTGGTTTGTATAGTAACATTTACTTTAAAAATGCATGTATACTAGTATTTGTTTCATTCCATATGTCGGTTTGGTCATCTTGTCACGATGACTCGGTATTTACGCGATGTGCTTGTAAAAACAAATGCTTTGTATCTTATCACTTAACATTAAAAAAGTAGCGTATGTCGTTTTTTATCGTGGAAATCTTGTCATAAATACTGTTCAAACTTTTGATAAAACATACTTCTTTGTTTATAGATATCGATGAATGTGTCACAGGCGACGCTAAATGTGAACAACTGTGTATTAATACAATAAGTTCATTCAAATGTTCTTGTAAACCTGGTTATAAGCTGCAAACGGACGGGAAAACATGTGCAGGTATGTATTACGGCCATCGATTATCATCAACATCAATACTATATCACCACCGAAATCCTTATTATCATCAGTATTCTCTTCACTATCCTCAACTATTATTTTCATTATCACCATCGTCATCTTTGTCTCAATCATCACCGCCATAATCAGCATATACAGCAAGTTCATTATCATCTTCATCAATGCAACCACCAAACTGTTATAAGCATCGGCATTGTAACCTTCATTTCCACCATATTCATCGTAATAATCATCCTTACCAACATAGTAATCACAATAACACTAGTGGGGACGAAGTCACGATAAGAGTGTTGTTGTCAATGATTCATGAATACTCGCTGATCGTCACATACATAGCTGTAGAACATGAGTATAGTGAATTCTGGGGAACCTGAATAATGACTTCCTTATTTATATCCATATTTCACTATTTCCATAACTATGAAATAAAGAATTGCATGTTGGAAGCAAAATGAATTCTACATTGTATCCAAGTTCACAATAACTGTGTAGTATCTAATACTGTTGGGAAATGTTTCAGACATCGATGAATGTGCAAGCGATAATGGAGGTTGTTCTGGTAGTTGCGTCAATGAACCAGGCTCGTATCACTGCTTATGCCATGATGGGTATATATTGGACTCAGATGGACATACATGCAAGGGTAATGCCACTTTTCGTGCGTTATTTGTTGTAGCAGTGACTATAAAAACTAATATCATTCTTATGAACTGTGGTAGTTTAATAGTTGTCTTCATGATCTTTCTATTCAAATCGTACGCTATCCTTTCTATCATTTTATCCTATTAATTTCATCGCCATTCTGATGACATTCCAATTCGCCCGACTTCAATCCCTTCTATATATCTTGCACCATTTCCTTAATTTCACCTCCTGTCCATTTTGATAACATTCCAATCCACCCGATTTGTAAGATTTCTATATATCTCTAACTTTTTCATTAATTTCATCTCCAGTCTATTAAATAGCATCACTTTCCAATCATATTTGCTGTTTGCGAATCCTGTCATTTCAAATAAGGGTATTGAAATAAAAACAAGATAATTATTAATTTTTTACTTCCTGAAACTCATACAATGTTTTCAATTACTGTACGGCTTATTTTAATCGTTATTAAAAGCGATATTTTCTTTAAGAGTTACAATAGAAGTAATTGAAATAGCAAAAGATTTTGACTTCTCTGTGGGTGGCCTATACGACATCGCCAAACTTAGTATATCTTACTGATACTTGTAGCGTTCTGAAGCGTCATTGCAAATGAATCACAACACTGGTATGCGAATTTCCTGTTTCAGACATCAATGAGTGTGCAGAAAATACTAACAGATGTAATCAAAGATGCATCAACACAAACGGCAGTTATTCTTGTATGTGTAATGTTGGTTATAAACTCCAAGATGACGGATATGCATGCAAGGGTATTGCCTTAGGCTTTTAAAGTATTAACAGTTATGTTGGCAGCTCGTTTTGAAACCGCGAATTACACAAATTGAATCTAAATATGGAATGCATTCATGCGACAAACTCCCTGTTTCTCTGTCTGATAATATTATACAATGTACACTTGTTAAGTGCATTCATTAACTAGAGGTCATTATGACTGACTTATAAGTACAAATTAACGAATGTATAAGCATCATGAAATAACGTATATATCCGTACATCGATTCAAATACAAATGTACTAATTTTAAATTATCAGCCGTCCAAAATAATTTCTTCAGTTCACTTGCACATGACTCAATTAGTAGATGTATTATTTTTGCAACTTAGATTTTCGTCTTTAGTCTATTGTTTTATCTTTCAACTGAGTACAAATTTCATTGTTACTGATTTACATATTTAAAACGAATGTTATTAAATTTATTCATATGAATGACACTTCAGATGTTGATGATTGTATTGGAGTCCATTGCCTTCATGGAGGTTCATGTATAGATCATCTGAACTCTTACACTTGTGATTGTAGAGATGGCTTCTTAGGTCGCCATTGTGACAACGGTAGTATTGCATAATTTATCTTATATTAGTGAAAAGTAAATGTGCTTTTTATTTGGCCGAATGAAGACAAAGTCATGGGTTACATACATAAAACACAAAAAGAATTTTCATACGTACAGAGTACAATAATCTTTGCCCAACGTATAACTGTTGGAATATCCAGCTCGCGGTTCAATTGTTCTGATGGGATGAATACATTTATTGGCGAATATATTAAACGAAGACCTTAACTTAGCTAAGTATGACATATTTTGAAAGCAAAATTATTGATAAAAAGACAACCCAACGAGCGCATCTGAAAAAGATGAAATGATAACATGTAAAAGATTGATCCATCAGCAATATGGCATATATTATCTATTTTATTCTTCTTAAGACATTGATGAATGTGCTGACTTCCTACAAGGTGGATGTGAAGACATCTGTACCAACACAATAGGTTCTTATGACTGTTCATGTAACGGAAACAAAACTCTTAAAGATGATGGCCGAAGATGTTCTGGTATATTGCAGTATAATATTGTATTTTATTCACATCTTTGTTACCTTATACATGTATTTACAATTATGGAGTCATTTTGAGAAAATTGCTCATTTACAGCTGATGAAACTTGTGCCATATTTTGACTTAACAATGTAAAATATTGTTTAATTAATAAATCTACCTTTTGTGTAAGTGTACACAAATACATTGAAATGTGAAATTTATCTATTCGGTACTTGAAGTATTTGTAAACTGTTGATAGAAGTAAATGATGAATTTAATCATTGGCACTTTTCAATGACTAAACGATGCATCTATTTTACACTAGGCGGTGGGAACTCTATAGATGTGTTTTCACGTTATGGTATCGTAAGACGCCTTTTATCTCGTGGATGTTCAACTATTCTCCTCACCAGATGTACAGAAGGAAATACTGTTGATATATCGATGTCATCTACGTCACCATGGTATCGTCTAAACACAAACAGCAGTATCATCTACACGTTTGGCATTGCTTTCGTAGAACTAAATGCACTGTCTTTGCCCATTTCATTGGCCGGTATTAAAATTGCCCGAAATAATGGCGATTTTTCAGTCATGTCCGGAAGCCTCGCTTTCAATGTTGATGAAGGCACCAAAATCAGCCATGAAAGGAAAGACAAATGTTTATCATTCACCATAACACCCCGTGATATGAACGATTTTATGCGGTCTGGATCATTCCTTAAGTCGTTCTTTCACAATCTGATAGAACATTTACCTGACTGGTTATCTTTCTCCCCACGTAGTTCAGAGGTATTAGAAATGAACGACTTTCAGTCCAAACTTCTACGTGGGAGAGATGTATCCTCAATATCAGCCTGCAAGGGGGCACCAGTTATCGACGATCGTTTATACACTGTACTGAAATTTGGCAGTAGTTTCTCATTTGGCATTTACGGAAATGACGTTCTTTTGCCAAAACCAATCAATGACAAAGCGTTTTGTTTTATACTTGATATTTGTCAAGATTATGGTGGATCTATGTTCTTGATGATCCCAGAAGAGTCAAGAGGATTTATCGATAAGCTTCCACCATTTGATGATCTGAAATCTAAATATGGGCTTCAATTTCGCCCAGTTGGTCTTGGCTTATCACTGTATAAACACATCAATGTGCTTTACGACTCAAGTAATGTTCAACTTTGGAATGGAAACGAATTATTTAGATATCCGTAAGTACGCACACAGAATATTTTATAAATAATTCTTCGGTTCATATTATCATCGTGATTGATCATTCTTATCCCACGGAATATTGAGAGGTTATTTCAATTTGGTATATATTAAGAGTTTATCAGAAATTTAATCAGGAAGTTGTAAAATACATAACTGATAGGTATTTAAGACCGGGGCAAATAATATACATTGGTGGGTTTTAGTATTGTAAACTTATTTCAGTTTGATTTGTCCACACATATCAGGAAGTTTTGAAACAACACTCGATTGGTGAATAACTGGATCAGTCGCTAATACAGAGATACTCATTTAAAAGCATTCTGTCAATACGTTCGTATTCTAACGTAATCCATAAACGATAAAATTTAATTATTTTTTTTTGTTAAACTTGAATAATGAACAAAGTTTGTACTCTGTAAATGTTGACATTTTATATTTTCCGATATGAACTCAAGCTATGCTATCAACACAAATTAATCATGGTCCCACGTTCCCGGGTGCGAAGCTTTGACCTTTAGCAACTGTGATCAGTGTATAATTGGCTAAAATTAATGGGAACTTAGGTTGAGGTTTTTGTCAATTGTGTTAGGAGACTGAACTAATGTAACTTATCAGAAACTGGTCAGTGGGTGAGAATGAAAATCAATTCGGTCAATCGTACTCTTCTTTTATTCCATAGAAAATTCCACCCATTTATCTTTCAGTCTTTATGGAGTCTTCGACCAACATTAAACTGTCAGATGCCATTTAATAAATAACACAATGTAGCTAAACGGAAAATATCTCAAGAATAGTTTTGAAAATATAGTAAAAGCGTTATGTTTGTTTTCAGATCAATTCGTGAAGCCAATCTTTGGTTGGCTGGAGACACTATAATGACATTGGGTGAACATTTTGTATTCAAGTTGAATGCCCAATCCAGTTTATACGCATCAGTTCCAAACCCTTCAAATGTAAGCTTTCGCATTTTTATAGTTTGATTAATTTTAACCATATCCTTCTGTGCTATTTGAAATGTAAAGTTTAAGTAACCGTTTTGAGCAGATTGAGTATTTTGGAATTTAGAATATTATTGATAACAGTTACTACTAAAACGCAGGTAGCGATATGTTATGAATTTATATGTGAAACAAGTAGTCTCAGTGACAAATACATTTGTACATTGTCTATCGCATGATTATACATACTTTGTAGATATTGAAAAGCATCTTTTTGGACGAATGGAACGTTTTAATGAAGGTGAATGTATTAGGATCAATTGGATTACAATTCAGACTATCAAGGAAAGATTACTACATAAATCTATTGAATGTTGGTACAAGCGAGCTAGACGCGTATGCATCTGTGGGTGGTAAGTTTTCAAATTTTTTACATAACAATATTAGATATTCCAATAAATCGCTTCAGCTAATCGTCATAAGTTAGAAAAATGATTTGCTTACTTACATTTACATTAACATTGCAACATATCGCCAGTAAAATGCTTCACAAGTATTATACTAGTATATATCTATTTCAGGAAGTACGACGAGAAACTGGTGCGGAGAAAATGCCAATCCACCAGGATTTTATTTGTCATTAATGGTAGATGTTAATCCATTCATGGACGTACCGATCCTCAAAGACATTGTCTTGGACTTTAACAGCAGAATGTATGCCTTCCTGGCCACTGATCCGTCTAAGGAAAGTGGTTCAGAAAATAAGATTGATATTTTGGACAATATTCTTAACTTAAAAGGAACAGTCGAATTGTTCATTAACACAACGATAAAGAGTGTTTTCCGATACGGCAGTCTACTTACGAACGAATCTTTGATTATGCTATCTGATTTGCGGGAGTCTGCCATCGAATTCGGAGGCGCTGTATCGACATTAGCGACTAGTAATAAGAATTTCTTTGAAAATATAGCCTTTTTCATTGACATAGTGTCCGAGCTTTGGACTTTAGGTTGGAAAAGATTAGAAAATGACGCCTTTGCATTTAAGGACTCGGTCAAAAGCACAACAGAAATTGTGAAGCATAACTTCTCACATATTATCGATGAAGCCATTGATAACATAAAAGTCAAGATTATTGATACCTTAAATAAAGTTAAAGATCAGCTTATGTCTGTTTATAGAAATATGGAAGGATTTGGTTTGCGATTCAAGGGCACATTAAAAGTATTTCACCTAAAAATAATAGGACTCGAAATGGAATTTGTGTATTCAGTCGACAATCTTGGTTCGTGCAGTCGCTTTGCTCATGTTTATGAACTACTTCAAGGTGAAAAAGCTGCGAGAATATATGGCGTCTTGTCAACAGGTTTGATAAAAATAGCTCCTTTCCTTCGTCTCGATGCTGGTGGAGGAATCGGGGTCGCAATCAGCATTGACACACCGGAAAAATTCGTTGTCCAGATGCACTTAGAAGCATCCCTACTTGGTATAAAAGCACAAGTTAACACATTTCTTACAAGCACTGGCTATCAATTTTCAATTGAAGGTTCGGTTTTGAACACGTTTAAAGCTAGACTAGATGTATCATTGATATATGACGTAAAGAGAAACGATCATGGTATTCACATCCTCGGGGTTTTCTTGGCAAATTCTGATGATGGTACGACGTTTCAGGACAGCTACTTGGATTCCTTACAAAAATTGACAACGAAGGTCGCTGATGCTGCTGATTACAGAATTAGTCAGGTCCAAAGCGGCCTTACGATGGCACAAAATGCCTTCTCAAAAGCACAGGACTGGTTAGAAGAAAAGAAAAATGCGGTCAGGGGCGCGAATTCAGCTTTTGACGACGCGATAAATGCACTTGAACATGCTAAGGAGAAACTTGAGGAAGCAAAGCGACCATTCCAAAATGCAATGAGTTCACTTAATGCAGCACAAAGAAAAGTGGATAGGCTATGTAGCATTAGGCACTGTAGGCAAATTTGTGTCCCTGGCATTAAATGCGAGATTCGTTGGAAGCGCGTATGGTTCGTTAAGATTCCATACCCAAGTTGCCACTTGACGAGTTGCATGTTTTCATTTCCAGATCCTATATGTGTGGTGTTTAATCTAGGGTGTAGGGCTATTCGTGGTATTGCATATCTCGCTTTAGAGGTTGCTAAATTCGCAGTTCGTATTCCGATGCTGGCACTCGATGCTGCTAAGGTTATTTTGTCAGGTGCTCAATTTATTGTAGACAAGTCAAGGGTCGTATTAGACATAGCAGTCGCAGCACTTGATCTCGCACAAGTAGGTCTGGAAGGTGCTAAAGGTGTTCTTGAAGCTGCAAAATTAACGTTAGCAGGAATTAAAAAAGTTATTGGTTGGGGATTTAAAGCTTTCAATTTCATTATCGAATACGGCATAAAAAGTATCATTGACGTGAGAAATTGTGGTTTTGAGATAACTACTGCTGTAGAATCGACTGTCTTCCAGGTGCAGTGTGAAATCAACATCTTTAGAACAGGCTTTAGGAAAATAAAGATCGGCGTCAATTTTGGAAACCCTGTTCAAAGTATTTGGCAGGCATCGAAAAATTCAATCGATTCTATTATTGAAGAATCGAAAAGATCTGATAGACGAAAAAGGGAAATTAGGACTATTGTAAACAGTGCTGTTAACAGGATTATAAGAGAATCCCGCAATGCAGACGTAGAATCCGATAGTTTCGATGCTTTTATAAATGATACGCTTGATGTCATTTCTGTTACACCTGGATTTAAAAACAATGCTACACCCAGTGATTACGATGATAGAGTTGAACATTTTAAGGAGAAATGCAATTCCTTTCGAAATATTCATTCCTTTTTTTCTGAGGCTACACAAGTGCTTTTTGAAATGTCAAATGAAACAGGAGGGGTTCTGAATGATGCTGCAGGATTGGACGATGATCTGTCGAGTTTCAATATGAACGAAATTATGGGCAACTTCACTGCTGAAAATATTGGCATCGATCCATCAGTTGCAGCCAGTGAATTTAATATCAGCAATAATGATATTAATGATGTAATGACTGAAGCGCGAGGGAATCTGTCAAGCGATCCGCTGTTGGCTGGTATCGATACTATGTCCGCAGATGCGAAATCATTGCTTCGAAATCAAACAGCTAATATTAACAATATGAATGTTGTAGGTCATTGGCTTCTTGCCATGGATAATGTTACGATTGAGTATTTTGAAAATGATGTTTGCATATCATTTATGGACTGTGCTCATTACGCAGTCAGTAAGTTATATGGTCTGTTAGACGCTGAAACTTTACCAAATACGGATAAAACCATAGACACCATATCGAACTTTGAAAATCTTTTCTTACATCTGACTTCAAATAGCTCTCACACGATCGTTGATATCCAAAATATGACAGAGTTGTTGCTGAGAGATCTACAGACCATGGAAGACCTCGATTTGTTTTGCTCTGAAGCTCCACGTGTCGTTCTTATGATGGCAAACCAGACTGTGTATGAAGGTAGTACCATAAATCTGGCATGCGGAATGACTGGGAACCCTTCACCTAAAGGTTCTAATTCATTCATTCTTAAAGATAAAAAATAAAGTTTTCGGAAATTTATACGTCAACAAAAAAAACTCATATAACATAAAATAATAAATAAGTGCATGTGATCAATTATTATAAAAAAATATAGTCTTGTATGGGAACAGTTTTATCAATGAACTATATCTATGTATATCTTTTCTCCATGATATTATTATCAAACCAACATGTAATTAAAACCATGATACATTGGAATGATATGGTGAATGGCGTTTAATTTATTTTCAACAATACAGTTTATACAGTACTACATTCGTTATTTATTTCACAGTATGGTGGTTCCGAGATGAGGAGTTTCTACCTGAACATACAGAACAAGTGCTCAATATTCATAATATATCAAGAAATGAGAGTCACAATTACTACTGTATAGCTGGAAATATTGTTGCCAACCTAACCTCAGACAAAGCGGAAATAACAGTGCTAGGTATGTATCCAGTCAGGTCAGTCGAATCATGTTTTCAAACGGAACAAACACGTGAAGCATGGGATTTTACGTCAGTGCTCGTAATACCTAGTATCATAAATAATACCATGCGTTTTAATTGGAATCGCCTGAATAATTAGTTTATCATTTTAGATAAGTGATCATTGTTTTAGTGCTTGTATTTTTATTCTTTTATCATAGACGAAGAACTCACGCTAGATGAATCAATGGAATCTGCAGCCATTCCAATGCCTTCATCAGAAACATTAACTACTAAGCAAACATCTGACGCCGTGAAAATCGCCACCACTAAAGGTAAAAACGAACTTTATAAGTATGGACGAAACATATTCGACTGATTTTAGCACCTATGAAGAGGCATACTAATAATTTGCAAGTAAAGTGGCACTAGAAAAGCATCGCCGTTTAGAAAACGTGCATTAATTTAATCATTATGGCATAGGACCCGATTGTAGCATATAAATTCATTATTTGTTCGTGTATTGCATCTTATCAATTCATGTGATCCTTGTTGACAAGTAACCATTTTGTGTTTTGCAGATTCAGATTCAACACTGGTTATGTCACTGAGTGTTTCATTAAGTTTGTTAGCAGCTACGACATTAGTTGCGGCTGTTGTTATTTGGCGATCAATCACAAGGTATGTAAGAGGTCTGCTTCAATCTCATGTACGCCTGGTTTTGACTAATTAATTATATATTTAGTATTGGTTTTGGCACATGTTATAAAGTAAACAATGCTGTTAGTAAACATATTCATTTATCATTTCTACATAATATTTCCCATTTCTCATTTGTTTCTTTTTATCCTTAAAACATTTTTCAGACGACGTGCACGAAAGGAGAACAGATGTGAGAGTCGAGCTAGTATGTCCAGTGCGATAACATCAAACATGGTGAGACCAGAGGTCCGAAACCCAGTTTTACAAATTAGTGATCTAGAGTAACAAAATGAATAACCTGATTTCGGATTTTAGATATGTGTAGTTGTAGCTTAGTCTAACGTAATCAGAAAAATGTTTGCTTTTAGAACTCTGATATAACTGTTGATAAAACATGTTCCATTTCGTAATCAGGACAATCAATGGTGTTTTTGTAATCATTTTTAAACTCGGAATAATTTTATATTCAGCTTTGGTGTTCGTGAATTACTGTTCTTGTTTTGTCTTTTACATTGTGTCGTTCATTTGTATTGCCTATCTGTCGTTGTAGTTTGATATTGTAACTAATTGATTTCCATATTATGTTTGTAAATACAATATTGCTTAATTATAGATCTGTGCAATTACATGCATTTCTTGTGTTCGGTGTAGGGGTTTTATTTTATTAGTAAGTCATATTTGTGTGTGTATGTTGTCAAGTATATTTAAAGCTTCCCTGAGAGACCAGAACATAAATCCTACATGATGACATAGACTACAGTACTATTGAATGTTTGAAAGTTATCAAATGTATTCAGTGCTTATCTGAATGACCAAAATATAAATACATCTATAATTATAGTACTGTTGGATGTTTGCCTACAGATTGGTTTAAATTTCAAGTTGATGTTGTAACTTGTTGCTGTATGTCCATTGAAATACTTGAATATGCGCTATTTCTGTGATTAATAAATATGTAGGTAGCCTTTTTTAATACATTCAGTAATTTTAATGTATTCAAATATGGTTGGACAATAATTCTTATTTTTACTACTACGTTTTCTTTGTTTTCAACATACCACATGCTTGTATTGAAATACTTTAACATTATACTTTATCTTTTTAGCGTATCACTTGTTTGTTTTTCTTTCATGAACTTACATACATAATTATATAAGTTTCAACACAAAAATGCAAAGGTAGTTACTATTGTTAATAACATACAACATGGACTATGTTTATACCATTGTACATTGTACTAAAATACGTGATGACCATTGTATAACAAACTCCAATATTTGAGAGCAGACTTACTTATGGTACAAAGTAACAGTATGAAGCTCACCAACAGTCCCTCTACCACCCAGGAATTCTTTTTACACACTGAAAACACTGTCAAATATTATGTTTATAACATGTTTTATGACAACAAAATATTTATTTCATATAAAAACTACTATTCAATAATTGACGATTCAGTCTTTCCGCGGCCGGTGAAACAGCTGACTTCTTAAGGTAAAGGTTGCCGGTAGCCTGTGCATAGTCAGACGTGGCACATCAGCATACATAACAAGTAACAACAGGAGTGATTAGTAAAGTATGTATACACAAAAACTATCCATGTAGTTTTAAAGTAGATGATCCTGATTAAATGTACGTTATATATACAGATAAATACGCTAATAACTTAGCTAGTGAAGCATGTTGAAAACAGTTTATACGTTAGATATAAATATCTATAAAAACAACTCACTCATGCATGTATTTGTGTATTTGTTGTATAATAAAACATTCTGTGATTTTGATCGAAGCTTTCAAAGAACAATATGTATTGTTGGGTCTTCTGTTTTCAAGTATAAAGTTGTATCAAGGTCAGATTGATCAACACGTTGTTTACATCGATATATGTAATATACTCTACATATGGTTCCTACAGAAACACTGTCAACTCGTAAAAAAATGGTCACACTAGTATTAATATACAAGTATGAACTTTGAGGCCTTATTTAGAAAAGTATTTGTTCTGTAGTATACCAATTAATGATTACTAATTAATTTGACATTATGCGCCGATGATCATTTACAGAGGGTAGACTGTAGTTGTACTTATTTGTACATCATTCTCTATTCGTACTACGATACAATCATGAATGTACGTGTATTGATGCTCAAAATGAGATCATGGTTAGGCCTATATTAGAATAATTAAACACATAAGTTTATAAAATTAAACATTTAATTGTCGTTTTATATCAACATACCTTTGGTATTTATGGCGTTTCCAGTTCATCATAAAATAATCAACTTAAGGTGAGTTTTGATGATTTTAAACTAAATATGGGACCTTGAATTTACTTAACCGAAACATTCAAGTTGAATTTATATATATAAATGTTTTCTCTACAACCCGTATGTTGCACACAAGTTACTAAAGTTCTAAACCATTGGAGCAAAACATAACGAGAGTCTGGGTGTAACCATCTAGATGTTCTCATCCGTGTTATATCTCTATCAATTACCCAGTGAACCATTAAACCATGCAAATATTACATCTACCACAGGGATATGTTAGAATAAGTCACAAATTGTTATATGACTTAACAACGACCTAACTCAGTTTTGTCATCACAGTTCTTGTCCCTGTGGAATTAATTTGTACGTCAAAAGAAATAAAATTCATCAACAGACTTTGCTAAAATTGTTCGCAAAGTGATCGAGACGTATGATTTACATAGTTTGAACAGTGCAAGCAAAATATGTAAATATTTCGAAAATATATAAATAATATTGTGGGTGTTTATTTAAAATCGTCTACAAATAGAGGAACAAGATGGATCCTTTATTTTGTTATCATGTTGTCTTGATGATTTTATCAACAATAACATTTATATTTCTGTGGATTGGATTTTCGACTCCTGGCTGGTTGGCTGTAACTTTCCAGGAGACCGAGGCAGCTTCAGAGTATACTGTGTCGTCCCTGAATCGGTAAGTGTTGTGTCTGTCATAGAACGTTAAACTATTGTTTTTGTTATAGTACAACAGGGTTTTATGTCTGGCAGCGATAGTTTAATAACAATAATTAAATGTTCATATCATTATTTTGCGACAGTTAGCATTGGTCTTTTAATAAATGAAACAGTGTGTATTGTGAAAATCGGGATATGTAAAATTTTAAGAGCCCCAGTCGTGCCTCTCATTGAATAGATTTAAAATACTGTTAAATATATTAACAACAGTCTCAAAGACAAAGAACGAGTGTTTATTCGGATAGAAAATCGTATTTTAACCGAGAATTCACCAAGTAATCTTGATCTAAGGATGTTTCGATTTTGACCGATTCTGGTCAATGACGGTATCAATGTAGACTACTTGTTTTTCTATATATTTCAAACAACAGAGTAGGGCACGACGAATCCAGATTACTTCGGTTCTGATCCAGTCGAATCCAAATGGTGATTCTCGAATACTTCGGATCGGTTCCTATTGCAACATTAGTATTTGGTGTTGGTTGAATGATTGTATTTCATCTCTTCGCTTTATGACAACACTATAACAAATTCAACTGTACAAACTTCTTGATATTAAAACTTAGAATATTTTTTTTGTTAATTAGAATAAATAAGCAAAATACTAAATATGTTAAAAGATAACTTTAACCCTTATTCACATTAATATTAAATGAATCACAGTTGAAACAATAAATACCTTAAGTGTTATGAGTTGTAAATGATAAATAAATTACAACAATCAGATAAAATAATAGTACACAACAGAAGACTGTATTGTGTGAGTAGTAATTTATGTATCGTCTGTTACAAGATAAACAACTGGTAGTATGCTGTAGCACAAAGTGTAAATCTATAATACATCAATTAGTTTCCAGCTCTTAAAAATAAAATGGAAGTTTGTAGTTTATATGTTTAAGTGTAAGGATACAAATACAAAAAATAGTACTGCATAATAAACACATATTTTTATCAGAGACTGATATAACTTTGACATCCTTAATCATCTTTGATGAGCTGAGGTAGTTCAAGGAGCTTCACATTTGGCCTTATCTGTGGTGTGCTAGAGTTTAACAGTAGTCAGCTTCTGCAATTAGGTTCCAGAAAGATTATTTGGTGTAATATTATTTAACATATTTAACAATCTTCGTTTCAATTTTAAGATTAATCAATGACAGACATTTAAAATTACCAGTTGCTTCTTAAGAAATATGTAGATTCAACATCAAAATAATATTATAACAATCATTATCAATTTGTGAACAATCAAACAGCATTTGGTTTTATACAAAGCGAGACAGTACAGTTGATTTCTGTTAATACTGATAACGAAAACTATATGAGAGTTTAACCTATCAAATTTTCGAGTAAAACCCAAAATATAACCTCACTGTCGATTGCAATCTCAGCGGAATATCAACTTTTGCTGACTTTTCAGAGAAATCGTAAAACAACTGTCAATAGTGAAAACAGACGACAAGGAATGGATGACTGTGTCCCTGATAATGACAATAAGAGCGATCCATGTGCAGACGAAAACAAAACCCTTCTATGAAACGAGCGAAAGTCGGTAAAATGGGTAAAAGCATATTTCAACCACGAGTTAGCTTGTATCCCAACCGGAATTGAAATTACAAAATGTGGATCCGTACCCGCGAATCTAAAGATGGATTCGAATATTTCCGACATTTCGGCTTACGGTTGTGCACAGTCCTATTGGAATGGAGACTTAAACCCTAAAATATCAACCTTGTTCTGTTATGATGCCGATATATACGTGAAATATGTATGTACTAAGATTAGATATTACAATCTTATCAATGCTAAATTGACATATTTTCCAGGTCCTTGTTCTATGATGTGTTGTGTCCACAAGAGTTAGAGACTTGTAAGACATGCCGCGCTGGAGATGATTCTAAAGAGTGTGTGGCAGAGATGGCTTATCCCAGTAAGATTTAAATTCTAGTCATTAGAAAGTATATACGCTCGTTGATTTTACTCTAATCTACTAAAACTGAAAATGATATTTCGAGGGTTCAGCGCAACAGTGTCGTAACTCATATTGAAATAAGACCAAGTAACGACAGTGTTGTGCTGAGCCCTTTATTTCAGTTACTGCTTTGTATACTGTGCAACCTCTTCAAAGCAACGACCTTTGGGAGTAGCAAAAGTATGTTGTTGTTCAGAAGTCGTTGCGCTAGAGAGGTTAAATTGATAGTTGAAACGTACAGTAGGAAAAACCATGCTGTTGTTGAAAGAAGGTTGTTGCCCAAGAGAGGGCCACCGCTCTAGGGATGTTACATTGTACTAGCATTATATGTTATCTGTATGCAGAGTACAGCGGTCATTATAACTGGATAGAAAATCTGACGGCAGACACGGAGGAATGGGTCGCTTGGAGAATCATCATGGTGATTGTTGTACTCCTCTGTACCCTGGGTTTTATTCTTGTCCTGTGTCTCGTCTGCTGCATCTTCAAAACCTGGGTCTACCGAACTGTTGCTACTACAGCGTTTATTGGCTGGCTTCTCGCAGGTTAGTATCGATTTATTTAGTTAATATCGGTCTACAACATAAATACATATTAGAGAAGTTAGAACTGTATGTATTTCATAAGGAACACTCCTTGTCATTCACAAGCTTATTTATGCTAAACTTCATTATGACCCTGTGGAGTATCAGGATGGATACAATATTATAAGAACTTCTCAGTATAATCTCCTTTTATTTACGTTTCGGCTATTGCCTTTATCAAAAACGAATATCCGTTTTTGATAAAGGCAATAGCCGAAACGTAAATTAAGTATATTACGCAGCTCGATTTAAATAATGTCGTAGAAATATAATGAATGATTGAACAACTTTTATTGTACTTATAATCTCAGGCATACTGGTATGGGTACCTGTTGGTATGGTATCACACATGCACCTAGATATAGATGACGACATAGAAGCTGACCATAAGTTACCACTTCTAGCATCCCACGATGCGAGTCTTCACGTACCTTACTCCGTGGTTCTATGTGCCATTGGTGGCTTCCTGGCCCTTGTTGTGGCGCTTATGCTTCTGTGGCTTACAGGTAGGTGGGGATACTTCCTCGTGTCTATTTGTACAACAATTATTTATACAACTTTACTAAATAATTTGAAGTAATGCTTTTCAGAACTTAGCTGTGTTCCGCTAAATTGAAAAATTAGTAAAAAAATAAAGTTTCGAGCTCGAGGACAAATTATCAAAGCATATTGATATTGATTTCTACTACTTGAGACAAAAACATCATTACTCTCAGTAGATTACTTCATTGTGTACGGAATGGTTCACCGTACTTTGTTTGTTACCAAGGTAATCAACAATGACTTGCTTAATCATGCGTTATTTCCGGACGTTGTTGCTTCTAATACTTCAGGTGTATGTGGAAGTCCTACCGACCGGTCCAGTAGCCGTTCTGACACCGAAGTGTTCTCGGACACCAAGATGAGAACAGTATTTGCCCCGGCTCACCAATATGTGTACGGACCCCAACCATACTATCCGACCGAACGTCCAGTCTACTATCGGTATGTTAGTTTTATGCATAAACTCTCTAAGAACAATACTCGTAATTCTCAGTTTCAGCATTTAGATTTAGCACTTCAATATCAACTTTTAGCTTGTGTGGATATTTTTGTACGTGAATTGCTGTATGTAATATTTTCGGCCCATATCCTTTGGTTACAGTTTTTATTATCATTATTTTGAGTGACGAGTCCAACACTCAGATAGACATGGGTACTACAATTACTAATACATGTACATAGTAGATTCACACCCAGACTTGAAGAAATTGGACCTGTAATACTATTAATATATTCGTTAACAGTAAGTATATCACTGGCCAGGAAAAATAAAATCCACATTTGCATCATATACCCAAACATTCGGACTCCTAATTTTGAATCTTTGAGAGCAGGGTTTTTATAGATGACTATTTGAGTGTTGTTAATGATTTCGATTGATCAGAACCTTTCATATGTGTTCTAAAAATTTCTCTGTTGTGTTAGGTAGCTATTGTAATATTATCTGTATATTTGTAGAATGTGGTACTTTTATTCCATATAGTTTATAAACCTATTCACTAATGGTTGGTGCAATGTACCCCTTCACAAATTTGATTAAACATTCAGTATACAATACACCATGTTCGTGTTAAGGAATGGTGAGATTTTAAGGATTGTTAAGTTCAGTTCAGTTTATTTACAGATGACCTGTATTATTTAAATATTTCAGTGAGGAACCGACTGTACTCTCAGCGGCCCCAGTAGATAACGTTGTGCCAGTTGATGAATACCCATATTACAAAGGGACTCCCAGCAACTATGGGCCCAACCCTTGGTACGACAACAGGGTGTACTAGTGTTACATACACTTGATAAAAACAGCACATGTATAAATATATGCATTATATAATCTATATATATATCAATACAATACATAAAGTACATACTTATGAACAGTAGCCTCTTTGTGTAAGTAGGTCACCCACAGGCGGCGCATCGTTCTGTTTATACCGGAAATATGATATACCGCGGATATATGGGTACCGCGGAAATACGAGGCGCGAGTATATATCAATACAATACATAAAGTACATAATTATGAACAGTTGTTGAAATTTGATTTACCTGCAAACTGATTTATGAATATTTAAAAAAATCATATAATGAACTTTCAAAAGTTACCATTTATAAAATCGCGCAGTTTAACTATGATGATGATGATGACGACGAAATGTTGAAAATTGAAGTATTTCTCTTATACAAATTGTTAATTATCCAGATCTTTCAACAAAGGGAATTAAATCCAGAATATTACATTGAGAAGTGTTTGTAGTGATTATTTCCCTTTCATTATAAACTAGAGATATTGATACTAATCGTATTATATTTTCGTTTGTTTGCTTTGAGCTGTTATGTTTCGTGGTCAGTTAACCAGCACATGGTTCAATTAGTGACCCGTTCTTCGTCAATACATAAAGAGTGGATACATACTGGCTATTTGTATCATCAAATTATACTTTATGGCTGGGCTTCGAATCCGAGACCCTTACATCAGCGGTCTTAGAAGTTTTATAATGTGCTCACCAAGTGTTTTTGACAGCCAAGTCGTGATGCGCGCTGAGCGAGTGACCACTATGGATAGCTGAACTATCGTGCAGTTTTGAAAAATAATAAGATATACCGTGACAGGTATACATATTTTTAGGAGTTGATCGGTGATTCGGTGGTAACGTGCTGGAATACTAATAGAAAAGTCGTGGTATCGAATCTCCGCTTCGCTTTCAGATATATCAAGGACGCTTAATTTTACAGTGTCACCATCACAACTTTCAGATATTCAAAAGTGACCATTTATAAAATCGCGCAGTTTAACTATGATGATGATGATGACGACGAAATGTTGAAAATTGAAGTATTTCTCTTATACAAAATTGTTAATTATCCAGATCTTTCAACAAAGGGAATTAAATCCAGAATATTACATTGAGAAGTGTTTGTAGTGATTATTTCCCTTTCATTATAAACTAGAGATATTGATACTAATCGTATTATATTTTCGTTTGTTTGCTTTGAGCTGTTATGTTTCGTGGTCAGTTAACCAGCACATGGTTCAATTAGTGACCCGTTCTTCGTCAATACATAAAGAGTGGATACATACTGGCTATTTGTATCATCAAATTATACTTTATGGCTGGGCTTTGAATCCGAGACCCTTACATCAGCGGTCTTAGAAGTTTTATAATGTGCTCACCAAGTGTTTTTGACAGCCAAGTCGTGATGCGCGCTGAGCGAGTGACCGCTATGGATAGCTGAACTATCGTGCAGTTTTGAAAAATAATAAGATATACCGTGACAGGTATACATATTTTTAGGAGTTGATCGGTGATTCTGTAATAACGTGCTGGAATACTAATAGAAATGTCGTGGTATCGAATCTCGGCTTCGCTTTCAGATATATCAGGGACGCTTAATTTTACAGTGTCACCATCACAACTTTCAGATATTTCAGGGACGCTTTTACAGTGTCACCGTTACAACTTTCAGATATATCAGGGACGCTTTTACAGTGTCACCATCACAACTTTCAGATATTTCAGGGACGCTTTTACAGTGTCACCATCACAATTTTCAGATATTTCAGGGACGCTTTTACAGTGTCACCATCACAACTTTCAGATATTTCAGGGACGCTTTTACAGTGTCACCATCACAATTTTCAGATATTTCAGGGACGCTTTTACAGTGTCACCATCACAACTTTCAGATATTTCAGGGACGCTTTTACAGTGTCACCATCACAACTTTCAGATATTTCAGGGACGCTTTTACAGTGTCACCATCACAACTTTCAGATATTTCAGGGACGCTTTTACAGTGTCACCATCACAACTTTCAGATATTTCAGGGACGCGTTTATAGTGTCACCATCACAACTTTCAGATATTTCAGGGACGCTTTTACAGTGTCACCATCACAACTACCGAACCATGTATCGAGTTTAGAAAATCACAGGTAAGATGTTTAGTGTGTATCGGTGCTTATCACCGGGCACGATAAAGAACCAGGAAAATCATTCGTAATAAAAATTAATAGAGTTCTAAATGCCCAGTACTTCTGTATCTTCCCTCCCTACTCTATTTTCTGACTGAACTGACCTAACAGATAAATGATAAACACATTCATGATATTGTTTTATTACACGGTCATCACAATATATAATTTATTAAAGCATGTCTGTGACAATACGTTTTAGATCCGTGTGTTTCATGAAAAACGAGCAATATTGCATTGAATAAATGTGATGTTTTTTGTGAATACTATACAGTGTACTTAATACCATATAGAAGATGAACTGAATTGTATCAAATCAAACATGACATTGGATTGTCTATAAAGTAATGAACACTACAATTACATGACTGCACGAAATAACACCAATGATTGTATGTTTAACTATTATATAACATATTACTCAATAATTTCCAAAATTATTGAATAAATTTCTTAGTCATATAAAATATTTGTATTGGGTATGGTAATTGAATACTTTCACTGTTTTAATTCTTCAAATTAATGTATAATGCAGACACGTTAAACTTTATTTTTCCATAACTGAAAATGCCTATACCATGGGGTATCTTATCAGTAGGTTAACACATCCAATCGTGAACAAAATGTCTAAAAACTGCATACCCAGGGGCATAAAAGATAATTTGCCGACTTGCGCTTTGCAACTCTGTATCTTCTTGAGCACTTTAGCCACAAGAATAACATTGGGTACAAACACACCAAATACTGAACCCCAATTATATGTGAATGCGTCCACACATGCAGCAGACTTGTAAGCCCAAAAACTAAAGTAAAAATGTGTGTTCAAAGGCAAAACAATCTACAACTAAAATATGTTGAACGATGGTGCACACACCTGTATTATCTGTTAACCATTTAACCCTTTATATATGTAGATAATGCCAGAAATTGTCCGAGTCAAATAAATAAATAATGAAAATTCATTAACATTCCAAAGGCATGATACACACACACACACATACATACTTACATATACATACACACATATAACACATATACATATATCTTAGTACTCTATACACAGCACACAGTTCTCTCCATGAGGATCGTTACACAGCACACAGTTCTCTCCATGAGGATCGAACACTCTCCTCTGACATCCAAACACCATGGGAAACCCCATTTAATCGACTTCATAGCCCGTAAAATATGCTTAGCTGAAGCATCACTGTAAACAATCTTAAAGCAAACCCCTGTGGAATGGAGACACCTAACTACTGCATACTAGAATGAGACAATTTGATTATAATAAATCCAGTTATTGGCTTGTAATGCACCAATGCTTAGATATCTAATCATAATCTGTGAAACAGGACTGATCACAATATTCATACTAGAATTAACCTGACCAATAAAACTCGCTAATGTCCAGACCTGAACCCATGATTTATGTTTAATCTGACTTACATTTAATAAGGCATTATCTGTCCCGACCTGAGTGGTAAAATAACATGTAGTAAATTTCTTCTTGTTAAGGTAAGCACCTAGCCATTCAAGTTCTTGCACAGGAACCTAAATTGTTTATCAATTTCAGGGATAAGTCAGAATGAATCCAACAAATCTTGTTCGATTTCGTTATATACATACTCTTATTATTACAGGAACATGCAATCCCAAAACATAAATCTAAAAACAAGCGTTGTTTTTTTAACAGTTTATACTTATGGATACTGATGACTGATTAACCACCATGAGTAGAAGTAAACATTTTAGTTGTATCTAAATAAATTGACTTTCTTATTCCAAATTTCTGGTAATCTATTTTACAATGGTGTCTTCCAGACCTGTTCGTAAACAAAATAGTTATCAGTAAATCTATCATTATCGAAATTGTCATTTCTAAAATAAGAATAATCTAAATACTCATCTCTAAAAGTCATCTGGATAATCTGTGTGTATTCCACTTGGAACTGGGACGTTCTCACTTCTTTACAGGTATATCAGGTTTACTGTCTCTGTTTAAATAATGTCGCATCTAAGGTGTTTCGTCTGTCCATAGGCGTAGGGGTTCAACCTCGTGTGTTTCCCAACTTCTGTATTCTCCCGCTATACATGTTTCCAGTTCCAATGACCACGTCTTGACACGACCATGAGCTTCTTTTTCTTACGGGCTCTACAATAAGCCTTCGATATACGAAACTCGTGTCATATTCGGTTTTCCGCAAACGCCCATTTAATGTCTTTCTTTTCCGTTTTTCTAATTCACCGCATGTGTCCATTATCAATGTTGTGTAAATCTAAGTCGTCCATGTGTGACACTATACTACATGACTGTGAACTAGTACATGTAATAACCGGTTTGTCAAATTTAAACGTCTTTACCAGTCAGTTACCCTAGGCTGAATGGATTTATACCTTGACTATAAACGCACGAAATTTTCTGAATTTCAACACTAGCGACACCTATCGGAGCTTTATGAACCACGGGAAATCAATTTCCGTCTAATTCGTAAACTCAAACGACAGAAATTATATAAATAAAGTTAATCACTTCTATATTGAATGGAAAACACATTTGGAACTTATTGTAATAAATGTTTGTTTTTAGTAATGAGATTATCTTATACAGAAAATGTCGTACTCAGAAAAATGAGACAAGTGCGCTTATCCAAATATGTATATAAGTCCTTGTCCAAAGACATTTTAAGTTAATATCCGAAATATGTCACTTATCTGACTTATGTCACTTACTATACATCAAATATAACACATTTAGTTCATTCAAATGACTGCATTCCAGCATCCAATAAATGATATTATTGTTTCTAGACGATGTTTGACGTTGATACAAACAAATATAAAGTTTTTACTTCACAATGTTGAGAAAAATATAAAAAAATATACTCCTACCATTTTGAACAGTTGATGTTACAACAAACCCTAAGTAGTAAATGTATCGGAAAGAGCACCTTGTCAGCCATATCTTTTCAGTAGTCACTAAAAAATACCCTGGATAGTGAAACACCCCAATAACTCTCAAATCACCCAAATACAACTCAATAATAATAAAATTCAACTTTATATTTGATGAAACTATATACATTTTGTATATATAAAAACAAATGCAGATTCTAAAAATATTTTACGCAAGATAAGATGTGAAATAAAATTGTTAAGTTTGAGATGTTATATGAATGCGTGCATACAGAAATTCAGTATCAACCATCAATTAATTTTTATATCAAATACTCATAAATACAAAATGAATGTAAACAAATAGACGAAGGATGTGTACTGAACGTTTAGAATGATTATTTGGTTGAAAGTAAAACATTGAAATAGGTATTTTGTGTGTAATGGGTTAAGAGTTATTGGGGTGTATTGAGTTTGGTGGTCACTGGTGTTTTTAGAGTTATTGTGGTGTATTGGGGTGTTTTAAGAGTTATTGGGGTGTATATGATAACTGAACAAAAATCAACGTTTTTGTAATCAGTATCATTTTATGTTCTTAAATCTTGATCACTAGTTTAGAAAAAAATGGAAAATTCTCAAAGATAAGGAAAATATGGTTACTATTGGTGAACTTTTGTTCATATTCACGAATATGGGGCATACAGTAATTAAGCCACAAATATCAAACTTATAAATCTTAATTCATATTTTTCTTGCATACAATAGGATTACGTTTGTTTTTAGATACATTATTTCATTCTATAAAAGTTTAATTTGATTATTATTGAGTTGTATTTGTGTGATTTAAGAGTTATTGGGGTGTATTTGGGTGTTTCAGCGTTATTGGGGTGTATTGGGGTGTTTCAATGGACCGAACTTTAGAATAAAAGATGCCCGTGGCTTTTTCTGGAGGCTACTATATAGGTCTGTTATAAATGAAGTAGCTGAACAGCCCCATTAAATTCTGTATCATTCATGTGCTTTTGTCAGTAACGATAGTTCTCAGCGCCATTGGCAGATTTTATATAACAGATAGGCCTATACGATTCCGGATATTACCAACTGTCTTAAAAGAATACGCAGTGATACGACAAAGACGTATACTAGGCCTTTACATGTATAGTAAATGCACAGGAGCCTGTTATTCAATCCAAAAAAAATTATACTCAATAAAGAATTACCTATAATTTTTTCTATACGTAGGTAATTTTTTATTAAGTATATTTTTTTTTGATTGAGTAACAGGCTCCTGTGGTATATGTCTGGACATAAAAGAACACCACCTAATATATTCCTAGCCGAATTGAAGTGACAGTAGCTAGATCATGAAACATAATGTGCAGCTATGCATATCTTATAATTGTGTTCTGCTCTCGTTATGACACATGCCAGCTAACATGTAGCAGTGTTGGGAATCCACGTGACCTAGTGACGTCATAATGTTATCGTTACAAGAGCGTTTTCTGTCAATTAAACTATAGGAAAACATCACGTTAGTGCATTATTTTTCGTTTTCTTCTAAAGCCACGTAACTATTGCAACTCCTTACATAAAGGGCTACCTCAGGTTCAGATTTATGTCAATGTAGGCCCTCTACTTTTTGCTTTTCTTGTCCAAACCGTTTGACAGTGTTATGAAAATGAACGTTATTTTCACAAGAAAATTTTAGAAAACGGTAGGGGGCCTTTAGGGACAAAATTCTAAACCGGAGGTAGCCCTTTATGTAAGGAGTTGCAACAGTTATGTGGCTTTAGAAGAAAACGTGACAATGTTTTATCAAAACAGCTAACTGAAATGCTGAATGATGTTATAACTAAGTGGCCATTTCTTCAACCAATTTTAAGAGGAGACCAACCGTGTACATTGTGGTCATTATCAAGACATAATCCCCGGTTATCTCCCGTATGTCTTAAAATTATGTCGCTGATTGTGCGCTTCGTTTCGAAGAACTTTATATGCATATTTAAAAAGTGCGATTGTGCAACTGAAAGTATTATTGTACACTTAATCAGTTTCTGCGAGAAAAATGTGTCAATACGAGAGCAAGTGTGGGATAAGCTCATTTGTGAATTCGGGTATAGGGCATATATGGAGTTTATTGTGCTGTCCCCTTTCAAACAATCCGAGCATTTGTTAAAGCTAGCTACTGTTATTGATGGAGATACCTTTAAATGGTTCCCGTTAACATCACTGTCAATAAAATTATTGTAATGATCGAAGTCAATGATACAGCAGGCACACATATCGTTCAGTTGTTTATACACGTGTTTATTATATCTATTGAAATACAAGTGTTTGTAATATGTATGGCATTATGGTATGCTGTGAAATGTATTAAACCTATACATATTGTGTGATTTGCATGTTAATATGTATATTGTATGTGACAGTTGTATATTATATACTTATGTGTTTCTTCGTTGGATAATTAATATCAGTTTCATGTATTATTTTACTCTTATCGGTAAGTGATAAGTACAGTACAATCTCTCCATAGTGGCCCTTTATAGAGCAACATCCTGTCTTAAGCGACATAATCATTAATCATTTCACTTCAGAAATGGCCATTTGCTTCAAGTTCTACTTTTACAGAGCAAAACCTCTGTACAATAGCTAGAATTTGTGCTTTCCGTGGGTTGTTGCTCTAGAGAGGTTGTACTGTATTATTAATTACATACATGTATTAGCAACTTCCATCCTTGATTATCTAGCTATTTTGTTTCGTTGTCTAGGTAACTTTCTGATGGTGGAAATTGCTATGTAGATATGAGTAAACATGAATTTATGTACGTGTGTAAGTTTGTGTGTACGGTTTGGATGTATATGTGGATGGGTGTAAATAATGCTTATGCATGAATGTGTTTAGATGTGTGTGCATGTATGCTTGCTTGTGTGGTTGTCTAATTATATTTAGACGTGAATCCTTGCGTAATTGTCTATTAAGATTATTATGCCATTCTATTTGTCATTTGTTTTCATATGCTTTATTGTGTTTCCTTGTATATTGTTGTATACTTGCATATAACTCTTCAGAAAATGGAGGAATAAAAGTAAAAGAGAAAAAGAGTAAGACGAGAAGAGAAAAGGAGAAACTGAAGACTGTAATTAGTATGACATTTATTAGAGCTATATGGTAGCTGCAAGGTCTTTGCAAATTCTATGCGATCTAAGCAATCATGCAACATATGTGTAAGACAGTAAAATCCGTTTAAAGAAATGAAAAGGTATCGTGATTTTTTGACTTAGAATACTGAAATAGACTTAAGATGACACAAGAATTTAATACAATATATTAACCATCATGTTGTTGCAATATTTGCAATCAACCTTACATGATTTAGTTACTTATTTATCAAATCTTTCGCTCATGATCTGTGTATATAGCTTCTATATCTATATTTCGTTTTTCAAATTATGTTAATTATGATTTTCATCCAATACAGGCAGAAGGAAGAAACAAGTTAAGGCTGATGATCGCTCAATTGTGGCCCAAAGAGGAATCAGTGAAAAGGCTAACACATACTAGCAGGACAAAAGGCAAACTTGTAAATAATAATACTTCATCAATCTATATATTACCAAGGACTTAAATACATACATATAAGTCCTTGATGTTATTAAGCAAAAGTTAACACGTGCGTCATAAAAAGTGCCATTGAAGTGAGAAGTATGACCGTATAAGATTAAATTTGTTAAGATATGTTGTTAGATATGTCGTAGGTATTCGTAATTGATATATACAGTATATGTACATGTATGTATACTACAGGCACATAAGCCTTTATTAAACCTGAGATGCTATAGTAATTAATATAGCATCCCTGATTAAACCAACAGGTATTTTCCAAAATCATGTCTACTTGTTTAACTAGCCACATATTTCTATCTGTTTCTTACTGTTAACTGATAGGGGACAAGCACGATGCATGGATAGTACATAATGGTAATTAAGGCCTAAGATGAGTATATAGTATATATACATGTATATAATAAACGTATTTTTGGTCCGTGTTGCCATTTTAGGCCTTAAGAACCATTATATACTATCCCTGCAACATGCTAGCTCCCTGTGACCGTAATAATTATCTACACAATTGTACTACATTAAAACAACTTAGATAAATGAATATGATCTTATTCCATGGGCAATCAACACTTACTTTTGTAATACAATTACCAAATAATTATCATACATACTTCACCGTCATGTTTTGCATGCGGGTCTCATAGCAACTATCTATCAACAACAGAGCTAGCGAAGTATGTGTAAAATATTTTATACATAAAACATAAACGTTTGCTGATATCTTTTAAATATATGAATTCAATTGGTTTAATCCTGGTATATTCTGGCTTACATCCGATTTATAAGTACAACGTATATATTTATATATACATGTATACATTTTGTATTGCGCACAATAATGTAAACGCTCAGTTGATTCATGAGATGTCGTTTAAATTAATGTTAATTTGCTTTAACAAGAAAAATGAAAAATGTTTTGGATAAATTCTCGTATTTTGTGCTTTTTTCGTAGACAAATGTTGTCCATCTTAATATGTGTGCTTTTACAGGCTTCGACTCATGTGTGTAAGTTATTTAATATTACAATTATAGTAAGTCATTGATTTAATAACATTATGAATACTTTTGTTAAGACAATTTTGAACGATACGACCGTCCAATGTCCGTACACTAGCTATCTTACAGATTATTTCATTTTAGTTTCACAGTTTATTTTATTTGGATACAACTAAATTAACGTACATGTATTATTAAGATTTACAGGTATTTCATCTATCATTCCAAACAGTTGGAATAAACTTTTACTGTCAGTTTTCATAGATAGATAGCAGGTGCTATTGGTCCGGAGTTCATTTTCATGGACGTTAATGCCCGTGTTCATAGGGCCACTTACACCAGTCAGTACCTTGAAAGGGAAACTATTGCTCGAATGGGCTCGATCTCCTGACCTAAATCCAATCGAACGCGTATGGGATATGCTGCAGAGAGCGTTGTCCCAGAATACATATTTTCATATCAAGTTGAGATAAATATATCATTTCCCCTGCTCTGGTTTCAAAATGATATCGCACAAATATTACTCCGTTGACCATCTACCAAATTCCTTGAAATAATTTCGGTTTGAAAATGCATGACTGGTACAGGGTGGGGCTAGTTTTCCATATATCGCAATATGGAGAATTCAAAATTGCTGACCCGATTCCAAAATGAATATCACAGTAATAGCCTCTATCAATAAGCATTAAACTGGAACACAACCTGTAAACATTGTCAAGGTGAGCGATACATGGCCATCATGGCCCTCTTGTTTACATTTCATTATATAAAGGTACATGTATCTTTCTAAGATGAAGGTCTTTTTAATATATATATATAATCATTATGTGTGATTAAGAACACTACTAGAAGAGAAATCGACATGTCTTTGTCTCAGTAAAGATATGAACGGCTTAACATCATATCTATGGAAAACAAAAATACACCATGAAACACATGTTCCTCTGAAGGCCTTTTACTTTTGAGGTATACTGCTTTCTTGCAGTTGCTTCTTTTCTATTTAGATGGTTGGTCTTTCCCTAACATGTATGGCGATTGGCACTCGTGGGAACCATGTACTCAGTCGTGTGGCGGCGGTGTGCGCCAGCGAGTTAAATATTCATGCAATGGAAAATATACAAAATATGATCACGAAGCATGTAATGAATTTTGCTATAATGGAGGAACGTTCATAAATGGACATTGTACTTGTAAACCCTGGAGAAGGTGTTGCTCAAGTAATATTTTACATTTACATGTTTATATCTAGCACTTTTTATATTTAATGAAGGACAATTTCTTTCGCGATATTTTGGATCCCTAGCGATAATGCTTTCAGTTGGTCTTTATACCCTAATTTGTTACGAGGTAGAATATTCGTTGTTTAAAGGGAAGTAAATTATAAAAGCATTTTTTTATAGATTTTGTAGAATGTCGTCATATTTACATCGCACATTGTAAAAGTGGTAAGCAGTCGTGTGATGGAAGTCCTGATAACATCCGATGTACCGACTGTCATCTGCCTTATACACCGGCTGGTTATGGTAAAGGTTGCAGTAAGTATAAAGCAACATGTTCATGACAAGATACCCAATCGTTCCAACACAAACTACATGTATAGTCCAATCAGTCGTAATATGCTTAAAATTTTATTTACAACCTTCTTGAAATTTAATTAGATCTCCGAGCCAAGTACTGTGCCTAGAAAATCACAGGAGAGGGGCAATGTGTGTATCGGTGCTTTTATTTATATCGGGCACGATAAAGAACCAGAAAAAAACTATTCGGAAAGAGTAGGGATATAAATGACCGGTTGACCTGTATCTATCTCTCATCTCTCTGGGGCGGGTTTGAAATGACACTAGCTGTCGAATAGGACGTTAAACAAAAGACGAAAAGAGAGTTAGATCTTTTAAGGTATCATTCATTCATAAAATCTAAATCTGGATATCAATCGAAATGAAAGAAATGATATATCTTAATACCCTTCGTGTTGAAGTTTCGTGTATTTGCATAAAATTTATTTTATAGGACGATTGTCTTGTAGTGAAAATAATGGAGCTTGTGAACATACGTGTCTGACAGTTAGAGGATCTCAAACATGCAATTGTAAATCTGGATATAAATTGTCCTCAGATGAATTCTCTTGTTTAGGTATTGAATAAGCTTAGATTATATGTAACACAACTAATGTACGTCACATTTTTACATAAAAACAGATTACTTATCAAACGGTTTCTGAAATTCCAGTGATAAAATTATGCAATTTTATTATCCATTTTCATTTTATTAATAGAGCACGAATTTATTAAATACGGCTTCACAAGTTTTCCTCAAAACTTATTTATACGATATAATCAAATTCTTACTAGTATCTAAATTTATTTTGTAATTAGAGTACATCAGAGTACATTAATCTACTGTGAAGTAAAATTCGGTTAGAACCGGCATATTTTCTTTATATGTTTTTCTAGTATATTATGTGAAATAGAATTACCGGTTACTTCTTCTAAATGAAGACCTGTCCAAAATTTTAGATATAAACGAATGTTCGACTGGTGCAGCAAAATGTAGTCAGACTTGTCAAAATACAATGGGCTCGTTTACATGCTCGTGTCGCCATGGTTACCAGCTTGACAGTGACGGATATACTTGTTCGGGTAGGTTGTTGCCAATTTGGATTACTTGTATTAAAATAAACTACCTACATTGTATATAAGTTTGTATTGTGTTGGAGAGTGTATGCATTTTTTCAGTCGTATAAAGGACATATCTGACAGTTTCCAGTTTTTTTGCACATAGACATAATTATAGGCAGAACGAAAACGTATAGACAGATTTTTAAACTTAGCATAATCACAGCATATGATTATAGAAACATTTTAAGCGGAACAATGGCGGTCGCGGTGCTCGTTTTTGAGTTATCTGCCCTTGAATGGGATTTTTTTGGCTTATTTTAGATCATTTCAGGGACAGATCACTCAAACATAAATCATAAATACCATATTCTTACTTTTGGTTCATATTTTTCATTTTATTCTTGGTCAAACTACAAAATTTCATGCAGTTCTATTAAACATTTTTATTATCTTTTTTTTCAGTTGAAGTTAAGAGGCTGAAAATTCGTCAAAATTAGGCCATTTTTTAAGGAAACTGTCATTGGTCTAGGCAAAGAAGAAGAAAAAATAAATAAACCACTCTTGACCAATTTTTGAAATTTTGCACAATGACATGAAAAGAAGTCGGCTACATAAAAAGGAAAATAAATAAGGCATTGTTTTCCTTCATTGTGAATGATCTGCCAATTGAGATGACCTAAAATAAGCCAAAAAATCACATTCAAGGACAAATAACTCAAAAACGAACGAGCACCGTTCATTGTTCAAATCGTATTCTATCCTTTCTATCAGTTAATCCTATTAATATACCGATTACATTCCAAATCGCCCGACATTAATCTCATCTATCTATCTTACATCATTTCATTAATTTCACCTCCAGTCCATTTTGCTAACATTCTAATCTGCCCGATTTTAAACATTTCTATCTATCTAAAAATTGTTCATTAATTTCATCTCAAGTCCATTTAATGGTATCATTTTCCAATCATATTTGCTGTTTTCGAATGCTATTATTTCAAATAAGGGTATTAAATAAAACATATTTATAAAATAATTATGAATGACCTTTTACTTCCTGAAACTCATACAATGGTTTAATTTCACCTTCTGTACGGCTTAGTCTAGTAGAAGAAGTATTTGAACAGTATCAGGACAGATATGAAGATGAAGTCATGGCTTTAATAGATCAACAAAACTTTACCGAAGAAGAGGTCGAGATAGAATATTTAACTTATTGAAAAATACATATATCGTAAAGGGCTAACTAATGTTTTCACGGAAAATGTCCTTTGGATCAATGCTCTCATAAATACTCCAGTTTTTCATTCTATCAAAAAGACGACCCACCGTGTTATACAAACGGAGGACCTTGACAGTGAGGAAGTGTGGAAATATGCTATCAATAAAAGAAAATTTCTCTTTGTAGCAGTGATTGACGGGTATAACCACCGGAACTATGTAGTAAATAACATTGACACTTTTAAAAATGGTTAAACAGTGTATTTTGTATTTTTGCAATTATATAATGTAGCAATAAATTGAAAAAAAAAATTATGTCTTGTTTTACATAAATATTAATACAATTAAAAAACAGAACATTCAAACAAATACTCGCATTCTATGAAACAAAAACCGTTGATGGATGTTAGTAATTAACTGGTAGACATCTTTTGCAAAATCAAGAAGAATTAGGTCATTTTCTTTGCGAATTGCTGTTGTTAATTGGCAATGGGTGTGAAATATGTGTCACTCATGATGAGAAAAATGAGCAGTTACTCTTTGTTACTCTCTAACATGAGCAATTACTGTTTTTTACTCGTTTCAAATAAACATTTGCTTTTTCGTTTATCTATAGAGTGAAGGGTGTCCCTTTCAAAATGTTTACGCATTTTACTTAGATAAGTATGCCCTGGAACACTCTCAGCACATAGAAGCAACACCTCTAGAAGACATTTAGTCAAACATGACCGGTTAAGCGACGAATAGCCAGTCCAATGACTGACCGATCAAAATGACCGACATCACCATTAGCCAATCAAATGGCCAGTTTGACCCAAACTAGTAATAGACTATTACCATGTACTCGCAATTAAAACTAGAATAAACTCATACCCATGACTAAAAGTTGTCTAGATAATGCAAATGTTTACAACGGTTCTCATTTAACATTAAATCGAATGTATAGAAGATAAGATATTTATCTATGTTTTGTCATCATGCATTTATGTACTTTGTATTTGATGTAAAGCATGTAGAATGCATTAAAATTTAGTAGTTTGTTACATAAATTGTAGTTTGTAGCTTTTTATAGTAGTGAAAAGAAAGCACACAGTGTAACACAGCACTAAAACAAACAGTGAATGAAGTAAACACATCCATACAGAAGAGCAAGGGGTACAACGAATAGAAACTGCCTATGTACTCATTGGTGTCGAAATTCGTTTACTAATACTGGAAATAGTTTATCTTGGTTTAGGCAGATTAAAATTTCTACAAACCGAAAACTCATACCTGCCTTCAGTAATCATAGATTTTCAACATAAGTATTTGATCTTGATAGCTCAATTGCAAATACTCGATCTATTGTGTACTTCAAGGGCATGAAAGTTTTTATGGAAACTAGGGATCATCAAAGTACACTGATACAAAGAACATTGTGCCTGTACTTGATGGAACATTCAATTGATTATGAAATTGATGTTATGACACTAGTTTATATACCGTACCAAATATCTCCCACGCAATTATACTTCATTAAAACAAGTTCGTTAAATGGAAATTATCTTGTTCTTTGAGCACTCGATCAACACTTACAAATACAAAATAATTATCATACATACATCCTCATCCTTTGCATGAGGGTCACATAACAACTATCTACAGCAGAGCTAGCGACAGTATGATAAAAATAATATAAACGTTTGCTGATATATTTTAAATAATTGTAAATTAAGTTGGTTTTATTCTGATATATTTATTTTTCCGGGTTGTACGAGTCCATCCGATTTATAATACAGGTTTGACGTAATCTTTGCCGTATTCAAAGCAGGTTAGATAACAGAATTGATATTCCCGATAGACTTATAAGTATATATATGTTGCACAATGAAGTAAAAGCTCAGTTGATTCGTGAGATGTCGTTTAATGTTAATTTGTTTTACCAAGAAAAATGAAAAAATATTTTGGATAAATAATCGTGTTTTGTGCCTTTTTAGTAGACAAATGTTGTTGTCCATCTTATTCGTGCTTTTACAGGCTTCGACACACGTGTGTAAGTTATTAAATATTACATTGTAAGTCTTTTGATTTAATAACATCATGAATACTTTTGCTAAGACAATTGAAATGTGGCATGAAGCAAAACAATACATTTTGAAATAAACGGCCGTCCATACACTATCTCACATATTCAGTTATAATTTTAGTTATACAGTTATTTTATTTGGATACAACTAATATATAATTAAAATGTACAGGTATTTCATCTATCATACAAACGTTCGAAAACTTTTAAAACAAACATTTACGCTCAGTTTGAAATTTTTCATTCGTACGCTTTTAAATGGAACATTCATTGTCTTGTTTTTTTTTTCAGAATGCATATTTTCATATGTTGATATAAATATATAATTTCCACAGAAACACGAAACATATTGAATGATTTCTTTTTGTTGCCGAAATGCTTTTCCAGCTTCCGTAAACATAACACAAAGAAAAGACTTTGGATGTTTATAAATTATTCATTAATAATGACAATAGTCGTAATATAAGGGAACGAATGTCGTAGTTTCAAAATTAATAATTTAGGAATAAAAAATGCCGGTATTTAATTTAAATTTCCATTAAACCAATAATTAAGACCTATCTGATAATTGACATACTATTTACGTATTGGGTCATCTTACAATAGTATATATAGATATGTATATTACATAGTTTTATTGCAATTAAAGCCAAATATGGAGTTTTCCACTATCATCTCCAAACACTTGTTGCCATAATTTGTTACGCTATATTGTTTGTTAAGAAGGTTACCTATTGGATGCATGACTGTTTTCTACTTTCCAGACGCCTCTTATTCAGTACATTTGTATTGAATGATTGTAGTTACGTACCGGTTGTATAATCTACCGATTGCTGTTTTGGTACAAGTTGCATATCTCAGGAGTCTGCTAATTTTGAATTATTACATTGTTTAGGCAATTCAAACTGAAAAATATCAAGTTTTATAATTCAGTATTTATCCGCACTAGAGTTTCATTCATAAGGGCGATCCACAATGATATGTACCAAACGTGCAAAAGGGATTAAATCTATTTATTCACACATACGCACGCACGCATCTCCCCACCATAGGCACTCGATTTCGTGATTTTTATACGTTTACAGACGTTATTTTTCAATTTCACCCATCAAACAACACAAACCTGTCGAAAGAAAAATCTTCATGTTTTCCCTTTTTGAGTGTACAAAATACTCCTAGGTAGTGAACTCGCCATCTTTTCGATTGACGGTAGTGACGAAAATAAGCGTGGTCCTGGCTTTCCTTCTAATCTGCACGTGCTTTCCGGGAACCTTGCTTTCGTTGTAGTGTTCCCCAACTTTAAACGTTTTGACAGCTTTTACAAGGAAAGCCGGGACCCACGCTTATTTTCGTCACTACCGTCAATCGAAAAGATGGCGAGTTCACTACCTTGGAGTATTTTATACACTCAAGAAGGGAAAAAATGAAGATTTTTCTTTCGACAGGTTTGTGTTGTTTGATGGGTGAAATTGAAAAATAACGTCTCTAAACGTATAAAAATAACGAAATCGTGTGCCTATATGCTCCCCACACACAACACTGTTCTCTTTTCTTCGTGATCACAACACGTAAATAGAGAATTATAAACGCGGTGATTTAAGAAATCATTTAACAATGAATACTTGCGAATGCTTTAAATATCTTTTAAATTACAAGTTCGCACCGTCCTTCACTGTATAGATACAACGGTGTTCTGTTATGATGTTGTAATTTAACCACATATCATACCTCTCATATATACACGTATATAATATGGGTTAATTGTCATGTTATAATTATACATATTAAAGATAACAGTTGGTTCTGATATTTATTGCAGTTGTACTTTTTTAATCTTTAGATGGTTGGTGTACGCCTTTTACGTATGGCGATTGGCACTCATGGGAACCATGTACTCAGTCTTGTGGTGGCGGTGTGCGCCAACGAGTTAAATATTCATGCGTAAAGAATAATGCAAAATATGATCACGGTACATGTAATGAATTTTGTTATAATGGAGGAACGTTTAAAAATGAACGTTGTACTTGTAAACCCTGGCGAAATGGGAGGTGTTGTTCAGGTAATATTTGAATTAATTTACACGTTAAGGAATTCAAGAAGAACACTAATATGGCATAAAGCAAATGATAATGATAAAAATATCTATACATTCTCCAATACTTATAATATTTAAAGAAGAGCAATTTCTTTCGCAATATCTTGGGCACCGTGAAATGTTAGACACATGCGTAACTTATTTCTGTGATCTACTATGATAATGATTACCGCTAGTTTTTACAGGACAAATAGTTGTTTATTTATAGATAGGTATATACGAGTAATTTAAGGTTCAATGAGTCGTATATAACTTAAAAGTGAGAAATATCATTTTTTGCCCAAAGTACATTCATTGAAATATAAAGTACATGTAGCTTAGATAAAAATAATGTAGATTTTTTTGAAAATCCGATGATGGTCGTTTTATTTATGTTGTAGAATGTCGTCATATTTACATAGCACATTGTAAAAGTGATAAGCAGTCGTGTGGTGGAAGTCCTGATAATATCCGGTGCACCGATTGTCATCTGCCTTTTACACCGGCTGGTTATGGTAAAGGTTGCAGTAAGTAAGCAACAATATCATCACAAAATATTCAGTCGTTCCAACACAAACTGTTCCAATCAGCCGAAATTGCTTAAATCTTATTTACAACCTGTTTTAACATTAGAGTTAGATCTCCGAGCCAAGTACTGTGCCTTGAAAATCACAGGAAGAGGGCGAGGCGTGTATCGGTGCTTTACATCGGGCACGATAATGAACAGGAAAATCTATTTTAAAAAGTAGGGATCCTATGTTCGGGCCCTTCTCTCGGAGACCACAGCTGTCGAATGGACCGTTAAACCACAGATAAATCAATACGACTTATCGTATCATTTATTTGTGAAAGCTAAATCTGAATATCATGCATGTATACAAAAAGAAAGGTAATTCTTACGATACCATCTTAAACACTTATCTTATTGTAGAGGTTTGTGTAAAACTGGATACAACTTGTCTTCAGATAAAATTTCTTGTTTAGGTATTGCACTAGCTTAGAGTATGTGTTATATGCTTAATGTACATCACATTTACAGAATAAAAACACACATCTGATCAAACTGTTTCTGAACTTTCAATAATAAAATGGTGCACTTTTCTAACCCATTTTCAATTTATTAAATAGATAGAGCATGTGGTTGAATATGACTACAAGTTTTCCAGCAAACTTTTAACGATATATATAGTCAGATGCTTACTAGCATCTTTTATTTTGTAGAGTACATTAATCTATTGTGAAGTAAAATTCCGTCAGGGAATAAAACTGGCATATTTTCTTTATATGTTTTTCTAGTACATTATGTGAAATAGATTCACCGGTTACTTCTTCTAAATGAATGTCTATCCAATATTTTAGATATAAACGAATGTTCGACTGGTGCAGCAAAATGTAGTCAGACTTGTCAAAACACAATGGGTTCGTTTACATGTTCGTGTCGCCATGGTTACCAGCTTGACAGTGACGGATATACTTGTTCGGGTAGGTTGTTGCCAATCTGGATTACTTGATAAAATAAACTACCTACATTTATATAAGTTTGTATGGTGTTGGAGAGTGTATGCATTTTTTCAGTCGTATAAAGGACATATCTAACAGTTTCCAGTTTTTTTGCACATAGACATACTTATAGGCAGAACGAAAACGTATAGACAGATTTTGTAGTGTTGGTTTATATAATAACATTTACTTTAAATATGCATGTATACTAGTATTTGTTTCATTCCATGTTATAGACATATTTAATGGCGTCACTGTCTCTTATACGCCGAAAGTAATTTTGTTACGACGAATCATACGAATATTCATTTGTAAATAAATACATCTACTTGTGAGATAAATTCTGTTTTCATGACACCCTAAGCTAGATGAGATTTCAATGTATTACAATTGAGGTACTTGAAATCGCTTTGCAATTTAACTCGAACATGTCGGTTCGGTCATCTTGTCACGATGACTCGGTATTTACGCGATTTGCTTGTAAAAACAAATGCATCTTATCACATAACATTAAAAAAGTAGCGTATGTCGTTTTTATCGCAACACTCTTGTTATAAATACTGTTCAAACTTTTGATAAAACATATTTCTTTGTTTATAGATATGGATGAATGTGTCACAGGCGACGCTAAATGTGAACAACTGTGTATTAATACAATAAGTTCATTCAAATGTTCTTGTAAACCTGGTTATAAGCTGCAAATGGACGGGAAAACATGTGCAGGTATGTATTACGGCCATCGATCATCATCAACATCAATATTATATCACCACCGAAATCCTTATTATTAACAGTATTCTCCTCACTATCCTCAACTATTATTTTCATTATCACCATCGTCATCTTTGTCTCCATCATCACCGCCATTATAAATCAGCATATACAGAAAGTTCATTATCATCTCCATCACTGCAACCACTAAACTATTATAAGCATCGGCATTGTAACCTTCATTCCCACCATATTCATCGTAATAATCATCCTTACCAACATAGCAATCACAATAACACTAGTGGGGACGATGTCACGATAAGAGTGTTGTTGTCAATGATTCATGAATACTCGCTGATCGTCACATACATAGCTGTAGAACATGGGTATAGTGAATTCTGTGGAACCTGAATAATGACTTCCTTATTTATATCCATATTTCACTATTTCCATAACTATGAAATAAAGAATTGCATATTGGAAGCAAAATAAATTCTACATTGTATCCAAGTTCACAGTAACTGTGTAATATCTAATACTGTTGGAAAATGTTTCAGACATCGATAAATGTGTAAGCGACAATGGTGGTTGTTCTGGTAGTTGCGTCAATGAACCAGGCTCGTATCACTGCTTATGCCATGATGGGTATATATTGGACTCAGATGGACATACATGCAAGGGTAATGCCACTTTTCGTGCGTTATTTGTTGTATTAGTGACTATAAAAATTAATATCATTCTTATCAACTGTGGTAGTTTAATAGTTGTCTTCATGAAGATCTTTCTATTCGAATCATATCCTATCCTTTCTATCATTTTATCCTATTAGTTGCATAGCCATTCTGATGACATTCAAATTCGCCCGACTTCAATCCCTTCTATATATCTTGCACCATTTCCTTAATTTCACCTCCAGTCCATTTTGATAACATTCCAATCCACCCGATGTTTAACATTTCTATCTATCTCTAACATCTCCAGTCTATTTAATATCATCACTTTCCAATCATATTTGCTGTTTGCGAATCCTGTCATTTAAAATAAGGGTATTGAAATAAAAACAAGATAATTATTAATTTTTTACTTCCTGAAACTCATACAATGCTTTCAATTACTGTACGGCTTAGTTTAATCGTTATAAAAAGCGATATTTTCTTTAAGAGTTACAATAGAAGTAATTGAAATAGCTAAATATTTTTACTCTCCGTGGGTGGCCTATACTTTACGACATCGCCAAACTTAGTATATCTTACTGATACTTGTAGCGTTCTGTAGCGTCATTGCAAATGAATCACTACACTGGTATGTGCATTTCCTGTTTCAGACATCAATGAGTGTGCAGAAAATACTGACAGATGTAATCAAAGATGCATCAACACAAACGGCAGTTATTCTTGTATGTGTAATGTTGGTTATAAACTCCAAGATGACGGATATACATGCAAGGGTATTGCCTTAGACTCTTAAAGTATTAACAGTTCTGTTGGCAGCTCGTTTTGAAACCGCGAATTACACAAATTGAATCTAAATATGGAATGCATTCATGCGACAAACTCGCTGTTTCTCTGTCTGATAATATTATACAATGTACACTTGTTAAGTGCATTCATTAACTAGAGGTCATTATGACTGACTTATAAGTACAAATTAACGAATATATGAGCATCATGAAATAACGTATATATCCGTACATCGATTCAAATACAAATGTACTAATTTTAAATTATCAGCCGTCCAAAATAATTTCTTCAGTTCACTTGCACATGACTCAATTAGTAGATGTATTATTTTTGCAACTTAGCTTTTCGTCTTTAGTCTATTGTTCTATCTTTCAACTGAGTACAAATGTCATTGTTACTGATTTACATATTAAAACGAATGTTATTAAACTTATTCATATGAATGACACTTCAGATGTTGATGATTGTATTGGAGTCCATTGCCTTCATGGAGGTTCATGTATAGATCATCTGAATTCTTACACTTGTGATTGTAGAGATGGCTTCTTAGGTCGCCATTGTGACAACGGTAGTATTGCATAATTTATCTAATATTAGTGAAAAGTAAATGTGCTATTTATTTGGCCGAATGAAGACAAAGTCATGGGTTACATACATAAAACACAAAAAGAATTTTCATACGTACGGAGTACAATAATCTTTGCCCAACGTATAACTGTTGGAATATCCAGCTCGCGGTTCAATTGTTCTGATGGGATGAATACATTTATTGGCGAATATATTAAACGAAGACCTTAACTTAGCTAAGTATGACATATTTTGAAAGCAAAATTATTGATAAAAAGACAACCCAAAGAGCGCATCTGAAAAAAAATGAAATGATAACATGTAAAAGATTGATCCATCAGCAATATGGCATATACTTATTATCTATTTTATTCTTCTTAAGACATTGATGAATGTGCTGACTTCCTACAAGGTTGATGTGAAGACATCTGTACCAACACAATAGGTTCTTATGACTGTTCATGTAGCGGAAACAAAACTCTTAAAGATGATGGCCGAAGATGTTCTGGTATATTGCACTATTATATTGTATTTTATTCACATCTTTGTTACCTTATATGTACAATTATGGAGTCATTTTGAGAAAATTGCTCATTTACAGCTGATGGAACTTGTGCCATATTTTGACTTAACAATGTAAAATATTGTTTAATTAATAAATCTACCTTTTGTATAAGTGTACACAAATACATTGAAATGTGAAATTTATCTATTCGGTCCTTGAAGTAATTGTAAACTGTTGATAGAAGTAAATGATGAATTTAATCATTAGCACTTTTCAATGACTAAACGATGCATCTATTTTACACTAGGCGGTGAGAACTCTATAGATGTGTTTTCACGTTATGGTATCGTAAGACGCCTTTTACCTCGTGGTTGTTCAACTATTCTCCTCACCAGATGTACAGAAGGAAATACTGTTGATATATCGATGTCATCTACGTCACCATGGTATCGTCTAAACACAAACAGCAGTATCATCTACACGTTTGGCATTGCTTTCGTAGAACTGAATGCACTGTCTTTGCCCATTTCATTGACCGGTATTAAAATTGCCCGAAATAATGGTGATTTTTCAGTCATGTCCGGAAGCATCGCTTTCACTGTTTATGAAGGCACCAAAATCAGCCATGAAAGGAAAGACAAATGTTTATCATTCACCATAACACCCCGTGACGTGAACGATTTTATGCGGTCTGGATCATTCCTTAAGTCGTTCTTTCACAATCTGATAGAACATTTACCTGACTGGTTATCTTTCTCCCCACGTGGTTCAGGGGTATTAGAAATGAACGACTTTCAGTCTAAACTTCTACGTGGGAGAGATGTATCCTCAATATCAGCCTGCAAGGGAGCACCAGTTATCGACGATCATTCATACACTGTACTGAAATTTGGCAGTAGTTTCTCATTTGGCATTTACGGAAATGACGTTGTTTTGCCAAAACCAATCAATGACAAAGCGTTTTGTTTTAGACTTGATATTTGTCAAGATTATGGTGGATCTATGTTCTTGATGATCCCAGAAGAGTCAAGAGGATTTATCGATAAGCTCCCACCATTTGATGATCTGAAATCTAAATATGGGCTTCAATTTCGCCCAGTTGGTCTTGGCTTATCACTGTATAAACACATCAATGTGCTTTATGACTCAAGCAATGTTCAACTTTGGAATGGGAACGAATTATTTAGATATCCGTAAGTACGCACACAGAATATTTTATAAATAATTCTTCGGTTCATATTATCATCGTGATTGATCATTCTTATCGCACGGAGTATTGAGAGGTTATTTCAATTTGGTATATAAGAGTTTATCAGAAATTTAATCAGGAAGTTGTAAAATACATAACTGATAGGTATTTAAGACCGGGACAAACAATATACAAGGGTGGGTTTTAGTATTGTGAACTTATTTCAGTTTGATTTGTCCACACATATCAGGAAGTTTTGAAACAACACTCGATTGGTGAATGACTGGATCATTCGCTAATACAGTGATACTCATTTAAAAGCTTACTTTTTGCATTCTGTCAATACGTTCGTATTCTAACGTAATCCATGAACGATAAAATTTAATGATTTTTTTTTTGTTAAACTTGAAAAATGAACAAAGTTTGAACTCTGTAAATGTTGACATTTTATATTTTCCGATATGAACTCAAGTTATGCTATCAACACAGATTAATCATGGTCCCACGTTCCCGGGTGCGAAGCATTTAATTTTAGCAACTGTGATCAGTGTATAATTGGCTAAAATTCATGGGAACTTAGGTTGAGGTTTTTGTCAATTGTGTTAGGAGACTGCATGAACTAATGTAACTTATCAGGAACTGGTCGGTGGGTGAGAATGAAAATCAATTCGATCAATCGTACTCTTCTTTTGTTCCATAGAAAATTCCACCCATTTATCTTTCAGTCTTTATGGAGTCTTCCACCAACATTATACTGTCAGATGCCATTTAATAAATAACACAATTTAGCTTAAACGGAAATATCTCAAGAATAATATTGAAATTATAGTAAAAGCGTTATGTTAATTTTCAGATCCATTCGTGAAGCCAATCTTTGGTTGGCTGGAGACACTATAATGACATTGGGTGAACATTTTGTATTCAAGATGAATGCCCAATCCAGTTTATACGCATCAGTTCCAACCCCTTCAAATGTAAGCTTTCGCATTTTTATAGTTTGATTAATTCTAACCATATCATTCTGTGCTATTTGAAAAGTAAAGTTTGAAGTAACCGTTTTGAGCAGATTGGGTATTTTGGAATTTAGAATAACAGTTACTACTAAAACGCAGGTAGCGACATGTTATGAATTTATATGTGAAACAAGTAGTCTCAGTGAAAAATACATTTGTACATTGTATCGCCTTTGTCCATCATTGTCTATCGCATGATTATACATACTTTGTAGATATTGAAAAGCATCTTTTTGGACGAATGGAACGTTTTAATGAAGATGAATGTATTAGGATCAATTGGATTACAATTCAGACTATCAAGGAAAGATTACTACATAAATATATTGAATGTTGGTACAAGCGAGCTAGACGCATATGCATCTGTGGGTGGTAAGTTTTCATATTTTTTACATAACAATATTAGATATTCCAATAAATCGCTTCAGCTAATCGACATAAGTTAGAAAAATGATTTACTTACTTACATTTACATTAACATTGCAACATATCGCCAGTAAAATGCTTCACAAGTATTATACTAGTATATACCTATTTCAGGAAGTACGACGAGAAACTGGTGCGGAGAAAATGCCAATCCACCAGGATTTTATTTGTCATTAATGGTAGATGTTAATCCATTCATGGACGTACCGATCCTCAAAGACATTGGCTTGGACATTAACAGCAGAATGTATGCCTTCCTGGCCACTGATCCGTCTAAGGAAAGTGGTTCAGAAAATGAGATTGATATTTTGGACGATATTCTTAACTTAAAAGGAACTGTCGAATTGTTCATTAACACAACAATAAAGAGTGTTTTCCGATACGGCAGTCTACTTACGAACGAATCTTTGATTATGCTATCTGATTTGCGGGAGTCTGCCATCGAATTCGGAAGCGCTGTATCGATATTAGCGACTAGTAATGCCAATTTCTTTGAAAATATAGCCTTTTTCATTGACAAAGTGTCCGAGCTTTGGACTTTAGGTTGGAAAAGATTAGAAAATGACGCCTTTGCATTTAAGGACTCGGTCAAAAGCACAACAGAAATTGTGAAGCACAACTTCTCACATATTATCGATGAAGCCATTGATAACATAAAAGTCAAGATTATTTATACCTTAAATAAAGTTAAAGATCAGCTTATGTCTTTTTATAGAAATATGGAAGGATTTGGTTTGCGATTCAAGGGCACATTAAAAGTATTTCACCTAAAAATAATAGGACTCGAAATGGAATTTGTGTATTCAGTCGACAATCTTGGTTCGTGCAGTCGCTTTGCTCATGTTTATGAACTACTTCAAGGTGAAAAAGCTGCAAGAATATATGGCGTCTTGTCAACAGGTTTGATAAAAATAGCTCCTTTCCTTCGTCTCGATGCTGGTGGAGGAATCGGAGTCGCAATCAGCATTGACACACCGGAAAAATTCGTTGTCCAGATGCACTTAGAAGCATCCCTACTTGGTATAAAAGCACAAGTTAACACATTTCTTACAAGCACTGGCTATCAATTTTCAACTGAAGGTTCGGTTTGGAACACGTTTAAAGCTAGACTAGATGTATCATTGATATATGACGACAAGAGAAACGATCATGGTATTCACATCCTCGGGGTTTTCTTGACAAATTCTGATGATGGTACGACGTTTCAGGACAGCTACTTGGATTCCTTACAAAAGTTGACAATGAAGGTCGCTGATGCTGCTGATTACAGAATAAGTCAGGTCCAAAGCGGCCTTACGATGGCACAAAATGCCTTCTCAAAAGCACAGGACTGGTTCGAAGAAAAGAAAAATGCGGTCAGGGGCGCGAATTCAGCTTTTGACGACGCGATAAATGCACTTGAACATGCTAAGGAGAAACTTGAGGAAGCAAAGCGACCATTCCAAAATGCAATGAGTTCACTTAATGCAGCACAAAGAAAAGTGGATAGGCTATGTAGCATTAGGCACTGCAGGCAAGTTTGTGTCCCTGGACTTAAATGCAGGATTCGTTGGAAGCGCGTATGGTTCGTTAAGATTCCATACCCAAGTTGCCACTGGACGAGTTGCATGTTTTCATTTCCAGATCCTATATGTGTGGCGTTTAATCTAGGGTGTAGGGCTATTCGTGGTATTGCATATCTCGCTTTAGAGGCTGCTAAATTCGCAGTTCGTATTCCGATGCTGGCACTCGATGCTGCTAAGGTTATTTTGTCAGGTGCTCAATTTATTGTAGACAAGTCAAGGGTCGTATTAGACATAGCAGTCGCAGCACTTGATCTCGCACAACTAGGTCTGGAAGGTGCTAAAGGTGTTCTTGAAGCTGCAAAATTAACGTTAGCAGGAATTAAAAAAGTTATTGGTTGGGGATTTAAAGCTTTCAATTTTATTATCGAATACGGCATAAAAAGTATCATTGACGTGAGAAATTGTGGTTTTGAGATAACTACTGCTGTAGAATCGACTGTCTTCCAGGTGCAGTGTGAAATCAACCTCTTTAGAACAGGCTTTAGGAAAATAAAGATCGGCGTCAATTTTGGAAACCCTGTTCAAAGTATTTGGCAGGCATCGAAAAATTCAATCGATTCTATTATTGAAGAATCGAAAAGATCTGATAGACGAAAAAGGGAAATTAGGACTATTGTAAACAGTGCTGTTAACAGGATTATAAGAGAATCCCGCAATGCAGACGTAGAATCCGATAGTTTCGATGCTTTTATAAATGATACGCTTGATGTTATTTCTGTTACACCTGGATTTAAAAACAATGCTACACCCAGTGATTACGATGATAGAGTTGAACATTTTAAGGAGAAATGCAATTCCTTTCGAAATATTCATTCTTTTTTTCTGAGGCTACACAAGTGCTTTTTGAAATGTCAAATGAAACTGGAGGGGTTCTGAATGATGCTGCGGGATTGGACGATGGTCTGTCGAGTTTCAATATGAACGAAATTATGGGCAACTTCACTGCTGAAAATATTGGCATCGATCCATCAGTTGCAGCCAGTGAATTTAATATCAGCAATGATGATATTAATGATGTAATGACTGAAGCGCGAGGGAATCTGTCAAGCGATCCGCTGTTGGCTGGTATCGATACTATGTCCGCAGATGCGAAATCATTGCTTCGAGATCAAACAGCTAATATTAACAATATGAATGTTATAGGTCATTGGCTTCTTGCCATGGATAATGTTACGATTGAGTATTTTGAAAATGATGTTTGCATATCATTTATGGACTGTGCTCATTACGCAGTCAGTGAGTTATATGGTTTGTTAGACGCTGAAACTTTACCAAATACGGATAAAACCATAGACACCATATCGAACTTTGAAAATCTTTTCTTACATCTGACTTCAAATAGCTCTCACACGATCGTTGATATCCAAAATATGACAGAGTTGTTGCTTAGAGATCTACAGACCATGGAAGACCTCGATTTGTTTTGCTCTGAAGCTCCACGTGTCGTTCTTAAGATGGCAAACCAGACTGTGTATGAAGGTAGTACCATAAATCTGGCATGCGGAATGACTGGGAACCCTTCACCTAAAGGTTCTAATTCATTCATTCTTAAAGTTTTCGGAAATTTATACGTCAACAAAAAATACTCATATAACATGAAATAATAAATAAGTGCATGTGATCAATTAAGAAAATATAGTCTTGTATGGAATAAGTTTTATCAATGAACTATATATATGTATATCTTTTTTCCATGATATTATTATCAAACCAACATGTAATTAAAACCATGCTACATTGGAATGATATGGTGAATGGCGCTTAATTTATTTTCAACAATACAGTTTATACAGTACTACATTGGTTATTTATTTCACAGTATGGTGGTTCCGAGATGAGGAGTTTCTACCAGAACATACAGAACAAGTGCTCAATATTCATAATATATCAAGAAATGAGAGTCACAATTACTACTGTATAGCTGGAAATATTGTTGCCAACCTAACCTCAGGCAAAGCGGAAATAACAGTACTAGGTATGTATCCAGTCAGGTTAGTCGAATCATGTTTTCAAACGGAACAAACACGTGAAGCATGTGATTTTACATCAGTGCTCGTAATACCTAGTATCATAAATAATACCATGCGTTTTAATTGGAATCGCCTGATTAATTAGTTTATCATTTTAGATTAGTGATCATTGTTTTAGTGCTTGTATTTTTATTCTTTTACCATAGATGAAGAACTCACGCTAGATGAATCAATGGAATCTGCAGCCGTTCCAATGCCTTCATCAGAAACATTAACTGCTAAGCAAACATCTGAGGCTGTGAAAATCGCCACCATTAAAGGTAAAAACGAACTTTATGATTATGGATAAAACATGTTCGACTGAATTTAGCACATATAAAGAGACATACTTATAAATAACAAGTAAAGTGGCATTAGAAAAGCACCGCCGTTTAGAAAACGTGCATTAATTCAATCATGATGGCATAGGACCCGATCGTAGCATATAAATTCATTTTTGTTCGTGTATTTCATCTGATCATTTCATGTGATCCTTGTTGACAAGTAACCATTTTGTGTTTTGCAGATTCAGACTTAACACTGGTTATATCACTGAGTGTTTCGTTAAGTTTGTTAGCAGTTACAACATTAGTTGCGGCTGTTGTTATTTGGCGATCAATTACAAGGTATGTAACAGTTCTGCTTCATACTCTTGTCATATACGCCTGGTTTTTGACTTACATAATTCATTTTATATTTTAGTATTGGTTTTTGGCACATTTTATAAAGTAAGCAATGCTGTAAGTTAACATATTCATTTATCATCTCCAACATTCTATTTCCTTTTTTCGTTTGTTTCTATTTATCCTTAAAACAACATTTTTCAGACGACGTGCACGAAAGGAGAACAGGTGTGAGAGTCGAGCAAGTATGTCCAGTGTGATAACATCAAACATGGTGAGACCAGAGGTCCGAAAACCAGTTTTTCAAATTAGTGATCTACAGTAAAAAAAAAATGAATAACCTGATTTCGGATTTTAGATGTGTAGTTGTAGCTCTGTCTAACATAATCAAAAAAATGTTTGATTGTTGTACTCTGATATTACTGTTGATATAGAGACATGTTTTTCGTTTCATAATCAGGACAATCAATGGTGGTTTTTTAATCATTTTTATACTCGGAATAATTTAAGATTCAGCTTTGGTGTTCGTGAATTACTGTTCTTGTTTTGTCTTTTACATTGTGTCGTTTATTTGTATTGCCTACCTGTCGTTGTAGTTTGATATTGTAACTAATTGATTTCCATATTATGTTTGTAAATACAATATTGCTTAATTATAGATCTGCACAATTACATGCATTTCTTGTGTTTGGTGTAGGTTTTATTTTATAAGTAAGTCATATTTGTGTGTGTATGTTGTCAAGTATATTTAAAGCTTCCCTACTGTACTATTGAATGTTTGCAAGTTATCAAATGTATTCAGTGCTTATCTGAATGATCAAAATATAAATACATCTATAGTACTGTTGGATGTTTGCCTGCAGATTGATTTAAATTTCAAGTTAATGTTATAACTTGTTGCTGTCTGTCCATTTTGAAATACATTGTACTTAAATATGCGCTATTTCTGTGTTTAATAAATATGTAGGTAGCCTTTATTAATACATTCAGTAATTTTACTGTATTCAAATATGGTTGGACAATAATTATTATTTTTACTACTACTTTTTCTTTGTTTTCAACATTATATATATATACCACATACTTGTATTGAAATACTTTGACATTATACTTTATCTTTTTAGCGTATCACTTGTTTGTTTTTCTTTCATGAACTTACATACATAATTATATAAGTTTCAAAATATACAACACAAAAATGCAAGGGTAGTTACTATTGTTGTTAGTAACATATAACATGGACTATGTTTATACCATTGTACATTGTACTAAAATACGCGATGACCGTTGTATAACATACTCCAATATTTGACAGCAGACTTACTTATGGTACAAAGTCACAGTATGAAGCCCACGCACAGTCCCTCTACCACCCAGGAATTCTTTTTACACACTGAAAACACCGTCAAGTAGTATGTTTATAACATGTTTTATAACAACAAAATATTTACTTCATATAAAAACTACTATTCAATATTTGACGATTCAGTTTCTCCGTGCTGCCGGTGAAACAGCTGACTTCTAAAGGTGAAGGTTGCCGGTGACCTGTGCATAGTCAGACGTGGCACATCAGCATACATAACAAGTAACAACAGGAGTGATTAGTAAAGTATGTATACACAAAAACTATTCATGTAATTTTAAAGTAGATGATCCTGATTAAATGTACATTATATAGACAGATAAATACGCTAATGACTTAGCTAGTGAAGCATGTTGAAAACAGTTTATACGTTTATGTAAAATTTTAAGAGCCCCAGTCGTGCCTCTCATTGAATAGATTTAAATTACTGTTAAATATATTAACAACAGTCTAAAAGACAAAGAACGAGTGTTTATTCGGATAGAAAATCGTATTTTTAACCGACAATTCGCCTAGTAATCTTGGTCTACGGATTTTTTTTATTATTATTATACCCTATTTATATAGCCCTTTTTTCATGTAATTACACGTTCAAAAGTGCTGTACAGTCACGATTAAGTCATGGTTAAAACAATATGTAATGAATACAAACATGTTAGTCAAAAATGATATGGGTAAAATATACACAACTATGGACAATTAAATTTATAAGTCAAATTATCCAACATTTATGCAAAAAAGTAGAGTACACAATAATTCTAAAATGTTTCAAGTCCGGTTGGCTTCGTAAGCTGTTTGGTCAGTCCACATGCGCATTACTCGACCAGCCGGTGTTCACTGTTCACTACGCAACCTCACTGAATGTTTACTAAAAGTACATTTAAAATAGTGTTTCAAGAACAGCATCAAGCCACCACTGCCACGAGAAAACATCTCCAAAGGTATAAATATACTACCTTTAAAGAGACCCCTATAATTTAAAGAAATGAAATACAGTTGATGCTTCAGTACAAAGTGTAAATCTATAATACATCAATTAGTTTCCAGCTCTTAAAAATAAAATGGAAGTTTGTAGTTTATATGTTTAAGTGTAAGGATACAAATACAAAAAATAGTACTGCATAATAAACACATATTTTTATCAGAGACTGATATAACTTTGACATCCTTAATCATCTTTGATGAGCTGAGGTAGTTCAAGGAGCTTCACACTTGGCCTTATCTGTGGTGTGCTAGAGTTTAACAGTAGTCAGCTTCTGCAATTAGGTTCCAGAAAGATTATTTGGTGTAATATTATTTAACATAATTTAACAATCTTCGTTTCAATTTTAAGATTAATCAATGACAGACATTTAAAATTACCAGTTGCTTCTTAAGAAATATGTAGATTCAACATCAAAATAATATTATAACAATCATTATCAATTTGTGAACAATCAAACAGCATTTGGTTTTATACAAAGCGAGACAGTACAGTTGATTTCTGTTAATACTGATAACGAAAACTATATGAGAGTTTAACCTATCAAATTTTCGAGTAAAACCCAAAATATAACCTCACTGTCGATTGCGATCTCAGCGGAATATCAACTTTTGCTGACTTTTCAGAGAAATCGTAAAACAACTGTCAATAGTGAAAACAGACGACAAGGAATGGATGACTGTGTCCCTGATAATGACAATAAGAGCGATCCATGTGCAGACGAAAACAAAACCCTTCTATGAAACGAGCGAAAGTCGGTAAAATGGGAAAAAGCATATTTCAACCACGAGTTAGCTTGTATCCCAACCGGAATTGAAATTACAAAATGTGGATCCGTACCCGCGAATCTAAAGATGGATTCGAATATTTCCGACATTTCGGCTTACGGTTGTGCACAGTCCTATTGGATTGGAGACTTAAACCCTAAAAGATCAACCTTGTTCTGTTATGATGCCGATATATACGTGAAATATGTATGTACTAAGATTAGATATTACAATCTTATCAATGCTAAATTGACATATTTTCCAGGTCCTTGTTCTATGATGTGTTGTGTCCACAAGAGTTAGAGACTTGTAAGACATGCCGCGCTGGAGATGATTCTAAAGAGTGTGTGGCAGAGATGGCTTATCCCAGTAAGATTTAAATTCTAGTCATTAGAAAGTATATACGCTCGTTGATTTAACTCTAATCTACTAAAACTGAAAATGATATTTCGAGGGTTCAGCGCAACAGTGTCGTAACTCATATTGAAATAAGAACAAGTTACAACAGTGTTGTGCGATTTCAGTTACCGCTTTGTATACCGTGCAACCTCTTCAAAGCAACAACCTTTGGGAGTAGCAAAATTATGTTGTTGTTCAGAAGTATTTGCTCTACAGAGGTTAAATTGAAAGTTGAAACGTGCAGTAGGAAAACCATGCTGTTGTTGAAAGAAGGTTGTTGCCCAAGAGAGGGCCACCGCTCTAGGGAGGTTACATTGTACTAGCATTATATGTTATCTGTATGCAGAGTACAGCGGTCATTATAACTGGATAGAAACTCTGACGGCAGACACGGAGGAATGGGTCGCTTGGAGAATCATCATGGTGATTGTTGTACTCCTCTGTACCCTGGGTTTTATTCTTGTCCTGTGTCTCGTCTGCTGCATCTTCAAAACCTGGGTCTTTCGAACTGTTGCTACTACAGCGTTTATTGCCTGGCTTCTCGCAGGTTAGTATCGACTTATTTAGTTAATTACGGTCTACAACATAAATACATATTAAAGCAGTTAGAACTGTATGTACTAACAATTTTCACAAGGAACACTCCTTGTCATTCACAAGCTTATTTATGCTGAACTTGAATTACTTCATTAAGACTCCGTGGAGTATCCGGATGGATACAATATTATAAGAACTTCTCAGTATAGTACTCCTTTTACTTCATTAAGTATATTACGCAGCTCGATTTAAATAATGTCGTAGAAATGAATGATTGAGCAATATTTATGGTACTTATAATCTCAGGCATACTGGTATGGGTACCTGTTGGTATGGTATCACACATGCACCTAGATATAGATGACGACATAGAAGCTGATCATAAGTTACCACTTCTAGCATCCCACGATGCGAGTCTTCATGTACCTTACTCCGTGGTTCTATGTGCCATTGGTGGCTTCCTGGCCCTTGTTGTGGCACTTATGCTTCTGTGGCTTACAGGTAGGTGGGGATACTTCCTCGTGTCTATTTGTACAACAATTATTTGCTGGCAAGATACAATTGTACTAAATAATTTGAAGTAATGCATTTCAGAACTAAGCTGTGTTCCGCCAAGGACTTATATACATACATGGATTCGCAACTTCCGTATTAACAGTTCAAAGTAATCAAATCCCGCGATAATAAGACGTGAATCAACGGGAATACAAGCTATTGTTTACAAAAGCGAAAATACGAACAAATCCGTGATATCCGAATGATAATAACAGCGAAAATATCCGTGGTATTCCGAATGTTTAATCGCGGAGACGAAAGGATTATAATAGATGTCCGCCATCTTGGAATTTAAAATGTTCGACTGATATGCCTTTTTCAATGATTATACTTAGACATTGTGGATTATAAATGTATCTCAATATCTTTAAGGAATTTGTTGCATCATTTACCAATTTCCCGTGCCCAATTGCCAGAGTTTGATTAGTATAATCAAATTCGTAAACACCCAAATACAGCTGTCGGACATTGCCGAGTATATAGCAATGCATTGTGGGATCGCCGAACGATATCGTTTGATCTATTTTTAGCAGTTGCGAATCCATGTATGTATATAAGTCCTTGGTTCCGCTAAATTGAAAAAATAGAAAAAAATAATTTTCGAGCTCAAGGACAAATTATCAAAGCATATTCTGATTGGTTTCTCTTACATGAGAAAAAAACATCATTTCTATCAGTAGGTTACTTCATTACGTACGGAATGATTCACGATACTTTTTTGTTACAAAGGAAATTAACTAGAAAAGGACTTGCTGAATCATGCGTTATTTCCGGACGTTGTTGCTTCTAATACTTCAGGTGTATGTGGAAGTCCTACCGACCGGTCCAGTAGCCGTTCTGACACCGAAGTGTTCTCGGACACCAAGATGAGAACAGTATTTTCCCCGGCTCACCAATATGTGTACGGACCCCAACCATACTATCCGACCGAACGTCCAGTCTACTATCGGTATGCTAGTTTTATGCATAAACTCTCTAAGAACAATACTCGTAATTCTCAGATTCAGCATTTAGATTTAGCACTTCAATATCAACTTTTAGCTTGTGTGGATATTTTTGTACGTGAATTGCTGTATGTAATATTTTCGGTCCATATCCTTTGGTTAAAGTTTTTATTATCATTATTTTGAGTGTTGAGTCCAACACTCAGATAGACATGGGTACTATAATTACTAATACATGTACATAGTAGATTCACACCCAGACTTGAAAAAATTGGACCTGTAATATTATTAATATATTCGTTAACAGTAAGTATATCACTGGCCAGGGAAAATAAAATCCACATTTGCATCATATACCCAAACATTCGGACTCCTAATTATGAATCTTTGAGGGCAGGGTTTTTATAGATGACTATTTGAGTGTTGTTAATGATTTCGATTGATCAGAACCTTTCATATGTGTTCTAAAAAATTCTCTGTTGTGTTAGGTAGCTATTGTAATATTATCTGTATATTTGTAGAATGTGGTACTTTTATTCCATATAGTTTATAAACCTATTCACTAATGGTTGGTGCAATGTACCCCTTCACAAATTTGATTAAACATTAAGTATACAATACACCATGTTCGTGTTAAGGAATGGTGAGATTTAAAGGATTGTTAAGTTCAGTTCAGTTTATTTACAGATGACCTGTATTATTTTAATTATTTCAGTGAGGAACCGACTGTACTCTCAGCGGCCCCAGTAGATAACGTTGTGCCAGTTGATGAATACCCATATTACAAAGGGACTCCCAGCAACTATGGGCCCAACCCTTGGTACGACAACAGGGTGTACTAGTGTAACATACACTTGATAAAAACAGCACATGTATAAATATATGCATTATATAATCTATATATATCAATACAATACATAAAGTATATAATTATGAACAGTTGTTGAAATTTGATTTACCTGCAAACTGATTTTATGAATATTTAAAAAAATCATATAATGAATTATTTATTTTAAGAGAACATTCAAAAGTTACCATTTATAAAATCGCGCAGTTTAACTATGATTATGATGATGACGACGAAATGTGGAAAATTGAAGTATTTCTCTTATACAAAATTGTTAATTATCCAGATCTTTCAACAAAGGGAATTAAATCCAGAATATTACATTGAGAAGTGTTTGTAGTGATTATTTCCCTTTCATTATAAACTAGAGATATTGATACTAATCGTATTATATTTTGGTTTGTTTGCTTTGAGCTGTTATGTTTCGTGGTCAGTTAACCAGCACATGGTTCAATTAGTGACCCGTTCTTCGTCAATACATAAAGAGTGGATACATACTGGCTATTTGTATCATCAAATTATACTTTATGGCTGGGCTTCGAATCCGAGACCCTTACATCAGCGGTCTTAGAAGTTTTATAATGTGCTCACCAAGTGTTTTTGACAGCCAAGTCGTGATGCGCGCTGAGCGAGTGACCGCTATGAATAGCTGAACTATCGTGCAGTTTTGAAAAATAATAAGATATACCGTGACAGGTATACATATTTTTAGGAGTTGATCGGTGATTCGGTGGTAACGTGCTGGAATACTAATAGAAAAGTCGTGGTATCGAATCTCGGCTTCGCTTTCAGATATATCAGGGACGCTTAATCTTACAGTGTCACCATCACAACTTTCAGATATTTCAGGGACGCTTTTACAGTGTCACCGTCACAACTTTCAGATATATCAGGGACGCTTTTACAGTGTCACCATCACAACTTTCAGATATTTCAGGGACGCTTTTACAGTGTCACCGTCACAACTTTCAGATATATCAGGGACGCTTTTACAGTGTCACCATCACAACTACCGAACCATGTATCGAGTTTAGAAAATCACAGGTAAGATGTTTAGTGTGTATCGGTGCTTATCACCGGGCACGATAAAGAACCAGGAAAATCATTCGTAATAAAAATTAATAGAGTTCTAAATGCCCAGTACTTATGTATCTTCCCTCCCTACTCTATTTTCTGACTGAACTGACCTAACAGATAAATGATAAACATATTCATGATATTGTTTTATTACACGGTCATCACAATATATAATTTATTAAAGCATGTCTGTGACAATACGTTTTAGATCCGTGTGTTTCATGAAAAACGAGCAATATTGCATTGAATAAATGTGATGTTTTTGTGAATACTATACAGTGTACTTAATACCATTTAGAAGATGAACTGAATTGTATCAAATCAAACATGACATTGGATTGTCTATAAAGTAATGAACACTACAATTACATGACTGCACGAATTAACACCAATGATTGTATGTTTAACTATTATATAACATATTACTCAATAATTTCCAAAATTATTGAATAAATTTCTTAGTCATATAAAATATTTGTATTGGGTATGGTAATTGAATACTTTCACTGTTTTAATTCTTCAAATTAATGTATAATGCAGACTCGTTAAACTTTATTTTTCCATAACTGAAAATGCCTACACCATTTTGCATGGGGTATCTTATCAGTAGGTTAACACATCCAATCGTGAACAAAATGTCTAAAAACTGCATACCCAGGGGCATAAAAGATAATTTGCCGACTTGCGCTTTGCAACTCTGTATCTTCTTGAGCACTTTAGCTACAAGAATAACATTGGGTACAAACACACCAAATACTGAACCCCAATTATATGTGAATGCGTCCACACATGCAGCAGACTTGTAAGCCCAAAAACTAAAGTAAAAATGTGTGTTCAAAGGCAAATCAATCTACAACTAAAATATGTTGAACGATGGTGCACACACCTGTATTATCTGTTAACCATTTAACCCTTTATATATGTAGATAATGCCAGAAATTGTCCGAGTCAAATAAATAAATAATGAAAATTCATTAACATTCCAAAGGCATGATACACACACACACACATACATACTTACATATACATACACACATATAACACATATACATATATCTTAGTACTCTATACACAGCACACAGTTCTCTCCATGAGGATCGTTACACAGCACACAGTTCTCTCCATGAGGATCGAACACTCTCCTCTGACATCCAAACACCATGGGAAACCCCATTTAAAATATCGACTTCATAGCCCGTAAAATATGCTTAGCTGAAGCATCACTGTAAACAATCTTAAAGCAAACCCCTGTTGAATGGAGACACCTAACTACTGCATACTAGAATGAGACAATTTGATTATAATAAATCCAGTTATTGGCTTGTAATGCACCAATGCTTAGATATCTAATCATAATCTGTGAAACAGGACTGATCACAATATTCATACTAGAATTAACCTGACCAATAAAACTCGCTAATGTCCAGACCTGAACCCATGATTTATGTTTAATCTGACTTACATTTAATAAGGCATTATCTGTCCCGACCGGAGTGGTAAAATAACATGTAGTAAATTTCTTCTTGTTAAGGTAAGCACCTAGCCATTCAAGTTCTTGCACAGGAACCTAAATTGTTTATCAATTTCAGGGATAAGTCAGAATGAATCCAACAAATCTTGTTCGATTTCGTTCTATACATACTCTTATTATTACAGGAACATGCAATCCCAAAACATAAATCTAAAAACAAGCGTTGTTTTTTTAACAGTTTATACTTATGGATACTGATGACTGATTAACCACCATGAGTAGAAGTAAACATTTTAGTTGTATCTAAATAAATTGACTTTCTTATTCCAAATTTCTGGTAATCTATTTTACAATGGTGTCTTCCAGACCTGTTCGTAAACAAAATAGTTATCAGTAAATCTATCATTATCGAAATTGTCATTTCTAAAATAAGAATAATCTATATACTCATCTCTAAAAGTCATCTGGATAATCTGTGTGTATTCCACTTGGAACTGGGACGTTCTCACTTCTTTACAGGTATATCAGGTTTACTGTCTCTGTTTAAATAATGTCGCATCTAAGGTGTTTCGTCTGTCCATAGGCGTAGGGGTTCAACCTCGTGTGTTTCCCAACTTCTGTATTCTCCCGCTATACATGTTTCCAGTTCCAATGACCACGTCTTGACACGACCATGAGCTTCTTTTTCTTACGGGCTCTACAATGAGCCTTCGATATACGAAACTCGTGTCATATTCGGTTTTCCGCAAACGCCCATTTAATGTCTTTCTTTTCCGTTTTTCTAATTCCCGCATGTGTCCATTATCAATGTTGTGTAAATCTAAGTCGTCCACGTGTGACACTATACTACATGACTGTGAACTAGTACATGTAATAACCGGTTTGTCAAATTTAAACGTCTTTACCAGTCAGTTACCCTAGGCTGAATGGATTTATACCTTGACTATAAACGCACGAAATTTTCTGAATTTCAACACTAGCGACACCTATCGGAGCTTTATGAACCATGGGAAATCAATTTCCGTCTAATTTGTAAACTCAAACGACAGAAATTATATAAATAAAGTTAATCACTTCTATATTGAATGGAAAACACATTTGGAACTTATTGTAATAAATGTTTGTTTTTAGTAATGTGATTATCTTATACAGAAAATGTCGTACTCAGAAAAATGAGACAAGTGCGCTTATCCAAATATGTATATAAGTCCTTGTCCAAAGACATTTTAAGTTAATATCCGAAATATGTCACTTATCTGACTTATGTCACTTACTATACATCAAATATAACACATTTAGTTCATTCAAATGACTGCATTCCAGCATCCAATAAATGATATTATTGTTTCTAGACGATGTTTGACGTTGATACAAACAAATATAAAGTTTTTACTTCACAATGTTGAGAAAAATTAAAAAAAATATACTCCTACCATTTTGAACAGTTGATGTTACAACAAACCCTAAGTAGTAAATGTATCGGAAAGAGCACCTTGTCAGCCATATCTTTTCAGTAGTCACTAAAAATACCCTGGATAGTGAAACACCCCAATAACTCTCAAATCACCCAAATACAACTCAATAATAATAAAATTCAACTTTATATTTGATGAAACTATATACATTTTGTATATAAAAAAACAAATGCAGATTCTAAAAATATTTTACGCAAGATAAGATGTGAAATAAAATTGTTAAGTTTGAGATGTTATATGAATGCGTGCATACAGAAATTCAGTATCAACCATCAATTAATTTTTATATCAAATACTCATAAATACAAAATGAATGTAAACAAATAGACGAAGGATGTGTACTGAACGTTTAGAATGATTATTTGGTTGAAAATAAAACATTGAAGAGTTATTGGGGTGTATTGAGTTTGGTGGTCACTGGTGTTTTTAGAGTTATTGTGGTGTATTGGGGTGTTTTAAGAGTTATTGGGGTGTATATGATAATTGAACAAAAATCAACGTTTTTGTAATCAGTATCATTTTATGTTCTTAAATCTTGATCACTAGTTTAGAAAAAAATGGAAAATTCTCAAAGATAAGGAAAATATGGTTACTATTGGTGAACGTTTGTTCATATTCACGAATATGGGGCATACAGTAATTAAGCCACAAATATCAAACTTATAAATCTTAATTCATATTTTTCTTGCATAAAATAGGATTACGTTTGTTTTTAGATACATTATTTCATTCTATAAAAGTTTAATTTGATTATTATTGAGTTGTATTTGTGTGATTTAAGAGTTATTGGGGTGTATTTGGGTGTTTCAGCGTTATTGGGGTGTATTGGGGTGTTTCAACGGACCGAACTTTAGAATAAAAGATGCCCGTGGCTTTTTCTGGAGGCTACTATATAGGTCTGTTATAAATGAAGTAGCTGAACAGCCCCATTAAATTCTGTATCATTCATGTGCTTTTGTCAGTAACGATAGTTCTCAGCGCCATTGGCAGATTTTATATAACAGATAGGCCTATACGATTCCGGATATTACCAACTGTCTTAAAAGAATACGCAGTGATACGACAAAGACGTATACTAGGCCTTTACATGTATAGTAAATGCACAGGAGCCTGTTATTCAATCCAAAAAAAATTATACTCAATAAAGAATTACCTATAATTTTTTCTATACGTAGGTAATTTTTTATTAAGTATATTTTTTTTTGATTGAATAACAGGCTCCTGTGGTATATGTCTGGACATAAAAGAACACCACCTAATATATTCCTAGCCGAATTGAAGTGACAGTAGCTAGATCATGAAACATAATGTGCAGCTATGCATATCTTATAATTGTGTTCTGCTCTCGTTATGACACATGCCAGCTAACATGTAGCAGTGTTGGGAATCCACGTGACCTAGTGACGTCATAATGTTATCGTTACAAGAGCGTTTTCTGTCAATTAAACTATAGGAAAACATCACGTTAGTGCATTATTTTTGGTTTTCTTCTAAAGCCACGTAACTATTGCAACTCCTTACATAAAGGGCTACCTCAGGTTCAGATTTATGTCAATGTAGGCCCTCTACTTTTTGCTTTTCTTGTCCAAACCGTTTGACAGTGTTATGAAAAGGAACGTTATTTTCACAAGAAAATTTTAGAAAACGGTAGGGGGCCTTTAGGGACAAAATTCTAAACCGGAGGTAGCCCTTTATGTAAGGAGTTGCAACAGTTATGTGGCTTTAGAAGAAAACGAGACAATGTTTTATCAAAACAGCTAACTGAAATGCTGAATGATGTTATAACTAAGTGGCCATTTCTTCAACCAATTTTAAGAGGAGACCAACCGTGTACATTGTGGTCATTATCAAGACATAATCCCCGGTTATCTCCCGTATGTCTTAAAATTATGTCGCTGATTGTGCGCTTCGTTTCGAAGAACTTTATATGCATATTTAAAAAGTGCGATTGTGCAACTGAAAGTATTATTGTACACTTGATCAGTTTCTGCGAGAAAAATGTGTCAATACGAGAGCAAGTGTGGGATAAGCTCATTTGTGAATTCGGGTATAGGGCATATATGGAGTTTATTGTGCTGTCCCCTTTCAAACAATCCGAGCATTTGTTAAAGCTAGCTACTGTTATTGATGGAGATACCTTTAAATGGTTCCCGTTAACATCACTGTCAGTAAAATTATTGTAATGATCGAAGTCAATGATACAGCAGGCACACATATCGTTCAGTTGTTTATACACGTGTTTATTATATCTATTGAAATACTAGTGTTTGTAATATGTATGGCATTGTGGTATGCTGTGAAATGTATTAAACCTATACATATTGTGTGATTTGCATGTTAATATGTATATTGTATGTGACAGTTGTATATTATATACTTATGTGTTTCTTCGTTGGATAATTAATATCAGTTTCATGTATTATTTTACTCTTATCGGTAAGTGATAAGTACAGTACAATCTCTCCATAGTGGCCCTTCATAGAGCAACATCCTGTCTTAAGCGACATAATCATTAATCATTTCACTTCAGAAATGGCCATTTGCTTCAAGTTCTACTTTTACAGAGCAAAACCTCTGTACAATAGCTAGAATTTGTGCTTTCCGTGGGTTGTTGCTCTAGAGAGGTTGTACTGTATTATTAATTACATACATGTATTAGCAACTTCCATCCTTGATTATCTAGCTATTTTGTTTCGTTGTCTAGGTAACTTTCTGATGGTGGAAATTGCTATGTAGATATGAGTAAACATGAATTGATGTACGTGTGTAAGTTTGTGTGTACGGTTTGGATGTATATGTGGATGGGTGTAAATAATGCTTATGCATGAATGTGTTTAGATGTGTGTGCATGTATGCTTGCTTGTGTGGTTGTCTAATTATATTTAGACGTGAATCCTTGCGTAATTGTCTATTAAGATTATTATGCCATTCTATTTGTCATTTGTTTTCATATGCTTTATTGTGTTTCCTTGTATATTGTTGTATACTTGCATATAACTCTTCAGAAAATGGAGGAATAAAAGTAAAAGAGAAAAAAAGTAAGACGAGAAGAGAAAAGGAGAAACTGAAGACTGTAATTAATATGACATTTATTAGAGCTATATGGTAGCTGCAAGGTCTTTGCAAATTCTATGCGATCTAAGCAATCACGCAACATATGTGTAAGACAGTAAAATCCGTTTAAAGAAATGAAAAGGTATCGTGATTTTTTTACTTAGAATACTGAAATAGACTTAAGATGACACAAGAATTTAATACAATATATTAACCATCATGTTGTTGCAATATTTGCAATCAACCTTACATGATTTAGTTACTTATTTATCAAATCTTTCGCTCATGATCTGTGTATATAGCTTCTATATCTATAGTTCGTTTTTCAAATTATGTTAATTATGTTTTTCATCCAATACAGGCAGAAGGAAGAAACAAGTTAAGGCTGATGATCGCTCAATTGTGGCCCAAAGAGGAATCAGTGAAAAGGCTAACACATACTAGCAGGACAAAAGGCAAACTTGTAAATAATAATACTTCATCAATCTATATATTACCAAGGACTTAAATACATACATATAAGTCCTTGATGTTATTAAGCAAAAATTAACACGTGCGTCATGAAAAGTGCCATTGAAGTGAGAAATATGACCGTATAAGATTAAATTTGTTAAGATCTGTTGTTAGATATGTCGTAGGTATTCGTAATTGATATATACAGTATATGTACATGTATGTATACTACAGGCACATAAGCATTTATTAAACCTGAGATGCTATAGTAATTAATATAGCATCCCTGATTAAACCAACAGGTATTTTCCAAAATCATGTCTACTTGTTTAACTAGCTACATATTTCTAACTGTTTCTTACTGTTAACTGATAGGGGACAAGCACGATGCATGGATAGTATATAATGGTAATTAAGGCCTAAGATGAGTATATAGTATATATACATGTATATAATAAACGTATTTTTGGTCCGTGTTGCCATTTTAGGCCTTAAGAACCATTATATACTATCCCTGCAACATGCTAGCTCCCTGTGACCGTAATAATTATCTACACAATTGTACTACATTAAAACAACTTAGATAAATGAATATGATCTTATTCCATGGGCAATCAACACTTACTGTTTTTGTAATACAATTACCAAATAATTATCATACATACTTCACCGTCATGTTTTGCATACGGGTCTCATAGCAACTATCTATCAACAACAGAGCTAGCGAAGTATGTGTAAAATATTTTATACATAAAACAAACGTTTGCTGATATCTTTTAAATATATGAATTCAATTGGTTTAATCCTGGTATATCTTGTTTTTTTCTGGCTTACATCCGATTTATTATACAGGTTTGACGTAATCTGCGCCGTGCTCGAAGCAGGTAAGATAACAGAATTGATATTCCGGATAGATTTATAAGTACTATGTATATATATATATACATGTATACATTTTGTATTGCGCACAATAATGTAAACGCTCAGTTGATTCATGAGATGTCGTTTAAATTAATGTTAATTTGCTTTAACAAGAAAAATGAAAAATGTTTTGGATAAATTCTCGTATTTTGTGCTTTTTTCGTAGACAAATGTTGTCCATCTTAATATGTGTGCTTTTACAGGCTTCGACTCATGTGTGTAAGTTATTTAATATTACAATTATAGTAAGTCATTGATTTAATAACATTATGAATACTTTTGTTTAAGACAATTTTGAACGATACGACCGTCCAATGTCCGTACACTAGCTATCTTACAGATTATTTCATTTTAGTTTCACAGTTTATTTTATTTGGATACAACTAAATTAACGTAAATGTAATATTAAGATTTACAGGTATTTCATCTATCATTCCAAACAGTTGGAATAAACTTTTACTGTCAGTTTTCATAGATAGATAGCAGGTGCTATTGGTCCGGAGTTCATTTTCATGGACGTTAATGCCCGTGTTCATAGGGCCACTTACACCAGTCAGTACCTTGAAAGGGAAACTATTGCTCGAATGGGCTCGATCTCCTGACCTAAATCCCATCGAACGCGTATGGGATATGCTGCAGAGAGCGTTTTCCCAGAATACATATTTTCATATCAAGTTGAGATAAATATATCATTTCCCCTGCTCTGGTTTCAAAATGATATCACACAAATATTACTCCGTTGACCATCTACCAAATTCCTTGAAATAATTTCGGTTTGAAAATGCATGACTGGTACAGGGTGGGGCTAGTTTTCCTATACCGCAATATGGAGAATTTAAAATTGCTGACCCGATTCCAAAATTAATATCACAGTAATAGCCTCTATCAATAAGCATTAAACTGGAACACAACCTGTACACATTGTCCAGGTGAGCGATACATGGCCATCATGGCCCTCTTGTTTACATTTCATTATATAAAGGTACATGTATCTTTCCTTTATAAGGAGAAGGTCTTTTTACTATGTTATATAATCATTATGTGTGATTAAGAACACTACTTGAAGAGAAATTGACATGTCTTTGTCTCAGTAAAAATATGAACGGCTTAACATCATATCTATGAGAAACAAAAAATACACCATGTTCCTCTTAAGGCCTTTTACTTTTGAGGTATACTGCTTTCTTGCAGTTGTTTATTTTCTATTTAGATGGTTGGTCTTACCCTAACATGTATGGCGATTGGCACTCGTGGGAACCATGTACTCAGTCGTGTGGCGGCGGTGAGCGTCAGCGAGTTAAATATTCATGCAATGGAAATGATACAAAATATGATCACCAACCATGTAATGAATTTTGCTATAATGGAGGAACGTTCATAAATGGACATTGTATTTGTAAACACTGGAGAAGTGGAAGGTGTTGCTCAGGTAATATTTTGATATATTTACATGTTTATATCTAACACTTTTTTATATAATGTAGGGCAATTTCTTTCGCGATATTTTGGATCCCTAGCGATAATGCTTACAGTTGGTCTTTATATCATAATTTGTTACGAGGTAGAATATTCGTTGTTTAAAGGGAAGTAAATTATAAAAGCATTTTTTATAGATTTTGTAGAATGTCGTCATATTTACATCGCACATTGTAAAAGTGGTAAGCAGTCGTGTGGTGGAAGTCCTGATAGCATCCGGTGCACCGATTGTCATCTGCCTTATACACCGGCTGGTTATGGTAAAGGTTGCAGTAAGTATAAAGCAACATATTCATGCCAAGATACCCCGTCGTTCCAACACAAACTACATGTATATTCCAATCAGTCGTAATATGCTTAAAATTTTATCTACAACCGACTTGAATTTTAAATCTCCGAGCCAAGTACTGTGCCTAGAAAATCACAGGAGAAGGGCAAGGTGTGTATCGGTGCTTTTATTTATATCGGGCACGATAAAGAACCAGAAAAAAACTATTCAGAAAGAGTAGGGATATAAATGACCGGTTCTCCTGTATCTATCTCTCATCTCTCTGGGGCGGGTTTGAAATGACACTAGCTGTCGAATAGGACGTTAAACAAAAGACGAAAATAGAGTTAGATCTTTTAAGGTATCATTCATTCATAAAAGCTAAATCTGGATATCAATCGAAATGAAAGAAATGATACATCTTAGTACCCTTCGTGTTGAAGTTTCGTGTATTTGCATAAAATTTATTTTATAGGACGATTGTCTTGTAGTGAAAATAACGGAGCTTGTGAACATACGTGTCTGACAGTCAGTGGATCTCAAACATGCAACTGTAAATCTGGATATAAATTGTCTACAGATAAATTATCTTGTTTAGGTATTGAATAAGCTTAGATTATATGTGATACAACTAATGTGCGTCACATTTTTTACATAAAAAACAGTCTACTCATCAAACTGTTACTGAACTTCCAGTGATAAAACTATGCAATTTTCTTATCCATTTTCATTTTATTAATAGAGCACGAACTTATTAAATACGGCTTCACAAGTTTTCCTCAAAACTTATTTATACGATATAATCAAATTCGTACTAGTGTCTAAATTTATTTTGTAATTAGAGTACATCAGATTACATCAATCTATTGTGAAGTAAAATTCGGTTAGAACCGGCATATTTTCTTTATATGTTTTTCTAGTACATTATGTGAAATAGAATTACCGGTTACTTCTCCTAAATGAAGACCTGACCAATATTTTAGATATAAACGAATGTTCGACTGGTGCAGCAAATTGTAGTCAGATTTGTAAAAACACAATGGGTTCGTTTACATGTTCGTGTCGCCATGGTTACCAGCTTGACAGTGACGGATATACTTGTTCGGGTAGGTTGTTGCCAATCTGAATTACTTGTATTAAAATAAACTACCTACATTGTATATAAGTTTGTATTGTGTTGGAGAGTGTTTGCATTTTTTTCAGTCGTATAAAGGACATATCTGACAGTTTTCAGTTTTTTTGCACATAGACATATAGGCAGAACGAAAACGTATAGACAGATTTTTTTAAACTTAGCATTATCACAGCATATGATAATAGAAACATTTTAAGCGGAACAATGGGTGTCGCGGTACTCGTTTTTGAGTTATCTGCCCTTGAATTGGATTTTTTGGCTTATTTTAGATCATTTCAGGGACAGATCACTCAAACATAAATGATAAATACCATATTCTTACTTTTGGTTCATGTTTTTCATTTTATTTTTGGTCAAACTACAAAATGTCATGCAGTTCTATTAAACATTTTTATTATCTCTTTTTCAGTTGAAGTTAAGAGGCTGAAAATTCGTCAAAATTCGGCCATTTTTTAAGGAAACTGGCGTTTGTCTAGGCAAAGAAGAAGAAAAAATAAACAAACCACTCTTGACCAACTTTTGAAATTTTGCACAATGACATGAAAAGAAGTCGGCTACATAAAAAGGAAAATAAATAAGGCATTGTTTTCCTTCATTGTGAATGATCTGCCAAATGAGATGACCTAAAATAAGCCAAAAAATCACATTCAAGGACAGATAACTCAAAAACGAACGAGCACCGTTCATTTTCAAATCGTATTCTATCCTTTCTATCAGTTAATCCTATCAATATACCGATTACATTCCAAACCGCCCGACATTAATCTCTTCTATCTATCTTACATCATTTCATTAATTTCACCTCCAGTCCATTTTGATAACATTCTAATCCGCCCGATTTTAAACATTTCTATCTATCTAAAAAATGTTCATTAATTTCATCTCAAGTCCATTTAATGGTATCATTTTCCTATCACATTTGCTGTTTTCGAATGCTATTATTTCAAATAAGGGTATTAAAGGGGCATGTCCTGGAACTGAAGCGTCTCAAATAACAATCAAATTGGTATCATTTTAATGCCTAAATCAATTAATTATATTATGTAAAAAAGAAGTCTAACTTCAGTAAAACTTAAATTGTTTATTTAATTTATTTAAACCTCAACGTTTCGGCCATATTGGCCTTCATCAGGATCAATAAATATTAATATAAAAACAATAAACAGGAAATGACGTCATAAATTCATAAATCAATTAATGAAAGCCCTGTAAAATATTTACAAAACATCCCGCTAGTTTACTCAAAATACACATTTCAAGATTTACAAAACCTGCCGATTTCGGCCTCAGAAATTATTCGTCATTTTCACAACTCGACCCTTTCGGTATCTGTCAAAACCGAAAATATCGCGGAAAAAATGTCAACAAACTGAAATGGTAAGTATTTCTCATGTTATGTTCACTTGAAAGGCAGCGCACATGCTCAGTTAAACTCTCAGACGTATTGGAAATATCGTTATCGTCAATAAAAGGCTGTAAGCCTTTTATTCTAACCGACATACAAATACCGATGTGCGCGTTATAGGGTCATTTTTGAGCGGACACTCTTCTTTGACTTTTCGGTAATAATTGGTTTTACAAATGACAAACGCATTTTTGGTGTACGAAAAAAAAAGACAGCAGTTCCTGGGCATGCCCCTTTAAATAAAAAATATTTATAAAATAATTATGAATGACCTTTTACTTCCTGAAACTCATACAATGCTTTAATGTCGCCTTCTGTACGACTTAGTCTAGTAGAAGAAGTATTTGAACAGTATCAGGACAGGTATGAAGATGAAGTCATGGCTTTAATAGATCAACAAAACTTTACCGAAGAAGAGGCTCGAGATCGAATATTTAACTTATTGAAAAATACATATCGTAAAGGGCTAACTAATGTTTTCACGGAAAATGTACTTTGGATCAATACTCTCATAAATACTCCAGTTTTTCATTCTATCAAAAAGACGACCCATCGTGTTATACAAACTGAGGATCTTGACAGTGAGGAAGTCTAGAAATATGCTATCAATATAAGAAGATTTCTCTTTTCTCTTTGAAACAGTGATTGATGGGTATAACCACCGGAACTATGTAGTAAATAACATTGACATTTTTAAAAATGGTTAAACAGTGTATTTTGTATTTTTGCAATTATATAATGTAGCAATAAATTGAAAAAAAAAGTTATGTCTTGTTTTACATAAATATTAACACAATTAAAAAACAGAACCTTCAAACAAATACTCGCATTATATGAAACAAAAACCGTTGATGGATGTTAGTAATTAACTGGTAGACATCTTTTGCAAAATCAAGAAGAATTAGGTCATTTTCTTTGCGAATTGCTGTTGTTAATTGGCAATGGGTGTAAAATATGTGTCACTCATGATGAGAAAAATGAGCAGTCACTCTTTGTTACTCTCTAACATGAGCAATTACTGTTTTTTACTCATTTCAAATAAACACTTGCTTTTTCGTTTATCTATAGAGTGAAAGGGTGTCCCTTTCAAAATGTTTACGCATTTTACTTAGATAAGTATGCCCTGGAACACTCTCACCACATAGAAGCAACACCTCTAGAAGACATTTAGTCAAACATGACCGGTTAAGCGACGGATAGCCAGTCCAATGACTGACCGATCAAAATGACCGACATCACCATTAGCCAATCAAATGGCCAGTTTGACCCAAACTAGTAATAGACTATTACCATGTACTCGCAATATAAACTAGAATAAACTCATACCCATGACTAAAAGTTGTCTAGATAATGCAAATGTTTACAACGGTTCTCATTTAACATTAAATCGACTGTATAGAAGATAAGACAATGCGTCTACATATGTTTTTAACGCTGGACAGCGTATTCTAACATGTCGGCATACGCTGTGTCAATGTGTTGTAGTTTGACAGCGCCTTAAATGAACGCTATGAGTATTTTAAAGGTATTGCTTTTCAATGTTTAAGTATTGTATGTATATACACATACCTTTTTCAAATGACATATATTTTATTTAATGATTTCACATGTAATGATTGTGCTTTTCGAGCAAACGATATTTATCTATGTTTTGTCATCATGCATTTATGTACTTTGTATTTGATGTAAAGCATGTAGAATGCATTAAAATTTAATAGTTTGTTACATAAATTGTAGTTTGTAGCTTTTTATAGTAGTGAAAAGAAAGCACACAGTGTAACACAGCACTAAAACAAACAGTAAATGAAGTAAACACATCCATACAGAAGAGCAAGGGGTACAACGAATAGAAACTGCCTATGTACTCATTGGTGTCGAAATTCGTTTACTAATACTAGAAATAGTTTATCTTGGTTTAGGCAGATTAAAATTTCTACAAACCGAAAACTCATACCTGCCTTCGGTAATCATAGATTTTCAACATAAGTATTTGATCTTGATAGCTCAATTGCAAATACTCGATCTATTGTGTACTTTAAGGGCATGAAAGTTTTTATGGAAACTAGGGATCATCAAAGTACACTGATACAAAGAACATTGTGCCTGTACTTGATGGAACATTCAATTGATTATAAAATTGATGTTATGACACTAGTTTATATACCGTACCAATTATCTCCCACGCAATTATACTTTATTAAAACAAGTTCGTTAAATGGAAATTATCTTGTTCTTTGAGCACTCGATCAACACTTACAAATACAAAATAATTATCATACATACATCCTCATCCTTTGCATGAGGGTCACATAGCAACTATCTACAGCAGAGCTAGCGACAGTATGATAAAAATATTATAAACGTTTGCTGATATATTTTAAATAATTGTAAATTAAGTTGGTTTTATTCTGATATATTTTATTTTTCCGGGTTGTACGAGTCCATCCGATTTATAATACAGGTTTGACGTAATCTTTGCCGTATTCAAAGCAGGTTAGATAACAGAATTGATATTCCCGATAGACTTATAAGTATATATATGTTGCACAATGAAGTAAAAGCTCAGTTGATTCGTGAGATGTCGTTTAATGTTAATTTGTTTTACCAAGAAAAATGAAAAAATATTTTGGATAAATAATCGTGTTTTGTGCCTTTTTAGTAGACAAATGTTGTTGTCCATCTTATTCTTGCTTTTACAGGCTTCGACACACGTGTGTAAGTTATTAAATATTACATTGTAAGTCTTTTGATTTAATAACATCATGAATACTTTTGCTAAGACAATTGAAATGTGGCATGAAGCAAAACAATACATTTTGAAATAAACGGCCGTCCATACACTATCTCACATATTCAGTTATAATTTTAGTTATACAGTTATTTTATTTGGATACAACTAATATATAATTAAAATGTACAGGTATTTCATCTATCATACAAACGTTCGAAAACTTTTAAAACAAACATTTACGCTCAGTTTGAAATTTTTCATTCGTATGCTTTTAAATGGAACATTCATTGTCTTGTTGTTTTTTTTCAGAATGCATATTTTCATATGTTGATATGAATATATAATTTCCACAGAAACACGAAACATATTGAATGATTTCTTTTTGTTGCCAAATTTTAAAGCTTTTCCAGCTTCCGTAAACATAACACAAAGAAAAGACTTGGGATGTTTATAAATTACAAAATGTATTCATTAATATAGACAATAGTCGTAAAATAAGGGAACGAAGGTCGTAGTTTCAAAATTAATAATTTAGGAATGAAGAATGCCGGTATTTAACAAACCATAATTAAGAGTTATAAACGCGGCGAATCAAGAAATCGTTTAATAATAAATACTTGCGAATGCTTCAAATATTCTTAACTAGATCGTACAGTCCTTCGCTGTAAAGATACAACATTGTTCTGTTGTGATGTTATAATAGCCACAAATCATACCATTCATATATACACGTATAATATGGGTTATTTGTCGTGTTGTAATTATACATATTAAAGATAACAGTTGGTTCTGATCCTTATTGAAGTTATTACTTTTCTAATCTTTAGATGGTTGGTGTATCCCTTTTGCGTATGGCGATTGGCACTCATGGGAACCATGTACTCAGTCGTGTGGCGGCGGTGTGCGCCGACGAGTTAAATATTCATGCAATGGAAATTATACAAAATATGATCACGAAGCATGTAATGAATTTTGCTATAATGGAGGAACGTTCATAAATGGACACTGTACTTGTAAACCCTGGAGAAGTGGAAATTGTTGCTCAAGTAATATTTTACATTTACATGTTTATATCTAACACTTTTTATATTTAATGAAGGGCAATTTCTTTCGCGATATTTTGGATCCCTAGCGATAATGCTTACAGTTGGCCTTTATACCCTAATTTGTTACGAGGTAGAATATTCGTTGTTTAAAGGGAAGTAAATTATAAAAGCATTTTTTTTATTGATTTTGTAGAATGTCGTCATATTTACATCGCACATTGTAAAAGTGGTAACCAGTCGTGTGGTGGAAGTCCTGATAACATCCGATGCACCGATTGTCATCTGCCTTATACACCGGCTGGTTATGGTAAAGGTTGCAGTAAGTAAGCAACAATATCATCACAAAATATTCAGTCGTTCCAACACAAACTGTTCCAATCAGCCGAAATTGCTTAAATCTTATTTACAACCTGTTTTAACATTATAGTTAGATCTCCGAGCCAAGTACTGTACCTTGAAAATCACAGGAAAAGGGCGAGGTCTGTATCGGTGCTTTACATCGGGCACGACAATGAACAGGAAAAACTATTTTAAAAAGTAGGGATCCTAATTTCGGTCCCTTCTCTCGGAGACCACAGCTGTCGAATGGACCGTTAAACAACAGATAAATCAATACGACTTATTGTATCATTTATTTGTGAAAGCTAAATCTGAATATCATGCATGTATACAAAAAGAAATGTAATTCTTACGATACCATCTTAAACACTTATCTTATTGTAGAGGTTTGTGTATTTGCGTAACATTTATTTTGTAGGACGATTGTCTTGTAGTGAAAATAATGGAGCTTGTGAACATACGTGTCTGACAGTAAGAGGATCTCCTACATGCAACTGTAAAACTGGATACAACTTGTCTTCAGATAAAATCTCTTGTTTAGGTATTGCACTAGCTTAGAGTATGTGTGATATAATTAATGTACATCACATTTACAGAATAAAAACACACATCTGATCAAACTTCCAATAATAAAATGGTGCAATTTTCTAACCCATTTTCAATTTATTAAATAGATAGAGCATGTGGTTGAATATGACTACAAGTTTTCCAGTAAATTTTTAACGATATATATAGTCAGATGCTTACTAGTATCTTTTATTTTGTAGAGTACATTAATCTATTGTGAAGTACAATTCCGTCAGGGAATAAAACTGGCATATTTTCGTTATATGTTTCTTTAGTACATTATGTGAAATAGATTCACCGGTTACTTCTTCTAAATGAAGGTCTATCCAATATTTTAGATATAACCGAATGTTCGACTGGTGCAGCAAAATGTAGTCAGACTTGTCAAAATACAATGGGTTCGTTTACATGTTCGTGTCACCATGGTTACCAGCTTGACAGTGACGGATATACTTGTTCGGGTAGGTTTTTGCCAATCTGGATTACTTGTATTAAAATAAACTACCTACATTGTATATATAAGTATGTATTGTGTTGGAGAGTGTATGCATTTTTTCAGTCGTATAAAGGACATATCTGACAGTTTCCAGTTTTTTTGCACATAGACATATAGGCAGAACGAAAACGTATAGACAGATTTTGTAGTGTTGGTTTGTATAATAACATTTACTTTAAATATGCATGTATACTAGTATTTGTTTCATTCCATGTTATAGACAGGTTTAATGGCGTCACTGTCTCTGATACGCGAAAGTAATTTTGCTACGACGATTCATACGAATATTCATTTGTAGATAAATACATCTACTTGTGAGATAAATTCTGTTTTCATGACACCCTAAGCTAGATTAGATTTCAATGTATTACAATTGAGGTACTTGAAATCGTTTTGCAATTTAACTCGAACATGTCGGTTCGGTCATCTTGTCACGATGACTCGGTATTTACGCGATGTGCTTGTAAAAACAAATGCATCTTATCACATAATATTAAAAAAGTAGCGTATGTCGTTTTTATCGCAACACTCTTGTTATAAATACTGTTCAAACTTTTGATAAAACATATTTCTTTGTTTATAGATATGGATGAATGTGTCACAGGCGACGCTAAATGTGAACAACTGTGTATTAATACAATAAGTTCATTCAAATGTTCTTGTAAACCTGGTTATAAGCTGCAAATGGACGGGAAAACATGTGCAGGTATGTATTACGGCCATCGATCATCATCAACATCAATACTATATCACCACCGAAATCCTTATTATTAACAGTATTCTCCTCACTATCCTCAACTATTATTTTCATTATCACCACCGTCATCTTTGTCTCCATCATCACCGCCATTATAAATCAGCATATACAGAAAGTTCATTATCATCTCCATCACTGCAACCACTAAACTATTATAAGCATCGGCATTGTAACCTTCATTCCCACCATATTCATCGTAATAATCATCCTTACCAACATAGCAATCACAATAACACTAGTGGGGACGATGTCACGATAAGAGTGTTGTTGTCAATGATTCATGAATACTCGCTGATCGTCACATACATAGCTGTAGAACATGGGTATAGTGAATTCTGGGCAACCTGAATAATGACTTCCTTATTTATATCCATATTTCACTATTTCCATAACTATGAAATAAAGAATTGCATATTGGAAGCAAAATAAATTCTACATTGTATCCAAGTTCACAGTAACTGTGTAATATCTAATACTGTTGGAAAATGTTTCAGACATCGATGAATGTGTAAGCGACAATGGAGGTTGTTCTGGTAGTTGCGTCAATGAACCAGGCTCGTATCACTGCTTATGCCATGATGGGTATATATTGGACTCAGATGGACATACATGCAAGGGTAATGCCACTTTTCGTGCGTTTTTTGTTGTATTAGTGACTATACAAATTAATATCATTCTTATCAACTGTGGTAGTTTAATAGTTGTCTTCATGAAGATCTTTCTATTCGAATCATATCCTATCCTTTCTATCATTTTATCCTATTAGTTGCATAGCCATTCTGATGACATTCCAATTGGCCCGACTTCAATCCCTTCTATATATCTTGCACCATTTCCTTAATTTCACCTCCAGTCCATTTTGATAACATTCCAATCCGCCCGATTTTTAACATTTCTGTCTATCTCTAACTTTTTCATTAATTTCATCTCCAGTCTATTTAATAGCATCACTTTCCAATCATGTTTGCTGTTTGCGAATCCTGTCATTTCAAATAAGGGTATTGAAATAAAAACAAGATAATTATTAATTTTTTACTTCCTGAAACTCATACAATGCTTTCAATTACTGTACGGCTTAGTTTAATCGTTATAAAAAGCGATATTTTCTTTAAGAGTTACAATAGAAGTAATTGAAATAGCTAAAGATTTTGACTTCTCCGTGGGTGGCCTATACTTTACGACATCGCCAAACTTAGTATATCTTACTGATACTTGTAGCGTTCTGAAGCGTCATTGCAAATGAATCACTACACTGGTATGTGCATTTCCTGTTTCAGACATCAATGAGTGTGCAGAAAATACTGACAGATGTAATCAAAGATGCATCAACACAAACGGCAGTTATTCTTGTATGTGTAATGTTGGTTATAAACTCCAAGATGACGGATATGCATGCAAGGGTATTGCCTTAGGCTTTTAAAGTATTAACAGTTCTGTTGGCAGCTCGTTTTGAAACCGCGAATTACACAAATTGAATCTAAATATGGAATACATTCATGCGACAAACTCGCTGTTACTCTGTCTGATAATATTATACAATGTACACTTGTTAGATGCATTCATTAACTAGAGGTCATTATGACTGACTTATAAGTACAAATTAACGAATATATAAGCATCATGAAATAACGTATATATCCGTACATCGATTCAAATACAAATGTACTAATTTTAAATTATCAGCCGTCCAAAATAATTTCTTCAGTTCACTTGCACATGACTCAATTAGTAGATGTATTATTTTTGCAACTTAGCTTTTCGTCTTTAAGTCTATTGCTTTATCTTTCATCTGAGTACAAATTTCATTGTTACTGATTTACATATTTAAAACGAATGTTATTAAACTTAAATATGAATGACACTTCAGATGTTGATGATTGTATTGGAGTTCATTGCCTTCATGGAGGTTCATGTATAGATCATCTGAATTCTTACACTTGTGATTGTAGAGATAGCTTCTTAGGTCGCCATTGTGACAACGGTAGTATTGCATAATTAATCTAATATTAGTGAAAAGTAAATGTGCTATTTATTCGGCCGAATGAAGACAAAGTCATGGGTTACATACATAAAACACAAAAAGAATTTTCATATGTACAGAGTACAATAATCTTTGCCCAACGTATAACTGTTGGAATATCCAGCTCGCGGTTCAATTGTTCTGATGGGATGAATACATTTATTGGCGAATATATTAAACGAAGACCCTAACTTAGCTAAGTATGACATATTTTGAAAGCAAAAAATTGATAAAAAGACAACCCAACGAGCGCATCTGAAAAAGATGAAATGATAACATGTAAAAGATTGATCCATCAGTAATATGGCATATATTATCTATTTTATTCTTTTTAAGACATTGATGAATGTGCTGACTTCCTACAAGGTGGATGTGAAGACATCTGTACCAACACAATAGGTTCTTATGACTGTTCATGTAGCGGAAACAAAACTCTTAAAGATGATGGCCGAAGATGTTCTGGTATATTGCAGTATTATATTGTATTTTATTCACATCTTTGTTACCTTATATGTACAATTATGGAGTCATTTTGAGAAAATTGCTCATTTACAGCTGATGAAACTTGTGCCATATTTTGACTTAACAATGTAAAATATTGTTTAATTAATAAATCTACCTTTTGTATACGCAAATACATTGAAATGTGAAATTTATCTATTCGGTACTTGAAGTAAGTGTAAGCTGTTGATAGAAGTAAATGATGAATTTAATCATTAGCACTTTTCAATGACTAAACAATGCATCTATTTTACACTAGGCGATGGGAACTCTATAGATGTGTTTTCACGTTATGGTATCGTAAGACGCCTGTTACCTCGTGGTTGTTCAACTATTCTCCTCACCAGATGTACAGAAGGAAATACTGTTGATATATCAATGTCATCTACGTCACCATGGTATCGTCTAAACACAAACAGCAGTATCATCTACACGTTTGGCATTGCTTTCGTAGAACTGAATGCACTGTCTTTGCCCATTTCATTGACCGGTATTAAAATTGCCCGAAATAATGGTGATTTTTCAGTCATGTCCGGAAGCATCGCTTTCACTGTTGATGAAGGCACCAAAATCAGCCATGAAAGGAAAGACAAATGTTTATCATTCACCATAACACCCCGTGACGTGAACGATTTTATGCGGTCTGGATCATTCCTTAAGTCGTTCTTTTACAATCTGATAGAACATTTACCTGACTGGTTATCTTTCTCCCCACGTGGTTCAGAGGTATTAGAAATGAACGACTTTCAGTCTAAACTTCTACGTGGGAGAGATGTATCCTCCATATCAGCCTGTAAGGGGGCACCAGTTATCGACGATCGTTTATATACTGTCCTGAAATTTGGCAGTAGTTTCTCATTCGGCATTTACGGAAATGACGTTGTTTTACCAAAACCAATCAATGACAAAGCATTTTGTATTATACTTGATATCTGTCAAGATTACGGCGGGTCTATGTTCTTAATGATACCTGAAGAGTCAAGAGAATTCATTGATAAGCTTTCGCCATTTGATGACCTGAAATCTAAATAAGGGCTTCAATTTCGCCCAGTTGGTCTTGGCTTATCACTATATAAACATATTGATGTGCTTCAAGACTCAAGCAATGTTCAGCTATGGAATGGAAATGAATTATTTAGATATCCGTAAGTACACAAGCAGAGTTAACATCGTCATTGCTCAATCTTATCGAGCGAAATGTTGTAAGGTTATCTTAACTCGGTTTTTATCAGTTCATCAGGAAGTTATAAAATGCATGATTGTTAGAAAATAAAGACCTGATCAAATGATATACAAGGGTAAGGTTTAGTATTACGAACTTGTGTCAATTTGATTTGTCTACACGTGTCAGGAAGTTTTGATACACTCGATTGATGAATATCGGGATCAGTCGCTAATACAGTGATATCCATTAAAAAGCTTACTTTTAGCATTTTGTCAATACGTTCGTATTCTAACGTAATCCGTAAACGATAAATGATTTCTTTGGTCAAACTTAGGTTACCCAAACTGAACAAAGTTTGTACTTTGTTGACATTTTATATTTTCCGATATGAACTCAAGCTAAGCCATCAACACTTAGCACAGAGTAATCATGGTCCCACGTTCCCGGGTGCGAAGCATTGACCTTTAACAAATGTGATCAGTGTATACTTCGCTAAAACTAATGGGGACTTAGGTTGAGGTTTGTGTCAATTGTGTTACGAGACTGAACCAGAAACTGGTCAGTGGGTGAGAATGAAAATCAATTCGATCAATGGTATCGTACTCTTCTTTTGTTCCATAGAAAGTTCCACCCATTTATCTTTCAGTCTTTATGGAGTCTTCCACCGACATCAAACACTTAGATGGCATTTAATAAATATCACAATGTAGCTTTTCAAGAAAATTATTGAAATTAATAAATGCGTTATGTTTATTTTCAGTTCCATTCGTGAAGCCAATCTTTGGTTGGCTGGAGACACTATAATGGCATTGGGTGAACATTTTGTATTCAAGATGAATGCCCACTCCAGTTTTTACGCATCAGTTCCATCCCCTACAAATGTAAGCTATAGTTTGACTAATGAGTTAACAATGCCTTCTGTCCTTTTTGAAAATTATAGTTTCCATGTAATTTTTAGATATACAAGTGACCGTTTTGGGCAGATTGAGGAAGCAATTTAGGTATGAGTGGATAATCAGCATGTAGTTCAAGAATGGAAACTGTAGTATTTTCAATACGAATATCTTTTCAATTACAAGTATTTTGAAATTTAGAATATTAATAATACAGTTACTTTAAAAGGCTGGTAGCCATATGTTATGCATTTAAATTGTGAAACATTAAAAAGTATCTCAGTGAAAAGTATCGCCCATGTACATCGTTGTGCTATCATATGATTATACATTACTTGCAGATATTGAAAAGCATCTTTTTGGACGAGTGGAACATTTTAATGAAGATGAATGTATTAGGATCAATTGGGTTACAATTCAAACTATCGAGCAAAGATTACTACATAAATCTATTGAATGTTGGTACTAGCGAGCTAGACGCATATGCATCTGTGGGTGGTAAGTTTTCATATTTTTATATCAACAATATTAGATGTCTAATAAACCGCTTCAGCTTATCGACATAAGTTTGAAAATACGATTTGCTTTTGGATCCTATCGCCAGGAAAATGCTTCATATTAGTATAAATTTATTTCAGGAAGTACGACAAGAAACTGGTGCGGAGAAAATGCCAATCCGCCTGGATTTTATTTGTCATTAATGGTAGACGTTAATCCATTCATGGATGTACCTATCCTCAAAGACATTGTCTTGGACTTTAACAGCAGAATGTATGCCTTCCTGGCCACTGATCCGTCTAAAGAAAGTGGTTTAGAAAATGAGATTGATATTTTGGACGATATTCTTAACTTAAAAGGAACTGTCGAATTGTTCATTAACACAACGATAAAGAGTGTTTTCCGATACGGCAGTCTACTGACGAACGAATCTTTGATTATACTATCTGATTTGCGGGAGTCTGCCATCGAATTCGGAGGCGCTGTATCGACATTAGCGACTAGTAAAAAGAATTTCTTTGAAAATATAGCTATTTTCATTGACAAAGTGTCCGAGCTTTGGACTTTAGGTTGGAAAAGATTAGAAAAAGACGCCTTTGCATTTAAGGACTCGGTCAAAAGCACAACAGAAATTGTGAAGCATAACTTCACACATATTATCGATGAAGCCATTGATAACATAAAAGTGAAGATTATTTATACCTTAAATAAAGTTAAAGATCAGCTTATGTCTGTTTATAGAAATATGGAAGGATTTGGTTTGCGATTCAAGGGCACATTAAAAGTATTTCACCTAAAAATAATAGGACTCGAAATGGAATTTGTGTATTCAGTCGACAATCTTGGTTCGTGCAGTCGCTTTGCTCATGTTTATGAACTACTTCAAGGTGAAAAAGCTGCGAGAATATATGGCGTCTTGTCAACAGGTTTGATAAAAATAGCTCCTTTCCTTCGTCTTGATGCTGGTGGATGAATCGGAGTCGCAATCAGCATCGATTCACCGGAAAAATTCGTTGTCCAGATGCACTTAGAAGCATCCCTACTTGGTATAAAAGCACAAGTTAACACATTTCTTACAAGCACTGGCTATCAATTTTCAATTGAAGGTTCGGTTTGGAACACGTTTAAAGCTAGACTAGATGTATCATTGATATATGACGACAAGAGAAACGATCATGGTATTCACATCCTCGGGGTTTTCTTGGCAAATTCTGATGATGGTACAACGTTTCAGGACAGCTACTTGGATTCCTTACAAAAGTTGACAACGAAGGTCGCTGATGCTGCTGATTACAGAATTAGTCAGGTCCAAGGCGGCCTTACGATGGCACAAAATGCCTTCTCAAAAGCACAGGACTGGTTAGAAGAAAAGAAAAATGTGGTCAGGGGCGCGAAATCAGCTTTTGACGACGCGATAAATGCACTTGAACATGCTAAGGAGAAACTTGATGAAGCTAAGCGACCATTCCAAAATGCAATGAGTTCACTTAATGCAGCACAAAGAAAAGTGGATAGGCTATGTAGCATTAGGCACTGCAGGCAAGTTTGTGTCCCTGGACTTAAATGCAGGATTCGTTGGAAGCGCGTATGGTTCGTTAAGATTCCATACCCAAATTGCCACTTGACGAGTTGCATGTTTTCATTTCCAGATCCTATATGTGTGGCGTTTAATCTAGGGTGTAGGGCTATTCGTGGTATTGCATATCTCGCTTTAGAGGCTGCTAAATTCGCAGTTCGTATTCCGATGCTGGCACTCGATGCTGCTAAGGTTATTTTGTCAGGTGCTCAGTTTATTGTAGACAAGTCAAGGGTCGTATTAGACATAGCAGTCGCAGCACTTGATCTCGCACAATTAGGTCTGGAAGGTGCTAAAGGTGTTCTTGAAGCTGCAAAATTAACGTTAGCAGGAATTAAAAAAGTTATTGGTTGGGGATTTAAAGCTTTCAATTTCATTATCGAATACGGCATAAAAAGTATCATTGACGTGAGAAATTGTGGTTTTGAGATAACTACTGCTGTAGAATCGACTGTCTTCCAGGTGCAGTGTGAAATCAACATCTTTAGAATAGGCTTTAGGAAAATAAAGGAAACCCTGTTCAAAGTATTTGGCAGGCATCGAAAAATTCAATCGATTCTATTATTGAAGAATCGAAAAGATCTGATAGACGAAAAAGGGAAATTAGGACTATTGTAAACAGTGCTGTTAACAGGATTATAAGAGAATCCCGCAATGCAGACGTATAATCCGATAGTTTCGATGCTTTTATAAATGATACGATTGATGTCATTTCTGTTACACCTGGATTTAAAAACAATGCTACACCCAGTGATTACGATGATAGAGTTGAACATTTTAAGGAGAAATGCAATTCCTTTCGAAATATTCATTCCTTTTTTTCTGAGGCTACACAAGTGCTTTTTGAAATGTCAAATGAAACAGGAGGGGTTCTGAATGATGCTGCAGGATTGGACGATGATCTGTCGAGTTTCAATATGAACGAAATTATGGGCAACTTCACTGCTGAAAATATTGGCATCGATCCATCAGTTGCAGCCAGTGAATTTAATATCAGCAATGATGATATTAATGATGTAATGACTGAAGCGCGAGGGAATCTGTCAAGCGATCCGCTGTTGGCTGGTATCGATACTATGTCCGCAGATGCGAAATCATTGCTTCGAAATCAAACAGCTAATATTAACAATATGAATGTTGTAGGTCATTGGCTTCTTGCCATGGATAATGTTACGATTGAGTATTTTGAAAATGATGTTTGTATATCATTTATGGACTGTGCTCATTACGCAGTCAGTGAGTTATATGGTCTGTTAGACGCTGAAACTTTACCAAATACGGATAAAACCATAGACACCATATCGAACTTTGAAAATATTTTCTTACATCTGACTTCAAATAGCTCTCACACGATCGTTGATATCCAAAATATGACAGAGTTGTTGCTTAGAGATCTACAGACCATGGAAGACCTCGATTTGTTTTGCTCTGAAGCTCCACGTGTCGTTCTTAAGATGGCAAACCAGACTGTGTATGAAGGTAGTACCATAAATCTGGCATGCGGAATGACTGGGAACCCTTCACCTAAAGGTTCTAATTCATTCATTCTTAAAGATTTCGGAAATTTATACGTCAACAAAAAATACTCATATAACATAAAATAATAAATAAGTGCATGTGATCAATTAAGAAAATATAGTCTTGTATGGGAACAGTTTTATCAATGAACTATATCTATGTATATCTTTTCTCCACGATATTATTATCAAACCAACATGTGATTAAAACCATGATACATTGGAATGATATGGTGAATGGCGTTTAATTTATTTATCAACAATACAGTTTATACAGTACTACATTGGTTATTTATTTCACAGTATGGTGGTTCCGAGATGAGGAGTTTCTACCTGAACATACAGAACAAGTGCTCAATATTCATAATATATCAAAAAATGAGAGTCACAATTACTACTGTATAGCTGGAAATATTGTTGCCAACCTAACCTCAGACAAAGCGGAAATAACAGTGTTAGGTATGTATCAAGTCAGTCGAATCATGTTTGCAAACGGAACAAACACGTGAAGCATGTGATTTTACATCAGTGCTCGCAATACCTAGTATCATAAATAATGCCATGTGCTTTTAACTGGAATCGTCTGATTATTCTGTTTATCATTTTAGATAAGTGATCATGTGTTTCGTGCTTGTATTTTTATTCTTCTACCATAGACGAAGAACTCACGCTAGATGAATCAATGGAATCTGCAGCTGTTCCAATGCCTTCATCAGTAACATTAACTACAAAGCAAACATCTGACGCCGTGAAAATCGCCACCACTAAAGGTAAAAACGAACTTTATAAGTATGGACGAAACATATTCGACTGATTTTAGCACCTATGAAGAGACATACTAATAATTTGCAAGTAAAGTGGCACTAGAAAAGCATCGCCGTTTAGAAAACGTGCATTAATTTAATCATTATGGCATAGGACCCGATTGTAGCATATAAATTCATTATTTGTTCGTGTATTGCATCTTATCAATTCGTGTGATCCTTGTTGACAAGTAACCATTTTGTGTTTTGCCGATTCAGATTCAACACTGGTTATGTCACTGAGTGTTTCGTTAAGTTTGTTAGCAGCTACGACATTAGTTGCGGCTGTTGTTATTTGGCGATCAATCACAAGGTATGTAAGAGGTCTGCTTCAATCTCTTGTCATGTACGCCTGGTTTTGACTAATTAATTATATATTTAGTATTGGTTTTGGCACATGTTATAAAGTAAACAATGCTGTTAGTAAACATATTCATTTATCATTTCTACATACTATTTCCCATTTCTCATTTGTTTCTTTTTATCCTTAAAACATTTTTCAGACGACGTGCACGAAAGGAGAACAGATGTGAGAGTCGAGCTAGTATGTCCAGTGCGATAACATCAAACATGGTGAGACCAGAGGTCCGAAACCCAGTATTACAAATTAGTGATCTACAGTAAAAAAATGAATAACCTGATTTCGGATATTAGATATGAGTAGTTGTAGCTTAGTCTAACGTAATCAGAAAAATGCTTGATTTTAGAACTTTGATATAACTGTTGATAAAACATGTTCCGTTTCGTAACCAGGACAATCAATGGTGTTTTTGTAATCATTTTTATACTCGGAATTATTTTATATTAAGCTTTGGTGTTCGTGAATTACTGTTCTTGTTTTGTCTTTTACATTGTGTCGTTCATTTGTATTGCCTACCTGTCGTTGTAGTTTGATATTGTAACTAATTGATTTCCATATTATGTTTGTCAATAAAATATTGCTTAATTATAGATCTGTACAATTACATGCATTTCTTGTGTTTGGTGTAGGTTTTATTTTATTAGTAAGTCATATTTGTGTGTGTATGTTGTCAAGTATATTTAAAGCTTCCCTGAGAGACCAGAACATAAATCCTACATGATGACATAGTCTACAGTACTATTGAATGTTTGAAAGTTATCAAATGTATTCAGTGCTTATCTGAATGACCAAAATATAAATACATCTATAATTATAGTACTGTTGGATGTTTGCCTACAGATTGGTTTAAATTTCAAGTTGATGTTGTAACTTGTTGCTGTATGTCCATTGAAATACTTGAATATGCGCTATTTCTGTGATTAATAAATATGTAGGTAGCCTTTTTTAATACATTCAGTAATTTTAATGTATTCAAATATGGTTGGACAATCATTCTTATTTTTACTACTACTTGTTCTTTGTTTTCAACATACCACATGCTTGTATTGAAATACTTTGACATTATACTTTATCTTTTTAGCGTATCACTTGTTTGTTTTTCTTTCATGAACTTATATACATAATTATATAAGTTTCAACACAAAAATGCAAAGGTAGTTACTATTGTTAATAACATATAACATGGACTATGTTTATACCATTGTACATTATACTAAAATACGTGATGACCATTGTATAACAAACTCCAATATTTGAGAGCAGACTTACTTATGGTACAAAGTAACAGTATGAAGCTCACCCACAGTCCCTCTACTACCCATGAATTCTTTTTACACTCTGAAAACACTGTCAAATATTATGTTTATAACATGTTTTATAACAACAAAATATTTATTTCATATAAAAACTACTATTCAATATTTGACGATTCAGTTTCTCCGCGGCCGGTGAAACAGCTGACTTCAAAGGTGAAGGTTGCCGGTAGCCTGTGCATAGTCAGACGTGGCACATACATACATACATAACAAGTAACACAGGAGTGGTTAGTAAAGTGTAACGCAGCTAATTTCTTATATTTCTTTGTTGTGTACGCGCGTTACTTTATTTCGGGGAATTAGCTAAATGAACAATCTGGCAGCACAGGAATTCCTGTTGCTAATTACAATTCAACAATAGTTACTACAAGTCCAAAACTACAATGATCCACTTTATTTTTTAAGGGAAAATAACAATAATAACGTCAATGTGAACAACAATCCAAATATGAAACACAATAAAACGTGGTGGCGAAATCGCACTAACTGGTCTGTGGACATCCACCTTACAGCCAAGACAAATTTCAAGTATCTTCTATCATATAAATTATTGACCAGTCCACCCAAGCGGGCTAGTCATGCATACAAAAATGGGAGTGACATAAATTAAAACGACCAATTAAAATACATGTACATAAATTCTGAAACTAGAAGAAAGGGTATTTCTGAAGACAGAAAGATTAAATGATATACTTAAAGAAATGCAACATATAAGCCGCATTAAGCTAATTATCACCTTCTTTGTTTGGTCAGTTATACAAAAGTAGTTGCTATAGAAACAAAATGTTCAAGCCACATACACAGACAGAAAAGAGGATTAAACTAAGGCGAATGACGATAAAGCTAGAATGCAGTATATACGATTATCAGGTGTTATAGACAAACAAATAATTGAACATATTAGTGTATAAAACGCTATTTGACTATTAAACATCCAAATTCGAACATTATAAATACCAGAACACAGAGACATAAAAATACAAAATAAACTCAGCATAACAACAGTATGGATACACAAAAACTGTCCATGTAGTTTTAAAGTAGATGATCCTAATTAAATGTACATTATATATACAGATAAATACGCTAATGACTTAGCTAGTGAAGCATGATGAAAACATTTTATACATTAGATATAAATATCTATAAAACAACTCACTCATGCATGTATTAGTTTATTTGTTGTATAATAAAACATTCTGTGATTTTGATCGAAACTTTCAAAGAACAATATGTATTGTTGGGTCTTCTGTTTTCAAGTACAGAGTTGTATCAAGGTCAGATTGAACAACACGTTGTTTACATCGATATATGTAATATACTATACATATGGTTCCTACAGAAACACTGTCAACTCGTAAAAGAATGGTCACACTAGTATTAATATACAAGTATGAACTTTGAGGCCTTATTTAGAAAAGTATTTGTTCTGTAGTATACCAATTAATGATTACTAATTAATTTGACATTATGCGCGCATGATCATTTACAGAGGGTAGACTGTAGTTGTACTTATTTGTACATCTCTATACGTACTACGATACAATCATGGATGTACGTGTATTGATGCTCAAAATGAGCTCATGATTATATTAGAAAAATTAAACACATAAGTTTATAAAATTAAACATTTAATTTTTGTTTTTATCAACATACCTTTGGTATTTATGACGTTTCCAGTTAATCATAAAATAACCAACTTAAGGTGGGCTTTGATGATTTTAAACTAAATATGGGACCTTGAATTTACTTAACCGAAACTTTCAAGTATACAGTTATGTATATAAATGTTTTCTCTTCAACCCGTCTGTTGCACACAAGTTACTAAAGTTCTAAACCATTGGAGCAAAACATAACGAGAGTCTGGGTGTAACCATCTAGATGTTCTCATCCGTGTTATATCTCTATCAATTACCCAGTGAACCATTAAACCATGCAAATATTACATCTACCACAGGGATATGTTAGAATAAGTCACAAATTGTTATATGACTTAACAACGACCTAACTCAGTTTTGTCATCACAGTTCTTGTCCCTGTGGAATTAATTTGTACGTCAAAAGAAATAAAATTCATCAACAGACTTTTTGCTAAAATTGTTCGCAAAGTGATATCGAGACTTATGATTTACATAGTTTGAACAGTGCAAGCAAAATATGTAAATATTTCGAAAATATATAAATTATATTGTGAGTGTTTATTTAAAATCGTCAACAAATAGAGGAACAAGATGGATCCTTTATTTTGTTATCATGTTGTCTTGATGATTTTATCAACAATAACATTTATATTTCTGTGGATTGGATTTTCGACTCCTGGCTGGTTGGCTGTAACTTTCCAGGAGACTGAGGCAGCTTCAGAGTACACTGTGTCGTCCCTGAATAGGTAAGTGTTGTGTCTTGTCATAGAACGTTAAACTATTGTTTTTGTTATAGTACAACAGAGTTTTGTGTCTGGCAGCGATAGTTTTAATAACAATAATTAAATGTTCATATAATTATTTTGCGACAGTTAGCATTGGTCTTTTAATAAATGAAACTGTGTATTGTGAAAATCGGGATATGTAAAATTTAAGAGCCCCAGTCGTGCTTCTCATTGAATAGATTTTAGAAGACAAAGAACGAGTGTTTATTAGGATAGAAAATCGTATTTTTAACCGACAATTCGCCTAGTAATCTTGGTCTACGGATTTGTTTTATTATTATTATACCATATTTATATAGCCCTTTTTTCATGTAATTACACGTTCAAAAGTGCTGTACAGTCACGATTAAGTCATGGTTAAAACAATATGTAATGAATACAAACATGTTAGTCAAAAATGATATGGGTAAAATATACACAACTATGGACAATTAAATTTATAAGTCAAAATATCCAACATTTATGCAAAAAAGTAGAGTACACAATAATTCTAAAATGTTTTAAGTCTGGTTGGCTTCGTAAGCTGTTTGGTCAGTCCACACGTGCATTACTCCACCAGCCGGTGTTCACTGTTCACTACCCAACCTCACTGAATGTTTACTAAAAGTACATTTAAAATAGTGTTTCAAGAACAGCATCAAGCCACCACTGCCACGAGAAAACATCTCCAAAGGTATAAGGATACTACCTTTAAAGAGACCCCTATAATTTAAAGAAATGAAATACAGTTGATGTTTCGATATTGACCAATTCTGGTCACAGACGGTATCAATGTACTTAGTACTTGTTTTTCTATATATTTCAAACAACAGAGTGGGGCACGACGAATCCAGATTATTTCGGTTCTGATCCAGTCGAATCCAAATGGTGAATCTTGAATATTTCGGATCGAATCCTATTGCACCATTAGTATTAGGTGTTGGTTGAATAATTGTATTTCATCTCATCGCTTTATGACAACACTATAACAAATTCAACTGTACAAACTTCTTGATATTAAAACTTAGATTTTTTTTGTTAATTAGAATAAATAAGCAAAATACTAAATATGTTAAAAGATAACTTTAACCCTTATTCACATTAATATTAAATGAATCACAGTTGAAACAATAAATACCTTAAGTGTTATGAGTTGTAAATGATAAATAAATTACAACAATCAGATAAAATAATAGTACACAACAGAAGACTGTATTGTGTGAGTAGTAATTTATGTATCGTCTGTTACAAGATAAACAACTGGTAGTATGCTGTAGTACAAAGTGTAAATCTATAATACATCAATAAGTTTCCAGCTCTTAGAAATAAAATGGAAGTTTGTAGTTTATATGTTTAAGTGTAAGGATACAAATACAAAAAATAGTTCTGTATAATAAACACATATTTTTATCAGAGGCTGATATAACTTTGCCATCCTAAATCATCCTTGATGAGCTGAGGCAGTTCAAGGAGTTTGGCCTTATCTGTGGTGTGCTAGAGTTTAACAGTAGTCAGCTTCTGCAATTAGGTTCCAGAAAGATTATTTGGTGTAACATTATTTAACATAATTTAACAATCTTCGTTTCAATTTTAAGATTAATAAAGTACAGACATTTAAAATTACCAGTTGTTTCTTAAGAAATATGAAGATTCAACATCAAAATAATATTATAACAATCATTATCAATTTGTGAACAATCAAACAGCATTTGGTTTTATACAAATTGAGACAGTACAGTTGATTTCTGTTAATACTGATAACAAAAAATATGTGAGAGTTTAACCTATCAAATATTCGAGTAAAACCCAAAATATAACCTCACTGCATTTCGATTGCGATCTCAACGGAACATCATCTTTTGCTGACTTTTCAGAGAAATCGTAAAATAACTGTCAATAGTGAAAACAAACGACAAGAAATGGATGACTGTGTCCCTGATAATGACAATAAGAGCGATCCATGTGCAGACGAAAACAAAACCCATCTATGAAACGAGCGAAAGTCGTTAAAATGGGAAAAAACATATTTCAACCACGAGTTAGCTTGTATCCCAACCGCAAATGAAATTACATAATTTGGATCCGTACCCGCGAATCTAAAGATGGATTCGAATATTTCCGACATTTCGGTTAACGGTTGTGCACAGTCCTATCGGATAGGAGACTTAACCCCTAAGAGATCAACCTTGTTCTGTTATGATGCCGATATATACCTGAAATATGTATGTACTAAGATTAGATATTACAATCTTACCAATGCCAAGTTGACATATTTTCCAGGTCCTTGTTCTATGATGTGTTGTGTCCACAAGAGTTAGAGACTTGTAAGACATGCCGGGCTGGAGATGATTCTAAAGAGTGTGTGGCAGAGATGGCTTATCCCAGTAAGATTTAAAGTCTAGTCATTAGAAAGTATATACGCTCGTTGATTTTACTCTAAACTACTAAAACTGATAAATGATATTTTAATTACTGCTCTGTTTACCACACAACCTCTCCAAAGCAACACCCTTTTGGGAGTAGCAAAATTATGTTGTTCAGAAGTTGTTGCTCTAGAGAGGTTAAATTGATAGTTGAAACGTGCAGTAGGAAAAACGATGCTGTTGTTGAAGGGAGGTTGTTGCCCAAGAGAGGGCCACCGCTCAAGGGAGGTTACATTGTACTAGCATTATATGTTATCTGTATACATGCAGAGTACAGCGGTCATTATAACTGGATAGAAAATCTGACGGCAGACACGGAGGAATGGGTCGCTTGGAGAATCATCATGGTGATTGTTGTACTCCTCTGTACCCTGGGTTTTATTCTTGTCCTGTGTCTCGTCTGCTGCATCTTCAAAACCTGGGTCTACCGAACTGTTGCTACTACAGCGTTTGTTGCCTGGCTTCTCGCAGGTTAGTATCGATTTATTTAGTTAATATCGGTCTACAACATAAATAAACATCAGAGTAGTTAGAACTGTATGTATTTCATAAGGAACACTCCTTGTCATTCACAAGCTTATTTATGCTAAACTTCATTATGACCCTGTGGAGTATCAGGATGGATACAATATTATAAGAACTTCTCAGTATAATCTCCTTTTATTTACGTTTCGGCTATTGCCTTTATCAAAAACGAATATCCGTTTTTGATGAAGGCAATAGCCGAAACGTAAATTAAGTATATTACGCAGCTCGATTTAAATAATGTCGTAGAAATATAATGAATGATTGAACAATTTTTATTGTACTTATAATCTCAGGCATACTGGTATGGGTACCTGTTGGTATGGTATCACACATGCACCTAGATATAGATGACGACATCGAAGCTGACCATAAGTTACCACTTCTAGCATCCCACGATGCGAGTCTTCACGTACCTTACTCTGTGGTTCTATGTGCCATTGGTGGCTTCCTGGCCCTTGTTGTGGCACTTATGCTTCTGTGGCTTACAGGTAGGTGGGGATACTTCCTCGTGTCTATTTGTACAACAATTATTTATTCAATTGTACTAAATAAGTTCAAGTAATGCTTTTCAGAACTTAGCTGTGTTCCGCTAAATTGAAAAATATATATTAGTATAAAATTAATTTTCGAGCTTGAGGACAAATTATCAAAGCATATTCTGACTGGTTTCTATTACATGAGAAAAAAAACATCATTTATATCAGTCGGTTACTTCATTACGTACGGAATGGTTCGCGATACTTTTTTGTTACCAAGGTAATTAACTAGAAAAGGACTTGCTGAATCATGCGTTATTTCCGGACGTTGTTGCTTCCAATACTTCAGGTGTATGTGGAAGTCTTACCGACCGGTCCAGTAGCCGTTCTGACACCGAAGTGTTCTCGGACACCAAGATGAGAACAGTCTTTGCTCCGGCTCACCAATATGTGTACGGACCCCAACCATACTATCCGACCGAACGTCCAGTCTACTATCGGTATGCTAGTTTTATGCATAAACTCTCTAAGAACAATACTCGTAATTCTCAGATTCAGCATTTAGATTTAGCACTTCAATATCAACTTTTAACTTGTGTGGATATTTTTGTACGTGAATTGCTGTATGTAATATTTTCGGTCCATATCCTTTGTTTAAGTTTTTATTATCATTATTTTGAGTGTTGAGTCCAACACTCAGATAGACATGGGTACTATAATTACTAATACATGTACATAGTAGATTCACACCCAGACTTGAAGAAATTGGACCTGTAATATTATTAATATATTCGTTAACAGTAAGTATATCACTGGCCAGGGAAAATAAAATCCACATTTGCATCATATACCCAAACATTCGGACTCCTAATTTTGAATCTTTGAGGGCAGGGTTTTTATAGATGACTATTTGAGTGTTGTTAATGATTTCGATTGATGTGTTCTAAAAATTTCTCTGTTGTGTTAGGTAGCTATTGTAATATTATCTGTATATTTGTAGAATGTGGTACTTTTATTCCATATAGTTTATAAACCTATTCACTAATGGTTGGTGCAATGTACCCCTTCACAAATTTGATTAAACATTAAGTATACAATACACCATGTTCGTGTTAAGGAATGGTGAGATTTTAAGGATTGTTAAGTTCAGTTCAGTTTATTTACAGATGACCTGTATTATTTAAATATTTCAGTGAGGAACCGACTGTACTCTCAGCGGCCCCAGTAGATAACGTTGTGCCAGTTGATGAATACCCATATTACAAAGGGACTCCCAGCAACTATGGGCCCAACCCTTGGTACGACAACAGGGTGTACTAGTGTTACATACACTTGATAAAAACAGCACATGTATAAATATATGCATTATATAATCTATATATATCAATACAATACATAAAGTACATAATTATGAACAGTTGTTGAAATTTGATTTACCTGCAAACTGATTTTATGAATATTTAAAAAAAATCATATAATGAATTATTTATTTTAAGAGAACATTCAAAAGTTACCATTTATAAAATCGCGCAGTTTAACTATGATGATGATGATGACGACGAAATGTTGAAAATTGAAGTATTTCTCTTATACAAAATTGTTAATTATCCAGATCTTTCAACAAAGGGAATTAAATCCAGAATATTACATTGAGAAGTGTTTGTAGTGATTATTTCCCTTTCATTATAAACTAGAGATATTGATACTAATCGTATTATATTTTCGTTTGTTTGCTTTGAGCTGTTATGTTTCGTGGTCAGTTAACCAGCACATGGTTCAATTAGTGACCCGTTCTTCGTCAATACATAAAGAGTGGATACATACTGGCTATTTGTATCATCAAATTATACTTTATGGCTGGGCTTCGAATCCGAGACCCTTACATCAGCGGTCTTAGAAGTTTTATAATGTGCTCACCAAGTGTTTTTGACAGCCAAGTCGTGATGCGCGCTGAGCGAGTGACCGCTATGGATAGCTGAACTATCGTGCAGTTTTGAAAAATAATAAGATATACCGTGACAGGTATACATATTTTTAGGAGTTGATCGGTGATTCTGTGGTAACGTGCTGGAATACTAATAGAAAAGTCGTGGTATCGCATCTCGGCTTCGCTTTCAGATATATCAGGGACGCTTAATTTTACAGTGTCACCATCACAACTTTCAGATATTTCAGGGACGCTTTTACAGTGTCACCGTCACAACTTTCAGATATATCAGGGACGCTTTTACAGTGTCACCATCACAACTTTCAGATATTTCAGGGACGCTTTTATAGTGTCACCGTCACAACTTTCAGATATATCAGGGACGCTTTTACAGTGTCACCATCACAACTTTCAGATATTTCAGGGACGCTTTTACAGTGTCACCATCACAATTTTCAGATATTTCAGGGACGCTTTTACAGTGTCACCATCACAACTTTCAGATATTTCAGGGACGCTTTTACAGTGTCACCATCACAATTTTCAGATATTTCAGGGACGCTTTTACAGTGTCACCATCACAACTTTCAGATATTTCAGGGACGCTTTTACAGTGTCACCATCACAACTTTCAGATATTTCAGGGACGCTTTTACAGTGTCACCATCACAACTTTCAGATATTTCAGGGACGCTTTTACAGTGTCACCATCACAACTTTCAGATATTTCAGGGACGCGTTTATAGTGTCACCATAACAACTTTCAGATATTTCAGGGACGCTTTTACAGTGTCACCATCACAACTACCGAACCATGTATCGAGTTTAGAAAATCACAGGTAAGATGTTTAGAGTGTATCGGTGCTTATCACCGGGCACGATAAAGAACCAGGAAAATCATTCGTAATAAAAATTAATAGAGTTCTAAATGCCCAGTACTTCTGTATCTTCCCTCCCTACTCTATTTTCTGACTGAACTGACCTAACAGATAAATGATAAACACATTCATGATATTGTTTTATTACACGGTCATCACAATATATAATTTATTAAAGCATGTCTGTGACAATACGTTTTAGATCCGTGTGTTTCATGAAAAACGAGCAATATTGCATTGAATAAATGTGATGTTTTTGTGAATACTATACAGTGTACTTAATACCATTTAGAAGATGAACTGAATTGTATCAAATCAAACATGACATTGGATTGTCTATAAAGTAATGAACACTACAATTACATGACTGCACGAAATAACACCAATGATTGTATGTTTAACTATTATATAACATATTACTCAATAATTTCCAAAATTATTGAATAAATTTCTTAGTCATATAAAATATTTGTATTGGGTATGGTAATTGAATACTTTCACTGTTTTAATTCTTCAAATTAATGTATAATGCAGACACGTTAAACTTTATTTTTCCATAACTGAAAATGCCTACACCATTTTGCATGGGGTATCTTATCAGTAGGTTAACACATCCAATCGTGAACAAAATGTCTAAAAACTGCATACCCAGGGGCATAAAAGATAATTTGCCGACTTGCGCTTTGCAACTCTGTATCTTCTTGAGCACTTTAGCCACAAGAATAACATTGGGTACAAACACACCAAATACTGAACCCCAATTATATGTGAATGCGTCCACACATGCAGCAGACTTGTAAGCCCAAAAACTAAAGTAAAAATGTGTGTTCAAAGGCAAAACAATCTACAACTAAAATATGTTGAACGATGGTGCACACACCTGTATTATCTGTTAACCATTTAACCCTTTATATACGTAGATAATGCCAGAAATTGTCCGAGTCAAATAAATAAATAATGAAAATTCATTAACATTCCAAAGGCATGATACACACACACACACATACATACTTACATATACATACACACATATAACACATATACATATATCTTAGTACTCTATACACAGCACACAGTTCTCTCCATGAGGATCGTTACACAGCACACAGTTCTCTCCATGAGGATCGAACACTCTCCTCTGACATCCAAACACCATGGGAAACCCCATTTAAAATATCGACTTCATAGCCCGTAAAATATGCTTAGCTGAAGCATCACTGTAAACAATCTTAAAGCAAACCCCTGTGGAATGGAGACACCTAACTACTGCATACTAGAATGAGACAATTTGATTATAATAAATCCAGTTATTGGCTTGTAATGCACCAATGCTTAGATATCTAATCATAATCTGTGAAACAGGACTGATCACAATATTCATACTAGAATTAACCTGACCAATAAAACTCGCTAATGTCCAGACCTGAACCCATGATTTATGTTTAATCTGACTTAAATTTAATAAGGCATTATCTGTCCTGACCTGAGTGGTAAAATAACATGTTGTAAATTTCTTCTTGTTAAGGTAAGCACCTAGCCATTCAAGTTCTTGCACAGGAACCTAAATTGTTTATCAATTTCAGGGATAAGTCAGAATGAATCCAACAAATCTTGTTCGATTTCGTTCTATACATACTCTTATTATTACAGGAACATGCAATCCCAAAACATAAATCTAAAAACAAGCGTTGTTATTTTTAACAGTTTATACTTATGGATACTGATGACTGATTAACCACCATGAGTAGAAGTAAACATTTTAGTTGTATCTAAATAAATTGACTTTCTTATTCCAAATTTCTGGTAATCTATTTTACAATGGTGTCTTCCAGACCTGTTCGTAAACAAAATAGTTATCAGTAAATCTATCATTATCGAAATTGTCATTTCTAAAATAAGAATAATCTAAATACTCATCTCTAAAAGTCATCTGGATAATCTGTGTGTATTCCACTTGGAACTGGGACGTTCTCACTTCTTTACAGGTATATCAGGTTTACTGTCTCTGTTTAAATAATGTCACATCTAAGGTGTTTCGTCTGTCCATAGGCGTAGGGGTTCAACCTCGTGTGTTTCCCAACTTCTGTATTCTCCCGCTATACATGTTTCCAGTTCCAATGACCACGTCTTGACACGACCATGAGCTTCTTTTTCTTACGGGCTCTACAATGAGCCTTCGATATACGAAACTCGTGTCATATTCGGTTTTCCGCAAACGCCCATTTAATGTCTTTCTTTTCCGTTTTTCTAATTCACCGCATGTGTCCATTATCAATGTTGTGTAAATCTAAGTCGTCCACGTGTGACACTATACTACATGACTGTGAACTAGTACATGTAATAACCGGTTTGTCAAATTTAAACGTCTTTACCAGTCAGTTACCCTAGGCTGAATGGATTTATACCTTGACTATAAACGCACGAAATTTTCTGAATTTCAACACTAGCGACACCTATCGGAGCTTTATGAACCATGGGAAATCAATTTCCGTCTAATTCGTAAACTCAAACGACAAAAATTATATAAATAAAGTTAATCACTTCTATATTGAATGGAAAACACATTTGGAACTTATTGTAATAAATGTTTGTTTTTAGTAATGAGATTATCTTATACAGAAAATGTCGTACTCAGAAAAATGAGACAAGTGCGCTTATCCAAATATGTATATAAGTCCTTGTCCAAAGACATTTTAAGTTAATATCCGAAATATGTCACTTATCTGACTTATGTCACTTACTATACATCAAATATAACACATTTAGTTCATTCAAATGACTGCATTCCAGCATCCAATAAATGATATTATTGTTTCTAGACGATGTTTGACGTTGATACAAACAAATATAAAGTTTTTACTTCACAATGTTGAGAAAAATTTAAAAAAATATACTCCTACCATTTTGAACAGTTGATGTTACAACAAACCCTAAGTAGTAAATGTATCGGAAAGAGCACCTTGTCAGCCATATCTTTTCAGTAGTCACTAAAAATACCCTGGATAGTGAAACACCCCAATAACTCTCAAATCACCCAAATACAACCTAATAATAATAAAATTCAACTTTATATTTGATGAAACTATATACATTTTGTATATATAAAAACAAATGCAGATTCTAAAAATATTTTACGCAAGATAAGATGTGAAATAAAATTGTTAAGTTTGAGATGTTATATGAATGCGTGCATACAGAAATTCAGTATTAACCATCAATTAATTTTTATATCAAATACTCATAAATACAAAATGAATGTAAACAAATAGACGAAGGATGTGTACTGAACGTTTAGAATGATTATTTGGTTGAAAATAAAACATTGAAATAGGTATTTTGTGTGTAACGGGTTAAGAGTTATTGGGGTGTATTGAGTTTGGTGGTCACTGGTGTTTTTAGAGTTATTGTGGTGTATTGGGGTGTTTTAAGAGTTATTGGGGTGTATATGATAACTGAACAAAAATCAACCTTTTTGTAATCAGAATCATTTTATGTTCTTAAATCTTGATCACTAGTTTAGAAAAAAATGGAAAATTCTAAGATAAGGAAAATATGGTTACTATTGGTGAACTTTTGTTCATATTCACGAATATGGGGCATACAGTAATTAAGCCACAAATATCAAACTTATAAATCTTAATTCATATTTTTCTTGCATAAAATAGGATTACGTTTGTTTTTAGATACATTATTTCATTCTATAAAAGTTTAATTTGATTATTATTGAGTTGTATATGTGTGATTTAAGAGTTATTGGGGTGTATTTGGGTATTTCAGCGTTATTGGGGTGTATTGGGGTGTTTCAACGGACCGAACTGTAGAATAAAAGATACCCGTGGCTTTTTCTGGAGGCTACTATATAGGTCTGTTATAAATGAAGTAGCTGAACAGCCCCATTAAATTCTGTATCATTCATGTGCTTTTGTCAGTAACGATAGTTCTCAGCGCCATTGGCAGATTTTATATAACAGATAGGCCTATACGATTCCGGATATTACCAACTGTCTTAAAAGAATACGCAGTGATACTACAAAGACGTATACTAGGCCTTTACATGTATAGTAAATGCACAGGAGCCTGTTATTCAATCAAAAAAAAATTATACTCAATAAAGAATTACCTATAATTTTTTCTATTCGTAGGTAATTTTTTATTAAGTATATTTTTTTTTATTGAATAACAGGCTCCTGTGGTATATGTCTGGACATAAAAGAACACCACCTAATATATTCCTAGCCGAATCGAAGTGACAGTAGCTAGATCATGAAACATAATGTGCAGCTATGCATATCTTATAATTGTGTTCTGCTCTCGTTATGACACATGCCAGCTAACATGTAGCAGTGTTGGGAATCCACGTGACCTAGTGACGTCATAATGTTATCGTTACAAGAGCGTTTTCTGTCAATTAAACTATAGGAAAACATCACGTTAGTGCATTATTTTTCGTTTTCTTCTAAAGCCACGTAACTATTGCAACTCCTTACATAAAGGGCTACCTCAGGTTCAGATTTATGTCAATGTAGGCCCTCTACTTTTTGCTTTTCTTGTCAAAACCGTTTGACAGTGTTATGAAAATGAACGTTATTTTCACAAGAAAATTTTAGAAAACGATAGGGGGCCTTTAGGGACAAAATTCTAAACCGGAGGTAGCCCTTTATGTAAGGAGTTGCAACAGTTATGTGGCTTTAGAAGAAAACGTGACAATGTTTTATCAAAACAGCTAACTGAAATGCTGAATGATGTTATAACTAAGTGGCCATTTCTTCAACCAATTTTAAGAGGAGACCAACCGTGTACATTGTGGTCATTATCAAGACATAATCCCCGGTTATCTCCCGTATGTCTTAAAATTATGTCGCTGATTGTGCGCTTCGTTTCGAAGAACTTTATATGCATATTTAAAAAGTGCGATTGTGCAACTGAAAGTATTATTGTACACTTGATCAGTTTCTGCGAGAAAAGTGTGTCAATACGAGAGCAAGTGTGGGATAAGCTCATTTGTGAATTCGGGTATAGGGCATATATGGAGTTTATTGTGCTGTCCCCTTTCAAACAATCCGAGCATTTGTTAAAGCTAGCTACTGTTATTGATGGAGATACCTTTAAATGGTTCCCGTTAATATCACTGTCAATAAAATTATTGTAATGATCGAAGTCAATGATACAGCAGGCACACATATCGTTCAGTTGTTTATACACGTGTTTATTATATCTATTGAAATACTAGTGTTTGTAATATGTATGGCATTATGGTATGCTGTGAAATGTATTAAACCTATACATATTGTGTGATTTGCATGTTAATATGTATATTGTATGTGACAGTTGTATATTATATACTTATGTGTTTCTTCGTTGGATAATTAATATCAGTTTCATGTATTATTTTACTCTTATCGGTAAGTGATAAGTACAGTATAATCTCTCCATAGTGGCCCTTCATAGAGCAACATCCTGTCTTAAGCGACATAATCATTAATCATTTCACTTCAGAAATGGCCATTTGCTTCAAGTTCTACTTTTACCTCTGTACAATAGCTAGAATTTGTGCTTTCCGTGGGTTGTTGCTAGAGAGGTTGTACTGTATTATTAATTACATACATGTATTAGCAACTTCCATCCTTGATTATCTAGCTATTTTGTTTCGTTGTCTAGGTAACTTTCTGATGGTGGAAATTGCTATGTAGATATGAGTAAACATGAATTTATGTACGTGTGTAAGTTTGTGTGTACGGTTTGGATGTATATGTGGATGGGTGTAAATAATGCTTATGCATGAATGTGTTTAGATGTGTGTGCATGTATGCTTGCTTGTGTGGTTGTCTAATTATATTTAGACGTGAATCCTTGCGTAATTGTCTATTAAGATTATTATGCCATTCTATTTGTCATTTGTTTTCATATGCTTTATTGTGTTTCCTTGTATATTGTTGTATACTTGCATATAACTCTTCAGAAAATGGAGGAATAAAAGTAAAAGAGAAAAAGAGTAAGACGAGAAGAGAAAAGGAGAAACTGAAGACTGTAATTAATATGACATTTATTAGAGCTATATGGTAGCTGCAAGGTCTTTGCAAATTCTATGCGATCTAAGCAATCATGCAACATATGTGTAAGACAGTAAAATCCGTTTAAAGAAATGAAAAGGTATCGTGATTTTTTGACTTAGAATACTGAAATAGACTTAAGATGACACAAGAATTTAATACAATATATTAACCATCATGTTGTTGCAATAGTTGCAATCAACCTTACATGATTTAGTTACTTATTTATAAAATCTTTCGCTCATGATCTGTGTATATAGCTTCTATATCTATATTTCGTTTTTCAAATTATGTTAATTATGTTTTTCATCCAATACAGGCAGAAGGAAGAAACAAGTTAAGGCTGATGATCGCTCAATTGTAGCTACATATTTCTAACTGTTTCTTACTGTTAACTGATAGGGGACAAGCACGATGCATGGATAGTATATAATGGTAATTAAGGCCTAAGATGAGTATATAGTATATATACATGTATATAATAAACGTATTTTTGGTCCGTGTTGCCATTTTAGGCCTTAAGAACCATTATATACTATCCCTGCAACATGCTAGCTCCCTGTGACCGTAATAATTATCTACACAATTGTACTACTTTAAAACAACTTAGATAAATGAATATGATCTTATTCCATGGGCAATCAACACTTACTTTTGTAATACAATTACCAAATAATTATCATACATACTTCACCGTCATGTTTTGCATGCGGGTCTCATAGCAACTATCTATCAACAACAGAGCTAGCGAAGTATGTGTAAAATATTTTATACATAAAACATAAACGTTTGCTGATATCTTTTAAATATATGAATTCAATTGGTTTAATCCTGGTATATCTTGTTTTTTTCTGGCTTACATCCGATTTATTATACAGGTTTGACGTAATCTGTGCCGTGCTCGAAGCAGGTAAGATAACAGAATTGATATTCCTGATAGACTTATAAGTGCAATGTATATATATATATATACATGTATACATTTTGTATTGCGCACAATAATGTAAACGCTCAGTTGATTCATGAGATGTCGTTTAAATTAATGTTAATTTGCTTTAACAAGAAAAATGAAAAATGTTTTGGATAAATTCTCGTATTTTGTGCTTTTTTCGTAGACAAATGTTGTCCATCTTAATATGTGTGCTTTTACAGGCTTCGACTCATGTGTGTAAGTTATTTAATATTACAATTATAGGAAGTCATTGATTTAATAACATTATGAATACTTTTGTTAAGACAATTTTGAACGATACGACCGTCCAATGTCCGTACACTAGCTATCTTACAGATTATTTCATTTTAGTTTCACAGTTTATTTTATTTGGATACAACTAAATTAACGTACATGTATTATTAAGATTTACAGGTATTTCATCTATCATTCCAAACAGTTGGAATAAACTTTTACTGTCAGAATAAACTTTTACTGTCAGTTTTCATAGATAGATAGCAGGTGCTATTGGTCCGGAGTTCATTTTCATGGACGTTAATGCCCGTGCTCATAGGGCCACTTACACCAGTCAGTACCTTGAAAGGGAAACTATTGCTCGAATGGGCTCGATCTCCTGACCTAAATCCCATCGAACGCGTATGGGATATGCTGCAGAGAGCGTTTTCCCAGAATACATATTTTCATATCAAGTTGAGATAAATATATCATTTCCACTGCTCTGGTTTCAAAATGATATCACACAAATATTACTCCGTTGACCATCTACCAAATTCCTTGAAATAATTTCGGTTTGAAAATGCATGACTGGTACAGGGTGGGGCTAGTTTTCCTATACCGCAATATGGAGAATTTAAAATTGCTGACCCGATTCCAAAATTAATATAACAGTAATAGCCTCTATCAATAAGCATTAAACTGGAACACAACCTGTACACATTGTCCAGGTGAGCGATACATGGCCAGCATGGCCCTCTTGTTTACATTTCATTATATAAAGGTACATGTATCTTTCTAAGATGAAGGTCTTTTTAATATATATATATAATCATTATGTGTGATTAAGAACACTACTAGAAGAGAAATCGACATGTCTTTGTCTCAGTAAAGATATGAACGGCTTAACATCATATCTATGGAAAACAAAAATACACCATGAAACACATGTTCCTCTGAAGGCCTTTTACTTTTGAGGTATACTGCTTTCTTGCAGTTGCTTATTTTCTATTTAGATGGTTGGTCTTTCCCTAACATGTATGGCGATTGGCACTCGTGGGACCCATGTACTCAGTCGTGTGGCGGCGGTGTGCGCCAGCGAGTTAAATATTCATGCAATGGAAAATATACAAAATATGATCACGAAGCATGTAATGAATTTTGCTATAATGGAGGAACGTTCATAAATGGACATTGTATTTGTAAACACTGGAGAAGTGGAAGGTGTTGCTCAGGTAATATTTTGATATATTTACATGTTTATATCTAACACTTTTTATATTTAATGAAGGACAATTTCTTTCGCGATATTTTGGATCCCTAGCGATAATGCTTTCAGTTGGTCTTTATACCCTAATTTGTTACGAGGTAGAATATTCGTTGTTTAAAGGGAAGTAAATTATAAAAGCATTTTTTTTATAGATTTTGTAGAATGTCGTCATATTTACATCGCACATTGTAAAAGTGGTAAGCAGTCGTGTGATGGAAGTCCTGATAACATCCGATGTACCGACTGTCATCTGCCTTATACACCGGCTGGTTATGGTAAAGGTTGCAGTAAGTATAAAGCAACATATTCATGACAAGATATCCCGTCGTTCCAACACAAACTACATGTATATTCCACTCAGTCGTAATATGCTTAAAATTTTATTTACAACCTTCTTGAAATTTAAATGAGATCTCCGAGCCAAGTACTGTGCCTAGAAAATCACTGGAGAAGGGCAAGGTGTGTATCGGTGCTTTTATTTATATCGGGCACGATAAAAAAACAGAAAAAACTATTCGGAAAGAGTAGGGATATAAATGACCGGTTCTCCTGTATCTATCTCTCATCTCTCTGGTGCGGGTTTGAAATGACACTAGCTGTCGAATAGGCCGTTAAACAAAATATGAAAATAGAGTTAGATCATTTAAGGTATCATTCATTCATAAAAGCTAAATCTGGATGTCACGCATGTATATAAATAGAAATGAAAGAAATGGTACATCTTAAATACCCCTCGTGTTACAGTGTCGTGTATTTGCATAAAATTTATTTTATAGGACGATTGTCTTGTAGTGAAAATAACGGAGCTTGTGAACATACATGTCTGACAGTCAGAGGATCTCCAACATGCAACTGTAAAACTGGATATAAATTGTCCTCAGATGAATTCTCTTGTTTAGGTATTTAATAAGCTTAGAATATATGTAATACAACTAATGCACGTCACATTTTTTACATAAAAAAACAGTCTACTCATCAAACTGTTACTGAACTTCCAGTGATAAAATTATGCAATTTTCTTATCCATTTTCATTTTATTAATAGAGCACGAACTTATTAAATACGGCTTCACAAGTTTTCCTCAAAACTTATTTATACGATATAATCAAATTCGTACTAGTGTCTAAATTTATTTTGTAATTAGAGTACATCAGATTACATTAATCTATTGTGAAGTAAAATTCGGTTAGAACCGGCATATTTTCTTTATATGTTTTTCTAGTACATTATGTGAAATAGAATTACCGGTTACTTCTCCTAAATGAAGACCTGTCCAATATTTTAGATATAAACGAATGTTCGACTGGTGCAGCAAAATGTAGTCAGATTTGTAAAAACACAATGGGTTCGTTTACATGTTCGTGTCGCAATGGTTACCAGCTTGACAGTGACGGATATACTTTTTCGGGTAGGTTGTTGCCAATCTGAATTACTTGTATTAAAATAAACTCCCTACATTGTATATAAGTATGTATTGTGTTGGAGAGTGTGTGCATTTTTTCAGTCGTATAAAGGACATATCTGACAGTTTTCAGTTTTTTTACACATAGACATATAGGCAGAACGAAAACGTATAGACAGATTTTTTTAAACTTAGCATAATCACAGCATATGATAATAGAAACATTTTAAGCGGAACAATGGGTGTCGCGGTACTCGTTTTTGAGTTATCTGCCCTTGAATGGGATTTTTTGGCTTATTTTAGATCATTTCAGGGACAGATCACTCAAACATAAATCATAAATACCATATTCTTACTTTTGCTTCATGTTTTTCATTTTATTTTTGGTCAAACTACAAAATTTCATGCAGTTCTATTAAACATTTTTATTATCTCTTTTTCAGTTGAAGTTAAGAGGCTGAAAATTCGTCAAAATTAGGCCATATTTTAAGGAAACTGGCATTGGTCTAGGCAAAGAAGAAGAAAAAATAAACAAACCACTCTTGACCAACTTTTGAAATTTTGCACAATGACATGAAAAGAAGTCGGCTACATAAAAAGGAAAATAAATAAGGCATTGTTTTCCTTCATTGTGAATGATCTGCCAAATGAGATGACCTAAAATAAGCCAAAAAATCACATTCAAGGACAGATAACTCAAAAACGAACGAGCACCGTTCATTTTCAAATCGTATTCTATCCTTTCTATCAGTTAATCATATCAATATACCGATTACATTCCAAACCGCCCGACATTAATCTCTTCTATCTATCTTACATCATTTCATTAATTTCACCTCCAGTCCATTTTGATAGCATTCTAATCCGCCCGATTTTAAACATTTCTATCTATCTAAAAAATGTTCATTAATTTCATCTCAAGTCCATTTAATGGTATCATTTTCCTATCACATTTGCTGTTTTCGAATGCTATTATTTCAAATAAGGGTATTAAAGGGGCATGCCCTGGAACTGAAGCGTCTCAAATAACAATCAAATTGGTATCATTTTAATGCCTAAATCAATTAATGAAAGCCCTGTAAAATATTTACAGAACATCCCGCTAGTTTACTCAAAATACACATTTCAAGATTGACAAAACCTGCCGATTTCGGCCTCAGAAAGTATTCGTCATTTTCACAACTCGACCCTTTCGGTATCTGTCAAAACCGAATATATCGCGGAAAAAATGTCAACAAACTGAAATGGTAAGTATTTCTCATGTAATGTTCACTTGAAAGGCAGCGCACATGCTCAGTTAAACTCTTAGACGTATCGGATATATCGTTATCGTCAATAAAAGACTGCCTTTTATTCAAACCGACATACAAATACCGATGTGCGCGTTATAGGGTCATTTTTGAGCGACACTCTTCTTTGACTTTTCGGTAATAATTGGTTTTACAAATGACAAACGCATTTTTGGTGAACAAAAAAAAAGACACAACAGTTCCTGGGCATGCCCCTTTAAATAAAAAATATTTATAAAATAATTATGAATGACCTTTTACTTCCTGAAACTCATAAAATGCTTTAATTTCACCTTCTGTACGGCTTAGTCTAAAAGAAGAAGTATTTGATCAGTATCAGGACAGATATGAAGTCATGGCTTTAATAAATCAACAAAACTTTACCGAAGAAGAGGTCGAGATCGAACATTTAACTTATTGAAAAATACATATCGTAAAGGGCTTACTAATGTTTTCACGGAAAACGTCCTTTTGATCAATGCTCTCATAAATACTCCAGTTTTTCATTCTATCAAAAAGACGACCCATCGTGTTATACAAACGGAGGACTTTAACAGTGAGAATGTGTGGAAATATGCTATCAATAAAAGAAAATTTCTATTTGAAGCAGTGATTGGCGGGTATAACCACCGGAACTATGTAGTAAATAACATTGACACTTTTAAAAATGGTTAAACAGTGTATTTTGTATTTTTGCAATTATATAATGTAGCAATATATTGAAAAAAAACGTTATGTCTAGTTTTACATAAATATTAACACAGTTAAAAAACAGAACATTCAAACAAATACTCGCATTCTATGAAACAAAAACCGTTAATGGATGTTAGTAATTAACTGGTAGACATCCAATCTTTTGCAAAATCAAGAAGAATTAGGTCATTTTCTTTGCGAAATGCTGTTGTTAATTGGCAATGGGTTTAAAATATGTGTCACTCATGATGAGAAAAATTAGCAGTTACTCTTTGTTACATGAGCAATTACTGTTTTTTACTCATTTCAAATAAACACTTGCTTTTTCGTTTATCTATAGAGTGAAAGGGTGTCCCTTTCAAAATGTTTACGCCTTTTACTTAGATAAGTATGCCCTGGAACACTCTCAGCACATAGAAGCAACACCTCTAGAAGACATTTAGTCAAACATGACCGGTTAAGCGACGAATAGCCAGTCCAATGACTGGCCGATCAAAATGACCGACATCACCTGATTAGCCAATCAAATGGCCGTATGTTTTTATCGCTGGACAGCGTATTCTAACATGTCGGCATACGCTGTGTCAATGTGTTGTAGTTTGGCAGCGCCTTAAATGAACGCTATGAGAATTTTAAAGGTATTGCTATTCAATGTTTAAGTATTGTATGTATATACACATACCTTTTTCAAATGACATATATTTTATTTAATGATTTCACTTGTAATGAGTGTGCTCTTCGAGCAAACGATATTTATCTATGTTTTGTCATCATGCATTTATGTTCTTTGTATTTGATGTAAAGCATGTAGAATGCATTAGAATTTAGTAGTTTGTTACATAAATTGTAGTTTGTAGCTTTTTATAGTAGTGAAAAGAAAGCACACAGTGTAACACAACACTAAAACAAACAGTGAATGAAGTAAACACATCCGTACAGAAGAGCAATGGGTACAACGAACAGAAAGTGTCTATGTACTCATTGGTGTCGAATTTCGTTTACTAATGCTGGAAATAGTTTATCTTGGTTTAGGCAGATTAAAATTTCTACAAACCGAAAACTCATACCTGCCTTCGGTAAACATAGATTTTCAACATAAGTATTTGATCTTGATAGCTCAATTGCAAATACTCGATCTATTGTGTACTTTAAGGGCATGAACGTTTTTATGGAAACTAAGGATCATCAAAGTACACTGATACAAAGAACATTGTGCCTGTACTTGATGTAACATTCAATTGATCATGAAATTGATGTTATGACACTAGTTTATATACCGTACCAATTATCTCCCACGCAATTATACTTCATTAAAACAGGTTCGTTAAATGGAAATTATCTTGTTCTTTGAGCACTCGATCAACACTTACAAATACAAAATAATTATCATACATACATCCTCATCCTTTGCATGAGGGTCACATAGCAACTATCTACAGCAGAGCTAGCGACAGTATGATGAAAATAATATAAACGTTTGCTGATATCTTTTAAGTAATTGTAAATTCAGTTGGTTTTATTCTGATATATCATATTTTTCCGGGTTGTACGAGTCTATCCGATTTATAATACAGGTTTGACGTAATCTTTGCCGTATTCAACGCTGGTTAGATAACAGAATGACTCTTCCTGGTAGACTTATAGGTATATATATGGAGCACAATGAAGTAAAAGCTCAGTTGATTCGTGAGATGTCGTTTAATGTTAATTTGTTTTATCAAGAAAAATGAAAAAATATTTTGGATAAATAATCGTGTTTCGTGCCTTTTTAGTAGACAAATGTTGTTGTCCATCTTATTCGTGCTTTTACAGGCTTCGACACACGTGTGTAAGTTATTAAATATTACATTTATAGTAAGACTTTTGATTTAATAACATCATGAATACTTTTGCTAAGACAATTGAAATGTGGCATGAAGCAAAACATTACATTTTGAAATAAACGGCCGTCCATACACTATCTCACATATTCAGTTATAATTTTTGTTATACAGTTTTTTTATTTGGATACAACTAATATATAATTAAAATGTACAGGTATTTCATCTATCATACCAACGTTCGAAAACTTTTAAAACAAACATTTACGCTCAGTTTGTAATTTTTCATTCATATGCTTTTAATGGAACATTCACTGGGTTTTTTTCAGAATGCATATTTTCATATGTTGATATAAATATATAATTTCCACAGAAACACGAAACATATTGAATGATTTCTTTTTGTTGCCGAAATGCTTTTCCTGCTTCCGTAAACATAACACAAAGAAAAGACTTCGGATGTTTATAAATTATTCATTAATAATGACAATAGTCGTAATATAAGGGAACGAATGTCGTAGTTTCAAAATTAATAATTTAGAAATAAAAAATGCCGGTATTTAATTTAAATTTCCATTAAAGCAATAATTAAGACCTATTTGATAGTTGACATTCTATTTCCGTATTGGGTCATCTTACAATATAGTATATATAGATATGTATATTACATAGTTTTATTGCAGTTAAAGCCAAATATGGAGTTTTCTACTATCATCTCCAAACACTTGTTGCTATAATTTGTTACGCTATATTGTTTGTTAAGAAGGTTACCTATAGGATGCATGACTGTTTTCTACTTTCCTGACGCCTCTTATTCATTACATTTGTATTGAATGATTGTACTACGTAGTGGTTGTATAATCTACCGATTGCAGTTTTGGTACAAGTTGCGTATCTCAGGATTCTGCTGATTTTGAATTATTACATTATTTAGGCAATTCAAACTGAAAAATATCAAGTTTTATAATTCAGTATTTATCCGCACTAGAGTTTCATTCATAAGGGCGATCCACGATGATATGTACCAAACGTGCAAAAGGGATTGGATCTATTTATTCACACTTACGCACGCACACATCTCCCCACACACAACACTGTTATCTTTTCTTCGTTGTCACAACACGTAAATAGAGAATTATAAACGCGGTGATTCAAGAAATCATTTAACAATAAATAAGTGAATGCTTTAAATATCTTTTAAATTACTAGTTGGCACCGTCCTTCACTTTATAGATACAACGGTGTTCTATTATGATGTTATAATTTAACCACTAGTCATACCTCTAATATATACACGTATATAATATGGGTTAATTGTCATGTTATAATTATACATATTAAAGATAACAGTTGGTTCTGATCTTTATTGCAGTTGTACTTTTTTAATCTTTAGATGGTTGGTGTAATCCTTTTTCGTATGGCGATTGGCACTCATGGGAACCGTGTACTCAGTCCTGTGGTGGCGGTGTGCGCCAAAGAGTTAAAATTTCATGCTTTGGGGATTATAAAAAATATGATCACGGAACATGTAATAAATTTTGTTATAATGGAGGAACGTTCATAAATGAACGTTGTACTTGTAAACCCTGGCGAAATGGGAGGTGTTGTTCAGGTAATATTTTAATTAATTTACACGTTCAGGAATTCAAAAAGAACACTAATATGGCATAAAGCAAATAATAATGATAAAAATATCTATACATTCTCCAATACTTATAATATTTAAAGAAGAGCAATTTCTTTCGTAATATTTTTGGCACCGTGAGATGTTAGACACATGCGTAACTTATTTCTGTGATCTACTATGATAATGGTTACCGCTAGTTTTTACAGGACAAATAGTTGTTTATTCATAGATATGTATATACGAGTAATTTAAGGTTCAATGGGTCGTATATAACTTAAAAGTGAGAAATATCATTTTTTGCCCAAACTATATTCATTGAAATATTTATGAAGTACATGTAGCTTAGATACAAATAATGTAGATTTTTTGAAAATCCGAAGATGGTCGTTTTATTTATGTTGTAGAATGTCGTCATATTTACATCGCACATTGTAAAAGTGGTAAGCAGTCGTGTGGTGGAAGTCCTGATAATATCCGGTGTACCGATTGTCATCTGCCTTATACACCGGCTGGTTATGGTAAAGGTTGCAGTAAGTATAAAGCAACATATTCATGACAAGATACTCCGTCGTTCCAACACAAACTACATGTATATTCCAATCAGTCGTAATATGCTTAAAATTTTATTTACAACCTACTTGAACTTTAGATCTCCAAGCCAAGTACTGTGCCTAGAATATCACAGGAAAAGGGATAGACGTGTATCGGTGCTTTTATTTATATCGGGCACGATAATGAACCAGAAAAATTATTTAAAAAGTAAGGATCCTATGTTCGGACTCTTCTCTCGGAGACCACAGCTGTCGAATGGACCGTTAAACAACAAATAAATCAATACGACTTATCGTATCATTTATTTGTGAAAGCTAAATCTGAATATCATGCATGTATACAAAAAGAAATGTAATTCTTACGATACCATCTTAAACACTTATCTTATTGTAGAGGTTTGTGTATTTGCATAACATTTATTTTGTAGGACGATTGTCTTGTAGTGAAAATAATGGAGCTTGTGAACATACATGTCTGACAGTAAGAGGATCTCCTACATGCAACTGTAAAACTGGATACAACTTGTCTTCAGATGGATTCTCTTGTTTAGGTATTGCACTAGCTTAGAGTATGTGTGATATAATTAATGTACATCACATTTACAGAATAAAAACACACATCTGATCAAACTGTTTCTGAACTTCCAATGATAAAATGGTGCAGTTTTCTAACCCATTTTCAATTTACTAAATAGATAGAGCATGTGGTTGAATATGACTACAATTTTCCAGCAAACTTTTAACGATATATATAGTCAGATGCTTACTAGTTTCTTTTATATTGTAGAGTACATTAATCTATTGTGAAGTAAAAGTCCGTCAGGGAATAAAACTGGCATATTTTATTTATATGTTTTTCTAGTACATTATGTGAAATAGAATTACCGGTTACTTCTTTTAAATGAAGGCCTGTCCAATATTTTAGATATAAACGAATGTTCGACTGGTGCAGCAAAATGTAGTCAGACTTGTCAAAACACAATGGGTTCGTTTACATGTTCGTGTCGCCACGGTTACCAGCTTGACAGTGACGGATATACTTGTTCGGGTAGGTTGTTGCCAATTTGGATTACTTGTAATAAAATAAACTACATACATTGTATATACGTTTGTATTGTGTTGGAGAGTGTATGCATTTTTTCAGTCGTATAAAGGACATATGTGACAGTTTCCAGTTTGTTTGCACATAGACATATAGGCAGAACGAAAACGTATAGACAGATTTTGTAGTGTTGGTTTGTATAGTAACATTTACTTTAAAAATGCATGTATACTAGTAATTGTTTCATTCCATATGTCGGTTCGGTCATCTTGTCACGATGACTCGGTATTTACGCGATGTGCTTGTAAAAACAAATGCTTTGTATCTTATCACTTAACATTAAATAAGTAGCGTATGTCGTTTTTTATCGTGGAAATCTTGTCATAAATACTGTTCAAACTTTTGATAAAACATACTTCTTTGTTTATAGATATCGATGAATGTGTCACAGGCGACGCTAAATGTGAACAACTGTGTATTAATACAATAAGTTCATTCAAATGTTCTTGTAAACCTGGTTATAAGCTGCAAACGGACGGGAAAACATGTGCAGGTATGTATTACGGCCATCGATTATCATCAACATCAATACTATATCACCACCGAAATCCTTATTATCAACAGTATTCTCTTCACTATCCTCAACTATTATTTTCATTATCACCATCGTCATCTTTGTCTCAATCATCACCGCCATAATCAGCATATACAGCAAGTTCATTATCATCTTCATCAATGCAACCACCAAACTGTTATAAGCATCGGCATTGTAACCTTCATTTCCACCATATTCATCGTAATAATCATCCTTACCAACATAGTAATCACAATAACACTAGTGGGGACGATGTCACGATAAGAGTGTTGTTGTCAATGATTCATGAATACTCGCTGATCGTCACATACATAGCTGTAGAACATGAGTATAGTGAATTCTGGGGAACCTGAATAATGACTTCCTTATTTATATCCATATTTCACTATTTCCATAACTATGAAATAAAGAATTGCATGTTGGAAGCAAAATGAATTCTACATTGTATCCAAGTTCACAATAACTGTGTAGTATCTAATACTGTTGGGAAATGTTTCAGACATCGATGAATGTGCAAGCGATAGTGGAGGTTGTTCTGGTAGTTGCGTCAATGAACCAGGCTCGTATCACTGCTTATGCCATGATGGGTATATATTGGACTCAGATGGACATACATGCAAGGGTAATGCCACTTTTCGTGCGTTATTTGTTGTAGCAGTGACTATAAAAACTAATATCATTCTTATGAACTGTGGTAGTTTAATAGTTGTCTTCATGATCTTTCTATTCAAATCGTATCCTATCCTTTCTATCATTTTATCCTATTAATTTCATCGCCATTCTGATGACATTCCAATTCGCCCGACTTCAATCCCTTCTATATATCTTGCACCATTTCCTTAATTTCACCTCCTGTCCATTTTGATAACATTCCAATCCACCCGATTTTTAAGATTTCTATATATCTCTAACTTTTTCATTAATTTCATCTCCAGTCTATTTAATAGCATCACTTTCCAATCATATTTGCTGTTTGCGAATCCTGTCATTTCAAATAAGGGTATTGAAATAAAAACAAGATATTTATTAATTTTTTACTTCCTGAAACTCATACAATGCTTTCAATTACTGTACGGCTTAGTTTAATCGTTATTAAAAGCGATATTTTCTTTAAGAGTTACAATAGAAGTAATTGAAATAGCTAAAGATTTTGACTTCTCCGTGGGTGGCCTATACGACATCGCCAAACTTAGTATTTCTTACTGATACTTGTAGCGTTCTGAAGCGTCATTGCAAATGAATCACAACACTGGTATGCGAATTTCCTGTTTCAGACATCAATGAGTGTGCAGAAAATACTAACAGATGTAATCAAAGATGCATCAACACAAACGGCAGTTATTCTTGTATGTGTAATGTTGGTTATAAACTCCAAGATGACGGATATGCATGCAAGGGTATTGCCTTAGGCTTTTAAAGTATTAACAGTTATGTTGGCAGCTCGTTTTGAAACCGCGAAATACACAAATTGAATCTAAATATGGAATGCATTCATGCGACAAACTCGCTGTTTCTCTGTCTGATAATATTATACAATGTACACTTGTTAAGTGCATTCATTAACTAGAGGTCATTATGACTGACTTATAAGTACACATTAACGAATGTATAAGCATCATGAAATAACGTATATATCCGTACATCGATTCAAATACAAATGTACTAATTTTAAATTATCAGCCGTCCAAAATAATTTCTTCAGTTCACTTGCACATGACTCAATTAGTAGATGTATTATTTTTGCAACTTAGATTTTCGTCTTTAGTCTATTGTTCTATCTTTCAACTGAGTACAAATGTCATTGTTACTGATTTACATATTTAAAACGAATGTTATTAAACTTATTCATATGAATGACACTTCAGATGTTGATGAATGTATTGGAGTCCATTGTCTTCATGGAGGTTCATGTATAGATCATCTGAATTCTTACACTTGTGATTGTAGAGATGGCTTCTTAGGTCGCCATTGTGACAACGGTAGTATTGCATAATTTATCTAATATTAGTGAAAAGTAAATGTGCTATTTATTTGGCCGAATGAAGACAAAGTCATGGGTTACATACATAAAACACAAAAAGAATTTTCATACGTACAGCGTACAATAATCTTTGCCCAACGTATAACTGTTGGAATATCCAGCTCGCGGTTCAATTGTTCTGATGGGATGAATACATTTATTGGCGAATATATTAAACGAAGACCTTAACTTAGCTAAGTATGACATATTTTGAAAGCAAAATTATTGATAAAAAGACAACCCAACGAGCGCATCTGAAAAAGATGAAATGATAACATGTAAAAGATTGATCCATCAGCAATATGGCATATATTATCTATTTTATTCTTCTTAAGACATTGATGAATGTGCTGACTTCCTACAAGGTGGATGTGAAGACATCTGTACCAACACAATAGGTTCTTATGACTGTTCATGTAACGGAAACAAAACTCTTAAAGATGATGGCCGAAGATGTTCTGGTATATTGCAGTATTATATTGTATTTTATTCACATCTTTGTTACCTTATACATGTATTTACAATTATGGAGTCATTTTGAGAAAATTGCTTATTTACAGCTGATGAAACTTGTGCCATATTTTGACTTAACAATGTAAAATATTGTTTAATTAATAAATTTACCTTTTGTGTCAGTGTACGCAAATACATTGAAATGTGAAATTTATCTATTCGGTACTTGAAGTATTTGTAAACTGTTGATAGAAGTAAATGATGAATTTAATCATTAGCACTTTTCAATGACTAAACGATGCATCTATTTTACACTAGGCGGTGGGAACTCTATAGATGTGTTTTCACGTTATGGTATCGTAAGACGCCTTTTACCTCGTGGTTGTTCAACTATTCTCCTCACCAGATGTACAGAAGGAAATACTGTTGATATATCGATGTCATCTACGTCACCATGGTATCGTCTAAACACAAACAGCAGTATCATCTACACGTTTGGCATTGCTTTCGTAGAACTAAATGCACTGTCTTTGCCCATTTCATTGACCGGTATTAAAATTGCCCGAAATAATGGCGATTTTTCAGTCATGTCCGGAAGCCTCGCTTTCAATGTTGATGAAGGCACCAAAATCAGCCATGAAAGGAAAGACAAATGTTTATCATTCACCATAACACCCCGTGATGTGAACGATTTTATGCGGTCTGGATCATTCCTTAAGTCGTTCTTTCACAATCTGATAGAACATTTACCTGACTGGTTATCTTTCTCCCCACGTAGTTCAGAGGTATTAGAAATGAACGACTTTCAGTCCAAACTTCTACGTGGGAGAGATGTATCCTCAATATCAGCCTGCAAGGGGGCACCAGTTATCGACGATCGTTTATACACTGTACTGAAATTTGGCAGTAGTTTCTCATTTGGCATTTACGGAAATGACGTTGTTTTACCAAAACCAATCAATGACAAAGCGTTTTGTTTTATACTTGATATTTGTCAAGATTATGGTGGATCTATGTTCTTGATGATCCCAGAAGAGTCAAGAGGATTTATCGATAAGCTTCCACCATTTGATGATCTGAAATCTAAATATGGGCTTCAATTTCGCCCAGTTGGTCTTGGCTTATCACTGTATAAACACATCAATGTGCTTTATGACTCAAGCAATGTTCAACTTTGGAATGGGAACGAATTATTTAGATATCCGTAAGTACGCACACAGAATATTTTATAAATAATTCATCGGTTCATATTATCACCGTGATTGATCATTCTTATCGCACGGAATATTGAGAGGTTATTTCAATTTGGTATATAAGAGGTTATCAGAAATTTAATCAGGAAGTTGTAAAATACATAACTGATAGGTATTTAAGACCGGGGCAAATAATATACAATGGTGGGTTTTAGTATTGTAAACTTATTTCAGTTTGATTTGTCCACACATATCAGGAAGTTTTGAAACAACACTCGATTGGTGAATAACTGGATCAGTCGCTAATACAGAGATTAAAAGCTTACTTTTAGCATTCTGTCAATACGTTCGTATTCTAACGTAATCCATGAACGATAAAATTTAATTTTTATTTTTTTGTTAAACTTGAATAATGAACAAAGTTTGTACTCTGTAAATGTTGACATTTTATATTTTCCGATATGAACTCAAGCTATGCTATCAACACAAATTAATCATGGTCCCATGTTCCCGGGTGCGAAGCTTTGACCTTTAGCAACTGTGATCAGTGTATAATTGGCTAAAATTAATGGGAACTTAGGTTGAGGTTTTTGTCAATTGTGTTAGGAGACTGAACTAATGTAACTTATCAGAAACTGGTCAGTGGGTGAGAATGAAAATCAATTCGGTCAATCGTACTCTTCTTTTGTTCCATAGAAAATTCCACCCATTTATCTTTCAGTCTTTATGGAGTCTTCGACCAACATTAAACTGTCAGATGCCATTTAATAAATAACACAATGTAGCTAAACGGAAAATATCTCAAAAATAGTATTGAAAATATAGTAAAAGCGTTATGTTTGTTTTCAGATCAATTCGTGAAGCCAATCTTTGGTTGGCTGGAGACACTATAATGACATTGGGTGAACATTTTGTATTCAAGATGAATGCCCAATCCAGTTTATACGCATCAGTTCCAAACCCTTCAAATGTAAGCTTTCGCATTTTTATAGTTTGATTAATTTTAACCATATCCTTCTGTGCTATTTGAAATGTAAAGTTTGAAGTAACCGTTTTGAGCAGATTGAGTATTTTGGAATTTAGAATATTATTGATAACAGTTACTACTAAAACGCAGGTAGCGATATGTTATGAATTTATATGTGAAACAAGTAGTCTCAGTGACAAATACATTTGTACATTGTATCGCCTTTGTCAATCATTGTCTATCGCATGATTATACATACTTTGTAGATATTGAAAAGCATCTTTTTGGACGAATGGAACGTTTTAATGAAGATGAATGTATTAGGATCAATTGGATTACAATTCAGACTATCAAGGAAAGATTACTACATAAATCTATTGAATGTTGGTACAAGCGAGCTAGACGCATATGCATCTGTGGGTGGTAAGTTTTCATATTTTTTACATAACAATATTAGATATTCCAATAAATCGCTTCAGCTAATCGACATAAGTTAGAAAAATGATTTACTTACTTACATTAACATTAACATTGCAACATATCGCCAGTAAAATGCTTCACAAGTATTATACTAGTATATATCTATTTCAGGAAGTACGACGAGAAACTGGTGCGGAGAAAATGCCAATCCACCAGGATTTTATTTGTCATTAATGGTAGATGTTAATCCATTCATGGACGTACCGATCCTCAAAGACATTGTCTTGGACTTTAACAGCAGAATGTATGCCTTCCTGGCCACTGATCCGTCTAAGGAAAGTGGTTCAGAAAATGAGATTGATATTTTGGACGATATTCTTAACTTAAAAGGAACTGTCGAATTGTTCATTAACACAACAATAAAGAGTGTTTTCCGATACGGCAGTCTACTTACGAACGAATCTTTGATTATGCTATCTGATTTGCGGGAGTCTGCCATCGAATTCGGAGGCGCTGTATCGACATTAGCGACTAGTAATGCTAATTTCTTTGAAAATATAGCCTTTTTCATTGACAAAGTGTCCGAGCTTTGGACTTTAGGTTGGAAAAGATTAGAAAATGACGCCTTTGCATTTAAGGACTCGGTCAAAAGCACAACAGAAATTGTGAAGCATAACTTCTCACATATTATCGATGAAGCCATTGATAACATAAAAGTGAAGATTATTTATACCTTAAATAAAGTTAAAGATCAGCTTATGTCTGTTTATAGAAATATGGAAGGATTTGGTTTGCGATTCAAGGGCACATTAAAAGTATTTCACCTAAAAATAATAGGACTCGAAATGGAATTTGTGTATTCAGTCGACAATCTTGGTTCGTGCAGTCGCTTTGCTCATGTTTATGAACTACTTCAAGGTGAAAAAGCTGCGAGAATATATGGCGTCTTGTCAACAGGTTTGATAAAAATAGCTCCTTTCCTTCGTCTCGATGCTGGTGGAGGAATCGGAGTCGCAATCAGCATCGACACACCGGAAAAATTCGTTGTCCAGATGCACTTAGAAGCATCCCTACTTGGTATAAAAGCACAAGTTAACACATTTCTTACAAGCACTGGCTATCAATTTTCAATTGAAGGTTCGGTTTGGAACACGTTTAAAGCTAGACTAGATGTATCACTGATATATGACGACAAGAGAAACGATCATGGTATTCACATCCTCGGGGTTTTCTTGGCAAATTCTGATGATGGTACGACGTTTCAGGACAGCTACTTGGATTCCTTACAAAAGTTGACAACGAAGGTCGCTGATGCTGCTGATTACAGAATAAGTCAGGTCCAAAGCGGCCTTACGATGGCACAAAATGCCTTCTCAAAAGCACAGGACTGGTTAGAAGAAAAGAAAAATGCAGTCAGGGGCGCGAATTCAGCTTTTGACGACGCGATAAATGCACTTGAACATGCTAAGGAGAAACTTGAGGAAGCAAAGCGACCATTCCAAAATGCAATGAGTTCACTTAATGCAGCACAAAGAAAAGTGGATAGGCTATGTAGCATTAGGCACTGCAGGCAAGTTTGTGTCCCTGGACTTAAATGCAGGATTCGTTGGAAGCGCGTATGGTTCGTTAAGATTCCATACCCAAGTTGCCACTGGACGAGTTGCATGTTTTCATTTCCAGATCCTATATGTGTGGCGTTTAATCTAGGGTGTAGGGCTATTCGTGGTATTGCATATCTCGCTTTAGAGGTTGCTAAATTCGCAGTTCGTATTCCGATGCTGGCACTCGATGCTGCTAAGGTTATTTTGTCAGGTGCTCAGTTTATTGTAGACAAGTCAAGGGTCGTATTAGACATAGCAGTCGCAGCACTTGATCTCGCACAACTAGGTCTGGAAGGTGCTAAAGGTGTTCTTGAAGCTGCAAAATTAACGTTAGCAGGAATTAAAAAAGTTATTGGTTGGGGATTTAAAGCTTTCAATTTCATTATCGAATACGGCATAAAAAGTATCATTGACGTGAGAAATTGTGGTTTTGAGATAACTACTGCTGTAGAATCGACTGTCTTCCAGGTGCAGTGTGAAATCAACCTCTTTAGAACAGGCTTTAGGAAAATAAAGATCGGCGTCAATTTTGGAAACCCTGTTCAAAGTATTTGGCAGGCATCGAAAAATTCAATCGATTCTATTATTGAAGAATCGAAAAGATCTGATAGACGAAAAAGGGAAATTAGGACTATTGTAAACAGTGCTGTTAACAGGATTATAAGAGAATCCCGCAATGCAGACGTAGAATCCGATAGTTTCGATGCTTTTATAAATGATACGCTTGACGTTATTTCTGTTACACCTGGATTTAAAAACAATGCTACACCCAGTGATTACGATGATAGAGTTGAACATTTTAAGGAGAAATGCAATTCCTTTCGAAATATTCATTCCTTTTTTTCTGAGGCTACACAAGTGCTTTTTGAAATGTCAAATGAAACTGGAGGGGTTCTGAATGATGCTGCGGGATTGGACGATGATCTGTCGAGTTTCAATATGAACGAAATTATGGGCAACTTCACTGCTGAAAATATTGGCATCGATCCATCAGTTGCAGCCAATGAATTCAATATCAGCAATGATGATATTAATGATGTAATGACTGAAGCGCGAGGGAATCTGTCAAGCGATCCGCTGTTGGCTGGTATCGATACTATGTCTGCAGATGCGAAATCATTGCTTCGAAATCAAACAGCTAATATTAACAATATGAATGTTGTAGGTCATTGGCTTCTTGCCATGGATAATGTTACGATTGAGTATTTTGAAAATGATGTTTGTATATCATTTATGGACTGTGCTCATTACGCAGTCAGTGAGTTATATGGTCTGTTAGACGCTGAAACTTTACCAAATACGGATAAAACCATAGACACCATATCGAACTTTGAAAATCTTTTCTTACATCTGACTTCAAATAGCTCTCACACGATCGTTGATATCCAAAAAATGACAGAGTTGTTGCTTAGAGATCTACAGACCATGGAAGACCTCGATTTGTTTTGCTCTGAAGCTCCATGTGTCGTTCTTAAGATGGCAAACCAGACTGTGTATGAAGGTAGTACCATAAATCTGGCATGCGGAATGACTGGGAACCCTTCACCTAAAGGTTCTTATTCATTCATTCTTAAAGTCTTCGGAAATTTATACGTCAACAAAAAATACTCTTATAACATAAAATAACAAATAAGTGCATGTGATCAATTAAGAAAATATAGTCTTGTATGGAATAAGTTTTATCAATGAACTATGTATATCTTTTTTCCATGATATTATTATCAAACCAACATGTAATTAAAACCATAATACATTGGAATGATATGGTGAATGGCGCTTAATTTATTTTCAACAATACAGTTTATACAGTACTACATTGGTTATTTATTTCACAGTATGGTGGTTCCGAGATGAGGAGTTTCTACCTGAACATACAGAACAAGTGCTCAATATTCATAATATATCAAGAAATGAGAGTCACAATTACTACTGTATAGCTGGAAATATTGTTGCCAACCTAACCTCAGACAAAGCGGAAATAACAGTACTAGGTATGTATCCAGTCAGGTCAGTCGAATCATGTTTTCAAACGGAACAAACACGTGAAGCATGTGATTTTACATCAGTGCTCGTAATACCTAGTATCATAAATAATACCATGCGTTTTAATTGGAATCGCCTGATTAATTAGTTTATCATTTTAGATTAGTGATCATTGTTTTAGTGCTTGTATTTTTATTCTTTTACCATAGATGAAGAACTCACGCTAGATGAATCAATGGAATCTGCAGCTGTTCCAATGCCTTCATCAGTAACATTAACTGCTAAGCAAACATCTGAGGCTGTGAAAATCGCCACCACTAAAGGTAAAAACGAACTTTATAATTATGGATAAAACATGTTCGACTGAATTTAGCACATATAAAGAGACATACTTATAAATAACAAGTAAAGTGACATAAGAAAAGCACCACCGTTTAGAAAACGTGCATTAATTCAATCATGATGGCATAGGACCCCGTCGTAGCATAGAAATTCATTTTTGTTCGTGTATTTCATCTGATCATTTCATGTGATCCTTGTTGACAAGTAACCATTTTGTGTTTTGCAGATTCAGACTTAACACTGGTTATATCACTGAGTGTTTCGTTAAGTTTGTTAGCAGTTACAACATTAGTTGCGGCTGTTGTTATTTGGCGATCAATTACAAGGTATGTAACAGTTCTGCTTCATACTCTTGTCATATACGCCTGGTTTTTGACTTACATAATTCATTTTATATTTTAGTATTGGTTTTTGGCACATTTTATAAAGTAAGCAATGCTGTAAGTTAGCATATTCATTTATCATCTCCACATTATATTTCCTTTTTTCGTTTGTTTCTATTTATCCTTAAAACAACATTTTTCAGACGACGTGCACGAAAGGAGAACGGGTGTGAGAGTCGAGCAAGTATGTCCAGTGTGATAACATCAAACATGGTGAGACCAGAGGTCCGAAAACCAGTTTTTCAAATTAGTGATCTACAGTAAAAAAATGAATAACCTGATTTCGGATTTTAGATGTGTAGTTGTAGCTTAGTCTAACATAATCAGAAACATGTTTGATTGTTGTACTCTGATATAACTGTTGATATAGAGACATGTTTTTCGTTTCATAATCAGCACAATCAATGGTGGTTTTTTAATCATTTTTATACTCGGAATAATTTAAGATTCAGCTTTGGTGTTCGTGAATTACTGTTCTTGTTTTGTCTTTTACATTGTGTCGTTCCTTTGTATTGCCTACCTGTCGTTGAAGTTTGATATTGTAACTAATTGATTTCCATATTATGTTTGTAAATACAATATTGCTTAATTATAGATCTGCACAATTACATGCATTTCTTGTGTTTGGTGTAGGTTTTATTTTATTAGTAAGTCATATTTGTGTGTGTATGTTGTCAAGTATATTTAAAGCTTCCCTACTGTACTATTGAACGTTTGCAAGTTATCAAATGTATTCAGTGCTTATCTGAATGACCAAAATATAAATACATCTATAGTACTGTTGGATGTTTGCCTGCAGATTGATTTAAATTTCAAGTTAATGTTATAACTTGTTGCTGTGTGTCCATTTTGAAATACATTGTACTTAAATATGCGCTATTTCTGTGTTTAATAAATATGTAGGTAGCCTTTATTAATACATTCAGTAATTTTAATGTATTCAAATATGGTTGGACAATAATTATTATTTTTACTACTACTTTTTCTTTGTTTTCAACATCATATATATATACCACATGCTTGTATTGAAAAACTTTGACATTATACTTTATCTTTTTAGCGTATCACTTGTTTGTTTTTCTTTCATGAACTTACATACATAATTATATAAGTTTCAATACAAAAATGCAAGGGTAGTGACTATTGTTGTTAGTAACATATAACATGGACTATGTTTATACCATTGTACATTGTACTAAAATACGCGATGACCGTTGTATAACATACTCCAATATTTGACAGCAGATTTACTTATGGTACAAAGTCACAGTATGAAGCCCACGCACAGTCCCTCTACCACCCAGGAATTCTTTTTACACACTGAAAACACCGTCAAGTAGTATGTTTATAACATGTTTTATAACAACAAAATATTTATTTCATATAAAAACTACTATTCAATATTTGACGATTCAGTCTTTCCGCGGCCGGTGAAACAGCTGACTTCTAAAGGTGAAGGTTGCCGGTAGCCTGTGCATAGTCAGACGTAGCACATCAGCATACATAACAAGTAACAACAGGAGTGATTAGTAAAGTATGTATACACAAAAACTATCCATGTAGTTTTAAAGTAGATGATCCTGATTAAATGTACATTATATATACAGATAAACTAGCTAATAACTTAGCTAGTGAAGCATGTTGAAAACAGTTTATACGTTAGATATAAATATCTATAAAAACAACTCACTCATGCATGTATTTGTGTATTTGTTGTATAATAAAACATTCTGTGATTTTGATCGAAACTTTCAAAGAACAATATGTATTGTTGGGTCTTCTGTTTTCAAGTATAAAGTTGTATCAAGGTCAGATTGATCAACACGTTGTTTACATCGATATATGTAATATACTCTACATATGGTTCCTACAGTGACACTGTCAACTCGTAAAAGAATGGTCACACTAGTATTAATATACAAGTATGAACTTTGAGGCCTTATTTAGAAAAGTATTTGTTCTGTAGTATACCAATTAATGATTACTAATTAATTTGACATTATGCGCCCATGATCATTTACAGAGGGTAGACTGTAGTTGTACTTATTTGTACATCATTATACGTACTACGATACAATCATGGATGTACGTGTATTGATGCTCAAAATGAGCTCATGCTTATATTAGAATAATTAAACACATAAGTTTATAAAATTAAACATTTAATTTTTGTTTTTATCAACATACCTTTGGTATTTATGGCGTTTCCAGTTCATCATAAAATAACCAACTTAAGGTGGGCTTTGATGATTTTAAACTAAATATGGGACCTTGAATTTACTTCACCGAAACTTTCAAGTATACAGTTATGTATATAAATGTTTTCTCTACAACCCGTCTGTTGCACACAAGTTACTAAAGTTCTAAACCATTGGAGCAAATCATAACGAGAGTCTGGGTGTAACCATCTAGATGTTCTCATCCGTGTTATATCTCTATCAATTACCCAGTGAACCATTAAACCATGCAAATATTACATCTACCACAGGGATATGTTAGAATAAGTCACAAATTGTTATATAAATTAACAACGACCTAACTCAGTTTTGTCATCACAGTTCTTGTCCCTGTGGAATTAATTTGTACGTCAAAAGAAATAAAATTCATCAACAGACTTTTTGCTAAAATTGTTCGCAAAGTGATCGAGACGTATGATTTACATAGTTTGAACAGTGCAAGCAAAATATGTAAATATTTCGAAAATATATAAATAATATTGTGGGTGTTTATTTAAAATCGTCAACAAATAGAGGAACAAGATGGATCCTTTATTTTGTTATCATGTTGTCTTGATGATTTTATCAACAATAACATTTATATTTCTGTGGATTGGATTTTCGACTCCTGGCTGGTTGGCTGTAACTTTCCAGGAGACTGAGGCAGCTTCAGAGTACACTGTGTCGTCCCTGAATCGGTAAGTGTTGTGTCTGTCATAGAACGTTATAATACAACAGAGTTTTGTGTCTGGCAGCGATAGTTTTAATAACAATAAATAAATGTTCATATCATTATTTTGCGACAGTTAGCATTGGTCTTTTAATAAATGAAACTGTGTATTGTGAAAATCGGGATATGTAAAATTTTAAGAGCCCCAGTCGTGCCTCTCATTGAATAGATTTAAAATACTGTTAAATATATTAACAACAGTCTAGAAGACAAAGAACGAGTGTTTATTAGGATAGAAAATCGTATTTTTAACCGACAATTCTCCTAGTAATCTTGGTCTACGGATTTTTTTTTATTATTATTATACCATATTTATATAGCCCTTTTTTCATCTAATTACACGTTCAAAAGTGCTGCACAGTCACGATTAAGTCATGGTTAAACAATATGTAATGAATACAAACATGTTAGTCAAAAATGATATGGGTAAAATATACACAACTATGGACAATTAAATTTATAAGTCAAAATATCCAACATTTATGCAAAAAAGTAGAGTACACAATAATTCTAAAATGTTTTAAGTCCGGTTGGCTTGGTAAGCTGTTTGGTCAGTCCACATGCGCATTACTCCACCAGCCGGTGTTCACTGTTCACTACGCAACCTCGCTGAATGTTTACTAAAGGTACATTTAAATTAGTGTTTCAAGAACAGCATCAAGCCACCACTGCCACGAGAAAACATCTCCAAAGGTATAAGGATACTACCTTTAAAGAGACCCCTATAATTTAAAGAAATGAAATACAGTTGATGTTTCGATATTGACCAATTCTGGTCACAGACGGTATCAATGTACTTGGTACTAGTTTTTCTATATATTTCAAACAACAGAGTAGGGCACGATGAATCCAGATTATTTCGGTTCTGATCCAGTCGAATCCAAATGGTCAATCTTGAATATTTCGGATCGGATCCTATTGCAACATAAGTATTAGGTGTTGGTTGAATAATTGTATTTTATCTCATCGCTTTATGACAACACTATAACAATTTCAACTGTACAAACTTCTTGATATTAAAACTTATATTTTTTTTGTTAATTAGAATAAATAAGCAAAATACTAAATATGTTAAAAGATAACTTTAACCCTTATTCACATTAATATTAAATGAATCACAGTTGAAACAATAAATACCTTAAGTGTTATGAGTTGTAAATGATAAATAAATCAGATAAAATAATAGTACACAACAGAAGACTGTATTGTGTGAGTAGTAATTTATGTATCGTCTGTTACAAGATAAACAACTGGTAGTATGCTGTAGCACAAAGTGTAAATCTATAATACATCAATTAGTTTCCAGCTCTTAAAAATAAAATGGAAGTTTGTAGTTTATATGTTTAAGTGTAAGGATACAAATACAAAAAATAGTTCTGTATAATAAACACATATTTTTATCAGAGGCTGATATAACTTTGACATCCTTAATCATCCTTGATGAGCTGAGGCAGTTCAAGGTGCTTGGCCTTATCTGTGGTGTTCTAGAGTTTAACAGTAGTCAGCTTCTGCAATTAGGTTCCAGAAAGATTATTTAGTGTAATAATATTATTTAACATAATCTAACAATCTTCGTTTCAATTTTAAGATTAATAAAGTACAGACATTTAAAATTACCAGTTGTTTCTTAAGAAATATGTAGATTCAACAATCAAAATAATATTATAACTATCATTATCAATTTGTGAACGATCAAACAGCATTTGGTTTTATACAAAGCTGATTTCTGTTAATACTGATAACGAAAAATATATGAGAGTTTAACTTATCAAATTTTCGAGTAAAACCCAAATTATAACCTCACTGCATGTCGATTGCGATCTCAACGGAACATCATCTTTTGCTGACTTTTCAGAGAAATCGTAAAATAACTGTCAATAGTGAAAACAGACGACAAGGAATGGATGACTGTGTCCCTGATAATGACAAAAAGAGCGATCCATGTGCAGACGAAAACAAAATCCTTCTATGAAACGAGCGAAAGTCGTTAAAATGGGGAAAAGCATATTTCAACCACGAGTTAGCTTGTATCCCAACCGGAGATGAAATTACAAAATTTGGATCCGTACCCGCGAATCTAAAGATGGATTCGAATATTTCCGACATTTCGGATAACCTTTGTGCACAGTCCTATCGGATAGGAGACTTAACCCCTAAGAGATCAACCTTGTTCTGTTATGATGCCGATATATATAAGTGAAATATGTATGTTCTAAGATTAGATATTACAATCTTACCAATGCCAAATTGACATATTTTCCAGGTCCTTGTTCTATGATGTGTTGTGTCCACAAGAGTTAGAGACATGTAAGACATGCCGCGCTGGAGATGATTCTAAAGAGTGTGTGACAGAGATGGCTTATCCCAGTAAGATTTAAATTCTGGTCATTAGAAAGTATATACGCTCGTTGATTTAACTCTAATCTACTAAAACTGACAAATGATATTTCGAGGGTTCAGCGCAACAGTGTCGTAACTCATATTGAAATAAGAACAAGTTACGACAGTGTTGTGCTGAGCCCTCGATTTCAGTTACTGCTTTGTATACCGTGCAACCTTTTCAAAGCAACAACCTTTGGGAGTAGCAAAATTATTTTGTTGTTCAGAAGTTGTTGCTCTAGAGAGGTTAAATTGATATATGTAGTTGAAACGTGCAGTAGGAAAAACCATGCTGTTGTTGAAGGGAGGTTGTTGCCCAAGAGAGGGCCACCGCTCTAGGGAGGTTACATTGTACTAGCATTATATGTTATCTGTATGCAGAGTACAGCGGTCATTATAACTGGATAGAAACTCTGATGGCAGACACGGAGGAATGGGTCGCTTGGAGAATCATCATGGTGATTGTTGTACTCCTCTGTACCCTGGGTTTTATTCTTGTCCTGTGTCTCGTCTGCTGCATCTTCAAAACCTGGGTCTACCGAACTGTTGCTACTACAGCGTTTATTGCCTGGCTTCTCGCAGGTTAGTATCGACTTATTTAGTTAATTACGGTCTACAACATAAATAAATATTAAAGCAGTTAGAACTGTATGTACTAACAATTTTCACAAGGAACACTCCTTGTCATTCACAAGCTATTTATGCTGAACTTGAATTACTTCATTAAGACTCCGTGGAGTATCCAGATGGGTACAATATTATAAGAACTTCTCAGTATAATACTCCTTTTATTTACGTTTCGGCTATAATTGCCTTTATCAAAAACGAATATCCGTTTTTGATAAAGGCAATAGCCGAAACGTAAATTAAGTATATTACGCAGCTCGATTTAAATAATGTCGTAGAAATGAATATATTGAAAGCAATATTTATGGTACTTATAATCTCAGGCATACTGGTATGGGTACCTGTTGGTATGGTATCACACATGCACCTAGATATAGATGACGACATCGAAGCTGACCATAAGTTACCACTTCTAGCATCCCACGATGCGAGTCTTCACGTACCTTACTCTGTGGTTCTATGTGCCATTGGTGGCTTCCTGGCCCTTGTTGTGGCGCTTATGCTTCTGTGGCTTACAGGTAGGTGGGGATACTTCCTCGTGTCTATTTGTACAACAATTATTTATTCAATTGTACTAAATAAGTTCAAGTAATGCTTTTCAGAACTTAGCTGTGTTCCGCTAAATTGAAAAATATATATTAGTATAAAATTAATTTTCGAGCTTGAGGACAAATTATCAAAGCATATTCTGACTGGTTTCTTTTACATGAGAAAAAAAACATCATTTATATCAGTCGGTTACTTCATTACGTACGGAATGGTTCGCGATACTTTTTTGTTACCAAGGTAATTAACTAGAAAAGGACTTGCTGAATCATGCGTTATTTCCGGACGTTGTTGCTTCCAATACTTCAGGTGTATGTGGAAGTCTTACCGACCGGTCCAGTAGCCGTTCTGACACCGAAGTGTTCTCGGACACCAAGATGAGAACAGTCTTTGCTCCGGCTCACCAATATGTGTACGGACCCCAACCATACTATCCGACCGAACGTCCAGTCTACTATCGGTATGCTAGTTTTATGCATAAACTCTCTAAGAACAATACTCGTAATTCTCAGATTCAGCATTTAGATTTAGCACTTCAATATCAACTTTTAACTTGTGTGGATATTTTTGTACGTGAATTGCTGTATGTAATATTTTCGGTCCATATCCTTTGTTTAAGTTTTTATTATCATTATTTTGAGTGTTGAGTCCAACACTCAGATAGACATGGCTACTATAATTACTAATACATGTACATAGTAGATTCACACCCAGACTTGAAGAAATTGGACCTGTAATATTATTAATATATTCGTTAACAGTAAGTATATCACTGGCCAGGGAAAATAAAATCCACATTTGCATCATATACCCAAACATTCGGACTCCTAATTTTGAATCTTTGAGGGCAGGGTTTTTATAGATGACTATTTGAGTGTTGTTAATGATTTCGATTGATGTGTTCTAAAAATTTCTCTGTTGTGTTAGGTAGCTATTGTAATATTATCTGTATATTTGTAGAATGTGGTACTTTTATTCCATATAGTTTATAAACCTATTCACTAATGGTTGGTGCCATGTACCCCTTCACAAATTTGATTAAACATTAAGTATACAATACACCATGTTCGTGTTAAGGAATGGTGAGATTTTAAGGATTGTTAAGTTCAGTTCAGTTTATTTACAGATGACCTGTATTATTTAAATATTTCAGTGAGGAACCGACTGTACTCTCAGCGGCCCCAGTAGATAACGTTGTGCCAGTTGATGAATACCCATATTACAAAGGGACTCCCAGCAACTATGGGCCCAACCCTTGGTACGACAACAGGGTGTACTAGTGTTACATACACTTGATAAAAACAGCACATGTATAAATATATGCATTATATAATCTATATATATCAATACAATACATAAAGTACATAATTATGAACAGTTGTTGAAATTTGATTTACCTGCAAACTGATTTTATGAATATTTAAAAAAATCATATAATGAATTATTTATTTTAAGAGAACATTCAAAAGTTACCATTTATAAAATCGCGCAGTTTAACTATGATGATGATGATGACGACGAAATATTGAAAATTGAAGTATTTCTCTTATACAAAATTGTTAATTATCCAGATCTTTCAACAAAGGGAATTAAATCCAGAATATTACATTGAGAAGTGTTTGTAGTGATTATTTCCCTTTCATTATAAACTAGAGATATTGATACTAATCGTATTATAGTTTCGTTTGTTTGCTTTGAGCTGTTATGTTTCGTGGTCAGTTAACCAGCTTAATTAGTGACCCGTTCTTCGTCAATACATAAAGAGTGGATACATACTGGCTATTTGTATCATCAAATTATACTTTATGGCTGGGCTTCGAATCCGAGACCCTTACATCAGCGGTCTTAGAAGTTTTATAATGTGCTCACCAAGTGTTTTTGACAGCCAAGTCGTGATGCGCGCCGAGCGAGTGACCGCTATTGATAGCTGAACTATCGTGCAGTTTTGAAAAATAATAAGATATACCGTGACAGGTATACATATTTTTAGGAGTTGATCGGTGATTCGGTGGTAACGTGCTGGAATACTAATAGAAAAGTCGTGGTATCGAATCTCGGCTTCGCTTTCAGATATTTCAGGGACGCTTTTACAGTGTCACCATCACAACTTTCAGATATACCAGGGACGCTTTTACAGTGTCACCACCACAACTTTCAGATATATCAGGGACGCTTAATTTTACAGTGTCACCATCACAACTTTCAGATATTTCAGGGACGCTTTTACAGTGTCACCATCACAACTTTCAGATATATCAGGGACGCTTAATTTTACAGTGTCACAATCACAACTTTCAGATATATCAGGTAAGCTTTTACAGTGTCACCATGACAACTTTCAGAAATATCAGGGACGCTTTTACAGTGTCACCATGACAACTTTCAGATATATCAGGGACGCTTTTACAGTGTCACCATCACAACTTTCAGATATATCAGGGACGCTTTTACAGTGTCACCATCACAACTTTCAGATATTTCAGGGACGCTTTTACAGTGTCACCATCACAACCTTCAGATATATCAGGGACGCCTAATTTTACAGTGTCACCATCACAACTTTCAGATATATCAGGGACGCTTAATTTTACAGTGTCACCATCACAACTTTCAGATATTTCAGGGACGCTTTTACAGTGTCACCGTCACAACTTTCAGATATTTCAGGGACGCTTTTACAGTGTCACCATCACAACTTTCAGATATTTCAGGGACGCCTAATTTTACAGTGTCACCATCACAACTTTCAGATATTTCAGGGACGCTTTACAGTGTCACCATCACAACTTTCAGATATATCAGGGACGCTTAATTTTACAGTGTCACAATCACAACTTTCAGATATATCAGGTACGCTTTTACAGTGTCACCATGACAACTTTCAGAAATATCAGGGACGCTTTTACAGTGTCACCATGACAACTTTCAGATATATCAGGGATTCTTAATTTTACAGTGTCACCATCACAACTTTCAGATATTTCAGGGACGCTTTTACAGTGTCACCATCACAACTTTCAGATATATCAGGGACGCTTTTACAGTGTCACCATCACAACTTTCAGATATTTCAGGGACGCTTTTACAGTGTCACCATCACAACCTTCAGATATATCAGGGACGCCTAATTTTACAGTGTCACCATCACAACTTTCAGATATATCAGGGACGCTTAATTTTACAGTGTCACCATCACAACTTTCAGATATTTCAGGGACGCTTTTACAGTGTCACCGTCACAACTTTCAGATATTTCAGGGACGCTTTTACAGTGTCACCATCACAACTTTCAGATATTTCAGGGACGCCTTATTTTACAGTGTCACCATCACAACTTTCAGATATTTCAGGGACGCTTTTACAGTGTCACCATCACAACTTTCAGATATATCAGGGACGCTTAATTTTACAGTGTCACAATCACAACTTTCAGAAATATCAGGTACGCTTCTACAGTGTCACCATGACAACTTTCAGAAATATCAGGGACGCTTTTACAGTGTCACCATCACAACTTTCAGATATTTCAGGGACGCTTTTACAGTGTCACCATCACAACTTTCAGATATATCAGGGACGCTTTTACAGTGTCACCATCACAACCTTCAGATATATCAGGGACGCCTAATTTTACAGTGTCACCATCACAACTTTCAGATATATCAGGGACGCTTAATTTTACAGTGTCACCATCACAACTTTCAGATATTTCAGGGACGCTTTTACAGTGTCACCATCACAACCTTCAGATATATCAGGGACGCCTAATTTTACAGTGTCACCATCACAACTTTCAGATATATCAGGGACGCTTAATTTTACAGTGTCACCATCACAACTTTCAGATATTTCAGGGACGCTTTTACAGTGTCACCGTCACAACTTTCAGATATTTCAGGGACGCTTTTACAGTGTCACCATCACAACTTTCAGATATTTCAGGGACGCCTAATTTTTCAGTGTCACCGTCACAACTTTCAGATATTTCAGGGACGCTTTAACAGTGTCACCATCACAATTTTCAGATATATCAGGGACGCTTAATTTTACAGTGTCACAATCACAACTTTCAGATACATCAGGGACGCTTTTACAGTGTCACCATCACAACTTTCAGATATTTCAGGGACACTTTTACAGAGTCACCATCACAACCTTCAGATATATCAGGGACGCCTAATTTTACAGTGTCACCATCACAACTTTCAGATATATCAGGGACGCTTAATTTTACAGTGTCACCATCACAACTTTCATATATTTCAGGGACGCTTTTACAGTGTCACCGTCACAACTTTCAGATATTTCAGGGACGCTTTTACAGTGTCACCATCACAACTTTCAGATATTTCAGGGACGCCTAATTTTACAGTGTCACCATCACAACTTTCAGATATTTCAGGGACGCTTTTACAGTGTCACCATCACAACTTTCAGATATATCAGGGACGCTTAATTTTACAGTGTCACAATCACAACTTTCAGATATATCAGGTACGCTTTTACAGTGTCACCATGACAACTTTCAGAAATATCAGGGACGCTTTTACAGTGTCACCATGACAACTTTCAGATATATCAGGGACGCTTAATTTTACAGTGTCACCATCACAACTTTCAGATATTTCAGGGACGCTTTTACAGTGTCACCATCACAACTTTCAGATATATCAGGGACGCTTTTACAGTGTCACCATCACAACTTTCAGATATATCAGGGACGCTTTTCAGTGTCACCATCACAACTTTCAGATATTTCAGGGACGCTTTTACAGTGTCACCATCACAACTTTCAGATATATCAGGGACGCTTTTATTGTGTCACCATCACAACTTTCAGATATTTCAGGGACGCTTAATTTATAGTGTCACTATCACAACTTTCAGATATATCAGGGACGCTTTTATAGTGTCACCATCACAACTTTCAGATATATCAGGGACGCTTTTACAGTGTCACCATCACAACTTTCAGATATTTCAGGGACGCTTAATTTTACAGTGTCACCATCACAACTTTCAGATATTTCAGGGACGCTTTTACAGTGTTACCATCACAACTTTCAGATATATCAGGGACGCTTTTACAGTGTCACCATCACAACTTTCAGATATATCAGGGACGCTTTTACAGTGTCACCAGGACAACTTTCAGATATATCAGGGACGCTTTTACAGTGTCACCATCACAACTTTCAGATATATCAGGGACGCTTTTATAGTGTCACCATCACAACTTTCAGATATACCAGGGACGCTTTTATAGTGTCACCATCACAACTTTCATATATATCAGGGACGCTTTTACAGTGTCACCATCACAACTTTCAGATATTTCAGGGACGCTTTTATAGTGTCACTATCACAACTTTCAGATATATCAGGGACGCTTTTATAGTGTCACCATCACAACTTTCAGATATATCAGGGACGCTTTTACAGTGTCACCATCACAACTTTCAGATATTTCAGGGACGCTTTTACAGTGTCACCATCACAACTTTCAGATATTTCAGGGACGCTTTCATAGTGTCACCATCACAACTTTCAGATATATCAGGGACGCTTTTATAGTGTCACCATCACAACTTTCAGATATATCAGGGACGCTTTTACAGTGTCACCATCACAACTTTCAGATATATCAGGGACGCTTTTACAGTGTCACCAGGACAACTTTCAGATATATCAGGGACGCTTTTACAGTGTCACCATCACAACTTTCAGATATTTCAGGGACGCTTAATTTATAGTGTCACTATCACAACTTTCAGATATATCAGGGACGCTTTTATAGTGTCACCATGACAACTTTCAGATATATCAGGGACGCTTTTACAGTGTCACCATCACAACTTTCAGATATTTCAGGGACGCTTAATTTTACAGTGTCACCATCACAACTTTCAGATATTTCAGGGACGCTTTTACAGTGTCACCATCACAACTTTCAGATATATCAGGGACGCTTTTACAGTGTCACCAGGACAACTTTCAGATATATCAGGGACGCTTTTACAGTGTCACCATCACAACTTTCAGATATTTCAGGGACGCTTTTATAGTGTCACCATCACAACTTTCAGATATACCAGGGACGCTTTTATAGTGTCACCATCACAACTTTCATATATATCAGGGACGCTTTTACAGTGTCACCATCACAACTTTCAGATATTTCAGGGACGCTTTTATAGTGTCACTATCACAACTTTCAGATATATCAGGAACGCTTTTATAGTGTCACCATCACAACTTTCAGATATATCAGGGACGCTTTTACAGTGTCACCATCACAACTTTCAGATATTTCAGGGACGCTTTTACAGTGTCACCATCACAACTTTCAGATATATCAGGGACGCTTTTATAGTGTCACCATCACAACTTTCAGATATTTCAGGGACGCTTTTATAGTGTCACTATCACAACTTTCAGATATATCAGGGACGCTTTTACAGTGTCACCATCACAACTACCGAACCATGTATCGAGTTTAGAAAATCACAGGTAAGATGTTTAGTGTGTATCGGTGCTTATCACCAGGCACGATATAGAACCAGGAAAACTATTCGTAATAAAAATTAATAGAGTTCTAAATGCCCAGTACTTCTGTATCTTCCCTCCCTACTCTATTTTCCGACTGAAATGACCTAACAGATAAATAATAAACACATTCATGATATTGTTTTATTACACGGTCATCACAATCTATTTTTTATTGAAGTATGTCTGTGACAATACGTTTTAGATCCGTGTTTTCATGAAAAACGAGCAATATTGCATTGAATAAATGTGATGTTTTTGTGAATACTATACAGTGTACTTAATACCATTTAGAAGATGAACTGAATTGTATCACATCAAACATGACATTGGATTGTCTATAAAGTAATGAACACTACAATTACATGACTGCACGAAATAACACCAAGAGCCTGGTCAATTGATGGCTCTGCGTTGAAAACAACTTTAAATCAACCAATGACCACTATGCTTCCTAAACTGGTTCCTGTTCCATGTTGCAGTGCACCAAAGGCTTTGTACAGACAAGTCAACGGGAACCAGTCTAGATGCGTCCATACATACTACACAATGTTAATATTACCGTACACGAAATGTCTGAACGCAGAATACAGAAAAAATAAAGGTGAGGGTTGGTCTGTGGTGAAGTATTTCATATAAATTCACTGATAATTATCTCTTCTAAATTTTTGGTTTCTTCAATAAAAACCCAATCATTTATAACTCTTTTTGTCGCTATTGAAAGCACTGGTTCGTGTTACAGACTGATAGTGAGTGATTCTCGGTTCTTCCTCTTCAGGATTAAATATCAAACTAAATATGTCCCTTGATGGAAATGCAGGAGATATAAGGCGAGCCAGATAGGGAGATGGGATAGTTGAGTAGGGACTTAGAAATAAACGAGGAACTAATTTTTAGAAATAGTTCCCATGACACCAATGGAACTCAATCTCTGTGTAAAAACGCTTGTCTTTTGTAATCAATATCGGCTTTCAAATTTCATCGAACTGCATTTTAAATGCAAAAATCAGTTTCAGATTATGTGCGGGTCTGAGAAATTCTTGTTGTTTTTTTTTTTTAATTCTTGTGAGATAGCGTGAAATTTTACGGATTTTTAAAACCAAGGAAAATCTGACAGAACTATAAAATGAACAAGAATGTTGCAATTATTAAACTCCTGTCAAAATAGCACTTCACAAATTAATCCTCAGAAATCATTTTCGAAGTAAATTCAAAGATATCGTTGTCGTCACTGCATGACCGTAACCAAATAATGACAAAAAGGTCAGTTCTGTATTTGATTTTGTTTCGCCGAGAATTTTCTATTATACAATTACCGCAGGATATGATAATTTGATCGGAAAAAAGGAAAACAGTTCCGACATATTAGACGGTCCACGGATGCGGGATTGGAACTTGATAATGATAACAGAAGATATCGGTGATCGGAATACCTCAGCCTCTGTAATTTTCTGTATCATGCGGCAATTTTGTGGTATAGCATGTGCTTCTGTTTCTTCTAATAGGTTTACTAAGCCATTAAATGAATGTATAGAAAGCTTTTACTTGAAAACAAACGTTTATACTCTAAAACTGAAATAGCACCACGGTACTTCTCCTTGAAAACAACTTGTATAATACAAGACGTATATATTATTAGATTATGGACGATTACATTATGAGACCATTTGTATCTACAGTATATAACACACAACATTGACAATTTACCAGATGTGTTCGGTGTTAATGGCCTTTTAAGAATTTCAGCCATTACTAATACCATATATATATATATAAGTCGTGATATTGACGACGGTTTGTTTCAGACGTTTTGCAAACTTTGAATGTGGAGAATAATCGCATACATGTATAAAGGAGACATTTGTACAACAGGAACTCCCGTACTCCTCACAAAATCATCTAATATATAGGTAACACGAATAAACCCATAATGGTACTCCTCGCAAAATCATCTAATATATAGGTAACACGAATAAACCCCTAATGGTACTCCTCGCAAAATCATCTAATATAATGGGTAACACGAATAAACCCCTAACGAACCTTTTGGCATAAACCCTTAATGTACCTCTTCATTGACCACTTAATGGATCTTGTATAAACTAACTTCAAGTTGGCCTCCTTACATTACCTTTAGATTACCTTCCTTCACCGCATAAACCCATAACGGACCTCTTCGCATCTCCGCAAAAATCTTGAAATGTTCCACTGGAATAAATGGAGAAGATCGGGAACCAAGCGAACAGTAACGGCGGTGGTACAATACACATTGAGCGGCAAGGTAAACATAGCATGACTGTCTATGTTGATTGATAAAAGAAAAAAAGAAAAGACCCAATCGTGCTGATGTCAGCAATGCTCTGGTACCTGCATTACGAAATAAATTACTAAAGATGTTGATTTCTTAATTAGTGTATATATTTGTTAAGGAAAATGTCTCCTTTAGTAAAATGACTTACGTTCGTGAGCAAACCCGATTTCCACATGTTGTTTGAAGATGAAAACGGAACTGTTTGAATAAACGCACTTCATCCGTTTCCGCTCAGATATTGCGTGATTTATTCATATTACTGTTTCCGGATATTTCATACCTACATACACGTATACATGGAAATAGCGGAGTTTGCCGGCAAAATCGTTTAACCAATATTTTAGATTTACTTGATATGTGCTCTCATTTATTGTGCGACAGATACATATTCAATTCTTATTTTATATTGTCTGCAAGATATACCGTTAAATGACAAACAAACTCTGTAATGTGTGTGCACACGAAAATTACAAGAATTCATTTGTATGCATACGACTTAATAGTTGTTTAATGTAATTTATCAATTTTATTTCTTGTTGTCACACGACAATCCCAAATGTTTTGTTAAGATAGACTTCAACAAATAACGAATATGCAATTCGACAGAAATATAGTATTTTTTAGATCTATATTATTTTTTCGTCTGCGTTATAGATCACTGAAATTGTCGGCATCAACCGAACGCTTGAGCAGATAACACACCGACTAGTTGAGAAGCATTCCGAATAGACGACATCCGTTATCGTAAAATGATTGATGAAGTACGAGCGAACATGACTCGTCAAATATGTTTCTATAATCTTAAAGAGAAATTTGTCTGTATTTGTTCAAATATAACACTTTTCAGCCAGACACAATGGCAGCGTACCGGTAGAGAAAAGGAGAATTGAATCATTCAAATTCCACGCGGTGTTTGTCTACGACAAATAAATTCGCCGTGTGTATTCTTAGTGAGGTCCATGCCGAACGGTCTCGTTCAACAATCAGATGAAGCGCCTACAGATCTCATGGTGGAAAATAGATGTGAAAACAATATTAAAACCTTCACTTGATATTGAGACAATCGGCTAATACATAAGATAAATACAAATCTAACGAGATATAGGCGTCAATTGTTTATCAGTTTAAGCGCAATCCAACGAACAAAGAGTTTAATTAAGTGAGTGAATATAGTCGATATGGTAGTGCCAAAATAAGACATTTGGATGTCTCTCAAATCTGTACCGCTTGTCGGATTATAAACTCTATAGCTATATATAAGGAACTTGTTCAGCACGTACAATGAGCTATAAAGACGTTGTGTTCATTTAATCTGGGAAATGTATTCAACTACTAAATACGTCCTATGTGATGTCATATACCATATTTGGAAATAACTCCAAAATTCTATCCGTCTATCTGTAATGTTCCATTACCCATAATTAAAAACCAGCTGTCATAACGAGTCCAATACCAAACATGACAAACGCCTTTTTACCAATCTTTGACAGACTATTCCGTTTTAGGTTCTGACAAAGAGAAGTGATAAACGTAATTTAATACCCCAGTGTTAATTATTGGAATTCCAATCGTTTTTGGAAGCAGTCGTAAATGAAAGGAAAATTGTTGTCATTTATATGTGTCAAATACAACGTGGCACGAAATTGTTCCTTCGGATAGACACTGTTAATACTTTTGGTACAATTTAAAATTGTCAACAAACGAGTTACAAATGCATTTAGTAGTTGTTCAATTCCCAATTTTAACGTCTCAGATTACGTGATAGTTTTTTCACGTTATCATTGAAAGGTCCAAATTAGTGAAAGTGACATTTTTCGACGAATATTTCATTCCGTTGATTATGTTGTTTCGATCGAAACGGCTAGTGATATTGAAGTTTCCGGAGACAAAACATACATCATAGTCGACACGGTTGCCTCTCCATATATGGTAATGCACGACGATGCAATTATAATGTTGTAGTAATAAAACATGCATAAACTGCCTTAAGGCTTAGTCTTGGCACCAGTGTCACTGATATAAACGCGAATCAAGACACGTGACATCAATATTTAGAGCAGGTGATTGACATAATTGGAAATTGAAGGAATACAACCTGGACCCTATTTGACCCTTAAAGGTTCCAGTCAGTCGCTTTGACATAATGTATACCGCACGGTTGTCGTGGATGTCAAACAAATTATGATATTTTGATTGGTATCTTTGATAGGGTTACATTTATGTCATATTATTATTAAACACAGTAGACAATAAATCTAGCCTGGATGATAAATGACAGATCTAGAGAATATATTCCGCATATTGAGCTTTACAAGTCTCAATTTAATACATTTAATATTTCGAAGACGAAATTCAACGTATTTCTTTCAGCACAAGTTTAAACAGTATTATTAACAAGAAAAACTATAACAAAACATTATAGGTTGACGAATTACAAGAAACATATTGATTTATGTTTTTTGTTCGAAGTTGCTTTTTTCATAAAGGATATTAACTGTATATTTTATTCAATCCTCCATTAAGGAGTGTTTAAAATATTTATATGATATGAGTAACACATATTATAATGACAATCATGAGTATTTGACAAATGAATAAATTTATGTATATAGTTCACAAACACATGGTAATATCATACCCTACATCAATCGAATAGAATATACCCTAAATGCTAACAAATTCACCATAAATCTGAGCACTATCATACAACCACATTGAACTTCTAATAGCCAAACAACAACTTATCCATGATTTACTTACCTGTCAACTATGAATAGATTCAGTCATCCCCATTAGCCAATCAAATGGCTAGGATTAGCCAAACTAGTAATAGACACTACACTATATACTCGCAAACAGCTATAATAAATTAATTCTCATAAGTATAATTCGTCTAGAAAAAGAAAAGCTATTTCTTATGGAGGGTATCTGTCCGTTTGATCATGTGGCTGTATTTATTATTTCGTACATTTGTACAAGGTAAACGTCGTGTAGCTACATGTTAGGAATAAGCTCAGGTGTGAATATATGATTTGTTGCTGATTTGCCTACACGACCTCTACCTTTAACACTCGTAATTTACCAAAAAATGCAAATTGAATTTGAAAACTAAGTACACATTCACACAACTAAGTATTACATATACCACGAAGAAACTGTTTGCTCGCCTTTAATATCGCGCTGAAAAGTCGCGCTGAAAAGTCACGTGCTTATGCGACTGAACTAATCGGGTTTTGTGATAAATGAACAGGGACCATGCACTAAGTCTTCACATATTGCATCCTGACAATGGTACTAAATGACTTCATAATGAATTCGATTTATTTGGCGAGTATAAGAAATCTATAGTAATCTTAAGTGCGTGAGCTCATATATCTGATGTTATATTTCTATTTATGGTAAATAATTCTACTCGCTGGTAGATTATGGTAACATATTGCTGATCAGATGTCTATACGATAAAATACATGATACATGAACGTGACAGTCGTGTATATGTCGGAAATAAGCCATCGTCATACCGTCCCCGCCATAAGTCCTTTTCCATGTTTAACGGTTGCCCTTATTTCCTAATTATACGACTAATTGTCAAAGCAAATCGGTAAAATCAATCTGTGTCTAGTGGCAAGAAAATACCGGAAACCATTGTAATCACTAGACCTTGATTGACCACTGTCTAAATCCAATGATTCGCTGAGAAAATTTGATTTGCATGCGTTAATACTTGCATGTCCGTGGGCATGTGTGGAATTTGACTAGAAATCAATGACTAAAGTTCGTAAAGGTGCCGTACCGACTAAGAACGGACTAGTAGACATTAGTTGAATTAATGCACCAATCCATAACTTATGAATACATATTAGACTGTTTTTGTGAGACCCGACTTTCTATTAATTCAGTATGTATTTGATTGAAAATAATCTACAAATGCAGTCATAAAGTATATTGCCTTCACCATATGACTGAGATTTTGGTTTTAAGCTTGATTGAGGTTTATGTATGAATACATTTATACCGAAAATCACAGTAAAGAGCCAAGGAAATTGTATTTTTCATGGATAAGTCACATTAATAAGAAATGCACGACGAAATGTCATATTTGATGGACTAAATCGATGTACTAGTTTTATATATTGGAGAATAATTGGAAGGAACGAGGGATGGTGCTAGATAAAGTCGCACAGGGACGTTTGGGGTGAATTAGCTATTTGACCTCAATTTGATATTCTGGTACATTATGTTGAAAGAGTTTGGGATAATGTTCAATTCAAAGAATTATGATTATTGATTTAATGTCGTAGAATATTTTCCTTTGACTGTGATAAAAAACGAATGATAAAACACATCAATTCTACATGTTGTCATTTGGCATCTGGTGAGCATTTTACATCTCGAAATTTACATAACATGTAAGCTATCAAATGTAGCACTTACTGTTAATAACGTTTAACGTACGTAGTTATAAAAAGTACACGTTTTCCTTTCAATTATCGAATTAATACCTTACTTCAGACCACAGACTTGACTCTAGGAAGAATTTCGTGACCGTAAAATTAAGCACATTCGTTCTTGCGTGTTTGACGCGATCAGGTAAAATTGTCAATTAGAAGTGGACAGTGATTTCTAATGTAAATGAAATGCAATTTTCTTGATTATATATTTTAGTCCCCAATGTTACCCATGCACTGCAAACATCAGCGTGAACAGCGGCTGGACGTGACCGTATATTGTACTTTATACATAACTTTGCAGGCGTCCCGTTGATTACAATGAAGGACGGTCTGACTGAGATGTAATTGATGCTGTTGGTGGCGAGACCTGAATAATCAGTTAATGAGAACATTAAAAGTGATTGGAAGTCCATTATTGACTACATGGTCTAATTGAAAGTCAAGTGTGACATTGTATTCCTATTACGGAGTAATTGGAGAGCCACGTTTCATCAATTTAGGAAACGTTTCGTGTATATGGTCAGCCCAGACGTGATCAATGATTTTATGACAATGTTTCGGGGTTACAGTCAATGACTTATGCATCATTGCTGATGTTATATGTGCTATGTTTGTACACTGTTAATTTCCTTTGTCCCATGTGATAGATATTCAGGACTTTGCAAAGACAATGAACTGCTGTTTGAATTATTCAATAATGATTATATCTTCTAATCAAAATAGTGCGCTGCGAACGCCATTTTTCATATATTACAAATCTGGTATGTTGACCTATAAAATACAGTTGTAAGCTAACAAGATCGTAATAATATACTTTATGGTGTACGTAAGTCTCTAGCACCAACAACAAAGTATCAATAAAGAAATATTTCGTTTGACAACACTTGCTGAGTTTAATCAGGTACGTATATTAACATGTTAGTACACGTACCTGGTTTAATACGAACTTGGAGAATGTATAAATACATGTATCTACTGATAAGTTCGAAAAGTACGTACACATGTGCTTTAATCAGAATGTAAATAATGGTTTGATATAATAATGAGATTAGTATTCGTGCATTCTCTAGATTACAAAATGTGGGACTATTGACTAAGATAAAACGAGAATCGGCAAAGAAAGCGATTCAATAAGGCAGCCTTGTCTACACTCCAGATTTCTCAGTGAGACACAAATCGCACTTTCTGTCGACAAGTGTATCATACGATGTTCGTAAGCAATTCGTCCTACTATTCTATATTTCCTTTCTTGTCTTATGTTTGAAGTTCACTTAAGGCTCACCCACGAGCGTTTTTATGCGACGGAGTAGATCTTAATAAAGTAACTTTCCTTCATCTATATTGCATGGCTTGGATGAAAGATGGTTTCAGTATATGGAAAATACGTTCCCCGCCTAGCTAGATATATGTTTATAAAGGTAAGATAACTCATTTGAAGGGTTCAAACTTGACAGCTTATTGGTCTAATGTTTTGTATAAACAATAAATTATCTCCTGGGACTACATCAGTCACACGGTGTACTGTGTGCGGCGCCAAGCTTGGACATGGTGAACGTTTGCAACTTACCCATAGCCATAAAATCATTTGATTAAATGACTTAATTCTTAATTGAATTTTAATTAGAAATGGCTTACTCGTTGCATGTTGCATGTTTTGCGAGATACTTAGAAAAAACGAATGGTCCAGAAATCGGAAATACTAAATTTTAGAACAGTATGTTTCAAATCCAATAAAATAACAAAAAGGAATAATTCAGGAAACACTATTGCTCACATACAGTCTTGTCACACTAACTGGGGATCATGGTGTTGGTTACTTACTTTGGTCTTACTTATATCGTCCATATAGATATCAAGACCACATTACTTTAACAACTCCTTTTTAACCAGTTCTCTATACATGTAATTTATGTATATTTCAATTTGGTAATTAAACTGTTTTTCATTAAAGGTGACCATGATACCTAAGTTTGACTTCTTATATGTTATTGGACAGACATTTCAAATAAATAACAACAACGCTTTTAACCAATGAGAAAACTCCTACTTCAGCTGAAGAGTTTGTATCAAACACTTTCATTGGTTCAAAAGCAATTTTTAGACAGCACGCCGAACAATAATGCTTACTGAATGGGAAGCAATCCAGGTACCAAGCACAGTGAGGGCCGACGCAAGATGTCTTCTACAATCTTAAAAAAGCTTGATTTAAGTCGTTGAACTGTCTGCAAATTCTGTACACTGACTGTTATACCACGTGGTACCTCACCAGATGGCCCTTAATTTATACAGAAATGACGACGTGCAGAGATGTACTTGTTTCTTGCATTTTCTTGGAGAACTATTCTTCATTAAGTACTTAAAGATAATTAACATTCAAAGCATATTATTGACCTCTTTTGTTCGCGAGGTCCTGAACAAGAATACCGGTACCCTCGCCAGGAGTGTCTGAACAAACGCTAAAATTGTTCTAGTGTCCTATAGCTAGGAATGTATTCATGTACACACAGCGGGTTTCTAATGAGGTCTCCAAGTCTTGTTACAAGAATAAGTGTTTATTTTAACACACAAAAAGCCGTTAGGAAAGGTTGACAGATTGTCGTAAAATGTCGTTATCCTGACGATCGTACGTGAACTGAGAAGGGAATACGATTGTCTTCGCCTGAATGGATTCCCTGATTTAATATCTTCCTTGCTAGAGTGTTTTTGTTGTCCTTCAATTGAGTCTTTGGGACGTCTTATTGCTATGCGAGCTTGATAGTTGCTAGGTAATGTCCATCAGAACGAGACTTTTTATTTAATCATTGTTGTTATTATTATTTTTTTGCACTTATTTTCAACTTTTTTATTATCATTATCATCATTATTATTATTATTACTGCTGTTGTTGTTGTTATTTCAGTGCTGCTCTTATTTTTTAGATAATAAAATATGTTTGTCACAATAAATCCATTCAACCATAATAAGGAGTATAGTTGAAATGATTCGTCTCTGGGGAATGATTCATAATATAGCTGTGACAAGATACGAGGCACTACAAATGCTGCAGATCTTAATGACTTAATGTATCATAATGGCACGTGCTTAACTTTGTTTATATTTTCCTGTCTGATTTGTTCTTCAGGTCCTGAACATTGAATACATCAATCTGAATGATGTTCTGCGCCATGTACTTCACTAAACATGGGTGATAGAATAATAATACAAAGACAGTCAACGATCGTCTTCGTATGTTCATCTGTTGACTACGTTATTTATTTATTACTCGGCTCATGTGACAGCTATGGTCATGCCAGAGTCGCCCTAAAGGCAAGGGAGGAGAAACAGAAAAAATGGGACTTTATATCCGTACTTCTTTCGAATAGTTTGTTCAGGTTCTTTATCATGTCTGGTGTAAACCGTGATACACGCCTCATCCGTTCCTGTGATTTTCTTAACACAGTTCTTTAATTGATCGGTAGTTGGATTGGGACACTTACAAAAACGTTCCTGAAATATTTAAAGATGAAGCCGAGATTGGAACCAAGTCGGACTGTCCAGTGTGTTACCACTCGACCACCGATCATCCTTGTTGGCCACGTTGAGTGATGATAAATTTTGCACCATTAATGTATGTGTGAACTTGTTTTATGATTTGCACAGAATACTTTGGTTTCATTTCTTTTCGTTGGGCTTAATTTTCGTGTTTTTTACGCAGAAAATGAATCACAGAATAAGTTCACATATTTGAATTTGCCATACAGTAAATTTGTTGTACGGTATGTTATTCAACTCATGTGATGCTTAAAAACACTCATGACTTCTAACCATAAAGGTTATCAGTAGCCCTGAGTTGAGTTCATAATTTGATTATATTGTGTTTTAATTGAATTTGATTTCATGGAAGTGATTGTTTTGTCGCTATGTCTCTATTTATAGTGTACAAATATCGTTCCTTGTAGTTCCTTGGTATCGGATGTAACGTATCTTGATCGATGTTATATATTTCGTTGCAATGGTAACGTTATTTAATGAAGTACTATGTTTCCATTATTTGGCGATGATTACATTTGCACAGCTCAGTACTCACAAAATTGTGTATGTTATCTATAAATAAAATTATCTTCTTTCTCCCATATAAAGTATTATTCGGTAAGCGAAAATCATTGATCATCGAAAATTGTCTGGCCGCTACTAAAAATCAGTATTCTGTGCTCTGTACAAAGACCGGATGGGAATAAAACCACGTAAAGCCGACACCAGAACGAATCTAGACAAATGATCAATTTATGCATTTGGGCATAAATATTTCATGTTTATTCTACATTTTATGGTAGAGAACAATAGAGATTTAGAATGTACATAGTCGTTGCTTATTTTATGGCCTCCCTCCAGACAGAATGTAATAGTTTGTGTAAATAATGGCTGGCAAAATTTGACACGTATTATGACACGTGGTACGTTAATTTTACGTCTGTGTCCCATACCAACAATAGAATCTATACTTATAGCAGACATAGTCTGTCGACTTACGAATGTTCATATTAAATCCATAAATTTCTTCCCCTTAAGATATTGGTCAGATTACTTAATTATACGACTACTTTTCAACATTTTCAATATAATCGCATGAAAAGAATATCCATTTCATTAAAGATTTCACTTTTCATCATGCAGTTGATGGCTTACATATTATACATTCAATTTAAGATCAACCATCACAATATGTCTGAGTTTTATTTCTATATCTGACTGATAATTGCGTTTGTGCCGTACACCGACGTTTCATCTATACCGGGTCATGTTGAATGGATGCCATACAGAATGTAAGTTTTTGCTTATCGAAAGTCATATCTTAAACTGTTCTTCTCTCCACTTTCATCCAGTTCTGGCTGACTACAGTTCATTATACTCGGTAAAATTAGCCGTACAAAAGTTGTATCCGTCACACCACACACATGTACATGTATTTCCATGAATGTTTTATCTAAAACAAAAGCAACAATAAGAGCCTAATATACGATAAGAAAACATTCCATGCACTCAGTCAATATTCCATGCACTCAGTCAACATTCCATGCACTCAGTTAACATTCCATGCACTCAGTTAACATTCCATGCATTCAGTTAACATGAAATAATTAAGTAACGTGACATAAGACAACAGTTTTTATAAATGTCCAATTTCACGAAAGCCTTAACAAAATTTTCTTAGTCTGTAATTGATTATAATTGGAGAAAATCGTCTTTAATTCATTTAGTTTCTATATTAGCCGCCTAAGGTTGCCATGAAAATAAGTGTACGGAAGTTGTCGTTAATGAGTATAGACTTTAATAGCCTCGTTTTCACACCTGATACAATCTTACAGATGTTTCTGATATTTGATATCGTCATTAATTCTTTGTTCGTTAATTCTTATCACATTCTCTTGGAACCTAATCACTGGGCCCTTTTTTGTCGGAGGTAAAAAGATCTTTTATCTTGGGATTAATTGTTCTCTTGTGCCTTCCAAATGAGGTGATTTTATAACTCTCGCTAGAGGGCGCCATATCATGTAAAGATGATCATACAGAGATTAGCAATCAATTGAAGGGATGTCTGCAAGAAGGGCCTATCTCCAGGTTGACAAAGACTCAGTTAATTGTTATTATACCTATCTTAAGGATATGGCTATTAACTACATGTATAATAACAGAAAGTTTGTATATAACACGCACATATACATGAGATAAAACCTGACCTAATGACCCTCTCACATTGAAGTTCTTCTCCTTATAACCACCGTTTATTTCCAGTTTTCAACATATTTTTCGATATTTTGTGATTACCAAAAAAAAAGGGTTGTCTTTGTATCTAAAATAGTCCTTATATCGAAATTTTATTACTGTTTTGTGAACGATTTGCCTTTAAAATTATTATAACGTAAAATTTCGCAAATAACTGTCAGTATTCGTAAGTTTGCTAGTTGGAGTTTGAGGTATACCCTAGTCAGCAAAGTAGCCTTATATATAAAACATACAACTGACAGCTTTGGTCGAATTGTGTTACATTTGTTTCATTCCAATTATCTGCTTTCAAACACGGAATGTAAAAACTTGTAAACTATAAACAAGTACCAGATTTTAGCTTTTGAAGGCATGTTATTATTCCTTATTGTTTCATGCGGAAATCTTCAAATGGTGATTCATGAACATGGACGGATGAGAACAGGTCCTGATTAATATGCATGAAATATACACAACTATCTGACGCCAACAGCGATAGTCCTGATCACATTCTCCATTGTCGTCGTTAAATTGTGTGAAAAAGTAATGAAATTCGTAGTTTTCACAGGAAACACTGACCAGTGCCATTGTAGACCTTGGGGCTTATTGTAATGAGTAAAGATCAGTGCCAAGTAGACTGTTCTCATCGTGTTCATATTGATTTAAAATTAAGACATCTCAACTCAAGGAGCATTCAATTTCCTGTAGACAGCCTGCATGACCGTTAGGTCGCTGACTTCAAATCACTTCGACCTCTCACTAACAGAAAGTCGTGGGCTCAAGCCCAGATACCGATCATGTCTCTTTATGCGAATAAGCAGGCAGCTGCTTACGGAGGATGGGAGTCAAGTACTGGTTCTTCCCAAGAGCAATGGTTAGGTGAACTGTCCGTCTCATATATGACTCTGACTGTTGAAAAGGGCCGCAAAACTCGATCAAACAAACAGTTTCCTGTGTTCATTTAAAGGCCAAATAATTAATTAACTTTGAGTGTTACAATAGAAATAGGTCCAATAGTTTATTCGTAGATCTTGAAGCCAAAACTATTCTTGTAAAAACTTATCGTCATGTGTTTCTATTTCAGACGCTTTGTACTGTATGAAAATGACTGTTGTAATTTTCTATTTTTCCATTAGGCGTGTATATATGTTCTATTATTCATAAGAAAACATATACATAAATAGCGGACTTTTCAGTTTCCACTTTTTTATCAAGAACCAAAGAAATGATTTCACAGCTTAATAATCACTTTAATGGATATTTGTGATATGATATGTTTTATGACCAAACTCTGGACATAAGATCACGGGATTAAAGGAATAATATTAAGTTGCATCTTAAAATCAACTGACCATATGTTTGTAGTGGTCAATGAGTATTAACGACTCTGCTGGGTGATATGAGAACCATCTGTTTTTTTACACAATTATCTCCGAAAATGTGAAACACTTAACGTCCTGCACGACAATAACGTGCAATTAAGACTCATTATTGTCACATGTTGCATGTATTGTGTCTTTGAGTGATTTTTTTGTCATTTCAATGTTGAAGACATTGTTAATGATGTTCAGACATCAGTAAAGTTGTTTCAAAGTTCTATAACCGTAAAAATATCAAAATCAATTGGTTTTCCCCGCTATCTTCAATTCATAAATTGTCGATTAATATTACATAGCTTATTTTATGATATTATATTTTCTTTATTTATTGTTTGCAATGCTGTAACCAGTTCCAGAGCCTGAAAGCCTCATTAACAGATTTATTTGTTGTTCTTATCGACATGTCTGAATCTTTGCTTTACTCTCGTGGAAATGTTACAGCAATAAAATACGCAATTATACGCTTTAAACTTGTATCAACTGTTTTGTCAATAATATGATAGACCTCTACATCTACGTTAGATATTTGACGGACTGGATTGGGGGCTATACTCCGAACGTTTAGTTGACAGACAACTGACCTATCTTGGAGAAATGTTTACGTTATCTATGTATTGTCAAGATTACCCAACAAATACTGAATTGCGCAAGTAGTTATCTTTAGAAAGAATTCCAAACAAGCCTCGCACTTTCTCAGGCAAATTTTCTTTTCTCGACACATTCCGCTATTTGACAATTTACTACGGCAAAACGAGCAATTTTCGTATATTTGATTTACACCCAGTCCTGATATGCATTGATTGGGACCTTGCAGATAACGATGTGTAAATCAAGGGAAAGCTATCGCAGAAAAACGGATAATTGTTCATTTCCCGAAAGTTTATATCCCTATGGCTGATTCAATCAATTCTCCACACGTGAAAACAGTAAATAAGGCGGAAATTCATGTCCTTTGTTAGAAAGGCACTTTATGTTTTATAAGAGAGAAGTTTAAGTTCTTTGCTCCAAGTTTCCAGAATTCAATAAAGACTATAAAGAGTTGACGTACGTACTTAACCAGAATTGTAAGCACGGAAATTTATCCGCATACATAAACTTTATATTTACACATAAATTGTATAGATAGGGATGGTCGTTTAGTTAATTATTGTTGTTATTTTAGTTTCTGTCACTAAGCCTTCATCCATCCTTCCGTTAACAACTACATTTTCTTTTTGTTTCAATGTATCCTCACGATGTGTGATCAGAATTGGTAGATAAATGACAATGCAATATCATCGTATGACTTGATTTGTGAAAAAGCTCGTGTCTCGTACCCCGATCTCTCGATCACTGGTGTTGTTCGTGTCACGTTCCTCTGAAAACATGAAATCACAACAAAAGTCCAACTTTAAAATTAAAGAAGAAAAAGTCGTTTAAGTACGTCTGTACACGAAACAAGGATCACAATTTAGCGATTTTTTAAAAAATAATTCCATTGACGCAAACTGAAAAACAAGATTTCCGATATGCTTGACGATGATGCTAATACATGTACTATACAACTGAATTCGGGACATTTAGAACGTAGTTCATTTCAAATGCAAACAAAATAAGTATATAAAAGAAGTTTAATTTATAACATTGATTCATAATTGAATTACTTCTATTTGCAGCCATTCGGACATATATAGAATAACTAAACATGTGAATCTATATACGTAACGTGCAAACATCCAGAAATAGTGAGTATACTAAACAAAGTTAGTAAGTGAGAACATCGGACAGAGCTTCGTGTGAAGCTTGTCTGGACGGAAATGGAACTGTAAAATCCTTTCTGACATATACAGACAGTTATGACGATATAAGTGACGGACTTGTCACCGCTTCACTCATAAATATACACCGTCTCTAAAACAGTAACTATAACTCCTTTAATCACAGAGTACTGAATTTTGATTTGTTACATTTTAGAAGAAAATATTCCAACCTATACACAATACTAATTGCTACATTGGTAAATTGACAAACGTCCATTATTGACAGCGATATTTCTGACTTGTCAATGATGTATTTCAGTAAAAAACTCAAATTGTTAGATTTATTCGGTGATAAAATGCCCCAGTGGAATTAATAGATTATACAGAATTGTGCATGATTGCACATGGAGCTTCCCGTAACAAATGGATAGATTGATCATTGTGTAATCTAGAATTGTTGATTTACAATGTCTCATAGATATGTCAAGCAATTGTTTACAAATGAATGAACAAATTAATAACTCGAGTCATCGCGATTTATTTATTTTTGTCTGTGTACATAAAAGGGCTTTGTTATACTAATAGGAAATGCCCGTAATTATAACAATAGAAATCCTGAAATGTATCAAATCTCTGGACAATCATATCTACTGAGATCGTATCGAAATCTCATATTTCGTCATTACTACGTTATTTCAAAGACCTCGGAGTATATCACTAATGCAGCCATTTTGAAAAAAAAACATCGTTTTCCATTCTATAATGTTTGATAATCTTTTGTTCATTCGTTTTCAAGCGAGATGTCTCAGTTTTTGCTCATTGCCAGCTTTGAAACAATATGGATTGCGTGAAGATTGGATACGGTTCCAATCGAACGATTCAGATAGTATGTGCAGAAGTTTATTATAAGACTATGAAACTATGAAACGTATGGTACATGTATTTACATCTAGGACATTTTCTTCATTTCAGAAAAAAGGTTCCAATCTAGCAGTCAGTTGGAGTCAAGAGTTAAAGAGTAAACATTGGACAAAAATGCCACTCATTCTTTTAAATATTCATGTAATCAATGGCAATTTTTTATGATTGGACAAACACTTTGAACCAATTAAATACCTGCATGGAAGAATGAGTTTCATGTGTTAAGCATTTGTAAGAAGAATTAAATTTTTGTTGAATGGCATGTTTGTTTCTTGTAATAGTTGAAACAATGATAAAAACAGTCTTGAGGCTCCAAAACTATTTTGAAAAACACAAAACGATACAATGAAGTTCATGATTTAGTACAGATTAATGAAACACAAAACATACAATATGACTCCTTTAATTGTAAAATCTCCATTATGTCTAAACACTGGGAAAAAAAAGTACATCGTCACAAACAGATTTTCTAGAATATTTGATTTATAGCTCATTACTATAATAGCTTAATATCCAAAATTCCACTCATGAGATTTTGGTCGGATAGGTTTTCTTTTCCTTAGAGAGAATCGAATAATGAAACAGAGAGCCACTTAAAAGATATACAACGTGTCCCTGAAAGGAGAGACGCCATATTGGATATAGGTCACAGGATCACCATTAGACAATACGTCGGATGAAAGGGTATAGGATTACAGTTATGAACTATGTAGATTAATAAATCAGTACTTAAATGAGGATATAGTTAGCCGTAATTAGTTCATATGAAGAAACCGGTCGGCCAGAAATAGTTCGTCATCTCTGGATAAGTCAAGGACTTTAGAAAACAGTATGGCTGGTTTCTGTGTTTATTTTCTGTGATTAGCTGATCATAAGTTTTTGACATTTACGTAGAATCTTATTTATAATGATTATACTCACACGAAAAAGAAAGTGTTCACTTAGCTGCAGCGAAATTTTTTATACTTATAAAAGCAAAATATAGGCAAATTTTATATCAAATTGTGCAAAAATGTATTGGCTACGCGATGTTCTTCTTTTAATTGAAATTTAATAATTGTCTGAACAAATTGTTTTACAATCATGTGAATGATGATACGTCTTGAGGTCTCATAAAAGTGAACACTTTTTTTCATGTTAGTATAATGTGTTTTATATTTTTTAATCTAAATACTTTACTTCAGGAATCAACGCGGAGTTTGAAGTACAAACAGAGCATTAGCCTGCTAGCTGACTGACTTCGTGCTGTTTACGTTTTTTTCTATCATCCGTACCATACAGAAAATCAAAATTCCTGTGAGACGTAAAACTTCATGGTTTTTATTTAAAACTTTTTAATTAAGTGGAAACAACTTTGTCAACTAATTTGCTTGCCAAATTTAAAAGACCATGTTTTGTTTTAGCCTAATGAGTGCAAGCTTCGGAACAGTACAGAAACACGCTGCACGTTGGTGGATCATCAAGGAGAAAAATACAGTATCACCTAATCTGTATTCCCAATTAAAATAAACGTCGAATCTGTGTTGTTAGTTTTTTTTAGGTAATCCGACCGAATCTCAGTCAGAGCTGTCAGGAGACTTTCATTATAATTACCGAGGAATCCAGTTCATTTATTAAGGCAGTCTCTATTTGTCGCCATCTGAACACCGTTAAATGCGCCATCTGTTAAATAAACATAACACAGTGTGACTATGTTCAATACAAAATGCACTTTAATACTAAACACATCGATGAGAGAGTGGTACTTAAGCAATGAATTGATTTCTGTTATTTACAATATGTATGTATTAAAGTTATGTTTGCCTTTCCTCAAACTAGTTTATGCCTTCCTATACGAAAAAGACTTATTTTGTAAAACAATATTCAAAAACAACATTTTTAATTGTGAGAACAAACATTAAACAAGATGCTCAAGGGCAACATGTCGAGCCCAGGGTGTTGTCCAACATTATATGCCCAGTTATTTCAAAATCCTTCAATTCATAAAGAAGACACAGACCGGTTAGGGAAAACGCATGATACATCCTCAAATTGTAGAGAATATGTGTGCCAGGTAATGTCAAAATCCTTCAGTGCGTACAGAAGATACTGCCTGGACAGAAAATATACATTTGACCTCTAAGTGTGACCTTTACCTCCGAGCTATGGACCTGTGTCTTGCGTACTGCACACCATCTCATGTTGTTTAACAATTACGCCCAGTTATTTTCAAATTATGTCAATGCATATGGGAATAATAGCCCGGACAATGAAAAGCCGGACGGACAAACTAACCCACTAACTAACCGGTACAGACGCGCAACTGCCATTGTGGCGACTATGTCGAGCTGACCACCAGTGGTTTCGTCAATAGCAATATAACGTTGTAAGTCTTGAGTTTCAAAGATAATGCTTCGGGTGCCTGAAGATGAATACTTTAATACTCATATTATTATTAAATGTCGTCTGTTTCTTTCATATCGGTTTAACCTACATAGGTAAGGTGTAATCATGCATATTTCAGAATAAACTAACTTATGTTGGCAATTTGTCACTCATCCACACCTTATGGATTGTCTGAGACTAGAATTATAAGCAACACTATTATGTGTTATGCATCAGCTATATGTATGTTATGTATATTTCTATCATGCAATCTAGAGCATTATCAAATTTTAAGAAGCTTGTCGTGTCTGAGATGACAGTTAGATACGGTCCCATGGTAACACGGATATGTGCAATCTGTGTGCAAGTGGAAAAGGTTTTGTCGTTAAAATGTATTCTCAGCAATGTTTGTATCTGTTGTCGTAAAAACAGTCTATCAACGCAATGATGTTTAGTGTTATGTGGGAAAAAAGAAAGTTGGTGAGATGTAGATTTCAGGATTTACAATTACAAAAGGCGCCCAGACGTCTAGATCGCATGCACACTGGACCAATGTTTATGTGTTGTAAATAAATAATTTAGATTGAGTTGGTTGAAACAATCGCAAGACGAAAGGATAGAGATGTGTCATTTACGTAGGATGAAGAAGGTACAACTGTGTTTTAAATTCATACATAACTATGATAGATATGACATTGTCAATTATGGGACTAATGAGTTGATACGCTATGCATGAATTAAACAATGCTTTAAGTACCAATGTTGTAACGTTAATGGCAACCAATACTCCACCTTGTTATCGTCTAATTAAACATATAAGTGTTATTGCCTACATCATTTGTTATAATAGGACAATTCTAGTGGTCACTCATTTGTGCAAGATTGCAGTGTCTCCAAGAAATATGAAAAGGACACATCTTGGAGTTGTGTGAAAACAAAAATAAGAGTACGTGTACTTCAAGAAATATTTTATAATATTTTCATTTTTACCGCCTGGCACATTTTCCTCTTATTCTAAAGAAGTGTATTCTATCATATTTGTCACGTGATAACATAGATGTAATTGATAACTTCTGAATGGCATAACAGCCGTACTTCACCGTACCTTAATAAATTCAAAGACTGGTTATATGATTATATTCCATTTTATACATACTGAATCATTGATACCGAACACCGGAATTTCGTGTTTGAAATGCTCCATAACATTACTTCATTTTGATGGTGGAAAGGTCTGTATAAATTATCCACAAACATTTCTGAAATTAATGTGCAAAACTAATCATAGTTCAAGAACAACATCACTTGGAACGATATCTCAGAAACATGCGATAACGCAATCCCTTCATGGTGCTATATCAAGAAATCTATCACATTTACAACAACAAAAAACGAACAACCACCCTTCTGGCGGAGGGATTACTTTTTTAAATGATGTGCGTACTTTGCGTGTAATTTCCTGACGTCTAAAAATTTTACCTGATTTAGTATTGATGAGATTGTACGCTGAGTGTAAAATAAACAGCCTTAAAACGTTATAAATCTTTATCTCCTTTTTGAAATGACACAAACACGTGCAACCATTCCATACATTAGACAAGTCGAACCAATCAATTAATGCTAATCAAGACATTTCTAACTTGTATTAAAGATAAGAAATTAAATTGAACACAAGTATATATCTAACCAGATAGTATGATATATACTGATTCAGAATGATGAAGGACGATGGGTTAATATTCTTGTTCCTTTGAATATTAAATTGACTCCGACAATATATCAATGTCGCAGTTATTTGTCGGTTAAAATCTTTTAAGAGCTACATTGCGACTTCTTGAGAGCCTTCATTGCATCGACTTCGACATCAGCATCATTGATATCGCTTGAATTAGCTAACTGTCCAATTTATTCGTTACAGATTTGCTTCCCTTTGTTATCACTTAATCTAAGCTTGAAACATGACATAAAATGCTTTGCAAAATATCACCAAGAAGCAAAGATGGAAATGGACTGTTTTGTGCAATCTTACCTGGGAGTTGAGTGAATCTTTGACAGTTTGACTGACTTTGGTCGGTTAATGGGTCGCTCAGTTGGATGAACGATTGATCGATTGATTGATTGATTGATTGGTTGGTTGCTTGCTTGCTTGCTTGCTTGCTTGCTTGCTTGCTTGATTGATTGATTGATCACGTTATAAGTGAGCATTGGGCGAGGAGAAGTCATTGAAGCGAACTTAAACCAAAAATAAACTACCTCCAATCCTTCGTTTCAAATTTGAATATATTTTTGTACATTATTGCGATCAAAGTATGGTTTCAAAATGTCAACGTTAACCCAATCGACGAGAAGGCATTCATTTGATAGATCGTCATCTCATTGAATAAATCTAAATAAAACATAATTATTATTATGCAATTAATATAAGGGATCACGTGCTTATTATAACATATATCGAGCTCTGTATATGTGTCCTGTAAGAGCAATTTTATATGCTATAAGTTACACTTTTAATTATTCCCGCACTTCTGGTTACAAAAGTTTTATAATTATACATTTTCAAATTAAATAATGCTCTGTCTAGTTTCGGATTGCTTTACTACTACTGAACTGGTTTGTAGACCATTTTTGGAATTTGATAATTCCTTTGCTATCATCGACTTACAAAAATGCCATGAGCTCCATAACTGCCATGGTTCCCGTTCCCACTCTCACTCTATTGTGTGCGGTAAGATAGGGTTAGGAAACCAACTAGTTTAGCATAAAATAGTTCTACTTTCGGCTTTCGTTCAGTAGGTCAGTAATTTCTCTGCAGAAGTATGCATGTAATAACATTAGTCTACTATTGATGTATGTCTTATATGTGACTTTTTGACATGATATGTAAATCAGTGTTAAGGTTTATATCCACAACGCGTATCGATCGATATTATCGGCTAGAGCTATATATAGTTGGATAAATTCTAAAAATAGAATGTGGGGTTTTCCCCTCGAAGTGCAGAGAACAGAACGGCAGTACACATACATTTGCGAAGAAATAACGGTTATTGTGAAGTTCGCAATTATTATGTTGGTTCACAGTGTGTGAAGGGTATTTTGATGTTAAGACAGAAGGATCGTAATGGAACTGATGAAATCGTGCGATGTCGGTATATTCCGTAGCGAGATCGGCAAATGTCGCCGTATAACGGCTCGTTTCCGAATAGCTATATAGTTTTTTACAATAAACTTTTACTTTCACTTCAAAACCTGTCATATAGTCCAACATCATGATATCAAGTTTGAATATAATTCCCATACCAATAACATATATTTTCTGGAAAAAAAATCTTAAACTACGATTAATCAATCGATAGCGGTTTATGTCAGTTTTGTTCCGAGTTAGGAACTAAAACATGGAAAGTCGAAAAATTCTTCAAAACCAAATTATCACTGAAAGAATTATATAGGTCGATTTTAATTCGTTTCTAACACTGTAGTGTGCATTTAAAGTGATATGTGGTCATAATCAAGTTTTGAAGAGCTTTTCGGTATGTATTAAATCAGTAAATACGACAGCAACAATGCTTATTTTGGTACCGATGGATTCGGAAAAATATAGGCTGGATAATGGGCTACATAATAAACTTGAAACATCTGATAACTTAGATAACCATCATGTTAGGTTGATGGAATTTAGCACATGAATATCAGAATATGTACATAAATAGATGGCAATATTGAGATGGTGTATGTTAATTCCTAAGCATGAATATCCATGAACTGAACCTTCTCCTAACTGTCATTGTTGTGTTGTTAGCAACACCATGGCAGTGACTTGTCTCATATGAAAAAAATCAAATTCCGACAGTACTTCAGTACTTTGATTGCAAGAAGCATTCACTCCAGTTAAATAACCATTTCAAGTGCAAAATGTCTAAATCTGATGAAACTAATACAGCGAACGGCGTGTTTATCAATCCATCCACGTGGCACGGCATGATTACCTTGTTGGCATGTATTTGTCAGAAAATAAATCATCCATTTAATTAAAACAAACACATGGTGCCTTCAATCAACACACAATGTGAACAAATAAATAATGATATCTTCACTTCCTTATTGGTATTGGAAACTTATAAACACAATGAAGTCTACAAGAAACCACTAAAGTTCTACAATCAAACTTGTGTTAGCATCCATTTGTTAATAAATACAACCTTAGAAGAAAGACCACTCCATGGTACACATGTACACATGCTTGGTGCTGATTCCGACTCCTCTCACTAAAGAGTTGTTGTTGCATCTAAAGCGCTTGTCAATAATCGTAGTTTTAATTGTAATTAGATTAGTAATAACAAGAACAACTATAACAAAACGTTATAGGAAGACGTATTACAAGAAGCATATTGGTTAATGGTTTTTTTTGTATGAAGTTGCTTTTTCATGAAGGATATTGACTGTATATTTTATTCAATCCTCCATTAAGGAGAGTATAAAATATTTATATGATATGAGTAATACACATTATAATGACAATCATGAGTATTTGACAAATGAATAAATTCAAGCACATTATGGTAGTATATCATACCCTACATCAATCAAATAGAATCAACCCTAAATGTTAATGAATTCACCATAAAATACAACCACATTGAACTTCAAATAGCAACACAACAACTTATACCTGTCAAATACTAATAGATTCAGTCATCACCATTAGCCAATCAAATGGGCAGGATTAGCCAAACTAGTAATAGACACTACACTATATACTCGCAAACAACTATATAATAAACTAGTACTCATAAGCAAAGGGGTTTGTCACGAAAAATAAAATCAAATTTTTTTTCCATGTAACCGATGTATATATATATGGGTTACATGAAAAAAAATTATTTTTTTTCGTGACAAACCCCTTTGCTCATAAGTAGTTTATAATTCGTCTAGAAAAATATTCGCTCGATGTAAAACTGAAATATTTTCTTTATTAGAAACAATGTCGGCACTAACTCGGACAAGGTTTCAATGTCGGCATGCATTAACAGAGGAAATTGTTATTTGAAACATGTGATATTATTGTGAGGCCTATCGCCTCACAAAAAATGTTTAGCAGTACAAAATGTACAAGCAGTTGACACAATCTACTCGCGTGATACTTAATTTTATTTCTTATTTAATTGCTGAAATATTCAGATTCAAATCTGACATACATATTCCATGCATTAACCCAAATTGGGGAACAAAAAGACGCAATGTTTTTTTAGATTACATTTATTTCCGATCTCTACCCTGAGTTGTCCTTCTTTATCTCTCACATACATGTCTGCGAGGCCTAACGAACGACAACTCTGTGTAGAGGTTGGATTTATTCCGACGATTGAACGCCCCCTGGTGATTTAGAGTGTACAAATACCCAGCCCAGTTTTAATAGAATTAGGATCTGTTCTGTCATATAAAAGGACAATTTATCACTAAAGAGACAACTTATACATTCACACTGTGTTTTTGGATAATATCTTCTGTTGAAACAAAAATGACTAAATGACAAAACTGATTTCGAATGGTTTCAAGAAGAATGGCTACTGTCACGTAAACGAGCGTATTAGTAACCGCGAGAAACGCTCGCGCCTCTCTACATGCGTATTGAATCTGTGACTAGTTATTTTAATGTCCCGGCGGAGACATTTAAGCATTGTCTAATAAACTAATCTATACAGTAATAGTTTTATGTCTTTTTAGCTGGGATTTTCTGTCGTACACCGACTGACTTTCAGCAGGAGTGTTGTGTGCCACCATGAGATTTAATCATGTTATTTAATTAACTAAATATAAATAAAATCGTACCAGTACAATTAGGAAAGTGTTAAATTTGTGCAATACTTAGGTGTTTAACGACTACATGCAATTAAATTGGTGTAATTAGACAGGATTCTCACCGAAACCAGGACAGTTTAATTTAAGGACTGACTTTGAACAATGCGTGTCAGATAAGTACAGTCTTCCAAATAGGTGCATCGTGCGTTTAACAAATTATCCATAATCTCTTAGAAAATTCACGTTCTCAGCAGAACATTTTGCTCGTGTTCAACGTATACAAATCATAAACGCATGTTATTAGCAAATTACATAAACTTCACAGCATCTATTGCGTCCCGAAATTGAGGCTAATTTAGGCGGTTATTTCAACAAAACCATCGCTGCAGCTTTTCCTAATTTAGATGAATTATACCTTAAAACGATCTCGTCATTTCGTTTTCGCGCCTCTGAAGCAATTTAATCAGTAGAAGGAGATTCCGATACACCAGATATTCGCAAGTTAGAGATATTAATTAACCACTGTGCACACCCGTGATCCCCGGGGGCCATTACAATAATATTCCCATTATTGTATGACATTGAGGGATATAGCTATGGTAATTTTACACTGTCCTATCAGTATACTGGACAATATCAGAGTATGAATGCTTGATATGAAATTCATAAATAGAAATATTTCTTAAGTTTAAAAAAAGATCTACATTTCTTAGAAAGTAGTGTTTGTTATAGTAGAAGAACGCACGATTGGCTCAATTTGTAAACGTTTGGTTTACGTACTTCGGCTTGAGAGTTTGAACTGTGCGCCCGGGTAGGTATGCTATCCGTCTGTAAATAAACGACATATATACGAGGGGTGTCCCAGAATTGCGTGGACTTCTGCTGTAATTTTAAAACAGTCAGGGATAATGACACGAAACTTTACTGTCATCTGGACACATGTTTACTTAAACAGTATGCACAATTTCATTTGTTTACTTGATGATTGGTGTGGACTAGTGATTGTAATCAGTCCATGAAAATTTCGTTGATTAATCAGAGTCAAAAGTCAGTGATTAATCGATTATAATTGATTAAATAAGAAATGATCAAACATGTTACTATTGCATGAATTTAACATCCCTTAATTACACCTATCGAATAGCACAACATCAATAAGAATTGAAATATTAAATGATTTAACATTATTAAGATGTTTGAGTAAACATCACCTCATATTATACTGATTATTAAACAAACTACACTGGGCCAGGATTATGCTGCATTTATAGATACAGCTTGAACAGCATCATCTTTAAAGTAAAACTGCGTAAGGTCTGCAGTTCTATAGTCAAGATGACAATTATGTACAGAAATCAACAATCCGTTGACGAAATGGGAGCATCGTCATCGTCACGTCAAAGACCATTCGCCAATGATTCAGTGAATAAATGATTAATCATAACATCACTAGTGTGGACATGACAGTCGCCCGGGGTACTCAAGTGCGCGGTAGGTAGAGCAGGTCATGGTGACGTCATGACGTCGGTACTTAGTGAATAGCTTACCATTATGGATTCATATCTCTCAATGTTAAAACATTTCTGATGTCTGGCTTTCCACTGATTTGATGTCTCCCTATACCAGTTCTTGTTAAGGTGAGAAACAACTGCCTGCGAGGCCACAGATATTGGTCAACAACGTCCTTGATTTTTTGCACTGACGCGATAGCTAATGTCGCCTTCAGTACATGACCCTTTTCTTCCTGGAAGTCCTGCCTTCTGTCTTTAAATCGTTCATGCCACTTGCGGAATATCAGTGATGTGCACATGACTGGTTTTACTTCCGCAATTTCGTAACATATTTCTGGTATGTGTGGATGTTTTACCAAGATTGACACAATATTTTGTAATTGTGTAATGTTCCGAATAATGAATTGACGTCAGTTTTTACGAATTTCTTTGACGACCGCTTGGATGGTTAGTATCGCAGAACAAAGATTTTGAGGGATATGATGTCAATATTTGGTCAGTTGGCAGACATGACGTCCATTGTCGCATTCACAACGTTGCGCAGTGGGTTTTGTTTAAAGATATGGACATTAAATGAATATGATATACTTAAAAAAAGTTTGACCTGCCCCGCCCTAGCGATGATTGGTTACTATAGGGACCCAAAACATATGTTTATATTTCATTTATTATAAATTGTTACTAGCAAACAAAAGTTATTATAAAATTTATTTCTGCCAATTTTCATCAACTTCTGTTAAAAGCTGAATGAAATGGAGCAGAAGTCCACATAGTTCTGGGACACATAAAAGTACATTTATTATCATAATACGAGTGTATTTACAGATACATTTTAGCATAGGCACTTCCTAAGACTCACTTACGTCAAGAAAGGGACCTGGATATAAAGGGGAGGTACCCGATTCCGAAAACCAACTAAAGAGAATCGAAATGTTCATGTTTTTCTCAATAACAAGTAGAAAGTTACCTTTTTACGGTCTGTCTGAGTTTTTCAACAGTATACCTTAAATTTATACATTGACCTCAGAGCAGTTGACCCAACTATAGTTTAATTATGGCCTGTAGACTAGTGTTAACATTACGAGTATGTACATTTTTTGGCTCAAGAACATGCCTTATTTCTCCCAAGAATGATCTAGGACGAAGGACCAATGACTTTAGAACCAAATTACCACAGAGACATTTTTCCGCGCCTCTCTGAGGTTCAAATTCACCAGCAACCAACTTTTTTTTAAAGAATCCGGACTTTCCGGTAATATAATGTCCCTCCTATAATGTTAACTGTAACATATTTTTCACAACACCACAAAAATGGATTTGAACTAACCAATCATTTATGTAGCATTTGTAGGTAACATTTAATCATTTAACAGACGAAAATAGTTTATTTAAGATATTTGACGCTGTCGAGTTATTAATTAATATTGCCATACTATCAGAGTTACTTCCCTTTGTGTTAATGACGCTATTTGCACTGTCAATCATAAACTGGTTCCCGGTCCATAATGCAGAGCACCTAAGATCTATGTACAACCAGAGTCCTGCGGAAACCAGTTTAATATCTGTCAATTACAGACGCGTGCACGTGAATTCGTAATAACACGAGAATTTTCAATTTCTCGAGTTTACCCAGAGCAAACGAACGACAGACTTCACTGAACTGCAAATGGAGATGTACTAAAAAATAGAAAACGCTACAAAAAAACATTTAACTTCGTGTCTTTTTTAAAGCACGATGTTTTGATAAATCAGGGGATGCTATATATTTCGTTGTAATATATAGCATTCTCTGTATAAATGCAACATATTCTTGTTCACTAACTGCCAGACGCTTCCTGCAGGTAAACTTAAAGTTCTTTCTGAAATTTAAAGATCTAGAATTTCTATTTTTGGCCGACAAAACAATCAAAATGGGGTCAGTAGAATGATATTTGCAACATTTAATATTATCCATGTTGAAGGATACCAATTTGGAACAATATGGCACACTGGTATTTCAAAGAAACTTTGGCTGAAAATCGCAAATTCAGAGAAGGTTAAAGACAACCATATAAAAATATGTTCTACAGTGTTTGATTAATTAAGAAAACTTCTTATCAATTGTAATTTTTTTCTAACAAATAAGTTTTATTCACAGAATGTGAGGAATACATTTGGGAAAATTATATTTCATCAAATTGGGATTTTCAGCATTGTATTTTGGGGGAATTTCTTTCCCCAAAATGGGAAAAATAGAGCCTTTTAAAATTTACAATTGGAAGTCACCGAGTTTTGGCTTCTGTTATAGAAGGAAAAAAGGCTCAGAATAAATTGATAACAAAAAACTCACTCTTGCTTTTTCTTATGAAATTTATTTTTACAGAATGTAAAATTCCCTGAAAAAAAGACAATTTGGCAGGTTCTGGAAAATGTGTATTTTGCCATGTTCTATAAGCACATTAAAACTTTCACAGGATGAACCTTTGAATGACTCCAAGACAATTTTTGATAGATACTGGTTGGCAAGTAGTAACTGTGATTTTTTCAATATATCTGCTGAACTTCTAATCGTGTGAGAAATCATTTGAAAATTGCTTACTACATTATAAAGTTAAGCTCCTTCTGTGTATGATGATGTAAATAATTTGTAATGATGTCATACAGTTTGTCCATATGAGAGGCTCCAAAAGGGTAATGAATTAGCACTTATTGATCGAGTTAAACAAGTAGTATCCGTGATTTTGCGTTTCAACTGAAAATGCATTCATTATTTTATCTTTAGAAGTCTTCTTAATCAATGCACATGATGAAGGAGGGGTAATGATACAAGTAATACATCTTTTGAATTGTTTACTTTCGTCTTTAAAATAGAAATTCCCTATAATGAGCCTCACTCATAGTGGAATAACCCATGTATAGTTTATTACTAATCACAGCATTTTACTTAAAAATTGTGGGGAGCTGTACTTTATTTAGGACTTATTTTGCAGCTTTTGTTTGTGTTAGAGTGATTGCATTATAAAAACAGAAAATCGGAAAGTCCAATCTTAAAATACAGATTTATTGAGTGATTTCTGCGCATGCCCAAAGACATGCGCGTGAACCCCCGCGTGCAGAATGTTTGTTTTGGTAATTATTAACAGAAAATGGTGAATAATTTAAAAAATACGTATTTTTTCTAGCCTTCTTCGTATTATGCGAAAAGAACAGTTGCTAAGTTACATGTGTAAACTCTACCTCCAACCGGACGAGCATATACGCCGTGTAGTAAACAAATCACGGTTACTACTTGTTCACGGATACTACTCGCCAACCAGTATATGACAAGCATAAAAATGACTGAAAACGTGCATTAAGGTTGACACATTTCAGTTGAAAACTTCATACTGCAATTTGTACATGCTATTTATTTATAATATTCTACGCTAGTTACCGACATTTCCATTCATAAATTTGTTTTAAGATTTTTAAAACCTTTAATCTGGAAGTCTTCCTAGAATTTCATACTTGGCCTGGTCTCGTTATTTAAATTGTGCTTCACCCTTTAAGCCGAGAGATGTTGTAAATCCTTATTGTTGTTTTCTAGTAGACTGTTAATTGAATTGGTTACTTAAAGATGTTTTGCTTAATTGCAGTGAATGATTCAATTAGTATAATGCTAGTGAGATGAAATTTAAACCTCCATTTTTCTTGAAGCTAAACTTAAGAAATTAATGTTTGCTCGAATGCTGACTCATGTCGTGCCAGTGGCTAGGTATAACAAAGCTAATCTTCGCTTAAATACTGTAGAGACATCAGTCTTCGGAAAGTCCTTGAGAAAAAAACATGGCTGGGGAATCTGTGGCTCCATATTGCAATTAGTAAGAATTGAAAAAAAATCAAGGTACATACATGCAATGTTTTGTATGAAAATGTTTAAATGAATATAGGGTAAATAACTGCATGCCTAGGTTACATATGGCACTTTCCTTTTTCGTATGGAGTAAAAAAATTGATTAATTACATAGGGTTAATTGATAGTGAATATACACCTGCTGTTGTTGATCGACCTTCACCTTAAGCTCATTACAATAAAAGAAGAATTTGATAGATTATACTAAATGTTGTATTAGTCTTTTGGAATATATTGCTACATACTAAAAGATAATGACAATTAATTGTCAATTAACAATGGTAGCATTGATATTTTTATTGCTATTCACTTTTTATTCAGGGTAATTGTATATATAAATTAATGAATAAAAAGTATGTACGCATATATAAATTATGTGAGCTTGCCTTAAGATCTGGTATATCTTATGATACATCCATTTGCACTTACTTGGGGACAATTAGTGCCCAAATGCACAAAATATAAAACAGTAATTAGATAGACCATAATAATTATTATGCTTCCTAAAAATGACATGAAAATTCATGGATAAAGGACTTTATTTAAACAATTAACGCATATTTAAACAATCAACTAACATGAATTACATGAATACATCCTAGAGTACATTTTACTTATTTAGCTTTTTCATAATATTACTGTAAATACTGAGACTCATTAATGGGCACATACACTTGATACACTGTTTATATTTCATTGAACAAACAAAAACCTGCACATGCACCAGATATCATCTGTCTTGAGCATTTATAAGGCTGATGACTTCTGGAGAATTAAAGGGGTTTTACTGTATATAAATAAATTGGTGTCTAGATAAAAACTTCTGCGTTGTTACAGCATAATATTATGACAACTTGATTCTAATATTAAATAAATATTTTAATCAAACATTTAGATTGGAAAACAGTATGTCAAACCACAAAATATCATTTGACTGATGAAGTTCTTGCATGGATGATATGCAGCAATGATGTTTATTTTCAAAATCACCCCAGGAATTATTTATAGATATTAGCTAGCACTTAAGTTCATATTATTCCAATACAACCCTTAAGAGACTGGATGAAGGCAAATAAAAATAAATGGATTACAGAGATTTGGTTGCTCATTTAACATAGATAGAATTGCAGTAGATCATATCATAAACGCCAGGTTATGGGCTGGCAATAGCCCCAGGGACAAGTAATTTAGAAATACCCACCTATAGCTTGTACCAATGAATCATAGATGCCTTAGAATCCGCCTTATGTCTATGAAGTTTTCTCAGAAAATTGGATTTTATTAGAGAAGTTGGTATTATGGGAAAAATCTCTCAGAATGATGTATTGTCTTCCCTCCATAGAGGAAGTCTTTTCACTTGGTTCAAATTGAATCAAGGGATGTACCTACCGAACCATTTGATGCAATTGTCTGACAAAGCATTTGGGTAGAAAAAATCGGAAATGCCATTTCATTGGCTAGCTAGGTCATTGTTGTGTTTTGTGAGTAAATTTAGTAAAGAGTACCCAAAGTGATTGTTCATTTAGAAAATTTGATTAGTTCATTTTTGAAACGTTTACTAATAACTATAAAGGTTAACACTTATTTAATTATGGAAATTGTACATCTTTAAGAATTCCAATCGTCTCATTCAGGATGTGATTAGGTAACTTTATTTTCATGAATAATGGTAGATTAGTTGTATGAAAACAGAATTATGGGTGTTCTATAACTTGAAGCCGTTTTCCAATTATCGTTTAAAAGATGAATAGATATACGCTCGCATTGACAAACTAGCTAACTTAATAGCTTAACCAAATTGTCTGAGCAACAAATTCATTTCTAATAATCTGCGTAAATGGGTATTTCAGAAGCTATCACATTGTCTCGATCTTCTCCGATGTATATATTATTCTCAGAGTTTTCACAATACTTTCAAGGCTTGTATTCAGTGTTGCACTCTTGTCTGGACCTTATCCAGCTATTTTGGGAAAAACTTGGCCCCTTAAGTTTCAATTGGGAAAACATAATGCTATGTGTTGCTTACTGCTTTGTGTAATATTTACTGTTGTGGGGCAATTGCTTCACGAAATCCTGTGATAAAACACCTTCCAGGGATAAAATCCTAGTATCCTAAAATGCAAACCCAGGTCACCATTCAAGAATTTAGTGTGCTTGTATATATTGGTCTTATTACAATGTCATTATTTTCCATTTTTTGGCTGTTCTGGAATTTTATTTTGGAACTGGGTAAAAAGCTTGGCTATTTTGGATTGTGAACGGGGTCAATGTTTGGCCCCTCAGGTGATGGGGCAAAAATGCTAGGCATTTGTATCTTGTTTATGGGCACTTGTCCCTTAAATGTTTTGTAGACTGATTAAAGAAATTTTATATTTACAGGTTTGTGCTGCATTTTTAGTTGTGTGATATTGGTACATTTGATCATAATCTTATTCCAAACCCTTCACATATGGTTAACGCTTTTTAGATTTTTGTGTGTGTCCAACCCCACATCATTTTCTATGAAATGTTTAAAAATAATATAAATACTTGATCAGCATTACAAGTTGAAAGATTTATTTTGAACTAAAACACTACAGAAACTACATGTAAATGAATTATATTCATGTATAATTACACAACTTATAATGTAACTTAATAAATGATATATTTTATATTATCAGGTCATATTTGATTCAGAAGTATACATATAACTATTTAATGCCACAATAGATTTTATTAGCTCACCTTTTAGAATCGATGAATGTCCGGCGTCCAGCGCCTTTGTTCTCAGGTGAGCGATCAAGGGCCATCTTGGCCCTCTTGTTAAGCCAACCTCCTTATAATTCCTTATATAAAATACTTTGGGATTATGAAAAAAAAATCTTAAAAATGTGGTGGAAAACCCTGGTTGATGGTTGGCTTGAGACTTAGAGCAAACATTTGTTAAAAGGATGCATTAAGATACCCTGATTGTCAACAGAAGGATTTTAAACATTGAAAGTGAAATTGTCAATAAAATTATCTAAGTTCTTAGTCAATTGATTTCAGGTTTGGTAATAGGTAGTCAATTTATTGTGATTTATGTATTTTATGTGACAGGGTAATCAATTGCAGGACTACTATGTGAATGACACTATCCGTATTTAATTGACTGCAGACAGTCTGCATAATACATAGTGCCTTCATTTGCTAATAAATCTTGATGGAATTTATGTCTATTACATTGCGTTGTGAGAATAAGATGTGAGGAACTTTATTGTTACTGTTAGAGACATAATCATTAACATTTATTGATGTTGATTTTCTTTAAGTAGCATGTTTATTGAACAGGAGTTTGTATAGAATAACAATAATGTTTATATTGTCCTAAGGGAAGTGGTTTTATTATTGTAGTCTGTCGTTACCAGCATCCTTAAGATGGTGAACAGTATCGCTGTATTGTATAAATAAAAATCATTACTTCTAAACTTGTTATTGGATATTAAATATTCATTCAGGAGTGTTTTAAATTGTGTGCTAAATGTCCCCACTCTAGAGTTCTCTGATACAATTATTTGTGTTACATCATGTATTATTGTCACCCAACTAAGTGAGATTATAGAATATGCTATGTGTCTTCATTGCATTTACGTTATTGTGCTGTAAACATATAAATGATGTAGGAACATGGTCACATAACATGCCATAAGAATGTCTTAATACAAACTTATTTGTCATCCTTCTGGCATTTCTATTGGCAATGCATATTATACCAAACACATGTTTTATGGTGCCTGTGTTTCATGCTCTTTTTGCACGAATCTTGAGTTTAGACCATGCCGTGTTATATAATTTTCATTCTATATATACTGTACTTACCATGGATATCATCCTTCTATATTGTCCATGGATGGTTGATGATGGTTGCATGGTCTCATTGTACATAGTTTAACCTCATATTCTTATGACTGACATACAAGAAATTGTTAAAGAACCAACAAACATTGCTGTGAAATATTTTAAATTAAAACAGGCCCGCGGGCTACCAGAAATTTCGGCCGGACTACCAAAAAATATTGACATAAGCCCGTCGGGCTACCTGTAAATCCTAAGATCAGTAGCCCGGACCTTTGCCACTGCAGTGCAATTCTCAGTTTAATTCAATCATAGTGTATATTGTAAACATGTATACACGCGACCAAACTGACACGCGCATATATACCTGTCATCTAATTATCATCACTGAGGGTGTTAAGTGCGTTAATCCCTCGTACAATGTAATATGCCTACAGGCTATCTGAAATAACATCTTATCAGCGTCAACAATCGATTTGTAGGCGCTAGTTTAAATAGGTCATTACATGGGTCATTACATTTTCGAAGAATTGATTGCTAATTAATATTATCCTATCCGAAACGAGAACGGTCTTCAGCTCGATGTTTTTTATTTTTTCCGTAGACGAAAAATGACGGGAGCTATCATCGACATTTTATTGAAATATTCTCAGGTAAATGGTTAAATCATTAGTATAACTGGTTAGTTCGAAGTCTGCTTTAAATGACATGTAATGCATTGGAATTTGAAGCGAGTTTGACCTTTATATATATCAATCGTTTATTTGTTCCCAAGTTAAAAAGTTTAACGCATTTCATAGTCTGAGGAGTTCTGAGATCGAAACTGTGCTTAACAAGTGTGTAGGCTCATTATTATAGGTTCAAGAGACAATACTTCGACATTTCTTTGAAAGAAATAAAAAAAAACGATGAATTGATATGTCGAGTGTTGTAATTTTCGGATATACACATTTTCGGATAAATTTAAGTTATTTCTAATATTAAATAGATGTTGTTGTTCTTTTTCAGGAAATGACCACTGCCCACGTGCAGAAAGTCGTTTGGAAGTTTGGACACTTATTTGGCAGTATTTATATTGAAGGCTGGATGTATTCCTGATTGTTTAGTTTGTACATGTGACTGTGACATTTTATTAAGAATAACTGGTTAAATTTTGATTCCATGAAATGTGCTTCTAGAAATGAACTATATGGCATTCTATTAATCATTAAGACATATGTGAAGCTTTGGTTAAATTTTTATTTAACTCAAGAGTTTGAATATGTGAAGTTGTGAACAGTGCTTTTATGAACTATGCTTTGGACACAAGACTATTTGTGCATGGATATGTAACCAGACATAGAATGTAAATATTGTTATAGATGAACTATATGTATAGATGAACTATATGTGAGCTTGTACTTTGTTTTCTTTCAGTTAATAATATAAGCTATGATGAAACTGTTTGTTGCTTATTTATTTACTGCATTACTGTAACTACCCCATTATGTGTGTAGTATGCACAAGAAAGGTCCATACTTACGTTACTGTACGCCAGGCCATCACTGTCGTAATAAATAACGAATAAAGTGGGCTACCAGAAAAAAATGGAAGTTTATAACACGCGTTGGAAAATTCGAATTGTCGAAGTTCTTTCCCTTCTATATATATATTGGTTACATGGGAAAAAAAAATTTTGTTCAAAATAATCAATGACAGTTTTTAAAAGAATTACCTTTTTCTCTTCTCGGTGTGGCCTTTACTTGAAGGTGACCAATAACACAGGCTTGACTGTAGTTGGTTATCTTATACATAGTTCTGATTATATCAATATTGTGACTGAAATTTGCCTTAATGTGATCATAGTAATAATATTTTGAAGAAATATTTACTATTTGTGTTGTGTTGGTACCTCATAGAATTTAAAATTATTTAATTATCTTTGCCAATTAAATAATTCTAGATTTGTTATGGTTTTAAATTATCTTTGCCAATTAAAAGCTTCTAGATGTGTTATCTTTTATGAAATGTTGTAGAGAAACAGTGTTGGCATTCCTTTCTACATAGACCACTTGTGAATATTTTGTTTAAAGTAATCCAAAATTAAACACCAGTATCACCTGACTTGCAAAGAGTGCAAAGGAAAGCCCTTCATGCTACAGTAAGTATAATTTTGGATTTTATTTGATTTGTTGTGAAACTTTAACTTAGTTTTCCACCTTTACTTAGTTTTTCGTCTTTTTTCTGTGTTTTGTTTGATAACACTGTGATATGAATCTGTTTAGAACTGTAAATAAACCTGTTTTCTATTTTATGTCTTTGAACTTATTGGTTTAGCTTATCACTACTTTGTATGACTAGGTTACCTATCAGCTAATCTTTTTCTGTAATGTAATCAAGATTGTCCTGTGATAATATTACAGCCAGCTTTTATGTCCTCCATATAAACTGGAGACCATTCATTTAATCTAATTTGTTTGGCTGCATTGGAGTAGTCCATTTATTGTTCTTTGCAATTTTCATGATTGCATTTCATATATTACCACCATGAATTACTGTACGTTTCACTATGGGATGAATCTGATAATAGTTCTGGAATTTTTAAGTACAAATTTGTCTGCTTTAGTCGCTGGAATTCTGCCTGTGATCAGCAATAGTCTATCTAATTTGTATGAACTTGTGTACTTAATACTAAACTTTGTTTACAAGAACACTTTACATAATTATGAACTATTTTATGTTTGTGTTTGTATACAGACATGTCATTATAATTATGGTTAGAAGAGTACAAACCTTTGGAGATACCTTAGAAGCAGAAGTATATAAGCAGCTACTTCTCTGTCAGTGTTCTAAAACATGACATATAATCAGTTCATCAGAAACATTCTAAATACTGGTAATCTCCCTTGGTCTATTTCACATTTGCTTTGTCTCTCTGATGTTACATCTCTCAATCCATCCAATCATATAAGTCCACTCTGAACATTACCCTGACAGCTACATTTCCTTCCTCTTGATTTCAATTTCTGCTCTTGTTTTATAGCAAATCCAAATCAGCATAAAATGTAGCCATTCATCTTTTTTGTATTGCATGTAACATGTCGAGCTTGTATCAGAAAAAAAATTCTCATGAAAAAATAGAAATCTTAATTTCCTGTCGAGGTTGCATTTTCACTTGACAGCACTTAATAATTGCATATCGGAAGTCATAGACCCTTACACTTAATGGAGGAAAGTAGTATTTTAATCATTTTGCTGCGACTTAAAAGGCAATTTATAAAAGGCAAATGTTACTTTAATTCATTACGTACTTGACAAGTTATTTCATCTAGCAGCGTAACAAAAAAGTAGACCATTTTATAGGAACACGTTGAAACTTATTTACTGTAATTCTATGACTGAGTGCTCATCTATATAATCAAAGCAGGTGTCTGTAGATGATGATTTTGAAATGTTTAAAGCATGTACTGATGACAAATAGGCACTGCTTGATAGTTACTTAATTGAAATCCAAGATAATTGTTTCTTTGTATTCAATCTTTTCTCCAAGGACATTCTAATCATACAAGTAACATTAGGAATTTTTTTCTGTTTCTCAATTATCATACATCATTTTGGAAAGTCATTTCAATTGTTACCACCATACTTGACATTCTCTCATCTGGTGAATAGTTTAACTAACTGGAACTGTAAGATACTTGCTTCTGTTACGGTGTGTTAGATCTGTGGTAACAAACAAATTATATATCCAATGCTTGAAACATTAAGATTAATACTTTTCCATCTAGTCTATGTAGTTATATGTGTGTTGTGAATCTTGAAAATGTGTTTGATAATGATGTTTCTAACTAGTGGTGCGGTATTTATCTGGTCAACTGCCGCCATCTCAGGGACGTAGACCTTGTATTCAAAGTGAATATACAGTTGTACCAAATACTTTTAGTAACCTTATAGTCTAATTGGTTGTATAAAGTGAGTGATGGTCCAGTGAACTTGTTTCAACTCACAACTCACAAAATAATATTAAAAATTAAATTCAAAAATTTTCATAAGTGTATTACAGTTAAGAATGATTAATTATCATTACCACTGACCTGAAAATTTGGAGAGGATAACAGAGTTATCATATAGCACTGTAAGAGGTATAGATACCTTGTTGGCTTAATTGAAGATTAACCAATAGTGACACTGAGTCATGCAAGGCTTCTTGTTATGAAATAAATGTCACTTCTTATAGACACTTACATTGTTTTCTTCTTAAAAAAATAATGTTGTATATGATACCCCAAGAACTGTGTCTAATATACCGTGTGCATTGGTATGAGTTCTGTCAGTTATGTTTACATTAATGGACTGTAAGTTGTTTTCTTGTGTCATTGAATGCTTGTATGCTGTTTAGAGTATGTATGTATTAATCATACTCTATTACTGAAGTGTTAATGATTGCAGGAATTGTTGTAAGCAATAGAACATTTTGTTACCATAGTAATGTTTCAAGTTTCTACGCCTAATGTAGTTGACATTTTAGGAATATTTGTTGAAGATTCTTGTTTGAATGGTTAAGTTTACTTTATACATATTTCTTATACAGAAAACTAATTGGCATGATGTTTGTGGAATGCTGTTGTACACAGCCATTCTCCGAAACAATAAAGGAGAAAGTTATTTTTTCTAGACGAATTATACTTATGAGTATTAGTTTATAATAGCTGTTTGCAAATATATAGTGTATTGTCTATTACTAGTTTGGCTAATCCTGGCCATTTGATTGGCTAATGGTAATGACTGAATCTATTAATAGTTGACAGGTAAGTAAATCATGAAGGCATTGCCTAGATAAGTTGTTATGTGGCTATTTGAAGTTCAATGTGGTTGTATGATAGTGCTCAGATTTTTGGTGAATTCGTTAACATTTAGGGTTGATTCTATTTGATTGATTATACATGAATTTATTCATTTGTTAAATACTCATGATTGTCATTATAATGTGTATTACTCTTATCATATAAATATTTTATACTCTTCTTAATTGAGGATTGAATAAAATATATAGTCTATATCCTTTATGAAAAAAGCAACTTCATACAAAAAACATAAACCAATATGCTTCTTGTAATTTGTCAACCTATAACGTTTTGTTATAGTTGTTCTTGTTATAAATGAAGAGATTCAGTACTAAATTATAGCTTTCCATCTGTTATTTATATTGATACACCAGAGATATTTTTTCTTCTTCTTGTATCATCATAATTAATACTTCAGGGTAGCCTCCTTGGTCAAATGGTTATGGTCTATGAAATAAAGCTGTCCAGTCATTTTACATAAGAGCGGTGGTTCCACACAGGTGTTCATTCGGGGACCTTCTCTCCTGTTAAAGCTGGAATATTTCCTAAATGACCCTGGCTCAGATGGTTTGACATTAAATCCTAGAGAAATACGAAACAACCTACTATCCAAGTTTTTTTTGCTGTGTAGTCTGTGCATAATGTGAAGTTACTTTTAGAAGTGAAAGGGAAGCGAGAGCTTCTATAGTGATACACCCAGTTTTGTATTAACAAAAACATGACGCTTCTTATTCACACATTCCTGTTAAAAAAATAGTACCGCTGGTTGTATAACTCTACCAATTGCAGTTATGATACAAATTGGATATATTGCAGGATTATATGTTCATTTTGAATTATTACATTATTATGACATTTCAAACTGTAAAACTATTGAGTTAATGATTCAGTATTCATCTGCACTACTGGATAGATATAAAGTATGGAATGGACTCGATCTCGAAATTTCTTATTTGCGAGATGGGTTTGTATAATACATTTTTATTAAAAACAACTTCAACATAAATGAATTATTATTAAAACTGAATTATAAACGGCCAGTTTGACTGAATTTGGAGCATTTTTAGAATTCTTTCAACCCTGGACTCCTAGCAGTGTAGGCCGACAGTCTCAGCCACATCGCTTAAGCCTAATGAAGGGACACTAACTTTATTATTACATATAATTACAAAGTATTAAGAGCCAGATGTGTTTTACAATGAACAGGAAGTGAAGGTATGAGTTTACTATCAACTTTAACAGAATTGGGAGCATAACAAGTGGACCTCTACCAAAACGTCTTCATTACACTGGGCCAAAACTGACTTTTTTGAGGAAACTATTAGTCCAAACAATATATACATTTGAGTTTGTAACATTGAGGCCTAGAGTAGGTTGAGATTTTTGGTATCATCTAATGCACATCTACCAAACATTATCAATAATATTTTAACTTCCGCTTCTGAAAGTACTCTCAGTGCTTTGATTTTTCATGAAATTAATGTTCATATGTCTTGCAATAACACAGAATGAATGTATTACTGTATATAAATCTGGCAATATGAGACACAAAGAATGCTTAAATAGGGATTTAATGTGAATAGTTCTATTTGTTAGGAAGCTGCATAGACTAGTTCATATTTTTATTACAACAAAGAGAATATTCTTCAGACAGGAGCAGGAAGTTTGAAGCCAAACAAGCGCCAGTTGTTTGGAAAGACGATACCTTAGAAATTCTTATTACCATCATTGTCTGACTTTACAGTATTCCTGAGAAATATCTATCTACAATATGTAATTCATGGTTTGTATTTTTGATATTGTGAATTTTGTTACGGTCTGTTCCTACTTAATTATGAAATTCTGGCATTAATCTGGTATTACTTATGAATATTTGACCATGATGTTTTGTATGGTATGGTTTACAATACCATATGTTAATGGAGCACTTGTCATGATCATATAACATCCAAGCATATGGTCCTTGTTACCCCTTGTTGATCTATAGAGATAGTGCAATTAAGTTATGCTGACATGAATTATATCAATCATACAATTAAAATTCTATAAATGTGTGTCAGCTTGGTACTGTCTATATAGCTTCAAAATGGTAATTGAGTGTCAGTCTTAATTTTCTGTGACTTTGTTAGGCATGTTTTCAGAGCATTCAATATATTTGCTATTAAATCGGAAAGAATTTAGTACAAATGTTATTACATTCAGTGGTCCGACAGTCCTGTACATTTTCAATGAAAATTTTTACCATTAATCAGAACAAAAAATGAAATACATGTATTTGTATCACTCTCCAAAAATATGACATAATTATAGCCAAATTATATGAAATTTTGCGTGTACTCATTCTAGTCCACTAAAAGTTCATTTGGTCCAGTAAAGTTTGCATTTTCACTGGACCAAATGTCCAGCACTTAAATTAGTCACGTTTTTCCAGGAAGAATGAGAAATGACCATTAGTCACAGGGTGGCCTTTATTCTGAGGTGGCCTGATCGACTAACACAGGTTTGACTGTATTATATGTTAATATGTATGTAAAAGATGGCATGCAATGCATGTAAACATAACAACAAATAATTTAAGCATTAAATTCCATTAAAATTATTCATGTAGCTGGCAGCTTATGTAATGTACCCAGTTAGGATCATGTAACCTTTTCTGCTATTGGGAGCATCTTTGAGCTTCTTGCAATAAAACAATGGATAAACATACATAGCAGTAGGGTTATAAAATGTTGTAGTTTTCCTGCAAGAGTTCAAAAACCCAATAGATAAATATTTCAAATAATGATTTTAAGCTATAAAGCAATTTAAAGGATATGATTATTGGACTGTAGGTGAACTTTACCAGCCTACAGACAATAAAGCCACAATACAATAGATACTATAGCTATAAGACAATAGGAATGTAGCAAAATATTTAATGTTATAGGTGCTTTTTTAAGCAATAATATTATAGGTGCTCCTTTTAAGCAATAATACAATAGATGCTCCTTTCAAGCAATAATATATTAGTTGCTCCTTTTAAGCAATAATATAATAGGTGCTCCTTTTAAGCAATAATATAATAGGTGCTCCTTTTAAGCAATAATATAATAGGTGCTCCTTTTAAGCAATAATATAATAGGTGCTCCTTTTAAGCAATAATATAATAGGTGCTCCTTTTAAGCAACAATACAATATCCTAAGCAATAATATAAAAGGTGCTCCTTTCAAGCAATAATATATTAGTTGCTCCTTTTAAGCAATAATATAATAGGTGCTCCTTTTAAGCAACAATATAATAGGTGCTCCTTTTAAGCAATAATATAATAGATGCTCCTTTCAAGCAATAATATATTAGTTGCTCTTTTTAAGCAATAATATAATAGGTGCTCCTTTTAAGCAACAATACAATATCCTAAGCAATAATATAATAGATGCTCCTTTCAAGCAATAATATAATAGGTGCTGCTTTCAAGCAATAATATAAAAGGTGCTCCTTTTAAGCAATAATATAATAGGTGCTCCTTTTAAGCAATAATATAATAGATGCTCCTTTCAAGCAACAATACAATATCCTAAGCAATAATATAATAGGTGCTCCTTTCAAGCAATGTTATATTAGTTGCTCTTTTTAAGCAATAATATAATAGGTGCTCCTTTCAAGCAATAATATATTAGTTGCTCTTTTTAAGCAATAATATAATAGGTGCTCCTTTTAAGCAACAATACAATATCCTAAGCCATAATATAATAGGTGCTCCTTTCAAGCAATTATATATTAGTTGCTCTTTTTAAGCAATAATATAATAGGTGCTCCTTTCAAGCAACAATACAATATCCTAAGCAATAATATAATAGGTGCTCCTTTCAAGCAATTATATATTAGTTGCTCTTTTTAAGCAATAATATAATAGGTGCTCCTTTCAAGCAACAATACAATATCCTAAGCAATAATATAATAGGTGCTCCTTTTAAGCAACAATACAATATCCTACGCAATAATACAATAGATGCTCCTTTCAAGCAATAATATATTAGTTGCTCCTTTTAAGCAATAATATAATAGGTGCTCCTTTTAAGCAATAATATAATAGGTGCTCCTTTTAAGCAATAATATAATAGGTGCTCCTTTTAAGCAATAATATAATAGATGCTCCTTTCAAGCAATTATATATTAGTTGCTCCTTTTAAGCAATAATATATTAGTTGCTCCTTTTAAGCAATAATATAATAGGTGCTCCTTTTAAGCAATAATACAATAGATGCTCCTTTCAAGCAATAATATATTAGTTGCTCCTTTTAAGCAATAATATATTAGTTGCTCCTTTTAAGCAATAATACAATATCCTACGCAATAATACAATAGATGCTCCTTTCAAGCAATAATATATTAGTTGCTCCTTTTAAGCAATAATATAATAGGTGCTCCTTTTAAGCAATAATATAATTGGT